>OU862918.1:43134663-44407163 GCA_917880885.1 Limnephilus marmoratus | reverse complement strand
CCAGAGAAAATTAGGGGGCGTTGAGATGGCACAGGGAGGGCGTAACAGAGGTAACAAAAAATGGTCTAAAAAAGAGAAAAACACGCCTATCATGTACTAATAAAGCAAAGTAAACTTTAATATTAGTTAATTTTTGTTATTGTATGTGTTGTTATCATTTTTATATTCGATGTGTGCGATGATTCACATATTTCGGTAGTTCGGAAAGTGAATGAAAATTAAACTGAAAGATTCCATTACATTCAGATCTACATTAAATTGGGAATGTTTTTAATATTTTAGATTTTCACGGCTAAAAGTATTTTTGTTATTTATTTTTGGGGTGTTATGCCGTGTTGCGCTACCTCCTTCTTTAGCCAACGTTTTGGACAGCGTTACGGTGTCCGAAACGTTGGCTCGAAATAACAAAAATGATTTTTAAAATTTTTTATTACATAATATTTTCACCTTACGTGTATTATTATTATTAAGAATTGACGCAATATCATGAATACAAGAAAGAAAGAGTTACTCGAACCTGGTACTGGTACTAGAAATACAAAAGAATTGACGTTTTTTACTTGCCAAACAAAAAGGTATAACAAATGATTTAATATATTTTTAATCGAATTATTGATTCCGTGATAGTTGACGCCCCTCCGGAAGAAAAAAAAATTTTTTTTTTTTTTTTTTTTACATGAGCTCCACACAGGAGGCCCTGAGGAAAATAATTTCCCTCAGGGCCTATGTCATCTTTGAGGATGCTGTGTGGAGGGTTTTTTTAAGGAAAGGAAGGAGAGGAGAGTTCTGGGAAGGAAAAGGATTTAAGGGGTGGGTAGGAATCTGGGGTTCAGTATGTCCTGGTCATCCGCCTTCAAGACTGAGACAAACCTCACCCCATGAACCCGGGCACCCCTGCTAAATCACCAAACGTAGCGAACCACTTGGGGTGACCTATGGCAGAGGTGTTGGTTATCCAATAAAGGTTCCCGGGGCGGCGGTACCCATTCCCGCCTCCCAAATTGAATTGGGGGGGACCGTAGAAAAAAAAAGTGGGCGGTGGGAAAAATAAGGTTGAGAACCTATGATCTAAGTCGCTTTATATTCAAATCTAAAAGATTACCACAAAATAATTATTACGAAATCAAATTTTCTGAACTTAATTTAAAAAAAAAATTGAAGCTTTGGGAATTTTTAATTAATTATTTTTACATGAAACAATAAAAAGTGAGTTGACGATAAAGTTTATAATACATTTGCCAAACAAAATGTGGGTATTTTTTTCGTTAATATTAATTTAAGTTATAAAAACATAAGGTGAGCCATTTTAAAAACTTTTTGTGCTTAAATAATAATATGTATGTTTATTTCGATTTACTCTTATTTCGAGTTAATTTTAAAACGTATTTCATCACCTTTCAAAAACAGTTTTTAGTTTTTGGACGCGTTCAGAAATATTCCATTTTTTAAATTTTATTGTTCCTAACAAAATAGGCCCGATACCTGATGGCTTAATCGTAAATTCAAAAGTTGCATTTTTAGTTTTTAGTGGTTTAACGTGCTTGTTGATATTTCGGTGAACGGTTCTATGATTAAACATGGTGCAGGCTTGATAGATGGGAATTTAATAATGAAGCTACTCAATACTGGAACCATTGTTTTGTAACTTACCTTACTTCAATCGTAAATATGATACAACGCTGAATAATCAATTTCTATTGCCAAAATAGCGTGCATCCTTGCATATCGTACATTTTGATAAAAAAATATTTAGGTGGCTACTTGCAGAATTCGTTCCACAACCACACTCATTTTATGTGAAATATTCTCAACTTCTTCATTTTATATGGAATAGCCCTAAATTCCTCATTTTTTGTGAAATATTCTCATTTTATGTGAAATATTCTCAACTTCCTTATTTTATGTGAAATAATCTCAACTTCCTCATTTTATGTGAAATATTCTCAACTTCCTCATTTCATGTGAAATATTCGCAACTTCCTCATTTCATGTGAAATATTCTCAACTTTCTCATTTTATGTGAAATATTCTCAACTTCCTCATTTTATGTGATATATTATCAACTTCCTCATTTTATGTGAAATATTCTAAACCTCCTCATTTTATGGGAAATATTCTCAACTTCCTCATTTTATGTGAAATATTCTCAACTTCCTCATTTTATGTGAAATTTTCCGCAAAATACAAAAAGCTTCAGAACAGCACCGAGCGATCTCCCTGCTGTTACGCGCGCCTTGGTAAAAAACGACTTTTTGAAATTAGAATACATTGCTTTTAAAAATAGGTGGCAGTAACTAGGTACTTTTCCAAGTGAAGTGTGTTTTCCTAAGGGGCTAAAAAGGAGTCAACAAATAACATGTACGCCATTTTTTATTTCATAATGTAAACAGTGTTAAAACCAGAATAAAAATTATGACGAACAAAAACGTAACAACCATATTACGTCGTAGTACCGAGGAAATGTCATAACTCTGTGTAAAAATAATGAAAACAAAACATTTTAAAACATCTTTTTGTGAAAAAAGAACACATAATATTACGAGTACGTAGATCGTAAAATAATTTTAAAACATGTTACACTTGTCAAAGTTTCGAGTAACTGTGTTTTTATAAACATAAAATAGTGTGTTGAAAAGTTTTTAAAAGCGTAATTTTTGTACATTTTCATGAAAATTAACAGATTTGAAAAAATTCTAAGAGATGTCCATAAAGTGATCATAGTTTAGGGGAGGAATTATTATGAACAATGGCTACACGTGTTTCATTATTAATTCGAGTAAAATAATATAATTATTATACTTATTACCAAACGCAATCGTATCAATGCATTTAGTAATTTCAGAATATGGTTTCACTACAATTTCGATATTGTATCATTTTCAATCTAATTTTTCCGTAACCTAAAACATTAAATTGTACCGATTATTGCACGTTTTAAAAATAATCTCTTGATTTTCTAAAGAGATTCTTGACAACCATTAAGTCAATTTCTTAAGCCCTCCTTAAAATAAATTTCAATGTATTATTATTAGTTTTTTCATGTGAATACCTCACAAGAGTCCCAACTGCTCCCGTCTGGAGTCACGGCATCGGGTATTGTGGAAAGGAAGGATGTGGGGAAGACGACGGTAGGGAAGTACCTGGCTATTCAGATCTGGTCACCAAACACGGCTAAAGCCATTTCAAGCAACTTTTCAATTCCGAATGGTGGTCTTATATCAGGGCAATATTAGGAATATCTTCCACTGGAACGCGCAGCAAATATGCTATATATTATTTTAAATGAATTTTGTGGAATATCACAAATAAATTTTATTTGCCCACGCTGGGATTCGATCCCGCGACCGCGAGTCAAAAACCTTACCCCCCGACCACGCCGGTCGCTAGTGATGCTCCGTGGAAGAACTTTTTAAGGAAAGGGTGAAGAGGAAGTTCTGGGAATGAAAAAGGTATGAAGGGTGAGGAGAAATCTGGGAGTCAGCGTATTCAGGAGTGACAGACGTATGAATCCATCCCACCTACTGCAATGGGTCGAGAGAATCCCAGGAGAGGTCAATATATATATATAAAATAAACATTTTTTCTTCAAAGAATGTAAATTATGGAGATTAACCATTGTCGACAAAAACCAATTCATCAAAAAAAAAAATCATTCACGGGGAAGCAAAAAAAAACAGGGATTTCGACACTAATTCTTTGCGTGTTCTAAATCCGTAACTCTTTTATAATGTGTGTCATTTAGTTTAATTATTATAGTGTTATGTAAAAGTTTGCATAATTTAATGATTTAAAAGTGACATTGACACATTGCGCAATTTTCAATGTCAAAGTAGGAATAAGTCATATTTTATTTAAATTTTAAAACTAGCGCAGGCCTTGGGAACAATCACGGAATATTATAATTGTAGGACTTGTGAAGCCAATTAGAGACGATCAGAAATTTACCATACGAATGAACACCGTTGACAATACACTTTAAAAATCATTATTCAGACCTGGCAAAGATTTATATCTGTCAAAAATGTAAGCAAAAGAAATACGCATTTCAAACCTGGAGTTATTATGACTATTTACTTATTTAAATAAGATAATTTTGCTACCTTCTTGAACTTGAATAGTTTTACGAATTACGCAGGAATATGTAGTGGTATTATACATCACGCATGTGTGTATGCACAGACACACGAAGTAAGTTTGACGGCCGGCGTAGTCCAGCGGTAAGGCTCTTGACTAGCACTCCGAAGGTTGCGGGATCGAATTCCGGCGTGGCAAATAAATTTTATTTGATTAATTTGTGTTATTTCACAATTTTTTAAATTAAAAATAATATATATAGTATATTTGCGGCACTTTCCAGAGTGGAAGATACACTCAGTATCGCCCTGGTGTAAGACCACCAATCAGAATTAGACCAAATCTGAATAGCCAGGTACTTCCCCACCTCCCACTTCCCCATCTCCTTACCTTCCCCATTACCTCCAGCCTCACAACATACCCCAATTGGGGATGCCATAGTCCCACTGGCTCCAGACGGGAGCAGTTGGGACTCTTGTGCGGTATTCATGAAAAAAAGTGTGTTATATTCGGCTGCAAAATGATTTAAATTTAAATTGACAAAATCTTTCAAATTAACCAAATAACATTTTTATATATTGTGTAAATGTAAACTTAACTTATTGTAAAAATGAAATGTAAACGTAGATAAACTTTATTCATTGTGGATAGCTAAATACCTAAATGTGCCTAAATGTGTACATAAAAATATATATAACTAGCTGGTCCCGGCATGCGTTGCTATGCCATTTAATAAAGAAATTGTTTCTCACTGAGTGTCCTTTCTCATTCTTCCCGTTCCCCTTCCGCCTCTCCATCTTCTCCTGCTTCCTCTTCCCCTCTCGCGTTCCCACTCCGTCACCTTCACCTTCTCTCTCCCTACTCCACTCCCCCCCCTCTTCCCCGTCTCGCGAACACCCCTCCCCCTCACACGTCCCTTTCCCCTCCCGCGTTCCCCTTCCATCTTCCCCGCCTTCCCTCTTCCCTTTCCCGCTCCCTCGTACCGCCAAACCTCCTCCTGCGTTCCATATTTTCAATCCCAGTACATTCAGTTTTTAAACAGCCCGCGTGCCACCTTTCACAATTTTTATTCAAATTTCCATTTTCATGTATATTAAATTTGATACCTAACATAGGTACCTATTGATCTAAAATTCTTGATTCGATTCAAACTATCAGGAGAGCACCTACTTTAAATAAATTTATCAACTTAAGAATTTTCAAAAATAGAATCCTGATTTAATAATCATTGTTTTGCAAAATGTCATTCTCAAACACGCGAACTGTCAACGCGCGATAGTCGTTAGGTTTTCTGAAATTATCCAATTTTCTTCGCAATTTTCTTAATTTTTCTCTCCGTAAGAACCATCCTCGTACTTCAAGGAATATTCTAAAAAAAGAATTAGCGAAATCGGTTCATTTTTATATATAAGATTACATCCGTTATTTGTGATTTTAAAATATTAAATAAAAAATATTCGTGCTGTTTCTATTTTTCCATAGTTAGTTATTAACCGTGATGATAGTTTTGTAGTGTTCTATAAAAGCAAAACCACTGTCACCTATCTACCTGGAAAAACGTATTTGTTAAACGGTTTTCGGGAATCGTAGGATAACATAAAATAGACCCATATATTGTACCGCAGTGCGAGGGAAGGATTCATATCTCCGCTTCTCCTGGATACACTGATCCTCAGATTCCGATACAGTCCTCACATATTTTCCTTACTGGATCATCGTTCCCTTATTTTCATTAAAATTATCCTTCACACAGCATCCCCAAAGATAACATAGCTCAGAGAAATTATTTTCTTAAAGGCTTCCTGTGTGACGCTAACGTAAAACAGGAAAAAATAGGAACGTCACTGTCCAAGTTAGATTTTGAAAAAAAAACTGTGTAAAGCCCGAGCAACGCCGGGGAATTCAGCTAGTTTTCTATAAAAAGGCATACAAATTTCCAACATCAATGAAATACATATTTTTATTTAACTTTTAACAAATACATTGTTCAAATTAGGTAACTTTCTCCCTACTAAAATGTAACGCTCTTCAAAAATCAAACACTACCATGATAACACGATTTTCATTTTTTTTTTCTTTATTTTTCCGAATTTTTACATTTGTTGTACACAATACTATGAAATCATATGAGTAATGGGAAATCACTAAGGCGCAGCCTGTGCGTGGGTAATATAGATACATACATTTATTTTTGTACCTAGAAAGAAACAAAGAGTGGGCAGAGCAAAAACCGTTAGTTTATAATTAAAATTTATTTAAACAGTTTGTACAAAAAGTGTGTACAATTGTGTATAGTATATAGTATAATAAATGAATAGTTTGTGACAAACAAAGTGATATAAATGAAATAAATAATGTTTCAACATCTGTATTCCTAAGCCATAATTTTAACTCTTTTAGGTAATGAGGTAGTTTAGTTGACACTCGAATTTTTTTCGGTAAAAGATTAAAATTACGCGGTCTAATAAAACTGCTGTGTTTTCGTCTGTTTGGTATTCGTTGGGGTATAAAATACAACATTATTATTTGAAATGTCGATTCTGTTTTCATTTGAAAGATACTAGCAGACCCAGCCACACGTTGCTGTGGCTAACGAAACACAACGCCATTACCCAATCTTTATAAAATCCACACCGCCTGCTTGCCAGCTGCCCGCTGCCTGAATTGAATATTTGAATTTATCGGCTTTTCTCTACTATAAAACGAAACATGTTTTATACATATAAACTAATTAACTCACCACTAATTATTCAATGCTTGCAATGCAAAACTGGATATTTGAAAAGGGAAAATAAAATACCTACTTACTCTAGGACATCTATTTTCCAATTTCTTCCGTAGAACGAAATTCAAAAGTGATTATAGTACGGCTCGCCAGCCGTTTTAAATCGCACAAAAATATGTTTTCTTTGAATTTCTCGGCTTTTCTCTAATATAATTTACATGTTTTATACATATAAACATTCTTCAATCGCTCTATCTTTTGGTGAAAACCGTATGAAAATCCGTTGCGTAGTTTAAAAGATTAACGCGCACATACATTTTGAGCGACTTCATTTTATACTATGTAATGATAATGATGATGATGATATTTCATAGTTTGCAGTATAAGAGGTTTACGGAAATCGAATAGTTTAGATTCTTTATATAGTGTCGAAAATGCTCTAATTCTATTACACATCACTTTGATAATATAATTTTGAGCTATTCGTAAAGGTTTTATAAGCACAGGATCTCATTTCTTACCGGGACCAGCATCTGAACCAACTCGGCCATCTGGACCTATATTTTGTCGATCTCATATTTAAAATTCAGAATTAACAATTTTATCTTCAAACAAATTTTTCATATTTTTGGCAGCTATCATTTTGAAGGATTATAAAGTTCTTTAAAATTAATTGTTAAATCATTTGTAAGTGTTAATAAATCAAATTTAAATTTACAAAGTGGTGGTATAGAATTTCTTCGGTTCATATAAACATTCCGAAAGTGGTCGTTCAGGAAATAAACTTTGGCACCCTTCGCTGTTGTGTATTTGTATTTGCCCCTAAATTTATATAAACACCTACTTGATTAATTATTCGAGTTTGTAATTCTGTTAAAACCAACCCTCGGAACTTTTGTATGCACGTCTGGCGGGTATGAGAAGTATTATTGAGGGACCCGACAAAAAGGGTCTGAAATAAAAGACGGGTAATTAATGAGCCTTTCAAGAAAAGTTCCAAGGGTTTAACGTTTAACCAGTGGCGCAGATAAATGAAAAATGAACCTGGATCCGGTGCAAATTACTGCCTTCGTTTAACGTGAACTATTTTAGTGCAGCGATCTTTTTACTCTTATCAACCTCAAATCTAGGAGAATCAATTTCGGAGGCAATAAAAAAACATTATTACTTAATTTTCTTTGTTTTCTGCATTGATCGAAATTTTAAGAGACTAAATGATTTTTTTTACGTTTGCTCCACACAGGAGGACCTGAGGAAAATAATTTCCCGAGGGTTTTTTTAAGGAAAGGAAGAAGAGGAAGTTCTGAGAAGGAAATAGGAATCAGGGGTGGTTAGGAATCTGATGGTCAGTGTGTCTAGGATTGACGGACTTATGAATCCATCCCTTCAACTGCGGTGAAAGGCAGTGGGTCGAAGGATTCTGACTGGAGAGATCAAAATACCTACTAAGTCAGGCTCTCTCAATCCGGCCCGCCACGCAGCAGATGGGTAGATATATTATCCGCCAAGACCCTGACAAACCCCATGAATCCCGCTAAGTCATCAAACGTAGCGGACCACTTGGGGTGACCTATGGCAGAGGTGTTGGTTTGCCAATAAATGGTTCCCGGAGCGGCAGTACCCATACCCACCTGCCAAAATGAAAATGAATTAAATATCTATTTGAGTCGAGTCATGTCACGAGTAGGAGTGATAAAAGAGTGTGTATAAATTGAAGTTTCGATGAACAAAGAGTGTGTGCACTGTGTACTAAGGCAGAATCCTGTTTTATCTCTGTTACAACTATAATACATTTCATTCGATCTTAAATTGGCATGAGAATAGTTACAAAGTTAGTGATGGGGCGTTTTTTCCTACATTCTATATTCAGCTGAGTTAATCACCGAAAATGATTGAACATGTTATGAAATCGTTGGGAACAAATAAATAATACAAAAGAGTTGGTGCACAAATCGTAAATAAAATTTTTCATATGTACCTAAAAAAAACATCATATTATTTTCTCGATAAATGTCGAATCCTCAAGTAAGTTTGAGAAATGGGAGGTCGGAAAGTAACCTAACGTCAGAAAACATACCTTCGATTTTTTTTTATTTATCTATATAATTATTATGTAGGGTAGAAATTATCAAAACTAATATTGGTGCGTACGACGTATGAAAAAATAGTATAGTAATTACAATATGTTTTTTTAAAGATTAGATCTATAATAACTTAAATAATTCTTCAATGGTAAAAATTCTAAGCTGTTAATTAACCACACAATTAAACTCTAATTTCCAATATGGAAGAATGTTTGTATAATCTTTGAATGCCCAAAATAATATACATGGTGTTAAGGGACGTGGTTCACTTTCTTGAACCAATGATTTCTGACATTATTTGGAGTAAAAAATGTAAATGAAATTTTGGTCACTAGTTGGAAACTAAGTCAAGTACGTCCCTTAACACGCCAGAGCAGTGGTTCTTAACCTGGGTTAGATCGAACCCCAGGGGTTCGGTGAGCTAGTTTCAGGGGTTTGGTGGAAGGAAAGACACTCCCCGAAAAAAAACCATGAAGAAAAAGTCACTATCCCATCCTGCCCCATCCTATCCCATTGCGCCCCCCCGTTATTGTAAATATAGTCATCATCCTATCCCACTACGCCCCCCTTGTGGTAATCCACCGCCGATGTCACGTCCTGTTTTCCAATTGGGAAGGGTTCGGTGAATGCGCAAATGAAACTTAACTGGTGGGGTTGAGTACCTTCATAAAGGTGAAGAACCACTGCGCTAGAGAGAATATTTTTGACCATTTTTGTACGGATCTAATTTTAATATAACACGTACGATTTATATTACACATAGTAATATATGGGTTAACTTATATTAAAGACTAACCCCTCTTCATTTACTTATACCTACTAGACATACTTTCTGAGTAGGAGTAGCGTGTGTAAAAAGTTTCCATCGTTTTTTTCGCGTTGGAAACAATTATTTTCAAAGTGGATTGAGCGTATTGCATTATTAAATGCAGGAAGCCAGTTGCTTCTCTCAACCAGATCAATCCATTTTTCTTTCGTGTCTGCATTTTTCGAAAAGTTAAAAGAGAAACAAAAAATTATAAACTTTATTCCCACCTATCCTATGAGTATCAGTAGGTATATAATGAACAACTTATTTTATAATATTTGACCGCCGAAAAAAATAAAGACGTATTGGATGAGAAGGTATTATGATGAACGTAAGTAAATAACAATATACACCGGTAATCTCTTAGCATGGTAGATATTCACTTGTAATAAAGTGATCAATATTACGAATATATATTTGTTTTAAATATTCTGACAAAAAATTATCAAAGACGTCAACCGCAACGAAAAAATCGATTAAAATAGCGGCCCCATCACTACTCATAGCCCCACCGACCTGTCAATTTGTTTTTATCCAACGTTTGACACTGCAAATCAAGGTTCGTAGAAAATGCGTTTAACAAGGGTAGCTTATCGAGGGGATAGAACGGTATTGGCTAAAAATTTGTGACATAGCTTGAAGTCCATGTTCCACTCGGAGATTCTAATTAACAAGTGGCAGTGTTTTACTTCAAGCTACGTCACGCGATCGAAATTTCGGGGGCGGCACCCCGATTCACCCCAAGACCACAATTCTCTAGCCCCCCCCCAGGATGGACCAATTTTTTATGAAGTCGAAATTTGTGTTTGTCTACTTAAATGGAGGAGGGGGGGGGGGGGTGACCCATGCTAGCCTAAGCCACTGCTTATAGTCAGTGGCGTAGGCTAGCATGGGTGACACCCGGGACGGATAGCATAACGGGAGGGGCGTAATGGGATGGGGTAGAACGGGTTTTAGCAGAATATTTACCACATCAGAGGCGGCGGAATGGGATAGGGTGGGACGAGTTCTAGCAGAATATTTACCACAACGGAGGGAGTAGAACGGGGTAGGATGGGGTGGGGCGAAACGTAATACCACAATGGCCACTGACCACAAGGTACAATAATGATAAACTGAAAAGTGTCCCGATTTTTTTTATTCAGACTTCTCGACCAGGGACCGCCCGCCCACGCTCTGGCTCGTTTATTGACTGGCGGACCATCGCGGACCATCTTATAGCCTCTTGCGGACCACTAGTAGTCCGCGGACTCGTAGGCTCGGCTCTTCTCGTTCTCAGGTTATAACTTCTTCGGTTCAGGGTTTCGTTTTCATCCAGGCCGTTTCTCTGTGATATTTTGGAGCATTAACTCTGGATGACTGTCGACAAAGCTCAATAGAAATTGTCTTGTGTGGTCTAGTGGTCTCCGTCTTATATGCTCATACCATCTCGACTGTCGTTCCTCCAGCTTATTGTTTGTGTCCGTGACACCCAGGCTACCACGAACGCGTGAGCTTTCAAACCTATCTTTTAGTGATTCTGAAAACTTTGATGATGATGGTGGTCTTAAATCATTTGGCTGATGATCCGGGACTTGATGTCTGATTTATATTTGAAATAAGTTGCGTTTTAACCAATTGCAGAAGTGCATTGCATAGCTTTGTTGCAAAACACCATCTAAAATTTATTTAGCGAAAAGTTAGTTGAACAAAAAGAATAAGTAAGAGTAAATTAAAGGCCTCATTTAAGCCTATAATTGGATCACCACACACACACACAAAGCAGTTCTTGTTGTAATCTTTATTCTATGGTATTAATAGCTATGTTGCAGATCGTTTCATACCAAAATAAACTTCGCTTTAAAATAAAGAAATGTTGCGATAACATTTCTATAGAATACACTTTTAATGCTCTGCAACCGGGCCCGAAAAGAATAAGATGGAGAGATACTAAATTACGAATGTTAGAGGAGAGCGCTAACATTTACAGCGACAAAATCGATGCGAAAATTACGAAAATGTTAATAAAACACGACTCGTTTAAAATAGAGCAAAAATCTCGCGGGCATTATCTTAAAGAGCATTTAAAGAAACACTGTGAATTTTTTCATACATAACTAATTAATAATAATAATAATTTTTGGAGCATACTTTGCGATTTTTTTCTATCGAGGGAATTTTATATAATTTTCAACATATAACATATATTTTTTAAGCTTTAAAACTTACCGTGTTTAAGAGAAATATGTAATAAATCAGTATAAATCCGGGTTGCGGGCCCTTAATGACGACAAACTAGAAAACAATGTCTGATCAAACCCAATAAAAAAATATCAGTGCATTTTTTTAGCAGTCCTTAGAATTTTATTATTCATCATAACTACCAACATCTCATAATTTTGTTAGATTATTAGAGATTGCGAAATAACCTTAACATGCCCCCAATGTCAGGGAGAAGAAGATATTACTTTGCAGATAATACCGTATTAATTTGTTGTGCGGTAATAGTTGCTAGAAATATTTATTTTTAACTTAATGAGTAAAAAATCAAATTGTAATATTTAATTAAATGAAGATAATATTAGCAACCATATTTTTTTCTGATTTCTCATTAAGTTAAAAATACATATATCCTAGACTTGCAGAAAGGTCAACAGATGTCGCATATTAAAAATGAAAAAGGATAAAAATTTATCAAAAGATAGCATTTAGTTCGGGTTTGAATCTTATCTACATAAACATAATAGTCAATAAAAATATGCGTTAAGAAAATTAAGATAATGTTGGAAGTTCTTGATCGAAGTATGAGCGAATCGGATAGGGACACATTAGCTCAGTGGTAGAGTTACGCCCCGGAAAGGTCAAGGTCCTGACTTCAATTCCCAGATGTTACCGTTTCTTTTTGAGATTTTTCTGTTTTCAAATTTTCGATTGAGTGTTGCTGATATTGTCTTCATTTAATTAAATATACATTTTTATCCCTATTAAAGAACATTCCCTTTCCCTTCCCAATTCTCTAAATACACTTGACGAGTCTAGCCCATTTTGTTTTAAAACATATATATTATCTTAATTGTACTCGTACATGTAACTTAATATCATGAAATACTTTCTTGAATTATAACTTCCTACCCCTGTATGATTATTTCCGTGGTCAGGTACTAAATATTTAAAATTAGTTGTCAAAAGTTTGCAACATTGGCTCGATCTTTTGATTGGCAAAGAATTCGGTGTGGGAGGGGGGAAACGGTCAGCCAGGGGCTGCGGGCTTTTTCCCGGCTCTTCTGGTTTTAAGTTCGCTTTGGGTCGGTCCTCGCATCTTGCATCTTGGCGGGTCGAATAGCTTTGGGTATTCCAACGGTTTTTTCGGAGCACGTATTTTAAAATATAGTTAAATTTCGTATATCTAAATCATCTCAGTGGTGTTTCCTGATGAGGTCGTCTGCCCAGATGTAACCCGGGAGGGGTAATGTACGTAACACTTATATAATTATGTGTTATCCATTCATCTCTTTTATTATATTTGAGAATCAATAACTTTGAGTTCACAAAGAGATTAAAGCTTAGAAGCGTCGAGTCATAAATAAATTCACAAATTATTTAAAAGCGACCAAGAGATATTCTAATTTATAAAAAACCTACCTACATTTATTCAATCCATGAAACGACGATCGTTTTGAATCAAATCTGAACGAACTGAGAACACAATTTTCCCTGAAGAGCTGGCCGGAGGTTGGTGTTATAATTTGGTATTGGTAAGTAATTAAATTGAACAATTGTTGTTGTTGTGTCCTGATCATTGTGTTGTTATTTATTATTAATTTGTCTACAAGTTCGTAATCAGGCGGTTCGAACCCGTCATTACGTGACATTAATTTTAATAGAGTACTGCCCCGAAGAGGCTACGGTGGTAGCGAAAGACAGTCGGCATAAAGTTTAGAAAATAAAAGTGGTTTTTACAAATTTATTGTTTTATTATAAATTTTTTAATAACATTTGTTGTTATAAATGAAAAAAATGATATCCTTACAGGGATCTCCTATACTGAAGATTTGAATGTATGGGACTCGTGTAAAACAGAGCTAATACAATAATACAAAACGCAGCTAATACAAAAATGCTGGACTCATTTCAACGATTTAAAAAAGTTTATTTAATTTTTATCAATAAAAAGCACACATTTTGTTACCACAGCAATTTTTCTTTTCTTACTGTACTTAAATCTTAATGCTTTTTATATAAATAAGAAACATGGAATAGAAATAAGTGAAAAGTGAAAACGCAAATAAGTGCACATCCATTGTCAAAGAATGGCTAAACCAAAACCTCCTAACTCTGAACTGTGAAAAAACTATGTATATTCCATTCTATAATACCAAAAGGGCGGCACCCTTAACTCACCTAAATATAAGGTTTCACAACAATTCTTGCAACCCTGTTTTGTGTTCTAACTGTATAGAAATGAATTCGGGGAACACAATTAAACACATAGGAATTATTATAGACAGCTAACTAAAATGGACAAATCACGTAGAAAACCTTGTAAATAAACTTAGGTATTTGACTTACATTTTTAAACGATTAAATAACATAGTTGATATTAAAAGAATGAAACTGGTATATCATGCATTGGTGCAATCATCAATATCTTATGGAATAATTGGATGGGGGGGTATTTATGATACCCATATTAAGCAACTAGAAATTACTCAAAAATTAATAATAAAAATAATGTTGCATAAAGATGTTACCTACCCCTCCTTGCAATTATTCCAAGAAGCTGAACTCTTAGATATAAGAAAAATCTACTGTATGCAATGTCTGAAATATATATTCTCACGAAATGTATATTTTACAAAAAACGAAAAACGCTCCAGCAGTAGAGTAAATAATGCATTTGAGGTTCCCCTATGCAAAACTAGGCTTGCGCAAAGACATGCTTTTTTCATTGCACCAAAAATCTATAATGCACTGTATCAGACTATAGAAATTAAATCTAAAAACATATCCTCTTACAGCATATACAAAAAATTTATAAAGACTTGGGTAAATACAAATGACACAAATACCTACCTGCTATAACATCTTACCTGTTATAACTTTACAAAACCCTAATTTTTATTTAACCTTTTTTGTTTTTCATATACATATTTTTTTCTTCTTAACTTTAGTTTTTTAAATACGGAATTATTTATTCTGTAAATATGTTAAAACATAATTATGTTTCAATTTACTAATTTAAAGTTTAATTTGCTATGTTGTATCTTAACTGCATTAAAAAAAAACTTAAGTATACCCACGAACTGGCGATGCCTATGTGGGATTTTTTTTTGTTACCATACATATATGTATACTATTGTGATATCTTTTTTTTGTTGTTAAATTGTATTATTGTTTATCTACATATTTAGCTACATATTTAATTTTATAGTTCCTTTTTTTTTACTTCTTATCAAAAGAAATGTTTTTTGTAATATTTTTATGTATGTAACAAAAAAAAAATTATTAATAAAAAAAAAAAAATAAAAAATAAAATAATATACAAAGACAGGGAAAATAAATTAAAATATTTCCACGATAATGACTAAAACAGCATCTACGACTGAATAATACAAGTACGTATATTATGAGAATTGAAAAGCTTTCTAATTCGGGACGAGAACACCATGTTAATTTAATCCGATTATCATTTAGCAGACAAGCTTTTCAAAGAATATTCCGGGTACTCTAACCACCCGCTCCGGTACGCGGCTCCCGGTACGCGGTACGCGGTACGCCACTCTGTGCGCTTTTTTCCAGCTTTATCAAAGCTTTACGGGCTTACGGCTCATGAAAACACATCAAAATATTCTCGGCATTACGGGTGTATATTATATCACGAAAGGTATATCACAAACGTGTATATGTGTAATTTTAATACGTACGTGTTTATATGACCTTGTATGTTATTATTTTATGCCTTGCTCATAGACGAGACCATTTCAAATTAGTGCCGCGTATATTTTTCAAGGAGCGGGTTATAATTACGCCATTAAACTAATAAGGTTTATTAAATTTTTCATGTTTGAATGTGTGCACTAGCACGCCATGGGCATGATTACAGAGGACATATATTATTTTTAACAATAATTAAAGCATCTTTTCTGTAATTATAAATTTGTATTCCTTAAAGGGAAAATGGTAAATGATTTTGAATTAAGCATTTTATTTTTACATTTATTTTATAAATTTAAATTGTTTTTAAATAATTTTTCGTGAATGAGTGAATACAAAACTTGGAAGTGGAAATTAACCAACTTCCCGACATCCGATCGAGCTGCAATTCATTTTTTTAACATTAGCTCCACACAGGATGCCCTGAGAAAAATAATTCCCCTCAGAGCCGATTTCATTTTGGGGGATGTTGTGTGAAGGATCTTTTAAGGAAAGGAAGGAAAGGAAGTTCTGGGAAGGAAAAGGGTATTAGGGTGGTTAGGAATCTGGGAGTCAGTGTGTCCAGGAGTGACGGACGTGTGAATTCATCCCTCGGCGATGTTCCGAGAGAGTACGACCGGAGAAGTCAAAGGGACTCCCTCAACCATTCTTTCCCAATCGGGCAGCCATGCAGCTGGAGAGCAGATGCATCTGCCGACAAGACCTGGACAAACCTCACCCCATGAAATCCGGGCACCCCTTCCAAGTCAACAAACGTAGCGAACCACTTGGGGTGACCTATGGCAGAGGTGTTGATTATCCAAACTCGGCCAATAGAACGGATATCTATGACAATGTATTCTATTAATTTTTGGTGGCACTCACGCACACAATCATTTTTTTGAAATTGGATGACATTATATTTAAAAAATTACTAGAGTTAATATTCAAAATAAATCTCGGTAATATCTAATTAGGGTTTGGCACAGCGTTAGCGGTGTTCAATCATTTTAACAAGTCCTTGGGGTGAAAGGTTCAATCCTCAGTCAAACCCAAATTTTTTTTTTTATTGAATTTGGCTACTAGACTGCCCAAGAGATGGCGCAACTAGGTTTAAAATTGAAAAAAAAAATTTAGAAGGTAACAAAGAACCGTTGCCTTTTTCTCTAGCCTCAACTGTAAGTGTATATTTTATCAAATTTCAAGATGATTTATTATAATAAAACAGCGCAATATTTTTGCTAGCTTAATTACTCGCCTTTCTGATCTTTTAAATACTCGCCTTACTAAATCTTGCATATATTGAATTGATGCTATAATCGTACGAACTGCAAATGGCCACCAGAAAATGCACCAATCAGCTTAATGGGAACATAGGTGACATCCAGAATGATTCACTGAAGTTCTAGCTTCTACTGATTTATTTCCCTTTTTCGGTGGAAGAGAGTTGGTGGAGGTTAAAGTGGATACCGAGGTCATGCAGCCAGTCGACAACATCTGCAGTCACTTAGTTCACCACAGACGTTCTCTTGGAAATTGAAGAAGGGGACGTTATTCCACGATTCTCTTGTAATTTAAAGGTCCGGGTTAAATTTTTCCCACAGTAAAAACTAAACGCTTTCACACACTTCCTCAAATGATCATCTAGTCAATTCACGCTATGCAATTGCACTACAAAAGTATAAAAAATACAAAACAATACAAGAACAACATGTCAACATACCAGAGAACAAATGGGAAAATAATTCACCAACTCCAGATATTTTTCATATCAGAGGGTTCGGCTCTGTGGAACTCCTAATTGGACCTATAAATCCTACTGATCCCTCAATATAAATATTTAAAAAATCTTTTGTAAAAAATGACTGATTTTTGCATTTTTATACATAAATTCCTTGACAAATCTAATAATCCTAAATTTTGAATGAGAGAGCTAGGTATAATGCCAGTAGCCGAAATAACAAATGGTAATATTTTTATAGTCTCAGAATGCCTAATTCTTTTAATCTCATTTCCTAAATCTGTATAATTTCTTATTTTTTCAGAAACAGATTTTTGAATATTACAGGAATTTGGAATAGCTACATCAATGATACATTTTTTAAATTTTTTATTTCATACTTATTATAATTTGATAAAAAAATAATAACTGTAAACTAGAATTATCACAAATAATATGTTGATAAATAAAAAAACATTAAGTACCTATGTGTCATTCAAGAAAAAGGTCAAACTAATCCTTAAAAAATATCAACAACCATAACAACACCAATCAAAATCTTATAACTTCAATTCATAGCATATCAAAAATTAACATCACAACATAGTTTATATTTATTGTATACACTTAGTAAAATGTATGTTATAAAAATGAAAAATAGTAGTTTATATATTATATTTATATATAGTTTATATTTATTGTATACTGTAAGTAAAATGTATGTTATAAAAATGAAATAGTTGTAAAATAACTCCTACGCCGAGCTCAAGAGCTAGTACTTTTCATTGGCGTAGGAATTCATAAAATCATGTTCTTTTCATTTAATAAATAAAAAAATAAAAAAATATGTTTTAAAAGAAATTGCTATAGTCGTACACGCGAGGAATTGGCGAGTTTGATTTGTTAGTATTAGTTTGCGAATGGTGACTTCGAAATAGGTCCTTATGCCCAGTGAGTCGAGCAGGTACTTTGGAGGTTGTCCACCACTTACCCGCCCTGATATAAGTAACAGATGGTTACTCCCTCAAGGCTGTCGCAAGATTTTTTTTGTTTGTTAAAAGAAGCTACATTTATTTATTTTTAACGAATCTAGACCTTTAGTGACAGTAGAGTAGATACACTTAAAATAGCTATACTCAAGAGTTCCCAATAGTCGAGCTCCAAATTTACAATTTAAAAAAAGAAACATGGGTCGCTTATCCTTCACCGATCCTCAAGTGTATGTATTTTTAAGGAATTTAGTAAAATTGTTTAAATGTGAAAAAATATTATTTGAATGTCTCCAATTTTTCACAAATCTGAATCCTTTAGGTTTAGGCCTTATTTGTACATCATTTAGAAGTACGGCACCCGTGAACGCACCGGACGCAATTTTTATTTCTTTGCTCTAATAATTATCTTCAAATGGACGGGTAGGTTGGATAATACTCCACCGAAACTCTATGTTACATTGGTACATTCCTATGTAATTTTTTTGTTCCCTGACTTACATTCTTACAAAGTTATGAACGTCCATGAAGAGTGAAAGTATTTTTTTTAAAGGAAGACAGTGTAAAGTTGAGTGACTTCTCGGGCCGTAATGACTGTAAAGGTGCTCGAGCTTGATAAGAAACGTTGCTAATGGGATAAGTGCGTTTTGATGATGACAGTTCGTCCAATCAAAACTCCATTAGCACATCGCGCGCTAGATTCCACTACCTGCTGATGTATTATTCTACAAATGTGGAGTATGATAAATGAACAAATGCGAACTGTTGCACGAATACAGAAGAAAAAAGAAATTCTACAGGAGCAAATAATTCGAGGGCTTAAAGTCAACAAGATTATCTACGAAAAGACGTACCGATGAAAAGTATTGTTTTTTTAGATAACGTTGTTTGAATGACATCAAATTGTTGGAATGTGTTTTTGTTTTCTTAGCTCTCGAATTAGGGTAAGACAATTAATTATTTTTTCAATCAACAATTTGGGAGGCGGGTATGGGTACCGCCGCCGCCGCGGGAACCATTCATTGGATAACCAACACCACTGTCACAGGTTACTTAAGTGCTTCGCTACGTTTGGTAACTTAACAGACATGCCCGAGTTCACGGGATGAGGTTTTTTCTGGTTTCGATGTGGTTGGGTCCGCCCTATCAGGCGTCTGTTGTCTAGGGCACCCTATTGTCCTGGAGAAGTAAATAATCTCCAAAGGCGGAAGAACCTTCGAGGTCAACGGCATAGGATGTGGAAAGAAACGGGAAACTACCACATTAAAGGTCCAAGTGGCATCCCAAGAACCAGCAAAACATGAACATTGCTGCAAACCAATCTCAGGATTGAAACCAGAGAGAGAGGGTCCGCATATCAGCTGCGTGGCAGGCCGGATCGGGAGAAAACAATTGAGGGAGACCCTTTGACCTCTCCAACCAGACTCTTTCGACACAATGCTTTTGTAGCGCCCACTTTTGCCAAATTCATTGCGCCGCTACTGGCTCTGTAGGAATACACGAGAACAATGCACACCACACAAGGCACCCCCGGTACATATCTACCTAGAGCCGATAATTATTACTAGCCGGTTAATTATTCCACCACTTACGCGAAAGGCCTCGAGTCAACGGCCGTTCATCACTACGGCAGAAGAACGTTCGAGCACTTTCTTCGCTTTGCGTGAATTCGCAACATTACCTGGCGCTCTGGGAAGCTACTCTACCGGTCGGATATATAAGCGTTGCAACTCACGCGCTAGCTCAGTCTAGTCTAGTCTCAATTCATTGGTCGACTCACATATACAGTGAAGTGATTATAACAGTACAGTGCCGCAACGAGTACAAGCCCTCGTCGGGCTGCCGCCCGCGCAGTCTCTGCCGATCCGCAGTCCGCTCCCTCACTTTTAACCGAAGTGGGGGGGATGGATACATTCGTCAGTCCTGGACACATTTGCCCCTAGATTCCTAACCATCCCTCAAACCCCTTTCTTCCAAAGAACTTCCTCCTCAAAACCCTTCTTACAGCATCCCCAAAGAAGACATTTCCTCTTGCAAAACACTCCCAGATTATGAATAACCTGACAATAATTTATGGAATTCCTACTAATACTGTAATTTTAATATGAAAATTTGCTTGCGCAATGATGGACATATCCAGCAGAGGAGCGAACTCACGATTTTTTGTTGCGAACCCGACGCGACGCTTTGAACCACATGGCCACTAACTTGTCAATAAACTTATTATTCGATCACTTACTCAGGGGTAATGTTTTTACCCTAAAACCCAAGCAATCAAATATTAATAAATAAAAAATTCTCCCGTAACCATGTAACTAACCGCCGCGTATGAATTAATACAGGGTTTATACATGTTTTGTCTAACGTATGAATTAATTTACATATTCATGAGTTAGTGTTTCCTACAAGGTAGAGCTAGATTTTTTACATCGAAAGAGAGCTGCTAATGATATTTTTTCCTTTTATTTCATTAAACTTAACTGAATTTATGGCTGAATTTCGGCTTCACGCGGTTAATATCGTAACTCAAAGTAAATTCACTCATTCCGAATACAAAATCAATATAACAAGATGGGTTACCTGATAAAGCCGTCGCGTGTTTTTGCCGCGGTAATTATTCATAGTTAAATTTATCAAAGACTTCATTATTTAGATTTTACCAGTCAGAAACTTGCGCTTGACGGATATATTAGCCTAAAAATCGTCTACCTTAATTCAGTTTTTTTTAAATTTTCTTGGAAAGTTTACCATTTTAGAACACCTTTCCGAGAAGTGATGGTTTACCTACCCAAATTTTCTATAAAAGATAATTAGGCACTGAATCCAATATTTTTCTTATCTATCCCTTTTATTCTACTTGAGGTAGGCCATCAATAGTTTGAATAACAGAAGAGAGACGACTTTACGAATGTGGATAAAGCAAGCTGTGTGTGACCGGACGTGCGGTTGTCTATCATTTCTGTCTCTTAGGATTATTCAACCTTCACGCTGTCCCTGCGAGGAAATTTAGCTACTTATATCCACTTCTATACACATCCGAAGTCGACGAGAGAAAGTAAAATTAGGTCATTTTGAGAGAAAATTTATTCTTAAAAATTACTGTTATTACGGCTATTTCTTGGTAAGACTGAAAAGCAAATCATTAATAAGGAACTCCAGTGAAAAATATTATGGCTTTAAAAAATATGTTTACATAGATTCTGAATATATGTTTTTTTTAATAATATTAAACGCCGAGTTTTTAAAAAAATATTAAAAAGTTCATTTTTCATCGGGTCTTAGAAACACGCCGTCATGTTGGTATTATTAAAATGTTTAGTGGTGACGTAAATGTTGTTCGTGTCGTGACGTCACCCTAAAGTCATGGGAATGTAGGTATGACACAAGCCATCGTATTAATTTATTCGTTTATTTACATACTGTTTATAGAAATTTAGTTGTTGTGTTCATTGAAACATTATTAAGGCCTAAAAAATGTTTAAAAAATAAAGGTATCTCTTATTAGTTTATTAGTTTATCTCTATTATTGAAAATATTAAAAAACTACTGCACAAAAAAATAGTAATGCTACTTCTAGGAAGAATACTTCGAACAAAGAAATTCAAAATGGCGGCAGTTGATCAGCTGATTGCCCGATCGTACTTTTCAGGAGTGATGACGTCACACGATTCACTATACAAACGGTGGTTTTCGGGGGACCTTGAAAAATTAAATCTTTGATAATTATTTTAAGAATTAAAGCTAACTCTAAAAATAAAAAAAATATGCAGTTATTTTAGTAAGAAAGTCATTGTTCATTAAAAAAATAATTATAAATTGGACTGGAGTTCTCTATTATGATAGTCATTTTGTTTATTTATTTGTGTTTTCTCCATCTTCAGAAGGTATGTCTTCATATAGTAAACCTTCATAGACATTTCATTTTAAAATCACGGACACCTTTTTCGATGACCCTGTACAATAATTGTATGAATAATTGCGCTCTACATTATTTAATATTTAAATGATGGGGTTTCCGTATTAACTTAATGTTTAAAAGCCCGGTGTAATGCTCATTAATAATAAATGAATACTTTCAAATGTAACGGTGATTTACAAATGTAATGGGAGCATTTGTTAATTATCATTTAAATATTAACGATAAAGAAGAGATACAAATGCACGAATGACTATGAACATTTTGATTGTAATCAAAACCCGACTGCGCTAATATTTTGCTAACAAGCCACTTCGTTATCCGCGTGAATTTAATGTGAGTTGCGACCAGTTTGTAACAAGCAGGAAACATAAATATTTGGATGTATATGTATATATATATATTTCTACAAGCGTTATGGCATCATGAAAAATTAGGCTTTTAAATTATTCAAGAGTTATTTAACACATATTCAATAAAAAGTATGGCTGAAAATTTTGTTTTGCTTTTAATCACGTAAAAAATATTTTTTACGTGATTAAAAGCATACCACTGAGTAAATTGATTACGAAGGCTCGTCAAAAATGTAGCCACGAGATAATCAACATTTTAGATATTTTTTTACATTACCTTCACACAAGAGGTCATGAAGAAAATAACTTTCCCCAGAACGGAGGAGAGGAAGTTCTGTAATTAAATTGGACCATTTATTAAATTCCTCAACAATCCGACTAATCTGAACAAATAAATAAAATTAAACGATTCTTCTTCTTCAAAAAAAACTTTTATTAAAAAGTAAATATTTTATACAAAACAAATTAAAACATAACCTAAGAAAGAATCGTGGCTCCTTTATCAGGAACGACAGCTCCTCTTTTCTGATAACGTATACATGACCAATGATGACCTTAAATATAATATTTTCTACATTTTTTTACATTAGCTCCACACAGGGGTAAGGAGAAAAATATTTTCCCTCAGGGCCTACGTGATTTTTGGGGATGCTATGTGGAGGGTCTTTTTAAGGAAAGGAAGGAGAGGAAGTTCTGGGAATGAAAAATATAAGAGGGGTGGTCAGGAATCTAGGGTTCAGTGTGTCCAGGTCATCCACCGCTAGATAAAGACAAATCTCACCCCATGAATCCGGGCACCCCTGCTAAATCGCCAAACGTAGCGTTAAACATATATATATATATTTTTTTATTAGTAATAGAAGGTACATAAATTACAAATAAATTTTATACAGTCATTAATTACATAGTAGATATATTTGATGTACCTCCATAATTAAGCAAGGCTTGTGTGTATGGGGGGGTGTTATTGTATTGCTTTTTTTATATCATTCAGTTTAAGTTTTCATTATAATTTTTGAGGTCAGTTTTAAAATTTTTTATAATGGTATTCATGTTTCTAATTTTTTCTGGTAATGAATTAAAAAATTTTGCTCCGAGATATTTATGACTCAATTGTCCAATTTTCTTTTTACATTTTGGAGTGGGAAGTATTGATGTTTGTCTAAGACTTCTGTTATTTTTAAAGGGTGCAACTTGATTTTTAATATTATCTTTATAAATTTGTAATGTTGCATGATAAAAGTATAATGCACTTAATTTTCTGACCTTAAATTGTTTGAATAAAAGTTTGAATGTAACTCGTATTCTCTATATTTCAATAAAAAAATCCAAATAATTTGGAGTAAGATATGGTTATTTTTTTTATTTATTTATAAAATACATGTTACATAAATTTGACATTTACATAGAGTAGATGCATATTAAATCACCATACTAGGAAGAGCCTGTTTTATGGTGACCAATAGAGGATAGTTACTTTGAAGGAAGTCAACATACGGTACTATTTTGTGATGATGTTGAAAATTGGTAAAATTATAATAACAAGTAGAAAACAGAAAAGAGAAAAAGTAGTGCGTAAGGATAAGATTATGAAAATTACATTACCTTATTTTTAATTTTATATTTATTTTTATATGTGTGCGTGCTTACGTACATATATAATCAAAATACAGGTGCACACATCATACACACACGAACATATATACTCACACATATAGGCGCCTAAGCAATTCGGCAGTAATGTTCCCCTTTTCGTGTATACGTATAGGTTATTTACATTGAATAGATAATACACACATACATCTACATCTTTATTCTATCATTATTTAGCAGTATTTTCGACTGTAACTAAATTATAATACTTTACTATTGTTGTATTCTTGGTCGTAATATCCTAATTAATTTATTTCAAAGAAAATACTCAACGTGTTTGCATATCCGGTAGACGCACTTTAACAGATAAATTATGTATGGAGTGTGGAACCGCGGTGAACGGGGTTAATGTACGGCCCCATTTCTGAGGTCAACTGCATGAAAGCCATAAGTACATTTAGTTTCAATATACTAGCCTTAAAAATCTATGACCTAGCCATCACATCGCCTCTTTGCTGAACTTTTTCCGGAACGGGGAAAAGCGCTAAGATGTATGTCATTCAGCTAAAAACTTCAGTGAGATGATTCACATATCGTGCTCACACTTTATTTCTACAGTCGTGCTCCCACAATTCTACAGTCTATACCCTATAACTCTATTCTATGCGCAGAATATCAAAACAAATTGTTGCTTAAGTATTGTATTTCACATTCAATTATTATTACTTTTTTTACATCAACTCCACAGGAAAATAATTACCCCCAGGGCCTGGGACATCTGTGAAGGGTGTGTTGAGGCCCTTTGGAAGAGATAAAGGATTGAATATGGTTCATGAAGAGACCCATTTTGCAGGAGGATGGAAACACGGCAGCCAGCAAATCATTCCACAGCCGAGCTGTTGAACTTACGAACGAGTCGGAGAGGCGGCCCGATCTCATGTGACAAATGTCAACCGTGTACATATGTGGCGCGTGTTTCCCATTGCCGGTGCCTAATAGATCAATGACGCCAGTTCCTGGACATCATCCAATGCAATACTCGTAGAACAAGGAAAGCATACCTACCTGACGCCTGTACTCTAAAGATTGCGATCCGCTTGTTTAGATAGGGGAATCTATCTACCGCCCGTTTCTGAGTCAAGGGTTTTTGAAGTATTTTGGGCCTCCAGATGGCTGCCAAATTCTGCAGTGGGGTGCACCTGCGATTTATAGAGGGTCGAGAGTTGTGTACTATTAAAGTATCTGTGGGCCCTGTGCAATACGCCCAACTTCTCAGTGGGTAGCTTGACTCTGTCTTTGAAGGAGCCCCGTGCCTGAGCTGGTCAATTAGAGTTACCTCAAGCGTATCCATGGAATACACGTTACAATAATTATAATAGGAAACAAATAGTTTATTTCATTCAATATGTCAAACCACAAAGCGAGTGCTTTCTATCAAAATAGTTTATATATTTTTACAACATAACGAACTACGGCGTTCTTATTTAGGAAATGTTGTTAGACTAGGAAGTAGAAGAACCATCGAAAATATAGACGCTGAAGGCTAGGCAGGAGCACCTGCTTATTTGGATCTTGTCACTAAGAATCACTAAAGTGCTGCAATATTTTAATTCTGATCAATGGCGGTTGTATTACCAAGATGGACATTTTCAGTTGCGAACGTACCAAATATAAGAGGTCCATAAAGGAGTATTTCTCTGATGTTCCGTGAATAATGTTACGTTTCTATTGTTTATATTTCTGTTATGATTTGATTTGTATGTACCTCTCTCATAGCCACCAATGTATTGATAATTTTTTTGTTTTATAATTTTTCGTTTTGCATAATTTTTTGTTCTATATAATTCTTGGCTTCATATTAATTTAATCACCTTTCTTATTAATTTAATTTACTTAATCCTTATTGTGTTGTCTCATTAGAGATAAAGTACCAAAGAGGAAATCCACAATTGGTTTTATTTTGGCTATATAAAACTTATGTACCTACAAACTGAAAAAAAAATAAACTGTCGATTACTCGAAAATTAATAAATAAACAACGTTTTTGAAATATCGCTTCCAGGATCCAGAGATAGTCAACTTTCCTTTCTTCCACGGATGTTGTAAGTTAACGAGCTTCATTATCTTAGGAAGCATAGGTCCACATTGTATCATTGCTTGCAGTTCCAAAATGCGGCAAAACCAACGCGTCGAAATTATGAAAACTGTCGAAAGCACAAACCAAAGTTGCAAACATAAAATGACGAAATGGCGTGAATTCGTTTGACGCTCGAAACAATAGGTGGAGTACCCGACGAGAATGAATTCAATTATGCGACACAAAACCGGCACAAATTATTAATAAACCACGGGCACTAGTTCATTAAGCTGCAAATGCTTTAAGCCTGGGAGCGTTCAAAGCGCAGCGAGTTAACGAGGTGTTTTAAGAGAAAAGTAAAAAGCTCGGCTTTTAGGAGCCCCGGTACGCTGCCTAACCTTTAGCGCTGGCGTTGGAGAGCGAACACCTGATACCTCCGGCACATTAGAGATGCTTTCAACTGCTTTACGATGCTAATAATTTTCCTCATCTTTTTACACCGGGTTCCCGATACAGCTTTTTCATTTACCGAAAGTTTTTGTTCTCGGAATTCACGACCGCAATCAGTGGCGGAACGTAAAACCTTAACTCCCCCTGCAAAAAAGAACCGACCGATAAAAGATAATTTTTAAACTATATAACTGAGAGTATTTAATGCTACCTCCATGAAAGTCTTGGGTGGGACGAGAGTATTATTGGTTGAAAAATTGAAATTATAAAAATTTTTCTGGGACTTTCCATCCATAAGATAATTTGGTTTAATTATCTTCTGGATGGAAAATCCCTTCTAGTAAAAGCTTCAACCATTGGATGAGTATTCTATCCGTATGAACCCTTCTACTTCTGCACACAGCAGGAGTTGTGAGAGGCATGTTACGCGTTCGGCTTCAGTAATTTCACGAGCGATGCGCGGCAGTGAAATTTTGGTTTCCCGTTGGGGAAAAACGACGTCAGAAACAGTTTTTTATGCCATAAACAGCTTATATAGAAGCTGTGTAAATCACAATTTAAGCAAGAAATGTTTTACAAAAACAAAAAAAAAAAAATTTACACTTTAGTAAGAATATTTACGTTTACCTCAAAAGCCAAATCTGGATTGACTTACGAGTAACTTAAGATTTATTGGCGCCCATTTGCATCATCGGTGCCACCGTCAGATGTTGAACACACTGCCCTGATATAAGAATTTTTTTTATCAGCTCCACACAGAAGACCCTGATTGAAACAATTTTCCTCAGGGCCTATGTCATCTTGGGGGATGCTGTGTGGAAGGTTTTTTTAAGAGCGTTTAAGCAGCCAGCGGACGAAAATCCACATTTCGTCGAAAGTTGTTCTTACGATCGTGCAGGGCGGTTACAATGAGAAAGATTAATTATTCTCTGTACCAGCTTTTTAAAATTATAACTCAATATCGAATTTATTTCAATTCAAATTAGCTTTAATTTATACCTTCATCCAAAAATGCGGAAAGGCGTGATGATAAAACTATTAAAATAATGTACTTTTTGTAGTTATTTTTTGATTATAAGTATTTATCATTTTTCAATAATGTCTAAATTTATTAAAAATATTAAAAAAATCTGAAATATATTAGTGTGTATGCAAACGGACCAATTTTCGCCAAGAAACACATGTACGAACATATTTTTTAATGATTTTATTGAAACTAAAATTAAAATTCTAAAACATACGTTTGCTAGATAATGTATTGATTTATTTTTCTGCATGATTTTATTATTTGAAATGGGTGTGGTATAATACAAAAACTTTTTTGAAAATTGAACAAATCTGCCAACGACCTATGGAATAACCTTATTATACTAAAAATTAAAAAAATTTCTCAAAATTTATTACATACGAATGCTAGATAAAAGAACAATCTTTCGAAATCCATTTATATTTTTTTGTGGAAAAGAGTCAATACGTTTAAAAACTTTTAGAAAATGACATATTTCCTGTTTTCTCTGGTAATGCCCTCTTAAGGAAAGGAAGAAAAAGATATTCTGGGAAGGAAATAGGTATGAGGGGTAGGAAGGAATCTGGGGGTCAGTGTGTCCAGGAGTGACGGACCAACGAATCCATCCCTTCAACTGCGATGCAAGGCGATAGGCCGAGGGATACTAGCTGAAGAGGTCAGAAGACCGCAAACAGTATATCTCGACCCTGCCCGCCACACTGCAGGTGGGCAGATACATCGGCCGCCAAGACCTTAAAAATCCTCAACCCATGAACCCGGGCACCCCTGCTAAATCACCAAACGTAGCGAACCACTAGGGGTGACCTCTAGCAGAGGTGCTGGTTATCCAATAAATGGGTTCCGAGGCGGCAGTACCCATACCCGCCTCCCAAAATGCAGATGCTTATTGAATGGGACGCGCCACAAAATCAATCGTGATAATTCTATTCATCATGAGATTCTCAAATCATAACTGAAATATTAATTTATCCTATTTACTGTCACCCTTAAACATGTTTTGGAAAGCTGAGACAGAATAAGTAGATTGTGCACCTTTGTATAGAAATAAAATATAGATAGATAATAAAAAAAAATCAATGTGTGCAATTCACACACAGTGACACGGTAGAAGTGAAACTAGAAAGTCGCTAGATGTCGCTTTCTATTCTTTTGCCTGTTTATTTTAAAGTGGTTTGAAGATTGGATACTGATTTCACAAAAAAAATTTTTTTTTACATGAGTTGCACACAGGAAGCCTTGAGGAAAATAATTTCCCTCAGGGCCTATTTCATCTTTGGGAATGCTGTGCGGAGGGTTTTTTTTTAAGGAAAGGAAGGAGAGGAGAGTTCTGGGAATTATGATTTATGACTGGAGATTTATGGTTTAAGGGGTGGGTAGGAATCTGGGGTTCAGTATATCCTGGTCATCCGCCTCCAAGACCTGGAAAAACCTCACCCCATGAACCCGGGCACCCCTGCTAAATCACCAAACGTAGCGAACCACTTGGGGTGACCTATGGCAGAGGTGTTGATTATCCAATAAAGGTCCCCGGGGCGGCGGTAGCCATTCCCGCCTCCCAAATTGATTATTTTTTTTGGATTTCGTAGGATTCGAAACTCCGTTCGGTAGAAATGTGTCTCTCTGGACTTTGAGACTTGTCAAGCGCCTTACCCATTGCCGCATTATATCAGAGCCGACGACCGATCAAATAATTTTGATTGAGGCATTTCGGTTTCATCCGAATTTCAAATCACTAACGGGGCTAAAGAAGTTTCACCAGTTTCAAAATATTTTTGTATGCGTATATTTTTATAATAATTGGCCTCCACTCCTGAACCGTGTAGTTCCGTCAGTGACTTCAATCCACTAGCAGGAAACTTCAGCGTTAATTTACTGTTCGGCCCCGATAGGCCGTTTGAATTTTCATAAATATTTACACGTTGGGCAACTCATAATTACGGGCAGTTTATTCTACTCAGTCACGCGGGCCCTAGCGGCCTGGTGGGGGGAGATTGATGACAAATTAATATAGCCTTCTGTTCACCGAAGTTCGGAATGAAAGTATTACGAATTGAAGCAGATTTAATAAACACAGTCTATAATTACCTCAAGTTGCTTGGAAACGATTTTATCTATGCACTATTGCACATAATGTAGTAACACATGGTGTTTATCCGCATTATGAAGCGGTGATGTGAAAATGTACTATCATGTAACTCACCAAACTTAAAACAAGAAGAACGGGTAGGCTTCGGCCAGCCCCCGGCGGATCGCTCCTACCCCTCCCACAGAAAACGTGGCCAATGACAATTCACGTCAGTGTTGCACTGTTATAACAAATATTAAATATCAGTACCTGATTCAAATCATCCTAAAGGGGTTAGAAGTTAAACAGTCAAGAAATTATTATATAACAACTGTACTGTGAAAAACGACACATCATTAGTGAAGCTGTAAACTATGTAAGCTACAAACTTTTTTATTTTATTATTTTTAACTTTATTAGTAAAACCTCAAATTGTAATATTTAATTAAATGAAGACAATATTAGCGAAACTCAATCGAACATCTGAAACGGGAAAAACATAAATAAATATTGACACCTCTGGGATTCGAACCCAGGACCTTCAAAGCCGAAGGTTCTGGGTTCGAGTCCCAGAAGTACCAATATGTTTTCCTGATTTTTCTGTTTCCAGATTTTCGCTAATATTGTCTTCATTTAATTAAAAATGTTAACTAAACCTAATCTAACCTAACCGAACCTTATCTTACCTATCGAAACCATACCATTGATTTGAAGTTTTTTTAAGAAGGAAAACACATTTACACAAGAATTGCGGTAAATAACAAGATTAATAATTTTCGGATAAGTTCCAGATTTACATGTTTAATTAAAAATTGTTTGTATCAGTTTTTTAAAGTTCTAAGTTATTACTTTTGGGTACATTATATGCCAAATAGAACGTCAATAAATAAAATAAACGATTTTATGTCATCCATGTCTCTATTTTTTTTTTTTTTTTTTTTTTTTTTTTTTTTAATTATTTATTGAATCATTTATTATAATTACAATTTTACAACGAATATATATTTTTTTTACAGGTATTTTTTTTTACTACCCTTCCATTTAAAGCATTTGCTTGTGTATGGAAGGGGAGTGTACATAAATGCTATTAGTTATTAGTTATAAGTTAGTACTTAAATAATTAATTGTACATAAATATATGTGAGCTGCAGTATGTATTTGATAATGGTGTGAATTTTTTTAAAAAAAGAAAGAATGTAATGGAAAACTAAGGATATTTGTAAGATTAATTGACAGTAGTTTTTTTCTTAAGAATATTTTTAAAATGTCTCTTGATAGAGAGCAGTATTCGGGTTTTATCATTAATGCTTCTGATTTCTTCTGGTAGACGATTGAAAAAAGTTCTTCCCTGGTAAGTATAATGATGCTGTGCAAAAGACGTATTTAGTTTTGGGCATAGAAAAACATGTTTAAGTCGAGTTCTGTTTTCATTTAAAAATGGATATTTATCTTTTTCCTTTATAATTTGAATCAATGAATTTTTAATATATAAATCTTTAAATGTGGGTACTTGAAATTCTTCAAACAGGCGTTCTGTTGGGTAGTCTAAGGATTTTTTTAATATAATTTTAATAATTGTCCTTTGTACAATTTCTATTGGAAGAAGGTTACATTTATACGCGGATCCCCAACTAATAACAGCGTATTGTAGAGTGGATTGAACTAAGGCATAGTAGATTAAATGTAGATTTTTTATCGACAGAAAATTTCTAATTCTTAAAAATATATATATTAATTTTCTGATTTTGTTTACTACTTGACATATTTGTTCCTTCCATTTCAGATTTTTGTCGATAATTACTCCGAGATATTTAATTTTATTTTTTGTTTTTAATATTGTACAGTTTGATTTGCAATAATTTTGGCTATGAATTTTAGTATTATCGTGTATGAAAATGTTAAAATTTTTGGGAGCATCGTTTGGATGGATTGCAAATGGAATTACAAATGTCTTTTCACTATTTAGTGATAGTAAATTAGTGTCGAAAAAATTCTTAAGCGTGTTGATGTCTTCTGTGGCCTTTAATTCTACATTTTCCCAAGTCTTTTCACTTATTATTAATACTGTATCGTCGGCGTATGATGTAATTTGACCATTTAAATGTTGAAAAAAATATCATTTACATATATGGTAAAAAAAATTGGTCCAAGCACTGTATCTTGCGGGATTCCAAAGCTTGAAATCTCTTGATCACTATTAACATGATTGATTTTTACCACTTGAGGGCGGTTTTTTAAGTAGTTTGTGATCCATTTAATCGCGTTGCCTTTTATGCCAATATCATTTAATTTTTTTAATAGCATCTCATGGGATATGCTATCGAATGCCTTTCTGAGGTCAATAAATATGCCTGCACATTTTTTAGCTTTATCTAATGATTCGTAAATGTATAAAGTTACGTTAGCAATTGCATCTTGTGTGCTGAGTGATTTAATAAAACCAAACTGGTTTTTGTGTAGTATTTTATTACTATCTAGGAAATTTACCAATTGTTTTTTTACTATTTTTTCAAAGATCTTTCCCATGTTAGAAATTAGACAAATTGGGCGATAATTCGTTACTTGGTGTGGATCACCAGATTTGTAAATAGGTGAGATTATTGTGTTTTTGTAGTTCATTGGAAATATTCCTTTCGTTAAACTCAAGTTTATTAAATGAGTGATGGGTTTTATTAAGTAAGATTTCATAGATTTTAACATGTGTGCCGTAATAGAATCAAAACCGGGAGACGAACCTCCTTTCATATTTTCTATTATTTTTAAAATTTCACATTCTGTTGTTATTTCAAATTTTGAAAGTATATTACGTTTCTGTAGATTTTTATTTTTATGTTTTTCTGGGTTAGAAGGTTTATGAATATTTTTCGCAAGATTTTTTCCAACATTTGCAAAGAAGGAATTAAATATGTTTGCACATTGTTTAGGCTGTAAGTTGGCATCTATAATTTTTTTATCATGTTCGATGTACTTAATATTTTGTGTCTTTTTTGTATTGTCTATGGCCAAATTCACAGTTTTCCACATTTGTTTATGGTTATTTTCTGAAGATAATATTTTATTTTTAAAAAACTCTTCCTTACTTTTTTTAATATAAGATGTTAATTTATTTTTATATTTTTTATAAAAAATATATGCTTTTTCATCATGGGGATTTTTTAAAGTTGTTTTATAAAGTTTTCTTTGTTTCTGATAGATATAATAAGTCCTTTGGTAATCCAAGGTTTTAAACATCTTAATTTTGATTTTATGTGTATTATTATTTCAGTTGTCGAATTTTTAATGTGTTGTGACAGGATTTTTTCAAAGTTAGTGGAACATATTTCGGTATCATCACTCTTTAAAACATTGTTCCAATCTTCCATTTTTAGTTTTTCAGAGAGAATAGTCATGTCTATTGTTGATTTTTTGGGTATTAAATTATGTTTTTTATGTTTAATATTATAATTATACAGAAGTAAGCATGAATGATGGTCAGTTATGTTAGTTTTCCAAACAATTGATTTTAGTTTGTGAAGATCTTTAATGTTTACGTTTGTCCAAATGTGATCTAAACAAGATGGAGTATGTTCTTTTATTTCTCTAGTATTTTTATTTATGCAAGATATGAAATTTTGTTCAGTCATACAATTGATGTATTCAGTTTTGTTATTATTTTCTATTTTTTCATTAATGTTCACATTAAAATCACCCACCACGAAGCAGAGTTTATTTTTTAATTTTAATAATATGTATTTCAGGTCATTAATAAACGTAATAATACTTGAGCCATGCGTTCTATAGATAGCTATTAAATGATATATTGATTTGCCGAGTTTGAAATGTACTTCGATGCAGTTTACCAAATGTATTGGGTGTTCTATAATGTTAACAATACTAAATTTATTATTTGTAAATATTATTATACCCGAATTTTTGTTGATATCTACTTTGGTAGAAATATAATTGTACTCAGGTAAGTGATAAGGCGGTGACTCAGCGTTCGTGAATGTTTCAGTTAACACTATGAAGTCCGGCTTTTTAATTAAATTATTTATTTTTAGAATTAGTTCATCTAAATTTTTCTGAATGCTACGGATGTTTATGTGCATAATAATTATATCATTGATGTTTTTAGAAATAATTTTCTTACATGAATCAGTACAAATACATTCATATTCTTGAATTTTAATATTTAATTCTAATTCGCTATTTAAGAAATCATCCATTTAATTAATGTATTTTGCAAAATTATATATAATTTTTTTTATTCAATGTCGTAGTTTATTCTTTCCTTGGCTAATTTAAGCATGTAAGAACGGAACTTACATGTTTCGCTGTTTGTTCGGTGGTCTATTTCATTCATTTTACTGTTGAAGGAGTTAATTTCTATCTTCTTGTTAGCTGAGTAACAGTTAGCGCATTTGGGCGGTAGTTCCAGGGATTTACATTCGGAGATGGGATGATCTTCTGAACAGTGCTTGCATGTTGGTTTATTCATTTTATTGTAGCATTTTTGTGCTGTGTGTCCGAATCTTTGACAATGGAAACATTGGGTAAGAACGTTACAATCGGTTACATAGATTCTCATGAATACTAGATGAATTTTTTTTCTATTTATAAGATGTAGTCTCAATTCTGGATTTGTTCGGAGAATTAAGTTTTTGCTGTTAGTTTTTTTGTTCGTAATGATGGCTTTGACTTGTAATATATTTTTATCTTGGTATTTTTCACATATCATTTTGATGTCGTTGTTTTGTTCAATTATGTCTTCTAAGAATTCTTTTTCGGTATAGTCTTTGTCAAGTCCTTTGAATATTACGCATGGATGAAATTAAATTAAATTATATTTTACTCACCAACGTCAGTAAAATAAATACTGATTATAACTTTTTTATGAAGTAAAATACAAAATTTTCCCGCTATGGCAATGTCCCCAAATTAATATCGACGTGGATTTAAATTTTTTCAAAAGACAAATGTAAGATATATATATAGTGGCTGACTTCGCATCGAGTCTGGGTCCCATCCAGGTGTCGTGAGTTCAATTCCTCGGCTGGCTAAATCCTCCATCACGAAACTAGCAGAGGTAGTACGAGATTTTCAAATATTGTTACTCTGTGCAGAGATTCCCCCAACTTACAGACGGATTGCAAAAGTTAGAGCACAGGCGTTGGGTGGGAATGCTATCCTTGATCTACCAGTATTTTAATGGAAGATGCTCCGAGGAACTAGCGTCATTGATCCCCTCGGCACCGATGCATAGTCGGGAAACACGCAAAACTCGCGTCCAACATATGTACACGGTTGACATTTGTCGCATAAAACCGCGTCGATTGTTCGATTCGTTATTGAGTTCAGCTCGGCTGCGGAACGATTTGCTGGGCTCTGTGTTTCCTTCTTCCTATTACATGGATTTCTTCAAGACAAATGTTCAGTCCTTCATCTCCTCGAAAAGACCCTCCACACAGCATCTCAGATGACATAAGAGATTCGAGGGAAATTATTTTCCTCAGGGCTTCCTGTTTGGAGTTAATGTTAAAAAAATATATATACATATAATTTCATTTTAAATTATTAATATAGCTCATAAAATTATCCTTAAAACATCGTTCAAGAGCAGAAAAAACATTACTGTTATATCGAAACCAATCCACAACCTTGTTTAGTGTAAAACATTGTTTTTACGAAAACATAACTTCTTCAAGCGAGCCACATTTCATAAGCTAAAATATCTTATTTATTATGTGAGTTTTTCAGAGAAATTAAATAACCATCTCTTACCATGAATTAATTTAATTCAAACAAAAACATGTGCGGTAGAAATACCAGTTCAAACACATATGTTATGAACACGCGGTTAGTAAAGCCTCACACGAACATGGAAAAATGGAATTTCAAAATAATCACTGAGAATGAGAATTGTTTTCGTTACAATGTTTTCACATTTTAAAAGTCACGAGCTGTGGAAGATGTAGCAATTAAAAATAAAAGGTTTACAATTTATTGGTTAATTTAAGATGTGTAAAGCGTAATATGAAACCAGGAAATGAAAATGTCAATCAATGTAAAATGAAACTCATTCTGTAAAAATATAAAAATTTATTGAATCTACGATAGATTAAATAAATCAATTAACTAAAGATAGATTAAATAAATCAATTGACTAAGACTCTGTTATAATTAAATATCTCAGAGGTGGGTGGGAACTCAATGATACCCTCCATCAGTTAAATTATATATCACATGATCACAGAGTAAGAAACAGCCATTCACATTCAAGTTGAAGATCAAATATAAGTATTTTCAATTAATTGTTAGGTTAGTCTATTGTTAATTTGCTTTTTAAAGTAAGCGAGACTATTTGCATAGATGTCTAAATGGTTACATTCAATGGATTATATAGATGATACATTCGGGACAGTGGATTGAATTATGCAATATTGTTTTTAAATAATTCAAGATGAAATATGTTTTGACTCCTTAAATTACGTCTATCGGGGACCTTAATAAGAATATTGCTCAGACAATGAGTTGTTTCAAGCTTATCATGAATGATTTTGTATAGACTCATTAAGTCAGCAACTTTTCTTCTTTTTTCCAGAGTTGAAAACTTAAAATATTGGAGTCGTTCCTCGTAAGATCGGAGTAAGGCATTTAGTCCAAGTTTGAATGATAACAATCTCAGATTTTTTTTTGCACAGATTCAATAGTTTTTGAATATTTTAAGTAGTGTGGGTTCCAGATAACACTACCATATTCCGATTTGCTTCTGACCAATGAGTTGTATAGGGTTATAATAGATTGGGGTTTTTTAAATGGTTTCGATATTCTATGTATAAATCCTATCATTTTCAAGGATTTACTCGTGACATCACTGACATGTACATCAAATTTAAATTTTGCATCAAGAGTGATTCCTATATCTCTGATGGTGGTAATTGCATTTAATCGAGCATTATTAATGGAATATGGATAATCCTTTTGTATTCAAGGTCATTAATGAAAATTAAAAAGAGCAGAGGGCCAAGATTGGACCCTTGGGGTACACCTGAGGTTACAATTATGGGAGGTGACTCATACCCATTTATATATATATATATATATATATATAATTTATAGTATATTTGCGGCACATTCCAAAGTGGATATTCCAAAGTGAAGATACTCTTAGTATCGCCCACCATTCAGAATTTAAACGATGCTTGAAATGGCTTTTGCCGTATTTGGTGGCCAGATCTGAATAGCAAATTCTTTCCTACCTTCCTTTTCCCCATCTCCTTCCCCTCCCCATTACCTTCAGCCTCACAATATACCCCAATTGGGGATGCCGTAGTCTTACTGACTCCAGACGGAAGCAGCTGGGGACTCTTGTGAGGTAGTCACATTAAAAAGAAAACTAAACTAAAAATTAAACGATGAATTTAGTATTATCGCATCGAAGACTACAAATTTGTACTGATTTATAACATATTGAAATCGTTTTAAAATTTAAAGCTCGTCAAAACACATATGTTTTTCTTAACGACAAACTCCATGGATTTGCCGAGTTGAAAAAGTAATTATAAGAAATTAGTATTAGTAGAAGAAAAAGATCACAAAATATGTTCGTAAGATTATAAAAAACCACATTTAGTTTTGTTAATTAATGTGTCATGGGTGTTTCTGTGCTATTTTAGACATTTGCTCCATTTCAAATAGTTCATGCTTTATTCAACTGCTGGCGAGTCTGTTTACCGACATCTTAAAGAATGGATACCTACCAACTGACATGACAAGAACAATAATAACTCCCATTCTCAAATCAAAATCGTTGGACTCTACCTCCCAGGGTAGCTACAGACCGATTTCAATTGCCACCACCATCGCACGATTATTCGAACGTCTACTACTAAACCAGATCGGTCCCAGCTTGGAAACTAAGGACAACCAAATGGGCTTCAAACAGCAAATGTCTACCGATACTGCTATATTTACTGTGAAAAGAACCCTGGAATACTACAGGAATAAAAAGACCACCACGTATGCATGTTTTCTAGATCTGAGCAAGGCCTTCGACAGGGTTTCTCACCCTCTACTATGGGATAAACTCAGGGAAAGAGGCATATCACCGGCGGTGATACATATCCTCGACTTGTGGCATAGACAGCAGGAGAACTTAGTAAGGTGGAAAGATGGACTCTCCGAACCTTTCCTCCTGAAGAGCGGCGTTAGACAGGGAGGATGCATGTCCCCGATATTGTTCAACCTGTACATGGACGAACTCACCGATAGGCTAAACAATGCAGGGGTAGGCTGCCAAATTGGAGGACAGTTTCTGAACAATATCAGTTATGCGGACGACATGGTATTGATGGCACCATCTATAAGGGGCCTACGTATTCTTTTAAAGATCTGCGAAGAGTTTGCTGAAGAAACAAACATGCAATACAACCCCACTAAAACGGCTCTACTGGTCGTAAGATATGGACAAGGACCAAAAAATATTCCTCCAGCTACCCTGAATGGTGTGAACCTGCAGGTGACTGAAGGAACTAAATACCTTGGACACATAATCACCAGTAATCTGATGGATGATGACGACATCGATAGGCAAAGAAGAGCTCTCAGTGTAAAAGCAAACATGCTCAGTAGAAGATTCCGCCTTTGCAGTACTGCTGTAAAAAGGACGCTCTTCCTTTCCTTCTGCGCAACACTGTATACGTCTGAACTCTGGGCAAACTACAAGAAGAGTAGTATAGAAAGACTTCGGGTTCAGTATAACAACGCCTTCCGCATAATGTTTGGTCTCCCCAGATATTGCAGCGCTTCCCGGATGTTCACGGAGGGGCGAGTTCCTGGCTTTGCAGCCCTTATTAGATCCAGGGTGGCAGGAATGAGGGAAAGGATAACCAGCTCTGGAAACATCCTCGTCATGGAAGCCCGCCTCAGTCCATCATCCAGTATTGATGCACACTGGAGAAAAATACTGGCTCCTTACGTGCTCACAGAATCCTGAAAGCTTAATATTATTATTTCTTTTGTTTTCCTTTTACTACTATTAGCTTATTATCTTTTTTTTTGTTTCGTGTACATTCATATCCACCTTCTTTTTCTTTTTTTTCCTTTCAAATACTTTATACTTTGTACATGTATGTTTATATTACACCCTTATGGAATGTGTGGGATTGCACTCTCCTCCCCACATACTGGAATAAACACTTATTTATTTATTATTTATTTATTTATTAAATATTTTCGCTTACGCTTATTAATTTCAATAGTTTTTTTTATATCAGTGCGCTCCCTCTAACATTTTGATTTCATATCTCCCTTTCAAATCATCTTCTTTTTTTAATGCTAGCTGCGGAGACTTCAATATTGACAATTTATATTCATGTCTGCCGGGTGCTTAAACCTGCATATCATAAGATATTCTGAAACCTTAAATCACAATTTTTATTAGGAATCAAAATATCTATTTTGTGAATTAAATAATACTTCTTCTTAATCTTTCTTCACACCTTACTTTATTTTTAAAGCAATTCTGGTAGTTCTAGTTTTTACGGCATTTTTAGCCGACATAAATTGCTTTAATTTTTTATTACTGAAATATTTTCAATTCTTTGAAACTTATAAAGTTAATCAAAAATTTCTTTGGTGAATTGTGTCCGTTAGTGATAGTTAGATTAGTTTAGGCTTAACTTTAACTTTGTAATTCAAAAACTAAATAATTGATGTTGAGGATAACGCACGAACTATCGTCACGCCTTTGCGTGTCTTTATGTAGAAGATAAAACGCCACTCAAAGATAAAACATAATAATAAAATTAGGAAAGTAACTAATTTCGATTCAGTTGTGACGAGAACAACCCCAATACACGCACGCTCAGGGGTGAAATGTCCCTCAAACCACGAATAAATGTTAAATGAGATAATTGTGCGCTTTTATTATTACCGTGACAATTTTAAAAAAGGCAATAAACCTACGTTCCCTGTCGCTATAATGCTGCAGCTCTTTCAAAAGACGAGATATATAATGCACGTAGGTCTGTTTCCTCCAAAGAAAAAAAAGTTTAAAAAATAATGTTCTTACATCTCTCTCACACATCGTGACGTCTCCGCAGACCCTTACCAATACTACTTCCCGTGACGATAATTTTTAAAGTATGGAATATAATTACAAGGATAATATTGAAGTGTGAGTGAATTCCAAAAATTCTAAAACCACAAAAGTCAATGCGCTGATGGTTTTGTTTTCTTCTTAAACATATAATTCAGCCGCTCTTTCTTACACACTAAATAACAAGAGTCGCAAATGAGACGCACAAACGTCTGCACCCCCCCAAAGGAAACATACAATCATTATCGAATCTCCCTCAAACGTATAAGGAAAATGAAACGCAATTCCCGCCGGAAAAAAGTGGTACTTTGGAGGAAGCAGTCACACGTATTTTGTGTGTCTCACCATTATTCAATGTGTAAGAAAGAGCTGCAGCATTATTACGATAAGGAATTTTTGCCTTTTTTTGCCGTCACGGACCCATTACCGCGAATCGTCACATTAATGAGAAAAACGTCTATTGGGCAAGGGCAAGCATATTACTGCACCTATTTCAATTAAACAACTGTGTAAGGAATACTTTGTGGGGTTTTAAACCAACTATCTTATATCTACCTTTGCTCACGGATTAGAATGGTTTGGATCGGAGTAAAGTTAATATAATCCTCCTTTTTACCGACAGGGTTAAGATTTCTCCTTTCTAGTGGTGAAAGCAGCGCTACTATATTCATTTATTTATATAACATATACATAAATATATACACATAACGAAAAAGAAGCAATTTTGTTACTTTATTTTACTTGCAAAAAATGAGGAGAAAGAAAATCGGGCCATTTAGGCCCCTTGCCCTTAAAATGATTAAAAATGTTAGGTTGTTGACATACAGAAGGCGATGCACCACGTCATTAACATTTCAATTTGGGCTGATAACAATGACGTTCCTTATTTAGATGGCGACAAAGTTTAAATTCCCAAACTAAAAATTATACAATAATTTTATTATGCTATTATTAATGACCTTCAAAGAATCTCATCCCCTCGAAAGAAACGATTCCTTTGTTCTATATGCAATTATTAATGTTCTCCAAAATGACCTTGAAAAAATCACATCCTTGCGATTCTTTCAAGGACATAAAGAAAGCATTCCTTTGTTCCGAATGCAGTTATGAATGTTCTCAAAAGTTGTATTGATAGAATCTCATTCTTGTGATGATATCTTGACCGAAACTTTAAGAATATTATGAACTAAATGTGTAATTTGGCTGTCCTGAAACGGGAAACCTTCCCAGTTGGACAAAGTATAATTTTGTAATGTATTGTATTGTAATATAAGTATAAATAAATAAATTACAAAAAAAAATATTTTACGAAGTTCAGGCACAAATATTTAAAAGTTTCACGATCGTTGTCTAAAGAAACAGGTAATTTGCAACAATATAAAACAAAATCATTACTGAAGAGTGGTTGGTATGTTAGAGATTTTGAACTTGAAATCAGGCTTGATACTTTTTTTCTGGGCTTATAAACAATTTTTTTTTTTCAAAAATTATTTCGAATACTAAGAAGTGTAAAGATGACTCGCAATATTTCAATAGAACATCTAAAATATTTCTAAATTTTAAAACTAAAAACATACGATTTTGCATTACTTCGTAGTCCATCGCCTTAAGGGTATAAAAAAAGCTTGCAGAACAATGAATTAATTAGCAATTTGTAAATTTTAATGTACAAATTATTAAAATATAATTATTGAATAATAATAACAGAACACATTAACAATACATTTATTTAATGCGAAGAAAATCAAACCCGCAACTCGCACAATAGAAATACATAGATAATTTTTATTCCAAGGTAAAAAATGGAAATATTCAAATATCTCCATCTTTCATAGATATAAATCTTTCTTTATACCCCAGATAGGTAGCAGGGTTATTATTTAAATAATACACCTCTAACATTCAAAATATTTCGTGCATCATAAATAATAAAATAAAGTTGGTAGCGTTATTCCATACTAAACAATACGAGATCCCTCAGACACTCGCGCTGTTAATTATAGGTCACAGGTAATTTATCACTTATCTCCAGATAGGACCGCTTTCTGGGGTGAAAGAAATTTATATCGCACGCCACTGGGAATTAATCGCCCCACAGTCCGCACTCAATTTATTTAGACTTGGGCCTCCCATTCTCTTTATAGGATACAACTTTATGTCGAGGGCTGCACCACCGTTTATGTAAACAACGACGTACATCAAAAGACACAACGAAATAATAAAAGATTTTCAAGACGTATTTTCTTTTGTCTGAAATTAGTATCAATAATAATTTTTCGTTCTTGTCATTTACAGTGCCCTTGAGGTCATTTTCACAAAAACTGCGGTCTACAAATTATCTAATTATAAAACAGTATTAATAGCCTAGCAACTGTATGGTTGAAATTTAAGAATCTGGCTAAGAATACAACTCTGACGCCGCGCCTCAGGCAAAACTGTTTTCTCACGTGGTGTTTGTATACAAATCTACTTTTGTAAGAGAATCTTAATAAAGTAATGCCAAAATACGGCGCCACATACGTTAACAGTGGCGTGAGGAGTGTCGCCTGGCAGGCGTAAGTACTATTGATAATACTACTGAAATGGAGAGATTCACGATAACAATATGATTATTATAGTAACTGGCCGGTGAATAATAATACCACACGTCTATATAATTATCATAATATGACGTCATTGCCTGTCGCGGTTACTTTGTCCAGGTGACTAGCTGTCACAGGATCTCTGTGGATCCGAGGAACCAGTTAACCAGAGGATATTTTTGGAACCAGTTATTATCGGATTTATAAAATGGTCACCGACACTCAAACTAGGCGAAGCCGAACCAAAAGCGTTCCGCAGGGTCTAGCAGCAAAAACCTGCGGATTATTATTATTTAGTCTTGGGAAGTTGATTACCGATCGACTTGATGAATATGTGAAAGCTTTCCTTGCGAGAAAGAATTAAATGATCACAGCGCGCTATGACATCGTTCAAACAACACACTAAACGCAGTTGTTTTCTGTTGTTCTTTTGAATAATATGCATATAAATATATTTGAATATATTTATTATTAACTATTAAGCATGGGACTGTTCAGTGCCATGCCAAAAATGTTGATCTGTATCCGAAACATTATAATATTGCAGAATTCCATAAATTACATATTTGTTTTCATCACAAAATTTTGCTAGTAAGATTATAGAATTATTTATTGTGTGACTGTCGTTTCAACCGCTGAAATCATTGCGATAGTTTGAAAATGGCTTTGGTGGCCGAAATGTCTTTCGATTTCGACGACTTATAATTATGTTTTGGAGACCAAATTTTAACGATTTCGAAGACAAAACATCGACAAATTGAAAAACTGCTAAGCAACATCGACGTATTGCAACCCTATCGACATCCCAAGTATCGTACCCCGTTAGGCCATGCCGTATAAGGCCTATTTCCCATTTGCCCGTACCCCCCGCTACATGAGGGCTAATTCTGAAAGTTGTATGAGCCTTCAGTTGAAAAGTGGGCCAATCAGCCGGCGTGTCTGCCATCTAGAACCTACCGCCCGTTCTACCCTCTCTCGATACCCCCTACCTCCTCCGCTCACTTCTCACTGCTCGAGGAATCGATTCACGCGATTTCTTCACATTGTTTGACGTGCTCAATATTTAAGTGGGTTGTGAGCATAGAATATGGAAGAACACGAGAAGTGGATTGTGCGACGTAAGCGTGTATTTTTAAATTATTTTTAACCTTAGCTCCACACACTGTCACTGTGGTGACCTGTGGTAGGGGTGTTAACTAAATAACTAACTAACCATGACGCCGTTTCCCCGCAGGGGTAGGCAGAGAGAACGGACCGCCAAACAACTCGAGCTTAGCACACACTCCTTGCCTCGTTCACATTCTTACATGCTCTTCTATTATTCCGACCTTCACATGGCCCGACTCAAGTATCTGATTCACTTGGTCGTGCCATGTCTTCCTCGGGCGTCCCCGACTTCTTCTTCCATTCACATTTGCGTCATATATTCTCCTTACACTCCTTTCCTCGTTCATTCGCTCTACATGCCGAAACCATCTGAGCGTCCCTTTCTTAATCTTACTCATTACACTTACATCAGCCTTGCATTCTTCGCGGATCTCCACATTTCTCACATAATCGTACATGGTTTTACCACACATACGCCTCAGGGATCTCATTTCTACAGCATTCAGTCTACTTTTATCCTTCCTCTGCTAGTTCCATGCCTCACTGCCATACATCAGGGTAAGTACCAGCACTCCATTATGGACGACTAACTTCGCTTCTTTAGACAGTTTTTTGTTGGCGCCAATGGCGTTCAGTCCTCCATTAATAGAGTTGCCTGCATTGGGGTGTTGGTTATTCAATAAATGGTTCTCGGGCGGCGGTACCCATACTCGCCTCCCAAATTGAAAAAAAAGAGCGCTTGTTACGTGAGCTAGAACAAAAAGTTACTAAGTCAGTGCTAAGATTGTGGTCTCCATTCCAGAAGGTTTCTTCGACAGTTATTTTTCTTCACATGTAGCAAACACTTTGTGGGAATACATAATTATAATAAACACAATTAAATAACTATGTTTCAATTCCACTTTATTATTTCTTAATCCAACCGGTTTCGGTTCGTCCTGAACCTTCCTCAGGGGTGAATAAAAATATACTAGTTACAAAAATATACAGTATATTTTTATTCACCCCTGAGGAAGGTTCAGGACGAACCGAAACCGGTCGGATTAAGAAATAATAAAGTGGAATTGAAACAAAGTTATTTAATTGTGTTCATTATTGTTATTTTTCTTTTTCTTTTACTAAAACTATTATCTTTATTTTTTTGTTACCTATTTCAGAAGAATTATTCCTCGGGCTGCTACATTTATTTATTTTTTGTATAACGTTAATTTTAGTACTTACGTACTGCTTACTAACCCCGTATGCATGGACATTGATTGGAGGGTTTAGAGTCGTTTAAATAAATGTAGCTTCGTTCAATAAAAAAATAGAGTCTTGACGTGTGCGGTGAAGGAGGAAACCATATGTTTCCTTATAATGCCGCTGGGAAAGTGGTGGTCCCCTCCAATGTGATTTCCATTCAAATCCGTGGTTTCATTCGACAATGGTTTCCATTCGAATCTACATGGAAGGCATTTCTAATGTGTATTATCTATTCAATAGTTAAGTGGGACGAGGACTTCTTTCACCACTTTGAACATATTCTTTCCATTCCACATGTTATCTTTCCATCCAAGTATTCTAGTTAATAAAATCGCGAGAATTTTAGGATTGAAAGAAACCGATGTAAAAATTCTTAAATACTATAAACAAATTAAATTAACGAATAATATTTTTAAAGTGGAAGACACTCCCAGTATCGACCATCATTCAGAATTAAAACGTTGCTTGAAATAGCTTTAGCCGTATGATTTTAGATTTTTACCACCAAATGTTTTACAGGGATTTATTTTTGGGGAATTATGCTGTGTTGCGCTACCTTCTTCTATAGCCAACGTTTCGGACAGCATTACATTGTCCATCATGATGAACGCTGTCCGAAAAGTTTAAGTAGTGTTTTGGTTACACAATATTTTTTTTGCTTTTGTGCGTACACGAATAAATCAATCCGTATTCCCCTTCCACCTATTCCGCCTTTCCCCCTCTCGGATCCCCCCTTACTCTTCCATCTTCCCTCCCTGCTGCTAAACTATATGAAATACGCCCATTTTCCAATAAATCGCGCGCTACCTATTGTTATATTTTTATCCAAAATTTCATGGCGCTAGAGCTCACCATTGCATGTAGAAACCTTCGAGGAAGGCACATAACAAATCACCAAAGTTATATCGCAATCGGATAAATGGTAGGTACAGGAGCGCATACGGGACCAACAAAGAAATATTCTTTATTCTTCTTAGTTAGAACTAAGGTAGACAATACACTCTGATGTGCTTACCCCCCTTTGCTGGGATAAACAGCCTCACAACACTTTATACACGGCGTCCGGAAACTCGTAGTGAAAACGAGAAACTGGCAAATCTACGAGTACATCACGCCTGGGAGTTGATTTTATGGTAGGTATAACTTTTTTGATTTATAGTAAATGGAGTTCAACGTCAGAATTTTTTGGGTCAAATTGACAAAATATCGGTCCGTATGGGATTATAGGTATATCAGCTGTTTAATGTACATATTTTGAAATACGTCCAATGATCAGACCATGATAATTAAATACTTTTTTTACGTAGAAAGCAGTTACTTTGTGGTTTAATATAGATATTAATTGAAATAAAACAATCACATGGTTTGTAACCAAGATTCATTTATTAACATTTTTTATACCGACCGGTTTCACTTAACACAAGCATCACCTAAGTTAAAAATAAGGTTATTATCGATAAGTAGCTCGCCAAACTGAAGAATCTAACCTGGAGAATCATAGGCAGATTTTTTATTTATTTAATATTTGTATGTTTTTACAATAAGTATACATTTTTTACACGTTAAACAGAGTAGTAAAATGAATATAATAATAGCCTTTCCTGACCATAAAGAGACAAGGCTCTTATGTTTGGTGAGGGAATTCATTTATATGTTATCATTTGAGTAAGTAAATAATAAAATTGCAACTAATAACAAGGGTATGTAAGAAAAACTCAAGATATATCAATTAATAGATTTCAAGATTTAAATGAAATATTAATAATAGTAATAAACTCTTACATTTGTTTCAGGTAATTTTTCAATTTCATTTGGAATTTATGTTTGTTTTGATAATTTAGTGTTTTAAAGGGAGGTTGTTAAAATAATAATTTATACCTAGATACAGATAGGTATTTTGAATGTGCTTGGTATTAAATCATCTCGCTGAAATATGGAAATGTATTTTTTAGCTGAATTTCTTTGAAAGTTTGTAGTATAGAATATTTTTTATATATATTCTCTATTGTAGGTAATTTGATTATTGAAAAGTTTTTTTCAGTAGAAAATGTAGATGGTTTTTTCAAGATAAGCTTAATTATCAATCTTTGAACAGTTTTGAGATGATTTAAAATAACATCATATGTTCCCCCCCATCTAATAATACCGTATTGAAATATAGATTGAACAATTGCATAGTACACTCTTTTTATGAAACAGAGGAATATTATCAAAGAAGGACTGTCCAGGACTGGCGTCTGGTACGTCAGTGTCCGCAGCTCACCACGCAGCGCAGACCGCGAGGAGTGGGGTAGCCTTGTCCAACATATAAATTGGAGTAGGGCAAAGATATTACGATATAATAGACGTGCTATCTGCAGTTTTTACTAGGTGGGACTGCGCTTCGGGGAGTCGCCGATATTGTTTACCAATTAACAAATAAACTAAATGAACGAATAATTAACGAATAAACCAAACGAATGTTAAACGAAATTAACGAATTCTTTCCGTATTCAAACTATATTGTTAACCAATACTAATGCACACCTTCAAAAATCCGATATGAACAAATTCTTTACTTATGCAAACTACCCCGATTAGGTCGTAGTCCGCCGACAGTTGCACGGACATCATAGCATATCTCTTTTGTATTTGAATATCTTTGGAGTAGGGGTTACAATCCTCAGCAATGAGTAGAAGAAGCTGGTCAGATAAAAATAATTCAACCTCAATGCAGTCGTCATTTTAAACATTTCGAACAAATATTATTAATATATTTGTTCGAAAGCGATCTAAGCAAGCGTGGGATTCTAAAAACCAAATCATCGCGTCGCGTCGTGGAGTTGAAAAAAGATCGATGTGCTGACACAAACGGTATCAGGTTTCAAGAGGCAAGTAAATGCCACACCTTACCCGTTATAATATTACGCATATAATGTTTTTTTTGAAATAATACATCTAAAAATATTTTGTTTATGTCACTTGCGCATTATAAAAGGACACGCAGTCTGTAACACTAAAAAAAATCTGGATAGCCAGGTAATTCACCACATTCCTTTTCCCCGTCTTCTTCCCTTCCTCGCTATTTTCAGCTTCACAAAATATCCCAACTGGGAATTGCATAGTCTCACTGGTTCCAGAAGTTTGGGAACAGCTAGGACACTAGTGCGGTATGCACATAAAAAATAATAATGCTATGATTAATGGAATGGCTAATATCTCTAAAGTATTATATAGTCACATTATCAAAGGGAGTACATAAAAACGCAGAAGCTAACCTTTGTCCCATCTCAACACAGAATATATTTTTTATTCCAATAAAAAATATTGTGATACATGAAAAGCACACTCTCTTGGATTACAGAACAACAGACAATGATACTGAAAATTTTGTCGAACAAAGACCCCACTATCTTTCAAATACACAATAGATAATAAAATTTTAGAAAAAGTCAAAGAAATTAGGGATCTTGGAGTTGTGTTTGATTCGCAATTAAATTTTATAAATCACATTCAACAAATAACTAACAAAGGCATGAAAACCCTAGGATTTATAATCAGAACAATCAAAGACTTCGATTCGTTGGAAGTTATAAAAATCGTATATTTGTCACTCGTACGCAGCTTGCTGGAATACAATTCCATAGTTTGGTCCCCATATTATCAAGTTCATATAAGAAATATCGAAAGAGTGCAGCAAAAATTTTTAAGATTTATTAACTTCAAGTTACACATACCTATTCAACACATTAACTACACATCTTTACTAAATACACTTAAATTGCATTCCTTAGAAAACAGAAGAAAAATAAACGACCTAACTTTTTTGTTTAAAATTATTCACTTAGAAATAGATTGTTGCGAACTCCTGCATCTCATTGACTTTAAGGTATCAACTCGAGCGACAAGGCAAAACATATTATTCTGCAACAATAATTCTCTAACCAACTATCACACACATGCATCAATTTCTTGACTTCACACACTAGGGAACAAATACACCTCAAATATCGATGTATTTAATATAAGTTTACCGTTATTCAAGAAATATCTGAACAATATTTTTATGTAGAATATTTTGATATCTAAAGAGCATCACCTAGGGTCTATTGCATATATTTTTGTGTATTTCTATATTAATCTACAATGTAAAAACTTGTTAACGTTTTCTTTTATCATGTATTATCTTGCATTTTGTCATGTATTATTCATGACATTTAATCAGTCACCTGTAAATTTTGTAATTACTAACATACCTACTAGTTTATTTCTATGTCATTTACAACTTAGAAACTTTCTCTTTTATTGTAATGCACTATCATTCCTAAATTTATCTGTATGATGTTTACCTATTAGTTATATTTTTATAGTTTATCTTTTTAATTAAAAAAAACTGTCTCTGTATTATAAACTTGTCATGTAAAAGCCCATCAGGGCGTTGAAAATTAATAAATAAAAAAAAAAATAAAAAAAAATTATGTTTGATGGTTTCTCGAACAATTATTAATTAACAACAGATCTTGATGCTCTGGCACAAATCTCACGTTACGGATAATACGCGGAACCCATTTGGGTACGAGTTATTCGTATAACCTGAGAATGTTTGTCTTTCTAAAAAAATATGTTTTTGACGAGTACAATTTTCAGTCAAAAAGCTGTGATTTTGTTTTTCTTTTACGAATATTATTTGAACTATTACGATTTTCGGATTAGATATATACATTGTAATACTTTTAGTTCTTCAAAAATATGGTGTGTTGGATAATCTCTAGGCTTTTTCAATATTATTTTTATAATTAGACGATGCATAACAGGAAACAGCGTGGATTTCATGACGACTTGGAAAAAATTGTGTGGATAGATTTTTTTACTAAGATTATGAAAATGTAAGCAAAATTTTTTAGAAATGTACAGTTTTTTATTTTTATTATTATTTGGTCCCGTGACGTCACTACATGAAAATGTCCCGTCTCCGAAAATTTGACATTTAACATTCACTAGATTTATTGTTTGTTCTCTGCGAACTTATCAGTTGGTTTGACTTTTTGACAGATGTTATGTAGAGAACCCCGTACGTTTTACGATGTCTGTGCGTGTTTTAGAGGTATAATGGTAGTGGTGCTGATTTTAACAAAAACAAATTTTATAATATTCTTATCATTATTATAATTTACAAGTACAAGTATATTACATTGGAATTACTAATATAGACGTTGAAATATAATATAATATAATATTTTTGGTATGCCTTGTTATTCCTGTGCCCTTTCTTGTGGAACATGTTCTTTTTTTAAATGATTTTCGGCTATGTAATTATCTTTTTTTCGCACCCATAAAATTATGTCCCGTCTTTCTGGTTTACAAAAAATGGTCTGTTTTTTCAAATTGACATTTTCAAAAAATCGCCAGGATTTCAAAAATACGATTAAAAAAAATACGGAATGTCTTAGAATGTTTGCCTAAACCGATTTTTTTAAAATGTGATGCAAGTGGCCTATTTCAACAGTGAGTAAATTTGCGTTGTATGCAGCTCCCCTGCTAAATATAGCGTATTGTGCGAATTATTCAAATGAGATGAGTTATTCAGAGATGTTTGTGCGAATTATTCAAACGCTTCCGTTCGCTGCGGATTTCATCAAAAAAACAAAATAATATTATTAGGGCCTAATATGCATAAGGAGAGGAAAGGTTGGGAAGATGGCCACAGAATGACCTGGTGTCTTCTTTGGTCTGCTCCCAAGGGTCATGGCCGCTGTTCACTTATAACATTAATTGTCTCTCAAAATAAACAATTCATCTTAATAATTATAACACCATAAAAACAACCGATTTTTAATTGCGGCGAGCACAGTTGACAATTAACAAGATTGGACTGACTTGCAGGTTTTTACAAATATTTCAAGTATCGACTAAAAGGAGCTATATTCATATAACGATGCGGGGCGGACACACACAAACAACGATGACGACGATTGATATGCTTGGTGTAACTTGGGGGCTCCATCGAAACCAGAGTTAAGTTAGCCTCGCAGTTAGAAACTGGGCGTACTGTACAGGGCCCGCAGATACTTTAATAGTACACAACTGCTAACCCTGTACAAATCGCAAGTGCGCCCCACGGTTGAATTTGGCAGCCACCTCTGGTCTGGAGCTCCAAAATACCTTAAAAAAACTCTTAACTCTCTGCAGAAACGGGCGGTCCGTTTGATAGATTCTCCCATCTTAACAGACGGACTGCAATCTTTAGAGCACAGGCGTCAGGTGGGAATGCTGTCCTTGTTCTACCGGTATTACAATGGAAGATGATCCAAGGAACTAGCGGCATTGATCCCCTCGGCATCGGTGCATAGTCGGGAAACACGCCAAACACGCGCCCAACATTTGTACATGGTTGACATTAGTCACAGGAGAACGGGTCGTTTCAAGACCCATGTTCACCCCTTCCTTTCCTCAAAAAGACCCTCCACACAGCATCTTTAAAGATGACGTAGGCCCTGAGGGAAATTATTTTCCTCAGGGCCTCCTGTGTGGAGATAATGTAAAAAAAAATGTCGAGGAAAAAGGAATGTGGGAAAAAAGGAACGCATAGATAATTTTAGGCTATTCAATTACCTTCATTCAAACCGTCGCGTCGTGATGGTAGGTACCATAATCCGAGCAACTAAAGATTCGATTGAACTATAGCGTGGTAGACTGATGTTAAATTTTTCAATGACGAAAGATTCGCATACTAAAATCATATAAATTCATCATCTTCTTCTTCTCCTTATTCTATTCGGGTCGGGGACCCACTGCATCGACAAGGCTCCTCTATGCGTCCCTGTCTCATACTGTTTGTTCGGCCTCCATCCATGGAAGTCCCATCCTCTCCTCACACAGTTTCTGAAGTTGCCTCGCCCAACTGCGTCTGGGGCGGCCCACTGACGAACAACCCTCTGGAATCGCACTTAGTATTTTCCTCGGAATTCGGTCATCAGACATTCTTAGTGCATGCCCAAGCCACCTCGGTTGCGATTTTTCTATGAAGAGTAGCAGTGGTTCGATGTTTGGATCATCTCGGATCGTCGAGTTTCTTACATGAACCCATTTCGTAACCCCTGCCACTCCTCTCAAGTACCTCATTTGAATTAATTAATGAATTAATTTCCTTATTTTGTTAATGTTAAGATTGATTTGATTTGTGTCAAATAGTTTAGGAAGAAACTAAAGGCTGTAGTCAGTTTTTAACAAATCTGTAGCTTTTTGTTTTAAATATCTTGTAATATTGCCGAAGGGAGAATTAAAACGCAAGAACTGCAAAAAGATTTTGAGAAACCAAATACAAGATTTGAAATGTTTTATTTTATTTTGTTTTATCAAATCCATTAACCAGGCAATAAAACCTCCAGAAAATGAGAGTGTGTGGTTGAAAATAAGAGGGTTGTTTGTAGTCCAGTGGCCGTGCGTGTTTCCAAACCTCGTTATTCCCTTCCCCACGCTTGTGGAAACTTCCCCCAGTTCTCCCTTTTCTAGGGAAAGAAAACATTTCCCCACATCTTGTGCTGTTTAATTCCTTTGTTATGTTTAATGTTTTCCTAAACCGCGGTCAAAGATATGCCGACCTTTTTAAAAGGTGCGTTCGTTTTTTGGCTCGTAATTTATTATCGTTGAAAGGATCGAGGTTTACTACAAAAACAGAGCTACCTTTTTGGGAAATATATTTGAATGATTATATAATTTGAAGGCCAAATTGAATCGTGTATTCTTTAATGGATTTCATGTTTGCGTATGATTTTATCATCGTGTGTATTAACTGGAAATTTGTCAGATCATAAAAAGAAAATTTTAGTATCAAGTTCGTCATGAAATGTAATAAAAGAAATACAAACATTTTCACGTAACAAATAACTTAACGATATTTGATTTTCTCTCACTGCCGTAATCATAAGCGGAATATGTGACGCGATGATGCAGGACTGAGCTACCAGATGATTGAATCTACGATGCCTGAATGGGAATTTGACGCTTTGGATAACTCGGCTATTAACCGAATGTATATTGTGCTTGGGGTACAAAGCAGCAGACTTTAATTACAAGGGAGCTCACATAGAAAACTTAATACTTCTAACAACTCATTTACACTAGTCCCAGAGAGAGAGGTCTTATGTGAGGACATCGTTCTAATCTCTTCTGACGTTTTCATTTTCATACATGTGAGAAGGAAGATTTTTTTGTCGATCAAGTACGTACGACCTCTCGCTGCGACTACTATTTACAAATATTATACTAAAATACGTATCTCAACAGGTGGTTTTAAATCCAGATCTTGCGAGGTGTCACATAAAAAAAATTGATCTGAAAAAATCGTCTGTTCGCACAGACCGAAGGAGAGACACAAATGTCAAGTTCATGTCTAAACACGAACTAATAAAATAACAAATCATGAAATGTGTCAAAATATCCGGCGTTGAAAAGGGTCCGCCATAATAAAAGAAAAACATCATATGGGTAATAACGAAGTACAGAAACAATAATACGGGCATGTGCCTAGCGTGGTAGTCGAATCACCTGTAAAAACTGTATAAAAAATTATATGATGAATAAAGAAAAGAAAAAAAAAAAAATTGGATGGAATAAAAGATAATCATGGCGAAGTCATGAGATTCTAAAATTTGTAAGAATAGAAATAGAAAGGGAAGTAAACACATGTGCGTAAATAGCATTACGTTAAATATTTCATGTGTTATTTTACACGTCGTTAAACATTTCAAACGACTTTTGGAAAATATCATGTTTTGGTAAATAAGTTGAACTTTTAATGAGGTTTCATTTTTATTTACACTGTTGTTTTTCGACAGGTTGGGAACGAAAACCAGAACCTAATCAAAAATTCTTTGTTTACCTTTAGCACATTTCATTTAGAGTTAATACTCTCACATTTCAAACGCGCCTCGGATGCATATTTAAAAAAAATAACCTTCTTATTTTTCACCCTTACAATTTTTTCATTCCTTTCACTATAATTCACACTTACACATTTCTCTGGGGTAACCTTTTCACCGCGGTCGTTATTTAAAAAATAAAATTCTAGATACAGAATTCTTAACGGTGTTTTGGTATATTAAGGGTACGTTGTTAGAGGCGCCGGAGTTAGGTTCCAGGGTGCGCTAGGGCTCCATGGGGGCACTCCTGGCCCTGCAGACACACCAAGGCTCCCTACCACAGAGGGCTAGCTCAGCATTGGGAAACTGAATTTTTATCTCAGGTGGGCCGGTCGCAAACTTATCTCATTGCCATTCTCGTCTACATCAGGTTTGGTCAATAATAACTCAGATGAACTATTGTTACTATACACAAATACGCCCCTGCAAATTACTCGGCCCCCTCCTCCCAAGTTGTAGAGCACGCCACTGCGCAAACTACAGTTTCGCCCCCTCTCCGCTAGCTTCCCGGCGCGCTACCGGCGGCGGAACCCAAACAAGCCACCGTCGGCAGCGAGCCACCAACCGCCACTTATCCGTAGCTCCTGGGCTAGTAAGCACGCATGGCGTGGGGACCGTTCCGCGCTCATTCTAGAAGTTTCCACGCGGAAAACAATGGAACGTGTTTTGCTAAGTGTTACACTGCGACACCAAGAATGGCCGAACTCTTTCCCGACACGGAAGATACAGGAGTCCAAACGCTCACTGTAAGTACCCAAGCTGTTTTCCCCCTTATTTGCGTGTGTTCGCAGTAAATTCACCGCGGAGATAAATAGCCCTTCCAGAGAGATTATAGAGACAGATTCCTCCTTTTTAGATATAACTGTTGTTGCTACCCTGAATTACTATGTATGCATTATTGTGATATTGTGTTTACGCAGGTGTTTTACCCAATATAACTGATGTTTACCCTGATTACTGGTTTCACTGCCTTCTCCCAGCCCGTAGAAATTTGAGCTTTATTTCAGGAAAGACCCACACACGCCTCACAGATCCTACCACCCTGGTGGTGAGGGCCTCTCCCGCTCTGCTGACTAAAACCTGAGCTAGTCTGTCGGCAGAATGTAGGGACCCCCATTTAGGTCCGCTAACACTATTTAAGTACATTATCGTAGAAAGCAAACACTTCGTGGCTTGACATTATATAGAATGAAACAATTATTTTGTTTAAAAACCACTTTATTTTTATTCATATTTGTCGACCGGTTTCGGTTGACCTCAACCTTCTTCAGGACAATAAACATATAAACTAGCGATGTGTCAGTTCAGCTGGAATGGGCTCATGTGATCCGCTCCTTTGCGGGAAGCGGTTCCTACTCCCACTCCTTTTTCAAATCGACTACTCCCAGAGAACCCGGCCCAGTCCCAGTACTCTCCGCATCCAAATAAATCCGGCGGTAATCCGGCGGTCCGAGCAACTCAACGCCGAAGCGCGAAAACCGCACTCGAATACAAGTCCCGGGTTCCTTTAAACCCAAGCGCCTTGTTCCAAGCTACGTGAATCGCGACACAATCCATTCATTTCGCCCACTCCCGGACTCGCGCGAACGCCGCGAACTACTACATTCCTGACTCACCCCGTGGCCGCCGCGCCGGCTCGCTCCGCGATCCACGGTCCGGCGTCACTCACCATTCCACTCATGAGTCGCGGGTCTCGGTGAGTTCCCGACACTCCCCGCTACCCGCGGCCGGCCAACTATGACACTTCCCCTTGAGTCACGTCACGAGCTGGGCGCTGGGCGTTCATTCGATCGCTGTTCGTTGATCGACACACACTTGCGTGACCCCTTCGGCTAGGCACGGAGTAGTTTTTAATTAGAGCGTCTTATCTGGTATCGTTAATCAACGGGTGACGTGCATTATAAAATAATAGTTTATAGTAAAGCATTACAGCTTATTAATTTACTTATTTAAATTCTCAATAAAAGACCGTGCAGTGTAGATACATTGAATGTACCTACATTGCACGGGTGACGGGTCCTTGTTCTCGTACGGGTCTTGTCCGACTCCGGGGTTCTGAGTTCTCGTGTGGGTTCTACGAGTAGGTCCTGGTTCCGAGTTCTTTGAACCCGTGCGTCCCGTTTCGGTGCGCCGCAACAATACCCAGTGCCCAGTCCGCACCTAAGAACTCGGACCCGGGACCTGCTCCTAGAACTCGTGTACTTTTAAAAGGAAGCAAGTCTCGGAGGCTTCCGGAAAAATGTAGAACTTACCCACCTCTAATATAAACTGAGTTTATAATTTTTCAGTTTTTATGTTTATTGTCCTGAAGAAGGTTGAGGTCAACCGAAACCGGTCGACAAATATAAATAAAAATAAAGCGGTTTTTAAACAAAGTAATTGTTTCATTCTATATTTAAGTACAGTTTATTACGGGATTGTACGTAGAAACATATACGTCATCATCATCATCATCTGTGGCTCTACAACCCAGGTCGGGTCTTGGCCTCCAGCAGAGCCTGCCTCCATGACTGTCGGTGTTGTGCTGCGTTGCGCCAGTTTCGGATGCCGATGGTGCTTGCATCCTTCACCACTCCATCCAGCCATCGAAGCTTTGGTCTTCCAACTCTTCTCCGACCCCCAGGTGCACCATCCATAATTCGCTTTGGAATATCTCCTTCGCTCATTCTCTGGATATGTCCAGCCCACCTGAGTCTTCCAGTTTTGATTTCCTTGGAGATATTAGGGTCCTCGTAAAGATCGTATAGCTCCTGGTTGTATCTGATACGCCATTCTCCATTATCACAGACTGGGCCGTAAATCCTTCGCAGCACCTTCCTTTCAAAACTTTCTAGGGCTCCTTCATCACCCTTACTGATTGTCCAGCATTCCGAACCATACATAAGAACAGGTCGTATAAGGGTCTTGTAAAGCAGGACTTTAGTTCTTCTGGTAAGGTGGCGAGATTTCATATGCTTCTGTAGCCCAAAGTAGTATCGATTTGCAGCTACTATTCTTCTTTTGATTTCGCTGGATACATTGTTGTCATTTGTCACCATAGTACCGAGATATACAAACTCGTTGACAGTTTCAAATGTATAATTATCTATCTGTATACTTGGTGGTTTCTGGCGTCCATGTACGGGCATATATTTTGTCTTCGCCTCGTTGATGACCAATCCCATGTTCCTTGCCGACGTAGCTAAGCTTTTAAACGCCGATTTTAGTTCATATTCTGAGCGTGCGATGATATCTATATCGTCAGCATAAGCAAGGAGCTGAACAGACTTGTTAAAAATATGGCCTGTGGTTTGTATACCTGCATTTCGGATGGCCTTTTCCAGCGCTAAATTGAATAAAATGCAGGCAAGTGCATCTCCTTGTCTTAGTCCATTGAAGGTCTTTAGGGTGTCTGACAGATCCTGTTGTATTCTGACTCGGCACTCAACATTAGACATTGTGAGCCTTACTAAGTTTACCAGTTTTCTTGGGATATTAAATTCATCCAAGGCTCTGTACAGTCTTTCTCTATTTACCGTGTCATAGGCAGCCTTAAAATCTATGAAGAGATGGTATGTATCAACATTAAATTCTATTGTTTTTTCCAGTATCTGTCTCAGTGAAAAGATTTGATCAGTTGTAGATTTCCCCTTACGGAACCCAGTTTGATATTGGCCAATTATGCCATCCGAATATTTCATAAGCCTACCACACAGTACATTTGATAGGATCTTGTATGAGATATTCAGCAGCGTTATGCCCCTATAGTTAGAGCAGTTCATAGGGTCTCCTTTCTTGTGAAGAGGGCAAATTATTCCACAGTTCCATTCACTTGGCAGAGTCTCAGAGCACCAGATGGATTTAATGATATTATATATATGGACTTGAAGGTTCTCTCCGCCATATTTGAATAACTCTGCAGAGATGTTGTCAGTTCCAGGTGATTTATTGTTATGTAGACTTTTAATGGCACCCACTACTTCTTCTAATGTTGGTGGCGGCTCGACATATACGTACATCCTAACAAAAATACACGTACATCCTAACAAAAAAATGATACACTCTCCCTGATCTACTTTAACAGCATGGGAAATTAACACTCGATATTTATAGCAGGGCACATAAGAAAGGAAGAGAGTTGTTACTTACTGCGTTTACTTCGTGGTTGTATCAGCCATGACCGGGCATAGTTGATTTCGTACGGCTAACGATGTCGAGACCGTAATAGAATTCGATCGTTGTTCAACAACACAGGGTAGGTTAGCCTAGATATCAATTAGGACATTATATTACTTTAGACTACTTTAGAGGAATGGATACTTTCCCACAAGGAAAGCACCCCAAAACGGCACAGATGGCCTCAGTGTACTAGGACTAACACAGCTACTGAAGCGCCAAACGGTGGGAACGCGTACTAAGGTTTTATTGGCGCGCGCTACATAACAACGTATAACTAAAAAAGACGGAAACACCACACAGGCGTATGTATAGTGGTAGACGAAAAATACAAAAACAACACTATTTTACTGAATAAAGAAAGTTTATAAAATGGATTAATTTTTTTGATTCTCCGAAGTAAGCACGATTCTCTTGACAACAATTTAAATTCAGAGCAGTCAATCTTCTTAATAACTTATAAAATATTATCAATCAACTTTTCTTATTCACATTGAAAGTCAAACAGAATTAAAATATTACCCGTTTCATTTGCTCGTTTGCGAATCATTTTTAGGTATGAGTATATTTTTAGTTGTTAAAATAATGTTGAAAAAAATCCCTTAAATATAGATACTTGGAAATGTTTTTAAAGCAATAATGAGAACTTACCTATTCGAATATTAAATTATTTTTTCAACTAATAAAACTTTATAATTTCTCAGAAATTTCCACATACTCGACTTCGTTCCAATATTTTTTCTATTCTGAATGGTTATAAAAATCATATAATATTCGCTGCTGAGGCAACAAATTATTCCATTAAATAAACTTCACGAGTAGAAAACTTGGCGGCAAGGTTAAGAAAATATGTAAGTACGTAGGTGGAAGTACATATTACAATTTGCGGGTTACATGGAGTCACCAGCCTAAGGTAATGCTTTGTTAATGGTAATTTTATGTTTTAGTCTATGACGTGCGAAACTTTGCCTTATCAAACGTAATGGGAGATTACTAAATATATTATAAGTTAGTGAATTCACCCGCAAAATTGTTTAATCACTTCTTACTTTGACTACCCATTACACCCAGCACACGAAGGCAAGCCTTATTTTGTGGGGAGCTTATCAGATTCAAACCAAACAAACAAGTTGTGTTAAATATAAGATTTTGAGTGACAAAACCACTCCAAATTGCTTAATTTTTGTTTATCGCAAATTATAATATAATCTGCTTCTCATTCAAAACAAAAAACGACGGTTGTGAGTAGGGATGCAAGGTTTTTAAAAATATTGGTATATATGGAATTATGTCGATATTTCACTTGACCGATATATCGATATATCGGTTAAGTAGGCCGATATAAAGATATTTCTTCTTTTTTAAAGCTTATAGAAATCCAATGTAGTTTTAGTTATATCAAACGTTTATCAATGTATGTATATAATTTTTTAAACTTACCTATGTATGTGAATAATCACAAAATTTGGATAGTCATATAAAATGTGTGTTTTTTTTTCATAAATTTATTTAAAAAAAAAAAGGTTCCAGTATTTAGTACTAGCCATCGAAATTAAATAGTAACTTTGTATGCTTAACAGTCCGCTTCCTTGTAGCCGGTTTCTGTTTTGAGTTATAGTGGCTGCTGCCTTTGAAAAAAGACGTTCAGAAGGAACATTTGTTGTCGCATTTGGTAGATGACTCAGTACCACTTTAAAAAAAAATTGGGATATGCACCTTGCATCTCTTGCCATGTTTTAAGAATGTTTACTTTTGGAGCATTTACAGGAGCAGAAAGATATAACGTAAGCTCGTCGTCGTTGTCAGTTTTTTTTTCTTTTTATTTGCGTGTGAGCCAAAGATTTATGATGCTTCCAAAAATCAAATTCACCTATATCTTCATCGATATTTCGATACGATATATTGAGTTTTTCAGGCATATCGATATATCGACCCCCAAAAATATCGATATTTATCGGTTTTCCGATATATCGTTGCATCCCGAGCCAGGAAATAGAATAATGCGTTATTAGAGTGAACCAAGCAGGTAACCGGATAACTCAGAATGAAATCAACTCGGAACCTCTTTTGAAAAGTCATTAAAAGTGATGAAAAAAATATATTAAAAATTGGTTAAATAGGTTACGTTAGGTTAGGGTTAAGGGATATTTAAAAAAATTGTTTTTGTAGATTGTAATGATTTTTTAAAGAGATGTTGAGTTGACTTTATTCTGAGTATGAATACATATGTCGAAAAGTTCTTGATGGAACAAAAACTCAATTTGGAAGGCGGGTATGTGTATCGCCGCCTCAGGAATCATTTATTGATGCAACACCCCTGCCATAGGTCACCCCAAGCGGTTCGCTATGCTTGGTGATTTAGCAGGGCTGCCCGCGTTTATGGCGCATAAATTATGGGTGTGGTTTGCTGGCGAACGCTACACCTACTGTGTGGCAGGCTGGATCGGGAGAGACTGGTTGAGGGAGACCTAACCTAGACCTCTCCAGCTGAAACATCAAGACCCATCGGTTTCACTCCTGGACACATTGACCCTCAGATTCCTACACATCCCTCATACCTTTTACCTTCCCAGATTTTCCTTTCTTTCCTTTCCCTAAAAAGACCCTCCACGCTCAAGCATCCCCAAAGATGAAAAAGGTTCTGAGGAATTTTTTTTTCTCAAAGCTTCCTGTGTGGAGATAATGCAAAAAAAAATCGATGGGTTGGCCATGCGAAAAGAATGCCTGATAATTAGAGGCACGACTTAGAAGTCCATCAACAAATAGTTTTCTCAGCGGAAGCGACCCGAGGCAGAACGAGGAAGATGTGAAATGACTCATAAAGTAAGATAGAAGCTGGGTGAAAAGACGAAGAATTAGACGAATGGTTTGGGGCCAGAGCTGGCCATGAATAATTATTTAAGAGCTCAATTTCCTACCTAGGATTAATCTAATTTACTTGAAACTTTTTAAAAACTGTAAAAAATCTATGGAACTAATCTTCTGCTGACAAGCCACTTGCAGTAGCTTAGCGGGTAATAAATTCCAATTGTTTGCAATTTTTATACAATAACTAGCTGGTCCCGGCATGCGTTGCTATGCCATTTAATAAAGAAATTGTTTCTCCCTGAGTGTCCTTTCCCGTTCTTCCCGTTCGCCTTCCGCCTCCCCTTCTTCTCTTGCGTCCTCTTACCCTCTCGCGTTCCCACTCCGTCACCTCCACCTTCCCTCTCCGTACTCCACTCCCCGCCTTCCCCCGTCCCACGAACCCCCCTCCCCCTCACACGTCCCCTTCCCCTCCCGCGTTCCCCTTCCACCTTCCCCGCCTTCCCTCTTCCCTTTCCCGCTCCCTCGTCCGGTCAACCCTCCTCCCGCGTTCCATATTTTCAATCCCAGTACATTCTGTTATTAAACAGCCCGTGTGCCACCTTTTACAATGTTTATTCAAATTTCCATTTTTCATGTATATTAAATTTGGTACCTAACATAGGTACCTATTTAAAATATCTAAAATTCTTGATTCGATTCAAACTATTAGGGGAGTACCTACTTTAAATAAATTTATTAATGATTTTCAAAAATAGAATCCTGATTGAACAATCAATGTTTTGCAAAATGTCATTCTCAAACACGCGAACTGTCAAACATGCTCATGTTTTCTGAAATTATCCAATTTTCTGCGCAATTTTCTTAATTTTTCTCTCCGTAAGAACCATCTTCGTTCTTCAAGGAATATTCTAAAAAAAGAATTAGCGAAATCGGTTCAGCTGATCTCGAGATTTGCGCTTACCAACACATTTAGCGATTCATTTTTATATTATAGATTAAAAAAAATATATATATATTTCTTGTTATAATTTCTTCGTTAGGAAATATCTTTCAACAATAGGAAAAAATGACGTGAAATTTATGGGTTCATGAATATTAGGTTGCTAAGCACGTGAGGCTTTGATTCCAGTTCAATGAATAAAATTAAGAGGTGGCGCTATTTCAGTCTTCAAGTTTAGTGAACTTTACATAATCGGATGTTGTCGGAGTTTTAACGGATCGGTCGAAATTTATAAACGTAAATACGTGCTCGTATTTTATTGATTTATATATTTACGCACTATGTAGTTTTTCTGCGGAATGTGGTAATGATAAAGGATAAGGGGTTGAGCGATTACTCAGCTGAGTGACCAGTGATTGTTGTAGTTTGTTAGATTATTTAGTAAATTATTAATTATTTAGTAAGTATGAAAAAATTTAAAAAAAAGTCACTGGGGACCAAAATTTCACTAACAAATTTTAATACAAATTGAGTCACGATCACTGGAGTACCTCCCTTATACCCAGTGTATATGTGAATAGGAATCAAAATACTTATGGCAAAAACATTTAACAACTTTGACACATAATTTTTTTTTTGCAATCACTGGATTTAGAACGGGGTTCTGTTCGAGTTCTACACATCTCGATACTGGCTAGTTCTACAATACTGGCTACTCTAATACTGGCTACTGGTGAGATGTGCAGTTTATGTTTTTTATGAATTACTTCATTTTTCAATAAATAAATAAATTGTGTAATGTGCTGTATAAAAAATCAAACAGTATTAATGCGCTTGCATCTGCGTGGTTGAATTCCAGAACCCGACTTCCATTGCATGTCCGATGCCACGCCTTATGCGCCGCGCCACAAATAACATCTGTGTTTGTGAAATTTCAAGCAAAGCTACCGTCGTTATTTGGTTTTTCATTCAAGAATCTGCCAAAAGATGTCGCTACTTCCGTCAGCAGCTTGCATGTTGACGTTTATTCCCTAGGTAAAAGTACTAGGATTTATAGGCGGCTATATGCAATATATATTACATATGGCGACATTGCGTGTATCGGTTACGTTGTCACGGTTAGACGTGAGTCGTTACGTCATTTTTAAGAAACGTAACGAAACCAGTTTCTTTGTCGGCGTCACCTGTTTCAAAACAGGTGATTTTTGTAACTAGTTATTTTCATTCAGCTACTGTGATTGTTTGCATAAATACCTCCACTAACTATACAGTTACACATGAAATGAAAATAAATTAAATCACTATCTAGTATCTAAGTGTTTGTAGCTATACAGTGAAATCAATATAATTACTTTAACAATAGGATTACTTCGAATTTATTCGTGTCACTCACTCCCGCTTACTCGGATATTTTAGATCTGCCATCTCGCTAGCTCGGCTGGCCGGTAGGCGTGATGCGAAACTACTCACATCACACCCAACACCAACAATCACAGTTAAGGCCTCGTCAAACAGACGTGGTAAATTACGCCGCGTACTCTCTATTTGAACGGCTTCGGCGAACAGCAGAGCGTACAGCAGAGCGTACGGCAGAGCGTCGAGCAAGAACGCCCGGCGTAAAATAAAATCTTGTAAAAAAATACAACGCGACGTCCTAACGCCGCGCTAGAGCGTAGCGTACTGGTACGCGCTCGCTCTGTTTGACCTGTTCAGACAAGTTCAGTACAACACAACGCGGCGTTCGGGCGTATTTTACGCCGTACGCTGCGTAAATTACGCGTTCTGTTTGACGAGGCCTTTAAACAGTAATAACGCATTTACAAAAATCACTACTTAATTTTATCGAAACTAGTTATTTTCGTTAAATACCGCGTAGCTAGTTACTGTATCTAGTGACGTTGAATAACGCCCACGGTTACTTTGTCTCGGTGACTAGCTAGCACTGGATCACAGTGGATCCGAGGAACTGGCTATTTTTGGAAACACATCCTATCGAATTTATAAAATGATCACCAACAATCAAACTGGGAGAAGCCGGATTAAAAGCCGCCCGCAGGGTCTGGCAGCAAAAACCTGCGGAGCGTGTTTTTAACTGCTAGTAATTTATTATACTTTTAACATTCAACCATTGAATTTCGAACGAAATATTATTGATAATTAAATATTACTATTGATTCAAAAATTGTTAAATAATTTATATTTATTGAAGTTAAACCGTCTGAATTTTGGAACCACGATCAGAGAAGCGAAGCTTGCCATTTCAGTAGTTTGGTGAAGCTCTAGGTAAAATCAGCCAAAACTGATAAGTGTAACGCTTTGACCGTTCTGAATATTTATTAGTTTTTCGAATTTACGTTCGTGTGAGCACAGTTCTCAAAGGATCACATCTTTAGAAAGCATTACTTTCGAAAGCGCTGAAAAAAGTTTTCCTTTCATCTAAATCAGCGGTTTTCAACCTGTGGTACGCAATATCGTGGCACGAATGAAGGTTTATTCAATTTTGCATGTAGGATCACTGGTTAAAAATGCCCGAAGTCGTGTTAAAACTTCTTATTGGCCGGAGACGCGAATCCACGCGCGGTTTGTGCGCATGCGCGCGGAAAAAAATCGAAAAAAATATGTTTGTCGCGATTTTGACCCTTCAATGTATAGAATTTGTATGAAAGACAAGGTCAGAATCTATTGCGTCAACATTTACCCATGTCAAATTTCATTCACCTGGACACCCCAGAATATTTTTAAATGATTTTATCTGTGGCATCAAAGTGTCAACTTTGCCGCGATTCTTTTTGTCGAAGTCGGTGCGTGTTACTTGACGAAAATATTGCAAAAACCATCAATTTACGTAATTAACGCAAGTAATATTGTTTTGGTATGTAGTTCATTGTTCTAGGAATGTGTTTCGGTCAATAAAATATACGATAGCTCAAAATTAATCAAAACATTCAATTCAAAATTCAAAGAGGTGCTTTGTTAGGAAATTTCCGTGTTTTTCCTGGCCTTTGACGGGTTGAACTCTGTATAAAATTGCATTAATAGTATTTTTGAGATTTGATTGTTAAATTCATGTAATAATAAGAGTATTAAAAAATTACAAAGGAAACACGATTCATCACGTCTTTCATTACACGTATACTCAATATAGATAGAGTTTTTTTTATTTATTTTTATTAATTAATTATTGAGTTAGTTTATACTACATGAATATAAACTAATAAACACAATGTAACATTTCATTTGATAAATTTAAATATTTTTACAGTAAGCATAACATTTCTTTTTAAATACGTTCATTTTTTCTTCATTCTTCATACTTTCAGGCATTTCATCATACATCTTTAGTCCTCTGTACATTAGGCTGTTCTGTGATTTTGATTTCTTCATTTGTGGCAATCGAGCTCTGTTTACATTTCTTGTTTCTATAACTTTGGGATACAACAAAGTTATAGTAAGAGTCAAGGGGTATGCAGGTTCAAAAAGGTTGACAACCGCGGATATAAATGTACATATTATTTATTTAAAGTTTAAAACGAGTAACTCTACCCACTATACCAACACAGAGAGAACACATTATTTACAGACTGGCAAAATAAATAAAGTGATGTCTTTTAAATCATAGGTAATGGTTTTTATTTTTTATTTTTATTTTGAACGTCTCATCTCACAAGAACATCCCTGTCTGTACAGCATAATAATGAGTACTATATCGCCACCCAGTTGGGCAGTGTTATGAGGCGGGTTAAGACAGTGATTGTATGAAGATATTTATTAATGCTGGTCTTGAAGAGGCCGCGTTCTCGTAAAGCTTTAAATGTGAACAGGTGTTCCGCTCTGCTAGTTCGTTAGAACAGACTTCATAGAAATACCTGTAGAATCGATGCATCATACCTACATTGCGTCTGCGCATTAGAGATGGCAATCGGTCTGTTAAGAAGGGATTATCTGACGGAACGCTCTCTTTTGCAGAGAAATTGAGTGTATTTCAGGTATTGGAGCACCAGACCAGAGGTGACTCCCAATGGCTACCGAGTGAATGTCCACTTATAATTGAAAAGGTATTAGTCAATCAAGTAAAAATACTTGTTAAAATTAAAAGAAACAATCATTTTGAAACAGTAAGAACAACAATACATTAAGGACGGGTTATTTCAAAAAAATTTAACGATATTATCTAATATCTGAAGTTAATTTTCACGTTACGTGCAAGTTCTATCCAAGTTATGTTATTATACAATTATAGGCCAGTTGCTTGATAAAACTGAAATAATTCACAGAACGTGAAAATTAACTTCAAATATTTGATGAATTGTTAATTTTTTTTTGAAACAACCCATCCGAATTGTTTATGTGTTTAATTCGTAGAACTACATTAGTTTAAAAAATATATATTATTAATACGTTCTGCAAGTATTTTAGTTTTTTATTATTGTGACCGCTGTTTCGGTATTTTCAAACTGCCGATGATACACAATGATAAACACATACACAATAATATTTTATTGTGTATATGCAAAGTCAATTAAACAGACGTTAACCATGATTTAAGAGATAAACTATTACAGTCTGCTTGTGCGGACATCCTGAACAATTACGTACATCCGCCACCTCTGAATATATTGTGTTACCTATGTCATGTTATCTATGTACAATCGATAAATAGTAACTCACTTCTCGTATTGCTGTTTCAATTAAACCAAAGTTTGGTCGCTTGGTACCTAGTCTTCGAAATATATGGAAATAGTTGGAACAATTGTTTGTGGAAATTTTACTGGTTTTTAGGAAAAAATAAACGATTTTCTATATATGGTATTTTTAATTACTAATTTAAGCACTGTATTTTGGAGCTGTAGATAACGTATCGCCCTGAAGAAAAAGCGCCATCTAAAATCGAAACACTGAATGAAATGACTTTAATCGTGTTTGTGAAACGACATCTCTTTAAAAATAAACACGTGCTTTATGAAAAAAAAAAATCTTATGACTTATACGTTATTCGAACAAAGACATTTTGCGAATTCCAGCACTCTCTTCCCCCTTTGGTCAACGTAGTTGTAGATACTTTGCCACCAAAATATTCAACATGCTTCCAGAAAATATCAATAAAAAAAAGGTTAAAATTTGGATATGTTCTAATGATCGAGCCTCTACTGATACCATCACCCAAACTCCTTGTTATTGACAATTATTTAAAAAAAAAATTCTTTATTCATTGCTTTGAATGGTTACATCATTTGTGGATTTTTCGACCACCATGCTAGGCTTATGCCCGTGTTGTGGTGGTCGATTGTCGTATTGTAGTAATGATAACCTTTCTGTTTTTGTACTGTGTATACGCAAGCAATAATGTTAACTTAAATAAAATATTGCTGTATTGGAACCTACATTATATATTTAAATAAGTAAACCATTTACAAAATGCGACGAACAATTTACTAAAAATTCTGCCTCAATACAGGTTCGCCTAGTGAGGCAGACTATGAACAACTTAAAATTTAGTATATTATGCTACTTCTATACAACCGTTCTTATTTGAACCACAATTGGGGATTCGGTCGAGTGCGAGCAGTTGATACTCTTGATTAAAAGTATCCGCTTCTGAGACCTAGATAAACCTCACCAAATGAACCCAGGAATACCTGCTAAGTTACTAAAGTACCTGCTAAGTTACCAGTAGAAGTAAAGTCACAAGGAGGAAATTCATAATTGGTTTTATTTTGGCTATTTAATACTACATACAAACTGAAATAAATGTGAACTGTCGATTTCCCGAAAATTAATAAATAAATAAATGTAGCAAGCCACTTTCTGTGATCTATGGCAGGGGTGTGGATATCTAATAAATTACATGAATGCCATAGAAATAATATACAATGTTACTGCCCCGTCATCGAAAAAACACAAAACATAAAATATCTCGGAGTAATAATTGACGAAAATCTTAGATGGGACCTACACTCATAAGCCTTAAATATTTCTTTAGAAATCTAAGAAACATGTTAAATAAAAAGGATATGAAAAAGGTCTACTACGCGTTATGTCATTCTCGAATTGAATATGGAATCATAGGATGGGGATCTGCTGCACATACGTACCTACACAGCCTGAATACGATTCAAAAAGGAATCATAAAGACCGTACTGAAAGTACCAATTAGAACGCCTTTAAATGAAATTTTCAATAACTTTGAAGTACCAAATGTACAACAAATACATGTATATGCCAAAAATATATTATTGAAGCTCTTCAAAAATAATTAATCCTCTACTAGACCGTGTATGCATAACACTAGATCGAATAAAAATGATAATATTCCAAGTTATAAAACCACACTTGGACAAAAAAACTATACATACTTTGCAACAAAACTCCATAAAATCCTTTCCCAAGACATAAAACTAATAAAAAATCTAATTAAATACAAATCAAGAATAAAAATATGGCTTAAAGAGGTCAATGAGAAAACCCTAGCGAAGACGCTAAAAACCACATAGAAGACAAATGAACTATATTTAAATAACTTTAGTCCGCCTCGGCACAGGACCCCCTAGTGAGGAGGACTAAGAAATACAATATTTTATACTTAATTTCACATTACATTTTGAATGTAAAAATTTTTCTATATAGTCGCTATAATAAAAAATAAAAAAATGGTTTCCGGTGCGGCGGTACCCATACTCACCTCCCAAATTGATTAATTAATTAATTGTGCGACGACGCTAAGGCTAGATCTGGTTATGGGTTCATTGGTCGGAATAAAATTAATAACTGTAACACATAATGTCGATAATTAATAGTAAAACCAACACGACATACGTTCTCAGTTACATTTAAAAGGTTCTTATCATACTATCTCTGAATTTAGCGGTAATAATACAGCAGACATGCATCCTTTCTCGTGACAATTATAGTTAATGTCAGGAATCACACGGAAATATTTTATTAATATCGAACGAAAAGTACTTCAATTTTTTCACTTTTAATTTTAAGGCTCGTTACAATTAGTTTAGTAGGTATACTAGTCCCAAGGAGAGATCGTATGCAAATCATCGACGATCGTCCTAAAAGCCGTTCATAATAGCTGTTTTGTTTGACACGTCCCCAAAGGGTTACAAAAACTCCCAACAGCTCGGAGGGCTTTGAGTAGAGAATGGACGGTGATCTCGGGGGAGTTTTCTCTTGGAGTAAGAATAACCTAGTCGAATTTAATGTTTCAAAGACCCAATCATTTCTGACTACGACTAAAAGCGATAGAAATGATAATCTAGTCTCCTTCAATGAAAGCAATCTTCCAAACAGGCCTTCCATCATATGCTCGATGTAACTCTAAGAGACCGGCAATGGCAATATTTTTTTTATTTTTTTTTATTTTTATTAGTGACTATTTAATTACAGGTTTGACGAAAATTACAAGATACGATAATGTATATAAATATTTCATCTGTTTGTTTTTATTCCTCCTCACTAAGTGATCCTGTGCTGAGGCGGACTGGTAGATTTCTTTGATTTTCCGTTATTTAGTTTCTATGATGTTTTTAATACATTCTATAGTATGTCTGCATTAATTTCTTTCACCCATGTTTTGATTTTTTCCTTAAACTTATTTATCTTTTCAATCTTTTTCAAACTTGGAGGAAGGATGTTGTAAAGTTTGGTAGCCAGATATATGTGGTTTCTTTGGCCAAAACGTGTCGTGAATTTTGGAACATCTCGTATATCCTTTTTTGAGGCTCTTGTGTCATGTATCCGAGTTTCATTAGGAGATTTTCTGTTTTTAAAATGATGTATAAGAATATTCTTGGTATATATTCGTTTTAAATTTAGAAGGTCAAAACACTTAAAAATATCTTTTGAAGGGGTTCTGATGGGTAATTTTAGTATGGTTTTTATAATGCTCTTCTGAGCAATATCTAAGTGGTTAATATGATTTGCTGTAGCAGATCCCCATACTAGAATTCCGTACTCAAGCCGGGAATGACATAAAGCATAAAATACTTTTTTGATGTCTTTCCTAGGTAGTATGTTTCTTAGGTTTTTGAAGAAATATACAAGTCTCGTAAGTTTTTTAGTGATTCCATTTATGTGTAGTGTATGTCCCATCTGAGGTTTTCGTCTATTTCCACTCCTAGATATTTAATACTTTTTGCCTTTGTTATAATAGGGCAAGAGCAATGTGAGCAATTTTATATAATAAAAGATAATCAGCATCGTACCATTGGAAATGCATAGGATGTAGAGGATTAGTTCATAACGTAAGAAGTTTATTATAAAAAGGACAAATAAAACACAATGTTACATCTATCTATAATATAAAAATGAATCGCTAAATGTGTTGGTAAGCGCAAATCTCGAGATCAGCTGAACCGATTTCGCTAATTCTTTTTTCAGAATATTCCTTGAAGTACGAGGATGGTTCTTACAGAGAGAAAAATTAAGAAAATTGGACAGAAAATTGAATAATTTCAGAAAACCCGCACGTTTGACAGTTCGTGTGTTTGAGAATGACATTTTGCAAAACAATAATTGTTAAATCAGGATTCTATTTTTGAAAATCTTTAAGTCGAAAAATTTATTTAAAGTAGGTACTCCCCTAACAGTTTGAATCGAATCGAAGGGGAACGGGACACTCAGGGAGAAACAATTGCTTTATTAAATGACATAGCAACGCATGCCGGGACCAGCTAGTTTAAAATAAAAGTCAATCGGCATCGTATCACTGAAAATCCATACTTAACGATTGGTTTGGATAAAATTGGTAAGATAAGATTTTTCAAGCAACGTATCGATTCCAAAAGGTGGTCTTTCACCGGGGTGATACTCTCAGGATCTATCCATTAGATACGTGGTTGACATTTTCAGTATAAAAGTTTTGACACTGTAAAAAAATAAATTTTGGAGCCCAAGTAAAAAAAAAACACTCTGCTTTATTGCATGAACTCTGTGGTGACTCAACCCATTGAAGTACCCTGCAAAGGTCACAAGAGGGTTTCTCCGTAAAGTCAGTACTTACAAGTAGGTAAGCAATTTCAATCTGGACGTTCTCGATCATAAAGGCGTTGCAACGCGGTTCCGAATGGCCCTTATAAAAGATAAAGACATTGGTGGGAGGGCTACTGGCTACTAGGAACAAAGTCAATGGTGCTTGACCCCTGTTATGGGGAGCAAAATCTATCGAAAGATGGGAGAACTTAATATGAAGAACATACTTAAGGACCCTGCAGCAGCTTTTTAAAGTGTTTTTAAAATAACCATGATACTAAAGACGCAGACGAAGTTAATCCACTTCCAGCGTTATTTTTGGTAATGAGAGTTTTCATTCCGCGACAAAATATCCCCGACAAAATATCCTACGGACAAAACATTCCCTCCAACAAAATATCTACTAAAATCTAACCTAGCTTAACTTTACAGGATATCTGTATTATTTTTGTCCTGTTTTACTATTTTTGAACCAAAATTTATTGTCTCTATAGGATGCCTGTATTATTTTTGTGCCATTTTTTTTAGGTTAGGTTAGGTTTTTTAATTTATTTATTTAACGCCCAGAGGACTTTTACATGTTTGGTCGTACAATTAATTTATGACAGATGATTTTTAAACAGATAAAAAAATAATAAAAAATAAAATTAGATAAAAATGCACACAAGTCGTAAAAATACAAAGATATAGCAATTTGATGTGTTTACAAAAATAGAGATATGTTTAGGAATAATTTTGGAATAAATTTTTTACAAAATCCACAAAATTCGCCAGATGTGTGTTAAATATGTCAACATCACCTAAGTACTGATTTCCCGTAACGTGAAATCGTTGTATCGGAGAGTGAGCAATGTAGTTTTTAGTAGATAATTTGTATATTTATTTTATACTTCCCCATTTTACTCTTTCTCGTCTCCTTCCCTCCACCTTCAACATCACAACGTTTCCCCAATGGAGGATGCCATAGTCTCACCGGCTCCAGACGGTAACCACATAAAAAAGAGAGGGACTCTTAAAAGGTTTAAAATTTAACGGTCAAATGGGAGGGAAAAAGTAAGGGATGCCTCAGAAAGTTGAAATGATTGATTCCTTTGTAAATTTAGAGCACGAGACCAACCCCATCTGAAAACAAAACTATAGTGATTTATTGATGCTTTTATCATCACTAACAGCAGTAGGCTTGGGTGGACATCCAAAATTTGTCAATAAACAAATACAAAATGATGTTACTGAGGCAGTTCAGTTTTGTGTGTTGTGTGATGTGATTTTTCTATTTCAAATTTCATTTTGCAATGAGCAGTATTGAGCACTTCTAATTTTATCATTTTACACCTCGATGTATGAAGTCCTTTACTCTTAACTTTCACGTCTATGTCAACCTTTACTAAAACATTTCAATGTATTTTGTATCTATGATCTCTTTTGTCTGCGTCCGCGCTGTCACTTTCTCTTTGTTGTGTATAAAACGGCGTGTTTTAATTTTGGCGATTCATTATTTTCTACCATTCTTTCTACATTTCTACAATTTCCAGTGCTCGGAATAGAATCTATCTTGCTGTAAACTTATTCATCTGAATAAACTAAAGTTTTACAACCTTATTCCCGGGTAAATATTTCCCTATCAAGTCCACGCTCAAAACACACTTTAAAAAATTAAAACAAATTGTACTAGGTAGATTACAGTTAAAGTAATTCAGTAACCGGAATTGAAAAATATTGCATTTTAACGGTTATTTTGTTATCGAAACCGAACAAAATAATGATTAATACGCATTATTTATCGTTTCCGAAGATTGCAATTCGTACTTATTATTGTCTAACTGACAGAAAGTGATTTTTTCTTTTAAAAATACGTATTTCATCGTCGTAATTAACATGGCGGTCCTTGAAAAATGACATTTCGCGTTTTTAAAATTAAAAAAAAAAACATTAAAACGCAATATTTTTCAAATCCGGTTACTGAATTACTTATTACTAGGGCCCGGAATAATATGTAAATACATATTTTTAATTTACACGAATTTCGGTCTCTTATGTGTTCCCTACCTAGATTATCATCTATGGATTGTGAAAAACTAATTTTTATTTTCCATATTTTTCCATATTTCATGGTTAAGTCCATATTTTACAAAAAATATCACAATCATCCATATTTTCGATTTTCATATCATAAAACATGCGTTGGTTCACAAAAATTTATATAATTTTACGTGTTTGCATTCCCGCCACCACACGGCCGACCGTGTTTCATTTCTCTCGCGTATTATTCGTCGTAATTTGATTTTTGATTCTCTTCCTCTACTTGCTTGCTGTTGCTTGCGCGTCTTTTTATTTTTACGTAATCAAGTCACCTACTACTACTGTCTAGGTACCTATCAGTTTAATTTCAAAATACCCGAGGATAAACAACCTTTGCATTTCAAGTAAAGTATATTTTAGACAACAATAAAGGATTTGACACCCTAAAAACAATTAATAAAGTTCTGAGCGGAAGCTTTGAGGTTACTGCAGACGTGCCTTACACAATTTCGGAACTAGGTGTCTTTAAGTACGCTCCCATTACATCATGTGACGTGGAAAGATCTTTCAGCCAATATAAGGCTATATTTAGACCAAATCGACAAAGTTTTAATTTCGATAATTTAAAAAAGCATGTGATTGTGTACTGCAATCAATTTAATAAGACAGATTCAGAGGAAGATGAATAAAACTTCATTTTTTTTTATTTGAATTGCCTGAACATTTAGCTATCTTTTTATAATGTTTTTAATGTAACTGTTACTGCATAGTAATTTTTTACAATAAACATTGTTTAATGTGAAAGATATTCTTATTTTATACTCCATATTTTACATTTTTTAGTCAATTTTATATGTACATATTTTGAATTTTTTAATACATATTTATCCGAGCCCTACTTATTACTAACCATTATTTACCTAGTAGAATTTGTTTTAATTTTTTAAAGTGTGTTTTGAGCGTGGACTCGAAAGGGAAATATTTACATATTCCCGGTACGAAAAAAAATGTTTTTAATTAAAAAAGGGATAACCTCGCAAATCATAACCTCGCACTGTACGTTTCCTGGGTTTGGAAACAAAAGTAGTCAACAAAACTGCTCAATTTACACCTGATGGTAGACTGTCCGGAGACCCTGAATTTCAGGACCCCACGCAATGAAATTAATACTTTATATTTTTTACTATCTATATCTTGTTACGATACACATTAAATAATTAAAGTAGTCCCTAGAAGCCGGCATTTTACTCGCTAACGCAAGCATTCCTTCCCCCCCGCTAGCTAAAGGGAGCACAGCGCACCTCCACCCGCACTCCCCAGAGAGAAGCTACACCCGGTACGGGAAGGTCTCAATACGCCGAAGCAATGGCTGTCGCGACTAAACTATCGAACTCGATTTGAAGTCAGTAATTACGGGTCGAAGGTGTGAGACTCTATGTTGAGTTGACACCACCGTGTAGAGTGATGGAACTGCCTACTCTGACCATGGCCTGCCTCCTGGTTTCCTGCCCCCCTGACGACCAGCTGTAAGTCGATCTCCCCTCTGTTTATAATGTGTCCTTTAGAGTAATTTACGGGTAACACTAATCGCATCCCCAGTCCCAGGGAGGGTTTTGAGAGAGATTTCTTTATTAGGAATTACCTAGCCAGGCATTGTGTTGTTTGTGTCCGAAATGTATTTTGCAAGCTGTTGTATTCGTGTTTACTAGACAATATAACCATGTTTTATCCAGCTTCCTCTTTCATTTGATGATATTACACGTGGGCAAGTTCCTAAATGCCTTTGTACCTCTTAATTTAGCTACCTACCACCTTGAGGTGGAGAGACCTCACGCTCACCGACGATACGAGCTAGCCGCCTGCAAAGGTAAGTGAGGCCCCCCTGTCGGGACCGCCACAATCTAAAAGCCCTAATAAAGGGCATTAATAAATAAATATATTCACGTTATTATGATGATATATTCATAGAATAATCAATTCAGTGGTTTCATTAGTAATTAGAAAAATTCAAGAAAATTCTGTTGTAAAAATAATAATTCCCTTCACGGGTGATAGGATAACCGTAAAAGTGTATTCCAATGATTAGGTACCTTCAATAAATCGTTTACACTAACACCTCGATATAACAGTTATATATCTAAAAAGCGTAATGGCCCGGCGGACGTGTGATAACTGAACAATGCCCCGTTCTGGTTCAATTCAAGGTTCGAGGTCAGGCCCTCCAATTGATGGCAAAAATCCAAAAAGTTACCCCGCATGATAATAGCTTTGCTTTATTTAGTGATCTGTCAATTTACTCTTTTTCCAATCCATTTATTCCTTTCAGAGAGCAGAATACTGCCGTGAATAAAATATATCAATCTCGACGTGGCTTTTGAATTGTATAAATGCGGCAACGGGCGTTTTGATGTGTTTTTGTATCTGCCTTTTCTGTTGTAGTTCTTCTGCCTTTTGTGTTTTTTTACTTACGTAGGTTGTGAGGTCATAAGCGGAGGCTTTCAGAACAGAAATTAAGTGTTTTTAGTATCCGTGGGAAGTGTTACCATGTGTTGCCTTCACCGTATTAACGATGCCTCTTCGAACGCGAAAAAAATACTTATAGGGTGAATTAATCAAAAATCGTTCGAATTCAATTCATTCGGAAATTTTGCCATAAAAACGCGGTTTTATAAAATTCTATTCCTTAAATATTGGCAGGAGAATGAACGCTTTTATTATTACCGTGAAGATTCACGGTTACGGTACCGTGACGGCAAAAAAAGCAACAAACGTTCTTCATATCTGTAATGCTGCTGCTCGATCTTACCATCCTACGATCGAGTCCAAAGATGAGACCCAAAATACTATGACTATTTCCTCCACTACTTTTTCCATGTGTTTAATTTTCTTTGTACATGTGGGGGAGATGTGTAATAATAATTGTATGTTTCCATTGGGAGGGTGCAGACGTTCAACGTTTGTTTCGTTTTCGATGTTGTAATTTAGTATGTTTAATGACAAAAGCGACGTTTTTTAATTTTTGGAATTCACTCCTTATCATTCCATACTTTCAAAATTATTGTTATTGTAGTGGTCTACGGAGACGCCACGATGCGGTGTGTGAAAGAGATGAGAGAATATTATCACTTTTTTCCTTTGAAGAAAACAGACCTACTTGCATTGCGTATGTCATATTTTGAGAGCATACTGAGCATTGTAGCGGTAAGAATCGTTTGATGATTGCCTTTTTTTGGTAATTTGCCTACTTAATAATAAAAAGCGTTCATTGATAGTAGGTACTTGTGGACTGTCCACCGGTACAAACAAATATATATTTTTGAGTTTAATTTGTTTTGTTTATATTTTCAGTGCAGACATGCCCATCACTAGCAAAATTCAAATAAATAGCGATGTTACACTGGTTACATGCTCAGTTTGTAGACAATATGAATACAAAAATATGATCTTGACATTCTTGACGTGTGTCATATGCCAAGGATGTTATCTTTTTAAGCTTGTATCTAGAGCACACAAGGGACTTTTTCAAATTCAGGTGATTAGATGCATATTTTAATAACTAAAGAATATTATAATAGCTGAACATACGGATGTAGGTCAGAATAGTATTAATTCAATAGAGATGTACTCGATAAAATCGATAAGAACAATACGATTAAACTATTATAATTATCTGTACTGTCCATTGTCATTATTATTCATTATTGAATTACTATTCAGTTAAGAAAGTTCCTTTGTTATATTTCTTAATTTTTTTAGTTGTATTATTACTGTTCGCGATTAAATACGCGTCCATAGGTTTATTGATTTATATCGGATGCCTGTTCCCATGGACAAATATTTCCGTTTTTTATAAAATTCATTATTCGATACTTATATGGTGAAAGTTAGCTATTAATAGTAATAAATATGTCTTAACTATTTCTTGTCCACATGAAATAATTTTTTAAATTTTTTTTATACATTAGCTCCTCCACACTGAGGAAAACAATTTCCCTTGAGGTCTACGCCAACTTTGTGGGATAATGTGTGATGGGTAATGGAGGAGAGGAATAAATGTAAGTCCATCCCTCCCACTGCAGTTCAAGACGGTGATTCAAGAGAGAGAGGTAAAAAGGTCTCCTTCAAACAGACTCTCCCTATCAAGTCCGCCAAGCAGCAGATGGGCAAACACTTATGCCGCCAAGACCTAGTAGACAAACACCACCCTATGAGCCCGGGCACCACTGCTAAGTCACCAAACCACTCGGGTTGACCTATGATAGGGGTGTTGGTTATCCAAATAAATGGTTCTCGGGGTGGCGGTACCCATACCCGCCTCCCAAATTATAATTTGATATAATAAAAATATTATATATATCTACCAAAAAATGATTGAAGAATTGGAATATCTTCTAAATGTACAGCAATGCCCCTACCTCAATAGCAAATCTATTTCAGTATTCAAAATAATTAATAGTGTTTTCCATATTTTTCCACAGCCCACTTTCCTTATACATTATTCAATACGTGACCCGTTCGATTCCGCCCTCAGGTATTATTCATAGCCGCCTTTAAACAAAGAAAAACATTAATAAGGAGCGCTTTGAGAATTATTTAAGGTATACATTTGGAAAATAATTGCGGGGTTTCCAAGGAGTGAATTTGTAAAGGTCTCAAAAACCCTTGTTCCGTAATCCGGTGGAAAACTTCAGTGAAAACATGGAACTCGGAGGTCAACATTTACAAAATGGCCAGCCCTCGTGGAACACGGAAAACACAAACACTCTAATAAATGTATACATATTTAGGCCTTCGAATAATAATCCAAAAGGGGTTCGTTTTATTTAAATTTTCGTACTTGATAAATAATCGTATGAGGGATGGATTTAGTAAAGAATATGTCGGAGAATCAAATCAAAAGTCTTAAATTAAAAGTGTTTTGTGAAACATATCGTTTACAATTCATTTATACAAGAAAACTGCAAAATTTGAAGCATTCAGACAGAGGTTTTCTCGTAGTATGGTGTAGGTACTTGTAGCCTTTATGTGGATAACTGAGGTTATTGTTACGTTCAATATTAAAGCTTTGAAGGATTTGTGAGTGGGAATTCAAGTAGGTTTTTTTAATTCAATTCATTTAATAAAACATTAAATGTATGCCAAACAAAAACGAATTAGTAAATATGACAACGGAAATTCTTCACATGTTCATTTAATATGTGCCAAGAAAATAGTTTCCTGAAGGTAAATACTTATCGATATTTTATTCAAAAACACTTGCCATCAAAAGACAAACAGACATATAACACAATAACAATAGGAATAGAGAAGATTCCTTTGTCCGACAGTAAGAATGGATTCAATCAATCATGTTGGTTTAAATTATTTTATCTTTTCAAGGTAAAAGAATCACAAACAAACACATCGTAATGGCGCGTAACGTCACACAAACAGCTTAATTCTAAAAAAACACACTAACACTAAATATCCACATCAATTCAGTATCCGCTTTTTAGTAGAATTTATTTCGATATAAAAAATCTCTTTACACAAGCACATAGTTTTTTAGATTCTAAAACATTTCTGAATCACTAATTAACTTCTCGCGTGCCACCTATTATAATTTTTTATACTAGAACTCAACGGTAGTTTTATACAAAATAACGAACCAAAAAAAAAGAATTATCCAATTTAGTGCAGTCGTTCGGGTTTATGCGCATACATACACTTCGGTTATTCATTTTTAGAGATAGTTATTAAGAGCGTTTAACCAGCCAGCGGACGAAAATCCACATTTCGTCGAAAGTTGTTCTTCCGATCGTGCAGGGCGGTTACAATGAGAAAGATTAATTATTCTCCGTACCAGCTTTTTTAAATTATAACTCAATATCGAATTTATTTCAATCCAAATTAGCTTTAATTTATACCTTCATCCAAAAATGCTGAAAGGCGTGATGATAAAACTATTAAAATATTGTACTTTTTGTAGTTATTTTTTGATTATAAGTATTTATCATTTTTCAATAATGTCTAAATTTAATAAGAATGTTAAAAAAATCTGAAATATATTAGTTTGTAAGTGCGCAAATAAATACACAAATGGACCAATTTTCGTCAAGAAACACATGTACGTACATATTTTTTAATGATTTTATTGAAACTAAAATTAAAATTCTAATACATAACTTTGCTAGATAATGTATTGATTTATTTTACTGCATGATTACATTATTTGAAATGGGAGTGGTATAATACAAAAACTTTTTTGAAAATTTAACAAATCTGCCAACGACCTATGGAATAACCTTATTATACTAAAAATTAAAAAAAATTCTAAACATTTATTACTTAACTTCACTAGATAAAAGAGCAATCTTTCGAAATCCATTTATAATATTTTGTGGAAAAGAGTCAATACGTCTAAAAACTTTTTTGAAAATGACGTATTTCCGGCTTTCTCTGGTAATGCCCTCTTAAGTACGACGCCAACAAAGCACTCTTTTTAGGGTGAATTGCCTAATTAAAAAAAAACATCGTTTCCAAGGCGACAATTGGTTTGGTTTTTTTTCTGACGTTTGCAATAAATCGATTTTGTTAGGGACAGAAAACGTATGATAAATAATTTCATAACGCCAGAAATTATTCATAACGCCAGAGCTTAGCAATATATATATATATAACCTATAGTAATCGCAAATAATGAAGCTTTCTATTAGTGAAAGAATTTTTAAAATTCATACAGTATTTCTTGCGTGAAAGAGTAACATACATACATCCATATAAACTTTCACCTTTATAATGTTATATTAATAATATATTAATTAATATTAATAGGATTCATTTTATCTATATACAAATATAAAAATCTAAATATGCTTGCTTAGGTGTATATATATGAGTTGTCTATGTATTGCTATATTAAGCATACGAAATGTTTGAAACACTCGAAATACCTTCTAGGAGGAAGGAACTCGCCAATTATTACAACAATAAGACAATAAATCTGATTTTTTTAAATCATTACAAAAACTCTTACTGTGACGTATGTGTATGAGGGTGACGGCATGAGAGCGAGATAGCAAGTATGGGAAGTATAAAAGGGATGTACCCGCTATTGAGCGCTCTCTCTATTTTAACCTGGCAACCAATAAACATTGTAACATTAACAGATGTTATATTTACTACCCGATCCAAGACACCACAGTTGGCGCAAATGTCGCAAATTGAGAATGACATTTTGAAGAATTGAATTTTCAAAACTCTTTCAATTTTTTAATTTTTTCTATTATTATTGTAAAAAATTGCATACAATGGGAATTTACACCCGCTAAGCTACTGACAGTAGCTTGTCAGCAGGAGATCAGTTCCACAGATTAACTTAAAACACAGTTCCACAGATTAATTATCAACATATGCAATGTTGATAATTATTATTCAGAGACTGTATTTTACGGTGAAATTATTTTTTTAAATATCATTAGACAGTTGAGTATATACCACACTAGTCATTAATAACACAATTGCAAATTAGTACATGGTGAGAGTGAACAGAATATAAACTTAATACATAAGATTACTCCCTAATAGCCATGATTTTAACATCAGTGAGAATTTCGTTATAGAGCAATTTTCTTTAAATTCGTATGGCAATTTGTTAAATATTAATGGTATAATATATTCAAGTGTTCTTTGACCATATTTGTTTTGAAACACAGGTACTTTCATTTCTTTATTTTGTATGAGACGAGTATTGTGTGCATGATCCACCATTGTTTTACATGGACTGGCGGATATATGCTGCAATACAATTTTTTGCCACAAAATAGCACGTACAGGTAATACATTGATTGATTTATATACGATACTAATATCTCGTCTTTGATTATAAACGGTTTTGCTTACCAGCAATTTTACCATGGCATTTTGAATCATTTGTACATGTTTTATATTGGTTTTACATGATTGACCCCAAGAAATTATCCCGTATCTCACTGTTGATTCTGCAAGAGACAAATAAATCAATTTCATAGTTTTTATAGGCACATAAAAATTTATTTTATGAAGTCTACCTACATAGATCGAAGACGCTTACAAAGTTTGGCTATGTGTATATCCCACTTCAAGTTCTTAATGAATTTATTTGAAGTACTCACCTATGGTACTAATCAAACCGATTGCTTTGAATCTCATCAAAAATATATATTTATTTTAAATACAAGTACAAGTTACAAAATTTTCTCATAATACACAAAAATGAATGTTTGTAATAGAAAACTTGTAAAAAAATTGCAATAGGTGGCACGCAAGCTGTTTGAAAATATGAATGGGACTGAATATATGGAACGCGGTAGAGGGGAGGGGATCGCGGGAGGGGAAGGGGATATGGGAGGTGAAGGTTAGGCGGAAGGGGAACCACACGCAGGGAGAGACAATTTCTTTATTAGTGGCATTATATATAAAGGACACGTAAACAAAACCTATATTTAAATTTCCAATCGAATACAAAAAAACTTGAAAAATCACAAAATGCTTACATTTTTTCTGATAACTCATATAACTCATAACTCATATCCTCGAAGAATGAAAACCTATCGCATTAAATCCGCCAACCAATCACAATCTGCCAGTTTCGGGGAGAAAAATACGTGGCAGTACCTACGTGTTCAAGAATAGGAAATAAATAACATTTCAGAAGAGTGTTCCCGTATCCTGGAATCCTCAGTATCTTCACCGCCTGGCGCCTTCTGCACTCCCGGTACTCCCAACACTCGCTGCCAATAATTTGCCCGATTTGCCGGCGATGCGAGGCGGAGGACGGTATTGATTATTTCCTTACGCCAAAACACATAACCCCCTTCGGTGGGAAAGATGGGTTGTTATTCACTTAGCGGGCTTTTCCGTGGGAACAAGCTGAAGTAAATAAAGAAGATGCTGTGCATTTTAACACCTGACGTTTCACGCAAGAATAGTTATCAAAACCAGCCTACATTGGAGGTTATCCACCACTTACCAGCCCTGGTATAAGTAACAGATGGTTACTCCTTCAAGGCTCTCGCAAGGACTCTACAGACTATAGATAATTATGAATTTTTGGATTACAACTCAACCGCTATCCACAGGAAAGCAACTTGCGAATTTCATTTTCGGTTCGCACACAAGGGCAACGTAACCAGTTACTCGCAACTCGCTGTGCTAGTGGCCGCGGCCGGCGCTTTTCAGTTGTCAGGTTTAGTGTTAATAACCTCGCTTCATGATCGGGGCAGTGAACTTTTTTTATATTGTAAAACACTTTTGAAGTATTGAGTCGTTTTATTTATAATCACTTTTTATAACAACATTTGATCAACACTTTATGAAGAATTTTGGCCCGGTCCCTGCTTGGGGAGTTAAACGATCTTTTCCCCAGGGATTGTTTAATGCGATAGAGACCACTAAAAAAGTTGAAATTACCCTGATATGCGCCACTAAACAACAATAAACAACGCAAAGCAATTAACTGGAGACCCCTAACGGTAATGTGGAGTATTAAACTGCTAATCAGTAACTCAACCTAATTAGATACAATAAAGGCACATAGATGTCTCCAGTCTTCACTATTTCTTAATAATCCAATAAACAATTAAAATCAATGACATAAAACAATTAACTACAGTGGTCATATCATAGATGTCTCTAATAGTATTTTTAACAAACAGGTTGCCATGATTGCGCCTCGTGACGTGACTCGCATGTGAAGTTTTCGAGTAATTTGCGATACGTCCGAGCAGGAAAATATTGATTTTGTTCAAGAAGATGATAAATTACTATTATGTATTAAAGTTGATAATTGATAAATTACAAATAAATTATATTTTTTGTTAAACAAGCTGATATAATTGAGTAATCAACTAGTTTTAGTTTGGTTTCGGTTTCTCCACGAGGAAGCATCTTAAGCGTAAAGGTTATGCTATGCTTATAAATTGAGCACATTTCGATCACACAGTCCTTATATATATATTGAAAAAGGATCTGACGAGAAAAATATGTGAATATTCTTAGTATAATAGGCAAAAAAATCGCTCGGAAAATGGAGTCTAGAAACGCTCGAATTCAAGAGTAAAAGTGGTTTTTATTTAATTTGTTAATAATTTTATAAGAACGAAAAAAGTTTAAGGGAAACTGTCACAATTAATCTTAACCACAATTTTTTTTGTTGTTCCTTAAATGCATTCATATTCGTAATGATAATCAACATTTTTTAGTAGTTCAGGCTTACAGTTTTTATGAAGTAATCAGTAATTTTATAAATTCCTTTCAAGCAAAACAAAAGGAAATGCTTAATTTTATTTCAATCATTTTTTGGTATTCATATTGCAAGCTTATTCTATGTAAAGACCAGTCTAAAACAATGATTTCACGCTAAGTTTTGTCTTAATACCGGCCACTTGTTTTGATTTCTGCAAAAAAATACGTCGCCGAAAAGCACATGTTTCATTATAGTGTGTGAAGTTCAGGCACAAATATTAAATGTTTTCCCATCATTTTCTAAAGAACTTAGATTGCCACATTATACAATAAAACTTAGCATTTTAAAGCAGTTTATATAGCATGACTGTAATACGTTAAATAAATGGAGTATAGGTGGCTTGGTACAGGCGTTTTGACGGCCGCCGTGGTCGAGGGGTAAGGCTCTTGACTCACCATCCGAAGGTCGTGGGATCGAATCTCGGCATCAAAAGATCAATTTTTCAAACCAATATCACGTTATTTTGCATTACTCCGCGGTGCTTGTCTTAATGAAAATTGATCAAAATATCGAAATGGAGTTGAACGTCAATAAGATGGACATTGCAATGTGTGACGAATCGTATTGTATCCAACCTTAGAAAACACTTTGAACTCATTTCGTATCCTCAAAAGTTCTATAATCGAAGGTAAAAGCAGTAGTAGAAACCTCCCGCGATCTTTTTTGAAACGCCTCCAGGATAATATATTCATACAATGCACAGCAGACAAAGGAAAGCCCAAAACAAAACAGGGAAACGAACGCGCGCCAAAATGTGTTGAACGCGCTGTCGTTTTTTCTCAGGCTCGTGAAATCTTGCAGGACGCAGCAAAGCGGTGAAAATTGACAAACATCGAATTCGAGGTTTTTCGTAATTGAGTAGCTCATTCGATATTTATATTAGCTTAACTACTCCAGAGTGGTCCATAATTTGAATAATTTCTAATATTTTATGGTTCTCTATTTTACTGAAAAAAGCATAAATCAACACGATTGCAACAATTAAAGAATCGGAAAGAGTCACGTCTTGATCTAAGCGTATCTGAACACCTTTTTTCCAATATATGTCTTCGTGATCGAATTTAAAATTATAATAAAAATATGACATCTTCCCTTTAATAGAAAATACGAATCGTAAATAGATAAATTGACCTAGAAATTCCTGACAGAAAGGCTGTGTAAATTTCATTTTGCGAGAACTTGCCGTTTGAGAGTGATGTTTTTCCAAATTTTTCATTCGTTAAGAAAAACTATTTCAAAGAAAATGTTGTCGAAAGTAAAACCTAAAGATCGCTTTAAAAGTGCATCTATCATATCTCAATCAATACTGACTGTCTGTTTCGACACAGATATTTTCTAGTGAGACAGGAATCGTAAATAAACTTTGCGTAAGTACCTAAATAAATAAATAAAAAATACTATAATTGATTTATCCTTAAATTTCATATGTGAAGTTAGGAAACGTCTGACGCTTTCAGCTACAAAAATCTTCAAACTGTAGTCCTTTTTTTTGACTTTTGAAGTACTGGCTTATGGAGCACCGGGCCAGTTTAGGCCCCTTTCTCCTTCAACTGAGTTATTTAGTAGAATGTAGAATGTAGATAATAGTTTGTTAAATTTTTATTTGCAATTGAGTCCTAAATTCCAAGAAATTCGTTCCAAGATTTCTGTATTTTCGAAAGTTATAAATAAAATTCCATTTAGTATTTCACATGAAACTTAAAAGTTTAAAGTCTAAGAACTTTTTTCACTGTAAACCTTATAAATTTTCCTAACTACCCGTACAGAATTTACAAATAAGTTATTCGTAGTATTCTTGCATTAGCAGACTACAAGGTTCGTATTTTTTAGTACTGACCATTTTAACTCAGTAAGGCAGGAAGGAGAGTGTTTTCTCAATTTTCCTTTGATAAAACCCAAATCATTTGAATCTTTTTTCATTCACTCCAAAGCGGGGTTAATGTTTGGAAATGCAGATAATAATCGGTGTTTCTGAAAAAAGGACAATTCTCCAACACATCCTCGGCCTTCTCTCGGCCGAGCGTTTTTTCACTTTGTAAAGGATTCTTTATTTAAGCTGGCTTTGAAAGCGTGCTAATTCCGTAATATCTGGTGGCCGAGCTCGTGTCATCCGTGCGTTATCACGGAGAAAAGGGATAAAGGAACAAAAACGCAACCTTTTTATTGCAAATTGTAAATAAAATTGCTAACCTTATCTTCCTTGGGGAATTATTGTATAAATTCCATCGAAGGAATTGTAGAATTCAATTATTACAATTACAAATATTACTTGGGATTTTTGCTGGTTTTTTAATTTCCATACAGCCCTTTACCTAAAATTTTACATTAAGTTTTTTTAAAAATTGTTAGTAATATTTTTTTTGTTTGCCTAAATTCCGCGGGAAATTATCTTCATCGTAATTTTCATCTAAGGAACTGTAGAATTCAATTATTAGTATCACACAGATTACTTAGGATTTGTAGTGATCATTACTAAGGTCGTGGGTTCGAGTCCCAGAGGTGCAAATATCTTTTTCTGTCTTCAGATTTTCGATTAAGTTTCACTAATATTGTCTTCATTTAATTAAATATTACAATTTGAGGTTTTACTCATAAAGTTAAAAATAAAAATTTAAATTCATCCTTGTACCCTTGCAGAAAAGTCAATAGGTGTCGCGTATTAAAAATGAAATGGATTAAAATTTATCCAGACACTATCCAGATAGCGTTTAGTTCGGGTTTGAATCTTGCAATGATATATAAAGATAGCAGCCAATAATATGCGCGTTAAGAAAATGAAGATAATGTTGGTAGTTCTCAGTCGAAGTATGATACAGTTAAAATTTTAGGTTTTACTCACAAAGTTAAAAAAAAACTTAATTATTTTCACTCAATTTATAATTTTTTTTGAAAATAAAAACAGATTGCTGAAGTAGACATTTTCGTCGATAATTTAAACGGATTCAGAAAAAAAGTTCTGCCGTCGCTAAAATATATGTTACGCTAATTATATTACGTATTAATTGTGTCTCGACTTGCATCTCATGCCTGTCTTTGTATTATTTGTCATTTGAGTGAGTTTTTTTTAAATTTTGTTATTTTTTTGGTCCTTTTTAAATTAGTTATTGTTTTTTAATCTTTTCTTACATATAATCAGTTTAGTATATCGTAGGTCTGAGTAGACTTTAATAATTTGTAATAGTACGTACCTATTTGAAAATTAACTGAGTGTTTAGAAGTGGGAATATCTGTAAAAACTTAGCATAAATAAATAAAAACAAAAAATCCAGGGTTACGAATAAGCTGAAATCATGTGATTTCCTTTTATAAAATTATACGTTGGAAAACGTTGCTTAAAAAAATAGTCACTCGGTCACTCAATAAAATAGTATTTCACATTTTTAACGACAATTTTCCGGAAAATCTACTTTCTTAGTAAACAATTTAAATTATTTATCAACACCATACAATTTCAATTTCAGTGCCGGCAACCCGGGCGTTTATTTATTATTAGTTATGTACAACATGATTTTTTTTCCTTACCCTCCTCACTAGACAAAGAGTCTGTTCTGAGGCTGGTAACTAACAATTTCTAATTACATAAAAACAAATAAGTGGTAAAAACATAAAAAAAAGAAAAATATATATTATAGTAAAAATAATAATAATAAAATACGAGGAAAATCAGAATTTAAAAACAGAGTAGAAAATAGAAAATATATAATATTAGATATTAAGAATATTACTTATCTCTCTTCTTTCTTTGACATTCAACCAGTTCAAAAATCTTTTGAAAACCCAATTCAAATTATTAGATGCGACGTAGGTCTTTGTTTGGGCTACAAACTTATTGAATATATATGGTGCCAAGTAAGATTCATGTTTTTTTGCAAAATTTGATTTGATATATGGTACTTGTAATTGATTGTGTGTGTTTGCTCTTGTGTATTGCGAGTGAGTTATGAAGTGTGGTGATATTTTTATGCAGTTTTTGTGGATGATCTTCTTTATGTATAGTTTATTTATGTCTAATAGGTTATTGTTGATCATTATCTGTTCTGTCGGATGTTGATAAGGCTTTCTAAACATAATTCTGATTATTGTTTTATGATTAATTTTAAGTGATTTGAGGTGAGTCTCTGCTGCTGCTCCCCATACTGAAATACCATACATTAGAATACTTTGACAGAGTGCATAATATATATTTTTTAGCTGAGGTAGTGACATAATGTTTCGAATTGTTTTGAATATGTAAGAGAGTTTCCGTATTTTTTTTGTAATTAGGTTAATTTGGAGATCCCATTTTAAGTTATTGTCAACAGTTAAACCGAGATATTTAATATTTTGCGCATAATCAATTTTGTCACAAACACAGCGTGAGTTAGTTAATGAGGTAACTGTGCAGGGGTGAAGATGTAGTTGTGGGCGACTATCTGGCTGACCAGCTAATGTTTACGGGAAACACTTTAACATTTTCCCCAGTAAATAATGTATGCATAAGTTCTGTGCATTTACAATCGAATCAAATGCGTCGAATTTCCGATTCCTACATTCTCTGCCTTCTTCGAAAGGAAATAAAAAGTACCAGGAAATAAAGGCATTATGTTACTTGTATTCTTTGTGCAGAACAAAGCGTTCCAGGAATAATTCAGAATTACAGTTTTAATTTATTTATTTTATTTTCCTGGAAGTTAAACACTTGAAAATACTTACTAATATGTTCTTCTAAGGCATCTAAGACATTGAAATGAATAAAGATATATACCAATTGATTTCTTTGGAATGCAAATAATTCATCCTTCAAAATAAGTAGGTACCCAAAATACCTAAAAAAAATTCGAGTGCAGTTTACATGCGGTAGAAGCGAAACTTTACCACAACAATTTCAACCAATACTTGAAAAGTGAGGTCATAATCAATGTGACCAATGAGCGCAGACCCTGCGTAATTTCCGTTTTGTATCTCAACCAATAGGACATTAACAATAAGTGACATCATACTCAAACCGGCCAATGAGCGCAGTTGATACGTCGCAGGTGCAGTAATCGTCATTTCCGTTTCATCCGAAATCCAAATCACAGCGGGGCTATAGAAGTTTCACTTCAAAAACCCTCGACTCTCTGAAGAAATGGGCGGTCCGTTTGATAGATTCTCCTAACTCAACAAACGGATTGCAATCTTTAGAGCACATATGTACACGGTTGACATTAGTTACAACATTAGTTACAGGGTCGCTTCGAACGACTCGTTCTTGAGTTCAAAGCTCGGCTGTGGAACGATTTGCCGGCTTCTGTATTTTCTCTCTCCTAATAATACATGGGTCTTGAAGAGACCCAAGTTCACTCCTTCCTTACCTCAAAAAGACCCTCCACACAGCATCTTCAAAGATGACACAGGCCCTGAGTGTAGTTAATGTAAAAAAGGTAACTTTAAAAAAAAATCGAGTACTCCACAAGACTGTTCCCAACCGCCTGGAGCCAGTAAGACTATAATATCCATATCAACTGGCTTACGTTGTGAGGCTGAAGGAAGTGGGGATAGGAAGGAGTTGGGAAAGAGGATGGTGGGGGAAGTACCTGGTTATTCAGACCTGGTCACCAAACACGGTTAACCAAAACAATGTGTCAATTCTGAATGGTGTTCTTTTACAAAAGCGTTACTAAAATTATCTACCACCCTGTAATACACTCACGAATCGTCGAGTTTTTGGCAAACAATTGTAAATCATCGTGAATTTTTGAGTTTATAATCCCTGTGCGCTTCCTCCTCCACTTCGGACAGCATTACAATCTCCATCTTCAGAGAAGATGTAATTAATATTTTTCCCTCCTTCGGGCCAAATAACTTTATTAATTTAAATTAACTTCGAAACGATTATTAACTGCTAAAAATATTTGATTTGGAAAAATACCATCGTCCCGCTCATTGGTAACCTCTGACGTAAGCATTTATCGATTCCAATTATTTTTTACGATTTAAAAAATCCTGAAGAATAGAAAGTAGAAGAAACAACAAAAACTATTTAATTGGATGAAAAATCTTGGAGAAACAAATTTATTCTACAACGACAAATTCATTTAGGTGAGGGGCATAAAGAATGATTAATAATTAAACTAACTAACTAACCATCATGTCGTTTCCCACGGGTAGGCAGAGAGGACGAACCGCCAAACAAATCGATCTTGGCACACACTCCTTGCCTCATTCACATTCACACATCGTCTCATACATGCTCTTCTATTATTCCGACTCTTCACACGGCCTGACTCAAGTATCTGATTCACATGGTCGTGTCATATCTTCCTCGGACCTCTCCGACTTCTTCTACCATTCACATTTTCGTCATATATTCTCCTTACACACCTTTTCTCGTTCATTCACTCTACATGCCCAAACCATCTGAGCGTCCCTATCTTAATCTCACTCATTACGCTTACATCAGCCTTGCGTTGCGGATCTCTACATTTCTCACACGATCGTACATGGTTTTACCACACAAATGCCTCAGGGATCTCATTTCTTCAGCATTCAGTCTACTTTCATCCTTCAAGCTAGGTACCAGCACTCCATTATGGACCGCTAACTTCGCTTCTTTGGACAGCTTTTTTATGGCGCCGACGGCGTTCAGTCTTCTATTAATAGAATAGCCTGCACAAACCCTTCTTTCGATATCTCTGTCAGCCTTCCAAACTCATAACCTGCTCCAAGTATTCATCATTCACAACTATGTTGCACATTGTTTTCATACTCTCTCTTTCAAATGCCATGACTTTAGACTTATTTACATTCATCATTAACTCATTCTTCAAACATACTTCGTTCATTCTAGACACGAGAGACTATTCTCCGTCCAAAATAAGAACAACCTGTGACCGCGCATGTCTCCACCCCTCCCCCCGTCTGCTGCTTGAATGCGCGTTAACCCATTAGATTCCCGTGTTTAAATAAATTAACTAAATTATTTAATTATTATTTTCCACCCACCTGCAATCAATAGTTTTAACAATTTATTCATTTAAATAATTATTGTAATGGTTCTCCAATAAACGCACTGCATTTTATCAATTTTTGAAAATATGCTCAATGAAATCACAGATTTTTGTATGATGTTTGCGAAATATCATGTTCTCCAGATATTTTTTTTTACAAATAATAATTAATCAATAATAATAATTGTGAGTTGAGGTTTGTGTACGGCCTATAAAAAAATAAAACTGATTAACACCAACATTCAGTAATTTTATAGTACAGTACGTAACACCATTGTTTTATAAATATGCATTGTTCATATTGTTGCAATTCGAATATAAGGACATAATTATTAATGTCATACTTTCCTATTTTGTTATTTGCAATTAGTGACAGCGATATCTAATGAATTAGGACTTGGCTGAAACATTGATGTTTGAATAATCGACCACCATAACACGGGCATGTGCCGCAAAATTTAAGCATTGTCGTAAAATCCGCAAAGTGTGTTACCATAAAAAGCAATGAATAAAGAAAAATTAGTAATAATATATATTCATTTTATCACAGGGTCTGAAAGGGTTAAAATTTCAAGTCACGTGCACACAGCGCGACAGCGACGAACGACTGATCTATGGGCGGAGTAACACAGTGGTGGAGAAGGGACCGAAGAAGGGGGCGGGGTATGCGCAATACGAACCAAATTTCGTACTCTCCCAAGTTGATCTAAAGGTGGACGGAGAATAGATCTTCCATACTGTTAGAAATCGGCACCGCATCATCAGCATACAGCGGGCAACACACTTTCAGATTACTCAATCTCACTATTAATTAATTTTATAAATTATAAAGAGTATCAATTCAAGACAAATATTAAATATTAATTATTAAATTGTCTATTTGACACCAAAAATACAACAAATTCAGTACAATAAATAAAAGATTAAGTCAAACACCTTCTTGTTTGGTAATACGAAAGCTGTTCATGGTACACTATAAGTTTCAAATTTATTTAACGGATTTAAAACGATAAATATCTCTACGCAAAACACCGTAAATATAACACAAAACTTGGGAACATTTTCACGCGGCTTACTGTGTCGCTTCGAAATTTAATTTAAAAATATGCAAATAACGTGTTTCCGGTTTATGACACTAAGCGGGAAGTGGGAAGGAAACTTTTTTATAAATATTAATTATCCAAAACGCAGGGAAAGTGCTTAAAAGTTCCAAGTTTCAGGATTCAGTGGAAAGGGTCCTGAAGCGCTGAAAGAAAAACTGTTTCGGGACTAAGCTTATCGCCACTGAAAAAAAAACTTTAATGAACCAAAGTTACAATGCTCACAAAAGAAAAGAGTGGTAAAAAGTTTTGAATGAAGTGCGAGGCTTCTAGGTAGGTTCTGTAGGAGGGTAGCAACCGGGAACAGAACTGTTCTACATTAAGAAAAGCTGCACAGACATTCTCTGGATCCGGGAACCCTTTTTGTAATAGCTTGTTTGGGAAATATTCCGAATCTTTGTTTTTGATTGCTTTGTTTTGGGCCGGAGAAAAATACGATTTAATTAGTCAACGTTAACTTGTTTTGTTTTATGCTAAGGGAAATATTATCGGATTTGACCTTAATGGAGGTCGTTGGTTTTGTAGAGGGAATGGATTCAGCTACTGAACTTAAGACATTTATGCTTTTGCAAGTTTAAATAATTACATTGTGTGAAAGTGACTTACATTATTTTTGGTAAACTATCTGTTTTTCGGCGTGTCTAAGACTGGAATAATGTAATGGTTAAAATCTGACATGTTTCTCTTGATGGAAAATAGTCTCAAATTAGTTTAAGGGATTTGTAGAAGGAGGTGCTTCAGAGACATTCTGTATTCTACAAATTGTAGTTACGCTGTCAGATTGAAGTTGAAAAAAAAAGTGTAATTTAGGACACGTGAGTTATTATTGTTGACTATTATAATGATATTTGGGACATGGTCACAATGCTTTTACTTCCGGGATGAGGACAAAGGAACAAGATATACATCCAAAATGGTCTCAGCAGACGCGGAGGCTTTTACTTTAGGATACAGGCATCCTACATTTTTTTTACATTAGTTTGACACAGAAGGCCCTGAGGAAAACAAGTTACCTCAGGGCCTACATCATCTTTGGAGATGCTGTGTGGAGGGTCTTTTTAGGAAAAGGAAGGAGATGAAGTTCTGGGAAGGAAAAATATATGAAGAGTGGGTAGGAAAATGGGGGTCAATGTGTCCAGGAGTCACGAACGTATGAATCCATTTTTCCACTGCGGTGCAAGGTGATGGACCAAGAAAGTTCAGCCAGAGAGGTCAAAAGATCTCCCTCATCCGGTCTCCCCCGATTCGGCCCGCCACGCGCTAGGTACGCAAACGTATCCACCGCCAGAACCTAGACAAACCTTACCCCATGAACCCGGGCTCCCCACCATAAGTCAACCCATCATAAGTTATCCAATAAATGATGCCCGGTGCAGCGGTACCCATACCCGCCTCCCAAATTGAAATGCAAATCACATGGTCTTGAATTGAGATGTTTTAACAAAGCTCAACCTCCAAGATGATCGACAATCATCAGCATTGAAGAAACAACCCTGAAGTATGCGAAAATTAGTTTGTATTTCTCACAGGTTTGACACAAAATTATATCAGAGGTTAGAGCATCATCTGCACATTAAAATAAGCTGTCTAAGTTGATTAAAAATAAATTAAAATTAAACTTTACTCCTTTGATCCCGAGTGGTAAAATACGAAACAGGTGACATTTACCGCAAAGCGAAAGAAGAAACTTTCTATTTTTACATTATGTTGGAAGTATAATAAATACGCTGAAAATAGGTATAGAACATTTCGTCACACGATCCCATTCTCCAGGAAACACAGTCAAGATAATAAGCTGCTTAGTATGCACTCCACATGGTCCATGGAAGGTAATAAAGTTACAATGTAGTTTCATTCAACCTTTGAAATTTTAGTAAAATTGACATGTCTTGAAATGCGAGGGCCATGTGCCTCGGATATCAAATGACTCCATCCCACGGAACATACCGCCCGTCCCCGTTGCCCGTTGCCAGTTGCCAGTCGCCAGATGGTGTTCCTTTCTTACCATTCTTACTCGGCAGACTTTCTTCATACAAGTAAGCTCCACTAACCGTCAATGATCCATCACGTCCTACGTATTTTCCCCAGCTATTTTATTTATTACACGCTGCCTTAATATGGCTGGGTTCTAAACGCATTTTTTATCACATCGATTTTGCATCGCACTACAAAATATACTGAGAAGATTCAAAATGTCAAGGTCATGTTTAAATGTTTCATCAGATCACGAGTTATATATCATGGAAGATGATTTTATAATTAATTACTTGGTTTTATTGTAAGATCAACCAAATTGTTTAAGAATTCAATAGCCTAATAATTCTATTCAATTCCTTAATCCGAAGTGTTCTTGAGTACGGGTCAACAGTCTGGAATCCACATTATATTACACAGGTATCTAGACTCGAATCAGTCCAAAGAAAATTTACACGGATTTTGTCTTACCAAGCAGGTGTCTATCATCTTCTAGACGGGTACGAACAAAGACTTAAACATTTCAAATTAGAGAGTCTGGTTAAAAGACGTAAAATAAATGACCTCTTAATGCTTTATAAAATTGTGAATAATCGTGTAGACAGTAACTTAGTCAACCAAATCAAGTTATACGCCAAGCCCAAATCTACAAGAACCCTTAACATATTTTGGACCGAAATTTTTACGTATAATACTGGATATTTTAATCCTATGTCTAGAATGTCTCGATCATACAACGATCTTATTAGGATACACAGTTTCATAGATATTTTTGTAAATAGTTTAACATGTTTCAAAAAATATCTCCACAATTTGTGCACTTAAAAAAAAAAACTGGTTGTTTTATTACTTTTCAGTAAATACTTCGTTATAAATATTGTATACTTGTTATTATTGTGTATTTCAATTTTCTATTTAAGTTTTCAAGTTATGTATAAATAATACTTGCATTGTTTTTCATGAGTTTGCTTATGTTAAAATGCATATGTGATTACTGCAGACACATTAGTCTAGGGATATTTATATTTGTATTCTAATTTATTACATATTACCCACAAAAATGTTGTATAAATATCCTGTTTGAGTCTCAAATAAACAAATAAATAAATGTACTTTCCGACCTTGCCCTATCACATATCCTTACAGTACCTACTTCCTTCAGCCTTATATATCCGAAATTAGAGAAGCCATAATGCCACTGTGTCTGGATAGTTTAGTTTACTCTAGCTAGTAATCAGTGCAAAACAACGACAAAATTTTTAACTTATTCAGTTATAATATATTTTTTTCAAACACTACTCAGATGGTGTCTATATATAGGTACCTAATAGTGAGTTCTGGCATCATGAAATTATGCGTTGCTAACCATTCAACCGATTGCGGTGACACTTTCGGGATATGATGTGTGCATGCCCGCGGTGGTTTCTGTATATACTGATGAGCTCTGGCATTATGAAATTTGTATAAAAAAATGCAATAGATGGCATACGAGCTGTTTGAAAACTGAATGAACCGGGACTGAACGTATGGAATGCGGGAGGGTAACTCAGGCTCGGGAGAGGGAAGCGGGAGAAGGGAGTGGGGAGAGGGAAGGTGGAGTGGGAACTCGTGAGGGGAAGGGAACGCGGGAGAAGAAGGGGAGCCGGAAGGGGAACGGGACGAATGGGAAAGGACACACAACAATTCCCTTATTAAGTGGCATAACAACGCATGCCAACCAATAAGTCTTACATACTTCATCCAAGACAATTAAAATCCATAAGTAGGTCTTCCGATAGATTCTGGTAAATGATTTGTAGCCTTCGGATTTGACTACTGCAATAGTTTGTATGCTGGTCTGCCTGATTTACATTTGAACAAACTGTGATGTTCAATACAGCAGTGTGAGTGTGTGTGTAAGTGTGTGATGCAAACATATATTGTCATACAACTCCTCTTTTACGTGATTGTCAGCACTGGCTTCGAGTTACAGTTTAAAATTGTCTTACGGACTCTTCCGGTGTTCATTCTTGATTAAGGAACAATCTAACTCAGAGACAACTCAAGTCAACAGGTCGGTTAGTTCTGGGGTGTTAAACAAATTGGTTAAACCTTATCGTATGAATACTGCCAAATTTGGGGACAGAGTCTTTAATGTATAGGGTTCACTTCATGGAATATCTTACAATTGGTTTGAGGTATGAAAGTAGCTTTGAAATCTATATAAAACTCTTTAAATGGAGCTGCCAACTTTACCATCATGTAACAAAAGGGCCCTTGAGGTGATATTATGATATTATTAAACAGCTGAACATTATTTCTCGCACCAGATTTAAATTTCCGGGTTAAATTTTCCCAACAGAAAAAAACTAAACCCTTTCACACACTTCCCCAAATGATCATCTAGTCAATCCACGCTATGCAATTGCACTATATAAGTATTATAAATACAAAACAATACAAAAACAACATGTCAACCTACCAGAGACCAAATGGGAAAATAATTCACCGACTCCAGATATTTTCCAGAGGGTTTAGCTCTGTGGAACTCCTAATTGGACCTATAAATCCAACTGATCCATCAATATAAATATTTAAAAAATCTTTTGTAATCCTAAATGTATTTAAAATGACTGATTTTTGCATTTTTATATATAAATTCTTTGACAAATCTAATATGCCTAAATTTTGAATGAGAGACCTAGGTATAATGCCAGTAGCCAGTGCCAGTAAAAAAATTTCATGGTGCAGAAATCTAGAAACGTCGGGTGAAAAAAAAACAGAGCCTGAATTGCCAGTAATTGGAAAACGAAAACCGCTATTTTTCATTCGTTCTAAATTGAGAAGAAAACATTTTGAAAATCTGAGCATATTTCAATAGTGTACAATTTGCATTTTGGGAGGCGGGTATGGATACCGCCGTCACACCATAGGTCACCCCAAGTGGTTCGCTAGGTTTGGTGAGTTAACAGGGGTGCCCGGGTTCATTTGGGTGAAGTTTTTCAAGGTCTTGGCGGCCGATATATCTACCCACCTGCTGCGTGTCGGGCCAGATCGAGAGAGACTGGTCGAGGAGGTCTTTTAATCTCTCCAGCTGAAATCACTCGCCCGTCGCCTTACACCGCGATTCATGCGTCCGTCACTCCTGGACAAACCGACCCCCGGATTCCTACCCACCCTTGATACCTATTTCCTTCCCAAAGCTTCCTTTCCCTAAAGAAGCGCTTTACAAGGCATTCCCTGACATAGGCCCCGAGGGAAATTATTTTCCTCAGGGTCTCCTGTGTGGAGCTAATGTAAAAAAAGTACGAAAGGGTTTAATTCATATTTAATTATAATATTACGTACCTGAAAATATAATTCCAGTGGATTATGAAAGGTTATAATAAATCTGTTATTTTAATAAAATAGTTGATGCAGAGATTTACAGTTAATTTAAATATTATTGAAGCGCAACAAAAAATTTATTCAACGGAAAGCACTATGTTATTCTTTAATCTATTCTATAAAATATTAATTAATCAGAAGCACGCTTAATAATGTTTTTTGAATTCATTATTTTCCAGCGTAAATTAATTTTCGGAAATATGACTGAATTAACATTTAAAATAAAAAATATGCGATGTAAAGAGAGCACGTACTACTTTTATTGTTGACTGAGTCAAAGTCAAAGAGGAAAAACACCTTTGTTTGCATTGAAAAAAGAACAACACGAGGAAAAAATGTAGTGCTCTCTTGGATGATTTTAAAGTATCCGTTAAAGTGTTTGTTTAAGCAAATGAAATATACGAACGAAAACATGTATTTAGAAAGGGAAAGCGGAGAGAACCAGAAGATTTTAGGAGGTTTGAGATTGGTTGGAGGTTATAGCAGGGATTAGGTATACGGGTTAAACTACCATAAATGGAGTAAAAATAAGTCTCGGGGTTACGGTTAAATGAACATCAACAACTAATTAAATAAATAAATAAATTATAAATAAATGTTTATTCCGGTTTGTGGGGAGAATAGTGCAATCCCAAACATTCCATAAGGGTTGTTGCGGCGGGGAGCAAGTGTTCCCTCTCAAGAAATCGAGGGATCAAATGCTGCGTTTTGTGGACTGTAAAATTGATGATTGCGGTTCTTATCTATTTTATTATATTTCTGGAGTTGACTTACCAATATTTCCAAACTGCTGTACACCCTCCATGCACTGAGTTTGTGTCACCGGGAAGGTAATTGTTAGTTTGGAAGCATGAGGAAGGGAAATTGGTGATATTTGCTTTGTGGAGCTAATGGTAAGCAAGCGATATTTTTGCGTATTAAACTGCGGTTTATGAGTTCTGCGGCGTGATTATTAATTACAAAGCGTTGCGATTGTTAGGACCTGTGTTCCGTGCGGTGATTTTATTTGAACTGAGGCAGAGGGCACCCAATAGGTAGTTCCAAAAGGCAACATGTAACAATAAAGACGTGAACAAGGGTTATAATACATAATATACAAAAAAGAAAAAAAAATATAAGAAAAGCAGGCAAATATGATTATAAATGCATGAAACAAAGGTAATAATAAAAGAAAACAAGAAGATAGTAATAATTATTGGCTTTTAGAATTCTGTGACCATATTAGGAGCCAGTATTTTTCTCCAGTGTGCATCAATGCTGGATGATGGACTGAAGCGGGCTTCCGTGACTAGGATAACCAGAGCTGCTTATCCTTTCCCTCATTCCTGCCACCCTGGATCTAATAAGGGCTGCATAGCCGGGAAATCGCCCCTCCGTGAACATCTGTGAAGCGCCGCAATATCTGGGGAGACCAAACATTATGCGGAAGGCGTTGTTGTGCTGAACCCGGAGTCTTTCTATACTACTCTTCTTGTAGTTTGCCCAGAGTTCTCACGTCTACAGTGTAGCGCTGAAGGAAAGGAAGAGCGTTCTTTTTACAGCGGTACTGCAAAAGCGGAATCTTCTGCTGATTGATTTAACTAATTAACCATCACGACGTTTCCCCGCAGGTGTAAGTAGAGAGGACAGACCGCCGAACAACTCAATCTTACCATACACTCCTTGCCTCGTTCACATTCATACATCATCTCATAAATGCTCTTCTATTATTCTGAATCTTGACACGGCCCGACTCAAGTATCTGATTAACTTGGTCATGCCATGTCTTCCTCGGGCTTCCCTGACTTCTTTTACCATTCACATTTGCATCGTATATTCTCCTTACACTTCTTTCCTCGTTCATTCGCTCTACATGGCTAAACCATCTGATCTTCCCTTTCTTAATCTTACTCATTACACTTACATGAGCCTTGCATTCTTTGCGGATCGCTACGTTTCTCACACGATTTTACCACACATTCGCCTTAGGGATCTCATTTCTGCAGCATTCAGTCTACTTTCATTCCTTCCTCTGCCAGTTCCATGCCTCACCGCCACACTTCAGGGTAGGTATCAGTACTCCATTATGGACGGTTAACTTCGCTTCTTTGGACAGTTTTTTGTTGGCGACAACGGCGTTTAGTTCTCCATTAATGGATTTACCTGCATTTACCCTCCTTTCTATATCTCTATCAGCTTTCCCAAACATCAACAAGTGAGTACAAAAAGCAACACTATCCAAGCAAAGTATCTTGCAAAACTTTAAAAAAAAATCCCAAATAGGTAGCGGTGTTTAAAAAACTACAATTAACGTTAGAACTGCTTTCCAAATACATTTGGCAATTTATATAAATCACCGTGGAATTTCAAAAAAAATTATAGATGAAACATGAAAAAACATTTTTTAACAATTAGTTCTATCATTAGTTAAGTAAAATTTTTCTCATTTAAAGACCAAGTTTAAATAATTGTTTTATTTATTACACCGACATTCACAATGTTTATCGATAATACTAATCAGAAAAGTTTCACAAACTTAAATTATGTATCAAGTATTATGTGAGGATAAAACAGGACCAGATAATACCTTTGTAGAACCACATTTTTACTACACGCCATTTAAAGTAGGCATCGTACTTCAATAGGCCACTTGCATGGATTTCATAACGAGTTGGAAAAAATCGTGTGGATAGATTTTTTTTTTTACTAAGATTACGAAAATGTTAGTAATTTTTTTTAGAAATGTACAGTTTTTTTATTTTTAAATGAATAAATCCACTATTTGGGCCCATGACGTCACTACATGAAAATATCCCGTCTCCGAAAATGTTCCTATTGATTTTGTAAAATTCCACAATGATTTTTTTTATTATTTATATCACTTTGATTTCAGGCGAATTTTTGAATTTGACATTTAACATTCGCTAGATTTATTGTTTGTTCTCTGCAAACTTATCATTTGGTTTGTTATGAAGAGAACCCCGTACATTTTAAGCTGTTTTAGAGGTATAATGGTAATGGTGCTGATCCGGTAGACATCTACCGGATCTGCCGGATCTGCCCTGATGATGGACACTGCAACGATGTCCGAAACGTTGGCTAAAGAAGGAGGTAGCGCAACACGGCACAACACCCCAAAAACAAATAACGAAAATGCTTTTGGCCGTGAAAATCTTAAAACTTATCTACATTGGATTTAGTAATATAGACGTTGAACATTATAATGATTTATGATCAATAAGATGGATCAAGGAAAAAAATAAAAAAAATATTTATGAGATGTAATATTTTTGATAATATATGCCTCGTTATTCTCCTGTGCCCTTTCTTGTGGAAAATGTTGTTTTATTTAAATGATTTTCGGCTATGTAAATATCGTTTTTTCGCACCTATAAAATTATGTCCCGTCTTTCCGGTTAATAAAAAATGGTCTGATTTTTCGGATTTCAAAAATACGATTAAAAAAATACAGAATGTCTTAGAATATTTGCCTTAACCGGAAAATAAATTTAAAAAATGTGATGCAAGTGGCCTATTATCTGGTAGACAAAAGTATACTTATAAGCACCAAGTATTTTTATTGGTTGATTAATGTTTTAATAAATATTGAATCACTTGTCAGGAAAGTAAATTGTATTATTAAGTAAACAGAGCGTAAGAACATAAATAAACAAATAAATGGAAAAGGTATCAAAAATATATTCTCAAAATCATGTATTAGAATTCCAACATGAAATAATTATTTCTAAATTAGAAATAATACAGAGAACACCACCGAACGGGTTTAATATTATGCCACTTATATAATAATAATATGATAACCTTTTCTTTTATTAGTTTGCTGAGTTATTATTTATAAAGGTTGTTTTTGCTTCTCGTTCTCATAAATCATAATTAATATTACTGCTTTTGAAAACACATTTTTTGTCAGTTTAAACACTTCTGCTACTTCATAATATAATACGACAATAAAAAATGCGGTACCGCTGCCCCGAGAACCATTTATTGGATAACCAACACCTCTGCCATAGGTCACCCAAGTGGTTCACTGCCCTATCCATACCCTTTTCTTCGCAGAATTTCCTCTCCTTCTTTTCCCAAAAATACCGTCCATGCCGTTGCCTGAAATGACTTTAGCCGTGTTTGGTGACCAGATCTGAATAGCCAGGTACTTCCCTACCTTATTCTTCCCTATCTCCTTCCCTCCCCACTACCTTCATCCTCACAACATACCCCAATTGAGGATGCTATAGTCTCACTGGCTCCAGACGGGAGCAGTTGGGACTCTTGTGCGGTATTCGTGTAAAAAAAAGAGTATCCCCCGAAGATGACTTAGGTCCTGAGGAGAATTATTTTTCTCAGAGCCTCCTGTGTGAAGCTAATATAAAAAAATAAAAACTTTTTCTTCATCTAGACTCGCAGTTTTTTATTTTTTATTTTTTTTAACATTGACATCCTTATACCCACCCATACCAATGCTATTCAACAATAACACAAATTCCAAATTCTTACTTTGGGTTTAGGCGTACAAATATAAATTATTATTATACTCTAACATTAATTTTTTTAATTTTTTAATGTCTTGTTATTTTTAATATCATTATTTCAATAAATAAATAAATACAGAGTTGCGTGGCGGTCTTCTTCTCTGCCTACCCGGTGAGATGAAGTGATGGTTGGGAATAAAGTTAAAAATAAATAAAACCAGAAATATATATATTTTTTTTTACATGAGCTCCACACAGGAGGCCCTGGGGAAAATAATTTCCCTCAGGGCCTATGTCATCTTTGGGGATGCTGTGTGGAGGGTTTTTTTAAGGAAGGGAAGGAGAGGAGAGTTCTGGGAAGGAAAAGGGTTTAAGGGGTGGGTAGGAATCTAGGGTTCAGTATGTCCTGGTCATCCGCCTCCAAACCTAGACAAACCTCACCCCATGAACCCGGGCACCCCTGCTAAATCACCAAACGTAGCGAACCACTTGGGGTGACCCATGGCAGAGGTGTTGGTTATCCAATAAAGGTACCCATTCCCGCCTCCCAAATTGAATAATAAAAGTTCTATAAAATATTCTAAAAATGAAAACGTTGTGGAAAAAAATTACCGTTAACTCTATTTTGTTCATTTTCTTCACTTTGTTCATTTTAGTTTCCCCGTTTTGAAAATTTAAAGAATAAATGTGAAAATGTTCGTACCGGGATTATGAGACTATTTGGCGCTAAATCCCAGTGACCGGTTATCTCGCTGTCTGCTCAGGTGTCCGGGAAGTCATAACACAAATTTCTGTCCCGGTAATTAAAATCTTCATTTTGATAAAAATCTACATAAAAATTTAATTAAAAGTTTCCAGAGGCTGCATTGTTAGTCAGGAGTAATTTCTGAGGAGCCGTGGAAATAAAGTGTATTTATATTTCTGTCACGTGGCTTTCTCTGAAGACTTCGTGGACGGTTGGGAAGAATTTCTGTTAGTTTTGGAGAAACCTGGTTCTTATTTTATTGCATTAATTCGCAAGTTAAAGTACTCACACTCAAAGTGTGATTAATTTCTAATTAGTAATTACTCGTACATATATCCTCTGCGTTTGAACTCTATCTAAATTTCTTTAAATAGACAATGATGAGTGTTAATCTCAAGCGACCTTAAAGGTAAGTATGGTCCTGTACACCTTTTTAGACAGCATCGCGTTCATTGGTCAAAACATTGTACATATCTTTTCGTATCGGTGATCGATGAACCGGTGTATGTAATTTTTAGCCAAATGTTGTTTTTAATTGTTTGTCTAGTTCATAGATTCCCAACCTTTTTTTGCCCACCGCCCACTTTGAGAATATTTTTTTTTCTAGCGCCCCCCCAAGTCGTAAATCTGGAACAGCAATTATCGTCACGATTATATTTACCATACCAGGGGGGAGGGGGGGGGGGGGGGGTGATAATGGGATGGGGCAAGATGGTTTTTTTAATTTTTTTTTTATTGTTTATTTTTTTGGTGACCAACTCAGAATGAAACCAACTCAGAAGCACCTCATAAAGGTCATTAAGAGTGATGATAAAAAAATATTTAAAAAATGTTTAAATAGGTTAAGTTAGGTTAGGGTTGCCGGCTATTACAAAATTATTTTTCCATAGCTTTTAATGACCTTTCTGAGGTGTTTCTGAGTTGGTTTCATTCTGAGTTGGCATGGATTCTTTCTGAATTATTTTTATTCATTTTACTTGTCTTTTATTGCTCAAAAAGATTAAACTTGTGCAGTAATTCAAGTGACTCGCTACAGTGGTATTGTAGACCAATTTCCGTACTTTGATATCTAACTTTCCCTTTATCCTACATAAGAAATTAAACTTTTCCGCAATTTTTTTATTTAATATTTCAAAGTTAGTGTTTAGTTTTAATTTGTTATCGATTATGATTCCTAAGTATTGAATTTCTTCTACTTCTTCAATATTTTGATTGGCTATATTTAGGGTAGTAATTTCGTTGAGTTTCTTCTCTACTACCATGAATTTACTTTTAGTTACATTTACATTCAGTTATTTCGGAGAAAGTAAACTTTAATATATAGATAATACAGAAGTATTCTTTCGATATTATTTGCTATAATATATAAAAGTGTGTCATCGGCAAAATTTTGATAGAACAGTACTTTAGGCACTTCACTATTCTAAATAAATAGGAGCGGTCCCAACACAAATCCTTGAGGAACTCCTAGGTTTAGTTGTTGTTCTTCAGATATAGCATCTCCAATTTTGGTTCTTTGTTTTCTATTTCAAATTCATTTTCATTATTAGTATTTCTCTGTCTATCGTTTCAAAAACACGTCTAAAATCAAAGAACACTACTATAATGATTTACTTTCTATCCATACTGGTTTTCCATTATGAATATTTGTTTCTAAACCCAGATTGCTGTTTTACAAGAATGTTATTTTTTCAATAAATTTACTCATCTGGTCTTTAACTATGGATTCTAATAATTGTTTATATTTAGGTAAATCATTGATTGGTCTGAGGTCTTCGAAATTTTTAGCATTTATTATTTTGGACAGTTTTCCAGGACTGTGGAAAAATTCCCTTTAACAAATTTATCAGTGCAACTAATCTGTCTCCTATAGCTGGCAGTGCATCTTTAATTATGCCTATAGTAATTCCAGACAACGATGATTTTTGCGTTATCGTATTAAAATTTTTCATTAAATACTCACTATTACCTGAAAATATTATTATTCTCTCTTCTTTCTGATGATTGCGAAGAAGTATCTGTGACTAATGAAATGCTCTTATTTATGTTTTCGACACTTAGTATAAAATTTGGCTATTTTAGTTTTATCATCTTCAACTCCATCGGGGAACCGAACTTCCTTAATGTTTTCCCCCTGTTTACCGTTTATAATTTCTTTAAGTTTAGTCTGCATTTTTCTTGAATCATTTTGAGCGGTAATAATTTTTTGCCTAAAATACGAATTTTTGGTATGTTTTATTTCTGTACTTAGGTGCTTTCCCACCTTTCTTCTGTAAATTGTATTTTACAGGCTTTATAAGCTGTATCCCTTTGTTTTTTTAGAAGATGTAGGATTTCGTAGGATTACCATTTATTTGTATCTTTTAATATACTACTAGCTGGTTCCCGGCATGCGTCGCTATGCCATTTTCAAAGAAATAAATTGTTTCTCCCTACATATCCTTTCCGTGCGTCCCTGTTACCCTCCCGCATTCTCCTCCCCTCCCGCGTTACCTATCTACCTTCCCCGCCTATCCCTTCCCTTCTTCCACTTCCCCGTCCCGCCAACCCCCCTCCCGCGTTCTATATATTCAGTCCCAGTACATTCAGTTTTCAAACAGCTCGCGTACCACCTATTACAATTTTTTATTCAAATTTTCGCTTTCATACAATACAAATATTCATTTTTATATATTTTTTATTTATTTATTTATTTATCTATAAAAAGAATGTTTGTATTACATTATTCGATGCCTGTCTCACTAGGGTATACCTGTGTTGAGACAGGCGTAGAGGTACATGAATGAGTATCATACAAAAGAATATTTAATTACAACATAAGAACATTTAAGGTAAGATACATACTGATTTATACAATTCAAACAGAAAGATGATTAAGATTGAGGGTTAATATCATAAAGAGAGCATTATATAGGTGAAGGAAGAGATGAATAAAGTAGTAAATCCTTTCGAATCTATATAGGTAGTTATATTATACATATAGGATTTTACTATTTTAAGTTCTTTAATAAGGGTAAGGACATACGTGAGATGGTAATTCTGTCTATTTGTACTCTATTTTACAGATGTTAGCAGTAGTGTGACGTCCAATACTTATAATCCATTTCTTTATATCTTTATAAGAACAATCTAACTATATTATAAGAACAATCAGAGAACTATATTATAAGAACAATCAATCAAATTTGGTACCTAACATAGGTATCTATTTAAAATATCTATAAATTAAAAAATCCATAAATAATGATTTTTTTACAAAAAAAAAACATTCAAAAACACAATTCAATTTCGTCAAACGCGCGAACTGTCAAACGTGCGAAGTTAAGAATTTTTCTGAAATTGTCCAATTTTTTGCGCAATTTTCTTAATTTTTCTTTCCGTAAGAATCTTCTACAAAGTATTAGGAAACTTTAAAAAATATATATGAAATGAAGGCGTGACCAAGGGAAACAGAATTCATTTTATATATAAATATGTATTAGTTGTAGGCATTAGTTCATTTACTACTGTTTTCAGGTGTCCTACTAGTTCATCGGCTTTTCTGTCTAAATTTCTTTGTTATCGCAGATCCACTTTTTGTTTTGTAATGCCGTACATAATTTATCCGTATTATAGTTCTTTTTATTCCTGTATATTACACTTCGTGTTCCCTGAGGCTTCGGACTATTATATCTTTGTAATAATTGTTTCGTGATCAGATATTTTGACTTCTTTTGCAGCATTAACTTCCGCGTAAAAGTCATTTGAAATTACCAAATCAATCATGGTTTTACAGTTTTTTCATATTCTTGTATAATTTTTGACAAGTTGCTTAGGCAATTTATGATGGTTTGTAATATTGTGCTTTTTGTATTGAATATTAAAATCTCCACAGGTGATTATCAGTCTCTTGTATTTATTTGCTTACGGCACCATTCTTCAAAAAAATCTAAGAATTTTGTCATTTTGATTTGGGGAATGATAAATAGCTGCATAGGTTCCCAGCTTAAAATCCTTCAATAGCCAGTAGGTATCCAGATATTATATTTATCTAGTTCCGCATTTTTTGTGACTTTGTAAGAGATATTGTTTTGATTTAATGTGATAACTCCACCTGTATGCCTGCTAAATGAGTCGCATCTAATTGTCGAATAGCCCTGAAATGTTGTTTCATTTTGGTTAATTTCTTCTGTAATACAGGTTTTGCTCATCACCATTTGCAGTTTGTATTCTTTTAGCATGTTTTCGACTTTTTCGATAGGTGCTAGGTTTCTCTGGGTCTCCTACCGCCCCCCTGAATGTCTGAAACGCCCCCCAATTGTCTCTTTGCCTTCTACCGCCCCCTGAAGGTCTGAAACGCCCCCCAAGGGGGCGTTATCGCCCACGTTGGGAACCTATGGTCTAGTTTGTAGTTTCCTAGATTTTAGAAATATATTTTACGTTTGTACATCGCCCTTAAAGCGATTTTTTACCAAAATGGCGCTACATAAATCGTCCAAATATTATTATTATTATTATTATCATTATCACATCTATCTATTTATTTATATTTTTATTTTATTTATTTATAAACGCCCATAGCGATTTTGCATAGAATGCAGTAAATAGTTTTTTTTAATAACAGTGAAAATAATGAGTTTATAAAATACAGGTTACATAATATATTATGTTAAAAACAAAATATAGTCATAAAATAAAGGAGTTGACATAAGGTGTGTAATATTTAAAATTGTGATTCGCATTAGTGGGATAGGTAGAAATACATAGTTGGCACACACTGCGTTTGAAGTTTTCTATGTTCAAATTATTGTCAAATACATCCATATTGTTTAAGTATTTGTTACCAAGACTTTGTAAACGTTGTATTGGAGAATGCAAATAATAGTTGGAATGAGATGTACGTATATAAAATGTTAATGTTTGTCTAGTTGTTCGTTTAGGTACATGTAGATTTATTAATTGCCGGATTTCACAACAGTCGAATTTAGATTTTAATAATTTTAATTAAAAGGTTAAGTTGATAATTATTTGTTTGTTTTCTAAAATTGGAATATTTAAAGTATTCATTAAAACGGGTAATTTAAGTGCTTTAAAGGGATTTTAAGTTTAAAATTTTGGTAACGTAGAAATTTTCTTTGAACTCTTTCATAAATTGTATGGAGAAGAATATAAGTGATGGGCGATGTGAATTTATCTTCAGGCAAATTTACACTTTTATTCCGAGATCGACATTTTTTTAACACTTGATCTTCAAATCAAGAGGAATGCCAATATCTACACGAGAAAAACTACCCTAGACCTTTCCACCTCCAGAATTTTGATGCTTCATGATTTAATTTTGCACATTTGACGTTCAAAATAAGGAAAAATTGCTGTCTACAACCAATTTCGAAAAACTTTGCGCCAAACCCGGACAAGGCCGGGAACTTTGGCTAATATATTATAATTCTGGTCACCTGAGGTTACGCTTGTACCCAAACTTCAGAAAAGGTCTGAAACTAAACTAAGGTTGGAATTGAAAGTATTTTTAAATTGTCGTGTTAAAACAATTTTTATTCACTGAGAAAGTTTTCGACTATAACGATACATAAAACTTGCAGATTATAGAAACACACGTACACCTTTCTGAGTTCATCACTTCAATTCATTTTTTACGTACTCGCAGCATTGTTTTATGAACACATCAAACTGAAGAATTCATTAGCTGTTATTGCCTTCTACAGGAATGTCAGTCCAGAATGTTTTTCTGTTTGTTCGCGTTTGAATGTAAAAAAAGTTCTAATGTAATAATGTTCATTAAATAACCACCATGTATTGCAAGAGCATATTATTCTTTTCATCTAATTTTGTCTACAACTGTCAACAACGATAAAATTAGAATCTTTTTATCAATTGCTAATAGCCGCCACTAGATTTATAGTTACATCAAGATAAAGAAAATGACTGTTTGCGTCAATCTTATCTACATATATATATTAAATTGATTCCCTGTTTCCCTTGGTCACGTCATAATTTCAGAACGACTTTACTCATTTCATTAATTTTTTTTAAAGTTTACTAATACTTTGTAGAAGGTTCTTACGGAAAGAAAAATTAAGAAAATTTGCGCAGAAAATTGGATAATTTCAGAAAACTTAACGACTATTTTAACTTTGCATGTTTGACAGTTGGCGCGTTTGATGAAATTGAATTTAGTAGGCAGCGGTTTTTTTTTGTAACAAAAGAATTGTCTATGGATTTTTAAATTATAGATATTTTAAATAGGTACATACCTATGTCAGGTACCAAATTTGAATGCTTGTTCTTATAATATACTAAACTGAAAATTTGTAATAAAAAAATTGTAATAGCTGGCACGCGAGCTGTTTGTACACTGAATGTACTGGGACTGAATATATGGAACGTGGAAGGGGGGAGGAGACTTGGGAGGGGAGGTTGCGGGACGGGGGAAACGGAAAGCGGAGAAGTCGGAGTGAATGCGCGTGAGGGGAGGGGGACGTGGGAGAGTAAGGGGAGGCGGAATGGGAAAGGGACGAATGGGAAAGGACACGCAGGGAGAAAAAAATTCTTTATTAAGTGACATTGCAACGCACGCCGGTTAGTTATTTTATAAAATTCAAATTAATTTTATAAATTTCGCAACAAAAATAAAATGTTAAAAACATTCCAAATTAAGTCAAATATTCAGATCAGACAAAAGGCAGATTTTTTTTATAAAATAAAAATAAACGTGAGCCAAACATGCTGTCTTTCAAATGGTTATTTTTTGCCTGTGATCCACTCGGGTACGTAACGGATTTCCGTTACTCGGCATTACATTTAAAAAATACAGATATGACCCGAAATCCGGACAAACACACCAAAATATCATGAACATTTTCACATTTCCACCCTTAAACCTATCCCCTTAGAATATAAAGTACGAAATCCTATCGTATTACGATATTACTTACAAAAGTAAGTTTTCTTTTGAGCGCAAACTCAGGTCGGCAAGTTGTGCCACGAATTAAGGGAAGCCTTTCATTTACAGACTTAAGGTGGGAATTCTAAGAACATTATTAGTGTATATGTTTGTGGGTGAGACAGTTGGATTGACCGCTAAGGGTATTATCACTTAATTAGCAGGAGCTGTAGTACGTTCACTGCATAATTCCACCTAAACGTGGCTCGTAGTTAGTTGGACGTTGTTACTTAAATGGTCGTTTAACGCTGAAATACAGCAAATGAATTACCTAAGGAATAGTTGGAAAAGCAATGCACATGTATTGAAGGGAGTTGAAGTAAACTGGGCATTATGATATAAGATATAAACCATCTCTTCGAATTTTAATTGAAAAATACTCGTAACAACAATGAAAATGAATTTTTGAATATCGAAAACTTCTATCTCATCTACAGATATTCAATTAAGTAACTAATTGAATATCTATGTCACTACTTTCTATGTCATCGCTTTGAAAACGTGGTAACCTAAAATGCAAAATTTATTCAAAATACGACCTTATATTTGCATTGTTCAAAGTTGAGCTGAAGTCAATGACAACCAACACCTCTGCCACAGGTCAGCTTAAGTGGTTGGCTAAGTTTAGTGACTTAGCAGGGGTGCCCGGGTTCATGGGGTGAGTTGTTCCTCAAAAGACCCTCCATACAGTATCCCCAAAGATGACAAAAGCCATTAGGGGAATTATTTTCTTCAGGGCCTCCTGTGTGAAGCTAATGTAAGTTTTCTTATATTTCGGTGTTTGTTCTTATATGATAAGTAATTCACCACTTTTATTGAATTCGTAATTCACCACTTTTAATGAATCAGTACACGATAGTCAACCAGTTTCGCTTTCTCAAGCTTCATCATCAGAAAAGCGGAAGACAACTTATTGATAACAGAACCAACTAGAGAAGAGGAAGATAAATTACTGCAGGAGGGGTGGGTAGGGGATAAGGAAACAGTTTCAACGGGAGATAAAAAAATAAATAAGTCGATCAGTTACTAGTTTTATTTGGTTGTTAATTACGTTCTTGATTTCGAGGGGTTGATGGTATTTAAGGAATTTATAAAAAACTTTCAACACATTCGTTAATTATACAATATGCACTAAGAGAAGGTACTATTATACGTTAAAAAAGAAAAAATGAATAGATAATTCAATTTCAAACATCGTTAATGTAATTTTTGAGCTTGCATCTCCTTTACAGGCCGTGGAATAGGCTAATATTGCTGCTCAAAGCTACAAGTATATCATCATTTGCTTTCAGCATATAGCAAAGCAGAAAATCTTTGTTGGCAAAAATAAGTCGCGGAGAAGAGGACAAGACAGCGCAAGGTGATTCCCGAATTTTAATACATGAAATGACCTTTTTGCACCAAAACTCCTCAAAGGAAACAGATTCAAACGGGCCCTTGCAATTACTATCATTATGCAATTCAATGATCTCTTCTTAGACTTCTTTAGCTACCTCTTCAACGTTAACATCAAAAGTGTTACGTATCAGTTCTTGGATACTTTCCATTCGTTTTCGTTATATTTCATGAAATAACGATTTAATTCATTGGTTAGCATTTGTACAAGACTTCTTATGTCGTCTTTTAAATTCGCACTATCACTTTTTTCCTCATTGAGGAGCGCTTTTAAGGTTGCAAAAACAGAAAAGTTGTTATCGCTAACCCATCCATCATTGAAGCTTGTAAATAAAGGCGCGAAGTTTATCATCAAAGATAAATATGTTTACCAAGCCTTCAGAATTTCTGTTTCTGGAATTGCACCTGCAAGTTTAGCTCATATAAATGTGTGAAAATATCCACAAGTTAAGCCAACTGCATTTGAAAAGTCAGATCAGAAAACTTTTCCAGTAAATCTTTCATTTTCTGCTAACCAAAAATAACCCAACCTCCTCTCTTAGTTCGTATAATCTTCCAAGCATCTTTCCTTTTGACAGGCAACGAACTTTGGTGTGAAAATGAAGCATCTCATGATCGGAGTTTATTTCAGTGCGCAGTTTTAAAAAGGCATGCTTTTAAGGTACGGCTTTTGATAACGTTTTATGGCCAATTGCATTCTATTAGCGCCAATCTGGAAGAGTCTTTGAGGCTTACGCCTGGTGATGTATGGTACAATGCATTATTAATGCAGAGAAATTCTTTTGCTTTATTAATGCTGCCAGATCGGAGTGTGATCCTAAAAAGCTGGAGGTCCATCCGTACAGACCGGCGAGCTTTTCCACATGATGTTACTTTTCTCAAAATATTCCAATATTATGTTCGGGACATCGGTACCGGCTTCCATCTTCTACAAAATCAATCATTTCAATTTTATTGTCGTGTCATCCTCTAAAAAGAGACAAATACGAGTAACCGACAACAATTTGTAACGTCTGTCGATTAAATACACTTTAAAGCGAAATATGGCGATCTTTCAATTTTTGAAACAAGCTGCTCCTCGATGTCGTTTGACATTATTGCATTTCGAATTTTTGCTTGTTGTTAGATGTAGATATTTCTTATGTTATCTTTTTGGTTATTTTTCATGAGTATTTCTCCTCTAGAAAGTGCCCTTTTTTGACCGCGCTATTTGGATAGCTTAAAGACGCGGCTAACACTTTTTTCGAAGACGCAAACCTTGCCCGGGTTTCATATTCTTCTGGTTCTCTAATTTTCCTTCTAACACTTATGGTGGTCGATTAAAAAAATCAGGATGGACTGTTTCTAAGTGACGTTTTAATTTGGCGAGTTTCAAAGCGTCGCGTCGTTTCTTGGACCAAGAGTTTAAAAGATACATAGCTTAGCAGCCAGTTCAAATGGCAGAGAGGTTTTAAGACTGTAAGACAATAGACACTTGCATCCTGGCTGTATAAACTGATCGTGATCGTTAAAGAGAATTTTCGTCTAATAAATTGGACACCGTGCTAGTCGCTTGTCTTCTGTTCAGCATCCTAGTATTTTTACGATTTAGATAGATACGGCAATGATTACGGTGAGAGTGGTATGAGTCAAAAGTTAAAATGAGAAAGCAAAGTTGAAAGGAAAGAGAAAGGTTGTAAAAATACCGACTTTATAGCAGAATATATTTATGCGTATTTAATCTGCTCCATTATGTTGAAACTGTAACCTGGCTGACTTCCGAAAAATATTGCATACTTAATCCACTCATTGTGACTTGGCTGACTTCTGCAAAATATTGCAAACTTAATCTACTCCATTATGTTGAAACTGTAACTGGCTGACTTCCGAAAAATATTGCATACTTAATCTAATCACTGTGACCTGGCTGACTTCTGCAAAATATTGCAATCTTTATTTACTTCATTATGTTGAAACTGTAACCTGGCTGACTTCTGAAAAATATTGCATACTTAATCTACTCACTATGACCTGGCTGACTTCTGCAAAACATTGCATACTTAATCTACTCCATTATATTGAAACTGTGACCTGGCTGACTTTTGCAAAATACCCCCTGGTTACATTAGCAGTAAACATTGATACGTTGCTACAGAGCTGATGATAATCTCATATAATATTCCTTTTGGCCGTAAAACACGAGTGCCTAATATGTAAATAATGTAAGCGCGCCTTGACAATTCAATTTTCACGGTTTACCCAAACAAAAAAGTTTGTGGTTGGTATGGTTTCAGATTGCCTCACAAAAACAACAAAAACTTGTTAATACGTTTTATGAAAACCAGGGTCGTGTCGTGTTGTGAATTCCACTTATTTTTCAACCGTCTGTATTTAACACCATCAGAAACAAATGGGTGTTCATATATTTTAACCAATAAAACGAAATAAACTTTTTGTCAGGGAAATACAAAGTCATAAAAACTCCTGGATTATGAAAATAAATTTTCTGCCTCTAAGAGTTCAGTTGTTATCTCTCTTTCTGTATTTTATGAGAAACGGGGAGAGGTTATAACGAAGTAATGCCTTTAGTAATGTATTTACCTTTTATATTTAACCCCTCAGGCCTCAACTATATTCTGTCAGTAGGTTTGTAAAGGTTGGTAAAAACGGTTGGTAAAAACTTTTTGAAAGGTGATGAAATAAACTTTCAAATTTTCTTATTAGAAATAACCTATCTAATTTTTTAAATATAAAGCTTTTCTTAATGCAAACATTAAAAAGTTTTTAAAATGGCGATAAAAAAAATTAAAAAAACACATGTTTTGTTAGATAAATGTATTATAAAGGGTGAGGTTTGTCTATAGTATTGGAGGTGGATGACGAGGACACACTGAGCCCCAGATTCCTACCTACCCCTTAAACCCCTTTCTTTCCCAGAACTCTCCTCTTCTTCCACACAGCATCCCCAAAGATGGCATAGACCCCGAGGAAAATTATTTTCTTCAGGGCCTCCTGTGTGGAGCTCATGTAAAAAAAAATAAACATTACCATCATCTAACTTTTTTTTCGTTTCATGTAAAAATATATTTAAAAAATTCACAAAATTTTATTTTTTTCGATTTGCGGTCGGAAACTTTGGTTTCATAAAGGTGTATATTTTATGCCTTTTGTAGTTACTTTTACATTTGTATATGAAGCGTGATGTTTTCTCTTTGCCGTTTTAGATTGTACTTTCTCACCATGATGGTAAGGAAGACACACGATTTCTACGAGACCTATGTGAGATTTTCCGAAAAACGAATAATTTTGTTTGAGGGGTTAAGATTTTACGGTGCTACTGGGATGGTGGAGTAATAGTCAAAGTTCTTTAATCAACACAATCAATTATCTCGAGTGGCATGTCATAATGAAACTATTTTGTAAAAACAAAATAGTTTGATAGAGATATTGAAAGAAGGGTAAATTAAGGAAACTCCATTAATGGAGGATATACATAACACTGTTGGCACTAACGAAGAAGTGGCCATAGAAGCGAAGATAGCAGTCCACAATAAAGTGCTGGTACCTACCCTGATGTATGGCAGTGAGGCATGGAACTGGCATAGGAAGGATGAAAGATGAATGAATGCTGCAAAAATGAGATCCCTGTGGCGTAAGTGTGTAAGAACATGTTGGTCATGTGAGAAACAAGAGAGATTTACAAAAGAATGCAAGACTGCAAGTAGAATATGTTATGCAAATGTGAATGGTAAGAGAGGTCGGGGACGCCCAACGAAGACATGGCACAACCAAGAAGGGTATATGCGGAACGATCTATGATGTGTATAAAGCAAGCAGTGTGTGACATGACGGAGGTGTTGGCGGTCTGTCCCTTTTGCCAATCCTTAATGGTAAGTTAGTTAGAAATAGTTCTATATCTGATAATAATGTTTTTATCATCTGTGATTATTTGATTTTTGGAAACGTTGAACAGGGTACAAGATATAAGATGAAAAAAAAAACTGTAACCATTGAACCCACAATTTGAAAATATCTATTGCCTTGGTTTGTTGTGATTGTTGAATTTTGAACGATCTCAGATTATCTACCCAAAGAATAATAAAACAATATAATGATGAAATCCTTAAATTATTCTGTCTCGGTTCTTAGAAATATTTTAAAAGAATATAAATTAATTTAGTAAAGTGAAACGCCCACACGTAGAAACTTTTTCTATCTAATTAATTCATATTATAAAAAAAAATTGTGAGCGAACTGTTATTATAATCTTCCCCAGAGTTGAACATTCCAGGAAAAAAAAATTTAATACCTAATATTAAAGCGGGAATTCCGCCTAGGTAATCTTGTATTTAAAAATGCGATGAAAACCGATTTAATGAACATTTTGTCAAAATTCATTAAAAATAATAATATATTTTTGAATGTAGCTATTACTTTGTGGTTATCCATTATAGAAAAATGAAATAATTTAACTTTGTATAAACCACTTATTTGATGCGCAAATCCGACCGGTTTCGGAACAAACGTTCCTTCGTCAGGGAAAGCTTATAATAATTTGACAAATATTGTCATATAGCCCAATCATGGATTTGTTCCCCTACCCACCCACTCTACACTAATACCTACCTACCCAATCTACATTATTATCTAGCAACAGCTCCACCCCTACCATAATAAAACATTGTTCGAAACTGTCAAATTATTATAAGCTTTCCCTGACGAAGGAACGTTTGTTCCGAAACCGGTCGGATTTGCGCATCAAATAAGTGGTTTATACAAAGTTAAATTATTTCATTTTTCAAAAATAATAATATTACATTTTGTACTTTTGAATGTAGCTATAACTTTGTGGTTATCCATTATAGATAAATTAAACAATTTAACTTTGTTTGAACCACTTTTACATTTGAGTAAATCCGACCGGTTTCAGAACGACCGTTCCTTCTTCAGGGCAAATGTATACCGATTTGACAGATTTCAAATATGGATGGGAACAATATATTATTATGGTAGGGGTGGAGTCGTTGCTAGGTATTAATGAAGAGTGGGTGGTCGGATTTACTCAAATATAAAAGTGATTTAAACAAAGTTAAATTGGATAAGTTTTAAGATTTTCACGGCCAAAAGCAGATCCGGCAGATCCGGTAGATGTGTCTACAGATCCGGTAGATGTAGACACATCTACCGGATCTGCCGGATCTGTCCTGATGATGGACACTGCAACGATGTCCGAAACGTTGGCTAAAGAAGGAGGTAGCGCAACACGGCGTATTACCCCAAAAACAAATAACTAAAAAGTTAAATTGTTTCATTTATCTATTATATTTTGTATTCACTGATCACCTAATCCTTAGAAGTATGATGTATACCAATCTAAAGAAAAACTGATGTGCAATTTTTCATAGGTCCCAGCCAGGACAAATAGGTCTGTCAGCTCTTGAAATAATTTCGTGTTATTATTTCAATTATTTTTTATCAATTTTACAGAGTTGAGCGTAATTCTAGCACACGGTCACGCCCACGTTACACCTCTGTCGGTTTATTTCTTAAGGCCGTGTGACGGCCCATTTCGGGATTTTTTTAACGAACTAAAAAAAATTCAACTTCGAACTTTTCACCAGATATTTATTCATATTTTGAGCACACTTTACAAATTTTTCGGTCCGAAATCGTCACTCAATGCTCCAGTATACGGTAACTTAGCCTCTCATTTTCACAACTGCGGTGACGACGATTGTGGGCATTCGGCTTATCTCACAAAATTTAACGGTATTTTAATCCTGTTGAACACCAAACAAACCACAAAATGTTTAACAAGATGCCAGAAATTAACATTTTAATATATTTTTAATTATTCTAATTCAAAAGCTAGTTCACATTTCACAGATTAAAATGCCCTTTGACTTTTTGTTCCAGAAAGCAGAACGCCTACAATTGTGGTCACCGCAAAACATGTTTTTTCGGAGATGAGTGGTACGTCGCGTGTTTTTCAGCAATGAGCTACAATTTCGGGCTGAAAAAGTTGTAAAATGTGCTAAAAATATGAATAAATGTGTGGTGAAAAGTTTGAAGTCGTATGTTTATTTAGTTCGCCAAAAACATTCCCGAAAAAGCGAAAAAAAATAGCTTTGACACGGGATGACCGCCTTAAGTGGTTGCTACTTAATAATAAAGTTGAAAATGCTTCACGTGACATCGGAAGCAGCGAAAAAACCCCAGAGCAAGCCATGGCCAATGAGATTTATTTGGAAGGCGGGTATGGGCACCGTCGCTCAGGGAACCAGTGTTATAATTAAATATCCAATGCCTCTGCCGCAAGTCACCCCAAGTGGTTCGCTAAGTATGGTGACTCAACAGAGATGCCAGGTGTTATGGGGTGGGAATGGTTCAGGTTATGGTCGCGGATGCGTCTGCCCACTAGATGGGTGGCGACAGGACGGGTCGGGAGAGACTGATTGAATGGACTCGACCTCTCCAACCGGACTCTCTCGTCCCACCTCCCTGCTCCACACTGGTAGAGATAATATCATGCCACTCTTGGACACACTGACCCCGGATTTCTATTCACCCTTCATGCCTTCGTCATTCCCAGAACTTCCCCCTCTATTCTTGAAAAAAAAACTTTAACACATCTACAAAGATATCATAGGCCTATCCATAAAATAACACTTAGTCGAGGCATAGTTCCATAGGTCCTGTAAAAAATCACTTTCCAGTTGAAATATATAGGTCAACCGGAATACAGGGTGCGGCAGCATAACTTCCTTTTTTCAAAACTTAATAAAATCCCTTGTGTGAATCAGATTTTTTTTATTTGTTTTTTATAATGTAGGCACATACCAAAAGTTTTGTTTTACTTAGTTTTTGAAGATCAAATCAGGTAGGTGACGTCCCCCATTCTCCATACTATGAGTAAACCGATATTCTGTCATGACTCTTTTTTTTTATTTTTTTTTTATTTTTTTTTTTATTTAATAAATTTTACAAAAATTTCATGTTTTTGTGTATAAATAAAGTTTTTTGAAAAAAAAAAAATATACATTATTTAATACGTCTTACACCCTTTTTTTGAGCAAGCTCGTGCTAAAAAGGCGGAGACAACGAATGTAGATATTAATTTTTATGTAAGTTTAAATAATATATAATTTTTTTTATATACATATAGATCAATTGATGGATAATTAACAGTATACAAAGAAAAAAAAATCGTATATATAATAATATGCATCTATAGTTTTATATAATATATAAAACATAAGCAGAAAGAAGAGGATATAAAAAAGAAAGGTAAAAATTAAAGAAAGAAAAAGGATATCAGATATTACAATTGTGTTTATAAATAAAATATTATAAGATGTAGTGATTGTGATAAGTTATATATAAAGAGCTTTAATTGATTTTTTGAATTTTTTATAATTTGTTTCCAATCTTAAATTAACTATCAGCCTGAAACACTCATCCACATTGAAAAATCTTCCGAGAAAAGATACATGACGCCAACGGGACTTGAACCCGTGTCCTCTCGATTGCCGGTCGATTGCTCTTGACCACTGAGCTATGGCGGCTTATCTCGTACCCGCCAAATGATTCAATATATGCTAGTGTTTCATTCAACAATTACTGCTTATTATATTTTTTCCACCTGAAAACAACCAACTTTATTTTTGCGAGAGAAACATTGTAAGTGTTAAGTCCCTCGCTAGGTGGCGTCGAGACAAATTATGTCTTCATTTATTGGGGAAATACTTAAACTTGTCAAATATTAATTATTATTTTTAATTGTAAAACTAACGTTTTTAAGACAAGATTTTTTATGCATAGCACAAAGGGTAACAATTATTATAAGCAATAATTATCAGCCTGAAACACTCATCCACATTGAAAAATCTTCCGAGAAAAGATACATGACGCCAACGGGACTTGAACCCGTGTCCTCTCGATTGCCGGTCGATTGCTCTTGACCACTGAGCTATGGCGGCTTATCTCGTACCCGCCAAATGATTCAATATATGCTAGTGTTTCATTCAACAATTACTGCTTATTATATTTTTTCCACCTGAAAACAACCAACTTTATTTTATTGCTTATAATAATTGTTACCCTTTGTGCTATGCATAAAAAATCTTGTCTTAAAAACGTTAGTTTTACAATTAAAAATAATACTTAAATTAACTGGTAATTGGTTAAACCATTTAACTCCAATATATTTATAGTATTGTTGAGCTGTGGTGGTGTTACAACGCGGGACAGTCATAGAGCCCAGGATATTTGTTCTAATGCTGCTTGAAAAAGGAGTGAAGCTCTCATTATTGAAGCAATCTTTGTGTATTTGTAGAATTGTAATTTTTTTATAAATAACATGAAGTGAAGATACTTTAAAATCTTGAAATAATTTGATAGTGGGGTAATCATATGGCTTTTTTAAAATTATTTTTATAATTAATTTTTGAATGATTTCCAATGGTAAAAGGGAAGTTTTGAATGCACCGCCCCAACCAACAATTCCATACTGTAGCACTGATTGGATTAAGGAAAAGTAAATAGTTCTTAATATACTAATATTTAAAATGTTTCGAATTCTAATGAAAATGTACACTAATTTTCTTAGTCTCTCAACTGTTGTGCTGATTTGCATCTTCCACTTTATGTTACTGTCTATAGTTACCCCATGGTATTTAACATTGGTTTTAATAGTGAGTACAGAGCAATCAGGTTTACATATATATGAATTTGAATTACAGTTATATGAGTGTATACATATATTTAGATTTTCAGGGGTAGCCTTTTTAGTCAGAGTGAAAGGAATTACAAAAGTTTTATCTGTATTTAGAGATAGTAAATTTTGATCAAACCATTTTTTAATTAAATTTATATCTGATTCCGCCGTTCTTTGAGTTTCATTCCACGTTGATCCCTCAGCTAAAATTGCTGTGTCATCAGCGTAAGATATTATTTTGGATTTAATGGTGAGTTAAAAAATATCATTAACATAAATGATAAAGAGAATTGGTCCCAATACTGTTCCCTGCGGGATTCCAAATTTACTGATTTGAGAATCGCTGAGAAAACCATTTAATTTGACAAATTGCTCTCTATGAAATAGGTAATTTTCGATCCACGTTAGGGCATTATTGGTTATACCAATTTTCTTTAGTTTAGAGATAAGATTCGAATGTGATATACTGTCAAAAGCTTTTCGTAAGTCGACAAATATTCCAATACATTTTTTTTGTTATCTAAAGATTTATATATTTCAGATATTAGGTCTACGATAGCATCTTGAGTGCTCAAACTTTCTCTACAACCATATTGATGTGAATTTAATATATTATTTTCTTTTATAAATTTGAACATCTGTTTTTTTACAATTTTTTCAAATATTTTTGCAATATTTGAGGTAAGAGAAATTGGCCTATAATTATTACTAAGAAAGGGGTCACCGGATTTAAAAATAGGAGTAAAAATAGTTTTTTTGTAATTTACTGGGAAGTTGCCATTTTCGAAACTTGTATTTATGATGTGTGCCAATGGTTTACAAAGTGAATCAGAATTTTTTTTAAGAATTTCTACCGAAATATTGTCATAACCGGGGGAAGAATTACCTTTTAATTGATTAATAGTGTGTTTGATTTCATCAGCGTCAGTTCGTTGGAATTGTTTTAAGGTATTAAAAGGATTTGAAGGCGATGTATATAGTTCATTATTTTCGATGTTTTTAATTTTAAGTGCTAATTTTTCACCAACTGATCCAAAATAATTGTTGAAAATATTTGCACATTTCATTGGATCCGTGTTTACATCATAAATTTTGTTATCAATATCTGTAATTTTGTTTATGTTAGATTTTTTAGGTTTTTTTATTGATAATTTCATTGATAGTTAGCCATACCTTTTTATTATTGTTGCCAGCAATATTGATTTTTTCTTTATAGAAATCTTCTTTGGTTTTCCGGATAATGTAACACAGTTTATTTCTGATTTTTTTTAAATATTCGTATAGTTTATAGTTTTCTGGAAATTTTTTATGTTCCTTATAAATTTTTTCTTTATGTCTAATTGAGAATATGATTCCTTGGGTGATCCACGGTTTTAATTTTTTAAATTTAGTATTTGGAGAGTATTTTATAATGGAAGAGGAGGATTTTATATGTTATTTAAGATTGATTCAAAATTAAGTGAACATAAATCGGTGTTATTAGAGGATAAAACAGTTTCCCAATTTTCAGTGTTAAGGTTTTGTTGTAATTTTTCGTAATTAATAATAGTTTTTGGAAAATTATTGTGGGAGTAATTTTTCACATCTATTTTGTCAGTTTTAAAGGCTACAATGCATGTGTGATGATCAGTAATATTATTTTTCCAAATAATTGATTTTATTTTTTCAGTTTCATTAGTATTACTCCAGATATGATCAATGCATGATGACCTTTGTCCAAGACATTCTCTCGTATATTTTTTTACACATGGTTTAAAGTTTAGTTCCGTTAATGTGTTGATATAATCAGTTTTTTCTTTATTTCTATTGTTTTCAAATTCATCAGAAATATCGATATTGATATCGCCCACAACAAATGCATTTCGAGAACAATTTGTATTTAAAATAGATTTCAGATTCTCGGTGAAATTACTAATGCTCGAGTTATGTGTTCTATATAACGCTATTATATCAAATAAAGTGTTTTTTATATTAATTTGAATATGAAGACAGTTTACAAGATCGATATGTATTTCATTAACGGAAATATTGTCATGAATACATTTTATAAAAACAATGATTCCGCTATTTTGATTAATTTTGTAAGTTGTAACAAAATTATTGTATCCAGGTAAATTATAGGTACCTGAGTAGCCGCTAATTCTGGCTTCTGATAACACAATACAATCCGGTTTATGGGCAAGTTCATTTAATGCGATTGTAAAATGATCAAAATTTTTACAGACACTTCTGATATTTAAGTGAAGGATTGTTAAAGATTTTGAGAGATTCATTTCTAATAGTATGTTATTACATTCGACACTAGATAAACAAATATCTTCCGAAATCTTGAAAGATGAATCTATATCTTCAAATAATGAGTCAGACATAAGAGTATTTTAAAAGTATAGAATAATAAAAAAATTGATTTTGACATTATCGTATTGTTGAGAATGTAATTGAAGGAGAAAAAATTATTTTAGGAGAAAAAGTGTTCGTCGAGTTATACATATTAAATTTATATCAATGTATTAAACAGTAATAGAAAGTATTAACAAAAACTCTCAATATAAAATACATATTTATCTTAGATTTACAGTTAGTGAAATAAATATTCATAGAACGACCTGAAACAGTTGTATTTGACATGGTCAAATATTTTCGTAATAATAGTAAGATGTATTTAATGTATGTAGCAATAATATTTATTTTAGTTTGTGAAATCATTTATGCAGTGTAAATATATAATGAGGGTAATTAGTACGTGAGTAGTACGTGAATAGTTACTTATGTATCATACTTCTACTTACTTTACGAATAATCGATTTTGTCTTGAGCGATTCTAAGCATTTTAGCACGATATAGATCGATCTTGCTAGCATATCATGCGTTATCCTGGAAATTTCTTCCTGGATGTTGGTCTTAAAATCTTGTAGGGTCCTTGGACGGTTCTCATAAATACGGGGTTTCAAAAAAACCAATAGAAAAAAATCGTAAGGAGAAGCGGGCCGGTCACTCAAAATCACTCAATCATTAGTGATCTAATGGGACAAGGGACTTCTTTCTCTTGTCGCACTTGCAGTTTGTCGGAACGTAGTGACCCATATATTAATTGATTTCCGGCCCGGGTCAGGGGCTAAATTAAAGTGATTCCGAAAGGCCCGCTCGGTTGTGATCACAGAACATCTCCTCCTCCTCCTCATTGTTCCGACGCATGATAGCGACTAAACTGTGTCGGGACAAAACTTTAAAGTTTGTGATGAATTGCATTAATCAACAGTGAAAATAAGAAAATATCGTAGCTTCCCACTTTAATTCAAAAAGAAAATACCAATTAATTATAAAACAGACACACCTGCGACATCTACCGGATCAAAGTAAATTGAATTCTTGTTGACGATAGGGATCTACAATTAAGTAGATTGAGATGAGTATTAATAAAAAAACCACAGATGGTATTAAAAATCGTCACGAGACAGGGAAAGACCCTTTCTTAGGCGCGAAAATAAACACAAAGAATGATTAACCAATCACAAAAGTGGAGGGCGTATTCATATTTTGAACAAAGAGATGGACTTTGAACTAGGCAGTTAACCTGAGATTTATGGAAAAAAATATCGTCATCAACCGAAAGATCAATACACTATAATGTAAACAGGGTCTCACGCCCGGTGCATCAGGTACAATGACCCTAGATTTAAGATAAACAATCAGTGCAATGAAGGTGTTGACGACCGCCGTTAACGAACAAATTAATCCATATTATGTTGGAAAAACTAGGCAAGAAAATAGCAAGAAAATTATGATCAGAGGAAGGTTAAAGAAAAGACGTGTAAAACGTAAGAAAAGCTACTGTAGGGTTATTCAGCCGTATAACGAGTACATAGAAAGTCAAGGAGGCCAGATTAAGAGGAAAGCGTGCATTTAACATTTAAAAGGAAGAAAAACGCTGGAAATTTGGAATGTCACTTTTGTCACGTCAGGAAAAACGATTGGTAAAGATAATCTAATGAAAAAAAATGGACGTTTAAAAGGAAGTGTTTATTGGACAAAATAAGATTTCGACTTAATTTTGCGTTTTCAGACGAGTTTAAATAGATATCGTTATATATTTGGGATAGGGAGGTCATTCTAGTTACATTACAGTAGATAAGGCAAACAAAAGAATTGCTTTACGTCAATTGTTTGACGAAAGTTCTATGGGAAATAGGACAGACTGTAAGGAAAAATGAAACATTATTTGAGTTGACGACCCCACACGTGATTTTGTTATTAAAACAACCAGAAAACGAACATGGTATTAGGCGATTAAACCCATTTTAATGGCTTTTGGGACGATAAAAATTATCATTGGTCTTAGGGACAGTTTACTTTAGCTAAAAACCATCATATTTTATTACCCTCGAATAAACGCTGAGTTATCGGTCGGTACATCGAAGTCCAGACATAAACAGATGTCAAATTTTAAATTAATGTAGATTTAGGGGAGAAAGGGACGGAATTTGGGGGAAGATCCATATGAAGTAATAAAAATTGACATATATTTAAGGACCGAAGTGGAAGTTTCTCCTATAAAAAATGTGAAAAATAACATAAAAAGTAGTAGTATATAGAAAATGAAATTTTCTAAGAGGTGACATACATCGAAGACGAAACGGGGGGTAGTAAAAAAGAAAATAAAAACAATTAAAAGATGATTCCGTAAGGAAAACTCATGAAAATTCAGAAGTATCGATGAAAACAATAAATTTGGCTTGGAATGTAACTAATCATATAGATGTGGATAATAACATAAGGATAAACGAGGAAATTCGTAGGAAGAGTGTTGTGAATACAAGAAAATTCTAGGGAAAAGGGGAAAATTCAGATATACTACGTAAATAGAGAAAATACGGGTTTTAATGGAAAAATTCATACAAGTAGCAATGAGATAGAGTAGAATTTATAAAAATTGCAACTCAGAATTGCATAGTAAACATTTCAATATGGAGATAATCATGATTTGTGATAGGTACGAAAAAATCGAGACGTAAAAATAGTTATCGAAGACGGACCTTTTACGAATTGAGAAAAAAAAATAACAAAAAAATTATGAAATTCAAGCTAATTTCGTATGACCGACAGACAAAGGGATGAGGGGCATTTTGACGTAATATCGCCGGTCCGATCCTGGAAAAATGTTTAAACGAGAGAGGGCATGAAGAAAGTCATGTAAGGTGGAGCTAACGGCAGTTAAACAAAAAAGACAGAATCGATATATGAAATCTCGAGTTGTTACAGGTTAAATTCGTGGATCAAAGATAGCTTAGATAGGCCATTCTAATCCTGAAAGGGGTTTAAAAGACAGGACTTAGTGAATTTTAGTTAGTCATCGGGGGTTTTGAAAAGCGGAAGTTTGTGAGACGTGACGTGACGTTTAAAGCGGTTATTAATTGAAAAATTGTCTAAGTGTTAAAAAATTTTATGACTCTGAAATAATTGGAGTCAAGTCAATAGAAGTGATTTTGGACTTAGTATAATCTAGTGTTAGATAAAATGCATTTTAACAGAAAGTTCTAAGTGTCCAAAGTTTGGTATTAAATTCAGTGTAAGAGATTAGTACCATTAATAATAATTAATTAGATTCAGTGAAGTGATTAAATCATAAATTTAAATTGTGTTAGTGAAAAGTGTGGTGTTGTATTTGGCAAATTTAAAAGCAGTGTTTAGTTAAATTTTAGGACTTAATACTTGGAAAAAAAAAAAAAACATGTCAGTAATAGTTCCTTAAATAAAGTGCAAATCGAACGTAATAATTTATCACAGGATTAATCTAGTGTTAGATAAAGTAATAATAATAAATATGGACTTTAGAATAAATAATACAAATTATTAAGTTGTTGTTAAATGAGATTGTGATAACTTAATAATAATAACTATTTCGGAAAGTTTAAATAAATAGTGAAATACGTTATCTTATTGCAAAATAAAAAAGGTTCGGTGACAAACAAAAATAAAAATAATAAATCACTTATTTCGTAAATAATCGTGAAGTGGTTATTGCTTAAAAATTATAATTTAAACGGAGTGTTATTTTAACGATGGAATAATTATAATAATAAATCTGGAGGTTGAAATAAATAATAAATAAATAAGCATGATAACAATCTGTTCGGTATTTAGTTGTATAACGCTTTGTTGCGAAATAAAAGTACGGTGGGAAAACGAACACAAAATAAATAATTAATTGTTAAATTTAATTTAAAAAGTGTTAAGTTAACCAACGAGATTTGAAATAAAATGCGGTTAGAACGATAAACATCATTTAATTTAGATAGATTAAGCGGGAATAAAATAAAATTGAAGTCGAAAAAAAAATTTTATTTGAATTTAGTTGATAACATAGGAGTAGGTATTAGGTAAGGAAAACATAACAAGGTTTTACCGTGTAGCTCCCGGTCGGATAAAAAAAAAAAAACCTTAAAGGGGTAAGTTTTATTAAAAATTAAAATAAAAAATTTTCAGGTTCCGAGGAGAGAGCGGCATGCAGCAGACAGTTGGTATTTGAATCAATTTTATAACATAGTATTACTTGCTTAATATGTGATATGTATCTATATTAAAATATTATATATAAAATATTATATATAAAATAGATATATTTATATATATGTATATATATATATATTCCAAGAAAGTTTAATCGAAAAGAAACACACTTATATTAAAAAGTAAAGGTATCGATCTCGAATACCTATCTTTGCATTTATCCGTAACTATTTAAAATAGTTATGTGTTTGATAAATTTCCAAGTCAAAGTTTTGTATTTATTTAGTATATATACTATTTATTATAACTTCAGCTAATATAAAATGATCAAAAAAATGAGTTATAATATTAGAATTTACCTCAACTATAATGAAATTGTATATATATATATCAGTATATTTATTTATTGAGGCAAAATATATATGTAAATATGTAAATTATAACTATATTTATTTGGGATCAGGTTAGGGCAATTGAAAAAAAAAGAAATTACCATTATTGAATTCGGAGTGTTTTAAAGGTAAACAAATGTCACGCGTTCTTGGATCTAGGTCACGAGGCCAGTGGGAATGTTGACATAACTAAAATTGTTTATAAAACAACTCGGTCAGAAGGGCACTGTGTTGAATGCTTTAGGAAGATGTCAATCTTAGGATAGGGCAACACCATAACGTTGCGCAATTATATATATATAAAAAAAGGGGTTAAACACAATCTTTAATTTGAACTTGAAGAGATATTTAGGATTGAACAGCTTGAAGGTAATTAGATTTATTATAGGCTAGTCAAATAAAAGATTATTGAAGAGTATCATGGAACATTTGAGAAAAATTTTATGGATTAACTACTCTCCTAGGTAGCTAATAGGTACATCAAACATTTGAAAAATCACGGGATAGTCAAATAAAAGAACTTGAAGAGTATCATTGAACATTTGAGAAAAATTTTATGGATTAACTACTCTCCTAGGTAGCTAATAGGTACATCAAACATTTGAAAATCACGGGATAGTCAGATAAAAGATTATTGAAGGACTACATGAAAAATTCGGGGAAAATTTATGAAATAATTGCTCTTACAGGTATAAATAATTTACGAAACAGTTGAAAAATCACGGGAGAGTAAAAATTTTTACCAAAAGTTGAACCTTGGGGGAAAATTTAGAAAACAGTTCAACAATAGGAGGCAGTGGTCGCTCCTTAAATACAAGGGCCATTAACCAAACGCATAATAGAGATGGCAATCTCTTAAATAAAATTGCCGACCAAACAAAACAAAAAGCTTGGAGTTTTGGCGAATCTCCAGAACATATCGCCAGATAATTGCTTATTATACTAGTATTTATTAATATTTCCCACTCTTGGTATGTATATATTCGGTCATCGGTTAAGGTTTTGTGCAGAATTCCTTTCCACGAAATCCGAGCTCGGGATTTGAGACTGGCTAGACTCAAAATTGCGAGTTATAATCCTACCCAAACGTATGTTTACATATATATCTTTTTATGTACTGTACACTGGTTGATGTGGACCCGCTTACAATTAGCGTTTTAGACTCGACAGAGTTACTCTCACATCATCTCTTGTACGTGGAGGGAGGATTCACGACCCGTAACTCTGCAAAACACCGTGAGTATATGATTGCAGATAGGACGAAACCGGTTCGCCCTAAGTAAATAGTAGACCTTGGAGGAGATGGAATTTGGGAGTTTCGGGACTCGAGGAAAGGCCTGAATAGAGTACACGACGACATGGAAGATTGACAGAACAAGGTACTAAGACCCTCTGGAAAATCGCGTCGGCTGACTGTGCGAAGTTCTAGTTGATCTTTGACCATCCTGTTTACTTGCAGGAGGATAGGAGCCAAATTTTCGGCAGAAAAAGGGTATTCTGAGTTCGTCTAATATGCAATCTATTAATTACATTAACCTACTAAACCCATCTTTATATGTACCTTATAGCAGCTGAATCGGATTGGAGAGATGACAAGCAGATACAAAACAATCATAATCAAATTTACTAACAATTAACCATTTGAGTCATACTTAATTATCTGTTCAATTAAACATGCGTGATTTCGATTAGTACAGGTTATTTACGAGTTCGTTAGGATGTAGGAAAACATAATAAACGACGGAGGAAAGTTAGCTCATTTAGAGAAAGTATTAAAAGTTAGATTTGCAAGAGAGAGACCAATACAGTTTGAAACCCAACGCTCTGACTAGAATCAAGAAGTTACCACAAAGAATGAAAGTAATTAAAGTCCCATATCATAAATCAAAAAAATTACGCAACGTTTGATGGAGTTTAATTACAACATAAATACGAAAATATTTACGTTCAAGGTCGTAAATAACGTATTAATTAGTTAAGTACATATATCTCTAAAGGTATATAGTGCAAGGGAGCTTTAAGTAGCTTTCTGTAGTTATCAAAGAAAATAAGGGTCCAATTTTCATGAAGGCTTGTGTGACGTAGGGAAGGAATTTTCCATCCCTACTACACACATGCAAAGCCTTAAAAATTTAAATATCGATCAGAGCCAAAAGAAAAGTTCAAGAAAACTTGAAGGGATGAAAGAATTCCAAAAATAAAATAAATCAGCATCAAAAGATAGAAAGATAGAATTATCACAACTGTCTTGCCGATGACCAGGAGAGTTTTATATATTTAATATTAAACCAAGTTAAACATAGGAGGAGGAAGAGAGAATTATCACAAGTTCCGCCTCTCGAACAAGACCACCAGCGCTCCGCTACAACATCAACAGACTGAATGGCGTGGATTTTAAAAAAGGAAGAAGCACGCCATGTCATATCCCCCAGAGCTGGTGTAATTTTTTCTGTTTTTTAATGGGAAAAGAGAATCCGGATACTGTAATAATTACAAGTTCTAATAAAACTTCAAGACATCACAACATCAAAGCGCAACGAAGCCAAAAGCTCACGTATATTCTAAAGCAAAAGTTCTGGGGAGTTGATAAGGGACTTCACATGAAGTAAAGAACCTATTAGGGGCTGACATCAGCTAATATTCTGCACAGAAGTATACTATGTGTATTGCAGTGCCTTTCTGGTATATATAAATATCTTGTGTCCAAAAATTTTAGAGTCGCTCAAGGGGAAAAAATAACAGAATGAACAAAACAACAATTATTACACTTTTTCGTTTACGCGTGTATTTATCATTAATGCTTAATTATTTTTCCACGTTGCTATGATTATGCGTGACAGCTGTTTCGCCTTCCAAAGATATTATAAAACTGTCGTTATGCATTATCGAAATGCTTTCGGAAAGCAAAACAGTCGCCATGCGTAATAATAATTACACAACAGAACTTGTTTATAAATAAACTGTTTTTGTAAAATAAAAAATAGAAGTGTTGAACGCATAAAAGAAATATAAATTTTATAATATATTATATTTAAGGTCATCATTGGTCATGTATACTTTATCAAAAAAGAGGAGTTTGTGTGCCTGACAAGGGGGCCACGATTTTTACTTAGGTTGTACGTAATATTATGTTTTGTATAAAATATTTATTTTTTAATTATTATTTTTTAAATTACTCTGATAGTTTGATAATATAGTGACCGGACAATTCAGAATCAATTCAATTTAACACCTACTTTGAAAAATCATTAAATTTTAAAATACGTTAGGTCATGGGCTATTTCTCATTTTTTTTTGTAGCTGTTAATGACTTTTCAAAAAGTTGAGTTGAGGTGAGTTGAGGTGAGTTGAGTTGAGTTGAATTGAGTTGAGTCTAAGTTGTCATGGAAGCGATAAAACAAGACAATTCATAAGGGAGATCATTTTTGTTTTTTATGATTTCGTAAATATAATGGTTTTGCATTTGTGTTGTTTTAAAATTAGGTGAAATAAATTGATTTCCATTTCTCATTAGTTTGTAAAATTCTTGGTATTCTTTGTTATTATAATAACTAAGCTGTATGTAAATTTCAGTCTATAGGGAAATTTTAGGTAGATCTACAGACTATTCTGCTTTGTGGCTAAAAAATTAACTCGTTGCATAATTGGTAAAACTCGTTTTTCGTAGGTATTGTACGTGACAATATCTGCTAATTTATTTTTTGTGGTGTATCGTAAAAGCTTCCGCCTTGTAGACACAGATGGCGGTGATATCATCTATCGGTAGATTTCGCTAGATGGCAGGCCGCGTAGTGCCTAAGTTCTCCGGCAGGCGATCGGAGAGGCTGAGAGGGTGTGTTTCAGAAAACACTCGCCAGAACCATTATAACCAGCTTCTAGTTAGGTAGACTACCGCAGTCCCAATTGTATACGCCAAGTATAAATAAATCCAGATAACAACAAGAATCTATTCATTCCTACAAAGTAAACTCCATCCAAGTATTTGGATAGTCTGGTAGTGTGTCCACTAAATAACAGAACACTGCATTTTTTAACGCCCTTTTCAGGGGGTTTTACATAACTGAACAGCCCGAGAAACAAAATTTTGTATTTGTTTAGTGATAAATTGAAGATGTCCGCTGACTTGTGGTACTTGTACTAGGTATAATTATTTCCATCCATTAGAATTCTGGGCACATCAACAAAGAGCTGTGAATATTTCATGATGACAGAATTTATCATTGAGTTAGACATATCAATCACATTCCTACTGAATAGCTATGATTTTAGAGGGTGGCCGAATGTGGAACACTTAGGACATGGGAACATCAATCTATCTGCCAAGTTTAGCTCAAAGTCGTTGAATGGACCCAAAATTTTCTGAACAAAAAACATTGCAAATTTTATGACTTTAATTTTTTTCTGTGATAAGTCAATATTTTTTCTTCTGAATGGTTTAAAAATTAGAATTTTTGGATGTTCGGATATAGGGGCTCTAAATGTACAGGCACATCAATGTATCTTCCACGTTTCACTTAATTTTCTCGACAACCAGATTACTCACATCGAGATCTGACGGATCGGTGTCAGAAAGTTCATAATTTTATCTCTTAAACTTGTTATATTTATGAACAATTTATAATAAGAGCCGAAATGGCATAAAAATATAATTAATATAACAGCTAGCAAATAATTGGATAAGTGAAAACTTAAACTCGAAAACACCGTGTGATTCTATAAAAATGTAACAAAAAAGGAATTTCATGGGAAATGGATCCTTTAAAACACGTTAATAATTGTGAACACGTTAATTATTGTGAACGAAATAAATTAAAACATATAATATATATTTAAAAAAAATTAATTTAAATTTAATATAATAACGTTATTCTGCTAGTATTTTAGTTCAAGCACACCTTCAAAAATTGACATTTAAATTTGTATAAATAAGTCGTCTCAAAGTGGTTTAACCACAGTTTGAAAATGGCTTTAAGACGAAACATCTGTAACAAAAATAAAAAATAAAATACTTGCAAAACTCGACAATAACATTATTAAATTAAATTAAAATGAAAAAAAATGGAGTTCGATGAATTAAGCACAAAAACAATTAATAGAATTTTGTTGTGAGGATTTCTTCTTCCCGTATACACTGTTGTGAGGTTTCCTGTTGCAGTTTTGCGGTTTTAATAAAAAAAATAATGAATGTTTATCAAATTCCATTTGTTAAATAAAAATGTTGGAATACAGATGTACAACGATATTTTCACTATTAATGAATGTAATTTCATATGGACTGCGGATTATGGCTTATTATTGGAAATGCTGATGTAATGAGCAAGATCACAACACGCAAATTGAATTGTTACGGAGTTAGTTTAACATGCTAATGATTCTCTTTTAAAATGAATATTTTTTTACAAATATACATACTTTGCTATGCATTTGGTAGCCTCGAAATGGTAATTATGTTATAAACAATAACATTAACGGATTTAAAAAAAAAGTTTTTCCTTTCGATAGTTTAGAAACTATAGATATTTTTTTTGTTTTTGAAATTTTTTATTTAGATGTACGTAAATTTATTCATACATCTAGTAGGAAAATGTAAAAAAATAGAATTTAAGAAGTACACTAACATTAACAAATACGAGCTTAGATAGGATAGATATGAGGTGAACCTGTACGTAATATGTGCATTCGTATTGTATTGGCGATCGTCATTATGTTTATTATTGCAAATATCTATTTAATTTTCTTACCGTCATCATCAGGAATAAACTAGGTGATCATAAAACCTGGTTGCGGTCAGTTAAACCCTTATTTTGTTGAGAGTTGAAGGTGGTTCTTACCTGAAACAAGAGAACATATTATAAGCTTATAAAATATCCATCTGCCAGAAAGTACCCAATAAGGAAAAGTAATTATTTTCATAATAGTAATACATATGGAACGCAGTTATCGCTTCCGCGGTACTGCAGCGCTTCGAAGATGTTCGTCGAGGGCCGCGGATAAATATGTACAAACGTTCTTCCTCCACGGAGCACCGAATTGCTTTTCTCAAAAAATTTTTTTTTCATCCATTGAAAATATTTATTATTATTTTTAATTTATAAACTAACGTTTAAAACAAGATTTTTATGTATAGCACAAAGGGCAACAATTATTGAAAGCAATAATTGTCAGCCTGAAACACTCATTTACATTGAAAAATCTTTCGAGAAAAGATACTTGCCACCAACGGGACTTGAACCCGTGTCCTTCTAATTGCCGGTCGGATGCTCTGACCACTGAGCTATGGCGGCTTATCTAATACCCGCCAAATAATCCAATATATACTGGTTCATTCAACAATTACTGATCATTACATTTTTCCACCTGAAAACAACCAACTTTATTTTTGTGAGGGAGGTATTGTTAGTACTAAATCTCTCGCTAGGTGGCGTCGAAACAAACTATGTCTACATTTTTTGGTGAAATACTTTTAACTTGTTAAATATTAATTATTATTTTTAATTTATAAACTAACGTTTTAAACATATTTTTTTATTTTATTTTTTAAATTTTTTTTTTTTTTATATTTTCTCACAACTTTCATTACTCTGAGAATGATTTCGCGATGCTCCCAGTATTCGGGCCATATCAAACGAAATCCACCAAAACCGATCCGCGCGATATGTACACGATAAGTCTGTACTAATAATACTTAAAATAACTACCTAAATAAGTGGTGATAAAACATTTGTAATTCCATTTGCAATACACACCCCTAAAAACATTGACATCATCATCCATGATAATTCCAAAACACATAGTAAAAATTATTGTATCCAAAACTGCACAATATTAAAAACAACAAACACAATCAAATATTTAGGAGTCATTATCGATAAAAATTTGAAATGGAAGGAACAAATTTGTCAAGTTGTAAAAAAAATTAGAAAATTGATTTATATATTTTTAAGAATCAGAAATTTTTTATCTGTAAAAAACTTATATCTAATATATTACGCTTTGGTTCAATCAACTTTACAATATGCTATCATTAGCTGGGGATCCGCATACAAAACTAATCTTTCCCCAATAATTAAAATCATATTGAAAAAACCTTCTGACTACCCAACGGATCAATTATTTAAGGAATTCCAAGTACCATCTTTCAAAGATCTATACAATAGAAATGCATTGATTCAAACTATAAAAGAAAAAGAAAAATATCAATTTATAACTGAAAACCGTACTAGACATAAATATATTTTCTCATGCCCAAAATTAAACACTTCCTTTGCACAAAATTATTATACTTATCAAGGAAGACTTATTTTCAACCGATTGCCGGATGAAATTAGAAAAATTAATGATAAAATCCAATTAATAAACACTGTTAAAAAATATTTTAAAGATAATAAAAAAAAAAAAAAAAACTAAAAAAAAAGTTTCCGACTAATCTAATCTCAAGAACAACTACTTATAACTCAGTTTCCAAGTGATACTCTGTTCTTCAAATAAGTTAAATTTTGTATTGTTTTTAGCAACTATTTACATATCACCGAACTTACAACTTATTGTTTTTTACATTCACATTGTAATTTAAGAACTTAAATATAGCATTAAAAATGTACACTACTCTTCCAGACACAAGCTAATGCTTCCATGGAAGAGTGGTATTAACGTATTTTAAAATGAACATGTACGCAAATTACTACATTATCTAAATGTATATTATATTTTATATGCTAAAATAAATAAAAAAAAAGTAAGCAAGTACCTACTTAAAATATATAAATATCATAGATATGCATTCTGCCTTGTCACCTTTCTAATTCCTTCTAAATAAATAAATATTTTCTCACAACTTTTCCTACTCTGAGAATGATGTCTTTCGCAAAGCTCCTGGTATTCAGGCCCTATCAAACGAAAATCCACCTAAACCGATCCGCGCGATAATGTTCACGTTCATGTACTAATAATACTTAAAATAACTACCTAATATATAAGAAAGTACCTACTTAAAATATAAATATCATAGATATGCATTCTGCCTTGTCACCTTTCTAACTCCTTCTAAATAAATAAATATTTTCTCCCAACTTTTCTTACTCCGAGAATGATGTCTTTCGCAAAGCTCCCGGTATTCGGGCCCCATCAAGCGGAAATCCGCCAAAACCGATCCGCGCGATGAGGTCCACGATAAATCATCTTCAATATTTCAATAAATAGTGGGTAATATATCGGGAAACCTACCCTCACTAACAAAGGAAACGAGGAAGAAGACATCGATGCCCGTAATCGGGATAATTGGCTTAATTAATCTTATATTTGTTGCCTTCCTCATTCTCATAAACATCCATAATATTATAGGTATGCCTTACCAATCGATTTTCGAGCTTCTTTTGTATCAATATTACTTGCTTTAATATGTTATTTGATATTTGGAGTAATGATCCGTATGCGTATACCTCATTCCGCTTGAGTAATAGTTTAGACTTAATTTGCAATGTACATCATCAGGGCAGTCAGTAATCGATGTTCCAGTATTTTTAGACAATTACTTATCCGCAATGATTTTTAAAAGATTATGCATGGATAGGTGAATCTAGTTAGGAATCAGTATTATCCTCATTAATTTAGATAACCTAACCTGAACGTTTCTAAACCTTACGGTGTTTTAGTTACACATTGAATAAAGACTGTACATATTCTATTTCGATTTATAACAAAAAAATGTCTTTAACTGTACTGAGAAAGAACTGGCATCATTGCATTTTGGTAACTGGCGCATGCGCCATGCGCGTGATTTTGATTGTGATGTGTGATTCACATCATGTTTTTGTTCATATTTTCTATCCTAATGTCAGTATTTATCCATTAGTAATAATGTTTTGATGTGAATTCAGTTTTGTTATTAGAAAACTGTAGGTTTTTTCTGACACATTATTTTTTAATTAACTTTTACTGCGTGAATTTCAAAAGACTTTCATGGAAGTAACAGTAACGTAAATGCCTTATTTACGTTAAGAGCGTTTAACCAGCCAGCGGACGAAAATCCACATTTCGTCGAAAGTTGTTCTTACGATCGTGCAGGGCGGTTACAATGAGAAAGATTAATTATTCTCCATACCAGCTTTTTTAAATTATAACTCAATATCGAATTTATTTCAATCCAAATTAGCTTCAATTTATACCTTCATCCAAAAATGCTGAAAGGCGTGATGATAAAACTATTAAAATAGTGTACTTTTTGTAGTTATTTTTTGATTATAAGCATTTATCATTTTTCAAAAATGTCTAAATTTAATAAGAATGTTAAAAAAATCTGAAATATATTAGTTTGTAAGTGCGCAAATAAATACACAAATGGACCAATTTTCGTCAAGAAACACATGTACGTACATATTTTTTAATGATTTTATTGAAACTAAAATTAAAATTCTAATACATAACTCTGCTAGAGAATGTATTGATTTATTTTACTGCATGATTACATTATTTGAAATGGGTTTGGTATAATTCAAAAACTTTTTGAAAATTTAACAAATCTGCCAACGACCTATGGAATAACCTTATTATACTAAAAATTAAAAAAAAATCTAAAAATTTATTACATACGAATGCTAGATAAAAGAACAATCTTTCGAAATCCATTTATAATTTTTTGTGGAAAAGAGTCAATACGTCTAAAAACTTTTTCGAAAATGACGTATTTCCGGCTTTCTCTGGTAATGCCCTCTTAACCTTTTACATACATTATTTTATTGACATTCTAACCTGATGATTCGTCTGCCAAATTTTGAATTTCAAATAAAATTTTAAGATTTTTTTCGTAAAAATCACTCAATTGTTTTAAGATTTGCAACTGTTTCAATATTGAAGAAAACAATAAGGAACTCCAGTGAAAAATATTATGGCTTTAAAAAAATATGTTCATATAGACCAATAAACGCTGATTCTGAATATGTAACTTTTATTTCATAATATTAGAGGTTTGAAACCTGAATGTATGGAGGGAGAGATGGGGGAGGGGGGGGGGGGGGGGGGAGGGGGAGGAAGGAAGGGGGGAGGGGGGAGGGCGGTGAGAGGGGGGGGGGGAGGTGGAAGAGGCGGAGTGGGAACCCCCCTTACACCATGCTAGCGAAGCCGCGCGAAAAAACTAGTTTTAAATAAAAATGTTTAAGCTTTTTATAAAACTACTTTTCAAAAACAAAAAATTTAAAAGATAATTTTATCTAGTTTCTAAAATCGTTTTCGTTTTTAATCATCAAAAAAAGGTATTTATAGGACGTTTAAAATACCTTGGAAAAACTCCGAAATTCGATGAGAAATTATTATTAACAACATACAACAGAAAATTTTGGCTGGATAATAATTTGATATAATATCTTATCGTGAACTTTTTTTTTCATTTTAGGTGTATAAAATATTCACGATGTTTTAATAAGGCTGTTAGTGTTTTATTATTTAAAGCTTACTCTTCGTCCTTTCCTCGCTCAAGGATCCATTACTTTATTGCAGCACGCACAGATTTAGACTATTCAAAGCTCGGTTGAGTTCAAAAAGTCAAATAGCGACAACTTATTTTAGGATGTTTGTTTTTCGAGAAGTTCACAGCACACACCCCACGTTACAGCTATCCCAGATACAAACAGCGTTCGCAGATAAAGGTGTCATTATCTTGGATTGCAAGTAAGCACAACATGAACACAAAATAACAATAGTAAAATTGTTGTTGTTTGAAAGTTGTTGTGTACATAGCATAACAAGCATTCCACTCATTTCGAAACGAACAATATCCGAACACCGAACAATCTGGTGGTTTTGAGCGAAATTCTGAAAGCACACTCACTCCACTTTCCTCTGCGCTACGGAAATTTTATACGACTAAGTTCATAGGTAGCGCATTGAAAGTTTTCTACAAACTTCCACTCAATGATATTCGAAAGTTTCCGGTGCATATTTCACAATTCTACCAAAGGCAATGCGCGTTTTTGTGGTACGGCTGCTCACCGGTAAAATGTTGCGCTGACTACGAATTAATTATGGTTGTTTCTTATCAATTGCGTTGGTTTATTGGCTTGAAGAAATTTACAGTGGGATTGGAAAACCGAGGAAATGATTCAGTTTCATAAGTGAACTCAACAACTTCGTAAGGTGCCTAATATTACCGCATTATTTTTAGGCAAATAATTATCATTTTTACTTAAATAAATGTATTATTAAAAGAAATCGGGGTTGATTTGGGAATACGTCAAGAGTCGGTACAATAAAAGAGCACAGATGAGTCGTGATGAAGCAAGAAATAAATTTTTTCCATACCGGAGGCCCTAAGAAAAAAAAATTCCCTCAGGGCCTATGAAATCTTTAGGAATTCTGTGGTCTTTTAAAGGAAAAGGAAGGAGATGGTAATAGGAGTGGGTAGGAATCTGGGGGTCAGTGTGTCCAGGAGTGACGGTCGTATGAATCCATCCCTCCCACTGCGGTGCAAGGCGATGTTCCGAAAGAGAACCGCTGGAGAAGTCAAAGTGCCTCCCTCGACCATTCTCTCCCGATCCGGCCTGTGATGCAAGCTGGTGGGCAGACGTATCCGCCGCCAAGACCCGGACAAACTTCCCCCCATGAACCCAGGAACCCCTGCTAAGTCACTAAACGTAGCGAACCACGAATCCAATAAATGGTTCCCGGGGCGGCGTACCTATACCCGCCTCCCAAACCTAATTCGATTTTGAAAGAATTCACACCTTTTATGTAAAAACCTTGTGAAAAATATTTCAATTCAAATAATAAACCGTTAATACAGAATGACAGCCTGATGCCGATTAATATTTAATGTTCAATTATTTTTAATTTTTCGTATGACAACTATTAAAGCACGATTACGTTACTATATTCAAAGAACGAAATTTACGTTGAAATTGGATTGGGCTTAAACTACGCGAACATTTATAATGCTCTATTTTGAGAAATAATTATTATCCCTCAATAAAAAGGATTAAAACATTAATTGAAGACCACGATTATCAACGTAGTCGTATCCCACGTACGAAAATTAATAATATTATGCACTGTCGTATCGCACTAGATAGTAAAAAAAACTTACTTTTAAATTCTACACAAAAAAGCAAGACGCATTGTCTTTTAGAATTTTTAGAATTCGTGGAAATTTCTTCGAAGGTTTTTATTTAATTGTGAGATAATTTTTCAAAAATTATCTAACGATTCAAGAAATGAACAGTATTCTGAAGACTTTGCAGATGTAGTACTGATATCAGATAATCATTGTGACTCACAGAATAGCCTGGAAAGGTAGAGAAAGATCTTGGAAGGATAATGGCCTAAAAATTAGCAGAAAAAAGACTGAATACTTGTACTTGCCATTTGAAGACACAAATGCTGTAAATCCTTCGATGCAACTGGATGAAATAAATTAGCCAACTGAGACTTATTTAAGTATCTGGGCTCACTCATCCACAGAGACGGAGGATGTGCAGCGGATGTCAACCATAGAATAAGTGTGGGATGGATTAAATTTAGATCCGTAACAGAAATCATGTGAGAGCAGAAAATGCCTATAAAACTTAAATGAAAGATATATCAGACCATTGTTAGATAGTGATAGGGGATTTTAATGCAAAGATAGGAAGGGAATCAGTGTATAGACCTACAGTTGGAGCACATAGCCTGCACGCAGAATCTAATGATAATGGTACAAAATTAATTGATTTTGCAACGTCCCACAATATGATTGTGAGTAGCACATGTTTCCCAAGAAAAGATATACATAAAGGAACATGGAGAACACCAGATGGTAGAAATGTTAACCAGATAGACCACCTACTTGTTGAGGCAAGGCATAAATCTGATTTAATGAGCATACGAACATACCGTGGAGCAAATGTTGACTCGGATCATTACCTTGTTATCTCCAAAATACGGAGTAGAATATCAAACGTGAAGAAACAGAGGGGATCACGCACAAATAAATTTGATATTGAAAGCCTAAAAGTACCAGAAACAGCAGAAAAGTTCATTACAACCATAAATCATAAGTTGGATGACATCAGCGACCATGTGGAACAACATGATATCAACTCATACTGGGATGGTGTTAAGTCTGTGATTACCAATGCAGCTGACGAAGTTCTGGGAAGCAGGCAAACAAAACCAAGAGAATTATGGTTCGATGCAGAATGCCAACAAGCAACCATTGTGAAGAATGACGCATATCTAAGAATGCAACAGCGACATCGTACACGGCAAGCAGAGATGGAATACAGAGAACTAAGAAAGCATGAGAAAAAACTGCACAGAAGGAAGAAACGAGTATTTCTCGAGAACCAAATCAAGGAAGTGGAACTAGCCAAGGCCCAAAACAGAAGTCGACTTTTCTATCAGAAGGTAAACCATCAAAGAAAAGAATACAAGCCCAGAATTACAATGTGCTATGACAGCGAGGGAAATATTTTGAATGAAAAGTCAAGAATTCTGAATAGATGGGTGGAATATTTTGATGCTCTGCTAAACGGAAGTGTAGATGAGAGTGTGGGTGAAAATTTGACAAGGGATGGAAACATCACTGATGGTGGTACTAATGATGATGACAATGTCGAGCCGCCACCAACATTAGAAGAAGTAGTGGGTGCCATTAAAAGTCTACATAACAATAAATCACCTGGAACTGAACAATCTCTTCAGAGTTATTCAAATATGGCGGAGAGAACCTTCAAGTCCATATATATAATATCATTAAATCCATCTGGTGCTCTGAGACTCTGCCAAGTGAATGGAACTGTGGAATAATTTGCCTTCTTCACAAGAAAGGAGACCCTATGAACTGCTCTAACTATAGGGGCATAACGCTGCTGAATATCTCATACAAGATCCTATCAAATGTACTGTGTGGTAGGCTTATGAAATATTCGGATGGCATAATTGGCCAATATCAAACTGGGTTCCGTAAGGGGAAATCTACAACTGATCAAATCTTCTCACTGAGACAGATACTGGAAAAAACAATAGAATTTAATGTTGATACATACCATCTCTTCATAGATTTTAAGGCTGCCTATGACACGGTAAATAGAGAAAGACTGTACAGAGCCTTGGATGAATTTAATATCCCAAGAAAACTGGTAAACTTAGTAAGGCTCACAATGTCTAATGTTGAGTGCCGAGTCAGAATACAACAGGATCTGTCAGACACCCTAAAGACCTTCAATGGACTAAGACAAGGAGATGCACTTGCCTGCATTTTATTCAATTTAGCGCTGGAAAAGGCCATCCGAAATGCAGGTATACAAACCACAGGCCATATTTTTAACAAGTCTGTTCAGCTCCTTGCTTATGCTGACGATATAGATATCATCGCACGCTCAGAATATCAACTAAAATCGGCGTTTAAAAGCTTAGCTACGCCGGCAAGGAACATGGGATTGGTCATCAACGAGGGAAAGACAAAATATATGCCCGTACATGGACGCCAGAAACCACCAAGTATACAGATAGATAATTATACATTTGAAACTGTCAACGAGTTTGTATATCTCGGTACTATGGTGACAAATGACAACAATGTATCCAGCGAAATCAAAAGAAGAATAGTAGCTGCAAATCGATACTACTTTGGGCTACAGAAGCATATGAAATCTCGCCACCTTACCAGAAGAACTAAAGTCCTGCTTTACAAGACCCTTATACGACCTGTTCTTATGTATGGTTCGGAATGCTGGACAATCAGTAAGGGTGATGAAGGAGCCCTAGAAAGTTTTGAAAGGAAGGTGCTGCGAAGGATTTACGGCCCAGTCTGTGATAATGGAGAATGGCGTATCAGATACAACCAGGAGCTATACGATCTTTACGAGGACCCTAATATCTCCAAGGAAATCAAAACTGGAAGACTCAGGTGGGCTGGACATATCCAGAGAATGAGCGAAGGAGATATTCCAAAGCGAATTATGGATGGTGCACCTGGGGGTCAGAGAAGAGTTGGAAGACCAAAGCTTCGATGGCTGGATGGAGTGGTGAAGGATGCAAGCACCATCGGCATCCGAAACTGGCGCAACGCAGCACAACACCGACAGTCATGGAGGCAGGCTCTGCTGGAGGCCAAGACCCGACCTGGGTTGTAGAGCCACACATGATGATGATGATTGTTAGACCCGCAATAATGTATGGAATGCTGGACTACGTACAACTGCTACTCTAGGTAACTCGAAACAGCGGAAATGCTAATGCTTAGATGGTCTAGAAGTTGACTAAAAGATAGGATTAAAAGTTCACGCATTCGGGGTAGCCTGGGTGTCACGGACATAAACAGTAAGCTGGAGGAACGACAGCTGAGATGGCCAATTAAGAAGACCACACCAGACCATACAGTGAAGCAGGCAATGTCTATAGAGTTTCATCGACAGTCATCCAGAGGAAGACTAAAGAACTCCTGGATGACTCAATGCTCCAAAATATTACATAGAAACGGCCTGGATGAAAACGATACCCAGAACCGAAGAATATGCGCTGTGGTAACACTCTTGTCAGGATGTTGCGTGCTGCATGTTCACATCAGAAGGTTACGTGTTCACATCACGTCGGGGTCACCAATTGAGGGAGCGGTCCGTATCAGTAGAGACGGGAGATACATGAAAGGCGTCATGTCGAAGTGGTGAGTCAGTCGTTTATTGGGCTACGTAGCGATAGTCAATGTGCCAGGGGCGTAGACGGAAGAGTAGACAGATTCAGTTGAGGGAGCGGGCCGGATCGGTAGAGAGAAATGAAAGTCGTCATGTCGAAGTGGTGAGGCAGTCGTTTTTTGGGCAACGTAGCAGATGGTCGGTGAGCGGTAACAAGATGTAATGCGAGGTGCCGGATGAGATGCTGCAGGCGTGCCTGTGATGGAGATGGTGTGGTGAAGGTCAGCGCGTTGCTCGACACCATGGCGGTGGAGATGACCTATCTTCCAGGCCGTTGCTCGACGCTTTGAATCGCGGAGATGAACGGTGAGTGGCTCGGTGTGCTGAGCCACCAGCAGGTAGTCCTGGCGAGGCGGAGCTTATTTCCATGGCAGCGAAGCACGGTGGGCTTCGGGGTGCCATGAAGTGGTGAGCTAATCCCTTGGCTGAAGGTGCGTCAATCCTTATAAGTCGCGGGATGTAGCTGTTCTCAGGAGCTGAAGACACGATGGGCCTTGTAGCTGAGACGTGGTGGTGGACCTCGAGGAAGCTGCCCTGGATGCGTAGCGATGCCATGCAGGAGCACTTATGCGGAGATCTGTTACATGCTGAGATGTTGGCCGACTGTTAGTGTGAGACTGAACTGCAGCGGGCGAGCGATCGGCTGCTTATATAGCCGCGGTAGAGTAACTACCTCGCGGTAGGTAATACGAGCCACTTCGGCAGTTGACGAGAATATTCGGCGCCGTACAGATATTGTACGGTGCTGTCTCGAGACCTTTCTAGGCGGGGGCGATATTATTATCGTCGGGCTGGCACGGGAGGCGAGAAAGTACATCGCGGCCAGTATAGGTACGAAGGTACCTAGGCAAGTAGGTTTGCCGATGCGCGCGGATATTAGGAGATGTTTCTCGATTCCTCTTTTGGTGGCGAAGTTTATAATGATGTGTCGCCACACATAGCATGCCTAGGCAATGAGTTGGGATAGTGCAAGGAAGAAGCAGAAGATAATTTGCAAAAAAAAAAAATTAAAGTGAATCATATTTATGCGGCTTCTAACTACATGTACTACGTTACATACATTATAGTAGAACGCTTAGTAACCGTTTTCTATCGTTTCGTGTTTTTAATCAACAAATTATAAAATATTATTTCCTTGGATACGTTTTTAGGTTTTCACGGCCAAAAGTATTTTCGTTATTTGTTTTTGGGGTGTTAAGCCGTGTTGCGCTATCTCCTTCTCTAGCCAACGTTTCGGACAGCGTTGCAGTGTCCATCATCAGGGCAGATCCGCAGTTCTAAAGAAGGAACACGGCATTACACCCCAAAAACGAATAACGAAAATATTATTTCCTTCCCGAATAACATACAGAACTAATAATAATAATTATATAGGACTAACCGACAATTATTTCCACAGACAATTAGGTAGTTACAATTCGTAGACAACTGGAAGGGTTTCTTGTAAATCTATGTCTTAAACACAATGGAAAAAAAGGTTTGAGATTTATGTCTCAATCCACCATGTAGCAGAAACACTTTTTACGTTTAGAAAATAGCCCTGTCTTCATTTGGAGAAAAACACATCGATAGAATTTTCCTTGCCTTTATCGGATAGCAACGTACAAAATATATGTACGTCTGTCAACAAGGTAACTGGTTTTAAAACGGAGAAAATGCTATTTTATCTTATTGTAGAAAGCAATCACTTTGTGCTTTGACATTTAATAAAAATATGACACCTATTTTGTGTAAGACCACGAGTTTTAATTAATTTACGTACCGACCGGTTTCGCTTTGCTCAAGAATTATCAGATTTAAAAAAAATATGTGTTTACCACCAGCTGCTCTCGTTTGGAGCCAGTGAGATCATGGTATCCCCAATTGGGGTATGTTGTGAGGCTGAAGGTAGTGGAGAGGGGAAGATGGGGGTCATCAAACACGGTTAAAACCATTTCAAGCAACGTTTCAATTTTTGCGATTGCGAGTCAAGAGCATTACTCCTCGACCGTGGAGCTATAAATTTACGTATGTAGGTATTTAATTAATGAAATAAATAATTAATTTACGTATCAATTTCTACCCCGATGATGCTCGAGCAAAGCGAAACCGGTTTTACATAAATTAATTAAAACTCCTGGTTTTACACAAAATAAGTGTTTTATTGCTATTTTATCTTCTAGCAGTAATCGAGACGCACTAGAACTATCGATGGTTGAATTGAAAGTCACTATTTACGTAAGAGAGTCGCATCTGTTCTGTTCCGAAATGTTTTTCGATTCCAGATGAAATGAATTATTTTAGGAAAAAGCAAGTGTTTTATAACAGTTACAATAGAACTATAAGTGTATATTTTTATAACGGTTTCAACGTCTGTTCAATAATGAGTTAAAAATATATATTTTTATTTTATTCGTAGAGACATTCTATCGATCGACTCTACAGCATGATGTAATGTTGATTGTCAGCGATGGCGATAGTGCGTTGGGAATTGAATAAAGAATAAAACTAGTGTGGGCAATACACTTTGAATTTTCCTGCGAATTGAAAATATTTTTCTGGTGAAAACACAACCCACGGGTTTTATAACGTGCAACGAGCAATTATTTAGCGCCATTACTTTTATTTGGTGCATTCTCTTAGTTGTCTTAGTAGATTTTAAACCGTAAATAAATATTTTTTTTGTTGTTTTTTACATTAGCTCCACAAGAGACGCCTAGAGGAACAACATTTTCCGGTGTCTTCTTAGGGGTTGCTGTGTGGAGGATCTTTTTAAGGAAAGGAAGTAGAAGAAGTTCTTGAAAGGACATAGGTATGAGGGGTGGGTAGGAATCTGGAGGTCAGTAGAGAAATCAAAAAGGTCTCCCTCAAACAGTCTCTCCAAATCCGGCCCGCCACACAGTGGGTGGGCAAAAGCATTCAATGCGAAGACCTAGACAAACCTCACTCATGAACCCGGGCACCCCTTCTAAGTCACCAAATGTAGCAAACAACTTGGGATTACACTTGGCAGAGGTGTTGGTTATCCAGTAAATGGTTTCCGGGCGACGGTACCCATACCCGCCTCCCAAATTGAGATATTGCTTTTTAAGTAACAAAAAGATTATTTATAAATTTTCTACATGTTTTCCATACAAACTATCACGGGCGGGCGGCATGCATTTGTTTTATTCGTACAAATTGATCACGGAAATTTGAAATGCTCGACAAAATGTTAGAATGGGTTGTTTCAAAAAATTTTTACAATTCTTTAAATATTTTAACTTAATTTCATGTCCTGTGTAAGTTCTATTCAAGGTATGTTATTACATCATTATAGACTTGTTGCTTCACAAAACTGAAATAATCACAGAACTTTCATCGACCGTTAAAATGAAATATTTGATGAATTGTCCAAATTTCTTGAAACAACTTATTCTAAATTGTTGCAAAGAAAGTTTTTTTTTAATTTAAAAAAAAAACATGTCTCCTGTAAAAACAGGAGACTTATAATACTATTAAAATAGTATTATAATTATATTTTTTTATTATAAAATAACAGTAAATAGGTCTTTCAGAACAATCAACATTTTTGTTGATAAAATCCTCCTGAAATGCACAAGTCGCAAAAGACACACAACATTCCTAAAAATATTTTGATGCAGATGGAAAGAGAAAAAACAGAGATTAATGACATACTAAATTAATTTTTGGATTTTACGTCGTTTACAGAATTCCAAATTTCCGTGATCGAAATGTACAATTATATTTCGAATTTGCAACCTTGACTATTAAAACAAGAGGGTGGTCACTGTCTACATCTTATTTTAAAAACTCTGAAATTATTCAGGAGAATCTGTTTCATGGAAAATAGGCAACTTTATGCCAAAATCATTCCACCATACCACTTTAAACACAGAACTACATTTGAAAATGTTTATACTGCTCGAGATACAAAGGGTTGTAGTCTCTTACTTATTATCCCTTTTACTAAAACAACTTGTGGCCAAAGAAATTTTAGATACTTTGCTATAAAACTATACAATGCACTTTCACTGGCCATCTTAAATACAATACGTGTTGTCTAATGGTGGTGTTGGTATTTAAGATACAATAAGTGTTGTCTAATGTCACCAACACCAAGTCTTGGATTACCAGCCAAAACGGATCCAACACTAAGGATATTATTAAAAACAACTTAAAAGTATGTATTTTTTCAATGTTACGATGATGATTGTTAGTTTAAACATAATATTGTGTTATAATTTTTATTTTTTAAACTGCTTATGTGTTAAAACGCCTGCTCTCAATACAGGACTCTCAAGACATCACACATTTTAAGTCTAGAATTAATAAAGATGAATTATTAACACACAAAAAAATGCGTAAATAAACTATAGCCTCTCCATTGAGGAAATGCTGATCATGAAACCAGAGTCACCACTTATCCCCGAAATAGGGCGTAAAACCACGTAATTCCCCGTGGAAAGTAGCAAGGTATTTTGATTCAGGGTATAAAAATAAAGCCTCCGCTAGTAGGTTAATACCACTTGAAATGCCCACCGCCACTATTTCAGGTATTCAGACGCTACTTTAAAATTCATGGCCAGAATCCGCAAATCAACTTCCCACCAGGTGCCACGCTAAAACAGCGGGAGCAATATACCCAAGAGACGCATAAGGTATTCAATTAAATTCACAGCCTCCGATACTTCTACCCTCTCATACAAAATGAACTGTTCAACCTAAATCTGGTTGCACTTTTTGAAGTGAAAAATTCTTTGGCACCGTTGTGATTTGAAACTCGATGAAACGGAAGGAGACAAACACATACATGGAATGAGATAGCAATAAAATATTTATTTATTTAGGTTCCAATACAATACGATAAATCCTCGGATAAGACCTCTGCAGACATTTAGCAGACCAAGGATCAAATCATACAAAATTTAAAAATATATATACCTATATATTTTTGAAAAATCTTCAAAACTTCAATCTTCAAACCACTCCAAAATGAACAGGCAAAGAAAACACCAAAGAAAGTAACCCCGAAAAAGAAAACACAAATACTAATACTATGACCAAATGTCTAGGAAAAGGTGCATCGGAATTTGACGACAAAAATATGGAAAAAATCATCTTTCAAATTGATTAAAAAATTGCTTCGTAGTCTCCCCACTCTTATCTGGTTTAGTTTCCTGAAGGTTTCACTTCTATCAAATTTTTAATTTGACCTCCAGTTAAATTGAAAGATTGATGTCATGTCAAAATTTGCCAAACTTATTGAAGGATTTATTTGATTAGTTTTTAATTATTTACGACATACCTACACCCAATGAACAATAAGAGTAGAGGTACCTTCACTACACGTACTGCATTAGAGTTGTAGGATGTAATAGTTTACTTTATGGAATTTAGATTTTCAAAGTTTTGGTTGTATGCCACTCGAAGTCTATGGGTGATTCCTTCACCAAAACGTTTGGTACTATTTTTAAGTAATATTGTTACCAAAAGCTAATATTGTCAAAGCATTCTTCAAAACAACTACAACATGAAGATAAATAAAGACAAAACAAAGCTGCCGACTGTAGGCCGAACGCAAAAACAGATGAGAGTAGAGATGTCAGGTGTTCCACTAAAGAACACCAAGGAGTTTTATACCTCGGGAGCAAAATAACATGGGACGTCGGTCTAATGCTGATTCCAGACTCACGGCGAGAAGTCTCGGCGAGAAGTTCTCGCCGAGACTTCTCACGAGAACAAGTACTTATCCACACTCTCATTTTTCTCACTCGTGATCTGTTTCCCATCCGGTATGGACGACATTACAGACGATATTCAAAATGCTGCAGGTTTGGCTCTGTGCGATAAATTGCAACTCCTGTTGATTGTTCCACATTTTTAACACAAGGAAACAAAATTTTCGAAACAAAAACAAAAATATAACGCACGTCTACTCTCAACCGCTCACTAAACAACACTGAGACAAAACGTGAGTGTAGTAGTCTTCTTGCTTCTCGCCCGAGAAATCCTTTGAAGCGGCCAAATTTACCGACAGTGATCCGAGAACAGGCGAGCCAGAGAAAGAGAATGCGAGAAACTCCTCACATTCACGCTTCTCGGGTATTCTCGGGGCTTCTCGCCGTGAGTCTGGAGGGGCTATAACAGCGAGGTCGACAGCCGTATACACTATGCTAGGCTTGCATTCAATAAAAGGTTGAAAATAATAGAATCGAATAATATAGTCACTTCTTCTAATAGTGCAAAATTATTTTGTGGTAACATTTTAAATTGAAATTAATAGATAACTTTGTATTAATTACTTTATTTAATATGAATAATATAGACCTAAAACTGAGAATATTCCTCATCAAGACCTATGTATGGAGTATCTTGATGTACGGCTGCGAAATATGGTGTCTGTCCGAAAGAGATAAACGGAGATTAGAGGCTTGTGAGATGTGGTCCTGTAGAAGACTATTAGGAATTTCCTGGAGAGACCACATTACAAATGAGGAGGTTTTCCAAAGAATCGAAGGAGGAATGCATCTTCTCAGGACCTTGTCCGAAAGGCGTGCAAGCTGGATCGGCCATGTAATACGTCAAGAAGGCCTCTTGCATGCCATAATGGAGGGTATGACCTAGGGGACAAACTCTAGGGGACGCCCACGCGAAGAGTACCTGCAATTGCTGCAAACCAATCCCAGGATTGAAACCAGAGAGAGGAGAGAATATTGTTAAGTAAAAAGTACCTTATTTTTAAAATATATATAAACAAATTAGTAGGAGAAGTAAATAAACCTACCGTAAACTACACCACAATATTTTTTTTCAAAATAAAATAACACTAACCGCCAAGTTTTTGGAAGGTCTCGGTTCCATAGAAGTCGGAAAGACGTCATTGAGAATGTTCGGGAAAACACACGTATACATACACACACTCTTACGCAATGACATTACGATACAAATAGACAATTCTCATATAATTAAACCAACATGTGGCAAGTAAGTCCATCCGCTTATGGGGCAAATGAAAAAAAAAACAGTTGGCAACTCAATCGTTATCCACAGGAAAGCAACTTGGGAAGCAACCAGTCACCAGTGCCATGTTGATAGGTCGCCATGGTTGCGCCTCATAACCTGTCAAGTTTTCGAGTAATTTGCGACGCGTCAGAGCAGGAAAATATAGATTTTGTTCAGGAGGTTGATAAATTATTATTATGTATTAAGGTTAACAATCAATAAATTATTATTATATATCAAGGTTGATAATTTTTTTTTAATAAACTTGTATAATTACTGAAATTGTAAAGTTGCGTTGCGCCGTGAATTGAGTTGTCAACCAGTTTCCGGTTTCTCCATGAGCGAAAGTCCTAACAAACACTATTATGTTTCTAGTAAATTCTTAATGAAAACTTTGTTGGTATGTTTAAAAGATATATAGAAAAGATTCAAAGAAAATGTGTATACGAAAATAGGTGCTCCCGGGCAGTGTTTCTACCTTTAAAAATTGCACCAAATTACTACAATCTACCTCACGGCGGTGACTCAGATTTCAATATACGCGTATTCGCTTGTACTAAGATGAATACGGAAAGCCGAATGAGACGTCCTACCAACAGTAAGTTGTCCTTCTTATATTTAGGTGTTGCTACGTTCGCAAACTCACTTTATATTATTTCGACTTTACCGTTTTCGGGAAGCTAAAAGCCTTGTGAATAATTGATTTATTGAAATAATCGATGATTTGCGTTTTGGGTACGTAATTACGAATGAAAAGAAACTCCATGAGATCTGTATTCTACTCAAGCCTAGAGCGGCGTGTTTGTGGCAACTGGTGATAGCTTGTCTGGCGTACGAAATTATTTGCTATACTAAACGCAGTAGGTAAATCTCAAGTTATGTCCAATGAACCAATAACTCTTAGAAAAACTCTCTTTAAGAGCGGTTAACCAGCCAGCGGACGAAAATCCACATTTCGTCGAAAGTTGTTCTTACGACCGTGCAGGGTGGTTACAATGAGAAAGATTAATTATTCTCCGTAACAGCTTTTTAAAATTATAACTCAATATCGAATTTACTTCAATACAAATTAGCTTTAATTTATACCTTCATCCAAAAATGCTGAAAGGCGTGATGATAAAACTATTAAAATAATGTACCTACTTTTTGTAATTATTTTTTGATTATAAGTATTTATCATTTTTCAATAACGTCTAAATTTAATAAGAATGTTAAAAAAATCTGAAATATATTAGTTTGTAAGTGTGCAAATAAATACACGAATGGACCAGTTTTCGTCAAGAAACACATGTACGTACATATTTTTAATGATTTCATTGAAACTAAAATTAAAATTCTAAAACATGCGCTTGCTAGATAATGTATTGATTTATTTTACTGCATGATTATATTATTTGGAATGGGTGTGGTATAATACAAAATCTTTTTTGAAATTTAACAAATCTGCCAATGACCTATTATACTAAAAATTAAAAAAAAAATCTCAAAATTTATTACATGCGAATGCTAGATAAAAGAACAATCTTTCGAAATCCATTTATAATTTTTTGTGGAAAAGAGTCAATACGTCTAAAATCTGATTTGAAAATGACATATTTCTGGTTTTCTCTGGTAATGCCCAGGTATTACCTTTAAGGTATTACTACCTTTGTGGGATTTACCCACACTTCCAATCACCTTTCTGTTTTAATTGTATTCAAATGAATATGTATTAAACCTTAAATATTCTTGTAACTATGATATTTATTTATATACATCTACGCCTGTCTCGACACAGGTATATTCCAGTGAGTCAGGCATCGAATAACCCAATGTAAACATATTTTATATAGATAAATAAAAAAAAAAAATAAAAAAATTATTCGCATAGGAACAATATGTGTTTTAATCTTTAGAATATCTGAACAAGCTTATCACGAACATTTTTTCGTATTTATTTTGGGGGGGGGGGGGGGGGAATGGAAAATATCGAATATTCAATTTTTTGTCAAAGTCTCAAAATTTCACGTGTTTTGACAGTTCAACTTTGTTTTTTTTTCTGTGACGTATTATGCGCATCCAGCGATTCTAATAGTTTACCTTACAAATGTGTTAAGGCAATTAGAAAAGTATACATAAACAAGTCTTTAACTATCTTTGCTGGAGCGAAACAAAAACATACGCCTCTCACTTGAGATTGTTGTTGTATAATAAATTTATAACCTTAAAATTAATGATCCAATATCTATTTTTGACTTGCGTGTGTATAGAACACGATTCCACCTGAAAATAAATTGAACTAAATTTAGAATTAATTTAGCAAGATCGCTTGTACCAGGTACTTCTTAATTATAATTCATTACTTAACGAACTTAAATTACCTACCGTTTTGTATGTAAAAGGTGCACGCACTTTTAAATTATTTTCTAACAAAAACAATACGAATTAACATCAATTTGTCTTTGTTTATATTATTTTTAGTCGGTTTTTTATATATAACTTTTATTTTTATTTACATGACAGTCTTGCAGACTACAAAGCAAAGTCGACGCGAATATAAAATGCTTCATGATGTTTTGTTTTTACCAGAATGAGTTTCGTTAAGAACACAGCACGGAACGATTTATATCAGTAGGCATTATAAAAAAAATAACGGTAAGTATGCAGTTAGTCCACCTCAGGGATAATACGGAACGTTCGTGTTGTCGAAGCTTGATTCACGGATAATACGGAATGTTCCTTTTTTAACTAGACAATCATATATGACATTTGTCGGAAGTACCAATCTTATAAAATTAACTCGCATTTCATCATAATTTTAAAAAACATCCCAGGTTTTGAATGGTTTGTTTGGCAATGAAGGGTTTGTCTAGCAGGTTTGTGTACTTATTCTAATACATTTTTTCCGTGTTCTACTGTTATAAATACAGGTACAAATTGTCAATAAATGTTTTTTTTTTACCTATGTACAGAGGACTAAATATGTATGATGAAATGCCTGAAAGTATGAAGAATGAAGAAAGAATGAACGTATTTAAAAAGAAATGTTATGCTTACTGTAAAAATATTTAAATTTATCAAATGAAATGTTACATTGTGCTTATTAGTTTATATTCATGTAGTATAAACTAACTCAATTATATAATAAAATAAAATAAAATAATGCATTAACTTTGTTTTACGCAAAGATATTTTTCTATGATTGGCAGCATTGACTATGAAATGTTAAAATAAAAACGATGAATAAACAATGGGGTTACCGCGAGAGTGAATTAATTTTTACAAAATTAAAATGTTAAATGCATATTTTTTGCATGTTTTTTGGTCTCCCCCGACTTAAATACTCACTTTTCGTAATAATAAAGTAAAATCTAACTGTTTGAATAAAAAATATTCCGTATTAACGAGTAAGCGGTTTAATGCATAAATAATAAAATAACAATCAACAACTGTAATGTAATTATGTAATGTATAAGCCTTCCAACACCGCGATATGTCAGCAGGGAAGTACTTCTCCACAGTTGCTGGTGTCGCGGTCTGCACCGTCGCGGCTCGCAGCCGACAGATTCAATCTTGCTCTCTCCCAGTTAGATCGGCTAACTTGTAACCTTCTTATTGTAAATATATAAATCAGATTGTTATTAAGATTCTAATGATCATTGTTTTAACCTCTTCAAGTTGAGTGTTTGGAGCATTTAAAAAGAACCGAACACAACAACAACCATGTTCTTTCAAGAAAACAATATATTTGTACCCAAAAACTAATTAAGAATCACATATAATGTGTAATATCTTTGGATGTTTTAGATTTTAGATGTCAATATAAATAAATTCTTAGCGATACCACTCCTTTGGTTTCAATTTTTCCACTAATATTAGGTCCTTACATATAAAACTGGCGTTTTGCCGTACTGGCAACTATGATCTAAATTTCTTCTCTTTGGTTAGGAATTCCAAATTCAAATTTATACAACTATTTACTCATGTATTTGTGTTTCGATTGTTTTTTTTCTTTGCGTCACTTAGTTTACAAAATGGAAAACTTGAAATATCGCGTTATTTACGGGTACGAGTTCCACCGTGGCACCAGTGCTGCAGAAACGGTTCGAAGCATTAATGATGTGTATGGCGACAGTGCCGCAAAAGAAAACACAGTGCGTTTTTGGTTCCAACGTTTTCGTTCTGGAAATTTCGACCTGCAGAACAAGCCCCGTGGGCGGCCGGAGGCCAAAATTAATAACGAAGAATTGAAGGCTATTGTGGAAGCGGATCCATCGCAAACCACGTCCGAGTTAGCTGCAGAGTGCGGTGTTAGTAATAAAACTGTTTTAATCCACTTGAAGCAAATTGGGAAGGTGAAAAAGCTTGAAAGGTGGGTACCTCACGAATTGAGTGAAGCAAATCAACAAACGCGCGTTAGAACGCTAGACCACACACTGCACAACAGACGGCTACCAAATTAGAGGAGCTTCAATTGGAATGTCTAATACATCCACCGTACTCTCCGGATCTTGCCCCAACAGATTACCGTTTTTTTTCGAAATTTGGATAACTTCTTGCAAGGGAAAAAATTCAACTCGATGGGGCAGTCCAAACCGCCTTCAAAGATTTTATTGATTACCGTCCCAATGGTTTTTTTAGTAAAGGGATCGATGGACTACCTATAAGATGGCAAAAGTGCATAGATAGCAATGGTACATACTTTGATTAAATAAATATATTATATTTAAAAAAAAACGACTTTATGTTCCTCCCATATAAAACGCCAATTTCATATGTAAGGACCTAATATATTATTACAAAGATTACCAAAAAAAATTCTTACCACTTATTACATGTAGTAAAATATTTTTTGCCCAGATACTAACTAATAAGGATCAGAGATGTTTTTATATAATATCTATAGATGCTTTAGTTAACAGCAATATATTCCCGGCTTAAGGTAAAACTCCTTAAGTGCCATATGACTTATAAGGCACTTAATGAGATATACCTTTGATCTAACGGTACACTTAAGCCAAGTTCTTGGAGTAGAAAAAGAAGGAACGAAGTTGAATCAAGAACAAGATTAGCATGGGTATTTGGGCAGCCTTTAGCAAACTAAGCCTCATTCTGAGAAATAAGATATCTGCGCACCCCCTAATACGTGTGCTTAATAAATACCCACTGTACGCCTTCCTGGAACTGTTTTCCTTTTCCCCAGATAAGTTTTTTTCCTTTGTGCTTCCGATTCTTCTCAAGAAATTGAAAAATAAGTAAAAAAAAAAATTAAAATGTCCTACCGATAATTCAGAGCGTTTTTATCCAACTAAGCAACAATATTTTAAGAAATTATTTTTAAGGTATTAAGGTCTAATAAATACCTAGTGTTTTTTTAGGTGAATACCGTAAAAGAGTCCCAACCGCTCCTGGAGCCAGTGATACTATTGCATCCCCAATTGTGATTTGCTGAAGGTAGGGAGGAGGAGGATGGATGATGGAGAAGTACTTGGCTATTAGTATTGGCTACTAGTACTTGGTCACTGAATACTGGTCTTACTCCAGGACGAAGTTATCTTCCACTTATCTTATCTTACTCAAGTTATCTTCCACTCTGGCACGTGCCGCAAAGATACCTTATATTATTTTAAATGATTGCTCTGTGAAATAACACAAATAAATAAAATAAATTTTATTTGCGCAAGCTGCGAACCTTACCTCTCGACCATAACGTCTATATATATTAACCCATCTGCTTGTTTAGGAATAAATACATCCCAAAACACGTAATCGCGTTATACTTTCATAAGACCAAAAAGGTCCCGAGCGACCTTACATTTTAAAAGCTATTATATATCTCTCTTCCTCTCGTGCAAACGTTTGTATTTTTCTTTTAATCAGAAATAGAACGAAATATTGCTTCTTATTGTCTTTGTAATATGAAAACTATCTTGCATAGATATTTTACAATCTCGATCCAAAGTGACGGTTTCAGAATTTACGCACGAAACTGAAGCTTTCGGATTGTGAGATGCGAATATATTGAACCAGCAGGTTAACAAAACACCTCGTTTAACGAGCAAAAACCTCTCGACAAATTTCGAAGTTGCATTTAAAATACACTGTGAAATATAAAAGGTATCTTGCATAGAAATTTTACAATCTCGATCCAGAGTTCAGAATTTTCGCGCGAAACTGAGGCTTCCGAATGTTAGGTGCGAATATATTGAACCAAGCAAACCAAGTAGGGTTAATATAACTTATAAAAAAAATCCAATATATTTTTCATCAGAATTAATTTCTATACAATAACAACAAAAATACTTCACGTAAAATTCTATGAAAACCGACTACACAAATTTCAATTAAACTAGAAAAAAATGTACCTAAATATCAAAATATTTTACAAAACGTACATAAATTCTATAAACAACGACAGCACAGACTTTCTAATATACAAATCGATGGCAAATGCGCCAACAATTCCCAAACTAATGTTTTTTTTTTTTTTTTTACTCAGGGCCTATCTTTGGGGATGCTGTGTGGATGGTTTTTGTAAGAAAAGGAAGAAGAGGAGAGTTCTGGGGAAGGAAAAGGGTTTAAGGGGTGGTTAAGCATCTGGGGTTCAGTATGTCCTGGTCATCCGCCTCCAAGATCTAGACAAACCCCACCCCATGAACCCGGGCATCCCTGCTAAATCACCAAACATAGCGAACCACTTGGGGTGACCTATCCATTCCCGCCTCCTAGATTGAGTGTAAATCTTTTCTTATTTTTCTTTAAAAATGTTTACGATGATGAAACACCAGAAGAAAAAATTCCTTCAAAAACATTAAAAAACAACAAAACATAGACTGCTACATATTCTTCTGGATATTTTTCCGTCAAAATCCAGCTAAATCATCCCAATATTAAACGGTGAAGAGACTGGCATTTCAAACTATCGACCAATACGCATACAATCTGTATTACCAAACATGTTTGAACCTTTGGTTCTGGAAGAAAAATTTGCCATATTAATATCATCATCATCGAATCTATGGATAACCGCTAAGGAACAACACCTCATTCTGACAGCTCCAATTTTTATTGCAAAATAAGTGACAATTAAGCAAAAAACACAACAAAAACACTAAAAAAAAAAACAAAAAAACCAGTGATTCGTTAAATACAGTGAGTTTATTTGGTAGTGGCAGTGCTAAATATTTAGAAATCTCGTCAAAAAAAAAAAAAAAAACGAAAGACATTATAAACCACAGACAATTTAAGTGTTTTTGAAAAAAAAAAAAAAGTCATTTCTGTCATAGACAACACAACAAAATTATTAAAAAAAATAAATTATATGGGGCATCTGTGAACAAACCATAGAATTTTAACTACAAGCAAAAAAAAAAAAAACGCGATCAACATGTCTAAATCTCGCAGTAAATTCTCCAGTGCGAAGAAAACCACATCCTCACCCCTATTAACTGGCACCATGGACTCACCGTCGGCGACACACCAATCTATGATTAATATAGACAGTGAGTCAATATTTGAATTTATCAATACGAAATTCGAGGAAATGAAGACAGTGATGCTCAATAAAATTGAAACAGAGCTGCAAGAAATAAAAACCTTCACGAACTTCATTAACGACAAATATGATGACATTATACAAAAACTGCAACAAATTATGGACATTCCAAACAAAGTCAACAAACTCAAGGAGGAACTGGCGGAAAAAGAAAACAGATTGGCTACGGTAGAAATCCACCTAGCGGATATAGAACAATCGGCCCTTTTGAAAAGTATAGAAATAAGCGGTCTAAAACTACAGGACGACACATCCCTAGCTCATGCTGTTGCGCGGATCGCTGAACTCGCAGGCGTTACGATTACCCCAGAGGACACCTACAAAATCACAAAACACAGACCAAATGATCAGAAAAAAATTACAATTAATTTTGCGGATATAACAAAAGCGGATACCATATTAGCAGCCAAACACATTGACGCGATAAAAAAATTCAACGGGGAAGGAGCCCAATATGTTTACGTAAATGCGGCTCTAACGCAATACTATAAAAATCTGCACTGGAACACCAGAAAAAGAGCCCAAGAAAAAGACTATAAATATGTATGGATAAAATCCGGAAAAATACTTGTAAGAAAAACTAAGGACTCAAAAGTTATAGAAATAAAACACTTGAAAGATATATCTAATAAACTGACATAAAAAACTACTGTACACCAAACACAACCTCACATCAAATACTTACACAAATACACACCAACATGGCTGATTACATGAAATATATAGACTCGAACAATCAACACTACTGTATAAGTACAAATGATTTTAATCTATGGACCAACATCACAAAAGAAAAAAATAGAATCAAAATATTGCACCAAAACATTAGATCGATCAATAAAAATTTTGACGAATTTATAATATACCTCCAACAGATTGACAATAATTTTGATGTCATTGTGCTGACAGAATGCTGGTTGAATGAAAACTATATCCCAAAAACAATCAAAAACTATCATACACACCACACAAATATACACAAAAACCAAAATGATGGTATAGTTACGTACATCAGTGATAAAAATAACATAAGCGTTCAGGAAATAAACATCATAGACTCCAACTGCTTACAGATTACATATGAAAAAGAAACATGTATCCTAGCTATGTACAGATCTCCATCCAAAAACAACATTACAAACTTCCTAACAGAACTTAACAATACATTAAATGACCTCAACAAATACAAAAATATCATCATCATAGGAGACCTTAACATAAACATTCTACAAAACGGACACCCACAAAATATAGAATACCTAACAATACTAGCACAGCATGGACTGGAGCCAACGATAAATGTCCCAACACGAGTAACACAAAACACTAAAAGCTGTATAGATCATATAATGATCAAGACAAAACTAAAAACCAAAACAGTAGTACTTGAAAGCACAATTACAGATCACTACATGAATATGATAGCAATAGACACCGAAAACACTAATTCGAACCAACATAAAATATTTACAAAAAAAATAATTGACTACTCAAACTTAAAAGAAAAATTACAAAAAATAAACTGGAATACAATATACCAAATAGATAATGTCGAAGAGGCCTGGAATAAATTTACAAATACGTTAACGCAAGAAATAAAAAATTTCACTTCAATAAAACACATAAAACTTACACACAAAGCAAAAAAAATTAAACTATGGATAACACAAGGAATATTAAACTGTATTCGTAAACGAGACAAAATTCACAAACAAATTAAACACACACCGTATGACATGGAACAACTTAATTACTATAAAAGATATAGAAACATCTGCACGAAAATTATTAGAGTAGCTAAGGAGTTATACTACAGAGAAAAACTTAAAGAAAATAATAACCCAAAGGAAATATGGAGAATTTTAAAAGAAGTTACATACACACAAAAATACAAACAGAAAAATACTATTGAACATCTAAATATTAACTCAAACCAAATTGATGCCAAAACAAATACAGAATGCATGGCAAACCATGTCAATAACTTCTTCGCAACTATAGGGAAAGTTTTAGCGAACCGTAAAAAACATAGCACAAACACAATAACACAAACAAACATTTCAAACATCAATACTCAACCGACACAACACAGATTTATAATAAAAACAACTTCGGAAAAGGAAATTGACAAAATAATAAACACATTAAAAAACCGGACTGCTCCCGGATTAGATGAGATAACAACGGATTGCATTAAAATAATAAAAAATGAAATATTAAAACCTATAACACACTTAATCAACCTTAGCATAACACACGCCTTCTTTCCTAGTACTCTTAAAAAAGGACTGGTGATACCTATTTATAAATCCGGAGACAAAATGGAAATAACTAACTATAGGCCAATCACATTGTTAAACTCGCTATCAAAGATTTACGAAAGAGTATTAAAAATCCAAATTATAAAATACCTGGAAGAAAACAAATTAATCTCGGATAAACAATATGGATTTAGAGAAAAAAGAAGCACAAAAGAAGCTTTGGCAAGTACAATAGATTATATACATAGCAACTTAGATCAAGGGTATAAATGCATAGCGATATATCTAGATTTAGCTAAAGCGTTTGATTCAATCTGCCACAAAACACTTTTTAAAAAATTAGAAAATATGGGTATCAAAGATAAAGAACTCCAACTATTGAAAAGTTATATGAGCGACAGAACACAACAAGTCAAAATTAATAACCATACTAGCAAACCACTGCCGATTACATACGGAGTTCCACAAGGAAGCATACTAGGGCCCATTCTTTTCACCATTTATATAAATGAACTTTGCAGCATGGAAATAGACGGTGAAATAATCAGTTACGCAGACGACACAGTTTTACTCTTTAAAGCTAAGGATTGGAAAAATGTATATAACAAAGCAAATCTAGGAATCACGCAAGTGAAAACATGGCTGGACTCTAACACACTTACACTAAACATATCGAAAACAAAATTCTCAACGTACAGTATAACTAACACGGGACAGCCAAAAAACGATACAAATACCATAAAAATACACGAATGCATTAACACAAACATCTGCGATTGCCCTCCTCTAGAAAAAACGGAACAAATAAAGTATCTAGGTATCGTAATTGACCATAACCTTAGATGGACACATCATATTAAACAAATCACAAATAAACTCCTCAGAACAATACACATTTTCCTAAACATAAGAAACATATATAAAATAAAACAAATGAAAACAATATATTTCGCACTTTGTCAATCAATAATAGAATATGGATTAATTGCTTGGGGAGGAGCAACAAACGCAGCTATCGCTCAAATAGAAATCGCACAGAAAACGATCTTAAAAGTAATACTTAAAAAACATAGACTAACCGATACAGATCAAATATATAAAAGTTGTGACGTACTAGATATACGCCAATTATATGTAAAAACACTACTGAACTACATTTTTGACCAAAAAAACACATTTCAACAAACCCCAAATATCACTAATAGACCAGTTAGACAAGCGTACAAAGAAAACATAAAAACTCCGACGGTAAACACTACCTTTGGAAAAAGACACCATAAATACCAAGCTATAAAAGCATTCAACAGTCTTTCACTTGAAACAAAAATTGAGGAAAACAAAAATAATTTCAGACATAAAATAAAAAAATGGATTAAAGAACAAAATAGACAATTTTACCAAAATTTCATAACATAAAAGAATAAAACGTATACTCCCAACACACAAAACCAATATAAAACACGTAACACTCACAAACACATAAAACATAATATACGCCGATTTTCATTTAATTACTTTATTTTTTTAGTTTATTAATTTAAAATAATTTTAATTTTTGATCTCTATTTTTAGTTTAAAATTATCTTTATTTTAAATGATTTTTTTGTTTGTTTTATCACCAACTTTGTATATTTCTTTTTTTTAAACTATAATGTATAAAGTATTATATTATAAAATGGGGGCCTCAGCACGGGTAAACAACCCAGTGAGGCCAACATTACTGGTTTGTACTATAAAAATTTGTAAAATAATACTGTATCAACAATAAAAAAAAAAAAAAAAAAAAAAAAAATTATCATTATCATTATCATCATCATCATTACATAGTATAAAATGAAGTCGCTCAAAATGTATGTGCGCGTTAATCTTTTAAACTACGCAACGGAATTTCATACGGTTTTCACGAATAGATAGAGTGATTGAAGAGGAATGTTTATATGTATAATACATGTAAATTATACTTGAGAAAAGCCGAGAAATTCAAAGAAAACATATTTTTGTGCGATATAAAACGGCTGGCGGGCCGTACTATAGTCACTTTTGAAATTCGTTCTACGGAAGAAATTGGAAAATAGATGTCCTAGAGTAAGTAGGTATTTGATTTTCCCTTTTCAAATATCCAGTGATGCATTGCAAGCATTCTATAATTACTGGCGATCGCTCGAATTGCATTCGATCAAAATGTATGTGCGCATATAATATCTTTTATACTACGAAACAGATTTTCATGCGGTTTTCACCAATAGATAGAGTGATTCAAGGGGAAGGTTTATATGTATAATACATGCTTATTATAGTAGAGAAAAGCCGAGAAATTCAAATATTCAATTCAGGCAGTGGGCAGCGGGCAGCGGGCAGCAGATGGCAAGCGGGTGGTGTGGATTTTATAAAGGTTGGGTAATCGCGTTGTGTTTCGTTAGCCACAGCAACGTGTGGCCGGGTCTGCTAGTTAGTTATAAATGACAAAAAATATGGCTTCGTTAGAGGTATATCAACTACAACAATTTGAAACGACAACGATTTGAAACAACATTAAAACCTAATTTTAAATGCATATGGGTTCAATGTGACAAATTGTTAATTGTGGATGTGAAGGAAAAATATCATTGCTGCAATAAGCACTGCTTGAAACCAGCTGCATTCCGGGAGACATCTTGAATTTATAGCTAAATGAAGCTAATGAATCTATATATTTGTCAATGGAATCAATGATAAATAAACAAAACGTGTGTAATAAAATTGTAAAAATATATATTTTTAAATGAAACCATTTAACTTTGTTTGAACCACTTTTATATTTGAGTAAATCCGACCGGTTTCAGAACGACCATTCCTTCTTAGGTCAAATGTATACTGATTTCTGATTTGACAGTTTTGAAATATGGATGGGAACAGTGCATTATTATGGTAGTGGAAGAGCCGTTGCTAGGTATTAATGAAGAGTGGGTGGGTAGGGGAACATATCCATGATTGGGCTATAAGACAATATTTTTTGTTTGTTGATAATAGATTTATTGTTTTTAAGGGATTTTTTTATGTCCAAGGCTTCTAAGTTATATAAACGTTTTCCTTCATGATTAATATGAAGAATATTTATCCCAGTATTTTTTTCAAAACTATGGTTATTTTCAATGATATGGTTAGCGAACTCAGAAAAATTATTATTAATAAGACACCTTAAATGTTCTTTGATTTTGATTTCCGGTCGGATTTACTCAAATATAAAAGTGGTTCAAACAAAGTTAAATTGTTTCATTTATCTATAATGGATAACCACAAAGTTCAATCAAAAGTATATATATTTTATTATTATTATCTGTAAGAATGAAGAATGTTGAAAATTTTTGTCCTAAAGTAGATACCTAGTTTCGTTGACCAAATGTTGTGTAAGTTAGAGTCATTGAAAGTTTTTGTTTTTTTTTAATTTCCTATATTTATTTCTTTAATGGTTATATAATTTGTGGATTTTTCGACCACCATGCTAGGCACATGCCTGTGTAATGATGATAGGAGTAAATCTTTGTTAGCATTTCGAGTATATAAAGTGTTGAATCTTGAGTTGACCAAATCAGACGTAGCCTAACAGCCTTCGCCTCTTCCTTTCTTCCTTTGTCTTCCCCACTATTCACCAAAAACCGAAAAATCAAAAAAGTAATGACTTGTTCACAACTACATAATATTGTAAAAGATTTTAGATTAGTGCAAACTAAAACACCGCGGTTCTAGAAATGATAAATGTTCGGTATGAACACTAGGCTACCCCGTAATCATAATCTAATAAATCACAATCTCCGCCGTCTGGCTGTTATTATAGTATCGACTCATCGATGTTATGATTCTACAAGACAAAGGAAGATGATTCTCCATTTTCATAACGTGTTGGTTTACGTCGCAATAAAAATAGATGAGTGGACCCATAGTCGTTCTATTGCTTGCTCGCGGGGTTCAGCTACTTTTGAAGGAATTGTCAACATGTTTTCCGCAGGCGTTCTCGCGATTTGTTGATATCTATGTTTTCGTTTATTTGAATATATGGTTTTTTAAATAAATCAATTTGAATTTAACTTCCGTTCTCTTGATTCCACTTCATCCATCTCACGAATCAAGTAAACACTATTTTTTTAAATTTACAATAATTTTTAAAATTTATTTAGTAACAGCACCTATTATATTTTTAATTTCTAGAAAAAAATGCCTTATGCATAAGGGAAAAGATTACATATTACCAGAATATTTCGACGATGCAGATCAAAAAAGAAAAAATAACACATTTAAATCATTTTTCGACTTATTGTCTTAAACAGCATTTCAAATTTCTGTGTAGGTATTAAAAAAATTAATGTTCGTATTTAAATTTATATATATAATTAATTATCAACTAGGCCGTAAACAACTCAAAAAAGTCATAATTTTGAATACTGCCCCAAGTAGGTATTACGAAAGAAAATTTGGGAAGCGGGTATGAGTACCGCCACCCGGGAACTTTTTATTGGATAATCAACACCCCTGCCACAGGGCACCCTAGGTGGTTTGCTTCGTTTGGTGAGTTAGCAGGGATGCCCGGGTTCAAAGAGTGAGGTTTGTCTAGGTGTTGGCGGCGGATGCATCTGCCCAACTACTGCGTGAGGGAGATATTTTGATATTTCCAGCTAGACTCTCTTGATTCGTCGCTTTGCACCGCAACGGGAGGAACGGATTCATACGTCCGTCACTCCTAGACACAATGACCCCAGATTCCTACACCCACCCCTCATTCCCTTTTCCTTCCCAAAATTTCTTCTCCTTTTTTTATTTTTTTTTCTTTTTTTATTTATTTATTTTAGCATATAAAATATAATATACATTTAGATAATGTAGTAATTTGCGTACATGTTCATTTTAAAATACGTTCATACCACTCTTCCATGGAAGCATTAGCTTGTGTCTGGAAGAGTAGTGTACATTTTTAATGCTATATTTAAGTTCTTAAATTACAATGTGAATGTAAAAAACAATAAGTTGTAAGTTCGGTGATATGTAAATAGTTGCTAAAAACAATACAAAATTTAACTTATTTGAAGAACAGAGTATCACTTGGAAACTGAGTTATAAGTAGTTGTTCTTGAGATTAGATTAGTCGGAAACTTTTTTTTTTTGTTTTTTTTTTATATTATCTTTAAAATATTTTTTAACAGTGTTTATTAATTGGATTTTATCATTAATTTTTCTAATTTCATCCGGTAATCGCTTGAAAATAAGTCTTCCTTGATAAGTATAATAATTTTGTGCAAAGGAAGTGTTTAATTTTGGGCATGAGAAAATATATTTATGTCTAGTACGGTTTTCAGTTATAAATTGATATTTTTCTTTTTCTTTTATAGTTTGAATCAATGCATTTCTATTGTATAGATCTTTGAAAGATGGTACTTGGAATTCCTTAAATAATTGATCCGTTGGGTAGTCAGAAGGTTTTTTTAATATGATTTTAATTATTAGCCTCTGCACAACTTCAATTGGGGAAAGATTAGTTTTGTATGCGGATCCCCAGCTAATGATAGCATATTGTAAAGTTGATTGAACCAAAGCGTAATATATTAGATATAAGTTTTTTACAGATAAAAAATTTCTGATTCTTAAAAATATATAAATCAATTTTCTAATTTTTTTTACAACTTGACAAATTTGTTCCTTCCATTTCAAATTTTTATCGATAATGACTCCTAAATATTTGATTGTGTTTGTTGTTTTTAATATTGTGCAGTTTTGGATACAATAATTTTTACTATGTGTTTTGGAATTATCATGGATGATGATGTCAATGTTTTTAGGGGTATCATTTTTGTGTATTGCAAATGGAATTACAAATGTTTTATCACCATTTAGTGATAGTAAATTTACGTCGAAGAAATTCTTTAAAATATTTATGTCTTCGGTGGCTTTAAATGTTACTTTTTCCCAAGTTTTATCGCTAATTATTAATACCGTATCATCGGCATATGAAGTAATTTGGCCATGTAGTGGTTGAAAAAAAATGTCATTAACATATATGGTGAAAAGGATTGGTCCTATTACTGTACCTTGAGGGATTCCAAAGTCTGATATTTCTTTATCGCTATTAATCTGATTTATTTTTACGACTTGCGGTCGATTTTTTAGGTAGTTCGAAATCCATTTAATTGCCTTGTCTTTTATACCTATATTGTATTTAATTTTTTTTATTATTTATTTGTTACAATCATAAAGGTACTTAAATTAACATGATAATATATATTTAAAATTATAAACTAGACATATGTACCTTTACGAGAGTTAAAAACTCGTGTATAAAGGGGAAAAAATAAAAATTAATAAATAACTAAAAATTATAACTTAACGTTCAGTGTGAAGAAAATTAAAACAAAAAATGTACATATATGAAAGTGAAAAGAACTTTTTGTATATAATAATATAAAGTTAAATATTCAAAACAAGTTATTTAAAATTAAAATAAATAAAAGTACTAGATGCACTAAAAAGTAATAGAATAAGAAAAACACGATGTCAATTGATTCTAATTAGCTAAATTATTTATGTTAGAATAGTTCTTTATTTTTAAATTTATTATAATCAAGTTCTAACCTCAGTTCTGTAGCCTATGTATTTTTTAACGGTGGAACTTGAAAATCTTTGAAAAGTCGTGAGGTTGCATAATCTGGTGGTTTTTATGTTTTTTTTCCCTAAAAAATCTTCCACACAGCATCCTCAAAGATGACATAGGCCCCTAGGGTATTTGTTTTCCTCAGGGCCTCTAGTGTGGATCTAATGTAAAAAATAATAATAATAATACGCCGTGCTCATGCGTTTATAAATTGATGGATTAATTCATATTTTTCATGAATCCTATAAATGTGGAATAAACGGTAAAATATATAAAAGCCATTCAATTGTTCTTTAAAGCTCTGCAACCGGGCCCGAAAAGAAGAAGATGGAGAGATACAAAATTACGAATGTTAGAGGAGAGCGCTAACATTTACAGCCACAAAATCGATGCAAAAATTGCGAAAATGTTTAATAAAACACGACTCGTTTAAAATAAAGCAAAAATCTCGCAGGCATTATCTTAAACAGCATTTGAAGAAAAACTGTGAATTTTTTCATACATATGTAAAACAACTTGTAAAATAACTGAAACAGACGTGTTAATAATATTTTTGGGAGCATACTTTGCGATTTTTTTCTATGGAGGGAATTTTATATAATTTGCGTTTCGGCGCGGGCAAAGTCCAGATATTATCTTCAAGAAAAACATATATTTTTTTAAGAGCTTTAAAACTTACCGTGTTTAAGGGAAATATGTAATAAATCGGTACAAATCCGGGTTGCGGGCCCTTAAGCTAAAGACAGTTTATATATCATGGTATTAAAATTCGGAGGTATAATTTTTTAACGAGGGCGGGAAAATTCCAAATCGAACGCTTACAAATTTTCGAGCGCTCAAGGCTGAAATAGATTTTATAGCGCAACGCTCCGGTGGCTAACATAATAACGTATAATTCGCTAAATCATCACCCTTACTCTAATCTCTACCGTGCAGGCAAACTGAAGGTCTAAAATGATTTTATTTTGCCATGTCTTCCTCGAATGTTGCTGATTTTTACTTCCAAAATATTGGTTCATTTGCTTTCGGCCTAACTAGAAAACGATCGAGAACCCCTGTAGCATAATGGTACGATAGATGACAGTGTGCTTCGGCAATAATGTAGGTTCGAGTATATTTACCCATTTGACTTATGACCGACCGTTGACACAGTGTTACAGTAATAATTGTTCCAAGTTTCGGCACTCTGTTATTACTCCTGTTTTTACTCTGTCATTAATTATCATTTATAAGCCCAAGTTATTATTTTAGTTGGTAATTTGTGTTGAAGTTTAACATAAATTGCTACTAATTATTGCCCATTCACCGGCTAATTAGATTTTTACTTTGTAATAGTTTATACCAAACGAAACAAAATAGAAAAGTTAATTTTCTGATGGAGTCGGGAGAGCTATTGGAGAAATCTTATCTAAATTATAACTCGGTTGAAATAACTTCCTCAACTTTCTTTTCACAACGATGATTTTCAAACTTTGAAATTTTCAAAAGTGAAAAAATGTCCAACGTGAAATTATGTCGTCATGAAAAATAAAACATTTTGCAATTGCATTTTCCTGTAACTCTTCCAGAAGTTAATGAACGCTTTTATTATTACCGTGACGATTCACGGTTACGGTACCGTGACGGCAAAAAGGCAGCAAATATACGTTCCTCATTGTTATAATGCTGCAGCTCTTTCAAAAGATGAGATACACAATATACATAGGACTGTTTCCTCCAAAAGAAAAAAAGTGATCATTTACTTGTATATCTCTCCCACAATTTGGGAGGCGTGAATGGGTACCGCCGCCCCGGAAACCTTTAATGGTAGATTATGATATTATTAGCGCAACTCGCGAAAAATCACAGGATATTGTACGTTTTGTGAAGCAGAAAGTATTTATAATAATTATTTATTGTAATTATTTAAACTTAATGAGTAAAATCTCAAATAATAATATTTAATTAAATGAAGATAATATTTGCGAAACTCAACTGTCCCTGCGGAGCCAATATCTTTTTCTGATTTTTCTGTCTACAGATTTTCGATTGAGTTTCGCTAATATTGTCTTCATTTAATTAAATATTTATAATAGGTTTGCCTCAAGATAAACAAAAAATGTGCTGTCATAGGCTGTCGTAAACAAAAAATGTGAATTTTCGAGATTGACCAGAATTACTTTTCGAATGATATAGGCTATAGCTTAGAGTTCGGGCGTTATGAAAAATAATTTCATTTTTCATACATTTTCTGTCGGTAACAAAATCGATTTATTGCAAACGTCAGAAAAAAACAAAACAATTGTCACCTTGGAAACGATGTATTTTTTTTTTAATTTGGCAATTCACCCTAAAAAGATTGCTTTGCTGGCGTCGTACTTAATAACTATCTCTAAAAATGAATCGCCGAAATGTATGTATGCGCAAAAAATCCGAACGACTGCACCAAATTGAACTATTCTTTTTTTTTGTTGTTCGTTATTTTGTATAAAACTACCGTTGAGTTCTGGCATTATGAAATTTGTATAAAAAATTATAATAGGTTGCACGCGAGCAGTTTGAAAACTGAATGTATCGGGAATGAATGTGTGGAATTCGAGAGGTGAGAGGGGGGAGTGGGGAGGGGGTTAGGGGAGGGAGAGGCGGGAGGGAAGGAAGGGAAAGGGGAAGGATGGAGGAGGGTGTGGGGAGGAGTAGGGGTTGGGGGGAAGGGGGTTGATGGGGGGAGTGGTGTGGGGAGAGGAAAGGTGGAGGAGGCGGAGTGGGGTGGGAGAGGTGGGAGGGAAGGAGGAAGGTGGGGGGAGGTGGAGTGGGAGGGGTATGGGGTGGGGGAGGGGTCGGTGGAGAAGGAGATGGAGGGAGAGGGGGGTTGATGGATGAGTGGAGTGGGGAGAGGAAAGGTGGAGGGTGGAGGAGAGTGGGGAGTGGTGAGGGGAGGGGGGAGGGGGGAGGGGGAGGGTGGTTGAAGGGGGAGGGGTGGGTGGAGGGGGAGGGGGGGGTTGATGAGGGTCTTGGAGTGGGGAGAGGGAAGGTGGAGGAGGCGGAGTGGGAAACCCCTAATACCATGCGAGCGAAGCCGCGGGAAAAAGCTATTTTAAAATAATTTTGTTTCCTACACCATCGCTTGTCTGAAATGATTTATTCTGACCAATTCACTGACATACATGCATACAGACATACATACCCATACACTGACAACTGAAATTAGGTTGCTGTGTGGAGGGTCTTTTTGTGGAAAGGAAGGAGTGAACCTGGATCCCGAAGAGACCCAAGTCGTAGGAGGGAGGAATCATAGAGGCTGGCAAATCACAGCCGAACTCTAGAACTCAAGAACGAGTCGTAGAAGCGACCCATTCTCATGTGACAAATGTCAACAAGTATGAACTAGGGATTATTTCTTCATCTACGAACATCTGAAAGCAGATGAAAATAATTTAACATCTTCTTTTTCTTCCTCGCATTGTTCCAACTCATTGCCTAGGTAGGTTATTGGGGTAGGCTCTTCTCGTTCTCAGGCTATATCTTCTTCGGTTCTGAGTATCGCTTTCATCCAGGCCGTGTCTCTGTAATATTTTGGAGCATTAATTCATCCAGGAGTTCTTTGGTCTTCTAGTCTTCTTAGTCTGGATGACCGTCGATAAAGCTCCATAAACATTGCCTGCTTCACTGTGTAGTCTGGTGGTCTCCGTCTTACGTGCCCAAACCATCTCAACTGTCGTTCCTCCAGCTTACTGTGTATGTCCGTGACACCCAGGCTACCACGAATGCGTGAAATTTCAATCCTATCTTTTAGTGACACCGACCATAAGCATTCATATATTACTTTTGTGTGACCTTGACATTATTTTTTCACCCTACCGCACAATACCATTTCGCTAACTTAATACAGTCTTAAAGGGTTGCAGCAATATACCAACGTTTATTCGAGGGTTCGAAGTATTACATACTAACGATATAAAATACACGATATTTGAGTACCGAGGATCTATCAGACCAAACTTTTTATACAATACTCAACATTTAACGTGTGTTGCCTTTATAAGGAGTTATGTTTTACGATACAAATATGTGCGTAATAAAACTTTCGGCACGTGAATATTTCAACCTTTTTTCGTTTAGAAACTTTTACGATGAATATTCTCCTGAATATGTTAAGGAATAAACTTGAAAAAACGTCCATCAAACTGCTGTAAAAGAAAATTATTTTGAATATAAAAATTGTCTTATGCAAGCCAAGTTGCCAGCTGAAAATTTGAATAAATTTATGTGACTTTTTCCTTCTCACATCAGCATTCATATTATTTTTACGAGTGGCTCAATAAATTCACACTAAAAGCTGATTGTTGATTATATATTTTATTATATTGTTGACGATGTTGATCACTATTCCATTTCTGTTTATAGCATTTATGGGGGATAGTTTTCGCTGAAATCGTGAAATATTGAAAAATGTAAAAATATTCTGCACTTCGCTTTCGTCAAACTTTTAAATTTTTCGATTTATTTTGGGGAATACTGGATAGCTTCTCCGATGAAACCTGCATCGGAAATAAATTGAAGTCCCAAAACAATGCAAAGCTTTTATAAAGAGTGACGTTTAGATACAGAGTGAATTTAGTTTTGCAGTAAAAGTAGGTACAAGTAGCGTATTTTCCATTCCAAATTGAATAAAATAGACTTTGAAGACCTGCAAAGCTGTTTTAAAGTGGTAAAATAAATCCACTTTATAAAGGTGAATGGTAGTGGTGGGTGTTTACATACATTACAGACATTTTCATGGGTTATCATTTATATTGTTTAATACACTAATGGCCTTACTAATAAACGTTTTTTTTTACATTAGCTTCACACATGAGTAAAAAAAGACAAAAAGATGGTGTGTGGAAGATCTTTTAATGAAAATAAACGAGAGGAAGTTCTGGGAAGGAAAATTATGTGAGGAGTGGGTAGGAATCTGGAGGTCAGAGTGTTCAGGAGTGACGGACGTATGAATTCATTCCTCCCACTGCGGTGCAAGGTGATGGGTCTAGAGTTCTAGAGAGTCCGGCTGGAGAGGTTTAGGTTATTGGGGGCGTGAATGGGTACCGCCGCCCCGGGAACCTTTATGGATAACCAACACCTCTGCCACAGGTCACCCCAAGTGGTTCGCTACGTTTGGTGATTTAGCAGGGGTGCCCGGGTCCATGGGGTGAGGTTGTTTGTCTAGGGCTTGGAGGCGGATGACCTGGACAAACTGAACCCCAAATTCCCACCCACCCCTTAAACCCTTTTCCTTCCCAGAACTCTCCTCTCCTTCCTTTCCTTTAAAAAACTCTCCACACAGCATCCCAAAAGATGACATAGGCCCTGAGGAAAATTATTTTCCTATGGACCTCCTGTGTGGAGCTCATGTAAAAAAAAAGGTTAGGTCTCTCTCAAGTCTCTCCCGATCCGGCCCAGACTTTGAAAAAACCCCAAGAAACCGGGTAATTAAATCACCCCACTTGGGGTGATCTATGTATAACAGGGGTCTTGATTATCCAATAAATGGTTCTTGGTTCGGAGGTACCCATACCCGCCTCCCAAATGGTAGTTTGTAACGTGTTTTAAAATTTTTCACAATTTATAAAATAACCATTTAAAAAACCTACATAGTGGTTTATTAGTAGGTATATTTTTTAGTAATTAACGAAGTTATAATTTTTCTCACAGAAAAAAAAATTTTTTTAGACAATTTAAGGCCATTTTTTTTTAGAAGCCGCCATTTTGTCAAAAATTTATATTTTACTTATTCCTTCAATTAATTACAAAATTACCTATACATAAATTTAAAGAAATCCGTTAAGTTTTTTCATTTGAGATTTTCCTATTCAGAGATATCGTGGTCACCGCAAGATGCCCTTTTTAGAGGAGCTCTTGGAGATCAGCTATAGCAGCTTTCAAAATTTTCATTTTATTTACAAAAACAAAAATGTTAAAATACAGTTAAGAGTTACCATAATACGTGCACAAATTTTTACATTAATAAATTTAAGTCTTCTCAGGAAAAAATTCTTGACAAATTGCATTTTTGGGCCTCCTGACTGTAATTACCCCAAGCAATGCAACGATGTCGATATTCGAATAGACGGTAGTATTTCGTTCCGAGGTTTTGACGAGGAATAGCTAAGTACCCTCAAATACTCGCACAACAGTTTTGTGTCTGGGAAAGTAATTGGTCTCTTTGGCGTATTCTGAGTGCATTAGACTCAATGGACCACTATAGTCTGTCAAGTAGATTGACATGAACCTTCGAATACATCAAACTGTACACTTGACATATTTGATGTAACTCCATATATACTCCATGCCGTAGAGGTTAGGCGAGATATGCTTGCGTCGAATATCGTACAGATGCATTTTGGTTGATGCACTTATTTCGGTTTTTTCCGAAGTGACATCATATTAAATTTTTGAATACTAATGCTCATTCTAATAGTTTTATTTATTTAGAAAAATCAACAGATTATTTACATCTATTACATCTAAAATTAATAACACAAATTAAATCTAATAATAGATTTTCACAAAAACTATGAATCTTGTAAAGAGAGTCCAATTCACTTGTGGTGCCAATGTCCTGCCCTGGTGGGAACTGGGCCCAGATACCTGGGGAGACACACTGTTTATTTATTTATTTATTCTTAGTACATTTACATTACAAAGGTATAATATATTGTCCTCCACACTAGGAGTTCACCTGTGTTGTAGAGGACATTTATCAGTTGTAAATTATGAATTATAAATTGTGAATAGTAGAACAAAAGAGTGTTAATTGCTAATACAAAAAGAGAAACAATAAAAATCAAAATATAAAATCGACTTCAATTCGACAAAAATTATAAATTAAAAGTTAAAAAGATTGTAGCCAGTTTCTTATGTTTTTTTTGTATTCAATAATATTAGTTGTTTATATTGTGTAGAAAGAGAATTGAATAGTTTTATAGCCTGGTATCTGTAGTGTTTTTGTCCAAAGGATGTGTTTGTTTTTGGTATTTGTAGTTGGTGAGCATGTCTTGTTCTAGTATTGCGAGAATTTTGTGAATTGTTAAATGTGGATAAGTTCTTGTAAAGGAAAGTAAGTATTTGTTTTGAATATCATTTTTGAATTTTCAGCACTGGGAATTTTTCGAATATGATTGAAGTGGGTGTTAGTATTGGTAACTCAAGTATTACTTTTATTAGGGTTTTGTGAACTTTAAACACTGCATTAATGTATTTTTTACTGGCACAGCCCCAGGCAATAATGCCGTATTCTATTATGGATTGTGCAAGTGCAAGGTATATATTAAGAACCAGAAGGCTTACAATTCTTTTTTTTACTATTAAAATCTTATTATCTTTTTTTCATGTACAATTATATTCACCTTATTATATTCTTTTTTCCCAAATATTTTCTATGAGTATACCTTTATGAAATACGAGCATGTGGGACTGCACTAACCTCCCCACATACCGGTATAAACATTTATTATTATTATTATTAACTAGCTGGTACCCGGCATGCGTTGCTATGCTATTTAATAAAGAAATTGTTTCTCCCCGCGCATCCTTTCCCATTCGTCCCATTCCCCTTCCGCCTCCCCTTCTTCTCCCGCGTCCCCTTCCCCTCTCGCGTTCCCTCTCCTCTCCCCACTCCCATCACCCGCTTCCCTTGTCCCGTGAACCCCCCTCCCGAGTTCCTCTCCCCCCTCCTGAGTTCCCCTCCCCCCTCCCGTGTTCCCCTCCCCATCCCTCCCGCGAACCCCCTTTCCCGAGTTCCCCTCCCCTCCCCTCCATTATCCTTCACCCCTCTTCCATCTGCCTCCCCCTCCCGCATTCCATACATTCAGTCCCGGTACATTCAATTTTCAAACAGTTTGCGTGGCACCAATGAAATTTTTTATACAAATTTCATAATGCCAGAGCTCACCAGTATATATAGAAACCTTTGCGGGCATGCTCACAACAACTATCAAATTTTCATCGCAATCGGATGAACGGTTAGCAATTCGTGATAAATTTATTTCATCAAACTCGCGAACTGTCAAACGTACGAAGTTTTCTGAAATTATTCAATGTTCTGCGCTCTGTAAGAACCTTCTACAAATTATTAGAAAACTTTTATATTATTATTATTTTATTTGCTTCAATTCTAGTGGACCCGAGGAACGTCAAATGCTTGACAGGAAAGTTGGGTAGAGTTGTTTTTACTATCTTATTCGCAATTTTTCCATATTTTTTCACCTTTTAAACCTTCCCTGGACTACGACAAACATTTCAAAACCAAAATCAGCTAAATCGGCCCAGCCGTTCTCGAGTTTTAGCGAGACAAACGAACAGCAATTGATTTTTATATATAAGAAGATAAAATCGAACGGTAATATTGAAAACCGAACACTCGTTTTAAAGATTTCGTTGTGTCGGAAATGCTTGTTTAAAAATAATGTTAGGTTCATTGTGTTTACTCGGATGTTGATATGCGGTTGCCACGCGTTAGTAATTAATTATTCTCTCTGTAGTTTTCTTTTAACGATATTATGATGTGTTCATTGAATTAAATAAATTACAAAGTAATCACTGAATCATTATAATTATTAATACCAGCAATAGGATTTGTACATTGTAAATACATGACATACTCGGCGCATAATTACCCTGAATGACCATAAATTCGGTCGGTCGCTAACTAATATCACTGTTTATGCATATTTATCAAAATAGTTATTTTGAAATTATCGGTAATTAGTTCAATTTGTCGGTAATTAGGAACCGGTTAGTAACATTGTATCGAAATCATACACTTTTAAGCACCCTTGGGGTAATTTAATCACTGATGTTTCCATGTACAGGGTGTATCAGGCCTTGCCCGACAGCATTTCCTCAGTGATTTAAAGAAAAATTTGAATTTTTTTGTTTTTGTTTTTGTTTATTCATTTTTTTTTATCTAATTTTATTGTTATGTACTGGTCACTATATTTCACGTTCCCCCGTCCCAACCCCCAGTGTCCATATCCAAAAATAGTTTTTGGCTTATATTTTTCCAACCAAAAAACGTCATCGGAGATCAAAATGTCTTTCAAATATTTATCCAAATTAGCTCAAAAATTGCTGGGATATCCAGATATACCCCCTTTAGACCGTATTTCTGAGTGTTCCTTCGAAATTTCCGGATGTGAATTCACAATAATCTAGCCAAAATAACTTCGAAGATTTTCAAGCAAAGCAAATTATAAAGCAAATATACTACCTAGGTACTACAAAAAAATTGAGAAATTTTGTTTGAAAGTACTTAGTTGTCAAAAACTTGTATTGTACACATTTTACGTACCCGCCTATTCGCAGATGAAGGTGCTTGCATATGACCAAGAAAATCTTCAAAATTGCTGTTCGAAAATACTAATAATCTGAAAACAATGCATGGATGGATATCATGGCCATCTATGTATGCATAACAAAGAATTAAAGAAAGTAATGGCAAAAAACATCCACTTTGAGAAACATCCACCAAGCGCAAAGTTTCACTATTTTTTTCATTAAATCCTCACGGGAGACCCTGAGGAAAATAATTTTCCTAAGGGCCTGTGTCATCTTTGAAGATGCTGTGTGGAGGGTCTTTTTGAGGAGAGGAAGGAGAGAACATAGGTCTTGGAGAGACCCATGTTGTAAGAGGGAGGAAACACAAGCCCGCAAATCGTTCCACAGCCGAGCTGTTGAACTCAAAAAGTCGTAGAAATGACCCGTTCTCATATGAAAAATGTCAACTATGTACATGTGTTGGGTGCGTGTTTTCCGACTATACAGCGGTGCCGAGGGGACCAATGCAATGACGCTAGTTACTCTGAGCGTCTTCCATTGTTCCGGTTCTGCACAGAGTCGAGGCTTTGTTTTTAGGTATTTTGGGGCTCCAGACTAGAGGTGACTGCCAAATTCACCCACGGGGCGCACTTGCGATTTGCATAGGGTTAGCAGTTGTTTACTTTCAGAGTTTTTGAAATGTTCTTAGCAATTTTATGTTCAAAATTAATTTATATTTTCTTAGAATCTTAAAAACTTAAAGTGTTCAAGAGGTAGAAATTCTGATTAGGGGCTATTTGCTTAATCGCGCCTGCAACCATTTCAGGGGTGACATTTGTGAACAGGTCATCATCGGTCGCATGTGAACATGTCATTATATATATGATTTCGTGGTATCTCCTCGATCTTCGCTTAAAGAAAAGAGTCTCTAAATTCGTTGAATATGTTTTTATATATTATGTTATTGAGGCATTATTATTGGGCGTTCAAACTTAAAAGTTGTTTACTCTTAAAGCATCTGCAGGCCCTGTACAGAATCGTGTTTTATTAAACATTTTCGCTTAAATATTATCGCTTATAATTAGCGCTCCCTCTAACATTAATATTTACATATCTCCCCTTTTTCTTTTTGAGAACTTACTACCGAGCCAAGAAACAATAACAATTGATTTATTAATTGACCTTTGTTTTCACAAAAAAAAATATAGAAGTACCAGTAGAAGAATTAATTTCTACTTTAAAAATTCATGTTGATATTTCTAGAATTCTTTATAATGAAAGAAATATTTTTTTAAAGCTATTCAACGAGAATTGGAATCAATAAAATGTTTTTTTTGGCTAGGTCAACATAACTATCCAAATACTGTAAATTAGCCGTCTGTAGTCGGAGGTAAAATGTTAATTACGAAGTTATAAACGAATGGATACATTTGTTTGTTTATTTAGCACAATATATTATACATTTATATACATTATTTATTAAATTTTGACTGCCCAACTAGGAGTATTATCCCGTTTTAGGACAGTCAAATAATTATGGGTATGAACATGTGGAGAATGATTTGTACAAAAAGAAAGAAAATTGCTGAAATAAAAAGAAGAGAAGGAATATAAAATAAAATAAAAAGAAAAGTTTTAAATATAGTACCTAACTGTTATTTGTTTAGCATAGCAAAAGAAAAAAAGAGAAGAGAAAGAATAAAATAAAAATGAAATAACCAATTAAAACATAAAATAGCCGTGGATTGTTTCGCATAGTTGTTGAAATGATAAGCCTACATACATATTTTGTATAATTATGAATAAAAAAGAGAAGAGATAAAATAAAATAAAATATGCAATTAATACATAAAAGTAATAGGTAGGTACATACAGATAGGTAGAAACACATAATAATATAGATAGGTAGATACACATAATAATATAGATTAGAAAACAGGGGTATCTTTTACTTAGATCATTTTTTGTTGGAATTTTTGTTGTTGTTTTTGGTTTGTGTTTGATTTTATTTTTTGTGTAGTAAAAGTTCATGAACACTTATTTGTTTTTTTTTTTTACAATTTTTGGGCCATGATGAAAAAAATGTGATTTTTTTTCTTGGAGCCAGCCCTTGGAGTCTCGGGTGCTAATCAGAAATAATCGAACAGTATTAATACCGTAGCGTCTGCGTGGTTGAATTTCCGAACCCAGCTACGAATGCATGTCGCACGCCATACGCGCCGCGCAACAAATAACACCTGTGTACCTGGAATTTCACATAAAGCTACTGTTATAATTCGGTTTCGAATTCAAGAATTCGACACAAGATGTCCCTACTTCCGTCAGCAGATTGGACGGGGACGTCTCCTCCCTAGGTATAACTGCTTCGAATTTGTGAACATGTGGTATCTCCGGGTATGAAAAGATTGACGGAAATACATGTTGTATCAAGTGGCTATAAATTACATACGACGTCATTGCTCTGTCTCAGTTACTTTGTTCCGGTGACTAGCTACAGCGGATCCAAGGAACGGACTGTTTTTGGAATGAATTCGTATTGGATCTATAAAATGGTCACCAACACTAACTAGGCGAAGCCGAACCAAAAGGCGCCCGCAGGGCTTAGCAGTAACAGCAAGTGTGTATTAGTATTGTCCAACAATATTTACAAAAGATATTTCACATACGCACATTCGTTTACCCGATTTAAAATTAATTCTCCAGATTAAACGTCCAGGTATTTTCCGCATTGCAAATTTGTTATCATGATTTGTGGTTGCCAACATTGTCCGAGTAATTCCAAATCATCAAAGCCGTACTATTTATTATTTTGATTTGAGGTAATCCTGTTGGTATTGACATGACCGTAGGTTACATTTGTAATTAATTATCATCACAGATAATTATTTTCACAAGCACCTTTTATTATAATCCTCTGGTTTCGTGACTTTTCATCCCCCTACAAAATATCGCCGAAAAAATATCCTGCGGAGAAAACAACCCCCACAAAAATTAGTAACCTGTATTGTTCGTTGTTTAGTAAAATTATTATAATGTGTGGCTAGTTTGTGTATTCTGAAAGGGTAGAGCATGAATTATGTGTGACATTCACTATTATCAATGAAAGACTGATGTTATCATAATATAAAATAGTTTATTGAAATTAATCTTCAGATGACAAAGCGATATTATTGAATTTAGATATTTAACGTGATCTCAAGATGTGGTTGTAATCCTCTAAGATAAAATTACAACAGTCAAGTTAAATTGCAAGAATAATAAAAATGAAGTTACGTTATGTGGATGCATGATTAAATGAATTAGTTGACCGCCAGAGTTTTTAAACCAATGAAACCCAAGTAGAATAATTTAGTAATTAAATGGTAACCTTTGAATATACTAAAATAAATAATATATTACGAATCCGGAACGCCATGGTGTGTTGAGTTTTGACAGCCTCTTTTGACATTTCTCGGGCTTGCTTATTCCGAACTGAAATTTGTGCAGACCGGCCACGATCACCAGATTATCTCTTTGCATACGCTCTTGCCGTACTTTATCGTATTCGGGGTTGGATGGTACAGATGTAAACAATCTTTTACAAATTCTACTAAAACCTAACCTAACCTAAACTAACTAAAAAAAGAATTTCTTCTTCTGCTTTGATTATTCTCTGTTCACACTTCCCAAACAAGTTCTCTTTATTATGAAACTGTTATTATTTATTACAAAGAACATTTTTTTGGTTTTGATTCATTAGTTAACATTTTACAATATAATTGAATAAATTTGGCCTCACTGGGTAGCTCACCCGTTCTGAGGCCGTGATATATATAATACAATATTATAAACGTGAAAGTTTGCATTGATGAATATGTGTTTGTCATTCTTTCACGCAAAAACTGCTGAATCGATTTTAATGAAACTTTACAATAATATAGCTCATATATCAGAATAACATGTGCGCTATGTGTAATGGTAAGCTCTGGCGTTATGAAATTTGTATAAATGAAAATGGGTGGATTTCATTTTCATTTATTCATATATTTTAGCGGCAGGGAGGAAAGGCAGAAGGAAGGGGAACGGGGAGGTGGGGTTCGCGGAGAGCGAAGAGTCGAGGGAGGGAGAAGGCGGTGAAGGAATGGTATTGCAAAGCATGCCCGCGACCAGCTAGCTTATAATATATTATTAAAATAAATACCAGGATTAAAGAATAACACCCCCCATTGTCCTCTTTGGGGATGCTGTATGGAGGATGCTTAAGGAAAGAAGAAGAAAAAGTTCTGAGAACGAAAAAAGTATGAGGAGTGAGTAGGAATCTGAGGGTCAATATGTCCAGGAGTCCAGGACATATAAATCCGTCCTTCCCACTGTGTTGCAAGGCAATGTCCCGTGAGAGTCCTGCTTGAGAGGTCAAAAGGACTCCCTCAACCACACTCTTTTAATCTGGCCCGCCACGCAGCAGATCGGCAAACACCTCTGCCACCAAGATCTAGTCAAACCACACCACATCAACCCGGGCACCCCTATTATGTTACTGAACGTAACGAACCACTTGGATTGACCTATAGCAGGGGTGTTGGTTATCCAATATGTGGTTCTTGGGGCCCGTACACATATCTCCTTAATTGGTCAAATGCATTGTTCGTACACAATGGTGTTGCATAATTGATCGACGAACAGGTAGATGATATCTGTTATATCAGCCATAAGTTGTTACAATAGACTATCTAGTCTGTAGTGAGTGTAAAGCATTAAAAAATAAGTAGGCATATTACATGTATACAAATATGTTCAAATATAAAAGAGATATGCTATGGTGTCTGTGCAACTGTCATCGGACTACGACCTAATTAGACTAGTTTGCACACGAAAAGAATTTGTTCATTTCTTTGATTTTTTAAAGATGTGCATTAGTGTTGGTTAACAACATAGTTTGAATACGGAAAGATTCGTTCATTTAGTTTAACGTTCACGGTTTATTGGTTCATTTAGTTTATTTCTCAATTGGTAAACAATATCGGCGACACCCGGATGCGCAGTCCCACCTAGTAAAAACTGCAGATAGCACTTCTATTTATATTTCAATAACTTTGCATGTATATATTTGTGCAGCACTTTTGAAATGATTTTTCACCAAATCATTATACAAATCATCCAAGTATTCCTTTTTATTATTGTTAATTAGAAATTCGGTTGAATATTAAGCTTCACGGCCACTAAAAGCATTTGTTCTTATTCCCAAATCATTAAGACCGGCAATTTCTTAAATCAATAACAGGATTACAAGCATAATATAGTTAACCCGAATCATCACAACCGTCAATTCGTTAATTCGATTTAACAACAGAGCTAGAAGAATTTTCATTGCAGAGACATCTTCAATCATCGGAACCGTTTTATTTGAAGAATAGGCACATTATAAATTTACATGATTAAACAATGAAAGCAGTAATTCAGCAGTGGAACGCGTACTGAAAGGCACTGTGGAATTTTGATTTCATTATGTTTTCGGTGACGATATTCTGTGACAGGATGTTGCGGTAAACGGAGAGCTTTTCTTTTTTAATTGCGTTCATTTTTTAAGTGAAAACTTCTTTACCACTGTTGTGATTTAAAACTCGATGAAACGGAAACGAGGGACACAAAAAAATATAGGATTTAGCCTGCGGGAGAATAAGTTAGCAATGAAGGGGCCTACGTATTCTTCTGAAGATCTGCGAAGAGTTTGCTAAAGAAACAAACATGTTATATAACCCCACTAAAATGGTCGTAAGACATGGACAAGGACCAAAAAATATTCCTCCAGCTACACTGAACGGTGTGAATCTGCGGTTAACTGAAAAAACTAAATACCTTGGACACATAATCACCAGCAATCTGATGGACGATGGTGACATCGATAGGCAAAGAAGAGCTCTCAGCGTAAAAGCAAACATGATCAGCAGAAGATTCCGCCTTTGCAGTACCGCTGTAAAAAGGACACTCTTCATTTCCTTCTGCACAACGCTGTATACGTGCGAGCTCTGGGCAAACTACAAGAAGAGTAGTATAGAAAGACTCCGGGTTCAGTACAACAACGCCTTCCGCATAATGTTTGGTCTCCCCAGATATTGCAGCGCTTCCCAGATGGTCACGGAGGGGCGAGTTCCCGGCTATGCAGCCCTTATTAGATCCAGGGTGTCAGGAACGAGGGAAAGGATATGCAGCTCTGGTAATATCCTAGTCATGGAAGCCCGCCTCAGTCCATCATCCGGCATTCATGCACACTGGAGAAAAATACTGGCTCCTAATGTGGTCAGAGAATTCTAAAAGCTGATAATTATTACTATCTTCTTATTTTCCTATATCTTATCACATTTGTTTGCATCTATAATCATATTTACCTGCTTTTCTTATTTATTTTTTCTCTTCAAATATTTTGTATATTATGTATTATAACCCTTATGGAATGTGTGGGATTGCACTGTTCTCCCCACATACCGGAATAAACATTTATTTATTTATTTATTTTAATGAAATATTTACTTATTTCACGGGTACTCAGTTCCAATATAATGCGATGAATCCAAGGTTCCACGCAAGTCTCCTTTGGTCTAGTGGTATAAAGCGCCTCGCCAACTTCAGCGGCCAGACATACAACCTTCATACGACCAATAATCAAATCCTACGAAATCCAATTTTTTTTTTTTTTTTTTTTAATCAATATTTAATCTTCAAACCACCCCAAAATGAACAGCGAAAAGAAAATTTGACGACAAAAATATAAAAAAAGTGCTTCGTAATTTCGCCACTCTTGTCTACTTTAGTTTTCTGAATGTTTCACTTCTTTAATTTTTAGTGAAGTATTTATTACACATTTGTTAATGACTACAGACACTTAACCACTCCATATGCAGAAATTAACGGGAACAACTTAACTTGTATATATATATATATATATATATATATATATATTTATTCTGTTTTAATTAAACGGGAGTATTTTTAAGGCTTTCAGTTTTACTCTAATAAGAGATCACAATACAGACTTAAAACGGTGCTAGAAATATGACTAGTTCCTCTGGGTCCGGACAGATGGGAAATTTGTACATCAATACATAACGTTTGAATTGTTTATTTCGACGGTCCCGAAGGACAATGTCAGATAATAATAATAATAATAATAATAGTGTGATTTTGCAAGAGAGCTGTTTAAAGTTTTCATTTCTGCATTTTTAAAACCTTTGAGATAAAGAAATAAAGTATTGTTGAAGTGAAACTCCTTTAGCACCATTGTGATTTGAAACTCGATGAAACGGAAACGACACTAAACAGAGAAATCACAAATCTATAGGATTCAGCCTGCAAAATAATGAGATAGAATGAAACTTTACCGCATTGGCCGCTTTGATTTTGAGCTCACTTTTCAAGGCTCCTATTGGTTGTGATTGCGTGTAAGTTATTGTGAAGGTTTCACTTCGACCGCGCGTGACCTGCACCCAAAGATATTGAAATATAAGAAACTACGCTAATTAGCGCGTAGTCCGGTGACAGTTGCGCGGACACCATAGCATATCTCTTCTGTGTTTGAATATCTTTGCCTGCACCCGATTTTTTTTGATATGTGAAATTTCATTTCATTAAAAATTCCGAAAACACAGACCTTTAAATCCACAAATTAGGTCAATAAATAAGTCAACACAACGATTTAAAATTTTTAGCAGATCCGACATTGTTCTTGGGGACCAAAGATGTATAATATAAATTTTATATTATCTTTGTTCGGGACCGTCGATTTTTACTACCTAAGCAACCACATTAAACGGAACATTTTACTATATTTGGGTAGAAATGTAAAACTTATCGCGTTCCAACATTTTTGTAAAAATAAAAAAAAAAAACTCAAAAAAAAAATTTTGGAAAATAATTTTCCTCAGGGCCTACGTCAAGTTTGGGGATGCTGTGTGGAGGGTATTTTAAGGGAAAGGAAGGAGAGAAAGTTCTGGGGCGGAAAAGATTATGAGAGGTGGGTAGGAATCTGGGACGGACGTATGAATCAATCCCACCAACTGCGGTGCAAGGCGATGGATCTAGAAAGACCGGCTGGAGCCTAGATTAGGTCTCCCTCTACCAATCTCTCTCGATCCTGCCGCTCAGATTCATCACCAAAAAAATAAATTTTCGGTGATAAGTCTAGATAAGGCTAGGTGCAAAAAAAAAACGGATAATGTATCTGAATTCAAAATTTTGACAAGGGCCAAAGGAAATCTATTATCGAGTCACGTATCTGCAAGAAACGTCCTGTGTACCAGAAGCGTTGCTCAATATTGAAAATGTCAACGGGAAATAATAGTTGGCAGACCCATAGCTCGAAGCTCCTATAATAATCTAAGCTCGAAATTCCTACCTCCTAGCTCGGAGCTACACCGGTTGTCAAAGAGCCACCCCCAGGGTCCTGAAATACACAATTCACCCCCAACAAAGCATACTAATTTGATTATGCAATCACGCTCGTGAGTTATCGTTCGTGTGATTGAGTCGGTGCGTGCTCCAGCCGGGGTTACCCACGGTTGCGGTACAATTGTTTGTACGCCACTGATTGCCCGCAATTCCTTCATAATAAATTAACATACGACAATTTTCAGTAATTGCGAACAAAATGAATAGCTACAAGTTTCTTACATCTCCTGTATTTATTATTGAATATATATGCAACAATTGAGGTTTAATTTTCATAGTTCAAGATGAAAGTGTTCAAATACCTTTTATGTATGAAAATTGGCTTCGGCGTTATATCTGGAGAAATAATTGGGGAATTATTCAAGGCCTGTATGAGAAATGAAATTGATGTACTTCATCGTGCTGAATATTTATTTATTTATATATATTACATAGAGGATAGAGGGTCGCCTTGGCTGAGTAATATACGAGAGTGGACCGGTATTAGAAGTGTGGAGGAGCTATTCCAGTCAGCGCCAGACAGAGAGACATTTTCAAGAGTGATCGCCAAGGTCGGGGGACCTGATACGGCACACAAAGAAGAAGAATATATATTACAATACAATATATCACAAAATGATGCTTTGTCTGTCCAACTGGGAAGGATTCCCGTTTCAGGACAGCCAAATTGCATATTTAGTTCATTATATTCTTAACAAAGAAATGGTTTCGTTCAGGATATCACAGGAATGAGATTCTGCCAAGATAACTTTTGAGAACATTAATAATTGCTTTCGGAACAAAGGGATGGTTTCTTTATATCCTTGAAAGAATCGCAAAGATGTAATTTTTTTCAAGGTCATTTTGGAGTACATAAATAATTGCATTCAGAACAAATGAATGGTTTCTTTCGGGAGATCACAAATATGAGATTCTTTCTAGGTAATTTTGGAGAACAATAATTCGGTGGTTTTATTTTTTTTCTTCCATGTTCCTGACAACTTGTTTTTGAGATGTTAGTTTTAATTTTATAGCCCTGGACAAATCCAAATAAAAATAGACATTTGGTAAGACTACGTTTAGAGCCATATAAAAATGCGGAGTGTATTTAGTAAAGCCTTGAAATTAACAAATTTTCACAATAAATTAAAGTTACTTGTTTGTGCTTTAAGTTATTAATATAAAAATAAGTTTTTTTGATTTCCCACCTAAACCCAAAGTATACTCCACAACATCAAGCACACACCCGTTTTTCATCAAACCTGGGTTGCGTGGTCCCAAAAACTAACACCTCATTCGCTCAACGACAATTCTGGTTCATCGCTCCTAAAATATATAATGCTCTGAGTACTGACATAAAGTCAAGTAATTCTAATTCTCTTTTTATAACACGTATACAACAATGGATTTTTGAAAGGGGACGAACGTACTTTAAAGAATTCATGAGTTCTAACGTGGTTCTAACACTACCTTTTAATTATTAATTTTTGCATTTCGACATTTTAATTTCCATTTTTATTTCTATTTTTCTTTAAAATGTTGCTATTTTTTTTCTCTTAGTTTTTCACAAAACTTTATTTATGTTTTTAATTTTGATTTATATATTTATTTGTTTTAATTTATATAGAACACATGAGTTCTTAACATTTGAACTTTATTATTAATTTTTGTATTTCAAAATTTTAATGTTAATTTTCATTTTTATTTCTACTTTTCTTTAAAATATGATTTAAAGTTTTAAGTATTTCTTAATATTTTTTGGAATGTTAAAATATTAAATGTACGACTACCACAACATGGGCATTAGTCTAGTGTGGTAGCCAAAAAAAACAAATATCTGTAACTAATAAAAAATTTATGAAATAAAAAAAAATTAAAAACTAAAAAAACTTAAAAATTATAGTTTTGGGTTAAGGTGGGAATCGAGCTTAATCTTCTAACTCATTGTTAAATACGTACAGCATCTCGTCACGGATGCTACAAAACCAGGATGTGAACAATGTGTAAAGCATAATAAGTAACAAGGTAGGGTATGGAAAGCTTTCGTGGAATGTTGACATAAAATAGATAGGTGGATTGTGCTTTACACTGGAATAACTAATCCTTCCCCAAAGTACGTACACTTCCAGAGGAGGCTAATTCAAAGTTTCTAGTACATCAAGGCACATTCAATAAAGATTCTCGGGCTTTGGTATGTCCAAAAAAATATTGAAAATATTACTTGGGTGTTTTAAATCATCTTTCGGGTCCAATCCCATCCCAACCCATCAATCCCATTCGGATTAGAAACGTTGCTTAAAATGGCTTTTAGCCGTGTTTGGTTAGATCTGAATGGCAAGGTACTCCACCATCTTATTCTTTCTCATCTCCTTCCCCTCACCACTATCTCCAGCCTCACTAAATAGCCCTATTGGGGTTGCCATAGCCTCTTGTCTGGTACTCGTCTAAAAAATTATGACATGACCCAACTTAAGTGTTCGAGAAAGATGTCTTTATGGGATGTCCCTGACTTCATCAAGTCACTTCTTTGACATATATTTTCTTTATACTTTTACCAACATCCACTATTTGCAGTGTTCCAAGTATTCCCTTAACAATATACGTTGTCATAGCACTCTTTTCAGACACACTCTTTCGTACTCACCATTATGATTTCATGACAGTTAATCCCCCGACACTTACATATATATAATATGAAGCCAGTTTAGGGAAAATACGGAATACCTACTAACACAAAATATAACCAAGTGTCCCCGAAGGGGTGTTCTGTTAGGATGTACCACCGAATAACAAGAGCATCCACGAGATATTTTCATTCAGATACATCAAGGATAAAACCACTTGTCTGAATACTGTATATATCACGTACGGGTACAAAAAATCGACAATGTCAATAAATTCGTTTGATATACATATACGAGTATTAAAGGCATTTTTGAATTCGATTTTACGTTTGAAATTGGTAAATAATTGCCACACACAGGAGGCCTCGAGGAAAATAATTCCCCGCAGTGCCTTTGTCATGTTGGGGATGTTGCGTGGAGCGTCTTTTTAGGTAAGGAAGGAGAGTCTGGGAATGAAGAAGGTATAAGGCCGGTTACAGTGCTCGACCGACGGTCGGTGCGTACGTCGGTCGCGCTTGTCATTTGTATGAAAATTCCTAAATCGTTCAGTGCAGGACCGACCGTACGCATGCGTATATCGCTACGCAGTACGTACGAGAATCGTCGGTCGAGCGCGTGCGCATGCAGACCGTCGGTCGACCGATGAGCTAGAAATGCTCTCTGGGCGACGATCGGGTGTACGTGATATCTACGTCTTCTGTTCCTAATACGTCTACGAAGATAATAAGCAGCTATTAATTAATAATTTCGCGTACGACGTCCGGTCAGCTTGTTGGTCAATCGTGAACTGACGGTACGCACCGACGGTCGGTCGGTGGTATGCGATCGTCAGGACCGACCGTACGCATGCGTATCGTCAGGACCGACCGTGCGCACCGACCGTCGGTCGAGCACTGTAACCGGCCTAAGGGGTGGGTACGAATCTGTCAGTGTGTCCAGGAATGACGGGCGTATAAATCCATCCCTCCCACTGTGGTGCAAGGCGGCATTTCGAGAGAGTACATCTGGAGAAGTCAAAGGGACTCCCTCAACCATTTTCTCCAAATCCGGCCTGCCTTGCAGTTTGTGGGCAGACGCATCCGCTGCCCAGACAAACCTCACTCCATGAACCCGGGCACCCTTGTTAAGTCACCAAACGTAGCGGACCACTTGGGGTGACTTATGGCAGCGGTGTTGCTCATCCATACCTGTTTTATTAGGATTCCTGCGGTGGCTGCTCATTAAGGGATCCTAATTAATCTGTGTCATATTTACATTTGACCTGCTTCTGGTATATCACCACCATACTATGAGAATTTGACTATTTTATGAGGCAAAAATTTAATAAACATAAATATAATTTTACGATATATGTTAGTTTACATTTGCAGATCTTACATGTGGTGTATATTGTGTACAAGGCAACAAACGGGTTGACGAACGCTTTCTTGACTGATCTCTACGTGAGGGACAGCCTTCCTCAAAGGCAATTCACGCTCAAGTAGACCAAGGTTGATTGCGTGAGACAGGTTGGTTGACCCTTCTCGTATAAATGCGTCAACATTTAGGAACGGAGCATTTAACGTAAGTATCACGTAACGTATACTTGTACCTGGCATTAATACCTATAAATACATAATTATATTATGTTTGAATGTTATTAGCTATTGTAATAATGCTATTAGCTTTACAGAGTACCCTTGAGATATATCAATTTATATACGGCGCGAGCTTTACTTTTTTTTTTAAATTTTCATTTTTTATTTATTTACTCCGTTAAAAAAGCGTATTATTGTATTAATACTAGCTTTTCCCGCGGCCTCGCTCGCATGGTATTAGGGGGTAAGGTATTAATACCTATAAATACACAATAGGCCACTTGCATCACATTTTTTTAAATTTTTTTCCGGTTTAGGCAAATATTCTAAGACATTCTGCATTTTTTTTTTTTTTAATCAAATTTTTGAAACTCTGGGGATTTTTTGAAAATTTAAATCCGATAAATCAGACCATTTTTTATAAACCGGAAAGACAGGACATAATTTTATAGGTATGAAAAAACGATAATTACATAGCCGAAAATCATTTAAAAAAAAATAACGTTTTCCACACGAATTGCACAGGAGAATAACGAGGCATACTAAAAATATTACATCTCATAAATATTTTTTTTCCTTGATCCATCTTATTGACCATAAATCATTATAATGAACAGCGTTTATATTACTAAATTCAATGTAATATACTTGTACTTGTAAATTATAATAATAATAAGAATATTTTAAAATTTAATTTTGTTAAAATCAGCACCATAATCATTATACCTCTAAAACACGTACCGACATCATCTGCACGTTCTGAAGAGAACCCCGTAGATCATTAAAAGTACGGGGTTCTCTTCAGAGCATCTATCAAAAAGTGAAACCAAATGATAAGTTCGCAGAGAACAAACAATAAATCTAGTGAACGAATTCAAAAATTCGCCTGAAATCAAAGTGATGCCATATAAAAAAATAAATCAGTGTGGAATTTAAAAAAAATAATAGGAACATTTTCGGAGACGGGACATTTTCATGTATAAGTGACGTCACGAGCCTAAATAATGGATTTATTTATTTAAAAATAACAAAAACTGTACATTTCTAAACAATTTTACTAACTTTTTCTTAATCTTAGCAAAAAGATCTATCCACATGATTTTTTCCAAGTCGTTATGAAATCCATGCAAGTGGCCTATTATATGTTTGAATGTTATTAGCTATTGTAATAATGCTATTAGCTTTACAGAGTGCCTTTGAGATATATCAATTTATATACGGCGCGAGCTTTACTTTTTTATAGAAATTTTATTTTTTTTATTTATTTACTCCGTTAAAAAAGCGTATTAATTGTGTTTGTATATATATATATATTAGCTTATTAATACTAGCTTTTCCCGCGGCTTCGCTCGCATGGTATTAGGGGGGTTCCCACTCAGCCTCCTCCACCTCGCCCCTCTCCCCTCCCCCTCCCCCTCCCATTCTCGCCACCCCCTCTTCCGCTCCCCTCCCTCCCCCCCCCTTCCCCCCGCCCCTCCCCCTCTCCCCCCCCCAGGCCCAGTTGTTTTACAGAAATCCAGGTGTGACAAAGTCATCAAATGGCCATTCAGCGCCATTTTATTTTTTAAGAGTTGAAAAGTTTCCGTTAAGTCCATTTTTTCTTGAGAAGAAGTTTTGATCAGCAGAAGAAGACAACTGTGTAAGCTTATCGGCTTATTAATATATGAAAGAAAGTCGGAACGCACCTAGAATCAGCGTTTCGGGGTTACTTTTCAAATGTAAAAAAAAAAACAAAATAGCGCAGGACGACCATTTGATAACAATGTCACATTTGAATTTCTGTGAACAAACTGGACCTACGTGTTTTAAGTTGTTGAGTTATGAAGGTAAATTATATGTGTATTTTTATCAGGTTTCGCAGAGTGCAGCGCATCTCTTCAAATTCATATTTTCGACTTTTGCAATGAAAATTATGATGCACTAGCGCAGATTCATGAAAAATCACGGGAGTCTGAATTCTAATTAGTTCCAATTTTGAAAATGGCAAATAAAATAAGTTTCTCTAAAAATATATACTTTTTAGGTACTTTGTCGTATTGTCTTAATTCTTAAAACAATCCGTTCCAATTTTGGGATGACAATTAAATTTAAAACAAATTTGAGTTTAGTAACATTTCAATTTTTAAATTTTTTTTTTATTATATATTTTAATTTTTTATTTATTTTGTTTTTGCAGAAAGACAAACATTCCCGGGTTACGAATAACCCAACAATGTTTGAAAATTTCCTACTACCACCACAGAAAGCCGAAAATGTTTCTCGCGTTGTGATGGACGACTTAGCCAGACGAGGAATCGAACACGCGACGCTCTGGTAGGATCCAATCGTTATGCCCACTCAACCACTGACCGGTCCATTTTACCCAGGTATTTTTAATATCATTTCATTGATTCAGGGCATTATAACATTGTTTTTTGAAGTGAAAACTTCCTTAGCACTGAGGTGATTTGAAACTTGATGAAACGGAAGCGAGCGACACTATACTGAGACAAACACATAAATCTATTGGATTTAGCCTGCGAAAGAATAAGATAGCAATAAAATATTTATTTATTTTTAACGGATATTCTTATTTAAAATCAATATCCAACCTTCAAACCACTCCAAAATTAACAAGCAAAAGAAAACGACATCTAGCGAATCCGAAGAAGAAACCACAAAAAATAATAAGATGACCAAATGTATACGAAAATCATCCTTCGCATCCTCGTAGTCTCCCCACTCTTTTCTACTCATGTTAGGTTTCACTTCTACCGCATGTGAATTGCACACTCCGAATAAAGTTTTTATGAATGAAGTTCATTGCGACTATCATCATTGTGTTTTCATTCAAGACCACTATCCTTATACTGCGATACCTCGTCAGTTCTCTGAATCAACGATCGCGCCCCTTTTCACACCTTTCTGAGCTGCAGCAGTACCATTGTAACCCAGAAAGCATTAAGTACGATTTGGTGTACTACTGCACTCCTATTATTTTTAAAGCAGCTTGTTTAAAATGTGTCCCACTGTTCCTTTGTATTTATGCTTGTATAAAGTTCTTATAATTAACATCATAATTCTTCATCAACATGAGCGAAGTGCTCATCTAGTATCTCCAGCGCCAACGCTTTAGCTTTTCAGGACAAAAACACAGACAGTAATGACTCAGACGCATCAAGGCACTAACAAACTCATTCGGAGTCACGTAATGTCTCAAAGGGAGATGTAAATACAATGAACGGAACATCCATACAATACATAAAACACGGCGTATGTTAAATTATCCCCCAGTCTTAAATTAGCCCACAATTTTCATTGCCTTTGTATTTGGGGATATGATTTAAAATATACGAAATTCTGCCTTCGAATTAAGCGAGATGAGATTATAATGCGGATACACTCTTTGTTTTCTGTGTAAACTGATATCATAAGGTGAACTACCTGTTTCTATGATAGCTCGTGCACGGAATTTTAATAATCACTATAAGCTTGCGTGTTATATTGAAATACATACATACCTTTATACGTTGACTCAGGTATATTTTACCTTTCGCGACCTCAATTAATGTACTCACGTGTAAAAAATATGTTATGCTTTATAACACCTCTTTCTTACCAGTTCAATAGTTGTGCAATGTTCATTTGAATTAGAATTATGTCTTGAATGGTTATTAGTGAAAATGTATTCTTTATTTTATATTCATGGTAGGTACATTATAAATAACAGTTATAATTACCTTCTTAAAATTTTGTTTTTTTTTTTGTAAAAGCTACAAAGTGAACATTTGATTCAGATAACAAAAGTTTTCTTAAAAAATAATATAAAAAAATTCATCCCATATGCTTACATCAAACGGTTTAAAAGATTCACTCAAAACGAAAGAAAACCATCAAAAAGATTCGAAGACTATTAAAACTTGTGGATATTTTTTTCTTGCTTCACTACATTTTCTTGCATTACCTTCACATAGGAGGACACGAGTAAAAAAGTTTCCTCAGGGTCTATGTCATCTTTATGGGATGGTGTTTTTTTTACATGAGCTCCACACAGGGGGCCCTGAGGAAAATAATTTCCCTCAGGGCCTATGTCATCTTTGGAGATGCTGCGTGGAGGTTTTTTTTTTTAGGAAAGGAAGGAGAGGAGAGTTCTGAGAAGGAAAAGGGTTTTATAGGTGGGTAGATCTGGGGTTCAGTGTGTCCTGGTCATCCGCCTCCAAGACCTAGACAAACCTCACCCCATGAACCCGGGCACCCCTGCTAAATCACCAAACGTAGCGAACCACTTGCGGTGACCTATGGCAGAGGTGTTGGTTATCAAACCTATGGCAGAGGTGTTGGTTGGAAAAAAAAAATGTACAAAGGGTGGGTAGGAATCTGGAGGTCAATGTGTCCAGGAGTGACGGTTGAGAGTCCGGCTGGAGAGGTCTAAGTTAGGTCTCCCTCAATCAGCCTCTTCCAAACCCGTAAGTGGACAAACGCAATTTCCGCCAAGACCTAGACAAAACCCAGGGCACCCTTGCTAAGTCACCAAACGTAGCGAAGCACTTGGGGTGATCCATGGCAGGGTGTTGGTTATCCAATATATGGCTCCCAGGATGGCGGTACCCATATCCGCCTCCCAAATTGTTCCTTGCTACAGCTGGAATTATGAGGGCCCCTAATACATTCTTTCTATTTTTTTAAAGAAAGACAAAAGTTCGCAGGCTACGAATAATCTGAAAATATTTCAGTTCCTCCTATAACCATCGTTACAAGTGGAAAAAATTGTTTGTGCAATGCGGGTTGAACTTGATTGAACCCGTGAAGCGTGACGTCACCGTCACCGTGGGAAACCATCGTCCGCTCATATTGAGCGATGAAATGCTAATGATTTTTTTTAAATGTACAGTAGCGAGTTCCCGATATTCGTTACGATGCCACAGATAAAGAAATTGTTTCTCCCTGCATGTCTTTACCCATTCGTCCCGTTCCCCTTCCCCTCCCAAGTCCCCTTCCCCTCCCATGTTCCCTTCCCCTCACGCGTTTCCCCTTCACCTTCCCCGCCTTCCCTCACCCCTCTCCCGTGATCACCTCCCCTCTCCCGAGTTAAATTATTCAGTCCCGGTACATTGAGATTTTCAAACACCTCGCGTGTAATTTTTGTTTATACAAATTTTCTTTTTTCAAATTATTACAAAAATCCCTTTTTGTATATTATAAGAACAATGGATTAAATTTGGTACCTAACATAGGTACCCATTTAAGAGGGCATTACCAGAGAAAACCAGAAATATGTCATTTTCAAATCAGATTTTAGACGTATTGACTCTTTTCCACAAAAAAATATAAATGGATTTCGAAAGATTGTTCTTTTATCTAGCATTCGCATATAATAAATTTTTAATTTTCAGTATAATAAGGTTATTCCATAGGTCGTTGGCAGATTTGTTAAATTTTCAAAAAAGATTTTGTATTATACCACACCTATTTCAAATAATAAAATCATGCAGTAAAATAAATCAATACATTGTCTACCAAACGTTTGTTTTAGAATTTTAATTTTAGTTTCAATAAAATCATTAAAAAATATGTACGTACACGTGTTTCTTGATGAAAATTGGTCCGTTTGTGTATTTATTTGGGCACTTACAAACTAATATATTTCAGATTTTTTTAACATTCTTATTAAATTTAGACAAAAATGATAAATACTTATAATCAAAAAATAATTACAAAAAGTACATTATTTTAATAGTTTTATCATCACGCCTTTCAGCATTTTTTAATGAAGGTATAAATTAAAGCTAATTTGGATTAAAATAAATTCGATATTGAGTTATAATTTAAAAAAGCTGGTACGGAGAATAATTAATCTTTCTCATTGTAACCGCCCTGCACGATCGGAAGAACAACTTTCGACGAAATGTGGATTTTCGTCCGCTGGCTGGTTAAACGCTCTTAATATAGCAATGCATAGACGACTCATAAACATAGAAGGAAGCATATTTTGATTTTTACACATTACTAGCTTTTTCCCACGGTTTCGCTCGCATGGTATTAGGGGGTTCCCAATCCGCCTCCTACACCCCCCCCCCCTTCCCCCCTCTCCACCCCTACCCCCCCCCATCCACCACTCCCTCCCCCCTCCACCCTCCCCCTCCCGCTTTTGAAGTACTCCACTAATAATTTGAATCGAATAAAGAATTATAGATATCTTACTAATCGTACCATCTATTGCAATTTTTTAATACAAATTTCATAATTCCAGAGCTCGCTATAACCTACATGTTATTCTGATGCATGAGCTACATTATTGGAAAGTTTCATTAAAATCCATTCAGTAGTTTTTGCGTGAAAAAGTAACAAAGACACATTCATCCATACAAACTTTCGCCTTTATAATATTAGTAGGATGTAAGATGTACTTCATCTCAACGTCAATATCAATTATTAATCAATATTCAATTCACAACACAAGACAGTGGAATAGACTTTTATTCCGTGGAGTTCGTCTGAATTTCATAATAATTATAAAAACAATTACGTGAGGTGCAAGAGAGAGACAAGCAAGAGCGCAGACAGGAATAGCTAAGATCGGGGGAGGGTTAATAATTAATGCCTTAAAGGCGATCGAAACGCGTTTTTATTTTGAGCCTGGGCGGAGAGAATTGAATTATCAACCTTCGTGTCTACCTTTATCAACCCTTCTCCCGGCTCCAGACACGCGGACAACCCGAAAAAAAAGTCGTAAAATCAACAATAAACCGATGTCAATTTTCCGATATATTACTTTACGAACAGATATTGATAACTTGGTAATAAAATAAGAATACCAAAATGAAATTTTTTACTTCAAAACAAGCATTAAATTCCATATGTCAAACACAAACCGTTTTGTCTGATATTTAATTACTTTTATCAATATGTTAAGCAGAAAATATTCATTTTAGAAGGAAACTTCTTCTGAAAGCTTTTCACTTTGTGATGGCGTTAGTTATTTTATTAAAAAGACAAATGACTTAATTAAATGGATCGAAAATCTGGAAACGGAAAAATCAGAAAAAGATATTGGCACCTCTGGGACTTTTTTTTTTTATTTATTTTTTTTTTATTGAAATTTTTTGATACAATACATATAATACATACATGAAATAATGAAAAGTATATAAAAAACTTAATATAAATAATGTATGAACAAAAAAATCCCACAAAGGCAATGCCTGTGCGTGGGTATAATATAGATTTTTTACTTTTATTTCTATGGTTATAGTGAATATTTTAAGTATTCATAAATAAGGGATTTAAAAAAAAGTAACTGAATAAATGCATTTAAAAACTACAGCATAATAACAGTCTGCACTGTTATTATTGTATTTGTAAGTTTTGTAAGAATAGATGTTACAAGTGCAATTTAAAAACATAAAAAAACAAACAAAATAAACTAGCAAACAATATTATAAATCTTCTCTTAAAGCTGTCCAATGATAAATATATTTAATGGCTTTATTTAAACTTATAAGAAAAAAAGATCTGTTTCAGTGTTTTTTAGCCAAATTTTGGTATAAGATTTGGTATAAGATTTGGTATAAGATATTTGGTATAAGATTTGGTATATGATTTGGTATAAGATTTTGGTTATAAGATTGAAGATTTTGACATATGTTCTCTTTAAAGGTTGTACATAGTAAATTATACATTATACTTGAATCCAGGACTTCTCGCTTTCCTGGCGAACGCGCTGTCGAGGAGTTGCCGATATCAAATTCGATCATTTTTTTATTTTTATTTTTTATTTATTTGTTTAAACGCCATAGAATGGCTATTACATTCAAGTAATAGGTGCATGATATTGTAAGTACACAGTATCATATAACTGTAAATATAACTGTATTATACTTCGACTAAGAACCGCCCACATTATCTTCGGTGGATGAATATCTCCAAATGTTTTTTAAAATAGCAGACTCGGCCACACGTTGCAGTGGCTAATGAAACACATCGCCATGACCCAACCTTTATAAAATCCACACCAGCCGCTTGCCAGCTGCCCGCTGCCTGAATTGAATATTTGAATTTCTCGGCTTTTCTCTACTATAATAAGCATGTATTATACATATAAACCTTTCACTTGAATCACTCCATCTATTGGTGAAAGCCGCATGAAAATCCGTTGCGTAGTTTAAAAGATCTATGCGCACATACATTTTGAGCGACTCCATTTTATACTACATTTTATACTACTTATTGATTTAGAATGAACCCTTAAGTACGTTATTAATACACAATATTAGTTGATGGAAAGAACGGCAACCTTTAATCAAAGATTTACAAAAAAAAGAGCCCGACTTAATGGGTTTTACCAGTCAATAATGACTTAGTGTGCTTTGCTTATTAAGATTACTGTTAAATTGTTGACTGTTATGCCGCAAAATGGCTTTAAGATTATTTTAAAGTTGACTTCGTGGATTTTGCAAGTGTTTTAAGTTTAAATCAATGTATTATTGACATATATAGTATAATGTCAGACTTAATGTGTCTTGCTTGACAATGATATCGGATTTATGACTTATGGTGAATTTAAAAACACATTTAAATCGAAGAAGATTAAATATACCACTTAATTGAGTATGCCAGTCGAAAGAGGACAATTTTTTACATATGACCTATTACTTAAGAGCCCGCAACCCGGATTTGTACCGATTTATTACATATTTCCCTTAAACACGGTATGTTTTAAAGCTCTTAAAAAAATGTATGTTCTTCTTGAAGATAATATCTAGACTTTGCCCGCACCGAAACGCAAATTATATAAAATTCCCTCGATAGAAAAAAATCGCAAAGTATGCTCCAAAAATTATTATCAACACATTTGTTTCAATTATTTTACAAGTTATATGTATAAAAAATTCACAGTGTTTCTTTAAATGCTGTTTAAGATAATGCCCGCGAGATTTTTGCTCTATTTTAAACGAGTCGTGTTTTATTAAACATTTTCGCAATTTTCGCATCGATTTTGCCGCTGTAAATGTTAGCGCTCTCCTCTAACATTCGTAATTTCGTATCTCTCCATCTTCTTCTTTTCGGGCCCGGTTGCAGAGCCTTAAATGAAAAATCGGACTTACTGGACTTTGCCAGTAGACCGACGACATTAAATTAAATTAATGTAAAAATTAAAAAAAAAGTAACTGAATAAAAAATTTTTTTTTGATTACTTCATCATCGAAAAATTTGCACCTTTGCAAATTCTAACCAATTTCATCAATCAAATCAGACTTTCTACATCAAAGCCAAAAACGTTAAAATTACGCGTAATACAGCCTTTTATTTGTCAATTAGCCAATGTAAAAATATTTTGTACGGGACCGTCTCATGGTAAAACCCATTTCATTATTTACAAGGCTGCTGGTTTAATAAACTTAATGGACCTATTAATTGAGAAAGTCATAAAGCGATTGGTAGACACGAAGGAAAGACATTAAACTAAAATACCCCGTTAAAGAAAACGTAGGTCAGTTTTTCAAAGAAATCTCTATTTAAATCCGAACCTGACTTGAATTAAGACAGAGTTACTTAGCAAAGTAGTACATTCAGGGGTGGTTTTTTTATATTGGTAAAATTGAGTTAGGTTTTCTGTCGGTTGAATCGATCTTGGTGAGATCAAATGATAAAATAATTCCAATCATTTTGAAACAACAAAATGGTTCTAATTGGACAGTACCCATGGAACTATGGCATCCTCGTTTTATTAAGCAAAGTAATAAAGTAAAAAAATAATAAATGAAGTATATTAAACTGAAGGAAGTGCGGGAAAGAAAAGAGAAGTGGAAGAGTAAGACCAGCTGTTCATATTTGGTCACCAAATGCAGTTAATATCAATTATTTATGAAACAATATATTTTTTTGAATGGTTGTTTCCCGCTTTGGCAATAAAGACAGTAACTTCCACGCAGAACGAAGTGCGAATGTTGTTCTTACTAGGTACCTTTAACTTTATTTTAATTTCACATCAAAGATCTAGAGTAGTATGTAATCAATTTGGAAGGCGGGTATGGGTACCGTCGCCCCGTTAACTATTTATTGGATAACCAACACCTCTGCCATAGGTCACTCCAAGTGGTTATCTACGTTAGGTGACTTAGCAGGGGTGCCCGGGTACATGGGGGTGAGGTTTGTCCGGGTCTTGGCGGCGATTGCATCTGCTCACCACTTGCCTGGCAGGGCGGGTCGGGAGAAAATGGTTGAGGGAGTCCCTTTGACTTCTCCAACCGTACTCTCTCGGAATATCGCCTTGCACCGCACTGGGAGGGATGGATTCCTACGTCTGTCACTCCTGGACATACTGACACCCAGATTCCTACCCACCCCTAATACCCTTTTCCTTCCCAAAACTTCCTCTCCTTCCCTTCCTAAAAAAACCGTCCACACAGCATCCCCAAAGATGAAATAGGCCCTGAGGGGAATTGTTGTCCTCAGAGCCTCCTGTGTAGAGATAATGTAAAAAAAATATATCTCAGGATCGCCCTAGTCGCCTAGACGGCCGGCGTAATGCAGCGGTAAGGCGCTTGATTCGCATTCCGAAGGTCGCGGGATCGAATCCCGGCATGGCAAATAAATTTTATTTGATTAATTTGTATATTTCACAATTTATTCATTAAAAATAATATATAGTATATTTGCGGCACGTTCCAGAGTGGAAGATACTCTCAGTATCGCCCTGGTGTAAGACCGCCATTCAGAATTAAAACGTTGCTTAAAATGGCTTCTGCCGTGTTTGGTGACCAGATCTGAATAGCCAGGTACTTCTCCCCCATCTCCTTCCCCTCCCCACTGCCTTCAACTTCACAATATACCCCAATTGGGGATGTCATAGTCCCACTGGCTCCAGACGGGAGCAGTTGGGACTCTTGTGCTGTATTCATTTAAAAAAAGTAATAGAACACTATCGTGTTTGGTGACTCTGAGTAGTGAGGTATTTCCTACCTAACTCTGTTGGAATTCCTGTGCGGTATCAAAGTTTTGATCAGACTCATAATATTTATTAAATGATAAAAGTTTGTTTAGTGATAGATACAATCTTATATGCAAAACTTAAAGCTTGCATACTTGATAGTTACCAGACGAGGTTAAATTAATAATGTTGATTAAATTTAGCTTTGGTTAGGTTAAGTGCGGCTTGTTAAGTTGATCAGAGTAGTGGATTGCAGTTTGCAGTTCTAAGCCCGATATCTGACAGGATTAGTAAGTAAACCTCCTGCAAGGTAGTTCAGTTCTATAAGCCAAGCCTTCATAAGCTATGTCACAGGGTAGGTACGTAGATTTCAGTGGAGTAGATTTAATTCAACGGTTTTAATTTCTGAGATGAGTGTTGGCAATTCCACGATGTGTGTGGAATGAGAGATTAGGAACGGGTCGATGAACTGGTTGAAAGAACTAAGCTCCTTGTCAATGGAAATAGAGGTCGTGAGGTCAAATCCCGGAGAGGTTTTTTCAACTAAACAGCAAATTTCATTTCGATCCAAAATGAAAGTCGAAAAATCTGAGTGTCGTCTGTGCGTTATCCGCTTAGGTGTGATCTTAGTGACCACGTTTAATTAGTTCGATAGGAAATTCCCCTTTTCATCAGTTTCCATGAAATAGTAATGTAATAAATATAATAATTGATTAATTAAGTGATTTAATTTTCCGAGAAATAATATCTGTAATTTTTTGAGAAATACTAAAGATAAAGACCATAAATTGACTAATTCCGGAATATATAAACTCAAATGCAATGATTGTCCCTCATTTTATATTGGAAAAACAACTCGTAATTTTGAAATCAGAATCGAAGAACATTTAAGGTGTCTTAATAATAATAATTTTTCTGAGTTCGCTAACCATATCATTGAAAATAAATAAAGGGTAAAATATTCTTCATATTAATCATAAAGGAAAACGTTTAGATAACTTAGAAGCCTTGGAAATAAAAAAAATCACTTAAAAATACTGAATCTATTATCAACAAACAAAAAATATTGTCTTATAGCCCAATCATGGATTTGTTCCCTTATCCACCCACTCTACATTAATAACTAGCAACGGCTCCACCCCTACCATAATAAAATATTGTTCCCATATTTCGAAACTGTCAAATTAGTACACGCTTGCCCTGAAGAAGGAACGTTTGTTCTGAAACGGTCGGATTTACTCTTTATGTAAGTGGTTCAATCAAAGTTGAATTGTTTCATTTTTCTAAATAGGAATGTATTTGGTCCAGGTGTATCAAATCCTGTCACAAAACGATAATATTAACGTAGTTTTGCTTCCTTTGGCGTATCAGAGTACTGATTCCCTGCACGTATCAGCGTTTAATATTTTTTTTAACAAACTTAAAGTAATGACACGTTAATAGCTGGCGGATTATCAAAATTTGAACAAACGTTGTCGGGCGTTCCAGGTAAGAGAAAATGCGTTTTGCAAAATGATGCATTTCCAAAAGAAGAAAATTTCGTCTTTTTCTGACTAACCATCACGCTATTTCTTAGCATAAGCAGGCAGAGAAGATATACCGCTACACAACTTTTCTTGTTTACACAGTTATTTGCTTACTAAATACTATACTTATTTGCATGCTGCGGTCGCGAAAGTAATTTAGAAACATCAAGAATGAGGCTTTGGTCCCGAATACTTCAAAGAATATATTTAACATCAATTTAGTTAATTTTATTTGAAGTAAAACTCATTTTATTGAATTGTGTTATTTCACAATTTAACAATTAAAAATACTATCAGGTATCACGAACAATATCGTAACACGAGAGGATGATGGACGGTTAATCTAACTTTATGTGAAACAAGACAATTGACTCAATCACAGGATTTGGCAATTGGAAGGAGAAAGTCACTTCCTTTGGGTCCCTATGGGTTCATCAGCTGTCATGGGCCGATCTTGATGCTGGCTGCTCTATGATGGCTGCTTTCCACAATAATCGCACAACGGTGGTTACAATTACCGAGACTATTGGAATTAATAAATTAGTATTTTTACGATTATTAGCCAGATTTCAATAACAAGATGTGAACAATTTCACGGCGAATTTTCAATAGATTTGATATGCGTAATTTTAGATTTTTGTGAAATATTGTATACGTGTTCCAAGTAGTTACGCAACACCTCCCTCTTCTTCTAGTAAGTAGGGACTTTCAAGGAAATGAGAAAGACATAGTGAGAAAATAATAATGAAGGACTTGGGAACATGGGTTTAGTTTTTAAGCTATTTCAGAACTAAACATCAGGTACACTTGCGACACGTTCCAGAGTGGAAGATACCCTTAGTATCGCCCTAGTGCAAAACCACCATTCTGTATAGAAACGTTGCTTCAAATGCGCTAAGGCCTGACCAAACTGGCGCGTTCATTTTGCGTCCAGGGTGGCGTGCACGGGAGCGTCCTAAGAGCTTGCAGAAACCGTTCACACCAAACTAGCGATCAACGATCAACTGTGTATTTCTAGCATCTGTATTTAAACAGAATTCATTAATTACGTTATTTTTTTTACACCAAACTAGCGATCAACGATCAACTAGCGTTCGTGGTACGTTGATGTCGTCAATTGTGCGGTATAGTTCGAAGGGGAATTCTTTAAATAATTGTGTTTACAGACGAAAGCTTTTGGATTAAGCTCAAGTCTGATGCGTCCATTTCAATGATATGACTCGAGAATATCTAATTTCAATTACAGATTATGTAAAGCATGGCGTGTGGTGGCAAATGCTTTCGGCATATTTATTAAAAAAATGGAGAATTTTTTTTTAGACCTTTGGAGGCAAAAACATCAAAAAAATATACTTCGATAGTAAAAGCTTCATGTGTGTTGCATAATTTTTGAGATCGAATAGCGAAAATGTGCATTACGATAATAATTTACTACCTCCATTGCTATGAGCGCAAATGGTTATCTCTATATGGAAATCAATAATCGTAGAAGTACAAACTACGCATTCAGTGTACGTGAACACTTTGTTCATTACTTTAATTCATAAAAAGTTTAGGAATATTTTTTTTCTGTATTTGAGCAATAAAAGTGTAAATTAAATGTTAATTCATAAAAATCTATGTGCTGTAAAAGTATAAATATTTTTCTATAGTAAATGCGCCGCGATCTGGCCGCGGCCGCCGCGGTTTGAACGCGTCGCTACAAGTTCGTACACAACAACTGACCGCCACCGCGGACGCAAAATGAACTCGCCGGTTTGGTCAGGCCTTTAGCCGTGTTTGGTGACCAGATCCCATCTCATCCCCTCCCCACTAACTTCAGCCTCACAACATACCCCAATTGAGGGAGCCATGGTCTCACTGGCTCCAGGCGATTAGGAGCAGCTGGGATTCTTGCACTCTTGTACGGTATTCACAATAAAAAATAAATCAAATGATTGTCACAATGCCGCTGATACGTGCAGGGATCGGTACTCTGATACGCGAAAAGAATCAACACTACGTTAATATTGTCGTTTTGTGACAAGTGACAGGAGTTGATACACCTGAAAACTGATGAAAAAGGGCCTCCGTGATATATAATTAATTCACCAGCAGCTTTCTGAATTATTTCTAATCTGTTTAATCTCTGCCAAATTATTTGTAGCCCGGATGCACAAATATATATAAGTCACGCGTGGCTCGAACACTTGGTCCGGATGCAGCTTCAGAAGCGGGTAACCATCAACTTCCACTCTGCGATATCCGAATTCAATTTGCATGTCTGATGCTGCGATCGGTGACGCTATGCAGGACCGTACTGATTCGCCATGGCTAAAACTATGCGCCGCAGGCAAACATTGTTATTTACATTTTCCTTGTCATGTGCGAAGGATTCAAGTGCGTTGCGAGCTATGTGATGCTTTATACGATAATCCCATCTGCTGAAAGTAGAAACTGATCATATGGGCTATATTCAATTACGCATTGTTCTAGAAGCCAATGACCGGCAGATACTTTGCAAATCCTGTAACCAACGACCTCCGTAGACCGGTGGGTAAGACTCTTGACTCACAATCCGGAGGTCGCGGGTTCGAACCCGGCATGCGCAAATAAATTTTATTTGATTAATTTGTGTTTTCACAATTAATTCATTTAAAATAATATATAGTATATTTGCGGCATGTTCCAGAGTGGAAGATACTATCAGTATCGCCCTGGTGTAAGACCACCATTCAGAATTGAAACGTTACTTGAAAATGGCTTTAGCCGTGTTTAGTGACCAGATCTGAATAGCCAGGTACTTCCCAACCTTCCTCTTCCCCACCTCCTTCCCCTCCCCACTACCTTCAGCCTCACAACATACCCCAATTGGGGATGCCATAGTCTCACTGGCTCCAGACGGGAGCAGTTGAGATTCTTGTGCGGTATTCGCTGTAAAAAAAAAAAAAAAATCTTGCCATCACAACCGATAATAATTCCACAACAGTAGAATACATTAGTAAAAGTTTGTTTTACAATTACACTACGCTATCATATTGCCTTTCACCTATGCAAGATTGTACCTTGCATCTAACGTATCACAGTAGGTACTATATAAAGAAAAATAGAATCGTCAAGAACAAGTGTTTCGAACAACTTACAAGCGTAATTTATAGAAAAGTTGGAACTTTTACCGTTGACAAAGCTCTCTTATGAACGCACCGTTAGGTTGTCTATCTTATGAGTTGTTTATTGTCACTGTCAATTCTGTACATGGCAGAGAACTGTCTCGTACTCCCTACCTATCTCTCTTATGACGACAGCCGGAATAATAAATAATATTTTAATAATGTACCTCTTCAAAGTAATGAATAATATCTAAATCATCAAAATATCTATAAATATTAAAACAATAATTCCAGTAAAAACACCCACCGTAGTACATCCTAACACGAAAGCTTAAGAAATCTCCAATTGGTGAAAGCTAAAAACCACCACCATCAAAGACTAAGTACCACTCTCACGTACCTTCCAGTACTTACTTATATCGGTATTAAAGGATTTTGAAAACAAAAACTTAAAAGATTTTTCAGTTAAAGTAAGAAAGGTACCTCAAAAGAAGAATCTAATAAAAAACTTCAGGTTGGTGAAAGTAGGCCTTTTCCTAAAAAAATAGTAAGGAATATAACCTGTAGAGTGCAAATGCAAAGAAAATTGTTTAATTCGTCGATCATATCGGCCCACTGGGAAATTCCGAGCCAATCCGCCCCTGTCGGCATATCAACGGCTCGGAGCACCGGTAGCACTTATCGCCGGTTCTATTCTCAAATACATAAGGACGTTTTCCAATAGACGTCCTTCCGTTTGGCTGACAATGGAATTTAAAATACATTAGGGGAATGCGGTAAATCCCAATGCACACACCCCATCTGCTAAGAAGGGTTGGTATTTTTCAGCGACGATAGACGCCGGGGTATGGGTTAGTTTGAGAATTGTAAAAAAGAATATACGATATCCTCAACACGATATAAAAACTGATGAAATGGGCCCCTAGGAAATGCCTCAGATTCCTTTGTGCAAATTTTTAAAAAATAAAACAAAATGCGATGATTGAAAGTGAATGAAAATAAAGATATATGTGCTTTTTTCTTTAAATTAAAGCTCAACAACAAGCCATTTTTACGTAAATAATTCCTTAACGTAATATTCGATAAAAATAATAATTAACCAAATGAGTTACTCTTTTACCAAAATCAAAAATTAAAATCAATCAACTTCACCCTGAAAAAGCAATATTATTATAAAGTCTGAATGAAAACTTGTTGTGTGTTGACCTTTTCGAGCACGCTTTAAAAGGGCATTACCAGAGAAAACCAGAAATATGTCATTTTCAAAACAGATTTTAGACGTATTGACTCTTTCCCACAAAAAATTATAAATGGATTTCAAAAGATTGTTCTTTTATCTAGCGTTCGCATGTAATAAATATTGAGAATTTTTTTAAATTTTTAGTATAATAAGGTTATTCCATAGGTCGTTGGCAGATTTGTTAAATTTTCAAAAAAGATTTTGTATTATACCACACCCATTTCAAATAATTTAATCATGCAGTAAAATAAGTCAATACATTATCTAGCAAACGCATGTTTTAGAATTTTAATTTTAGTTTCAATAAAAATCATTAAAAAACATGTACGTACATGTGTTTCTTGACGAAAATTGGTCCATTTGTGTATTTATTTGCGCACTTACAAACATATTATATTTCAGATTTTTTTAACATTCTTATTAAATTTAGACATTATTGAAAAAAGATAAATACTTATAATCAAAAAATAACAACAAAAAGTACATTATTTGAATAGTTTTATCATCACGCCTTTTAGCATTTTTGGATGAAGGTATAAATTAAAGCTGATTTGAATTGAAATACATTCGATATTGAGTTAAAATTTTAAAAAGCTGGTACGGAGAATAATTAATCTTTCTCATTGTAACCGCCCTGCACGATCGTAAGAACAACTTTCGACGAAATGTGGATTTTCGTCCGCTGGCTGGTTAAAAGCTCTTAAATTAATTTTTTGGGATCGTGCTTAATTTTGTAAAATATCATTAAATTGAATTATAAATTCAACACTGAACTTGAAATATACAAAATGTAAAAACAGAGAAACTTTAGACTAATTATTTACTAGCTCAGACCTGTGAAAAATTACACGATATTATAATTGTCGGATTTGTGAATCTGAAAGCATTTAATTTTTCGAAGAAAACTTCTTCGGAAAGGTTTTCACTTTGTGATGGCATTATTTATTTTAATGAAAAGACTAACTTTGTTTACATCACTTTTATTTACAATCAATCAACATGTTTCATGAACGTTGCTCATATATCAGAGTATACATTTGATCCTGATGATGTGAACATCGTTCGTGAAACATGTTGATTGTATATAAATAAAAGTGATGCAAACAAAGTTATTTATACTTTTGAAGGTAGCTATAACTTTGTGGTTATCCATTATAGATAAATGAAACAATTTAACTTTGTTTGAACCACTTATATATTTGAGTAAAGCCGGCAGGTTTCAGAAAAATACGGGGATAAATATTCTTCATATTAATCATAAAGGAAAACGTTTAGATAACTTAGAAGCCTTGGAAATTAAAAAAAATCCCTTAAAAATAATGAATCTATTATCAACAAAAAAAATATTGTCTTGTAGCCCAATCATGGATATGTTCCCATACCCACCCACTCTTCATTAATACCTAGCAACCGCTCCACCCCTACCATAATAATACATTGTTCCCATCCAAATTTCGAAACTGTCAAATTAGTATACGCTTGCCCTGAAGAAGGAACGGTCGTTCCGAAACCGGTCGGCTTTACTCAAATATATAAGTGGTTCAAACAAAGTTAAATTGTTTCATTTATCTAAAGTTATTTATTTTTTCATTAAAATGAAAGTATTTCTATAACAAATATTTGCCTCAGGATCATATTTCGAATGCCAGCAAACTTAGAAAATTGGAACACCTACCTACATATCTAATGACACAATTTATTTTAGTTATTTATATTATTGCTTTTTTTATTTGGTACAATAAATAGATTGTGTTCAACAGCTCGGCTGTGGAATGATTTGCCGGCCTCTGTGTTGCCTCCTTCCTACAACATGGGTCTCTTCAAGACCAACGTTCATTCCTTCCTTTCCTCAAAAAGACCCTCCACACAGCATCCCAGATGACATAGGGTCTGAGGGAAGTTATTTTCCTCAGGGCCTCCCGTGTGGAGTTAATGTAAAAAAAAAAAAAAAATTTTAAGTGACACCTCACAAAAGCGACCCTGTATCATTTATTTTAAAGACAGGTTAACAATATCGCCACCCGGCTGGGTGGCGTTATGAGACGGGTTAAGGTTAAGGATTAAAGGGAGGAATTTATTTATTTACATCTCACTACAATAATACAAGCATGTGTCTAGTGTGGTAGTCAAGAAGCATGTAAAAACTGTTTACACAAACGTAAATTTATATTGGATTTTATGCCCCGCAGGGCTTTTACGTGTTATTTTTTTATTACAAAGTACATCTAAATAAGCGCAAAAAAAAAAAAAAAAGAATAAAAAAAAAATTAAAAACAACATCAAAAACTCAATAACAACATCTAAAACACAAACAAAGTAAAAAACGAAATAAAATATAAACAAAATACTCCACAACGCAAATAGTATACTAGGAAAAGTACAAAAAATTGGTAAGTTATGTCAAAGCAGAGCTACGTAGTTTGTTACTTTCCGAAATAAATCGGGTAATGATTTGTTTATATTAGACAAAGCAAAAAGGGTCTTCAAGAGGTCCGGATCATAATATGAATTTGGAAAAAAAGATGCCGGTAGCTCGTTCCATATACGACCTGACTTATACAAAGTAAATAAAAATAGAATGCAAGATATAAAAAAACGATAATAATGTAGCGAAAATTGTGATAGTATTACTAAAAAACGATTCCTTTAAAATATAGCTAAAATCTCTGATCATATGTCTTAAGTATCATTTAATGAAACACTGTAAATTTTTTCATATCGATAACATGTTAAATAACAGAACAGAATGTGTTTTTGTTAATATTTGGAGCATATTTTGCGATTTTTTTCTGTCGAGGGAATTTCATACAATTACCGTTTTAGCTCAGTAAATGTAAAGATATAATTTTAAAACATAACAATTTTTTAAGGACTTAAAAAACATAAATTGTTCAAGTAAAATATGTTATAAATCGGAAGAAATTCGGAATGCCAGGTCTAACAGGCTTAACCTAAAAAATAAACCGACATGATATTAATGGATCTGCGAATCTTCAATCACGCCGGAAACATAACAGCTTGCCAAAATGACGATTAAATAAATAGGTAGGTTCTCAATTCTAATGTAAACTAATCATTTGCAATGGTAACCATTTATAATATTTGATTAGATAATATTTGCTATGTCGGAAATTGGAGTTAGAGAGCTACGCATTATTATTTGAAGGTATGGTAGTTGTGAAGCTGGTACCTATTATGCTAATATATTTATTAGGTTGAACTAGTTAAAGGAACCTCCTTTTATCTTGTAAAAACGAACATTTCCTGGTTTATGTTCTCGCGATCCAGTTAATTTGGTGCGCGGGATTATAACACAAGCCCGCCCGTAATTTTTTTCACTTTTTCGCAAAAAACTTTTTTAACTTCCGGACCAGACCGTAATTTATCATTTAATATTGTAAGTTTTTCAATTTCTGACCAGATGCTCTTTCAGAGACAGACGCGTTAAAGTACGAACTTTATTTAATAAAGTCGAAACCCACTGTCAATTTTGTAAAAAAAAATATACCGAAAAATTATTTTCTCGGAGAAGCTCCTTTTAAACTTTTAAATGGATGTAATTTTAGGACTTTTGAGTTCTAGCGGAACTTTAACGGTGTGTTTTGGAAAACAAGTTCGTAAAAGCTTTACATATAATGAGTTAACAACCTAACCCAAGTAAAGGTGCGTTATGTTAAGTAATTCAACCTAAGTTTAGATAACACGCATAATTATTATAACACGGTAGGTACCTGCTCGCTGCGCCTTGTGAAAGTGCTATTTACTTTTAAAGGGCAAATTAGAGTAGATGTCCTTCATCTTAAATTATAAATAAAAAGTGAGAAGTAATGGAAAAGAAGAATCAGAAAAGAATAGTGTTATTTCTTTCCTAAAAGTTTCTCTGACCTTTCGTGAGATATTTAACCAAGCTTGAAATCAAAAAAATGAATCGGAATTGATCCTTGAACACGGAAATAATGTGGAAAAACTGAGAGTCGTTAATATTTGTTTTGATATTGACGTCGACATGACGCCACATTGCGAGCTAAAAGTTATTTCGGCTCCTGAAAGTGTCACATGTGTTTTGTTGAAAGCTGTCAATGTTTGTTCAATGGATAAGGTGGTGGATGCCTTTCTAACGTTTAGCAACACGGATCAATAAGATAACCATTGTATAGAGGGAGATACGTGTTTAGAAAGAGAGATACGAGTACATGCAATAATCTGTCTTTATAGTACAAGCTCACGGAGAAAAATACTCCCAATCAAAAAAGTTTTTTAAAGATTTTGAACGGTTCCGTGAATTTCCATCCCGCGACAAAATATCCCCGACAAAATATTCTACGGACAAAACATCTCCGACAAAATATCTACTTAAACCTAATCTAACCTAACAAAAAAGGAATTCAGCACAATGGAGATACGTTTTGTCCTTGGGATATTACGTCGAGGGATATTTTGTCGAATGATATTTTGTCGGGGATATTTTGTTGAAGAATGAAAACGCGAGGATTAATTTTGAACAATCATAAATATAATTGATAGGCTGCTTCCGAATACAGTTCAATCTGCACAGCGAGATTAAAGGCTAAATAATTTTTCGTTTTTAAACATATTAATAATATCCTTAATAATAATAATGATAATTTTATAAAATATATTATGATAAAACTATACTAACAGACAGAACAATTAGTCATAACAGACCTGATATAGTTTTACATGACAAAATTAAAAAAAATAACTTATATCATTGATGTAGCTATTCCAAATTCCTGTAATATTCAAAAAACTATTTCTGAAAAAATAAGAAAATACACAGATTTAGGAAATGAGATTAAAAGAATTTGACATTCTCGGACTATAAAAATATTACCATTTGTTATTTCGGCCACTGGCATAATACCTAGGAATCTGATTCAAAAATTAAGCATATTAGATTTGTCAAAGAATTTGTATATAAAAATGCAAAAATCAGTAATTTTAAATACATGTAGGATTACAAAAGATTTTTTAAATATTTATATTGAGGGATCAGTAGGATTTATAGGTTCAATTAGAAATGCCGCAGAGCCGAACCCTCTGATATGAAAATATCTGCAGTCGGTGAATTATATTCCCATTTGGTCTCTAGTAGGTTGACATGTTGTTCTTGTATTGTTTTGTATTTATAATACTTATATAGTGCAATTGCATAGCGTGGGTTGACTAGATGATCATTTGGGGAAGTGTGTGAAAGGGTTTAGTTTTTCCTGTGGGGAAAATTTAACCCGGGCATTTAAATCTGGTGTGTAAAAATTTTTATTTTAGTAATTTGTACATTGAAGTTTACAAATTTCTAATTGATTAAAATATTTCATATTGACTATATATTTTTTCAAGTTTTATGTAGCTCCTACAATACATCTTGAACTTTCCAATTGGTGTGGACTTTAAAGTTTCTGGTAGTGTGTTATACAACTTCATTCCCTTGTACAGTAGACTGTTCTGCGTATTCGCTTTGTCCTTTTTTTGTAGCCTAATTTCCTTGCACGTCCTTGTGTTATATCTGTGAATGACTTTATTGTGTACAATTTTATTTGAGAAGTATTTTGGTAACGTGTTGTTCAATATTTTGTGGATAAATACCATCGTGTTCAAGGTCAGCATCTGTTTCACGGTCAACCAATTTAGTTCCTTTAACATTTTAATTATTTTTGAAAATCTGTTTCGTCGAAGAATTATTCTCATAGCCCTGTTTTGGAGAATTTGAAACTTATTTTGTTCTCTTTCGTTACATAGGAAAAGTATACTCGAGCAGTAGTTGAAGTGTGGAGCAATAATTGAATTGTATATGGTGATTGCAGTTTTTCTAGAAATTTTTGGCCGAATTCTTCCAAAAAAAGATATCTTTTTGCCAATTTTCTTTTGGGTGTATTCAGCATGTCTATTGAAGTTTAGTTTGGAATCTAATATAACTCTTAAGTATTTCATTTCAGTAACATTTTCAATAATTTCACCACCAATTTTAATTTTACTTTCACTGGATGTCTTCTTGTATCCGATCACCATACATTTTGTTTTTTTTTTTGTATTTAATTTAAGCTTATTTATTTTATTTATGTGAGGAAGACGAAGTATAAGTATTAAATTTTTTATATCATAGAAGAAGAAGATAATACTAATAATCGAAACGAAAATATGAATGAGAACAAAACGCAGAAAAGTGGAAAAAGATAACGGTCGCAACTGCCGAATTCGTAAAGGCGCCCGTCCCGGTTAGACGAGAGGTTCTGGGTTCGTGTCTTGTTCTCTTTCATATTTTCGTTTAGATTATTAGTATTATCTTCTTCTTCAATGATATATCACATTGATGGAAATAACCTTCAAAAGATGTAACTTTATTAGTTTCTTTATTTTTAAATAGTTAGTTCTGTTGCATCCGAGACTGTTTCGAAAAGTACAGCCTCAGAAGCAACTGGGGAAAATGGACAGTAAATGCAAAACGAAAATGAGATTGTTTGAAGTTGGATGCATATAATATGTGTCTGGTAAAATTATGGAATGCAAGGAAGTGAGGAAAACCAAGACACTTAACAAATTCGAAGGCGAACACATTAAACTCCACTAGTTGCTACAAATGCCATGTCATCTCACAATGCACTGGTTGTTTATTGTTCCCTGCTTTCTTCAGCAAGGTGACATTGGTTGGGGGAAGGTAGGATGGATAAATGACATTCCGGTAGGAACTATGCACATTATCATTTCAAAACCAAACAAGTTCTTATAAAAAATTGAATTACGTTTTTTATTCTTTTGCTATTATTATATGTATTTTTACGTATTGTCCAACATTTTGTATTATTTCTGAGTATTTTTGAAAGTATTCTTTTCTATTTTTTAAGTGTACACACTACCTATAATCAATATTATTCCCAAATACTTTATTTTATTTTATTTACAAACACTTTTTTTTCCAAATATATAGCTTAAGTAAATAGATTAGCTCCCCAATTAGACACGAGATTATTTCTCTACTAACTGGGTAAATTAAAACTGTTAATGAATGATATACATATAACATATTATAAGTGTGTTTTCTAATTTACATTAAAAATAATCTTTGAATTATAAAAAAAGTGTTTGATTAGTGATAATTATTATTATTATTAAACGACTTCAAAAAGGAGGAGGTTCTCAATTCGACTGTATTTTTTATTTTATTTTTTATTTTTTTATGTTTGTTACCTCAGAACTTTCGACTGGGTGAACCGATATTGATGATTCTTTTTTTATTTGAAAGCTGATGCTTCCCATGTGGTCCCATTTTAATTTGGTCTAGTTCTGACAATGGCATCCACGAGAAAACCATATAAGTCTTAAATTTGCATAAAGTATGTGCGCGACAAATGGACGAATAACTCAATATCACGCCAACCGATTTCAATGATTCTTTTTTTATTGGAAAGGATGTACTTCAAGGATAGTTTTATGAAAGTTTGGTTAGGTTCTGATTATCGGATCCATGACAAAGTAACGGAACTCTTCAATTCTTAGGAGCAAATTAACGAAACTCGACCGAATCTCTTAATTTGACCCTAACGTCGTTATGGTCAAATTATGTCTGTCTCATATGAGCAGCACATTTAGTAGGTCCACCCATATTTAGACAAATTAGTGTACTTCAGATTCACTAAAAATAAAAAAATAAACAAAAATTTTAACAAAACAAAAAAACGACTTCAAAAAATGCACTAAAAAGTAAAAAAATAATTTCGTATTCTTTTACAACTTCATATTTGAAGTTATTTTTGGAGTCGGTGTCAGCAAAGGTACCCCTCCCGCTGCAACTCCGCTCTCGCCTCGTCAAGTCGCTTGTGCGACACAAGCACATCTCACCTATAACTGTGCATGTAGTTACAAACCTACCTTGACTGACACCGATTACAAAAATGACAATCGTACCTACATATTGATGAGTAGAAAAAGTAAGTTGATTATGAAGTTGTAGAAGAATACGAAATTATTTTTTTACTTTTAAAATTTTTGTTTATTATTATTAATTTCAATAACAAGGTTTGTACATGTATGTATGATGTATATAATAAGTATAGAATCTTTTTTTTTTCACAGACCTCCTCACTAGGATTTCCTGTTCTGAGGTGACCTGTAGTTTTTTAAAATATTTGTTTTTGGTTATGTCTTTATGTCGTCTTCATGATGTTTGTAATTTTATTATCACTTTGATCTCTCAGCCATATTTTTACTTTTGTTTTAAATATATTCATTTCCTTTATATTTTTGATTTGATCTGGTAGAGCATTGTATAATTTTATAGCATGGAATTTATTATTTCTCTGTCCAAAAGATGTGTTATTAGGCAATGTATATTAGGCAATCCATTTTCTTATAATACATATTGAAGTCATTATTTCCATTCTGTCATTTAAAACCAATAAAGTAGGCCAAGTGTCAAATAAAAACAAGAAATGAAAGTATTAAGTGTCATTTTCGTCCTTAACGATCAATTAAATCAACATAATATCATTGAAAAAATGGATAAAACGTGTTACGATCCTATAAGCCGAATTAATTCAAGGCGTTCAATAAACTCCCCAAGTTTTGCATGCGGATTGCGCAAGCTGACGTCCTCAATTTCCGATAAACAACTTTAAATTCGCCGTTGCGATTTATGTGCAGAAATAAAAATAAAACGTTAAATCACACGCTTTAACTGGAGTACAATTTAAATCCGGGGATTAATTAAAGGCCGATTGTTCTTTCAGAACAAAACATTCTTGCCGGAGAGCGCCGTAATGAAATACTAATTCTTCGGAAGTGCCGGTACAAACGGAATTATTTCAGTTGGTTTAAAATTTTGCTTCGGAGTCGAGAAGCAGAAGTCTTCTCGAGTTTGGTCCTGGGACGTTATTTGACGCCGCGCCGCCTCGTGTTATTCTCAGCGAACGCGAGAAAGATTCCTTTGTTCAATCTCACCAATTTAATATCATCTGTTTCACTTTTGAGTCGTCGCATCGAGGGTTCGCACACTTGAAAAATCCAATTAGCTCGTTTGCACAACTTTCGAGAAAGTTCTTTTAGATTCTTTCAAGGAAAACTCAACGTTATGTTTATTTATTTATTTAATATAAACGGTATATATATATACCAAAAATACTGTTTAAATTGAGAAGTGACACCAGAGTACAATTGTATTTAACAAAAATTAAAATTGATTAAAAAAAATGATAGTTTAGCCCTCTTGTTCCTACCTTCCATGCAGTTAAATACATCTGCCACTTCTGCATATTTATTAGTAACTTCATGTAACCTAGGTATAAGCGAGTGTTTCGTATACTCAGTTCTGTCATTGTTGCATTTAAACAGGATTTTAGAACGAGTGGCTCTAGTGGGTATATGGAATTCAACGAGATTAATTAAATCAGGACTGTTTATTCTGTCATTTACAATTTTTAACATAAAGATTAAGTCGGATATAATTCTTCGATCTGAGAGTCTTAATAAATTTAATTCTTTCATAAAGAAATTTATAGTTTATGTTTTCATTGGGAATACCGAGTTTTAGATGTCGTAGGAATTTGTGTTGATTTTTTTCGATTGAATCTGAATGTATTTTAAAATGGGGGGACCAGATCAAGGAGTTATATTCGACTTGACTACGTACTAAGGATGTATACAAAAATTTTAAAGTTGAAATATTTATATATTATTTACATTTTTATATAATTAAGACATAACTGTATAAAACATAGAGTAGATACATTAAATACCGTACTAGGCGGCTTCGTGTTTCATGGTGATCAATGAATTAACTTTGCATAAAGTCTTGTGTAAACAAATGGATTTAGCATACAATGATACCGAAAATTGAAAAATTATAGTAGAAAGTAGAAAATAGAAAGGAGAAAAAGACATGCATAAGGATTAGATTATAAAAATTTACAAAACTTTTTTTTATGTAGAACGTAGATCTTTTTACGAAAATGTTCCAAAATTAGCCTTTTACAGTATGCCACGAGTTAACGAATCTTGCTAATGATAGGGAATGATATTTTTGGTTGTTTACGATTTAGAAATTATTTTGATTTGACGTGTTTATAGTAACACGCTTTATTTTATCCAGAGCAGAAACGAATGAAATGGTTTGTCCATCGTATGTAAGTGGTAGTTATTTAGTTTAAATTGTACTGGATATTGGACTTTCAGGTGAATGGAATAATACGACCAGAACGCCCGCAGAAAAACATGGCAAGATCAAGTGAGTCAAACACTTTAGTTGGATCACGTCAAGAGTCCAATATATGAGTTGAGACAATATTTATATTCAAATGAAGAAATGAGTGCAGAGAACAGAGTGTGCTGTTCCATTCAACCCGCTGGGAAATTATACATATGATGGTTAGTTATCTATATTATTGTTTTCATGGAAATTCTTTGGAAATCATTCGTAAAATTATGATGCACATATTTCATAAGAAAATTAGAAAATGTTTCAAATTAAGTAAATGTTTGTACCGGTTTACGTTGAAAACATAATGTTTTTTTTTTAGAACCGCACAAGAATCCCAAATGCTACCAACCGTCTGAAGCCAGTGACACTATGGTATCCCTAATTAGGGTATGTAATGGGGTACGGCTCAAGGTAGTGAGGGGAGGGAATATGTCGAGAAAGAGAAAGGTGGGAAAGTATGTGGTTATTTAGATTTGGTCACCAAACACGGCTAAAGCCGTTTCAAGCAACGTTTGGATTCTAAATGGTGGTATTTAACGAGGGCAATATTGAAATATATATTCTGGAACGTACCACAAATAAACTGTATTGTGCACATTTTTAATGACTTAATTGCGAAATAAACCAAATGAATCAAACAAAATTTACTTCCGTATGCTGGTTTATGATCCCATGGTCTCTGGATACACAGCCAAGTTCCTTAACCACGTAACCACGGAGACCGTATTGTCATCAATAAATTAAATTATACCGTAGCTCAAACACGAGACACTACGCAGACCTTACACAATCAAGATAGCGTGCTTTTGTCGTAAATTACCATGGCCCAGAATGTACTGGGACTGAGCCGGGACGCACTGCAACCAACCCCTCGTCATCTCAGTTTCCCGAGATTAATTTGCTCCTCTTCTCAGATGTGCCCCTGGCACTATCTGTCCTGGGAAGCAAACCAACCCGGAGGCAGAGTAACAATGGAGGGCATGTCAGCGGTCACTGGGATTAGTTTACGAAATACTTGAAACTGTAAAGCTGAAATCTGGTTATTTGAAGCAGCAGACACTCTAGCTCTAGATGCTGTCATGAAATTTACTCAGATTTTGTAAACTTTTTAATTTATGAAATTTTTTTGAAATTCGATTTAAATTAAATTTAGGTCTGCAAGTATTTTAGTATTTATTTTTGTTACAGCTGTTTCGGCTTAAAAAGGCCATTTTCAAACTGTCAAATTTGTGTTACAAATGAGTGCTCCATTTTCAAACAGTTTGAAAATGGCCCTGTAAGCCGAAACAGCTGTAACAAAAATAAATACTAAAATACTCGCAGAACTTGATAACATCATTATCAAATTAAATTTGAATTCATTTAAAAAAAATTAAGTGTAGTTCTACGAATCAAACATAAAAACAATTAATATGTATATTTATTATAATATTTGGTACGAATGGTACGTCCTGACCCATTATTTTCAACCCACCCCTTATAAATTTTTCCTTTCCAAAACCTTCTCTCATTCCATTCCTGAAAAGAGCCTCCACACAGCATCCCCAAAGGTGACATAAGTCCTGAGGGGAATTCTTTTCCTCAAGCCACCTGCGTGGAGCTAATACAGATTAAAAAAAATTAAAAACAATAAATATTATTTTGTAAATAATGCAACATAATATAACATTGAGAATTATTCTCTCCACTTAACTCTTTTGAATTTGACTTCGATACAATAATACGTAAATCTTTTTACGTAGATTTTTTTATTTATTCAACATCCCAACCAAGAAAAATGATCGTTCCTGCTGGAAAAAGCGTAAATCATTGATCTGAGAGCTCTGATAGTATGAAATTTGTACGGCTGTATTTATTTAATGTCTAAGCAACCATTTCGCCAAACGCAAATACCTTGAACTTCCAACATTATTTTCACCTTGAAGGAATTTCACAAGACTGAAGAGTTCATTTATTTGTTGATATATTATTACGTATTTGTTTGCGCTAGCGGCCTCTTAAGTTATGCAATCCTGGTTTCCGAGATTTCAGAATTTCCCCACCCCTACTTCGTCACTTAAGCAAGGTTCAAACAAATATGGCGCTATCCTCTTTAACACAATTAAGTGGTTATCTCTGTGGTGGAGATTGGGTAGTGGGATGCTGCGAATAGCCGAGACGTGGAGCGGGTTGGAGATGAATTTATAGCTGCAAAAATGTCTACGCAGTACTAGTAGAGATGAAAGAGCGAATTTTGGGATGAATTTCATAAAGCATTCTTGAAACAAAGGGTAGTATGAAAATAGAGTTGCAAATCTGTTATCGCGTACGCCATAATTTGTCATATCACTGCATATTTATGTTTTACGCCTCTATGGAACATATCCATATTTGTATCCATCGGGATTTATTCTAGGTATGACTAACTACCATTCTCTAGAAACTCGTAGATGTTTTGCGTTAGTAAAATATTTCTTTCAATTAATCAATGGCCTCGTCTCTAACGGTGAGATTCTGGCGCAAATCAATTTATTTGTACCAGAGTCTCACTCTCGGGCACGTCGCCATAACATATTATATTGCCGATTGAGTCGTACAAATCTGTACCCGAATTCGACCGTGGGAAGAGCGATACACTATTTAAATATATTAGATAAAAATTTCGACATATTCTTCGAAAAATTCAATGAGTTTGTAAGGTTTTTGGCGCTACATTCTCACTGTGAAAATGGTACTATTACAATTAATTAGATAAAATATCTGTAATGTTGTAAATTTTTTGTACACAAATAAAATAAAATGAAATAAAATTACCGCGTATGTCATGTCACCATGTATATAACGCAACCGCCATTGACATTATTGAGCATCGTATATACATTTTACATTACCGTGTATAACACGTCCGAACGCATAACAAATCGTCTCGTAATATGTAAAATATATTTTTTTTGTAAAAATTTGAGAGGCGGGGATGGGTACCACCACCCCGGGAACCATTTATTGGATAACCAACACCTCTGCCGTAGAACACTTCAAGTAGTTTGATACGTTTAGTAACTTAGCAGGGGTGCCCGGGTTAATGGGGTGAGGTTTGTCAGGATCTGTCGGAGAATGACCTGGAAATTGAACCCTAGATTCCTACCCACCATTCTTACCCTTTTCCTTCCCATTACTTCCTCTCCTTCCTTTCCTCAAAAAGATCCTCCCCACAGCATCCGAAATTTGACATAGGCCCTGAGGGAAATAATTTTTCACAGGGTTATGTGGAGATAATGAAAAAAAAAATTTAAACACATCATGTGAACGCTTTCAGAAATTCCTTCAGAGGTTTTCATGCATTAGTTTGTTTTTGAGCACGTTATTTATTATTTTTTTAGAACAATAATTGGCACATGATTATGCGTTGTAATATGTATGTAAAATACAGTATCTGTATATATATAAAAATACATTTTGATATAATAATAATTTATTATATAATTTGCAATGTTTTTAACCTTTTCGTACACCATGTATGTTTGATTAGACGTAGATTTCAGATTTTTCCTCATTTTCTATGGCTAATAAAAATGGGCGGTTTTCATTTTTAAATTTCGGGTATAAATGTTTTGCGTTTATGTGAAATACGCCCGCTGATATCTATTGTTCTCTCAAACGAAAGTAGCAATAACTTTTAAGGTAATAAAAAATACCAAAAGTCATCTGCCAATTGCCATCAAGCATCAAATATGTTCTACAACTGCCAGTTTCAATTAAAGTCTGAAAGGGTTAAACAGGGTAAGTAAAATGCATCGAAATGAAATGAAATAAACATCAAATGGAATAGCACGTCCTCACGTATGTCGCAGATATATATTAACACCGTGCATGTCAAATTCTCGCGTATGTCACATCAAGCCGAATACGGCAGCCACCGCGAAAGTCACATAAACGCTAGTCATCACTTCGTTTGTCACATCGCGATACGCGGTTTTGTAAAAAATGCGTATATTAAATTCCCATAGTTAAAAACAGTAGAGTTCGCACAATTTTCATTCAACGCTAATTTTATAAACTATTTATTTAATTAATTAAATGTAGTCGATTTAACAGAAAAATCTGTAAAAGAATTGAATTAAAAATTATAATTTGAGGTTTTACTCATTAAAAAAAAAAAACATATATAAATATATACATATTCATTCTAGTCTTGTAGAAAAGCCAATAGATGTTGCATGTTAAAAATAAAAATAAGTAAAAATTTACCTAAGACACAATCTGGATAACATTTATTTCGGGTTTGAATCTTGCAACCATACATAAAGATAACAGTAAAAAAATATGCGTTAAGAAAATGAAGACAACGTTAGTAGTTCTTAGTCGAAGTATGATACAGTTAAATATGATCGAATCGGATAGGGATATCGAATTGGTTCATGGGGTGAAGTTTGTCCGGGTCTTGGCGGCGGATACCGGTTGCATAAATTAATTTATTAATTAATTAAAAATAATATATGTTTTATTTGCGGCACGATCAAGAGTGAAAGATACTCTCAGTATGACCCTGGTGTAACACCACCATTCAGAATTAAAACGTTACTGGAAATGGCTTTAGTCGTGTTTGGTGACAAGATCTGAATAGCCAGATACTTCTCCACTTTCCTCTTCCCCGTCTTCTTCCCCTTCTCACTACCACCAGCCTCACAACATACCCTAATTGGGGATGCCATAGTCTCACTGGCTCCAGACGGGAGCAGCTTTTTTTATGTGAGCAACTCCTGTGAGGTATTTACATAAAAAAAAGTTGCGCCCCGGCTGCGTATTTACAATCCCTACCGCGTTTCAGTCGCTTTAAATTTACAATATAAAAATTTAAATATTTAGAAATAAAATTATTAATTTCTAATATACACATTGGAAAGATTATATTATCTAGATTTTAGAACAATTTTTGTTTTTGCAAAGTGATAGAAAATTATCAATACAGAGGTGTATTTACAATATATGGGAATAATATTAATATTTAAATATTAAGAAATAAAATTATTAATTTCTAATATACACATCAGAACGATTATTTTATCTAGATTTTAGAACAATTTTTGTTTTTGCAATGTGATAAAAAATAACCAATATAGAGGTATATTTAAAATGTAAATTGTCGTTACAGCGACTGAATCGGTATAGGTTTTGTAAATACGCGCCCCGGCTAGGCAAAGGTCCTGCGTTCGAGTCTCAGATGTGAAGGTCTTTTTTCTGATATAACTGTTTTCAGATTTTCGATTAAGTTTTGCTAATATTGTCTTCATTTAATTAAATATTACAAATTGAGGTTTCGTTCATTAAAATAAAACAAATATTTATGTATTTATTAACGCCCGTTAATAATGCTTTCATATGAACGTTTACTAGTTCATACAATATACCCACAAAAAAGTGCAGTAGATACGGAGGTATGCCTGATATAAACATATTTAAAACATTGTACTAGAAATAAAATAAAATAAATTTAATGGATACAAGGTAAGAAGTAATATAACGTATCAATAAAATTTGATATCTCCAGCCATCGAAGCCATGCTCTTTTGCACTTCCAGAATTAAACAGTTCATCAAATAAATCCGCTCTACTAGATGAATTGGATTATATAACATGTTTCCCAAATTTTGAATTTGTCTCGTAGGCGTGTGATATTACGACGTTGATTTGTTAAGCCGCCGCATAACCCATTTCTATTATTTTATTACATATATTATGTACCTTAAACACTTTCAGTCTTACTAAAAAAAATTATTCAATTGATAAACGAGCGTGGATTTGAAAACATTACTAATTAAAAAATGGTTCATGGAAAGAAATACACATTTAAATTAATAAATTACTTCGTTTTTACCACTTTTATTGTTTACAAAACCAACATGTTTCGTGAGCAATGCTCACTTCTTCAGGGTTTTTTTATTGATACTCGTATCTCACTTCTTCAGGGTTTTTTATTGATACTCGTATGCTCACTTCTTCAGGGTTTTTTTATTGATAGTATCAATAAAAACCCTCAAGAAGTGAGCATTGCTCACGATACATGTTGGTTTTGTAAACAATAAAAGTGGTAAAAACGAAGTAATTTATTAATTTAAATCAAAATGGTGCCACAAAATAAGTTTGCTGTGTTAAAAGAAATACACATTGTTCAATTCCCTTTAAAAATTGTGAGGTTAGCATCTGTTGACTGAGTATGGTTTTTAAAGTTGATAATTCGTCTTTCAAAATTCATATTCTTACAGCAATCATTCAATTTATTGAAATAAAGCAAAATTATCGATTACCAATTTTTGTGGTTGTATTTTACAACCTACTGAATGGTTTAATTTTTTACAATCTCCATAGGTTACCAGAAATTACAAAATATCTTTAATTGTTTAATTACAAAAAAATGTTTCCTAATTGTGTGAGAGTACCTGAACGCACGTGAACCGTTTCCAATTCTCATTGCCAGACAGATTTTTGAAGGTTCTGTATTTGTTGCGCACTATATTATTTTACGGTATTGAAAAAATAGCCACCAACGTAAAAATATCTAGAGAATTTTAAAATTTTTATAAATTAAGTAAAATCAAAAATGTTGATTCATCTAAAAGCAAGTTCATAGAATTTTAATTAAAAGCCCAGAATTTAATGAATCCTCTCCAGCTAGGTATTTGAATTTAATTTGTCTGAAGGTGGGGTGTTTTAGGAAATCACTGGAACTTATAATAACACGGAGATCGGAAGAAGTGCCCTCATTACATAAGAATTCATTTTCCAATGTAATATTAATCATCTATGTATATGAAAATGAGTGTATGTTTGCGTGCTTGCATATATGCAAAAGTATGTAGGTATGTATGTTTGTTGTTTATGTATTGCTATATTAAACCTAGAAAGATAATAATCTTATTTTTACCTACTTTAAAGATAATCATACGTCTGAGAGACGTAATGAAGTTTAAAAATAAATATTTCACATATTATCACAATCACACAATTTAAAGATAGTTGAATACTTAGTTTAGGGTTTTGTTCTTTAAATAAAACCAAAATAATTATAAAATATATAATGTAATTAAAAAAATAACAAAATTATGTAAACTTCTTACAAATCAACAACAAAATAATAACACCTTTTTAAAATGAAAAATAATGTTTTATTTTATGTCTAAATTGTGTTTTTTTACATGGTATGAAAGTTTAAATGCTGATCAGCCATTATACTAAAAAAATATTTTTTATTTACAAGTTTCTCAAAACAAAATTCTGTTAACCTCTTACAAATCAGCAAAAAATTATTAGGTTTTGTTTTAAATAAAAAATAATGTTCAACTTTACGTCTAAATCGTATTTTTTATACATTAGGAAAGTTAAAATGCTAATCAGTCGTTATAGATAAAAATAATATACATATATGTTTTTTTTTATTTCGCTAAATCATCTTTATACGAACAAGTCTGAAAGTTACTCAAAAGGTAATCATATGTCTCTCGGACGTAAAGGGTATGTGTTTCTCCGTAATTATTGTACTTACCGTGGTGACAGAGTAGCCCTGCGCAAGCTCTGCTCGGCAACAGAGCTAACTGAGATAGACAGCGCGCTAAAGTTGCAGAATAACAAAAAAATACAGCATTTCTTGTGTATCGCTTACTCAGGCGTAGATTATCTTTCTAGGGTTAAGCATAGGAAATGTTTGAAACATTTAAAATTTCTTCTTTCCAGCCTCGCAAGGATATCTAGATTATTACAACAACGAGACAATACATCTGAAAAGTTTTTTAAAATGGCACAATTTGAGGACATTTTGCAAACCGATCGAAATTCAATTTAATCTTTAAATTAATGAACTTATTAGTACTAAGTAAAGCTCCGTACACACTTGTGTGGTGTAGTGTGTCGTGACTACATATTAACCAATCATCGTCGTCGCTTGTCGACACGCCACAACCTACAAATATGTCTCTAACCACAATAAATGAATGAAACCGATGTGCTTCTGGCGCGCCACGACACACCACACCACACAAGTGTGTTTCCGCCTTAAGAATTATAGGCATTTTAAATAGGTACCTGTGTTAGGTATCAAATTTGTTGATTGATCTTATAATAATAATAGAAATAATAGAAAAATGAATGTTTGTAATGTACGAAAAATGAAAATTTTGAATAAAAAAATTGTAAAGTGTTTGAGGGTGGTTGGCGGGACGGGGGAGCGGGAGAGGGGAAAGGGAAGGCGGGGAAGGTGGAGGGGGAATGAATGTGGGAGGGGAAGCGGCGGGGGAAGGGTAACGGAACGAATGGGAAAGGACACGCAGGGAAAAACAATTTCTTTATTAATAAAATCGCTAATTCTTAAATAAAAGAAAGACAAATAATTCCGGTTTAGGAAAAACCAAATTTTTTTATTATTTATATTATTATTATTATATTTAAACCATTTAAAAAAAATTATCATCACTCTTAATAAACTTTCTGAGGTGGTTCTGAGTTGGTTTAATTATGAGTTGGCCGGTCACCATAAGAGAAATATGTTGCTTTGGCAACGAAGGAGGACTTAATCGGCAGAGGAACTTAATCCAAGACCCCTGCCGCATTTGTCAACTCGGCCACAATCCAATAACAATTCACTTTATTCAAATTAAATTATGAAAGGGCTTAACTCTGACCACGAAAACGAAAAACATCTCAAAATCTTTGCAATTAACGTTATAGACTCCTACTTCACACAAAAGTTTTTTAAAAATATTTTCTTAAAATTTTTCACACGGGTTATTTCATTCTACTTTTATAGTCGATAATTAATAAAGCAATCCCCCATCAAGAGATGCCGTACTTAAATTAAATGAAAATCAACATGTGAAAAACAAAGTTTATTTTTTACTATAAAACATCCATTTTCAAATGCCTTTTAAATATATATATATATATCGACTATAAAAGTAGAATGAAATAACCCGTGTGAAAAATTTTAAGAAAATATAAAATATATATATATATATATATTTTGGTTTGTCTGAGGTTTCAACCTTCCTTCCCAGTAATCAGAATCAACCGCGCTGTCGACCTTGCAAAATTACGATTTTTAAAACCGACATTTATATCGCATAGTAAGTGCATATTTTTTTCGAATTTAAGAGAAATACGTTCATGTTCTTGTATTTGCGCATGATTATTACCAAAAGTTGAAAGAATGCATTGTCATCGACAACAAGTGTGCCGCATGATCAGATAACGGAAAATGTGTAAATTTCTACTTTGTCAAAAACAAAAACGAAATTCAAATATATAGTATTTAAAAATGATAATTTAACACTCGGCGAGAATCGAAATCTCGCTGTGCGGCAATAACCATTTAGAATCTCATTGCGCGTCCTAAACTAAGTTAGGAAAATCCCGTCTATCCTTCCGCATTGGTCCTTTGATAAAATATTTTATTTTAAGTGTTCCGGCCATGGTATTTAATGAGATTCAACCGATTACCACCTGCGACCAAAATGAAATTTTCCTATTGGAATAATTATTAATATTCGCTTTCCACATAAAGATGGGGACAATTTGTTTTTATAATCGTTTTAATTCTTCGTTTGATTGTTTTTTGGAAAAGCGCCGCCTTTGAAATATGTTATTGCTTTTTTAATTATTTGCGCCAACAAGGGTTTGCGAACTGAAATTCAATTTAATAATATCGCACCTACTATTTCGATTTACAGATAAGTTATTGACACAAACCTTTAAAATTCTTACCATTTTATTTAGGTTTATATTAAAACAACCTGATAATTTAAATTGAATTTCTATTCAGATTCCATCAGTAAATTTTAAACTATTTACCACAAAATATAAACAATTACACTTTCTAGATAATTGTAACAATGTTACTTTGTTTGAACCACTTGTATATTTGTTTAAAGCCGACCGGTTTCGGAACGACCATTCCTTCCGCAGGGCAAACGTATACTGATATTATGGTAATTATACATTCATGATACTAATGTGTTTTGAGGCAGGTGGTGCCCCTTTACTAGGTAGAGGACTAAAATTAAAAAACAAAAAAACACGTTAGGACGTTCCCACAGGAGCGACCACGCGAAATAAATAAATTTGCCTTGATTGCTCGAGATTTCGAGAAGATCATTTTTTTTAATTTTTTGCCAACGAAAAAATCATACCTTCGAATTTTAACATGGAGGTATAAAAACTAATTATAGTGCTGTATAGCCAATGAATTAACCTTATTTTAGCGTTTATCGAATATTTGAAGGATTTATAAAAAAATCGTAAAGTTTATAACCGCGGGTTTGTTACTTTGAAAATGCCATGAGAGGTACTTATTCGAGTTAACATAGAATATTTTCAATGTCAGTATGTTTTATGTGGTATACGATAATGAAAGGTGCACATCTATTGGAAAAGGACTTAATTTTAACCGTAAACTTTTGATCAAAAATTCTGCGTGAAAAAATATTTAAAAAAAAAAATTTTTAACATCGTTCTAAAATAGTCTACGAAGTTCGGATTTGCGACATCTGTGGTCATAGTAGATAAATCATTTAAATAGCTTCGTTTTAAGTACAAAATATTAAACGTGGGAGCTTCAATAAACACATATATTTTTTTTGTCGAATCAGGAGATAGTGGGCTTTTTATCCGAAAAGCAATCGGAGACATTTAAAATGGCGTTAAAATATGGCAAAAATAGCTCCAGTGGATAAATAGTTTTATACCAAAAGTTAATAATACATAGTTGTCATAACATCGTTCTAAAATAGTCCACGAAGTTCGGATTTGCGACATCCATGGTCATAGTAGATAAATCATTTAAATAGCTTCGTTTTAAGTACAAAATATTAAACGTGGGAGCTTCAATATATATATGTATTTTTTTTTTGAAGAGGAATTGGAGACATTTAAAATAGCGCCAAAATATGGAAAAAATAGCTCCAGTGTATAAATAGTTTTTCACCAAACGTTAATAATATACACAACATCTTGTGTCACCTTGTTAAATGAACAAATGTTCTTTATGAACAAAAAGCAGCTATATTAAATATATTTTTTTAATGTCAGTATTAAATTCTGAAAATATTTTTGTTTTTTATTATTGTGGAAGCTGTTTCGGATTACAAGGCCATTTTCAAACTGTGGTTAGACCATCTTGAGATGAATTATTTAATTCAATTCGAAATTTTAATTTCGATGGTGCCTAAATTGATTTACTACTGGTTAAACGAATTTATTTAGTGAATAATTGTGGGATACTTTGAAATCATTTTCCCCATATTAAAAATATAAAAATTGTCACAATAATAAAAAAACTAAAATACTTGCAGAACTTAATAATTAGATTATCAAATACATTTCAAATTCAATGAAAAGACAGCCACATGTTTATTGAGAAACGGATCATTTTGATCGGGTTTTGAATGCGCAGTAAGGTTGATCGGATTTTCGGATTTCCTTCAAATCATTCTCCATCTGAATATAGCCATCAAAGAAATTAACATTTAGTTTAATGACTAAATTCGCGCCAGGTGGTTGTTGAAAATTATACGTTAAAATACACCGATGCCAGATCTCTTAAAATGATTTTATCAGTACATGAACGCGTGGCAAGTTTTTTTTTATTATCACTGATTTCATCAACGAATAGATTACTTACACGATATTATACACCACGAATTTACCTACGTAGTTATTTTCTGTTGCTCTAATTATTTTGACCACTGGAGCGCTTTTTGCCACATTATGGCACTACGTGAAATGCCTCGGATTGCTTTGCTGCCAATTTTGGCAAATTTTGCCTAATTTGTAAGTAACTAAGTAGAATTTTACGATTTTATAATATTTTTTTTATAAATCCTACGAATATGTGACAATCAACAAAAGATAGATGAATTCATTGGCTATATAGAATTACAATCTGTTTGCATGTGTCCATATAAAAATTCGGGGGTATGATTTTTTTAAAGTTGGCGGAAAGTATTCAAAATGATAATAAAAAATCTCGAGCAATCGGAGAAAAAAGTTTTAAATTGCGCTGTCGCTCCAGTGGATAAAACTAGGTAATTTTTAAAAATTGTAGAAAGTACACTTCAAAGGTACCACTATACCACAGTATAGTGTCCCTTTGTAGGACATAATGCCCTACCGGAAGGTAAGCATTCAAATATGGACATTAAAACATTAAAATTGAAAATGTCTGCAAAGGTAGTCTTAAATCCATGTAATGGTTTTTGCACGTGGTGCCATTTCGGGTCAACAAACTTTAAATTTAATGCACGGCTTACTCGTCAAAATTCCAAATTCCCCGCTCGTGACGTCACGGTAAGGGATAAGCAGTAATATAATTTTTATGAGGCAAACATCATGTTCGAGTGGCGTATGTACGGGAAGGTAAACACGTCTGGATAAAAGCCTTTTCGGTCTTTCAATCTGGAGTTATAGATATGAAAGGCACTGCGATACGGAGATATGGGAATATCGCCCATGAAATGGAAAAACGCTGGGCTAGACGGTATTGGGCAAAGCAGTGGTTTTGGATTCGAAAGAGTGAACGTTGCATACTATTTTTCGTAATGTTCTATAATTTTAAAAAGAAAAAGCCACACACTGTGTTGTCCAATGAACTACAAAGGAGAGGGATGCGCGTTTTCATTCTGCGACAAAATATCCTCCGACAAAATATCCTACGGAAAAAACATCCCCCAACAAAATATCTACTAAAACTTAACCTAACCTAACCTAACAAAAAATGGGGCAAAAATATTACCGACAATAAATTGTTGTTAAAAGATAGCATAATGCATTTTTTTCTTCAGTTAGGTTAAGTTTTAGTAGATATTTTGTTTGGGGATGTTTTGTCCGTAGTATGTTTTATCGGAGAATATTTTGTCGGAGATATCTTATCACGGAACCACAGAGGAGTAGCACACACCAATGAAATATATATCATCTAATATTATTATTAATAATAATATTAATAATATTTGATAAAAGAAATTGCATTTCTTAAAATGTAGCGTAGTGCATTAATGTTAGGAAAATATTTCATCATCTCAAAAAAATAACTCACATAATCACAAAAGCAGAGTGGAACAAAATATACGTTCTTAAGTGTAGGTAAAATTGGCTTTAGACAATGACAATGTGATTTTTTTGCTGTAAAGTTATAACACAAACTCTCACACAGTTTCAAACAAATCAAATTATTTAATGACTATATTAAGTCCACAAAAACTTGGCTAAATGAATTATCAGTAAAAAGAACTGATTAGTAATTAAAATTCATCATTGTAAATGTTACTAAAAATACCCCTCCCACACCTTGAAGTTAAACCATAGAAGTTGCCGATATCCCTCTAAGTAATAGTAATAAAATCTAACTTGTCTCAGGATCTCGTATTCAGGAAAAAATATTCATTATCTGTTTATATATTTATATCTTCTTAAAATGTAAAAAAAATAATTAAAATACACACGAAGAGGGCACGAAAATTCTTTCTAAGTGCTGCTTATTTAAAAGAAAAAAAAAAGTTTAAAGCAGTCGGAAATCTGTTTGCTTGTTTCGAAATAAAAGATCGAGAACATAATAATGCATATATAAAATCTAAACCTACACAAATGTTATCAACTTCAAACGTCAATTGAATGATGGGCTATAAAGTTTTTAAATTGTCACTAAATGGTTATAAATTAGATGAGACCCACAGTTTTCACACATTAAAAATATAAAAAAAAACATATATATATATATACGTTTATATATAAATAAAGCGTTGTCTCTAGAACAAACGTGGGTATTGTGTTGTTATCAGGACACACTTTGAAAAAAAAGCAACATCACTATGTGGTGTGTTTTTAATAAAATACCAAAATTTGTTTACACCACTATTTAACAAAAATATATCGTTGAAGAAGAAGATATCAATAATAATCTAAACGAAAATATGAACGATAACCAGACACAGAAAAACAGAAAAAACAATGGTGGCAATTGGGACACGAACCCAGACTTCTCGTCTAACCGAGACGTGCGCGTTAACCAATTTCGCTATTGCCACCTTCTGTCAAACCATCATATTGGTCAAACTCGTATTTAAAATTTTAGAATTAACACAATTCAACTAATTCTCTTTTTTTCCATATTACGGGCAACTACCCTTTTTATTGGAAACAATCATTCTAAGAATTGGTTTGTAACCTGGATAGCGTCTCGGATAAATATATCCGAATTTATTCGTATGGAACTATTGACTTTTTATAAAAGTCTAATGAGTATAAAATTTTTTGTAAGAAAAACTTTCTTTTTATAACTTTTGAAGGTTATTTCCATCAATATAATATATCATTGAAGATATATCAAGAAGATAACAATAATAATATTCTAAACGATTTCTGTTTTTATGTGTCTTGTTCTATTTCATATTTTAGTTTATATTATTATTGTTATCTTTCTCTTCAATGATATATTACATTGATGGGAATAATCTTCAAAATTATAAAAATAGAGTTTTTCTTATTAAAAAATAGAAAAAATATGTCAGCTTGTTTTGTAACCCATGGTTTCTTCATCATGATGTAAGAAGAAATAAAAATAATTGTAATATCAGAATGGAAAATCAAGTCAGCATATTATTATTATTACAATTTGTGGGATGCATCACCCGTAGTGTGATATCTCGCTCAGACCACGTCCGATTTTCCACCCAGCCAATTCCATACCATCGGCATTCGGTATTCGGGCACCGGGCACCAGAGCGTGCGCAGTGGTCACTCCTGATGAAAACAACTTTACACGCCATAAGGGAGGATATCGGCTTTCTGGAAGATCAGCACTTTGTACCTTGAATCACCGCCCGCACAACCCTTCAGTCCGCCCCCCGCTTCCCTCCGCCCAGATCGCCGCCCAACCCCCGCCCAAAGGCAGGTTCCTTTAATATTAGTTTTATTTCTCACTTAGAATGGATCCTGACCCTCGTCCGATAATGTTATTACTGCTATCTAACTACTTGTTATTTTAATGTATTATATGCCCATTATATTTTATTATAAGGGATTCGGGAAATTATTTGATATGAGATTTTTACCGATATTTGGGAGAATTTACTCTCTATGGCATGTCGCTTTTAATACCACGCGATTTTATATAAAAATCCTCTATGGAAAAGAAAAAGAAAACCTTAAAACATTAGAAAATTTGAAATTTTTAAAGCTAATCGTAATTTTGGTAAACTTTGCACCAATTTAGAAAAACTAAAGAGAATATGGAATACATCAAAGATATTGAAATATAATCGATGTTCTATCTGCAGTTTTTAATAGGTGGGACTGCGCTTTCGAGTGTCGCCGATATTGCTTACCAATTAACAAATAAACGAATAAACCAAACGAACATTAAACTAAATGAACGAATTCTTTCCGTATTCAAACTATACTATTCCAATACTAATGCACACCTTAAAAAAATCAACGAAATGAACAAATTATTTTCCTATGCAAACTACCCTGATTAGGTCCGCTGACAGTTGCGCGGACATCATAGCATATCTCTTTTGTATTTGAATATCTTTGGAATACATGGATATATTTGCACTATATGCTTAAAATTTTGTTCGTAAATGCATTATTTCATCTATTACAGCAATTTATTGACTATTTGAAGTATTTACAGAGTGTTAACAGTTATTACATTAATGAAATTGCCATTGGGATATGCATACATATTAACCCTCAAATAAAAAAATGTTCACAGCATGCGTAAATCAAGGTTTATTTGTTATTGTGGAGATGCTACTGACGAAATACCTTATAATAAGCAAAATTAAATGTAAAACATAGTTAGTGGGTGTACAGTACAGAGAAAGAGAAGAAAGAAAGAAAATATGCAATAAATATAGCAATTACTTTTAGTTCCAATACTTCTTTTTGCTATGATGTCATATTAGCTTATAGTCAGCCAAAGACGTGGCGTCTGTGAGTACGCTGTACCGCACTGCAAAACAAGGTTGTCCCAAAGGCATATTAGTTGTATAAAAATGTATAATTTACTATGTACAACCTTTAACGAGAATACATGTCAAAATCTTCAATCTTATAAAAAATATACTAAAATTTGGCTAAAAAACACTGAAACAGATATTTTTTTTCTTATAAGTTTTAACAAAGCCATCAAAGTATCTATCATTGGACAGATTTGTATTTTTATAGCTTTAAATGGCATTTGTTACATTTATTCTTATAAAACTTTCACAAATGCGATAATAACAGTGCAAACTGTTATTATGTTGTTTATTTTAAGTGCTTTTATTCGGTTACTCTTTTTAAATCCCTAATTTATATATCTTCACTTTAATAATAGAAATAAAAATAAAAGTAAAAAGTCAATATTATACCCACGCACAGGCATTGCCTTTGTGGGATTTTTTTGTTCATACATTTAGTATATTATGCTTTTTTACATACTTATCATTAAATTAAGTATCTTTTATTAGATACGTATTGCATCAAAAATTTTCAATAAACAAAAAAAAAGTTCAACATAATAAACACATGTAAGCAATCATCTGATTGTATCAGCAGCAAATTCAAACGACGATTTCCGGTATTATAAAATGTTAAATGAGAGTTATTTCTGTGTGAAATTTTAATACGAACACAATTAGTTTCAGCTTGGTAAATCTTTATATCGACCTATGTTGCCTTGAAACATTCTTTTAACTAACCCAAAATAACGCTTAAAATATACAGTGTGGCAGAAGTATACAATTTTAAATTGAAAATAAAAATAGTGAAATCTAAGCCTGTAATAAAAGAAGCTTGGTTGTAAAACTCGTTACACATTAGTATGAAAGCGATATCACGCGAGAACACCGGTCCATAAACAAGTTTGTAATTTGTTTGTAAAACATTAATGTTAAAATCATAGTCGTAAAATAATGTTTTGTAAAATAACATGACGTGTGTATACATAACGGATTTGAATTTAATGGATGTGGGTTATGAATAGGAAGCTTTTTCAAAGCCCCGCTTACTCGGAAAGCTGGCTTGTTATGATTTTAAGCTTAAAAAAGATAACGCGCAAAAACTACTAAAATGAAAAGTAGATCGAGAAGGTATTACGAGGGTTCGATGTTTGAATAACGTATTTTTTATTTCAGCTAAACGACGTTTGAAGCGATGGATATTTGCAGAATAGTCGATATTAATCCAAATTGAAAAACCAAATTTCAGAATGTAATCTTTGGAATTAGGATTTTCAGGTCATTGGACGATTCCAGAAGACATCATTTTAAAAATTATTATCATGCGAAAATCGAATATCGGAAGGAGGCGCCTCACGGATGACAAGGGTGCGATGGAAAAAATTATTATGTATATATCTGTCCATATCGCATCTTTGAGTAAATATGTTTTACAATCAAATTCTTTGTATAATCGGATGTCATTCGTATTAGAGTAGTGTAGTTGAAAAGAGATTCCCGAGACAAGTGGGTGGTAAAATCATTATTTAAAGAAAAAATGTTCACGCCACTTACGAGGATCAAAAGAAAATCGTTTCTTTCAGGGTATGTGTGCCTTTTGGGGATGCTATATGGAAGGTCTTTTGATGAAAGAAAGGAGTAAACCCGAACCTTGAAACCCTTGTAATAGATGGGAAGAAAAATACAGGCCACAATGTATGATCGTTGTATAAATGAGGAGAACTGGAAATAATGCATGATATGTGATGAATGATAATGCGATTCCCAGCGAGAGATCATGTGTGATGTCATTGATCTCGTATCTTTCGTCTTTTTAATTTTCAAACATGACGCGTGGGAAGGAAGAACGTCCATGACGTCCGCACGAACTCTCGCTGGGTCTATTTTTAGACGGTATGAACGTATTTTCGTTATATGTTTTTGGGGTGTTGTGCCGTGTTGCGCTACCTCCTTCTTTAGCCAACGTTTCGGACATCGTTGCAGTGTCCATCATCAGGGCAGATCCGGCAGATCCGGTAGATGTGCACATCTACCGGATCTGCCGGATCTGCCCTGATGATGGACACTGCAACGATGTCCGAAACGTTGGCTAAAGAAGGAGGTAGCGCAACACGGCACAACACCCCAAAAACATATAACGAAAATGCTTTTGGCCGTGAAAATCTTAAAACTTATCGGTATGAACGTATTTTAATTTTGTTATTATTTTTGGTGTGATTTGAGATTTTCACGGCTAAGAGTATTATTGTAATTTATTTTTGGGATATTACGCTGTGTTGCAGTACCTCCTTCCTTAGCCAACGTTTCGGACAGCGTTATGGTGTGCATCATAGGAACAGATGTGAATTTTACACATTAATTACACATCAGCCCAAGTGATGGATACTGTAAAGCTTTCCAATACTTTGGCTGAAAAAAGAGGTAGTGCAACATGGCATAATACACCAAAAATAAATCAATAAGACACGACACGATCAAGTCAATTCAATACTTGGGTCAGGTCTTGGGTCTTAAATCGAAAGCTGCTACCAAGGATTATATTAAAATGTCACCCATCCCACCCATCAGAGCCACTTTTTTAAAAAATTCACAATCCTAGACATTAGACAATTATACGTTAAGACAATTCTCATACACATAAGGAAAAATGTTTTAACACTCAAAACTCAACAAAATATTTACACCCGCTATTCATCCCTCCAAAAATGCAAAATTCCTCCAACAAAAACACCTTTCGCCCAACGACAGTTCTCTTACATCGCGCCTAAAATGTTCAACTTACTGAGTATTGATATTAAAACATCGAAAACTGATGATCTTTATGCCATTAATATACAGAACTGGTTATTTACTCAGGGAAGGAAATATTATAAAGAATGCCTTTCATCTTAAAACTGTTCTTATTTCTTCATTTTTCTCGATTAAAAAATCTTATCTCTAAATTAATTTTCAACCAAAACTTTATATAAAGCTGATGTATTATAATTTGAAATTAAACACTTTTGTACTTTCTTCCACTAATTTTTATTTCACCAGGACCGGTTTCATCCTATTACGGACATTTTCTATCAGTGCAAAAACTAGACTCATAAAGCTGATGCTTTTTTTTCATATTTTTTGACATCGTTCGTCCATTTCATACGCTGCCTAGGAATACCTGCTCTTGTTTTTTGGGGTCTAAGACTATCATTGTTCATCTGTAGAGTTGATTTATATATTTATTCTTATTTTTATTTCTATTATCCTTAAAATATTATTATTTGTTAGTTTTATTTTTATTTGTTATTCTATTTTATTTTTATTTATGCAAGATTCACCTAGTTAAACTCCTTTCCTGTATGTGATCATGTACCTAATACTAGAATGAATATTTTCTTAATATGTATGCTATATGTTTGTACTTTCATCTATATATATGGATGATTATATATTGTACTTAATATTCTGTACTTAATATAACATCTTATGAATCTCGACTACCATAATACGGGCATTTGCCTAGCTTGGTCGTCGAAAAACCATGTTAAACAAACCTGTAATAAACAAAATGAATAAAGAAAATTAAAAAAAGGTAAAGAACCGGTGTTTGGGAATATTTCAAACCTGTTCCTTTTCCTACATACACATCTACCCACCTACGTACTTCCTTCTACCTATTTAGTGACATTGCAAATTAGTGTAGTGATAACTACCAACAAGCAAGCAGTGTATTTTTATGATTAAGTTCTATTATTTTCCTATTTTCGAATGCCAGTGCAAATTAATGGTTTTAATAAAGTCTTCAAAAGTATACCGTTGGTTTAATACCTATTACAATCCGTGCATAGTTGAAACATTCTATGTGAAATATGAAATTGATATGAACATCATCAAGTCAGCCTACAGTGAGTTACGTTTCCTTATTTCCCACCTTCTAAGAAAGTTCCTAATAGTCGGAACAACAAAAAAGTATATGTAATTTTTTTTTTTTTACTTTTTTTAAAAGAAAGACAAACATTCCCGGGTTACGAATAACCCAACAATGTTTGAAAATCTCCTACTACCACCACAGAAAGCCGAAAATGTTGCTTGTGTTATGATGGAGGACTTAGCCAGCCGAGGAATCGAACACGCGACACCCAGGTGAGACCCAAGCGCTATGCCCACTCAACCACTGACCAGACCAACCAATGAAGAATACATGTCAAATATGAAAGGACACAGAAATGTGTGGCGGTTTATGCTCTCTGCCTATCCTTTACAGAGAAATTGCGATATGTTTAAAACAAATTACACGTATTTCATTGTTTATCTGTTAGCATAGCGTCAAGACAAGTGTCATTTTTGACGAATAATAAACACCTATACCGTCATGTATCAAACTTCTTTTAAGGGTTGGTAGTTTGTCTGGCTGTACGCCACAATCAGGAAATACCTTTGTCAAAGTAAGGCTGATTGTTTTTTAAAAGGAGGGCTTGGGTATTTTTTGAAAGTTTCCATTTGTAACAGAAAAAACATCTCATTTGTATTCAGGCGGAAAATCTGACATACCGTCTCAAGTTGCTTTCCGCCAAGAGAAGAATGATGAATAGCTTCGTGACGCAGAGGTAAGAGCCTTTGCCCAAGGTTAAGGAGTCTTCCGTTTAAAGTCAGAGTTGAAAAAATAGTTTTTTCACGTTAAACAATTTTTCATAAATATTCACTTTCTTTGAGAGTGGAAGATACCTACACTATTCTCCTAGTAAAAGGTTATCTTTGGGAATTTAAATGTTGGTTGAAATTGTTGACTATAGACTGATTAGAAACTAACTTTGAATATGTAGGTATGCAAAACACCCCTTTTCTCGTTCCTCTTCCCCATTTCTTACAAAATGAGAATATTCCCCAATATTTTCGATTATTAACGATTATTGGATTCATGTGAGTATGTGATGTATGTAAAAGCTTTCAAACTACTCCGTAAGATGTCTGCAGTGCTTCTCTGGGTGACCGACAGAAGCGCTGGGATGGCTTTCTGTCGTTGACGCTACAGTAAGCGTCAGATCTAATCGCACTTCCTTCCAGTTAGGTCGGCTAATTCGTAGCCTTCTTTTTGTAAATATGTAAATTTAAATAAACCAGATTGTCCCAAGAATCTACTGATTATTGAGTTATTCTCCACAAGCAGCGTTTTTTAAAGTGCAGAACGCTACAAAATAGTACTTATCCAAACATCACCGTCTCAAAAAAAATAATTACGTAATAGTTAGGATTTATAAATACACTAGCTTAACGTATAATAAATAATTTCATAATGCCAGAGCTTATTCATAACGCTAGAGCTTACCAGTATATACAGCCTATATTATTCGTAAATGATGTAGCTTTCTATTGGTGAAAGAGTTTTTAAAGTCCATTCAGTATGACGGCCGGCGTAGTCCAGCGGTAAGGCTCTTGACTTACACACCGAAGGTCGCGGGATCGAATCCCGGCGTGCAAATAAATTTTATTTGATTAATTTGTGTTATTTCACAATTTATTCATTAAAAAAAATATTAAGTATATTTGCTGCACGTTCCAGAGTGGAAGATACTAGTGTAAGACCACCATTCAGAATTGAAACTTTGCTTGAAATGGCATTAGTTGTGTTTGGTGACCAGATCTGAATAACCAGGTACTTCCTCACCTTCCTATTCACTATCTTCTTCCCCCCTCACTACCTTCAGCATCACAACATACTCCAATTGGGGATGCCATAGTCTCACTGGCTTCAGACGGGAGCAGTTGGGACTCTTGTGCGGTATTCATACAAAAAAGTATTTTTTTTGCGTGAAAGAGCAACAAACATACATACATTCTTACAAACTTTCGCCTTTATAATATATTTTTATTTTAGTAGGATTTGTATACAAAAAAGTTCGATTCCAGAGGGAAGATGAAAATTGAGAAAAGCAAATCCAGAGGCTCGGATAGGGCTGTTGGAATATGCTTACATCAAATGTTGACAATGCTTGCACTTACCGCCTAAGGTCGCCTAATAACAATATACGAGGGATTTAATCAATATCGTATTGATATGGGGTTTCACCGATCGACCATGCTAGGGCCCCTGAATGCAATAGGAAGAAGATAAATGAGATGTTTGAAAAAAAAACATATTTTTGACTTATAGTTAATCTGGAATCGAACTCGAGGCCAAATCTCTTACCGCCGATATCGTCCGTATTATACATAGACATCCAAATTTAAGAGCGTTTAACCAGCCAGCGGACGAAAATCCACATTTCATCGAAAGTTGTTCTTCCGATCGTGCAGGGCGGTTACAATGAGAAAGATTAATTATTCTCCGTACCAGCTTTTTTAAATTATAACTCAATATCGAATTTATTTCAATCCAAATTAGCTTTAATTTATACCTTCATCCAAAAATTCTGAAAGGCGTGATGATAAAACTATTAAAATAGTGTACTTTTTGTAGTTATTTTTTGATTATAAGTATTTATCATTTTTCAATAATGTCTAAATTTAATAAGAATGTTAAAAAAATCTGAAATATATTAGTTTGTAAGTGCGCAAATAAATACACAAATGGACCAATTTTCGTCAAGAAACACATGAACGTACATATTTTTTAATGATTTTATTGAAACTAAAATTAAAATTCTAATACATAACTCTGCTAGATAATGTATTGATTTATTTTACTGCATGATTACATTATTTGAAATGGGTGTGGTATAATACAAAAACTTTTTTGAAAATTTAACAAATCTGCCAACGACCTATGGAATAACCTTATTATACTAAAAATTAAAAAAAATTCTAAAAATTTATTACATAACTTCACTAGATAAAAGAACAATCTTTCGAAATCCATTTATAATTTTTTGTGGAAAAGAGTCAATACGTCTAAAAACTTTTTTGAAAATGACGTATTTCCGGCTTTTTCTGGTAATGCCCTCTTAATAAACGAGAAGATACAGAAGAGGGGTAAAACCAAACTATGGGGGGCGAAGAGGGGAAAGATGACCGTGATTCGTTAAAAAATCAATCTGACAGTATATAGGCATCTCGCATTATAATATCACCATTTAGTTCTTAAAAACAAAATCTGCTTTTGAATGAATAGACCTTTTTACATGGGAGTGCGAATTGCTCGCCACGTTATTACCATATTTGCGAAGTCCAAATGCGGCAAAGTAAATACGACGAATATTTTGTTGCCGTATTTAGTTAAGACACTTTTATAAATGTTTCATAATTTACTTACCCCTGTAACCAGCGACGAGCTCACTGGAGAACCGCCCACATTCGTTATGATCGACATATTTGTATAGCACAAGCTATCATTTTTGGCGTGTTATTTCGTAAAATGTACGATGTGAGCTCGACGCTGGTCAGGACAAGAATGATGACGTCACATTTTTTAGATTCAAGCTAGGCTCTCGTAAGCCCAGCCGGCTCCATGGAACCGGTATGGGGAGGGGGAAATAATATGCTTTTATCACTTAGGGCAGGTCCATATATATTCATATGTCTATGGAATTATATAACCTTTTTAAATGTGCTTAACACCTCTATCACCAATGAGATTGAATTAAAGTTTAAGAAACGTTAACTTAGTCTTTAGTCCTGAAGAAAGGCAGAGGTATTGTCTGAAATCGGTTCCATTAAGGTACACGAACAGCTTAATCTTATCTACAAAAAATGTTGAGCGAAACTAAAAAAAGAATCGGGATAACGTGGCGGCCATTCCGTTGATCTCGTTATTAAGCCCACCTGGGCCTAATGCTCTGAGCACTGAACAAAGAGTCCCTAGAAAAGTCATAATGATACTGATGTCATAAGTGATAACTGACAACTGATTTACATTAAACCTTTAAACTTATTGGCCTCAAACAGAGCAATGAAATTGATTACCTTGCAAGACAGAATCTTGATATTAAAAAAAAAAAGTATTATATAACCTTACTTTAGGCCCTCAATAGACGCACACAACGGACTTCTTTCTTTCAAAGAAATTATATTTCGGCTCTCAAGCTTTATAAACCTTCGAAGAATAGATATTTTAAATTTTTTTGTTTCTCGAACACAAAGTAGGTTTTTTTTTTACATTATCCATGTCATCTTACGGGATGCTGTGTTGAGGGTTTTTTTAAGGAAAGAAGAGGAGGAAGTTTTGGGAGGGAAATAGGTATGAGGGTGGGTAGGAATCTGGAGGTAAGTGTGCCCAGGAGTACGAATCTATCCCCCCAACCGTGGTGCAAGGCGATGGGTCGGGAGATTCCGGCTGGAGAGGATAAAAGACCTCCCTCAACTAGTCTCTCTCGATCCTGCCCACCACACGGTTGGTGGGCAGCGCATCGGTCGCCAAGACCAGGACAAACCTCACCCCATAAACCCAGGCACCCTTGCTTAGTCACCAAACGTAACGAACCACTTGGTTGACCTGTTGCAGAGGTGTTGGTTATCCAATAAATGGTTCCCCGAACGGCGGTACCCATACCCGCTTTTCTAATGGTAAGGCCCTCTAGGAAGTTGGACGGAACGAGTTTGAAACTTACAAAATATGTTGATTTTTTGTTTGCTCGTTTAAGATCGACTTCGTGTATCATATTTTGTTTCCTAAAACACTTGAACCAAAGCGTTCATAATTTGTTCCAAGAAAGGCTTGTAAAAGTTCTAAATATTTTCCTAAAACGATACTGCGCAGAGTCAGGAATACGGAGTAACCAAGAATAACGTTATCTGATTGAACGATGAGGTAGGTTAAGGAAGGGGCTTTTTAAAGGCAAACATAATAATTCTGGTTTTAATGATTTTCTAATGGAGATTTAATTATGATTGAAAGATGAAACCCGGCTGGTGTAAGCACAATGGTATTATATGTGAGCAATTTTGTAGGAGTCATAGAAAGGATTCGATCTAGTGTTATCAGCAGTGAATACAGAGAATTAAAGAAGCTGGTTATTCAGAGCAGACCACAAGTTACCATCCACTCAGCAGAGGTGGATACTTCCAGTACCACTCTTGTGAAAGTCCAAATTCAGAATCGAAACGTTGCTTGGATGGTTTTATGATAGTCCGTTATGATTGTCAAGTTTCTTCCTGTTTTGCTCAAATCTGATTCATTTAAGCTCGCTGGACATAATTTGGGACAAATCCGAGCTGCAGTGCAGGGTGTAAAGTTAATGTCACCTTTTGGATATCAGTTTTGACAAAAATTTCAAGAAGTGCCGCTATGGAGTCTGCCACTATAGAGTCTGTCGCTATAGGGTCGTTGGAGGTGTGACATGTTGCCTCGTCTTTTTGAAATCATGCACTACGAGCAAATTTTTGTTAGCTATTATTTTTAGTCCTTTGTAAGTGTTTTAATTCTACATAAATAACCCGTTTTTGAAACCTGGTTTTTCTGTAGTGACAATTGTTTCAGGATTGAGTTCTGTCCTTTCCACCTTATTCCGCCGTCTTAAGTAGCGTGATCGTTTGAATATTTCTCTTGAGTGATCCCCTGGAGGTATACTGTCAGAGACCTCATTACCTCGTCCACAGAACTCTCTGTTTCATGACCACATCTGAATTGCCAGATGTTTTTCAAATATTCCTCCTCCATCCTTTCCCATCTCATTTCCTTCCTCTCCACCTTCACCATAATATACACCAATTGAGGATGCCTTACTCCCACCAGATCCAGATGGTTGAGAGTAGATGGTACTGTTAGGCGGTATTCATAAAAAGAGCATTCGTTCGGTTAGTTTATAAATTAGTTATGAATTATTAATCAAACAAATCACCGCCGTTTTTCAGTCTTCCTCTTTCGATCTTTTCTTCCCTCTGTTTTTTACTACCTTCACCCTCACAACAAACCCCAATCAAGGATGCCATACTCCCACCGGCTCCAGATGGTTGAGAGTAGTTGGGACTGTTACGCGGTATTCACATAAAAAGGCATTCATTTTGTTAGTTTATGCATTACTAATGGATTATTAATCAAACAAACCACAGCCTCTTCGACACAGAGTCAAGCGGGTTAATCATTTATTTGTGGCTCCATCCCAGAAAGACCCACCAAATTCACTTGCAGACGTATTTTAGATCTATGCAGGGTTAGCAGCTGATCCCACTGAAGAATGTAGAAAAGTACTCGAGACCCAAAACATTAGCTGGTTTCCGATAATCACTCCAGGAATCTCAATGCGTATTTATCTAAAATATGCAGAACCTACATTATTTTTAATATAAATGGTAGATTTCCCCAAAATCAATAAATAAATAATATATTCTCATTTTACAGGAGGCCCTGAGAAAAACAATTTCCCACGGGGATTATAATATAAGATTACACAGCATCCCAAAAGACGATATAATCTTCTTTGGGGATGCTGTGTGCAGGGTCATTTTAGGGAAAAAATACAGGAAGTTCTCGGAAGGAAAAAGGTATGAGAAGTGAGCAGGAATCTGAGGGTCAGTTTTTCCAGGGTGTGACTCCCAATGCCGTGCATGGCGATGGGTCGCGAGATTCTGGCTGGAGAGGCCAAAACGTCTTTCTTAACCTGTCTCTCCCGATCCGGCTCGTCACGCAGTAGGTGGGCAAATGGAGGCGCCACGACCTAGATGAACCTCAATCCACGAACCCGGGCACCTCTGTTAAATCACCGAACGTAGCGAACCACTTAGGGTGACCTATAACAGGGTATTAGTTATCCAATAAAAGGATATCGGAGCGGCGGTACCAATTCCCGCCTCAAAACTGTAACCTAACCTAACCTAACACTCTTCTTTCACATCTTTTCTACATTTTAAAGCCATCTAAATATTCCTTTCGTACTGTAGTTCTACATCACTTAAACTCTTATAACAAAATCTTCATTCATATTACGATCGTACATGGATTTTAGAACAGCTTAATGTTAGTTTTTCGATCCAAACACATATTTGTAAAGGATTCATATCCATAAACTAGTGAATTTGTGAGTGGGTGCTTACATAATAAAAGGGATAATATTCCAGAAAGCTCCAATGTAGGCTGTATGAAAGCACTAACAAAATATTATTACCCATGTAACAGGCATGACGCACACTATTACAATTACAAAAGTCAGAATTCCTACCATGAAACTGAGCAGTATTTTTAAAACAATTTATGAACATGCCTAATGGTGAAGGTAATTTTATTTGCGAGAGGTTCGGGAATTTTTATTTCTTTTAAATATCATTTTCTACGTGCAGAACGGAAGGAAGGCTGAAACGAATCGATTTGGGAAATTTATGGGAGGTACGCTTTTCAAATAGACTAATGCTGCCAGCATAATATAATACCTTCCTGGGAAAAGCGCTATAATGGTTTCTTAACGCACTGTATTCGAAAAAAATCATCTTTACAAGGGTAATCTCACAGCGACATAAAAAACCGTATAATTCAGTATTTATGGCTAAGACAAGTATAATGGCAAGTTACACTGATGTAATCGGTACCGCGACTTTTTATCTCGCGATCAAATATCTCCGACAAAATATCCTACGGACAAAACATCCCCCAACAAAATATCTACTAAAACCTGACGCAACCTAACCTAACCTAATATAATCTGACAAAAAATGGGACAAAAATAATACAGACATACTCTAATAAAATTACACATCAATCTGCCTCTTAACGAATCACACTCAGGAAGAACTAATCCTTGTACTCTCTACCGCCCACCATAAAATGTTGCTTTTGCTTTCCGAAATATACTCATTAAAAATATATATTATGTATTAATAATATTAAAATATATTTCAGGATTAAATAACATGTGTTCACAAATATGTCCTCTGCGTGCGAACTCTACCTAGATTAGCTGATTACTAGCAGATTCCTGCTATGAGTTGTTATGCCATTAAATAAAGAAATTGTTTCTCCCTGCATGTCCTTTCTCATTCGTCCCGTTCCCCTTCCCCTCCCGCGTCCCCTACCCCTCTCGCGTTCCCACAACGCCTTCTCCACCTTCCCTCTCCCCACTCCACTCCCCCCCATTCCCGGTTCCGCGAATCCCCCTCCCGAGTTCCCCTCCTTCCTCCCAGATTCTTCTCCCCCCCTCCCGCGAACCCCCTACCCGAGTTCCCCAGCCCCTTCCCTCTCCCCCCTCCCGCATTCCATACATTCAGTCCCGGTACATTCAGTTTTCAAACAGCTCGCTTGCCACCTATTGCAATTTTTTCATTCGAATTTCATGCCAGATCTTGAACCTTGTCCTGACAATAACGAACACAAAAAAAAGAATTATCTAATTTGGTGCAGTCGTTCGGAAGTTACGCGTGTACAATACATTTCGGCGACAATAAACAGTGTTAATTTCAAGCGACCTCCTGTATGCTCCTGTATACAATTTTAGGCAGCATCGCATTCATTGGTCGAGGCAGTGTACATATATTTTCGTATAAGTGATCAATTAACCGGTGAATGTAATTTTTAGCCATAAATTGTTTTTAATTGTTTGTCCAGTTTGTAGGTTTTCTAGATTTTAGAAATATATTGTAAGTTTGTACAGCGCCCTTGAGATGATTTTTCACAAAAACAGCGCTATTTAAGTCATCGAAATATTATTATTATTATCCTGTAAAGACAATAAATTATTTATATAAATGAAGACAATATAAGCGAAACTCAATCGAAAATCTGGAAACAGAAAAATCAGAAAAACATATTGACACCTCTGGGACTCGAACCCAGAACCTCTTGCTTTCCGGGCAAAAGCGCTAACCACAGCGCCACGGTGTCGAATTGAAATTCGGTCATATTTAACTGTACCATACTTCGACTAAGAACCACCTACATTATCTTCATTTTTTCTTTAACGCATGTGTCTGGATAAATCTTTATCCATTTTATTTAATATGCGACATCTATCGACTTTTCTGCAAGTCTAGGATGAATATTTTTTTATTTAAAAAAAAAAAAATTATTGTTATCTGCATTATTTTTGTCCCATTTTACTATTTTTGACGAATAATTTATTGTATTTACAGGATGTCTGCATTATTTTTATCCAAAATTTTTGTTATGTTAAGGTTAGGTTAAATTTTAAAACATAATTAATTTATTAAGGGATGTTTTGTCCATAGGATATTTTGTCGAGGGATATTTTGTCGAGGGATATTTTGTCGGGGAGATTTTGTCGCGGGATGAAAACACGCATTACCGATGTAATCAGGAAATATTGTTGACACCCTTTGATTACAAAGGAATCGCCGATTTCGGAAAGGCACGAGGTCTGGGCTCGGTCATTTTGTTACAAAATCGATTTACATTTATTTAATACGTTTGGTTTCGGATGCGTTGTCATACCCTCCTTAACGGATATTATATTATATATAGAACTGTCACAATTTATCCGCTGGTTGCCGAAAACGACCACATCACTAAACAGATTTCCCATGACGTATAAAATAATATAAAATATACCAATACATTTAATTTCCGCTAAATAGTGAATGGATTTATCAGAAATGAAGAGTTTATTAAAAATGTCAATGTTTGCGGCAAAAATTGCACTCGAAATTGTAAATTGAAAAAAAAGTACATTATAGATATTGGGGAGATGGGGCCAACCAAACTGATAAGGACTTTAAAACTGACATTAAATTAATATGAATTAGTTTTCTGTCCGGAATATCTATTACCATTTTACCAATAATGCCGTGATTACTGTCCAAAAATAATGCAACATTAATTAATATTTTTCAATAAGAAAAAAAAAAGTTTCTTGCAACAGGTAGATACATAAAACTATGGTAAATTTTTATTTATTTATTTATTTATTTAAGGCCCAGAGGGCTTTTCTATGATGGTAGTACAATTTCAACGTGACAGACGATTTTGAAGTTTAAGAAAGAAATAATAAAAATAATATCTATTTATCTATCTATATAAATCTTCTATATAAATAAAAATGAATGGCCGAAATGTATGTACGCGCATAACTTCCCAACGACTGCACCAAATTGGATAATTCTTTTTTTTTGTGTTCGTTATTGTTAGGACAAGGTTTGTATAAAACTACTGGTGAGCTCTGGCATTATGAAATTTGTATGAAAAAATTGAAATAGGTTGCATGCGAGCTGTTATTTATTTAAGGCCCAGAGGGCTTTTCCATGATGGTAGTACAAATTCAACGTGACAGACAATTTTAAAATTTAAGAATGAAATAATATCTATCTATATAAATAAAAATGAATCGCCGAAATGCATGTACGCGCATAACTTCCCAACGACTGCACCAAATTGGATAATTCTTTTTTTTTTGTTCGTTATTGTTAGGACAAGATTTGTATAAAACTACTGGTGAGCTCTGGCATTATGAAATTCGTATGAAAAAATTGAAATAGGTTGCATGCGAGCTATTTGTAAACTGAATGTACCGGGACTGAATGTATGGGATGCGGGTAGGGGGAGGGGTACTCGGTTAGAAGGTTTGCGGGAGGGGGGGAGGTAAGCTATGGAGGGGGGAGGGGAACCTGGGAGGGGGGGAATCCAGGAGGGGGGGTTCGCGGGACGTGGGAAGAGGAGAGGGAAGGCGGAGGAGGCAGAGTTGGAAGGCGACGCGGGAGAGGATGAGGAGGCGGAAGGGGAACGGGACGAATGGGAAAGGACAGGCAGGGGAAACAATTTATTTATTAAATGGCATAGCAACGTATGCCGGGTACCAGCTAGGAAAAAATAAATAAAATTATGAAGCAACGTTGTCAAGAGAGAAGCAACAGTTAAGAGAGAAAACTGAAAGTCTCTCCTGCTCTGAAGAAGACACGGTTACTGTAGGAACAAGTTGGCTTTTACCTTAAACAAAGTGGTTTATGCATTGTTCAAGTTTTGAATGTAATTATTATTTACGCCGAATGAGCGCCCTGGGTCAGATTTAATTATGTTCCCCTAAAATATAAACAAGTATTTGTATGTGGGCTCGAATGCAAGGGTGTCGAGGAGCGGTAGTCTATTGGGATACATGGCTAAAAAACGGCCTTGAGTTTTCCTACATTTTCATAACTTTTAATACCACGAAAGCAAAACGGCTTTTCAAATTGCTCCTGGGGAATGGCCGACAAACTAATCTGTGCAACTCCTTACATAATACATTAAATTAATACATTATATAAGATTTGTAAATAATTTGTTTTAAATGTGCAGTAAAATATTGCATTTCAGTGGAAAATTATCTATATATAACTAATTAACCAACTATTAACCATCACGCCGTTTTCCCGCAGGGGTAGGCGGAGAGGACGGACCGCCAAACAACTCAGTCTTGGCACACACTCTTTGCCTCATTTATATTCATACATCGTCTCATACATACTCTTCTATTATTCTGACTCCTGACATGACCCGTTTCGTGGTAAGTCTTCCTCGGGCGTCCTCGAGTTCTTCTACCATTCACATTTGCGTCATATATTTTTCTTACAATACTTTCTTCGTTCATTCGCTCTACATGCCAAACCATCTGAGGGTCCCTTTCTTAATCTTACTCATTATGCTTACATCAGCCTTGCATTCTTTGCGGATCTCCACATTTCTCACACGATCATACATGGTGGGATCTCATTTCAACAGCATTCAGTCTGCTTTCATCCTTCTTCTGCCAGTTCCATGCCTCACTGCCATACATCAGGGTAGGTACCAGGACTCCATTGTGGTAATATGCTTGCTTCTGTATATGAATGTAAATTGTCCATGCATTGCTAAACCATTCATCCAATTGCGATGAAACTTTGGGGATTTGATGTGCGCATTCGGGAGAGGGGAGGGGAATGTGTGAGGGGAGAGGGGAATGAGGGAGCGGTTCGCAGGACGGGGCACGCGGGAGAGGAATTAACGGGACGAATGGGGAAGGACACGCAGGGAGAAACAGTCTTTATTAAGTGGCATTGAAATGCACGTCGGGAACTTGCTAGTTATTTATAAATAACATACCGTTTGTTCGGATGACAGTAAGCTACGATAGAGAATGGAAATCTAAAAAATAAATTAACCGTTTTTTTTTGCTCGTCCATAAAACGTTATAGTGTCTATTAGGTTTGATTAAGAGTTATAAGCCTATCAACGCCACCAAGTACTCAATGAATTGAATTATTTTCCGCCATTGTCTGGAAAAATGCAACATTCACTAGCAGCTCGAGCAGCCAGCTAATAGATAGTGAAAAAACTGTCAATATTTTACTGGAGTTAGTCGGTGTTATTACCATTCTACGATATTTGATTAAGTACAATAAAAAATAAAAACATCAGACTTTAAACTGTTGTTTAATGAAGTGAAACGACATAATAAGGAAACATGTTATGGTTGAACTTTTAAATAATATCCTTTTTTGTTAATTTTCAGATTTGACCACATTTTAAAATTGTTATTTTGTAACGCGAATGTTATTCAAGGACACGAAGCAAACAATTTTTTACGTAATGTTATTAGGTCTAATAGTCTCTCATAAATACACACCGACCAAAAAATAAATTAATGCATACATGAAGGATTCTATACATTATTTTTTGGTTCACATTTATAAATATTAGCTTTATTGCGTCACTAAAGCATTTTCATACTGTCCATAAGCAATCTGTCGCGTGGCGAATCTTATGTGTTTCAGAAAAATATGGTAACAAAAATTGTTGAACTAACATCCACCGAGGTCGGGGGTTAACGCTCTTGGATAGCAATCCAGAGGTTGCGGGATCAAATTCCGGCGTGCGCAAGTAAATTTAATTTGTGTTATTTCGTAATTTATTAATAACAAATAATATACAATTTATTTGTGGCACGTGGAAGATTCCCCCTCCCAGTATCGCCCTGGTGTGATACCACCATTCAGAAATGAAACGTCGTGGCTTTAGTCGTGTTTGGTGACCAGATCAGAATAGCCAGGAACTTCCCCACTTCCTCTTCCCAATCTCCTTCCTTTCCCAGAACCTTTTGTTGGAGATGCTATATCTTACTTACAGGCGGTTTGGAACAGTTAGGATTCTTGGGCAGTATTCATATAAAAAAGAAAACGTTTAACGAGTACCTCAATTTTTTTGAAACAGATTTTCAATTTATTATTAACTAGCTTTTATTTTCGACTGTGGTAATTTAAAAAGTTTCCAACTACCCCGATTTCCTCTACTAAAAGTAGGATAAAAAATACTGCGTTGTTTTTCAGGTAGTTCACTTGACGCTCCAGTGATTTAATCAGACAGGCTGGTGGAATATTTTTTTACGTCGCATGGTTCAATAATGCCCCACATGATCAGTGAAAACGACTTCATCCAAACATGCAACGAAACAAATGATTTTTTCGAAAGTGTTAAATTAAATCACAGGTAAACACGAAATTAGGCTGTCGCTTACCGAATTGTCTGAGAAACAACCTTGGATAATTCCCTTTTCTTTGATATGAAGAATTTTATCACGTGAAATTATATTGTTTGTGTAAACACGCGACCTTAATGCAGAGTTTTTGTACAATAAAAGTAGCCCTTTTCACTTCATTAGGCCTACCCTAGACCGGAATCAATAGAGGGTCACTGATCCAGTTGCCAGTTGCCACCCTTTGGCACAGGGTGGCAAGGGTAAAAATACAATAAGAAAGAAAATTGCCTAAAATTAAACCTTCTTGAAAATTCTTTTTTTGATCTGTGAAATCAGAAGAGAAAACTCCGTAATATGTTAACTCCATGTATGGACGCTGAATCCGTATCACGATATTATACTTTTTTCATCTTGACCATATATGTAAAGTAAATAATCCTCTAGCAAAGTTATCGCAGCATGAATCAACGATTTTTGAAAGGACCATTTACTATAATATAATATAATGTGTTTTTGGTACGGAAATTTGATCACCTACAAATATTACAGTTGCTTTAATGAAATACTTCTTGTAAAACACATCTTGGCCTACTTTAATTAAATTATTTGATACAATAACTTTACATATTTTAAAATATTATTTGATAACGTAGGCCTTACTGGGTGCTTTACTCGTGTCGAGGCCCCCATTTTACAATTTAATAAAATTCACTAAAAAAAGAAAATGTGATATAATAGCTTTCTTCTTTTGTTTTGAAGAAGTTTGAGATCTAAAAAAAATATTTCCTAAGCGAAATTACATATCTCAAACCCAGATCGACTTTGCAGAATATACGAAGGTTCCAACTACCTTTAAAGTTGTAAATTTTAGATTATTTTCGCCTCACCCGGTGCAATATTTATGTTCGCGTGTCACACACATATCGGCCAAAGCTAAACAAAATATCCAACCGGCAAACTACCGAACTACTGACCTAAGTAGGGCTGCTATTTGCTAACCAAACATAAACCTCGGAATAAATGGAATACGAATCGTCGTTTGACAGAATGGAAATGAAATGTATGAAACATCCTTCCATTTTTCGTAGGCCACCCCTTTTTTAATTTTTATGTGACACCTCACAAGAGCGCCCCTATCTGAACAGTGTAAAGGTACGGAGACTATGTCGTTACCTGGTTGGACAGGATTGTATGACGGAGGAAAAATAGACAGACAGGTTGTTTGGTAAAAGCCTTCTTCCTAGCTTTAATGTGTTTTTTTTCAAATGTGTATATTTACATTCAGACACTTTATTATGATAGTAAATTTATTTACTAACGTGCGGAATGATTTTTCTTTATGATAATTAATCAATATAAAAATATATGCCTTCATCTATCAATATATTCAACTCATTTGTACGTACATGAGTCCTACTTCCGTGCTCAAGTTTATTAATTAGTTGCATTTTGCTGCACAACGTCTTATTGGTTTTATTTTACTTTTCTGGAGACTTAGGCTTTTGTAAATACTTTACAATTCAGTACAATAAAATACGTCGATACGGTACAACTATTTACAAGCGTGTAAATATTTCTGTTCTTTACAATTTATCCGACAAATTTAACGTTTTCACAGCGCGCATATCCAGAAGAAAGTAAACTTCAGATTTCATTAATTTTAAAATGCCCCCGTTCAATTTAAGCAAGTTATGAAAATAAATGGTAATTTAACGATAGTTCTTTGTTTCAATAAAGCTTTACAAACCTAACAAGAAATTTCCAGCAATATTTCTAAAAAGTAGCGCTGAAGAAATACAAATTACCAATAATTTGCTTCATTTCTTATGTAAACATGCAGGAGGATTTTATCTGATAATTAAAAATAGATATTCGCCAAGCAAAGGAAATCAAAGCACCGCACCGCACCGACAGATGTGACAAACTAAACATTTTGGTTCGTGATAAGCTTACTTGATGAAATGTGTTCAAGCTGATGTAAACGGTGTTTCGAAAACTACACGACTTTTTCGAACAAGATGCATATCTACACACCTACTACTGTAGTCAAAATTTTGTATTTTTTCTGGAATATCTTTTTACGTTTCTGGTGTGCCATTCCAGATACTTGAATATCGATGTAGACAATACATTTTAAAACTGACTCCGATAGCTAAATTCCTCATTTTCCCCTGTGCCTGCTTTTGCAAGTTGACTGTCGTCAGAGCTATCTGTATCCAGGGTTGTATAACGTTTTGATTTTAAATTAATAAAAACATCGTATATTTGCACCTCTTTTCAAAACGAAAGATATACGCAGTTTTTTACTGGTGAGAGATCAGCATTCAGAATCGAAATGTTGTTTGTCCATTTAGGCTAATTATTTTTTCTTTTGGGAACGGCTCATGCAAATCACGTTTCCGTTTCTAGCATGGTAATAAATATGATCTAAACGGTATTAGAAAGAGAAAACACGAGGCTTTATGTACTATAAATCTAAAAGTTAACCACACAAACATTAAATACACGCCTCCATGAAACCAAAGTTTCCGACCACAATTTGACAAAAATGTGTGAAACTTTGTGACTTTTTTATGAATTATTTTTTAATGAAATGACAAAAAAGTGAGATGACAATAACGTTTGTTATGTATTTGTCTAATAAATTATGTGTGTGTTTTTATTTCTTTCATTAACGATAACTTTTGTTAAAAAAACTAAGGAGAGCCATTTTAAAACCTTTTTTTTGCATTAAAAAGTTGTGTGATTAATATATTATATTCAATTTATTTTAATTATTTATGATTTTTTAAATAATAAAATATGTAACCATATTTTATCACCCCTTAAAATCAGTTTTTCGGTTTCGGGTACAAATATTCCAGTTATTTCAAATACATATATTGCAAATCGGAAATTTGCTCGAGACCTGAAAAACATATTTAGATAGTTCCATATCCGCCTTCTTTGGCACGTTCCCATCCACAATTGAAAGAAAATTGTATCGTAAATTCGAAGCGTTTAAAGCTACTATTAAGGTATCGAAACTAATCATTTGGAATATGAAATCTCGATAGCTTTATAACTTCGAACACGTGTAAATGAGTCAAACCATCATTGTTATTCTCGAAATTTTCAATAGATGTGTAGAATTCAAACACATGCTAAGGTTTAGAATCCAAGCATAATTGGTTCGATGTCCACCCTCGCAGTCCAGGGCGGAGGCAGTAGGGCGGGAGGGCGGTGCGGGCGGCGTTGGGGCGGTGTGCGCGGATGCGATTTGCGGGAGCGGAATTTACTACCGGTGCGTGTAATTCGCATTGGCGATCATACCCGCACATTTAGCCCGGGGCCGGTATGCGAGTGTGAGCATGAACATATTCTGCGGTACGATGCAGCTTTCTACCAATTTGAAAATTATCCCATTACTGACTCAATCGAGAAATCGAGAAGTTAAAATCCCCAATCAACAAAGCGAAGCACTAAATGTAGTTGGTTAGGCATTACAATATGTTTATTTTGTTTGTTCGAAAATTTAAATAAATATATTTATATCACAAAGATGGTAGTTACTCACTCTTTGGATTTAACAGAGACACCTAAATGGATTGTTTTTAAAAATAGAATCCGAACAAGTGAATAACTGACATCGTCTGTTTTATGAAAAATTTTCTTGTCATTGTGAAAACTTACTAGTTGTGTATTAATTGACAAATCTCATCTCTTGTGCAAGTTTCAAGTCACAAAAGGAATTACAGATCTGAATTTTAAGCGGATAAGATTACGGAGGCCTCCAAGCTGCATAGAACTACAAAACAAGGTTGGTGGATCTGTTATTTTCCCTGGAGTTGTCTGATTGTCATTCCTTGTGATATTTTGTTCACGCAAGTAAATTTTCATAATCATAACTTTGGGTATTAAGGGGTTATTTACACACCTTAGGCTCGCATAGTATAATGCAATAGACTATTTAAAATGTAATCGTCGTTTTGAAAGTTTTGTGTTAATATGTCATGAATGGATTTTGTGAGGTGAGAGAAAATGAGAAAGACTGGTTAGTGGAATGGGTGGAATAGTGGATGCACGGAAGATTAAAGAACGATTTACCGACTTATTAACAGGCCACTTGCTTCACATTTAAAAAAAAAATTTCGGTTTAGGCAAATATTCTAAGACATTCTGTACGTTTTTTAATCGTTTTTTTGAAACCCTGGGGATTTTTTGAAAATTTCAATCTGAAAAATCCGACCATTTTTTATAAACCGGAAAAAAGGGACATAATTGAATAGGTGCAAAAAAACGATAATTACACAGCCGAAAATCATTTAAAAAAAACGTTTTCCACACGAATGGCACAGGAAAATAACGAGGCACACTAAAAATATTACATCTCATAAATATTTTTTTCCTTGATCCATCTTATTGATCATAAATCATTATAATGCACAACGTCTATATTACTTAATCCAATGTAATAAACTTGTACTTGTAAATTATAATAATAATAAGTGTTTCATAACGCTGATGGATTTCATTCGTTTTGTGTTCCGATTGTCATACAGGATCGGAGGAATCCAGATTTTTGGAATTCCGTATAATAAGGGTGCCTACCTATACGGTAGAAAGGTGTTAAGTACCGCAATATCGCCAGTCCGTTAGTCGGTTGCTAACCACCATCGTATCGTGACATTTCGCTCTTCACCGAAGTGTTATTTATCCTATCGTTACATAAAGTGTAAATCATATCGTATTATATCGTATGCTTTATGTGAAGTTCTTACGTAAATCGACTCGTGATTCAAACTTTATCGTAGCTCTAATAATCGAATAGAACAATCTTATCGAGCGCTTATGGACACATCTGTGACTATCACCAAACGGAAACCAAGCCAGAAAACACAACAGCAGTGAGTACTTCTTAATTGTGAATTACCTTTCTTGTTTGGTGGTCGGGCATAATTTCACATCGAAATCCATAAGCGCCTTAGCAAAGAGTAGCCGCAAGGTTATTTCTAAATCCCCATGCGTAGTCATGATTCAATAAGAATATTATAAAATTTGATTTTGTTAAAATCAGCACCATAACCATTATATCTCTAAAACTTGTACCGACATCTAAAATGTACGGAGTTCTCTCTTTATAACATCTGTCAAAAAGTCAAACCAAATGATAAGTTCGCAGAGGACAAACAATAAATCTAGTGAACGTTAAATGTCAAATTCAAAAATTTGCCTGAAATCAAAGTGATGCCACATAAAAAAAATAAATCAGTGTGGAATTTTACAAAATTAATAGGAACATTTTCGGAGACGGGACATTTTCATATAGTGACGCCACGAGCCCAAATAACGGATTTATTTATTTAAAAATAAAAAACTGTACATTTCTAAAAAAAATTACTAACGTTTTCGTAATCTTATTAAAAAAATCTATCCACACGATTTTTTCCAAGTCGTTATAAAATCCATGCAAGTGGCCTATCGTAAAAATTACATGTGCCAGATAAATTATTACAATGTATATTCATGGGCACTGCCACTGACTTAGCAGAGGTGCCCGGGTTAATGGGTGAGGTTAATGGGTTCCAGAGGTCTTGGCGGAGCTTGGGTGTGCCCACCTTCTGCGTGGCGGGCTGGATCGAAAGAGGCTTGTTGTGGAAGGCCTTTTGACCTTTACAGCCGGACTCTCTCTTGCGCTGCAGTTGGAGGGATGGATTCACAGAATTCAGATTCAGATTCTAGAACTTTCTATCCTTCCCTTCCTTAAAAGGACCCTCCACCCAGCATCTCCTAAGATGATATTCTGTGTGGAGCTAAGGAAAAAAAATCTACTAATTTTCCTAAAAATAAAATTAGACTTAAAACTCATCGGGTGTTATACCCTTAAAATAGTGCCGCGGACAAAATATGTCAAAAAATGATAATTCTAAGATGCCCAAACGGATAAAAATGGCACCAATATGTAAAGTGTAAAGCAAACGTCTTCCTGAAAGGGCGGCTCTTTAAACTTCCAGATGGCATTCACACGTTAAACACTTCACACAATTACAATTGAATATTTTGTAAGAAACAAATTGTATTCCAAAGTAGATCCGACCAGAGCAGAATTCACGAAATAGACGCTAGACAAGCATTTTTGATAATGTAAAATAATATTAATTCGAAACCGAAAAATAAAGTACATGTAGTGCTGTTTAACCACGAAATGATTACATATTTTGCGTATCAAAAAATATTTCTTTCAATAGATTCCACCAATATTTTACCACCTGTACTTTTTAATTTGTCCATTTAACGTGGTAGGAGAAAGCGAATTACCCAATTGGGTGAGATCGCAGAGTCGACCAAAAATTAGGAAAATCAAAGCTGGCACGAAAAAATGGAAACATGCGCCAATTACGGACAGCACTGTGGAAATTTGGAAATGCAATAAAAAGGTAAAAAAACCCGCAAAAATGTACAAATCTGTTAATTAAACACCGTCTGTCTACCAGTGACGTTCTTGATTTTCCAGAACGAAAAATTCAACTGGATTACAATGTAACTATTTTTTCCAAATTCTATGTTTTTCATAGAAAAGTTTGTCTGGATATGACTCTCCTTCTTCTGGTTTCTGTATTGTTCTTGTAGGAGCATAATTGTAATCAGGGTGTTATACAATTAATACACTACAACACAGATCATAAAATATTATTTTTCCTGGCGTGAAAGCCGAAGATGGGTTCGAAATTACGTATACACCATTAGAATAGTGCCACTAAGTTGTTTCAGGATACAGTCTGCAGGGTGAAGAATAACCTGATTATAGCCAACCTCCGATAAGAAAGTGAAATAAAATGTGAAAAGTGATAGGTTATCGTCATAAAAAAGATAAAATTGTTCCTCTTTATTCAAATTAACCTCCCAATCAGAGGATTGGAGAAGAAAATTAATTTTATTATTTTTATTAAATTTAATAATTTTATAATAAAGTTCTGCAAATATTATAGTTTTTTATTATTGTGACAGCTGTTTCGGCTTGAAATTCCATCATCAAGCTGTGGTTCGACCACTTTAAGACGACTTATTTATAGGATTCAAAAATTTCAATTTTGAAGGTGGCTTAAATGATTTATTACGGTTAAACCGATTTATTGAGGAAATAATTGTGAAACTGCATTCTGTATTTTTTGCTCTTAATGGTTTAATAATAACGTGATTGCCGTTGACTTATTTAAATGTGTTGCATTGTTTAGGTTTTGTAAACATTCAAGTAGCGGAGAATAAAATTTTTTCCTTACTTTGTTAGTATCATATTATGGTCATTCGTTCGTTTATTGATTTTTAATTGTTCAAGTAAATTTAATCTATATGTAATGGTTTAGGCTTGTTGTCGGTAAGTGGAACGTGATTATTCTCTAATATATGTATATAAAAATATACATATATAAAAAATAGGCTGCTTCAAATGCACAAAGACTATTCTAAGAAGTCGCGCCAAGCCATGGTACGCGTAGAGAGCAATAGGCAAAACACAGTGGGTCGCTTAAGTACGCCATTAATACATACCAGTTTTGCACAACATTTCTACACATAAAATGGAATAATGTGGTTTAATCAATTGGCAATGGAACTGAGATTGGAACCTGACTATAATAAATTCAAAAATAGACTAAACAATGATATCTTAAATAGTTTGGCAATTGATTAACGATACTTGACTGACAGTTTTTTTTTAATTTATTTTTTATTTTATATATAGAAATATTATTTTTTTTATTTATTCACATATATATTTGTGTCATAATTTTTAATTTTAATTAAAAAAAAACTCCTTTATGTTCTTACACACATATAATTGCGCTCTCGTAAAGTTTTTTTAATGCATACATAAATGTGTTTTTACAGTTTTTTAACCAATGTTGCATGTTTAATTACTCATGATTATGTTACATGTGTATATATATAAAAACTAATAAAAAAAATAAAGTTCTGCGAATTTTGAAGAAGTGCTTTTATTATTATAACATCGGATATATTATACTCTTTGAATCTAGTTGAGAATGCTCTTCCCGTCTGTCCGATATGAGTAGCATTACAGACGGTATTATTACATTTTAATTCACATTATGCCACTATTAAGTTTAGATTTTCTACGTTTTGAATTTTTAAGGCTTGTTCATATATGGTTTTTGTTCCTAGTATGTATTTAAAGCACATTTAAAAAAAAATATTTTAATAAATATTGGGCCGAGAAATTCGAGACTTGTAAATGTTTGTATTTTTTTAATATTTACCGGATATGTTAAATTACTTAAATTTTTATATTTCTTGTTTATATTATTTTTTAAAATTGTATTTGCCTTATAGCCGTTATTAACCGCAATTGTTTTTATAGTGTTATTATCTTTTACGTACGCTTTATTTTCAAAGGGAATCTTAATAATATTATTAAATAAAAAAAAATACGTAAAATAAAGATAAAATGAAGTTCTACGAATTAAATACAAAAACAGTTAATACACAAGATTTATAAAAATATTTTTAATTCCTTAAACTTTGCAAAATATGCTTTGTGGTGTCATTTTTAATATAAGCAACCTCCAACATAAAAAAGAACTGATGACCTTGAAACGCCTGAATAGCTTTTCATCAATTGTAGCTAAGAACTATCTCAATCACGACGGCTTTCAAACAAAAAAACCGCATCATAATCGGTTCATTCATTTAGGAGCTACGATGCCACAGACAGACAGACACACAAAGAAAGTCAAACTTATAACACCGCTCATTACGTCGGGAGTTAAAAATGAAAACAAATAATTGTGTAAAAACCACCGTATAATCAATATTACCAACATGTTTCGAAAACTATGTGTTCCTTATCAGGATAAGATTAGTAAATTTAAACATGGAGACAAAAAAACTTATTTAATTTCTATATATCAAATGAATTAACCTATATTTCATCCTTAATTTAATATTTTTAGGATTTACAAAAAAAAAAAAATTGTAAAGTTCAAAATCGCGCGAAACCTGGGCGTTTTTTTTACTTGAAACTGCCGTGAGGGATACTTATTCGGGTCAACATATAATATTTTCGATTTCTGTATGTTGTCTGTGGTATACTTGATAATGAAAGGTGTATATCTATGGAAAAAGAACTTAATTTTATCCCTATCCTTAAAAAAATTATTTTTATTTTTGTCATAATAGATAAAGCATTTCAATAGCTTCGTGTTAAAATAAACGGCTGGCCAAGGAAATGTTTTAAATAATTACAATAAATGTTTAACGAATGGTAGGAAAATATGGTCCATTTTGGACTCCAGTGGTCTAATCATAAATGAAATAACAAAAACTCATCACCCTGCCAATTTTATCCAAAATATATTTTTTGGCATTCGTAAAATATGAAAAGCGAGATTCATGTTGAATAAATAGTATGAGAGTTTATAAAATAGTATTGTTGAAAAGTTTAACCGAATGGCCGGATATAGATATAAAAAAATACGAATGTTAAAAGTGCGTATAATTTGTGTGGGTGGATATTTGAATAACGAACGCCCAGCAGACCGGTGATTTACTGGGCCTATCACAAGAGTTTAGATATTCATAGCTACTGATGCGAAAAATATGGAAAATATCAAATGTTTTTATGCCGAACGCAGTGTGAAAAAGTGTTAAATAAATAACTAATTTACGGAACGCAAAAGTGGCAAAATTTTTATATTAATATATCGAAGGATTTTATTTAGTATTTTTGCGAATTTTCCTACGTGCCTTTGAGTATTACCTGGATTATATCCATCTTTTTATTTTTTAATTTTTTTAATATGAATACCACACAAGAATCCCAACTGTTCCCGTCTGAAGCCAGTGAGACTATGGCATCCCCAATTGGGGTATGTTGTGAGGCTGAAGGTAGTGGTGGAAGATGAAGGTGGGGAAGTACCTGGCTATTCAGATCTGGTCACCAAACACGGCTAATGACATTTCAAGCAACGTTTCAATTCTGAATGGTGGTCTTACACCAATGAGAGTATCTTCCACTCTGGAACGTGCCGCAAATATACTATATGTATATTATATTAAATGAATAAATTGTGAAATAATACAAATTAATCAAATAAAATTTATTTGCCACGCCGGGATTCGATTCCGCGACCTTCGGAGTGCTAGTCAAGAGCCTTACCGCTGGACTACGCCGGCCGTCAATCTGTCTTTGTATTTTATGTTTTTGAATTGCAGTCACTTGAAATGTTATTCTTCTATATCTATTTTTTATTTTGTGGCTTCTCGTTATGTGTGTGATTAAAACCCCCCAGGTATCGGGCCGATTGTGTCGGAAGGTCAAAATATTTTCGCTTCGCAATAAAATTCAAATAAATGGAATCTTGGAAAAACAATTAAATTTCTGAACGCATCCGAAAATAAAAAAATTAATATTTTTGAAAGGTGATAAAATACACTTTAAAATTTGAAATAAACGTCCGTTTGATTGCAAACATAATTTGAAATAAACGTCCGTTTGATTGCAAACATAATTTGAAATAAACGTCCGTTTGATTGCAAACATAATTTGAAATAAACGTCCGTTTGATTGCAAACATACTTTTTTTTTAAATGGCTCACCTTTCGAATGGCCAGTTTTTCTTCGGCTTGTTATTTTATTTTATGTCGAAGTAATCGAAGATGACTGATATAATTTCTCTTCCGCAAAAAAAGCATTACAGGCAGCGAGCACATTCGAATCCTATTGCCGATCATTGTTTCGATTAATGTGGAAGTGATGCGAAAAGAAGATGGTAGCCTAGGACACACCGTGTATAGGAAACCAACTCATACGAATCGGTATCTACATGCTGATTCGCATCACCACCCAGCGCAGAAGAGAGGACTTATCCATACGCTGGTAACCCGAGCGACCAGAATATGTGAAGAAACAAAAATCGGAGCGGAACTTACTAAGCTCACCGATGCACTGGAGCGTAACGGTTACCCGGCAAGGCAGACAAGGCAAATAATAAGAGCCAAATCTACACCAAACGAAGACAGAATTGAACAAGAGCCTAAAGGCTGTGCTTTCCTACCTTATGTCCACAATGTGACAGACAGAATTGCCAGACTGTTGAGGAAAGAAAGCATCAAGACTGTCTTCGGAACCACGACCAAAATACAAGACCTACTGAGGTCTGCAAAGACCAAGTTTCCTCTGGAAACAGATGGAGTATATAAACTCAGCTGTTCCGGATGTGATAAGGTCTATGTTGGCCAGACAGAGCGGACGATCTCCAAAAGGATATCGGAACACTTTCGAGCATGTAAACTTGGCCACCCTGACAAATCGGCAATCGCCGAGCATTTAATTGAAACCGGCCATTACTTCGAATTTGTTCCTGAAGTCCTGGGAAGACCCAAAACCTATAGAGCACGCTTAATTACAGAGGCAATTGAAATTCATAAAAATCCTATTAACATTAATAGAGACGACGGAGCTAAGCTCAATAGTTCTTGGTATCCGGTAATTGACGGCTACACCAAAGCTAAATACAAAAAAACCATCTTGAAGTATACTGTAATGCCAGCCCGCAGTGGATTGGTGCTGGCAACACGGTATTGCTTCGAAGTACTTAAGCACACATTTCATCTCTAACATTTACACATCTGCCCTGATGATGGACACTGTAACGCTGTCCGAAACGTTGGCTAAAGGAGGAGGTAGCGCAACACGGCATAATACCCCAAAAGGAAATAACCATAAGGCTCACCTTTCGTTTTCTAACTAAAATTACAGGTAATGAAAAACGATAAAAACACACACATATTTTATTAGGAAAATGTATTGTAAAGGTTAGGTACCGTCAACTCACATTTTTGTCGTTTCATGTAAAAATACTAAATAAAAAATTTCCAAAGTTTCTGTCGGAAACTTTGTCATAAGGATGTATATTATTTTGATTATTTTGAAGTTCGTTTTTGATTTGAATATTATGCGTGATATTTTCTATTTCTAACCTTGTTTAGATCATATTTTAAACCATTATCGATAAGAGAGATATAAATCTATCTCTACATATTATAAATTAAAGTCCTCCGCGTCGTCTGTCTGTCTGTTCGCGATAAACTACTGAACGGATTTTCATGCGGTTTTCACTAATAGATAGAGTGTTTCGGAGGAAGGTTTAGGTATGTGATTTTATCAAGGATTTGTGTAAATTGGTTGAAACATAACGATAATTGTTAGAAGTGTCGGAAAAAATCAAGCCGCCTGGTAGCTTTCATTGAAAACGCTGCCCAATCCTTTTGGGATATAACAAAACAATGCATGGTGGGATATTCCTCTTTTATAGATCTACAAAAAGTCCGCGAAGGCATATATCTATCTTTTACGGATAGCTTACTATAACTATTCTATCTTCTAAAAAAATGGTCACTTACATTGCGGTAATTGAAAAGTTATTTAGACGGATACGGTATTAATTCTTATTAACTTAAATACGTTAGTTACCCCAAGCATTTCATGCACATTATTATAGTCTTTCACACCACCTCTACGTATTATAAATTAAAGTCCTCCGCGGCATCTGTCTGTCTCTTCGCGATAAGCTCAAAGACGGCGGTGGTTATAAAGGTTGGATAACCATCTAGTAGATGACGTTGTGTTTTATTAGCAACAGCAACGCGTGGGCGGGTCAGCTAGTATTTCTATAAGAATGTGATTTGTTTCGAAAAACGAAGAAATTATTCTGAAGTGTTAAGGTTGTAATTAAGATTATAATTAATTGTTAAAGACTTGCTGATAAACTGCTTTGGCATTCTAGCTGGCGCTTATGATAAAGAATTAGTGCTTGCAATAAAAAAAATAATATAAAATAGAAAAACCATCGTGCGTAAAAATGTGGATCTCACTGAAAGACTCTACAAATGAACCTGTTTGTGTTAGCTTTAAATCTAATGAGTACCTTTCTCTAAGGTGAATGTTCAGATAAATTCCTTTTAAAACTAGATTAATATTTAAGTATCTTCCATTTCCATCTACTAATTCATTATTAGCGTTTCAACTACACATGTTGGAATCATTCTCAAAGGCTGTAATGTAACATTACTTACGAAACAATATATTACGAATTTAGCAAAGGATAGCGCATAAATACCTAATAAAGGTTTAAATTCCTGTCCCTTGTGTCGTAGCACATTCCCCGCAACGTTCCATGAGGCTAAGGGTACTAACTGTCTACGCCGCAAAGAGCCAGTTTGCTAAATATAATGGCGTTCATGTAGGCATATCAAATTATCATCCCGTGTGCTGCGTCCCAAGGAAGAGTTCACATTTTGTATGGTGATTGGAAATGTTTCGTACAATGACTAAGGAAAAATTTAATAAATTAGACATCATTAAAGAAGAAAATATAGCTATAGAAGACATATATATGGCCACAGTTGCGACCATTGTCTTTTTCTGCTTTTCTGTTCTATTTCATATTTTCGTTTAGAATACAACCTTATATATTTAGAATTTAACCTTCAAAAGTTTTAAACTTCCTTTAAAAGTGAGTTATTCTAATAAAAAAAATAAATTATTTAGACTTTTATAAAAAGTCAACATTTCCACATGAATAAATACGGATATATTTATCCGAGACGCTACCCAGATTACAAACCAATTCTTAGAGTGATTGCTTCCAATAAAAAGGGTAGTTGCCCGTAATATGGAAAAAATAATTAGTTGAATACAATATTGTTATTTCTAAAATTTTAAATACGAGATTGACAAACATGACGGTTTGACAGAAGGTGGCAATAGCGAAATTGGTTAACGCGTACGTCCCGGTTAGACGAGAGGTCTGGGTTCGTGTCCCAGTTGCGACCATTGTCTTTTTCTGTTTTTCTGTGTCTTGTTCTCTTTCATATTTTCGTTTAGATAACTATTGTTATCTTCTTCTTCAATGATATAATACACTGATGGGAAAAACCTTCAAAAGTTATAAAAAAAAATATAAATTATAATATTTTTTCATGTTAAGCAAACATTTTCACGTGGCATTTTAAATATAACAAAACACCTTTGAAGTGAAAACTTCTTTAGCGCAGTTGTGATTTGATACTCGAGAAAGCGTTTAAAAAAAACATACACTTCTATAGAATTTAGCCTGCCAGAGAAAGAGACCGATAATCGGTCTCCTCTTTGAACTGTGCTTCCTTGCCTCCCCACTTATGTCTACTCCAAATTCCTAAAGGTTTCGCTCTACGCTGTGTGAACTGCACACTTTTATTTTTTTTTAAATCTCCTTCATTATGGACTGTTTTACTTGAATAATTTTGTTATTATTATTGTTGTTACAATAAAGACCTGCGATGCGATTATGTATTTTTTGTGGATACGGTATCGATTCCATTCGTAATCGTCTGTTCCCTCCAATTTGCGGGGAACATCCCAAATTGCGGAGAACTTGTGGGGAAATTGCGGGGAATTCGTTATTTTGCTCTCGCCGATTTGGGGAATTTGAACGTATATTGCGGGTGAGATAAGTTTTAAGATTTTCACGGCCAAAAGCATTTTCGTTATTTGTTTTTGGGGTGTCATGCCGTGTTGCGCTACCTCCTTCTTTAGCCATCCGGTAGATGTGATATCCACATCTACCGGATCTACCCTGATGATGGACACTGCAACTATGTCCGAAACGTTGGCTAAAGAAGGAGGTAGCGCAACACGGCATAACACCTCAAAAACAAATAACGAAAAAGGTATATTGCGGGTATTTAAGAATATAAGCATTGGCAACCCTGCAGCTTACACATCAGCCCGTAGAAAAAGCAATTGCAAGCCAAAAACAATCAGACAAATCTGACAGGCGATTACGTATGGAATCGATTCCGTATCCACAAAAGATATAGAATTGCTCTAGTGATGAATCTCATATCAGTGGTTTAAAAAAAATCAAATATTATTAAATTTATTTTTAGTTAAATTTCTTAGAACACACACAATGAATAAGTAACATGAAAGCAAATAAGTCATAAGCAGGAATAGTCCTTCTCTCCTCTTTTATGTTACATGTTTCCCTTCCTGTCAAGATGGCAATGTTTTCAAGAAAACCTGTCAAGTTAGTCTTATTTTCAGTGGATGTAATTGTACTTCCATTATCGCTGCTTAACCCTCGAGACAAATAACAAAATTTCGAGTTTTTTTTCCGCGAATACCCTTAAATGTTCTACGAATAACCCGATGCATAAACATAAGAAGTCCGTGGTACCTCCAATATTTCGATATGGCGTGGGTTAGATGGATATTGAGAGAAATAATAATGGAAGAGAAAGGTACACTGAAGGTCCTGAGGAAAATAATTTCCCTTGGGACCTAGAGTAGGGTCTTTAAGGAAAAGGAAGGAGAGCAAGCTCTGGGAAGGAAAAAGGTAAGAGGGATGGGTAAGTTCTGGGGTAAATGTGTCCAGGAGTGACGGACATATGAATCCATCCCTCGCAATGCAATATAAGGCGATGGGTCGGAAGAAAGTGTAGAGGTAAAAAAGTCTTCATCAACCAGTATTTTCCGATCCGACCCGCTACACAGTAGGTGGGCAATCGCATGTGCCGCCAAGTCTTAAATACAATTCACCCCATAAACCCTGGCATCCCTGCTAAGTCACTAAACATAGCGAATCACTTGGGGTGACCTTTCGCAGGGGTGTTGGTTATCTAATTAAGTAAAACAAATTCTTACGTTTCCTAAATTTTGAAATGGGTATTCCACCAATTATGTTAAACTACAACACTATTTTAAATGATATGAATATGCTCAAATTGTGAGACAAGATTTTTCACTGATTTGGTATTTCTGTATAAAATTCTAAATAATTTAGTTAATAATCCGGTATTGCTTGAATGGATAAGCTTACGGATTCCACCATGTAATGCCAAAAGTCAGGATTTATTTCAGTGCGGAAATTCTGGAACTAAGTGTTGGATGTTGTGTGTTGTGATTGTCCTATTTTATATTTAAATTCATGTAGCACTGAACACTTACTTATCATTTATTTTAATCTCGATGTGTAGAGCCCTTTATCGTAAACTTTCGCGTCTATGCCACCTCTTACTAACAGATCGCCATAAAATGTCTTGTCTAAAATCTCTTTGTCTGTGGCGCATAAAACTTTCTCTTTCTGTGTCTATAAAATGGCGTGTTTTGACTCTGCTTGTCATTCTACATTTTCAATCTTACAAACAGTCTCTCGCTATTGTTATCATTCTCGATTCGCTTAAACTCTGCTTGTTTAAGTGTAAATCAAACCATCTTTCACTTCTGTAACGTAATTAGTCTGAATTATTGTCGCAGTCAAGTGCTCAGAATCACTCTGTAAAAATTATTCAAAAGAATAAACAGTTGCAAACATCCAGTATCAAAACACAAGTGTTTTTACTACAAGGATAACCTCACACTACCTCACTCTATCAATCATTGTACGGTTCCCTGGTGTGGAACTGAAGGAAGCGAACAAGGGCAGCTCAACCTTACAACCTGACTGCAGTTATCTGGAGAGAACCACACCTGAATCTGCGCACTAAGTACTATATGTATTCCTCTTTGCCCAGAATACTAATGGAGGGAAATAATTATACCAAGTCAGTGGACATCTTCAATTTATCTTTAAACAAATACAAAATACTGTTACTGAGGCAGTTCAGTTATGTACAATAAATACTATATATTGTTATTTTATATTATATTATATGTTAATAAATTATTATATGTTAATAAATTATTATATTTCTTTGTTAAATAAATATATAGCATTTATATATTATTTAATCAAAATGTAATTTGTAAATTTCATTCTTATGTAAAAGCCCCGTAAAAGGGCGTAAATAAATAAATAAATCAAATAAATAAATCTAATAAACGGTTCCTGGGGCGGCGGTACCCGTACCCGCCTCCCAAATTGATTATAACTAAAACAACAACGAAAAAGTCTTTGGTGGACTCTTCGATCTTCAAACGCAATACAGTAATTCTATATAGTATTTTCTGAAAATTGAATAAGAAAACACAACAAACCGCAGTCAGCCTTGCAAAGATTGCTTTGATAGGATCCAATCTTCAACAGAAGAAGTCATCAGAAACTTAAAAAAATATTTAATTACTATTCATATTTTTAAATGCTATATTGCATTTTTTAAACAGTGCAAGAATCGTATGAAGTTAAATATTTTAGATGAATCGCATCAAGTTAAATATTTTAGTTAGTTGGATCTGTCAAGTTAAATATTCCCAGTGGGAAAGTCCTTGGAAATGTTTACGATTAAAAAATTAAAAAATGCCTAAAACTTACACAGTTTTGCGAACGCGTACAATTGCAAATATCGTTTCATATTATATACGTCGAAAGATAAAAATTTCCCGATTCCAAACTATTTTCACACATACGAGAAAAGCGTATTAAAGTTGGTATGGCAAACAATGTTTGAACGACATTATGTTGCCGGAGGAATTCATACAATACTTATTAAATATTAATTTCTAGTAAGATAAAAGTTCTACTTCCATTTATTACAGATGTTTTCGCGATAATACCTTATTCTTAGTGGCAACAAGTATCGAAACTGGAACCATCAAAGCCCAATTATTGCAGATTTCACTTTTAAAACATAACGTTTATTCTTTAAAAAGGTCTATCGCAAAGAATTTCTTAACGCTCTTATAATGTTGGTCACTTTAATTCCCAGCTTTCGCTTTGTAGCACTGGTACCAATATACAAATGAGATGCTTAGAATTCTCTTTAGCGTTTAAATATCAAAAAAGTTCACCTTGGTACACAACAAAAGAAACCTTAATAATTAAATAACCCCTGAGAAAAGATATTTTCCAATATTTATCGTAAAATTCATGTTTTCATTTAAAAAACATGTTTTCGCAATGATATTGTACCTTCTCATATCCGCCGGGATTCAAGTGGCCCGAAAACCTCGTCATACTTACACTTGGAGTAACGCGTTCCGTAAACACACAGTAAGGGTAATCTAGAACTGGATGTTCAATAATGCAAGGTTAGGTACGGCGAGGACATAAAATATTCAGGGGGTGACATTCCCATCCATTGTTTCTCTCCATTCTTCATCCCAGCCCCAGCATCCCTGCTTTTTACCTCTCCTTCTACCTTCCCATACCTCCCGTGGTCCTGTTAGTGCTCGTTACAAGTCAAGATAAATAGGGAACATCTAGAACCGCGCGGCGGGGTCTTGTCAACGTAAAAGAAAGCTTTAATTTAGCATAAATTTGACATGACAGAAGCCTTTGGATGTTGCGTCATAAAACGAACGTGTTTCGTACAATATTCTCCTTAAATAGAACCTACAACTCATACAGGTACAGTCAGGTTTGTTACCGTGCCAACATCAATAACTTTGCTAAATGAAGTATAAAATTTCGTGTAAAGCCGTTTGTCATCGTTTTGAATTTGTGTCTCAACAAAAACCTATTGCGGAAATATTATCACAAAATTGACAAAAAAAAAATCAATTGATAAAAGAAAAAAAATCCAATTGGGAATGATTTTTTTTTAACATTACATGGAATTTTCTTGTCCCAACCTATTAATGATTGGTTAAACGTCACGTACGTTATAATCTACGCATTTACAGATGGCGCCAATTACATTATTTTAGGTTTTTAATACTTTTGCACGTTACGTTTTAAAATATTAAGGTAAATTAAATGTTTGCGCCCGTACTTAATATGAATATAAATAATTAGTTTTGTCCATAAACAAACCCAAATCTTTCAAGAAAGGCTGAAAAATATAATATTGGATTGAGTCACCGATACAAAATATTAAAAACCTAAAATTATTTTATTGGCGCCATCTGTGAATGCGTAGATTATAACGTACGTGACGTTTAACCTTTGTAAAATATGAGAGAAATTGACAGGCTTGTCACTATTTCTCGCAACAATTAAATTATAAACACCGGCTATTCTTTATTTTTAATTTTAATTTTAGTTTATTGGGGAAACAAACAGTTATACATACATATTTTATATTTACAAAATACTACATAATGTTGCATGCACTAGTAAAGTTTCTGCATGAGACAAGTTTCGCAAAATATGAGAGAATATTGAGGGCCTAGTCATTCCTGCAACAATTAATTTATTTTCGTTATTTGTTTCTGGGGTGTTATACCCATGCGCTACCTCCTTCTTTAGCCCACGTTTCGGGCAGCGTTCCAGTGTCTATCAACAGGGCAGATGTGTCAAGGAGGTAGCGCAACACGGCATAACACCCCAAAAACAAATAAAGAAAATACTTTTGTCTGTGAAAATTTAAAACTTAGTTTATTAATCTTGTTAATACTGGCTATTCATCAAAAAATTAAAGAAATTGAGAGCGTTATCATTGTTTAGTGCCATAAAATTAAAATTTATTTTTTATGAGCATTTAAAAAAAGGTTTATAAATAATTCACGAGGTTTTGAGAATAAACGAGTAAAGGTTAAACTAGGAATTAAAAAAATCTGCTAGCAGACAAATAATATAGAGATTTTAGAAATTAGGAAAAATGTAAATAATAAAGCAGACATAATTAATAAGCAGCAAATTTTTTTAAACTTAACCGGTTTTTCCCTGCTAATGACTTTGAAATCCCTAATTTTAATAAACTTCCCCCACTCTTACCCCTTCCCCTTCCTTCTACCTTTTCCTCCCATATGTGATCTATGTTTAATTTTTAAGTTTAGTATACATTTGATCCTGATGATGTGAACATCGTTCATGGAACATGTTGATTGTGTATAAATAAAAGTGACGTAAACAAAGTTATTTGTCTTTTCATTTAAAAAAAAAACAAATTTCTTACTTTCGGCATAATTCTGATCAACTGTTCCAGAAAATAAAAATACAAAAAAATGCAATGTAACCACAAATTCGTAGATATTAAGAAAACATTCTAAATCAAGCACAGCGGTATGAAGCCTGTTATCATGTTAAAGTGTCCTAGAAGAAAGATTGCCACGTAAGCTCCTCGCTCCTTACATCACCTTCCCTGAGAAAAGGCAATATAAATACATCAACGCGCGAGAGCACAATGGTGGGCATCAACCGGCTTCACGTGCCGCTCGCGCATATTAATAAAGCTCACTGTATTCGAATAACAACTCCCACGACTCGACACCTGGAACAAAATGAGCGATGAAGATTCCTTTTGAGTTGTTTTTCTTTCTATCCGTCTTTATTAACCTGCTGCTACTTCTGTGCTCCGGGCCGGGATGACTGGCAAATGCGAGATCGCGGGGTCGTCAGGATACCAAATAACACCCTTTCACTTTGATTTTAAACAACGATTTCACGTTTAAAACACCTACACATATTTTACAGACAATGTCTAAAATCTATACTACATGTCTTTTATGCATTTATCAACATTGCCAATTAAAAATGTTGAAAACTTTATTGAAATACATTGATTTATTTACTATCGTAATTTGGTACGTTCGTACATTAATAGTATTTTCGTTATTTGTTTTGGGGTGTTATGCCGTGTTGCGCTACCTCCTTATTTAGCCAACGTTTCGGACAGAGTTGCAGTGTCCGTCATCACACATCTGCCGGATCTGCCATAATGATGGACACTGCAACTCTGTCCGAAACCGTGGCTAAAGAAGGAGGTAGCGCAACACGGCATAACACCTCAAAAACAAATAACGAAAATACTTTTGGCCATGAAAATAAGCAAATTACAACACTTTACACCACAACGCGATAACATCCATTTAAACACCGTACATACTAACTATGGTAAGCAATCCATTGGTTACGAGGGGGGCAATTTATATAATTGCATTCCAGATGAATTTAAAAATGAAATAGAGTGTTGGTAGATTTTTTTTTCATTTTTTTTTCATAACTAACTAGTACCCGGCAGGCACTGCAATGTCACCCAAAGAAAGTGTTTGTGTTTTAATTCGATTTATTATATACATAATATATTTTTTTTGTTTTTGCGTACACGATTAAATCAGAACCCTTTCTGACATGTGAGCACGCCACATGTCAACTTATTTTCTAAATTTCCCCACTGCTCTTCCCTACCGCTACTATGTCTCCTTTGAGATTTCCATCCATCCCATCGACAACCCCTCCGTCACCCATCCGCTGCGTGTTCCCATGCGTGTTCCCTGCGTGTTCCCTTTCCATCACAGTTCTCTTCCCGCGAACCCCTCCTCTCCCGTGTTCCCCTTTCACCTCCACGTCCTCCTTCCCCGTCTTCTCTCATCCCTCCGTCCCCCACACATACAAATAAATATGAAATAATAAATATCACGCACTGGGGCTGCGAATATAGCTAGCCGTCCCGCTAATCTCTCCCGCTATGTATACTGCCTCATTATATTGTGTTAATTGGGAACATCATAAATATGTTTGTGTTTTCCGGAGATAAGTGTAAAAGAGCTCATTTAATACAAATAATTCAACTAGCCATTGCAAGTTTATTCATAATATGCATTCACTAAATTCATTTGGAACACGAATGAATGCGAAGTACAGTATTCAACAATATTGTTAGTAAAATGTGTGTTGTAGGCACGAAACCGAATGAGAAGTGATATTAACTTCCAAGGGTATTTTTTTGTTCTTTACTGAATAGTAGTATTAGATAAAGAATTAAAAAATATACCTATATAATTTTTTTAAAGTAGGTACATATATCGAAAATAAACTTAACCTGTTTAATGTGGGTTAGTATGTATTTCGAAAACATGCGAACTTTACCTTGCTGAGTTCTGGTCAAATATCAATATAAAAACAAAGCGATTGTTTTCTGTTTATTTTTTTAGATAATATATATTTTTATTCAAGTATATTACAAGATAATATCTTAAGAAGTTTTCTAGAATATCTAACCAGAAAAAGATTTAAAAAATTTCCCTCTTTGGAAATAATCGTTAAAAAATATATTCATAACGAATACAATTTTTTTTTAATTCCTTTATTTTTCCCATATTTTACAATTTATATTTACATATTTTGAAAATCATAACAATAATATGGGAAACCACTAAGGCGCAGCCTGTGCGTGGGTAATATTATTTCTACTGATTTTATTATTTCTACACAAACCTGTATACAAAACCTAACATGAAAAAACTTAATTCTAAAGAGTTTTAAAGCAATAATGACCTTTATTATCATTTGAAAATGTAAAATATCGATACTTTCGCCATTTACAACTGCCAAAGGACGCTCGCAATTTTAATAGAAAATTCTTTTTAAATCATTTAGAGTAGCTACAATAATCAAATAGAACATAGATCCCAAATTGACATTGGCGCAAGCGATTCTGACCTTGTCCATCATACAGTTTCCTCGTACATAAGGGTTAAAATTGCATTTAAAAAAAAAAAAGATTTTTTGTGTCCAACGGTGGGCGTGCCACAGAAAAAGTAAATCGTGTGTAAAAACGGCAGGAAACATAAAGTTTTAATAATAACGTTTTCAGATGAGAATTCTTATATCCAAAGTAATAAAATCAAAAATAAAAAGTGTTGATATTGAAGTATGTTACGAAAGAGAAAATAAAAAAGGAAAGAATAAAATAACAATGAACTAGGAATACCTATTTTAAAATTTTATTTTTTTACTGTTTATACGCCCATGGGGCTTTAACATTGTTAAACAAATATTTTTTTTTTTTTTTTTTTTTTATTGAATGAAAAGAACATGGTTTCACATGGTTTAATGAATTTCAACGCCAATGAAGAGTACTAGCTCTTGAGCTTGGCATAGGAGTTATTTTACACTATTTCATTTTTATGACATACATTCTACTTACAGTATACAGTAAATATAAACTATATATAAATTTAATATATAAACTACCATTATTTCATTTTTATAACATACATTTTGCTCAGTGTATACAATAAATATAAACTATGTTGTGATGTTAATTTTGATTTGACATGAATTGAAGTTATAACATTTTGATTGGTGATGTTATGGTTGTTGTTTTTTTTTTTAAAGATTAATTTTACTTTTTTCTTGAATGATACAAAATCTGTAATTTTTTTAATTTCTTCAGGAAGACTATTAAAATGTTTTATGCCTTTGTAAATATAATTATTGTGCATTATTGATGATGGAATTTAACCGAAAAATGTAAAATCACAAATAATAATTCGTTTTGATAACTTCGCCAGGTTTTTTTTTTGTTTAACATGATTGTTGGTTAACCCTCCAAAGAACCACATCCAATAGGCGATAAGTGGTGAAAGAAGGTCTGTGCAGACCTTGTTTGAATACATAATTTGACGATATAAATTAAACAATAAATATAACGTATTTGGTATTTTACTTACCAGAACATTGGAAATAGCCACAGCTTGTTTCATATGCACATAACTTGATGAATGACGACCCGTTATTTTCGGAAGGGAAGCAATTCATCGTGGATTATGTAAATATATCCAGCAATGTCTAACGTATTATAATTTTATACGCGACAAAACTACCTTGAAAAGAGGTTCTAACTAAACTCCACTCACGCACAAAGTCTGAAATTTTTTTTTGTTAGGAAATATACTAAACTAGGATAATACTAATACACTAGGAAATATACAAAATCGAGCTTTTTCTGCGCCCCTTTTGTTCGCCGTATCGCATCTTTGAGGAAGTCATGAACCGTTTCAATCTAACAAGCCAGAAAAAAAAATCACACGTGGTAGAAGTGAAACCTTTACCACATTATCTCAATCAATAGGAGCCTTGAAAAGTGAGCTCATAACCAAAGCGGCCAATGCGGTTAGGTTTCATTCTATCTCATTCTCTCAATCCCATAGATGTATGTGTTTGCCTCTTTTTAGTGTCATTTCCGTTAATCGAGGTGCTTAAGAAGTTTCACTTCAAAAGTTACGCAACTTTTAGAATCGAAGTGGTCTGGCTAGACATTGTAGTTATCGGAGGGTCAAAAGTCGAAAATATGCATTCGGACCAACATGTTTTTAAAAAAAATAATTTTCCCACGCATCGCGTCGTCTTGATTTTCTCAATTAAAACATTTTAGAGAATCGCATTTCGCCTACATTATTTTTTCCACCTGGAGATAATGGTTTTTCAAAAATTGTGCTGGTTGTGAATGCTTTAAAGCAGCGTTTTTCAACCTTTTTCATGGCACGACTCCCTTATTATGTAAAAAATATGTCGCGACCCCCTACCCTTTGCCTGCAATTTACCTTTGACGACGACTATGGTTCCTGGGGGGGGGGGGGGGTGGCTAGAGAAGTTCAGGAATCACGAATTGAATGAAATGAAAAAAAGAATGACACCCACCGAGGGTGGCTAGAGAATTTCAGGTTGTGAATTTTGCAGGGCAATTTCGTCTGTACAATCATTTCTAATTTTTTCTAATATTTTCAAAATTCCTGACATTTCCAATTTCTCTGATAGACCGTTAAATTTTCGGACATGTCAGGGAAATTGCTGTCAAACTAGCCAAACGTCTCCAAGGAATAGTACGTAGAGCTATCGCCCATTCGTACAACGTACAGGCCGGGCCGATGCCGACTCAAGACTGAGGCGAGCGAGGCCGCGCCGTGCCGACGAATGTGGTTGAGTTAAAGAGCGAGACACAATGAGCGTTGCGGGGTTGTCGAAGGGTACAGGGCGACGCGGGCTATGACGGACGTCGGACGGCGGGAATAACGTGACCCTGTCAATCGGCGATTAGGTGTCATATGCGCGCGTTTGTTTTTCACGTATTTGAATTTATTTAAGTGTAATTGGTTTCGTTTCAGTACTCTCACTACAACTAGAAGTTGACGGTTGTGTTGGTCTTTTTATAAATTTATCAATTTTTTATTATCACTACAAAAAATAATAAAAAAACCAAATCCATTTTTTATTATCACTACAAAAAAAATAATAAAAAAAAACCAAAGTGATAATAAAAAATGGATAAATTTATAAAAAGACCAACACAACCGTCAACTTCTAGTTGTAGTGGGAGTACTGAAACGAAACCAAAGAAAAACGCCTGTATGACGACAACTATTTAAAATTTGGATTTACTAATATTTTACTTTGGACCCCCTGCGACCCCCTTGTAGAGGCTTCGCGACCCCCTAGGGGGTCGCGACCCACAGGTTGAAAAACACTGCTTTAAATAATCAAATTTAAATATTTAGTTGTCGGTTAATGCGATCGCTATATAATAATTTAATTAATATAAAAGAACAAGCGTTATATATAGATAAACTAACCGATATCTCTCGTATTTAATACATTGATAACCCATATTATACATATATTTTACTGTTAAGGCTAATGCATTTTAGTTTGTATTTATATAAATGGACTCGTTTGCTAATAATTATTAATCCCAAAACAAAACCAATCGAGCATAAAAAGCATTTCCATAAAGTCTGCAGGTAATATTATTTATTTGAACGGTGTTTGAAATGAGTATTCAACACATAAAGTATTGCAATAATTTTGGCTCGAAATATGAAATTACACTTTTCATAAAGTAGTATTCAAATGCGCGTAAAGATATGTGAAGTTAAATAAAAAAAAGTACAGGCGGAAGGTTCGCATAAATCAATTAAGTGGATTCTGTTTATTTTTTTCATATGATATACAGCAAAGATGTTACCAACGTAGAAATATGAAAACTACAAATTTAAAAACTTCGGACAAGGTTTTTTTTTAAGAAATTTACTTCCTTATAGCTTTCTGCTTGTTAAGATTTATGCTCAAATTGATCTCAAATTGCAGAAATAACTTATCTCCACGTTTTATAAAAATCAAATATTAACGTTGGTACCGAATTACCCTCCGATTTTTCGCGAATATTCACTTTTAATGTCTCAAACGAAATGTCAGTTTTACGAAAACTTTCTGTCATTACCGCTTCACAATTAAAGCTCTATAAATGAAACATTTCTGAACGTAGCCGAATACTAAAAACTATTTTAGAAAGGTTACAAAATAAGCTTTCAAATTGTTATATTACAAATAAATATTAACATTTGTAAATATTCAAATTTAGAATGCAAACATTAAAAAAAAATGTTAAAATGATTCACAGGATATTTTTATGTGAAAAACGGTACTAAAATCACGGATTATGTAAAAAAACAATATTTATTCTATTGTATAAATGTATAATAAACAATTATGTCACCTCACTTTTTATCATTTCAAAAAAAATAATTTAATAAAAATTAACAATGTCGAGCGGCCCGTAGGCCATTTGGCCGGTAAAATAACCGCGCGACTGACAGAATATCTTTTTATGTATTTCTATGGACAACTAGAATAGAGATACATAGCTAGATCCACTATCGACCTTTCACTTTTTGTTTTAGGGATGTCACTAAAACAATAACGGAGTTACGACGATTTCTGTGGAGACACACGCGTTGACGTATAAACACGCTTATTGTACTTGACTGCTATTGTCATTTTGAGGTTTATATCTGCTTACGTTGCTGATCGGTTTTAAGTTAAATTAAAAAAAAGTATTCAGTAGTATCAATATTGTGTTTAGCCGCTGCTAACTGGAAGCAGTTTTGTAAAACACGTTTTATGGCAAAATAAAATTAAGACCAAATGGTATCCAAAGAAATCTATGTTTGTAGATTGTCCAAAATGTTATTTGTTTATTTTATTTACTTGTAAAAAACAAACATCTTTTGTTAATACATCTTGGAGATGGATTTTTTATTGGATGTTAAAATTAATTTAAGGTAAGGTGGATAGGAAGAGGAATAACGGATTAAAATAGGAGATGCTCCCGATACCTTCCATACTCTTTTGATAATTTTCGATCGTCATGAAATTCAATGCAATATTTCAACCTTATCCTTGTGAACTATTCTCCCTTTGGATATATTTTTTTTAAATTTTTTTTTTTATTTATTTATTTTATTTTTTTTATTAGTAATAGAAGGTACTTAAATTACAAATAATTTTTATACAGTAATTAATTACATAGTAGAATATTTGATGTACCCCCATAATTAAGCAAGGCTTGTGTGTATGGGGGGGTGTTATTGTATTGCTTTTTTATATCATTCAGTTTAAGTTTTCAGTATAATTTTTGAGGTGAGTTTTAAAATTTTTTATATTGGTATTCATGTTTCTATTTTTTTCTGGTAATGAATTAAAAAAATTTGCTCCGAGATATTTATGACTCAATTGTCCAATTTTTTTTTTTACATTTTGGAGTGGGAAGTATTGATGTTTGTCTAAGACTTCTGTTATTTTTAAAGGGTGCAACTTGATTTTTAATATTATCTTTATAAATTTGTAATGTTGCATGATAAAAGTATAATGCACTTAATTTTCTGACCTTAAATTGTTTGAATAAAAGTTCTGACGAATATGAGTAGGGTTTTTTTAAAATTGTTTTTATTATTAGTTTTTGTGATATGTAAATTGTTTGTGTTTGATTTTTATATGTACCGCCCCATCCTATAATGCCGTATTGTATAATTGATTGACAGAAAGCGAAGTATGTGGTTCTAAGTAATAGTTCGTTTAAAATATCTCTTAAACATCTAAATATATATGTTAGTTTCCTTATTCTGTTGTTCAGAATATTTATGTGTGGAGACCATTTTAAACGCTGGTCTATTGTTATGCCCAGCGATTATTATATTATTATTGTTATATGATTTTAGATATTCACGGCCACGGTCATAAAAGTATTTTTGTTATTTGTTTTTGGGGTGTTATGCCGTGTTGCGCTACCTCCTCCTTTAGTCAACGTTTCGGTCAGCGTTACAGTATCCATCATCAGGGCAGATGTGTAAATGTTAGTGTTGAAATGTATGCTTAAGTACTTCGAAGAAACACCGTGTTGCCAGCTCCACTCCACTACGAGCTGGCATTCCAGTATACTTCAAGATGGTTTTTTGCATTTAGCTTTGGTGTAGCAGTCAATTACCGGATACCAAGAACTATTGAGCTTAGCTCCGTCGTCTCTATTAATGTTAATAGGATTTTTATGAATTTCAATTGCCTCAGTAATTAGGCGTGCTCTATAAGTTTTGGGTCTTCCCAGGACTTCAGGAACAAATGAGAATGGCCGGTTTCAATTAAATGCACGGCGATTGCCGATTTGTCAGGGTGGCCAAGTTTACAAGCTCGATAGTGTTCGGATATCCTTTTGGCTAAGGGAGGAGGTAGCGCAATACGGCATAGCACCCCAAAAATAAATAACAAAAATATTCTCCCTTTTCCTACGCAATTCTGATGTTGATGGGGGGGGGGGGGGGGGGGGGGAGAGATTTGAACTCCATAAACCCTCCCTTATATATTCTCTTGGGACAGAATCTGTGTTATTAACATTAATAATTGTTATTTTCTCCAGAGACATTCGTAAATTAGTAAGTACTGGGATCTGTATTCCCCTATAACTATTGGATGCTTATTGAAAAGACTTAGGTTACTATAACACAGTGACTGTTTATTGAAAAGACTTAGGTTACTATAACACAGTGACTGTTTATTGACGTACCGTAATTTAAAAAAATACTTCTGAGGACAAACATCATTCCTGGATGAAAGCTAATTTTGATTTGCCGAAGCTGCTGAACTCTAATAACTGCACATTTACCTTCAACAATCTTCAGCACAAATCGGCAACGAGACCACGAGACCCGAAGAAGAACCCACACACAACGATATTAATGTAAGAACTAATTCGTAGACTAATATAATACACAACAAATGTAACCAAATCCTATGTAACCAAATGTAACCAAGTCCTAACCCGGAATGTAGTACCTCGGGGTTGATGACATTATAAAGGAGGGAAGCTCATCAAACATCTATGAAATTCTACTATTGAAAATATTACTTCAATTCAAAATTACTGACAATTCTAGAATTCGTTGGAAAGTTGTGCTTAAATTTTTTTTTGATTATCTTATTGAAGTTTAAACCTCATTGAGATATTTTAATATAGAATAAGACATCGAAAACCACCGTTTCTGCTCATTTTAATGCACTGAAAAGAAATCTTGGAAGAAAAAAAATTAAGTCAACAGAATAAATGGATTCCAGGAATAAGAATCCATCCTCCGGTAGGGGTAGGATGACTAGAAGTTTATCAACAAAGTTCAACGAAGAACTCATCGATCTTACCAAGACACTGCTAAAATAAACGTGATCGGTCGGGGCTAGGAGAAGAAGTTCAAACGAATCAAATTCAAAAGTAATTACCTATTACTTCTCTCAATCGTGATCATTAGAGTAGGTCACGAATCGCGATATTTTGTTCGTTCTCAAAATTGAGTGCTGTTTGATAATTTTGGGTATCACCTTTCTTATGTCGAATGATGGTATGAAATTGAATAGAAAAACCTTTATCTTTGAGGCCTGAAATGTAAACCCAGTGAAACCCGGGAAGAACAAATGACGGAAAATATCTGCATACGAAGAGCAGTTAATAATTTCTTTAATATTGTATGAATAAACAGTACATTGGTTATTGAACTGCACAATAAGAACTTCGAATCTTAATTTTCTTGACGATGCCCGGGCTCATGGGGTCAGGATTGTCAGGATCTTGACGGTGGATGTGTCTGCCACTAACAGCGTGGCAGAGCGGGTCGGTAGAGACTGGTTGAGGTAGATCTTTTGACTCCTTAGGGATGGATTCATTCGTTCGTCACTCCTGAACATACTGACCCCCAAATTCCTACCAACCCCTCATTCCTTTTTCAGAATTTCCTCTCTCTACGTCCTCTAAAAAGACCACACAGCATCCCGAAAGATGAAATAGGCCCTGGGTATAATTGTTTTCCTTAGAGCCTCCTGTGTGGAGCTAAAGTAAAAGATACACTTATTTTTATTGGCTGCTATCTTTATGTATGATTCAAACCCGAACTAAATGTTATCTAGATAGTATCTTGGTTAAATTTTATTCATTTTTATTTTTAATATGCTACATCATAACAGACGAATTGCAATCTTTAGAGCACAGGCGTCGGGTGGGAATGCTATCATTGTTCTATCGGCATTGCAATGGAAGATGCTCCGAGAAACTAGCGTCATTGATCCCTTTGGCACCGGTGCATAGTCGGGAAACACCTCAAACGCGTGCCAACATATGTACACGGTTGACATTTGACATATGAGAACGGTCGCTTCTCGACTCGTTCTTGTGATCAACAGCTCGGCTGTGGAACGATTTGCCGGCCTCTGTGTTTCCTCCTTCCTACATCGTGGGTATCTACAAGACCAATTCCTTCCTCTCCTCAAAAAGACCCTCCACACAGCATTTCAGATGACATAGGCCCTGAGGGAATTTTTTTTCCTCAGGGCCTCCTGAGTAGAGTTAATGTAAAAAAAAATCTCTTCACTTTTATGACAGTCTTGGATAAATATTTATTTTTAGTTTTAGCTTAAATCCTTAAATTGTAATATTTTATACTTTTAATGTAGCTATAACTTTGTGGTTATCCGTTATAGATAAATGAAACAATTTAACTTTGTTTGAACCACTTTTATATTTAAGTAAATCCGACCGGTTTAAAACTGTCAAATCAGTATACATTTGTCCTGAAGAAGGAAAGGTCGTTCTGAAACCGGTCGGATTTGCTCAAATATAAAAGTGGTTCAAACAAAGTAAAATTGTTTCATTTATCTGTAATATTTTAATTAAGTGAAGACATTATTAGAGAAACTACTCCCCGAACTCCTTGGTCCTAGATGTACACCAGTATTTTTTTGTTTTTAGATTTTCAATTGAGTTTCGCTAATATTGTCGTCATTCAATTAAAACACAATTTTCTCCATCAAAATATACAAATGAAGAAATGGAAAGCTGAAAACTCTAATTCCACATCAACATAAATTCAAATATCATTATAATTTACCATCATCAACGAATGCAGGAGTAAAAAAGCTTGCTGAATTATTTTTGTAAGAGAACCTTTTTAATGATTTATCCAAGAGAATTCGTTTAATATTCATAAATAAGCTCAAGGTTTTCGAGAAAATATATCAAAAATCATGCCATAATATATATTTTATTTTGCGAAAGATCCAATGATCTGTACGGCTAGAAATAAAGCGTTTTTGTGGAAGTCTTAAGACCATTAGTGAATAATGGTATTCACGTTCTGTTTGCATGTCTCCCCGGGAATATGGCAGGAATAATAATATATTATTACAACGTTGTCCAGGTCTGCATCGTTCATCAATGTACAAATCCCTTTGAGAATAGGCACGTTTCTTGGATGCTGCGAGGAATCTGCTGAATTCGTGAGTATTAGCGGGATTTTACGGCAGTATGCGAACAACGTAAAAGGGGATCCGTTTTTACGTTGTAAGTCATATTTATAATACATCGCATGAAACAAAAGGCTTTCTTTTTCCATCGTCATTTATCAGAATTTTAAAATGTATTTATATCGCCAAAATTATTATTTTTTTTTTCATTACCTCTGTCCGAACGAAAAAAATTCCACAGGGCCTTTGTCACCTTGGGGATGCCTTGTGGAGGCGCTTCTTTTAAAAGAAATGATAGGAAGTTCTGAGAAGGAAAAATGTATGAGGGATTGGTTGAAATCTGCGGGTTATTAATTTGGTTAGTAGGTCCAGGAGTGACGGACGTATGAATCCATCCCTCCCACTGTGGTGCAAGCCGATGTTCCAAAAGAGTTCTGCTTGAGAGGTCACAACGTCTCTCTCAACCAGTCTCTCCCAATCTGGCCTGCCAGGCAGCTAGTGGGCAGAGTCAACCGCCGCTAAGACCCGGACAAACCTCATCTAATGAACCTGGGCACCCCTGCTAAGTCACCAAATGGGGTGACCTACTTATAGCAGAGGAGTTAGTTATCCAATAAATGATTCCCGGGGCGGCGCACAGTGGGCTGAAAATCGCCTTTCATAGACATAGAGACTTGAATTTTCAAGGGTCTTTTTTTTTGCTAGAAATGGATTCTGCTGATCATTACTATGCTATAAAATTTCGTTTGAAGCAATTGCGTGTACAAATGAAGGAGTTATCATTTTTTAAAGAAAAAATTGTATGGCACTGATATTAAAAATGAGGATATCTCTGGAATCATAAATTTGGCCATTACATCCTTACACACAGATATACTACTATTTATTTGTATTTTTTTACAAACTTCGTATTGTGGCGCAACGTGCGATTTATTTTTTAAAAATCTTCAAAGTTGAAAAAAAAACTTTTGCATGTTGATGATTCATTTTATTTTATTTTATTTTAAATACATAAACGGCTATACTGCCTTTTATAAATAAACATATAATTGAGTACAAAAGTAAGAAAAATAATATCATTACATAATAGTAGTTTTAAACTTAAAAATAACATACAGTTATTTTATGTATCACAACAAAAAATAACAAAAAAGAACAATGAGAAATATCATCATTTCATTTCAACATGTCCATATTGCGTATATAAAGTTACATTATGGAAAATTAATTTTTGAGTGCATGTTTATATTGCGCTAATTTTAAGAAATAAATGTCGCCGATGTTAGCATATTCATTTCCCAAAATGTGTAATCGACTGATTGGTGAGTAATAATGTGATAATGTATGTGTGTTATTATAGTAGAACGGTAGAGTCAATGCTTAATGCTTATGTATTTTAATGCTTAAATGCATTATCATTCTCTTATACAATATTTATCATGATTACTGATTAATAATCAATGTTGAAGCACCCATTTCCGTACATTACTTCGACCAGAACTGTCAAATATGCCAATGATGCCAATATGGCGGGGTAACTCTACAGTAACTATCGGTTTTCGGAAAGTAAGTACAAAATTTAAAAGTAACGTACAACAGGCTGTCAAATTGATTGAAAAACGTATTTTGGTAAAATTTTACTATAGTAACGGTACTTTTGTTTAACTTTTAAAGTTAAACAAAAGTAAAAAAAAAATTACTTTTACTTTTAATTAGAAAATTTTTAAAAACAAAATTTTGAGTTATAAATAAAACCCAAAAATGTATTTTTGACGCAAGCTGAGAAACAATGTTTATATCCCATAGTGTCAATAGTGCCGATAGAGTCCATTGTTCCGATAGTGGATTAGAGTGAGTTATAAGTTATTACGTATTATAAGCAATCAATTAGGTAATTGGTCGCTCGGTAAGTAATTGGTAGGAGCTAAGATAAGTTTTAAAATTATCGACAACTAGCTTATGTCCCTGGCATTGCCCGGGCTTTAAATAAAATTTTCCTAAATCATTTAGACAGAGACATTCTGTCCTTTTTTTGTTTTACATTTAGCTCCACACAGGAGGCTCTGAGAAAAATAATTTCCCTCAGGGCCTATGTCACTTAGGAGATGCTGTGTTGAGGGTTGTTTTAAGAAAAGGAAGGAGAGGAAGTTATGGGAAGGAAATAGGTATGAGAGGTGGGTTGGAAACTAGGGGTCAGTGTGTCCAGGAGTGACGGGCGTATAAATCCATCCCACCAACTGCGGTGCAAAGCGATGGATCGAGAGATTCTAGCGGAGAGGATAAAAGACCTCCCTCAACCAGACCCTCTCTCGATCCTGCCCAGCACGCAGCAGGTGAGCAGATGCATCGGCCGCCAAGACCTGAACAAACCTCACCCGCGTGAACCCGGGCACTCCTGCTAAGTCACCAAACGTAGCGAACCACTTGGGGTGACCTATGGAAGAGGTGTTGGTTATCCAATAAATGGTTTCCAGGGCAGCGGTACCCATACCCGCCTCCCAAATTTTGAAGTTCAAGGATGAAAATTTACACTAGTCTCGGAATAAAACTGAAGACTTGCTTTCAAATCAAATCCACGCCGCTTCGCCGTCCCTCCTTCGCAGACTTTTTAAAATTTATGTTAATAGAAGATTCGACTGTAATTCTTGAATGTCTTTCAAGTTAATTATGTCATTTTCTGTTCTGAAATACTTTCAAGTATTTATCATAAATAGATAATGAACATAATTTTCTGTAATCTTTCCAGACAGAAAAAATAAAATAGTTTAAAATTGGTTTCATTATACTTATTATGACGGAATTCCACAAAGCATTAGCAGTTGAAAAAATAAACATTTTAAAAATAAATAATCTTTTGTAGACAGCATAAACTGCCAATAAGTTATGTAATTACCTACAAATTTATTGAAGTGCGTAAAGTTCAGCTTGTGGGTTGCTCCAGTTGAAATATTACAACCTAATCCCCCCTTTAAAACATGTTATTCAGTTAAACAACAACACAAATAATAAAAATATTATTTTAACGTTTTTCCTAAACAATATTATCATGAATAAACCATTTGCCGTTCGCTAGAACAACATTTCCATTACCAAATTGCTATAGAGCCTTATAAAATAAAGATTTATCAAGAAAGGTAAGTCAACTAGGATCCTTGCAGTGAAAGCTCGCAATTTCTCGCGCGCATTTTATTGCGCTGTCAAAAGTATTTTTCGCGGACAACACAAGATGGGCGCTAAATCCCGCGCAGGTACGCCTCGTTATATTTATGTATTATTTCTCATTCGGAGTTAAATAAAGTAGAAAGACAATGGCCCCGCTGGAGTGTCACGGCTCGCTGTTTACGAACCACTCTTCCCGCCAAAATAAATGTTTTCAGCGAGGACGAAGGCTTCGAAGAGGATGTGCTGAACGGGGCACAATTCATTTTTGATGTCAGGATTCCACAATTTTCTCAAAATACAGACCATTCCAGAATAAATTTGTTAAAATTCGTTTTTGCTAAACTGTGGTAAAATATTGTTTCCTTTATTGGAAAAAATGGCGTAACAATATTTGTTTCATTTTTTAAAATTTTGACTTGGAAACGCAGGTAATTTTTCTGATTGAATGATTTCTAATTAATATTTCATCTACAATAGATAATTACTCAAATACTTCCATTGAAACGATGTTATTTATTTATTTATTCACGCCTTGAAGGCTTTTATAGTAAAAAATTATTATAGATACATAAGTTATTCAGGAGTATAATTATTAGCATGTAGTATATAACATTATAAACTGAACATTAAGTATATAAGCAGCTTTAATATGTAGGAATGTAGTTACATTATCATGAAAATTGTACAGTGGAGTTAATAAGTTTAGTATAATAATGGTAAAACAGAAGTGCTTAAGGTACTATGAAAGTAGCTTTTGAGGAATGTGTATTTGCAATCTTGATTTTATTATTAACTTAATGTATGATCGTGTGAGAAATGTGGAAATCCGCAAAGAATGCAAGGCTGATGTAAGCGTGATGAGTAAGATCAAGAAAGGAACGCTCCGATGGTTTGGGCATGTAGAGCGAATGAACGAGGAAAGGAGTGTAAGGAGAATATATGACGCAAATGTGAATGGTAGAAGAAGTCGAGGACGCCCAAGAAAGACATGGCACGACCAAGTGAATCAGATACTTGAGTCGGGCCATGTCAAGAGTCAGAATAATAGAAGAGAATGTATGAGACGTTGTATGAATGTAAACGAGGCAAGGAATGTGTGCCAAGACCGGGATGTTTGGCGGTCCGTCCTCTCTGCCTACCCCTGCGGGGAAACGGCGTGATAGTTAGTTAGTTAGTTAGTTAATGAATAGTTTGTTCTAAAGCAAGTTTTAAATCACTTAGCAAAATAGTGATAAATAGTACTTATGGAAAAATAAAAAAAAATTAGTTGCTTTATCATAAAAAAGTTATTCAAATGAGATCGACAAATTTATAATATGATAGTACAAAAGTAAAACATAGTATAAATAATAGTACAAAAAGTATAAAATAATTATAGTACAAAAGAGAGAGAGAGAGAGTACAAAAAAGTACGTAGGTAATCACTTTTACGTAGGTAATCACGGTAAGCACTTTTACCCTTTTACCAAAAAATATACAAGTTGCAACTAAACTTCCGCATTACATAAAAGAGTTAAAAATATGGCTGAACCATACAGATGTAAAAACTCTATTCATTTAATTTTACATCAGTTTATGTTACTCACAAACTTTACACTTATTATTACAGTTATAACTGTTATTACACTATACACTAATTATTACCTTGTACACTATTGAACACACTTTTTGTACAAACTGTTTAAACAAATTTTAATAATGTTTTTGCTTCATATACCTACCACTGTTTGTTTTTTCTAGGTACTAAAATAAAATATATTTAACTATAATATTACCCACTCACAGGCTGCGCCTTAGTGGGTTCCCATTATTTTTATTATATCTAAAATATGTAACTATAAAATGTAAAATTGGGAAAAATAAAGGATTAAAAAAAAAAAATCTATACATAAGTATTAAAGTTTGTTATTATTTTATCAATCTTGAAGAGATCACCGAATTTAATTTAATCAATAATATATTATAATAGCAAGGGTACCAAAATTACAATGATTACAGTAGCTGGTAGTTTGCGAGGGTCAAGTTTCATCGTGGAAATTATAATCCCATTGATCTACGTACGGACAAGAACCCAGTGCTTCAATAAAGCGCCTCGAGGTGTATGACGTTCAATAATTATTCTACAGTGGCCTGAGTTTATTAAAGGCGCAGTCTCCTTTCACGCATGATAGCTGTTTCGTCTTTTGAAGGCATTATTAAAATTTTCTTGACAAATTTTTTGAAAGTATTTTGTTTAGCTTTGGCTGTGCAACAAACACCACTCTGGAATTGCTGAGTAATTCTGCTCAGAAGATCTTCCATTGGAAGTTTGAGCTCATGTTATCTATTGGAATGTTGTACAAATAGTGAACCTTGATCTTGAAAAAAAAACGATGTTGCAGGAGAGAGGAAACTTAAAAGATGGCACAAAACAAAGAGCACACAAACGAGTTAGACCCGTTTTCGTGCGGCAAACGCCCAGTCAAGCGTGTACAAACATTTTGAACCTAGCTTTTGTTATACCAAATGTTTGAAATGTTCAAAGTGAATTCCACCTACGCATCATTTTTATTAGCATCTAGGCTATGTACGAAGGTTACCCAAGTCGGGACCAGAATGAAGAAAAAGAAATTAGATGATCATATGATGTAATTTAAAAGTAATTTTAGAAAAAGTTTCTAGTTATTTTATTTCTTTATGAAGCGCCCCTATGATGATATTTCACTAAAATTATGCTTAAAATATGCTAATAATTCGGTTAAAAGTACACCTTGCGTATCAAAACCAAAATTTACTCTGAAAACATTAGATTTGGAAGAAGATATTAAAATATCAACGTACTTAATTATAAACCACAAAAAATAAAAATGACTTATTTCGAAAAAGAAATCATAAAATTCATCCACTATCATACTGACAGTTGTTTCTTAAACTTTATTTAGGCCGGTAGGTAGGTACCATAGTATTTCTTGATTGTTATAATTTTGTTACTATTGATTACAGCTCTCAGTAGGAATCATGATCATGCGGAATCTAACGGGATAATAATGTAGTATCCAAAGATATTCAAATACAAAAGAGATATGTTATGGTGTCCGCGCAACTATCGGCGGACTACGCCCTAATTAGAGTAGTTTGCATACAAAAATAATTTGTTCATTTCGTTGATTTTTTGAAGATGTGCATTAGTATTGGTTAACAATATAGTTTGAATACGGAAAGAATTCGTTAACTTAGTTTAACGTTCGTTTGGTTTATTCGTTAATTATTGGTTCATTTGTTTATTTATTAATTGGTAAACAATATCGACGACACCCGGAAGCGCAGTCCCACCTTGTAAAAACTGCAGATAGCACATCTATTTATATTTCAATATCTTTGGTAGTATCGAACACGGCCACCATCTTGAACGTTACAAAAATAAATTATAGACATACGAAATGCCAAATGGTCGAGTTAAAAGAATACTTCGTTACGCTCTGCCAATTAGCCAAGTTTATTGTTTTGGCTAGTCTTCCGACTATATACCGTTAACAAAGGGATCTTATTCGGAGAACCTCCCATTGAAACACTAGCAGAACAAAGACAAAATTTCCACATGAATTCTGTGTTTCAAAGACTACGAGTACAAACCACCATTTATATAGGTTAAGAGAATCGAACAGATTGCCTGCCTTTACTCAAGAGTATTGAGTTTGGCTCTGCGAAAATATGGTTTTAACTCAATACCAAGAAATCACATAAAAACAAGCATTAGATAATCACTACGCAAATAACTATGTTATTTATAATAATAACAGTTGATTTCTGGTTTTCGTTTCGTAATGCTGACTCCTACGCAGTTCTAGAATCAAGCTCGCCCGTGCAAAAATATATGATTCCACGAAATGTGAGCCTTCCTTGTGGGTTCGCGAGTTGGCTTTGTCTAGTCTCCGGGCGATGTAGGTGGAAATGAAATGTTCAGATAAATCACGCATTACGTAATGGGGGAAATCAAAAGTCGCGGAATTTTCTGAGAGCGGAGAAGCTGCTAGACTTTTATGGTCACAGAAATAGAAAATATAAGAATGGCCATTTCTCGTATTGTACTCGTATTTTAGGGTTAAAAATACGAAGAAATTGTAAACAAAAGCTAGGTGTGTAACAATTTTTAAACGGTGCTACGAAACATTTCTCCCTCTTCCCATGTCAACCGTTCAGAGGTTCAAAAATGAGGAGATAATCTTTCCTACCCAGTGAGCGTCCCGCCCATTGCAACACGATTTAAAAAAATGGATTATATGTATTGGACGCCACACTATTACAAAACATCTGTAAAATAAATCACACATAGATAGATATAACTATTCACATACGACCCAACCCATATAAAATAAATGAAAATAATAGAATCCTGCCAAATTTAACTCCATAAATAGATTAGACAGAATTTACTTTATTACTTCATCTCCTCCAACAATTATAAGATAACTCTCTTTAAAAGATTTACCCATCCCTCCAATCACCTTTCTGTTTTAATTTCGATTCAAATTAATATGTATTTTAGCATAAATACTCTTGACTTTTTTATAGATAAATAAATAAAAAATTGAAGGGCATTATTCCACCTTCTTTGATTCCCTTAACTTTCCCGTCACGTATTTATACCCGAGTAATTTACACAGCTTAGCAAATATAGATTCCCAGAAACAATTTTGTAAAATTAAGAAAAATATATATTTTTTAATACTCGTACTTCAGTGTGACAACGGTCAATTCCCTAACCACGTTCCTTTGGAATGATTGGCTGTATAACTTTTGTTCACTCCATCTCTCAAGAAATTATTTTTTGTAGATATATTATCGCTGTGGAAAGTAATTTCCCTCAGGGCTTATTTCATCTTAGGGGATGCTGTGTAGAGTTTTTTTTAAGAAAAGAAGAAGAGGAAGTTCTGAGAAGGAAATAGGTAGGATGGGTGGGTAGGAATCTGGATAGGAATCTAGTCAGTGTGTCCAGGAGTGACAGACGTCTGAATCCATCCCTTCAACTGCGGTGCAGGACGTTGGACTGAGGAATTCTGGCTGTAGAGGTCAACAGACCTTCTCAACCGGTCTCACTCGATCCGGCCCGCCACGCAGCAGGGGGCAGACATATCGGCCACAAAGACCTTGACAAATATCACCTCATGAACCCGGGCGCCCCTGCTAAGTCACCATACCATTTGGGGTCCACTCATGGCAGAGATATCTAATAAATAGTTCCCGGGGTGGCGGTACCCATGCCTGCCTCCCAAAATGCATGCGTTTTCTAATTTTGCTTTTAAATATTATTTGAGTATTTTGTTTCTATTTTATTTGAAAGTCTATTTTATCATTCAGTTAATTTTGTTTTTGTAGTGGTTCACATGTTTTTGTAGTGGTTCACATGTTTTTGTAGTGGTTCACATGTTTTTGTAGTGGTTCACATGTTTTTGTAGTGGTTCACATGTTTTTACTGGTTTTTTAAATATTATTTTATTTTATTTGTTTACATTTACTATTCTTATAATATTTTAAGAGCGTTTAACCAGCCAGCGGACGAAAATCCACATTTCGTCGAAAGTTGTTCTTACGATCGTGCACGGCGGTTACAATGAGAAAGATTAATTATTCTCCGTACCAGCTTTTTAAAATTATAACTCTATTGAATTTATTTCAATTCAAATTAGCTTTCATTTATACCTTCATCCAAAAATGCTGAAAGGCGTGATGATAAAACTATTAAAATAATGTTCTCGTACTTTTTGTAATTATTTTTTGATTATAAGTATTTATCATTTTTCAATAATGTCTATATTTAATAAGAATGTTAAAAAAAACTGAAATATTTAGTTTGTAAGTGCGCAAATAAATACACAAATGGACCAATTTTCGTCAAGAAACACATGTACGTACATGTTTTTTAATGATTTTATTGAAACATAAATTAAAATTCTACAACATGCGTTTCCTAGATAATGTATTGATTTATTTTAGTGCATGATTATATTATTTGAAATTGTTGTGGTATAATACAAAATCTTTTTTGAAAATTTAACAAATCTGCCAACGACCTATGGAATAACCTTATTATACTAAAAATTAAAAAATTTTCGCAAAATTAATTACATGCGAATGCTAGATTAAAGAACAATCTTTCGAAATCCATTTATAATGTTTTTGTGGTAAAGAGTCAATATGTCTAAAACCTGATTTGAAAATGACATATTTCTGGTTTTCTCTGGTAATGCCGTCTTAAAACTAATTAAGAGCGTTTAACCAGCCAGCGGACGAAAATCCACATTTCGTCGAAAGTTGTTCTTACGATCGTGCAGGGCGGTTACAATGAGAAAGATTAATTATTCTCTGTACCAGCTTTTTAAAATTAGAACTCAATATCGAATTTATTTCAATTCAAATTAGCTTTCATTTATACCTTCATCCAAAAATGCTCAAAGGCGTGATGATAATACTATTAAAATAATGTACTCGTACTTTTTGCAATTATTTTTTGATTATAAGTATTTATCATTTTTCAATAATGTCTATATTTAATAAGAATGTTAAAAAAAACTGAAATATTTAGTTTGTAAGTGCGCAAATAAATACACAAGTGGACCAATTTTCGTCAAGAAACACGTGTACGTACATGTTTTTTAATGATTTTATTGAAACTTAAATTAAAATTCTAAAACATGCGTTTGCTAGATAATGTATTGATTTATTTTACTGCATGATTATATTATTGAAATGGGTTTTATTTTTATATTATTGAATTGGATTATATTATTGAAATGGGTGTGGTATAATACAAAATCTTTTTTGAAAATTTAACAAATCTGCCAACGACCTATGGAATAACCTTATTATACTAAAAATTAAAAAAATTTCTCAAAATTAATTACATGCGAATGCTAGATTAAAGAACAATCTTTCGAAATCCATTTATAATGTTTTTGTGGAAAAGAGTCAATACGTCTAAAATCTGATTTGAAAATGACATATTTCTGGTTTTCTCTGGTAATGCCCTCTTAAAACGTATTAAGGTGGTCGTGATAATGCAAATGAATGTTGTAATGTTAAATTTATATATAACTAACTGACCCGGCTACGCGTTGCTGTGGCTAACGAAACACAAGGCCATTTACTAGATGGTTACCCATCCTAAATAACCAAGTGTTGTGTCAGTAAATTAACTCACACCACCATTTGTTAGAAACTTCATATGAATACTTCACAAGAATTCCAGCTGCTACCGTCTGGAGCCTGTGAGACTACGGCATCCCAAATTGGGGTATGTTGTGACTCTAAAGATAGTGGGGAGGGGAAGGAGATGGGGAAGAAGAAGGCGGGGAAGTACCTGGCTATTCAGATCTGGTCACCAAACACGGCTAAAGCTATTTCAAGCAAAGTTTCAATTCTGATGGGTGGTCTTACACCAGGGCGATACTGAGAGAATCTTCCACTTATGGAACGTACAAATAATTACAAAGCTTTAACTAACTTAATAAAACTAAAACTTTAACAAACACTTAATCAATTTATAATTCGCAAAAAAAAATGTTGAGGTCAATAATCTTGATAAAAGCTACCCTATATTTTATGTTGAACCAAATTTCATAAAGTAAGCCAAATTTTATCAAAATCGGTTAAGTAGTTTCGGAGTTTATCTCGAACAAACGTTGTGACGCGAGATTTTTATACATATAAAGATTTAAAAAATCACACCTTTTCCAGAAGCACGGTTTGAATTACTGAACTTGAATTTCATGGCACAACCAAATTATCTAATACCGAACATTTTTCACGACGAATTGTTTCACCCTTGTTTTCATTTCACTGGTTGGGGCTGAGATTTGTGGCGTAAATCTTTGGTCTTCTGGTATAATGGATAATGGGAACGGTGTTTATTAAATTCTCCTCATAAATTTCCTAGGGGTTCTTTAAAGATTGAAACCATAAGTCACGAAAATGATATGAAATGGAACACCGGCTGTTCTTAGAATTTAGTATTTAAGGCCGTACATTTTTTCATTACATGATGAAAAATTAATTATTTTTTTTAATAATGGCAGATATTTTAAAATAAATACGGTGATTGCGTATACAATGTGAAATGCAGGGATACAAGCGCATAAATTAAATAATCTTTTCTGGCGGCGAAAAGAAAAACTAAAAAAATAAAGAATGATTTTTTTCGCAATAAATTAGCCAATTTCCTACCCACCTCTTATACCATTTTCCTATCCAGAACTTCCTCTCTTTCCTTTTCCATAAAAGATCCTCCACACAGCGTCCCCAAAGATGATATAGGCCCTAAGAGAAGTTATTTTCATCAGGGCCTCCTGAATTGATTATTCAAAACGGGAGATACTCCAAAGAGTACTAATACTAATTTTGCCTTGGCGAAAGATAACAATTTATATTTTATTGAACCTTGTTTGGTGATCAGATCGATGGGAGGGTATGGGTACCGCATAGGGATTGCAATCCCGCAGCTAATTCAATCCCGCGGGATTGATATGCGGGATTGCTCAATCCCGCGCGGATCCCGCGGGATCCCGCATCTTTGAAATAATGTTATAAGTTTCGCTTTAATACCATTAAAATTGATTATTATAATCGATAACCATATCCAAAAAACATTTTTCACGAAAACCACTTTTTAGTCATAATATTGTTTCACACGAACGACATTAAATTGCTATAGATTTATCTTCATTTATTTAGTTTTTACACCATTAAAATTGATTACGATCATCGATAACCATATCCAAAAAACTTTATTAACAAAAACCACTTTAAGTCATAATAATGTTTCACACGAACGACATTATATGGCTATAGATTTATATTCATTTACTTCGTTTTTACACCATTAAAATTGATTACTATCATCGATAACCATATCAAAAAAACTTTATTAACAAAAACCACTTTAATTCATAATGTTTCACGCGACATTACGACATTATATTGCTATAGATTTAGTTTCATTTATTTCATTTTTACACCATTCAAATTGATTACTATCTACGATAACCATATCCAAAAAACTTTATTAACAAAAACCACTTTAAGTTATACTGTTTCACGCTATATTACGACATTATATTGCTATTTACGGCACAATCTGCTTTTAAAATAAAACAGAACAAAACTAAATCAAAAACATTAAAATTTAGGTACTTACATTAAACGCCGCCCGGTCGGTGAATACGAAAACACTCGTCACCTACAGAAAGACGTGCGCTTCGCAGTACTATTTATGAACAACTGGCAGGCGCCGACAGGAAACAGGATACTAGGATAGCCCGCCTGCCGCCAACCGCTAGTGGCGCTAGTCCCCGGCCAATCTTCTAGTGGCCGGCGACTAGCGCCACTAGCGGTTGGCGGCAGGCGGGCTATCTTGTGCTAAACGGTAACATTGCGCTCGTGCTACTCTCGATTTACGCGAAAGTTTTAGCGCCAAATTTTTAACTTGCGGGATCCGCGGATCCGCGCTTTAAAGGTGCGGGATTGCGGGATTAATAAAAGCTGCGGGATCCCGCGGGATTGCGGGATCCCGCTTTGCGGGATTGCAATCCCTAGTACCGCAGCTCCAGGAACCACTTATTGTAATACCACGTTTGGAGACTTAGAAGGGATGCCCTGGTTCATGGGATGAGGTTTGTGCAGATCGTGGCGGAGGATGCGTTTGTCCACACTCTGCATGACGGGCCGCATCGGGAGAGACTAGTTTACCTTGTGACCTCTCCAGCCGGACTCTGCCGACCCATTGCCTTGCACCTCAGTGAGAAGGATGGATTCGTATGTCCGTCACTCCTAGACACATTGACCAAGAGGTTCCTATTCACCCATCGTACCCTTTTCAAAAAACTTCCTTTTCATAAAAATACCTTCCACACAGCATCCCCAAAGATGAAACAGGCCCCGAGGGATTCATTTTCTTCGAGGTGTTTATTTGTAAAAAATCTGAATATTGAACTTCTCAACCTTTCGCTTCCTGTCTTCAAACTCTTCCCAATACCTTCAACGTCACAACACAATATACCTACCAATATTGGGACTACGGATAAAATAAAAATTCCCGATTGAACAAAAAAGGTTAAAAACTGTATTAAAACGGAAGAAATTTTACGATGTTACTCTTGGTAACAATTTTTGCTCGTTCTATTAGTTAAATAGAAATGATTTTGTTAAAGTTGCGAGCATTATCTTTTTTCTATGTTTATGTATCTTGTTCTCTTTCATATTTTCGTTTAATTATTAGGGTTAATTTCTTTTTCAATGACATATTACATTGATGAGAATAACCTTCAAATGTTTTAAAAAGAGCGTTGTTCTTATAAAAAATTGAATATTCGTTTAGACTTTTATAAAAAGTCAATCAATATATGTACCATATAAATAAAATCAGATCTTCTTCAAATTTTTCAAATTCACTTTGTGAAATTGCCACAAAGTGAATTTGAAATAATTAAAAACACTTTTTACCACGATAATCTTTATTTAAAAATCAACATGTTTCAAGAACGATGTTCTCTTCATCAGGACATAATGTGTACTAAAACTAAATGATCAAACGTAGAAAGACAGGCGTGGGTAGAAATGGAAGTAGTGGGGGAGGAGAGAGGTGGAAAGGGGAGGTTCTTAATAGTGAAATAATTAAAAATACTTTGTTTTTACCACGATAATCTTTATTTAAAAGTCAACATGTTTCAAGAACGATGTTCTCTTCATCAGGACATAATGTGTACTAAAACTAAATGATCAAACATAGAAGACAGGCGTGGGTAGAAATGGAAGTAGTGGTGGAGGAGAGAGGTGGAAAGGGGAGGTGCTTAAAATATTTATTTATCCGAGACGCTATCTAGGTTACAAACCACTTCTTGGAACGATTCCAATGAAAAAGGTAGTTGCCTATGACATGGACGGTTTGATGGAAGGCGGCAATGGCTGAATTGGTAATACCGCACGTCCCGGTTAGTTTCATTTTGGGAGGCGGGTATGAGAACCGCCGCCTCGGGGACCATTTATTGGACAACCAACACCCCTGCCACAGGTCACCCCAAGTGGTTCGCTACGTTTGGTGACTTAGCAGGGGTGTCCGGCTTCATGGGATGAGGTTTGTCTAGGTCTTGGTGGCGGATAAGTTTGCCCAACCACTGCGTGGCGGGCTCGATCGGAGGAGACTGGTTGAGGGAGGCCTTTTGACCTGTTCAGCCGGATTATCCCGACCCTTCGCCTTGCACCGCAGTGTGAGGAATGGATTCATACGTCCGTCACTCCTGGCCACACTGATCCCCAGATACCTACCCACCCCTCAAAACCCTCCACACAGCATCCTCAAAGATGACATAGGCCCCTATGGAAATTGTTTTCCTCAGTGCCTCCTGTGTGGAGCTAATGTAAAAAAGACGAGAGGTTCTGGGTTCGAGTCCCAGCTGCGATCATTATCTATTTATATTTTTCTGTGTCTTGTTCTCTTTCATATTTTCGTTGTAGATAATTATTGTTATCTTCTTCTTTAATGAAATTTTTTGATCACATTTAGGAAGAAAGCAGAAACATAATTTTTATTGATTTTCGTGTTAAAATATTGTCTCTTGAAGCTATTTTCGTTATTTTATTAAGTACGGGATGTGTGAACAATGAATTATTTATCAGGTAATGTGAAGGGTGATGGATTATGATCGACGTACCAAACGTGTTGAAATAATATTATTTTCTATCTAAGAAATACAAAATTACGATCCCAAAAATTCTAACACGAGGTAATTCTATTTTTACATCGTCTGCCCTCTATCCTAATAGAATACTTGAGATGAGTATTTTTAACCAAATATTGAATCAATATTTATTATGAAACTAGCTGGTACCCGGCATGCGTTGCTATGCCATTTAATAAAGAAATTATTTCTCCCTGCGTGTCCTTTCCCATTCGTCCCGTTCCCCTTCCGCCTCCCCCTTTTCTCCTGCGTCCCCTTCCCCTCCCGCGTTCCCACTCCGTCTCCTCCACCTTCCCTCTCCCCACTCTACTCCCCCTCTTCCCCCGTCCCGCGAACCCTCCCTCCCGTGTTCCCCTACCCCCTCCCAGGTCCCCCTCCCAGGTCCCCCTCCCAACTCCCAGGTTCTTCTCCACCCTCCTTGGTTCCCCTCCCCACTCGTATATCAAAGTTGATATACGAGTTCTGTGAAACACCTATTCATGTTCTGTTTCTATCCAAGTACTGTTAAATGAACTTTAACAGATATTGAATTTCAGCATTGAAATTTGATGAATTGTTCAAATTCTGTGGCCCTAGGGAGAGTTATTTCACAAGTCATCATATTAAATTGAGTTAATTTTTAAGTTCGGCGACGGTTCTATGCAAGTGATGCTACTATATCATTGTGTGCCAGTTGCTTCACAAACTTCCAGAACTTCAATAATGTCAAAGCTTGAAAATTAACTTTCGATTTTGCTGAATTGTTCAAATTCCTTTCTATGTTGAATTAAATATGATGTAGCCTTACATTCGTGCTTTACGTACAGTCACCAAAATATGGCTCCAATATTTTTTTTTATTAATGTGTATCAAGAGTGTTGCAAGAGTCCCAATATTGGGTAGGTTATGAAAATGCAGGGAGTGGGGAGGGGAAGGAGATGAAAGAAAGAAACGTTAAAAAGTACCTACCTGAGTATTCAGATCTCATCTCTATCTATATGGAATGCAAGCAACGCGTAACGTTTCGATTCACAATGGTGAAACTTAGAGTAGGTGCTAATCACATACTACATAACGTGTGTTACATTTATTTTACAACGAGTGCACGGCGGTGGGAATGAAGATGAGTACCTCAAAAACAGAGGTGATGGTTGTAAGAAGGGACCAAACTCAGTGCAAAATACTCGCTAAAGGAACTCAGCTGAAACAGGTGGACAGATTCAAATTCCTCGGGGTTGAATTCGGTCATTCGATGGTTGGCAAGACGGAGAAATTGATCGAAGAATTAGTGCGGCAAGCGGTGTATTGCGTCCTCTCTACAGCTCAGTGATAAGGAAAGCCGACCTCAGCATCAAGACAAAGATGTCAGTGTTCAAAACTGTATACCACCCGACGCTCACTTACGACATGGATCCCGATCGGGAACATTTCCAGCACCTTCGAGGAACTTCTCCCACTACTATCTCGACATGAGGTGTCAGGCAACGCGCCAGCATCAGCATCCTGCAACGAGCAGCTACCACAACCAGCAACGCGCCAGCATCCAGCATCCTGCAATGAGCAGCAACCACAACCGGAAACGCGCCTGCATCAGCATCCTGCAACGAGCAGCAACCACAACTGGCAACGCGCCAGCATCCAGCATCCTGCAACGAGCAGCAACCACCACCGGCAATGCGCCGGCATCCTCATCGCCTCTCAAGGATCCTTCCTGCGTCACGTGTGTGCTCCAACCCACTGGACACAGCCGCCAATACCTCGTCAACGCGACAACGATCGACCGCCCGGATCAAGGTCATTCTACACCGCCATGGTGTAGTGCAACACGCCGGCTCCCTGAAGACCATTGGAGGGGACCCACCACTTTCCCACGGCTGTGTGAGGAAACTGATTGTTTAACCTCCTTAGCCGCACACGTCAGGACTCTAATTTTTTGTAAAAAGGAAGCTACATTTATTTTGAAACGAATCTAGACCCTCCAATGTTGGTGATCCATCAGTGATCTTCACCGCCGTAGTCTCCTGACCTTCTCTTCACTCATCACGCAGCAGCACCACTGTCACTCCGCTCCGCATCGACCTTCGCTACGTAGCGCATCAATAAAGACTGACTCATACATCGACTGACGCCTTTCATGTCTCTCTAACGATACGGACCGCTCCCTCAACTGGTGACCCCGACGTGATGTGAACACGTAACCTTCTGATGTGAACATGCAGCACGCAACATCCTGATAAGAGTGTTACAACGACGCACCGGTAACACCGCAAAAACGAGGGAATCGGTAGAGACGCATCAGCATGGACGCACCGACGAGCAGCTTCAACTCGGTTTTCCTGCGACTCCTGGCATCGTCCCTCAACTGTACTCCGTACCACTGGCAAGGGGGTCTGTGGCGGCCACTTGTGCCGAATTAATTGCTCCGCCACTGGACTCTAGCCGAACGCACTGGAAACTACGAACTACCTACCGCTGCAAGGCCGCCTAGGAATAATCCGCCACCTACGCAAAAGAGCTAGAACGTCTGGCTGTACCGTTCAAGTGCCCGCAGAAAGTTCGAGCGATACCTCAGCTTTGCGTGAGTTAACCCGGCATTACCTAACGTTCTCGAAACTACTTGCCCGACCGGCAGAGTATATAAGCCAGTGCTCGCTCGCTCAGTCTGAGTCTCAAGTCAGTCCCTCCATTCATCCGGTCGAGTAACACACACCGAGCAGTGCCGCGACTAAGTGCCGAGCCTGCGCCGGGCACGGGCCCGCGCAGTCAGCAGTGAACACCACATATCCAGTGTGACATCGGGAACATTTCCAGCACCTTCGAGGAACTTCTCCCACTACCATCTCGACATGAGGTGTCAGGCAACGCGCCAGCATCAGCATCCTGCAACGAGCAGCAACCACAACCGGCAACGCGCCAGCATCCAGCATCTTGCAACGAGCGGCAACCACAACCGGCAACGCGCCAGCATCAGCATGCTGCAACGAGCAGCAACCACAACCAGCAACGCGCCAGCATCCAGCATCCTGCAACGAGCAGCAACCACAACCGGCAACGCGCCAGCATCCTCATCGCCTCTCAAGGATCCTTCCTGCGTCACGTGTGTGCTCCGACCCACTGGACACAGCCGCCAATACCTCGTCAACGCGACAACGGTCGACCGCCTGGATCAAGATCATTCTACACTGCCATGGTGTAGTGCAACACGCCGGCTCCCTGAAGACCAGTGATCTTCACCGCCGTAGTCTCCTGACCTTCTCTTCACTCATCACGCAGCAGCACCACTGTTACTCCACTCCGCATCGACCTTCGCTACGTAGCGCATCAATAAAGACTGACTCATACATCGACTGATGCCTTTCATTTCTCTCTACCGATACGGACCGCTCCCTCAGATATAACAAAAAAATATATATATAAACCTTATTTATGACTTGTAATGACTATTACGATCATATTTAAAAATAATAATTTGTTAAAGTCTTTGAAAAGTATCCAAATATTTATTTTTTTACATCATTGTAGTGTCAAATAATATAGTTATTTTTTTTTTATTAAAACCATATCGATTTCTTCAAAATCCAAACCACACCAGTAACAAGCTTGGAGCAGACTTGTACGAAACACGAAGCCGGCTATGGGCATCAATTATGTGTTATTATTAATCACCAGATAACATAATGGATTACAATAGAGATAATACCAACTTAGAACCCGAACTAATGGAGGCATAATTAATTAATTGAAAATCTCTTGCAATGAATTATATTCACACACAATTAATAACTTCAGTCAGCAACAACTATTATACCCCATTCATATTATACTGGCAGAGAAGCACAAAAACTTCTTATATCAGATTACACATGAATTTGATATACCAAAAGGTTGATTTATTGTTAACTACCTAACTAACCATCGGGCTGCTTCCTTCCAATCTCTCTTAGCACACACTTCTTGCTAGAACGAATGTTTCCAATGAAAAAAGCAGTTGCTTATGATATGGAAAAAATTGTCAAAGTTAATAGTGTTAATTCAAAAAATTTGAGATTGACAATTATTATGACGGTTTGATGGATGGTGGCAATGGCTGAATTGGTAAAAGCGTACGTCCAATCTCTCTTAGCATACATTAATCGCTTCAATCACACTCATGCATCATCTCATTCAAAGAAAATTACAAGAAATGCAAGGTGTGTGTGTTTCGGGATCCAAAAGTCTATCCGACAGGACCTTAAATTTCAAATACAAAATCATTTTGAATAGCGACATCAGTGTAAGAGAGAATTGGGTGACGGATATAGGTACCGCCGCCACGGGAATCATTTATTGAAAAACGAACACCTCTTTCATATGTCATCCCAAGTGGTTCGCTACTTTTGATGCCCGGGTTTATCAGGAGAGGTGTGTTCAGGTCATTCAGATTTTTCGGATGCGCCTGCCCACCAGCTGCGTGGTGGGCCAGATTGGGAGATGCCGGATTGGGGAGTCCCTTTGACCTTTCCAGCTGGTCTCTCTCGACCACAGCGGGAGGGATGGATTCATAAGTCCTTCACTCTTGGACACACTGACCTTAAAATTCCTACCTAACCTCAAACCTTTCTCCTTCCCAGAGCTTCCTCTCCTTCTTTTTCTTAAAAAGACTTTCCATACAGTTGACATAGACCCTGAGGTAAATTATTTTCATCCGGACCTTCTCTGTGGGGTTAATGTAAAAAAAGAGAGATAGAGTACGAAATATTGTTTGGTTGCCTCGATCTGATAGTCAAAAGATACTATGTAGGTGGTGACTTTTGTTTTTATTTAAATCTAGGAACCTTTATACATGGAAGGCATTTCTATTTGAAGGTGTGTATCATCAGATCTATTCACGGGATAGGCTTCAATAATTCTCCGGAGATGGCCCTACTCAAGTAATTGATTCACTTGATTGTGGCTAGTCTTCCTCGAATGTTCTCAACTTCTTATATCATTCACATTCATTTATTATATTCTCTGTTCTTAGTCCATCTGCTACGTGCCATTTAGGCTGAATTTAGTCTCACGCTGACCGCACGCGCACCGTCTGCGCTGATGGTCGAGATATATGAACTTCTAGGAAGCGTTTTTGAATGACGCGTAGCTATCAGCGCGCAAGGTGGTCAGCGCTGATGGCTACGCGGCCGTACACGTCGCGCGTCGGCGCCGCGTAGCTGTCGGTGCTGACGATTGCACGAGCGCCTCTGCTTTCAGTGAGCGTTCTAGTGTCGAGCGGAGCGGACGTCGTCAGCGTGTACAGTCATGGCGAATCGTTTTTATTTTTTCGGGATAGGTAGTACAAAGTAGCAATAACTAATACACTCCGCATTTTGGTCTTCGTCTGTACAGTAAGGTGGTCAGTACGATACTGAAACGAGCCACGCTGAGCCTCAGCGCTGACGAACTACGCGCTGATCTATGAGCGCTGACGGTGAGCGTGAGACTAAATTCAGCCTTAAGCACACTCTATTACACTAACATCAGCCATGCATTCTTTCAGAATATATTAAACACGGGAATTTATGTTTTTTCACACATACGGTTTAGGATCTCATTTCCACGGCATTCAGTAATTACACGAAATTGGAATACTCAAAGATTGATTTATATTTAAACAAAACTAAATAAAACTACCATTTCAATCATTTTTACGGTTTTTGATCCAAATAACGGCAGTAGCAATACGCGCTATAAAAAGTAAACACTTTTTTCATAAAGGCAAAGAATAATGTCGTTCGCGTGTTTATTAAAAAAGTTCCCAAATAATTCTGCTTTCCTATTTCCTTGAAAATTTCAAGATGCTGGAATACTTTTTTAATAGAACCTTTAACATTTTTGTGAATGAGGATATTTTTTGGAAGACCTTAATAAAATAAAATTACAAAGAGTGGGATAACAACCATTAAACAAGCGTTAAAATATAATATTTTTTTTTGTAAATTGGTCGTTCCACAATTAATAAAAATTGATGGAAAATATAATTTTTGTACCAAAAGTCTTACTTGGTTTTTGCCCGAATTAAAACTCCTGTATTAATTAATTTAATTGTGCCCCTTTTTTATTTATTTTACACATAAATAATTAATTCAATTACATTGTGAACAATAGTTCAATTATAAAAACTGTACATCAAACAAATCTGAATAGTCAGGAACATCCCCACCTTCCTCTTTCCCATCTCCTTCTCCTCCCTACTATCTTCAGCCTCCCAACATACCCCAATCGAGGATGCCATAGTCTCACTGGCTCCAGACGGGAGCATTGGGACTCTTGTGCGGTATTCATATTAAAAAAAAAATGCTTTGTAGATTTTTATCAACATTAAATTTGCAGAAAGACATACAAATAAAGTTTAAGTTCCATGTGTTAAAATCAGAAGTCACCCCAGTTGTTTTTATGCTTACTTTGTTTTTTATTGGGAATAATAATTTACTAGGCCCACTTCGCCCAGTTAGTGTTGGTGACCATTTTATAAATCCAATAGGAACTAGTTCAAAAAATAGCCAGTTCGTCAGATCTACCGGTGGTGTAGCTAGTATAGCTAGTCACCGGGACAAAGTAACCATGACAGAGCAATGACGTCGTATGTAATATATAGCCGCTTGATACAAGATGTATTACCGTCTATATTTCCATAACCGAAGAGATAATACATATTCCCAAATTCGTAGCAGTTATACCTAGGGGGAGACTGCTGACGGAAGTAGCGACATTTTGTGACGAATTATTGAATTACCGAATTATAACAACGTGAAATTCCACGTACACAGATGTTATTTGTGGCGCGGAGCATATGGCGTGGCGTCAGACATGCACTCGAAGCTGTGTTCAGAAATTCAACCACGCAGACGTTACCGTTTTAATGCTGTTCGATATTGATTTATTTGACCGGTCAATGGCTGAGTTAGCATCGTGTTTGGATCCGTGAGTTCCATTCATCACCACCACCACCATTGGTGAGTAAGAGATTTTTGAATTATTGTCAGGTCATTGAAAACCGGGGAATTTTAGACATCAATACAGATTGTCCTAGTAAGGTTGATTATCATGTTCAAAATGATGCCGCATTTTCTGTGAGAAGCAATAAATAAATACACAAATAAGTTCATACCATTTACTACAGTAGGTATTTCGTAAATATCTCACTAGGAGAACCTGTGCCGAGTTAATTGAAAAACTGTTTTGATTTTCCCGATTTACGTGTCGTTTCATTTTGAAACTAGTATTGTTCACGCGAGAGGAAATGTTTACGAAATCAACGGCCTTTTATTGATCAGCTAAATAATTTGCTGTCTTTTTATTTACTTTGATGGCTCACGATTGGCAAATGCCGTTGAACAAATTTGAACAATTCTCCGATCAAATAGAACAAGGAGAATACTAAGTTAAATAATTGACATAGAAACAAAAACATATTGATAGATGTTTTGTATTCAAATGGTTCATAGGTATAATAACATGAATGTATTCCAAAAACGTCATACCACTAAGTCCACTAACTAACCGTGCTAAACAAAAATTGGGAATATTAAGTGTTTTAGATGCATTGGAATTTCATGATATAACCTCAAAGCATATTTTTTGTATCCAACAATCCACTAAATACCACAAGAAACTGAATTTTCAAATTTTATGGCTTTTATACTTTTAATTAATTAAATAAAGATTTAAAAAAAAATTAAATGAAGTCAGTATTAGCGAAACTTAAAAGAAAAACTGGAGACAGAACAATCAGAGAAGGGTATTCGCACCTCTGGGACAGTATCTAGATAGCATTTAGTTCGGGTTTGAATCTTGCAATCGTATATAAAGATAACAACCAATAATATGTGCGTTAAAAGCGAATGACCAGCAAATCAATGAACGCATTTTTTGATCGTAAGTATTTATAATTGTTCAATTGTAACGATAATCTTACCTAGTTATCTATCTTTGCAATCACCGCCATCCCAATGCTATAATTATTACTCTCATATTAAAATAAACATTTAATCCATATCCGGAATACAAGTGCTGACATGTGGGTAGATCAATGAAAGAAAAGACGGAATGTTAAAGTAACAAAGATGCACATTTATTCTTTAATCTCAAACAGCATGATTATTGTATTATCGAATCTACAGGGGTGGTTGACTACCTTCGGTAAATCAATTAATGTTAAACTAGTTTCTCGGAACATGTGGTATTAAACAAAATGGATGCATATCATTAGAAAATCCTGAAGGGCGCCTGTACAGATAAACTATACATATTTATTTATTAATTTTTATTTTTATTTTTTATTTATTTTTTTATTTATTTGAGACACAAACAGGATATTTATAAAACATTTTTGTGGGTTAAATATAATAAATTATAATACAAATATAAATATCCCTAGACTAATGTGTCTGCAGTACGTATTTATTTCTGCAGTATTTAGAAGGATTAATTAAATGCTAATGATTTAATAATCCAAAGTTAAAATTATCTCGTGATGATTCATTATAAATTATTTCGCTCACGTGTGTTTCGGCCATGACCTTTGACGGCTTGTAGTTCAGCTGTTACACCAAGTACTCCCAGGGACCAACTAACGAACCTACCGAAACTTCTCGTAATACCCTCTTACCGGCGCCTGTACATTAACGGCCGGCTGTCAATTTTATCAGGCACCCGCGTGGCTACAACACTCCGTCTAAATTAGGCAAGTACTCACCCAAACTGTTGCAGTCTAAGCAAAATAAACGTCAAAAAAACTGAAATACATTAATTTGTAAGATCGTAAATAGATAGACAAAAACTAATTTTCGTCATAAATACGGGCTCGGGGTTTTTTTTTTGATTTTATTTGAACTAAAATTAAAATTTGAAAACATATGTACGTTTACTAGTTAATGTATTCATTTATAATATTGTATGATTATATCATTTGAAATGTGTGTTGTATCATACAAAATTTTGTTTGAAAATTTAACAAATCTGCCAACGACCTACGATAAAACCTTATTGTACTACAAAAAAACATTTTTTTTTCAAATTTTTCAAAAGAACAGTCTTTCGAAATCAATTTATAATTTTTTGTGGAAAAGAGTCAATACGTCTAAAATTTGATTTAAAAATGACGTATTTCCGGTTTTGTCTGGTTATTCCCGCGAAGATGAAGACAATATTGGTAGTTCTTGGTATTATAGGGACACCTTAGCTCAGTTGGTAGAGTTGCGGTCCGGAATGCCGGTTTCGAGTCCCAGTCGCAGTTAGAGTCCCATAGGTGCCAATATCTTTTTCCGATTTATTTATCTGTTTCCAGATTTTCGATTTAGTTTCGCTAATATTGTCATCATTTAATAAAATATAACAAATATCATGTTCATGACTATCTTTCGCAGTTTGTAATACAAGAAAGGAAGCTTAGCAGACACTTTAATAGTAGATCTCAGTTCACATCTTCAGTATCATCAAAGACCGTGTACAAATTACAAAGACTTCACTAAAAAGAAAATTGTACAGATTTTCAGAAACTCAAAAAACATTTCAAATTTGATTCGGAATAACCAATGACTAAGGAATAATAACAAATATGGGACCCACTCACATTTCTCGGAAAACGCTTTCGTAATAATTTATTATGTATGCCAAGACCTTGGGTAAAAACACAAAGGAAAAATATAAAATGTAGGTTTGTTTAGTAAAATATGCATCTATTTGGTTTCTTCTCCCTTTTCTTATGTCCTCGATATCTCATACCTATTGGTGCGTACATAATTCTCTACTTGAATTGAGTGGCCTTCATAATATTTTGTTCGTATTCTTGAAAGGAAAAAAAATATACAAAAGTTTGGCAAAACAATTAAGGTTTTGATGTGCTTCAACAATTGTATTTATTAATAACCAAGTTTCATATTCTATTTTATTATTCCACAAAATTCATTATAATATTGTGTTTCGTAATAAACCATCAAAAATTTTTGTTCAATAAATTTATAAAACTTTTTTTTTCATTTGTGAATCGATAATGTATTCGTATGGAAGAGGGTCAATACGATGTAAAATATTTTCAGAATATTAACATTGTAAGTAAATGACAAAACAATTAATGTCAATTGCCGCGATGGAGATGTCTGTTTCGCAAAAATACATATACGTGTACACAGGGACGTACCTGACAAACGTTAAGAGGAAACCCGGTCGCCGAGAAATTTGAAAGATAGGTGTTTTATTAAACTTTTGCTGTTCTTACTCCCCCGGATAATGATTGAAAGGGTCAACTGCACCTTGGGCTGATAAAACCTAAATAAAACCATCAAAATCGAGATTTTGTATTCCCCGTTTTACTCCTCCAATACTTGACCAATTTTTAAGATTTTTTTACAAACTGAATTGAAGCAAAATATTCTACGTCTGTACGTTTTACTTTTTTGGAAAAGATGTTGTCTGGTTGGTACGGTGAACGTCGGTTGATGGCGTTTGAGTCGGACAATTTTAACGATTTTTGGTTCCAACTCTGTACCAAAAAAGCAAAACGTACTGACACGCAATAGTGTTTCAAAATCCAGAGAGGAAATTGGGGAATAGGTTTGTATGGACAAAACGCCGCCCAGTTCCCCTAATCAGAGCTGACCTAATTTAAAGAACGGGAGACCAAAACTCCATCTACATTTTTACCACAAACGAACGCAGGAATCGCGGGTTAAAGCTTGTCAGTTGTCTATGTCCCTTATCATCCAAAACAATAACATATAAATAAACGAGCTTTAAAGAAGAGATTTGTATTTCGCAACAAAACAAAAAAAAAACTTGAGATGTGTGGTCATAAAGTTTGGACATATTTTTCGATCGGAAATATCTTGTTTAGTGCAAAATGAGTTATTAACTGAACCATCGTGAGATGTCTAATGAGCTTAGAAATTAAGTTTAGACATCTCAACCATTCATCCAAAAATAATACCAAAGGCCAAATTATCTGTTTCTATTGTTCAACAAGAATCTGTCTTAGAACGGACATTGTTTAGTGAGGCCTAGTACCTACCTAAAATAGGTACCTATACGCATAAGGGAAATGAAATGAAAATAACCCCGACTTAACGGTAACGGATTATAAAAAAAAACATTAAAAAAATACAGTCTTAAAACTCAGAAAACCCCGGGTGGTAGTTATTAGTTGAGCAGAAAAACATTTTTTGGTAAATACTGAACCCATAATACAATACCAGCCGTAATTTAAAACGTATTGATTGTCAAAAGGGTTTTATAATGGCAATGTATTCGTTTTGATTAAAGAATAATCCGACTTGATTAAGTAAGACCATGCATGGAATGTCACTTGAATGCAAATGTTAATTAGATGCAATTAAGTCGCAACATGAGCCCGGAAACTCAGGATTACTAAGGCGAGCGATTAATTTATTTGCGGAATGGAGGACGGAGTTCAAATGCTAGTGACCAGCCAACTGGCTGGTAACTCCCAGTTCCCCGCAACAAGGCAGCCGAGAGTTGGTGCAGTGCACGGATTAATGAAAATTATATTATTTTGTAAATATGCCTTAAAAGTGGTTTATCACTTTTCTCGAACACTTTGAGAATAAATTATATTTGCAGAAAACGACAATGGATGTAAGTTCTCATCCCACAACTCCCGGGAAGTCGTGAGTTGGTGCATCACACGAATTAATGAATATTATATAATACTGTGTTACAGCATTGGTTATTCAATTATCGCGGAATACTTTTGAGAATAAATTATATTTGCTGAAAACGACAATGGATCTAAGTTCTTATCCCACAACTCCCGGTGCATCAAACGAATTAATGAATATTATATAATACTGTGTTATAGCATTGGACGTTCAATTAACGCGGAACACTTTTCAGAATAAATTATATTTGCAGAAAACGACAATGGATGTAAGTTCTCATCCCACAACTCCCGGTGCATCTCACGAATTAATGAATATTATGTAATACTGTGTTACAGCATTGGTTGATCAATTATCGCGGAACACTTTTGAGAATAAATTATATTTGCAGAAAACGACAAAGGATGTAAGTTCTTATCCCACAACTCCCGGTGCATCTCACGAATTAATGAATATTATGTAATACTGTGTTACAGCATTGGTTGATCAATTATCGCGGAACACTTTTGAGAATAAATTATATTTGCAGAAAACGACAATGGATGTAAGTTCTAATCCCACATTTCCCGGGCAGCCGTGAGTTGGTGCATCACATGGAATAATGAATATGAGATAATGTGTCGTACACCATTGGTTCTTCATTTTACGCGGAAAAGTTTTGAGAACAAATTTTATTTGCGGAACACAACAACGGAATATGGGTAACATAATTTGGGAGGCGGGTATGGGTACGGAACCATTTATTGGATAACGAACACCTCTGCCATAGGTCACCCCAAGTGACTTAGCAGGGGTGCCCGGGTTCGCGCGGGTGAGGTTTGTCCAGGTCTTCGCGGCCGATGTGTCTGCTCACCTGTTGCGTGGTGGACAGGATTGAGAGAGACTGGTTGAGGGAGGTCTTTTATCCTCTCCAGGCCAGAATCTCTCGATTCATCGCCTTGCACTACAGTTGAAGAGATGGAGTCATACGTCCGTCACTTCTGGACTCACTGACCCCCAGTTTCTTACCCATCCCTCGTACCCTTTTCCTTCCCAGAACTTCCTCTCCTTCCTTTCCTTAAAATATCCCTCCACACAGCATCTCCTAAGATGTGATTTAAGATAAGATTTTTTACATTAGCTCCTCTGTGGAGCTAATGTAAAAAAAAACGGAACCCTGGATGAAAGTGACGGATTAATGAAAATTATATAATATTTTGGAGGCCTTAAATAGAAGTGGTTCTGCACATTTAATAAAAATAAACACTAATTTTTACGACTTGGATTATTACGCATTATATCCATACAATATTATTTTGAAATAATTAATGTTCAAGGTTAATCTTTTTAATTATGTAAAGTAGCATATTGCCCTGAAAAAGCTACGGCAGTATCGTAACCAAGTCGACAATGAATTATTATTTTAATATTCACTAGACGTATATTTTTGTTACAAGAGTGTTTTCCGTATGTTTCGTGGAGGACATTTTTCAAGTGTTAATAATTGATCCGGTGCAGTGGAAGATTGCAAAACTGAAAATGAGTTCTAGGTTCAGGATTTTTAAAATTGTAAGAAAAATCATTGCTTTTATAAAGTCAGAATTCTGTTCAGTTTGAACAGAAATCAAAAATGCATTTATTACGATATATTACCTTAAAAATATTTGTTTTCGGTAAGATTCCTTGAAGTATGATTCATCAAAGCATATGATTTTCTCATAACAAAAAATCGCATTCCCATATGTGCTTTTCCAACCATTGTTATATTAGTATTTAGGAGTACTACTTTTTATTCTCTTTTCACATCTACACCAAACGGTTTTTAATTTTCCTTTATTTAGGTGTCCACGAAATATAATTCAAATTTTACATCAATTAACTAGGTAGGTATATAATGTAAGGAAGTCATTATGATCTTATTGCAATTTATCCGAGTAGTTCCCCAGTTTATAAAAAAAGAAAACTTTCTCTCTGATTCTCTACCAAATTTTTTGTCCATGTACTTTTTTATGGACGTGTGGCAGGTGTTATGTATATTTTTTTACGTATGTGGATAGTATTTGGTAGGTACTCGTACGTAGAGAGATTCGGCAAAACATTATTTTTTTATTAAAAATAATTACACTTCTACAATAATTGCAAATTCAATTTGTGGCGTCATTTTATTCAAATGAAAACAAATCAATCGTATAAACCAATTTATTATCGACGTGTTTCGAAATCCCCACTTTTTCTAATTTCTAAAATTAAATTACTTTCTAAATTACGTAAATAATTGAAGAAACACATAATTATAATAAATTTAAACGAAATACGAAGGAAAACAATAAAATAAAGATAATGGTCGCATATAACTAATGTAAAATGGAGTTTAATTTTTTAAAAATACATACAGTTTTTGTCAAAACTCGCTACTTTTTATTTATTTACGCCATTTTACGGGGCTTTTACATAAGTAAGAAATTTACAAATTACACTATGATTAAATAATATATAAATACTATTTTGTATTTTGCAACGAAATAATATATAGTATTTATTGTACATAACTGAACTGCTTCAGCAACAGTATTTTATATTTGTTTAAAGATAAATTGAAGATGTCCACTGACTTGGTATAATTATTTCTCTCTATTAGTATTCTGGGCAAAGAGGAATACATATGGTAGTTAGTTCCAGAATTTCTGCACTGAAATAAATCCTGACTTCTGGTATTACGTAGTGGAATCCGGAAGCTTATCAATTCAAGCAATATCGGACTATCAACTAAATTATTTAGAATTTCATACAGAAATACCAAATCAGTGAAAATTCTCCTGTCTGACAATTTGAGCATATTTATATAATTTAAAATAGTGTCGTAGTTTAACATAATTGCTGGAATACCCATTTTAAAATTTCGAAAGCGTAAGAATTTGTTTTGTATTCTTTCAACAGCTTGTTAATGTATATTATAATATGGGTTCCAAACGGGAGAATTGTTTTCAAGTTGACTTCTAACATATGCAAAATATAACAGATTAATACATTTTATATCGTTAAAATTTCTAGTTAGCCTAGTTATAAATTCCAACATTTTTAAGACCTTGTTAGAGATTTATGTTAAGTGTTTAACAAATGAAAGATTTGATTGAAAAATTAAAGATTTGATTTTAAAAATAAAGATAACATTTCACATACAAATTGAGTTTTATTATTATGTATGCATTTAAAGATTATCATAAAATATTGACCCCGATTGATTATTCCCATAAAACTGTCTCACGAAAAAAGGCTTTTGCGGATATTTTTTTTAACACTAGTTATTCGCTGAACACTGGTTAAGTACCAATGCCTGTGTCACTATTTCACCATCCGAAGTAGGTACTGAACTCGGAAATGATTAATTAAACTAAAAGTAGGGTGGTCCTAGTATTCCACACCTGCCTTTTCCGTAGTTATATCCCGATATTTAGCTCGTATAAGCTCTTTGATGTTGTGAAAGTAATTGCTTAACATTCACACAAAATAGTATTCACGTAAAATTTATAATATGTCAAATTTCATGTTTTAGTTTTAGACTGAAAAACTTTGCAGGAACTCCAAACCGACACTGCAACAAAGTATCATGTTGCTATTTGCTTTGACTGGGATTTAGCTAATATTCTATTTTAATTAACTGCATTTATCCTCTAGGGGTCGGCACTTAGTTTTGGTGGCAGGTCTTATGAATATGTCAATTTTTTTGGAGGGTCACGCGACTCAAACGAGTGCGAGCTTCAGTGCAAGCCTGCTCAGTCAGCGCGCTTGTGACTGCCCGTCTGATTGTCCTTTATCATCGTGCTTCGTGTCGTGCCAAGCAGTATCGTATCGCGCAGAGGTTCCTTATCTGAAGTATATTTTTCTTCAACGCCGCCCTTACCATTTGCATAAAAAAAGTAAGACAGAATACCCGGAAAAGGCGCCACCTACATATGAAAATAAAAAGATTAAAAAATATATATATATACTCGTACATAATATGCGCTCTTTATCAGGCAATGCAGGAGAATATAATATTACATGTTGATGAGTTCATGCATTTTATGAATCTTAAATTTTTTTATGAACGAATAGAAATGGATAAAATTCAATTTTTCTGTATTCATGGCTTCTAGCCAAGGTAATCGTAATGAAGGCCACATATCCATGGAAAAGCTTTGTCCAGATACTCCGCACAACGCGTGAGCCATCCCTAACTACCAAATAAATAGTTAAGCAGTCAAAAGGAAAATTTAAATGAATAAAGACAACTGTGGCCTTAATTATTTATTCGTGTTTTCCTAACAATCTCAAAGGATTTATTAACCAACTTGGTAGTTAGGAGCGGCTTAAGTGCGTTGAATGGAGTATCTAAATCAATGGCAAAAATGAGAATAGTACTTGAAGAGATGAACCCAATTTTATATATTTAAAAAATGGCATCTCTGACTCGTACGATTCTAGTCGTTTTTTATATATTAAACATAAATAAAATCAAATTTGTGAAGAGATTGAGTCATTTGAAACTAATTACGATACATGGATTTATGGAGACACGATATCTTGGCAAGGCATCGATGTAAAAAAACAAGCTTTATTGCGGCTTCATCAAGAACCTTTAATCGTGACCCCGTAAAATATTCTTCCAAGCACATACAAAAAAGCTCGACTGCCCTGTCAAAGAGGGGCGGTTTAACCCTGTCAAAATGCTAATGCCTCTGGCAAAGCAGGCACAGCAGCGGCACAAAGCGGCAGAATGCACGCAGTGGAAATGCAGTCGCCAAGATTAATATGTAGGCATGTGGAAATTGTGGAATTCTAGTGGAATAATAATAGTGAGGAGAGAAGAAAGAATGCGCTTAGCCTGATGACACGCCAGTCTGGAAATTATGCATCGTAGACGTAATGACTTCAAGTTAACAGAAGGCATTTGACTTGACAATAATAAATTTGTGAAAAATAATGAATTCAAATATAGCGCAGTGAATTATGAGAAGAAAGAAGACAATATTTTAAGTGCCCTTGAGGTGATTTTCTCACGAAAATGGCACTACAAAAATCATCCAATAATGAACTTGGCTTATAAGACTCCATGAAAATAGTCAATTATGATACAAAAAGAAACCCCTATCTCACTTAAAGACAATTAGTTAAAATTAAATAATGCAGAAATTGGGGAAACTTTAAAAGATATTAATAACCATTAATAATTTGTATAGGTAATAGAAATGAAAGCAAAACGGGTTTCATCATTAGTACCTATATAGAAATAAGAAATACGTAGCCTAACCACAGTTTAATAATGCCTTAAGAAGGCGATACAGATGTCACGCGTAATAATAAATTTTGTCAGAAGTCACGCGTAATTAAACCTTTTGTATAAATGAACTGTTTTTTATAAATTATATAATAATATTATAAAGTAAAATTATATGAAAGAAAAAAATAAAAGCATAATGTTAAGAAGTTATGTAAGTCAGAAAATTGTAATTAAAAAAATCTGGTTAAAGATTATGAATTTCAGAAAAGCACAATGAATTAAAATGAAAACAAGCAATAAACGTTAAGTCCATATTAAAACATCAAGTTCTATCATATTTTTTTAACAGGATGAATGCTTGTTAAACATATTATTATCGTGTCGTTTCAGTGAACCCTTTAGTTAAATGTGTAATTTTTTTTTATTTTTTATTTATTTTTATTTTGCAGAAACAAACAGTACTATTACATAATGGAAAATAGTTACAAAGTTATAGAATTAATACAATAATTGGTACCAATGACATGTCGCTGTTATATACTTATGTTTTTGTGAGATTAATAATACATTATACCTAAATTAAGTTAGTAAATTATTGAAGGAGAGGGGTGTGTGAGAGTGTTTGTATGTGTGTGAATGTGGATGTGTGTGTTATGTGTGCAAATTCAGCGTGCTAAAAATGTTTTTCTTAAATAGAGGGAGGGAATCTGAAAATATATCGGTATTTGTGGTTTTTTGAATTGAGTTGAAACTTTGAAGGATGCGGAAAATGGGGGAGTTGGCTGCAGCGTTCGTATTATTATTGGTTGTGTAAAAAAGGTTGGTGTGGCGAGTTCTTTTAGATGGGATGTTAAAATTTATTTGGGATAGAAGTTCTGGGCAGTCTATTTCGTTATGTATTATTTTATAGAGAAATGTCATGTCAGCTACCGTTCGCATGGATTTCAGGGATTGGAGAGTGTATTTGGAGAGTGTATATTATTATAATTGTATTTGAAAAACTTAGAAATATAGAAAGACTCAGAAATAAGAATTAAAACACTCTTGTAAAATGTATTAAATCATTTAGATTTTTAAAGATGGGAAGGCTAATAGAGATATTGAAAGAAGGGTGAATGCAGGTAACTCCATTAATGGTGGACTGAATGCCGTTGGCGCTAATAAAAAACTGTCAAAAAAGCGAAGCAAGCAGTCCACAATGGAGTCCTGGTACCTACCCTGATGTATGGCAGTGAGGCATGGAACTGGCAGAGGAAGGATGAAAATAAACTGAATGCTGTTGAAATGAGATCCCTTAGACGCGTGTGTGGTAAAACAATGTATGATCGTGTGACAAATGTGAATATCCGCAAAGAATGTAAGGCTGATGAAAGCATAATGAGTAAGATTAAGAAAGGGACCCTCAGATGGTTTGGGCATGTAGAGTGAATGAACGAAGAAAGTAGTATAAGAAGAATGTACAACGCGAATGTGAATGGTAGAAGAAGTCGGGGACGCCCGAGGAAGACATGGCACGATCAAGTGAATCAGATACTTGAGTCGGGCCATGTCAAAAGTCAGAATAGTTTCAGAGTTGTTTGGCGGTCCGTCCTCTCTGCCTTCCCTGCGGTGAAACGGCGTGATGGTTAGTTAGTTGGTTAGTTTAGTCACATCAGAATATCTAACCATTTCATCTCCGTATCGAATTTCGCCGCCCGCCCAGTTTCGTATTTCCACAGACCCACTGAATTGGGTTAGTTGAATTAAAATGTCGTGTAACAACTAAATTTAAAATATATCGAGAATACATTTAATATTAGTAAACGTATTCTCGATTTATAATGATCATACTCCAATGTAAGATAATGTGAAAGAACGAGAGAGAAACTAAATACACAGAAAATTAATTGTTCGTGAGTTCAAGTACATGAATTTGATACATGAGAATAAGTAATATTAACAATTCTGTGAGATTTCATTATATTTTAGTGATTAGACGATACTCTGAATTGTGGAAACACAAAGCTACTGGAATAAATATATATTAATCATACAAAATAGTACAACGCTTTCAAATAATCAGGTATGGATTTCAAATTGTAATTTTGTGTTCACGTATAGTTAATATATTTCAAGGTAAAACTTGAAATTTCCTAACAAACGTCGTCAAAAATTGTTTTCCGATCGGAAATCCAATCAGTCATCGGAATAGTTTATTGTTTGGCGTTACAGTCCCATTCTCCGTCACAAAACAATGTCACAGGTTGCCAAATAATTCAAGATGGAATCACGTAAATAATTTATATTTGAGAGCCCATTGCACGATATTATTCCGGAAATAAGATGCCCCATTAAAGGGTTGCTTGATACGTACAATGAACACATGTCTTTGATAATGATTTTACCGATTTACTATCTGTTAAAAATGATATGTTCAAATACTAATTAGAAAAACTATAAGTTAGCTAGGGGTAACGCGCGTTTTCATCCCGCGACAAAATATCCCAGAGAAAATATCTTTATGTTATGTGCCAGTCTATATGTGGCAGTCTATGGGAAAAACAAAGGCAATAATTTGTATATATTACGATTGTTAATTATCGTCAGCCGAGGTGTTGTTTTTAAATTTTTTGTATTTCTTGGGCACTGACTATGTAACAATTTCTAGACATTTTTGTTTTGAAAAGTTTTGCAAAAAAATTAAAATTAAAGTAACAGCTGTTTTTAAAAATATTTTTACACCGTAACAAATTACATCCATGGCAAAAGCTATAAACCCCCATCAAAAATGGGTTGCGGATAGGGAATGCAAATCTCGAGAAATTGGGGCTCAAGCGAGATCCCGCGAGTTTATGAATAACAATACTGCGAGATCTCGTCAATTTTGAGATCTCGTGAGATTGGCAGTTTTGTGTGTTTTTTTTTGCATTAATCACAATATTTGAATAAATTAGAAAAAAAATAATAAAAATTATAAGTATTTAAGATAAACATTTATTTTCACGAATTTTATGCATCAAATATTGTTTGATGTATTTGTCTATAAACTTTTAATAAACTTCTAAGTATTAAACTTTGACGTACGTATCTATCAAATAACAAATGAAAAAAACAACCAGTCTTCTCTTCTAATATCAAACCAAAATTTTTTAGTAATAAAACAGTTCTTTTACAACGAACAAATCAACGAGAAGTCAAAAAAATCAAACTTATTATCTAAGTTGAGTTGACTATTAAAATGAGATATTATTATCAATTAAATAAAACTTTATCTACTCAGTAGATCCATTAGATATTACAGATTAATTAACAAAATATACCAATTAGTGAAACTATTAGAAATTACAGATTAATTAACAAAATATAGTAATCAAATGAAAGATTTTTTCAGTTCAAATCACAAGCCATTATTATCTACGCATTATTTTGAAAATAGCTCCTTAAGAAGCACAAAATGACAAAGAATCGTCTGTTAAACGGCTTCTTATTTCCGCGCTTCGAATAAGACGTTTTTATGCTCGAGTGTAATCTCGTTAAACTCGCGAGATCTTGCCCTTTTTTCGTCCGAGATCAATCTCGCTAAAAAAGGCTGAGATCTCGCGAGAACGAGATTGCATTCCCTAGTTGCGGATTATACCCCAAATACACAAAATGACTTAAGCCTTTAGCCTTTTCCTTTTACCATGCCTTTTCCATTGCCATTCCTATTTTACAGCATTCGCAAATTTAAGATCTATCTAGATTTCAGAATAATCGAACTCATGCACAGGTGAAATCGATTCCACAATTCAAAAACACATTAATATTTTGATTTGTAAATAAAAAAACGGGAATATGTTTTAAACTTGTATGTTCCGTAAATGATACATCAATTTCCGATTCATATTCCATAGAGTCAAGATAATAATAATTGCCGACGATGTGTGGAACTGATCACCTGAGCTTTCAACATGAAAGGCGAGCTCAGAAGGTGTCTAGAATTGCTGAAAACTGCTATACCAGGAATAAATTTTCGATTGGCGCTGATATTTAAATAAAATAAATTCCAAGTAGAATTTGTCGAGAATCGAACAATGTTGAACAAGTTTTAAGAGTGCTCGAAAAAGTCAGATGGATAATGACAGAAAAATGGCTTAATAACATAGGTACAGTATTCTTAAACTGAACTTATTAAAATAGTATTACATAAAAATAGAATAAATGTAAGAAGCGACTGCAATTTCCATTTTTTCACCTGCACTTTTAGGGCCTCCGTTCATGGAGAAACTGAAAAAAAAACAGTTCTCAACGTAACTGCAATCAACCTCCTTCAAAATCGATATTTTTCTGATCTAACATGTCAAAACTTGGCAGTTCGTGAGCCGCTAACATGGCAATCTAACAACAATGCAACTGAAACGCGAGTGCCGTGGCGATGAACAGTTTTTTTTTCAGTTTCTCCATGAGCGGAGGCCCTAAAAGTTGCATATGAAAAAATGGAAATCGTGGTAGCTTCTTATTTTTATACTACTTTTATGTAATACTGTTTTTATAAGTTCAGTTTAAGAATACTGTACCTATGTGATTAAGCCATTTTCTGCCATAAAATGTTTTTTTTACAGTTTCTTCATGAGCGGAGGCTATTAGTCTCCATTTACCACACTTTTGAAAAGCTTCGATTAAGTTGTATTGGCCCGTAGGTCAACTTAATGCAATCGAAACTTCCAAAAGTTCATATTTTGAAAGCTGATAACTTTGTTAGAGTCAATTTCCAGAAGACCGATATTTTCAAACAAGTTAAATAAAAGCTTTTTAGATTATCATTTACAGTTACCAAAAACCGACACAAACCAAAAAAACGTTTGACAGATGGGTTCTCTTTTGGAAAATAAGTAAATATGCCTACTTATAAAATGTTACACTTCATGTTGACAGAATGGTAATTTAACTTCATATAACTTTATACATACATTATTTGATAGAGACCACTTTAATACTAAAGTGATCTGTAACAAATATACATGTTTTTATTGTAAATTGTGTCGAGCCACAAGTTTAATACTTTTTACAAATATTTACATTTATGTTTGTTTTGCAGAAGTTATATTACATAGAGAGTTAAGCTGATATTTTCGAAACCAAACTAATAAAAATGCCATTCGTTTAAAAGTAGGTTGCCTTTTCATTATCTTTGTGTTAATTAATTTACCGTCCAAGTGTTTTCTGGCCCATTCTCGAACTGATCAGTAAAGTGGGTAACACCACTTCAGATACTCGATAATGTATTGGCGAAAAGCTCTTCTTTGGAATCCGGGCAACTTGTGAGATTAATTATTTTAACCGAGCAGTGCAATTGAAACCATTTACTTCAACATTGGAGATGTCATTGATTTTATCGGGAAGCGTTTGGTAGAATTTGGAGTGTAGTTTATATTTTATACATCGTGTTCTCCGCACGTACCGTGAAACTTTGTGGGTTATTCCTTAAAAAAATATTAGTTTCACTGAAAAAAATTGTAATAAAAATTGTCTATCGTAATCGTAGCTCTACTTTTCCGAGTAATGAACTTGTTAGGTTAACAAAATGGACACCCCCACGATTTAAATCGTGAATGGCGTAGCTGACCGATCACGAAAAAAAAAAGTGTTTTTTTTTACATGTGCTCCACACAGGAGACCCTGAGGTAAATTATTACCCTCAGGGCTTGTGCCATCTTTGGGGGTGCTGTGTGGAGGGTATTTTTAGGGAAAGGAAGGAGAGGAGAGTTCTGGGAAGGAAAAGGGTTAAAGGGGTGGGTAGGAATCTGGGGTTCAGTGTATCCTGGTCATCCGCCTCCAAGACAAACCTCACCTAATGAACACGGGCATCCCTGCTAAATCACCAAACGTATCGAACCACTTGGGGTAACCTATGGCAGAGGTGTTGGTTATCCAATAAAGGTTCCTGGGGCGGTGGTACCCATTACCGCCTCCCAAATTGCAATTGTGTTTATTCAACGATTTGCAAACCATACATAAATAAGAAATTTACCAAACCTTGGGATAGATTTATAGGAACATCCGCCACTCCTAGACATACTGACGTCCAGATTACTATCCACCCTTCGTACTTTTCCTTCCCAGAACTTCCTCAACTTCCTTTCCTTAAAAAAATCCTCCCCACAGCATCCTCAAAATGTAGTCGTAGGCCCTAGCGAAATTGTTTTCAATAATTTTTGTCAAAAAATGGTCATGTCAGTTAAAAAGTAGCTCATATCAAAAACAAAAATATTACATAGAAATACCATATTCTTCATTTATTGCAAATACGTGTTAAAAATAATGTTATTAATCTTTTTGTGTTTTACAAAGGGATTTTTATTTGTTTTGCAAAATATACATACTTATACATGCATATTTTATAAAAAAATATATTTAAGGTCATCGTTGGTCATGTGCACCTTATCAGAAAAGAGGAGCTCTTGTACTTGATAAGAGAGCCACGATTCTTGCTTAGGTTGTGTGTTATTTACTTTTTTATATAAGTTTTTTAGTTGAAAAATTGTTTAATATCATTTATTTGTTTAGATTGGTTTATGGCTTTTACAGTTTTTTTATGGCTTGTTAAATATAATGGTAATTTGGTAATTATAAGGATTTATTTTTATACAATTAGAAATATAATCGTAGATGAACAAATCCTCATAAAAAGTATTATTACAGCAATAATTATATAGGAAGCTCCTGTTGGCAACAAAGAATACCAAAGATTATTTTATGAATGAACATTTCTTCGACTATGTACTTGCTTGAACTATCAAAGAATTCTAAACTAAACAAATACTGATTCTGAAATAATATTCCGCCAGCAAACTTCTGCTCCTATAGAAAGATTCTATTTTGGTAAATAGTGATTTTAAGGGTAAACTTAAAATAGTTCATAATCTGCTCGTTTATAGATGGCGGTAGTTTAATTATTTTAGGAATAAACCCTTTCTGCAAGTCATTACGCCCGTAAATCCGCAATATGAACATAAATAAATAGTTTGATGAACAAATACAATATTGGGTTGTATCACCGGTGCAATATTGTATTTGTATGTGATCTTGAATAAATTGGATTTTGATACGAAATTACGAGGGCTGTCCGTAAAACAAGGTCTCCAAGGTGATGCGGTCGCGAGTAACGACTTAACGCGCAATCTGGCAACACTGGCTTGTAGCCCAGTTCCCCCACGCCAAATGCCCACTCTCTGCGATGATTAGTCTCGGCGTGGCAGCCGTTCGCGATGGAGCTTCCGCTCGTTGCACACGGCAAGTTTGGATAACGCTCTGCATTGAGTGTTTACGGCGCAAACACACATTCATCCTTATATTTTACAGCGTGATTTTTTCCTGAAATAATTAAATTACCACCATCTATGAATAAGCGGATTATTAATTATTTTAAGTTTTCCCTTAAGCACGTTGTGATTACTCTTATTACAGTTGCGAGTTTTATAAGAAATATTCAAGAAAACTTTTTTATATTGTTGACTTGCACAAAGGCGCTTATAAAGCAATGCATAAGTTATGTTAGGAACTCGATTAATCAACTTTTTTACATAGTTAAAGACTGTCGCATTCTGCGTTACCGTTCAAATCATCAGAAAATATTTAACAAAGGTGTATAAAACTAACTAAACATCACGTCTTTTCTCCGTAGGGGTTGGCAGAGAGGATAGACCGCCACTAAATTCTGTCTTGGCTTACACTTCCTGCTTCATTCGAATTCATGCATTGTCTTATCCAAACTCTGATATTATTTTAAATTTTGACATGGTGTATGTCAAGAAGTTGATTCACTCGATCATTCACGTTTTTCTTGAGCGTCCCCGACTTATTTTACTTCAACTTCCGCGATATGTATATAAATAATAATATTCATGCTGAATATAAATTAAAACGGATTTCTCTCTCCAAAATAATTAAAAACAATTTTAATGATTTTCAAGAAATGTGCATGACAAAAACGACAAAATCCGGGGTTCTGTAAGATATTCGGTACACGTAACCCGGCAAGCTAATTAAGGTACCCGGTAAGATATTGTTTTTAGATTTTCGGATGTACTAAAATCTTTTCCTTTTCCATAATATGCTCTTCGATATCATATTGATTTGAAAAATATCAGAGGATAATCACCATTCCTCACAAAACTCTCACGATGGTTAATTCGGGTTTGAATTCAGGCTTCTTTGGCCTAAAATCGGTAAATTATTTTAGTGTGGTAAGGGAGCGATTCTTTCAATACTGTTAAGAAATACTGCTCTATCTGGTGAATTCCTCAGATTACTCAAAAACACCATTGACAACAGGGTTCCTAACAGGAAATTTCAAAATATGTATATATGTATACTAACATACCGGACCGTTATTTTTTTATTTTTTTTTTACATGTATACCGCATAAGAGTCCCAACTGTTCCCGTCTGGAGCCAGTGGGACTATGGAATCCCCAATTGGGGTATGTTATGAGGCTGAGGGTAATGGAGAGGGGTAGGAGATAGGGAAGAGGAAGGTGGGGAAGTACCTGACTACTCAGATCTGGTCACCAAACACGGCTAAAGCCATTTCAAGCAACGTTTCAATTCGGAATGATGGTCTTACACCGGGGCGATACTGAGAGTATCTTCCACTCCGGAACGTGCTGCAAATATACTATATATTATTTTAAATGAATAAATTGTGAATAACACAAATTAAACAAATAAAATTTATTTGCCAAGCCGGGATTCGATCCCGTGACCTTCGGAGTGCGATTCAGGAGCCTTACCGTTGTACTACGCCGGCCGTTATGCTTCCCGATGTTATTTTATAGCGTATTTAGCATGCAAAACAACTTCTTTTGGGTCAACAAAATTTTGGCGAACAAAGTTTGTCAAGCTTTCCATTACATTATTATGTATGCATTCGAATGACTTAGTTAATTATTTTAATCGCCAAAATAACTATTTCTTCTCTTGAAATGATGGAAAAGTGTTTCTTATTTACATAGTCATTAAATTCATTGGAATATCGTTGTCGTTCTAATTTAATTTAATAAATCTATTGAAGTGAAAACATCTTTAGCACCGTCGTAGTTTGAAACTCGATGAAACTGAAGCGAGTGACACTAAAAAGAGACATTCACATCTATAGACTTTAATTTGAGATACGATACGAGAAATAAAATGTTCATTTATTTCACAGGTCACCTATTCGGTTCCAATATAATACGATAAATCAACAGTCTACGCAAGTCTTCTTAGTGTAGTTGTATAAAGCGCCTAGCGAATCTCAGCGGGCAGACATTCAACGGGACAAGGATCAAATCCCACCAAATCCAAAAAAAAAAATCATTTTTGTAAAACCAATATCCAATATTCAAATCACTCCAAAATGAAAAGGCAAAAAGCGGCATCTAGCGATTCCGAAGAAAAAAAATACAAATAGTACGATAATCAAATGTATGTATAGGAAAAGGTGTACTGAAATTTGACGACAAAAATATGGAAAAAATCATCCTTCACATTGATAAAAAATAGTGCTTCGTAGTCTCTACACTCTTGTCTACTTTAGTTTTCTGAAAGTTTCATATCTACTGCAGTAGATGTGAAACTTTCAGAATAATATATATAAACAGAATAATATATATAAACATTCACTTTAAGACAATTGCGTAGTTTGATTTTTTCAAGTGAAGTATTTATTACAAGTGTGAGATAGTATAATCGGTCTCCTCTTTGTGCGGTGCTTCGTAACATCCCCACTCTTGTCTATTTAGTTTTCTGAAGGTTTTACTTCTATATTCACGAATTGCACATCTGATTTTTTTAAACATTATGCAATGCCAATTTCTACATGCTTATCACTACATTTTTCACAACTTTTCTCATACATCTGTAAATTATTTATTTCCAAAGCTTCAAACTACGTGTAATATCTCACGTTTTCACTAAGTCAAGTTACAAACAATATCGCCATGTAAATACATCACGGATAGGTTGCTCACAAGGCTAGGCATAAAGCCTTAAGGTTAAACAATGTTTCAATCAAATATCTCCGAAGCCGGTGGTGACGTGTTTCGACAATTTATAACACCATTGTCACGCGAGGCGCCACTACAAGATAGGATAAAGTTTGGGGCCAGGGCCGGGCCTGGGACCAACTTGCCAAATCGATATAATGCGTCACGTGACAAGTTTAGCAGCAAGAAACTTTGCCCTCGTGATGCAAACACTTAGTTCGGTAATATAATCTAATCTAATGTATAAAGTTGATTTTCTGTCCATGGCGGGCGGCGTGGATTTTAAAATTTACCAAATCTACAGATTTTTCCGAGATGATGAAATTTTGCACACTGAAAGTTCAAAATAAGAGGATAATTACTGTCTAATTCTGATTTAGAAAAAACTCTACGTAAAGCAGGGGCAACGCCGGGTACATCGCCCCTATGAAATTCCATTTTGAGAGGTGGGTATAGTACCTTCTATCCTTCCCAGAACTCTTTGTTCTTCCTTATCTTAAAAAAAACCCCACACAGCATCCTCTACGTCACGATGACTGAGGGAAATTATTTTTCTCTGGGCACTCTGTGTAATGTAAACAACAAACAACTATTATTATCTGCAATCAAAGAAATGTTCCGGTGTAGCGTTGTTTTTATGTAAATCCAGAGAATTATTTCGAAATTGATGAAAATTTGCACACTGGATTTTGAAACCATAAAATACGTCACTATCTACATAAGATTTAAAAAATCACCCTAAACCTTTAAAGCACAATTTTGATTCTGATCATTCGATGAATGTTTCGACATTTGAAGTTCAAAATTAGACGAAAATTAAGGTCTATATTGATTTTTAAAAATTCTTGAAACCCAGAGACTTCAGATATATATCTTTCTTCATGTATAGAAGTAACCTAAGAAGGACTTTGTTTTTTAAATCAATCTACGCTTTTATTCCTAGATTGATCAAATTTTGCACACTTGATCTTCAAAACAAGTGAAACGTCATCTAATTTTGATAAACTCTGGATAAAGCACGGGCAACGCCGGGGAGTTCAACTTGTAACATAATAAAATATGTCCGGAAACGCGTTGTCATACTAAGTGCGATTTATACGTGCAAATAAATCAAATTTCCACATGAAAATTTAGTGCAACACATTTAGGTGAGCAAAAAAAAAAAAATAATGGCACATTTGAAAAATGTACCTACTTGCCTCAATTCTGAAATTTATGAGTTCTTGAGGTAAAGTATTTTTGGTAAATATTTCAAAGATTGGTAAATTAATTAAATATGCAAGTGGTTAGGTTAGGTTAGGCTACTTACCGATTGCGGCAATTACAGAATTTCGGCTTTTGAGTAAGTTTGGCTTTCAATTTGGAAGGCGGATACGGGTACCGTCGCCCCGAGAACCATTTATTGGATAACCAACACCTTTGCCATAGGTCATCCCATGTGGTTCGCTAGGTTTGGTGACTTAGCAGGGGCGCCCGGGTTCGTGGGGTGAGGTTTGTTCGGGTCTTGGCGGCGAATGCGTCTGCTTACCAGTTAATGGTTGAGGGAGTACCTTTGATTTATCTAGCCGTACTCTCCCGAAACATTATTTTGGGAGTGGGAGGGATGGATTCGTACGTCCGTCACTCCTGGACACACTGACCCCCTGATTCCTATCCATCCCTAATACCCTTTTTCTTCCCAGAACTTTCTGTCATTCCTTTCCTAAAAATACCCTCCATACAACATCCCCAAAGATGACATAGACATTGAGGGGAATTATTTTCCTCAGGGCCTCCTGTGTGGAGCTTAAGTTAAAAAAAAAGTTTTTTGAATATATTTGTTATTTTTTATTTGTGAATACAGTATTAGAATCCTAACGTATAGGTATTGAGAGCTTCAACTACTACTCTGGATCGAGCCGCAAAAAGTCGGGTTAGTTACACCATTTATAACTCAAGAACGGCTGGACCGATTTTTATGAAGCTTGATTTTTTTTGATTTGTCTCTGCCCCGAAACGCAGAATAGCTATTAATTTATCGGAAACTTCACGAAAAAAAATTTACGAAGAAAATTCTTTTCCTCATACATTTTGTTTGGAACGAATTCTCATCTTTTGAAAGAGCTGCGTCAATATTGTAATAGATGTAATATTGGATAGCGAGTGTATTCCGAAAATTCGAAAACGTCAAATGTTAATGCGCTGATTTAGCTTTGTTTCTCAAACATACTCATATAATGCTGCCCATCTTTTTTACGCACTAAATGTCAATAGTCAAAAATGAGACAAACGGTGAACGTATGTCTGCACCCCTCCAAAGGAAAAATACAATAAATATCATCTGCCTGACACCTATAAAGAAAATGGAACGCAATTCCCGTAAGTAAGTGGAAAGGTAAGAAAAACCCAAAAAATATAAATCCGTACACAACGCCATCTCTGATACTGACGAAAACAAAACACGGACAAAAGCGCATCGATAATTGCTTCATTGTGTAATTTTTATCTTAATAAAAAAATAATAATAGCTAATAAGTTAACACAATAGTTATTGATTCGACGGGTCAGTTTGTAATATAAGTATTAACAATTGCGCACGCCTGGGTTTCGAACCAGAAACAAAGCTTAGAAAAAGTAGCTTAACCTTAACTTAACCATTCGGCACCGGGGCAGTTTTATGATACGATTCAGTTCTTAAAAGCAAACATAGCGCTAATCTTCAAGTTGTTGAATAAACATACCTGTATTTTGTCTCTGAAATTGACGGAGAAGTTTTAGATAAAGTGATTCGATTAGAAGTTCTAAAACACTTTGTATACATATTTCAGAAGGGGGTAGAAACAGCCCTGAGTGATAGTCAATTAAAAATGTAATTAAGCATTTACAGCCGAAATATTGCATATTTAATTAAATCACTGCCTTAATGACGGGCTGTATTTTACTCTGTTCATTTCAACTACCAAACATTTAAACTGCGGGAGATTTTTAAAAACAAATCATTTTGAATTGGGTCGGAACCTCATATTATTTAATTCGCGTATGCATTTATTGTTATCTGGTTTATTATGTGAATTGAAGTGGAAAGTTTATCAATTGAACAATAATATTTATATTCAAAACATTTATTTTTAATTCAATCAAATGCCTCTTTTATTTGATAATAATTTCACCTGCTAATTAAAAACGGTTTCAAAACGGTTTTGGGTGAGAATTTTGATTCCTGTCTTTATTTTTCGTAGATATTTTCGTAGATATTCAAACAAAAAATGGAGTGGACTGATAAAACCAGTAGAATGGTCACCTTAATTTTATAGATATTATGTAATCCAATACCGTGATAAAATATTGTAACCGGCTAAAGAAAACAAATCGAAAATCGATGTATCAACAAAATATAATAGAAATTTGTTTTGAACAGAATACTTGGTTTGTACCACTTTTATTGTTAACTAGTTTTTTCCCGCGGCTTCGCTCGCATGGTATTAGGAGATTTCAACTCCTCCTCCGTCACCTTCCCTCTCCCCACTCCACTCCTTCCATCAACCCCCTCCCCCTTCTTCCTCCTCCCACCCCCCCCCTCTCCACTCCCCCATCAACCCCTCTCCACCCCTCCCCCTCCAGCCACCCCTCCCCCTCCAGCCACCCCTCCCCCACTACTCCCCCCTCCACCTTCCCTCGCCCCACTCCACTCATCCATCAACCCCCTCTCCCTTCCCCTCCTTCTCCACCGACCCCTCCCCCACCCCATACCCCTCCCCACTCCACCTCCCCCCAACTTCTTTCAACCTTCCCACTTCCCCCTTCCGCTTCCTTCCCTCCGCCCTCTCCTACCCCACTCCGCTTCCTCCACCTTCCCTCTCTCCACTCCACTCCCCCCATCAACCACCTCCCCCTCTCCCTCTAAGGTTTATGCACATACATACATTTCGGTGATTCATTTTTAGAGATAGTTATTAAGTACGACGCCAACAAAGCACTCTTTTTAGGGTGAATTGCCCAATTAAAAAAAAAACATCGTTTCCTAGGCGACAATTGGTTTGCTTTTTTTCTGACGTATGGAATAAATCGATTTTGTTAATTTGTTGGGGACAGAAAACGTATGATAAATAATTTCATAACACCAGAGATTATTCATAACGCCAGAGCTTACCAATATATATAGCCTATAGTACTCGCAAGAAATGTAGCTCATAACTTTTAATGACTTTTCAAAGGGGGTGTTGAAATTGCGTGATTCTGAGTTATCATGGTACCATTTTTTCAGCTTACCGTTTCGGGCGATGACCCCGTACAGAAATCATTTATAATTTACAACCCTATTTAGTTGGTTCCCAATCCCATCGCGGTTCGTACATTACAGTCCGATCCCTGTTCAAGGGAAGGTTTAATGGATGATTCGTTATGCAATACTTTTTTGCCATTCATAACCAATATGTTGTAACAATTTCTGACATGGCTCGATTTTAGTCAATGTTTAATTTGATTGTATTACATCTCCTTGGCAGTTACGAGTACATTATCTCCCATTCCATTAATTCACTTGTTGTTTGTGTTTCAGACCTTCATTTTGTCCAATTATCAAAGGTCATTTAAGCGCCCGTTTCCTTTTCATTTTCATTACGCCTCATTATCAACATTTTTAGAATGCATGATATTCTTATTTAAATTTAAATTATAAAAAGGCCTTTAAACGGAATATATGAAACTCTGTATATTTACCCAAAACGTGGTGATACCAGACAATTTTCCACCAATATTTAATGCCATTTTACGTCACTTTCTCGTTCAAATATTTTTCCAACTCTTATCCAAGCTCTTTTTACAAACATTGGTCCGAAAAGAGCATCAAAGACTGACAGCAGATGAAAATATGCATAAAGGAAATCATACATAATGAAATACAAAATGAAAAAGTCATCAAGCGGCTTACCCGTGAAAGCAGCCTGAAGTCCACATGACAGGAGTAGCAGGAAATGCAGGTAGCTCCCTGCGCAGGCGGATTGTCCAATTCCGGTTCTGGTTCTCGTCATGGCTAATCTCTTTCGTCCATAGCACACAACAATTAATGTCCCGCACAGATGATTAAAAATATTCCTAAGTTGTAATGTCTATTCGAGCTTTCGAACCGGTTTTAATCCGTCGAACATTTCAATAGTGTACGAAACAAAGCGTGCTTGCAGTTCGGAAGGACTGACGGTTGTTGTCTGTTTGCCTCATAACAATAGAAGCTTTGCAGCACTCAAATTAACTGAAATTTGTATTTCAACAAAGGAAGTTAAAAAAAACTGTCGTATTTATAATATTCAGATGCCAAATATATCGAAAGCGCTCAGAACAATGAAAACAGATTTAAATTTTGACGTTGGATTTTTATAATATGCTATATTTTGCGAGATTTTGATAAAACACAAAAAACATGTCTGTTAATTTTTTTTACAATACGCGTATATTTCAAAAAAAGAATAACGAACGATATTTTAATTCGTACGAAATTCTATTTCACATATTTATATTTATAAAACTCTCTAGCTTTATTTGGTTGTTCAAACAAGTGAAAAAAAAATCAAATTTTGAGACAAACAAACAGAGATAAAAGCTCATTTCCGCGAGACAAAATAGCTATAGACGAGTTCATTACTTTTGCTTTTGTGTTTTAAATATGTATTTTATAAATGAATATTTTGTATTGTTAGAATTTTATATTAGATTACAGATTTTTTTTTCATATTATTTTAATTTTATATAATTGTAAATTAATTATTTTAATTTAGTATTACTTAACGTCATCAAGAAGGGCTGGGCGTTTTTAAAATCCTATCCTGAAACAAACAAAAAAACAATTTAAATATAACCATGTATTATATATATAAACAAATATTTTATTCTGTTAAATATATTGATTGGAACATTTGAAGGGTATATTCAAACCCCACTAATCACGGTTCGCTCTTCTCAATTGTACCTTTAATACATTGACAAATCAAAGGGTTGAAGCAAAACATATATTTAATTATCGGATACCCTTTTATCTGGATAAATCCCAGATTGTCAATAAGGTTCGAAATATTCGTTTTACATTACCAACACACTGCGAAATTTTAATTGAAAATCAATTCGACAATGGCGCCCAATTTAGGTAGTCAGGTTTGAAAGCATGCCTCTAACCTTTCACCACCCGAGACTTCCACTCGTCCAAACAAGGGCTTCCACACAATACACACTTCTATCTTAAATAGATTTGTCGATAACCTAACCCTTTATCCTGCCATAATATATTAGAGATTCGTCTGGTTGGCTGCATCTTCAAAGCATTCAATTTACTAAATAAATCGGCCAGCATTTTCGACAGCCCACGTCAAGTGATATTATGGATCGGTTTAATGAAATTCTTTCAGCGAAATGATTTTCTTTGGTCACAAAAAATGTCTTTCCACTCACATAAATCTTTATTGTTTTACTCGTATTAATTTGTGAAAGAAACGTATTTTGGCAATACGAGGCTATCAAATTATTTCCGCAGTACTGAGAATAGTTTTGCTTGATATTGAAGCAAAATAATAAAAAAAAATCCAGATTTTTTTCATAAAGAACGGCCTCCGTAGCCTCTATTTCTACACACAACATGTCTAAGATAAAATAACGTTTAGGGTAGGGTAAAGTTGTCTCGTTTAATATTTGGGCTTTGTCAGGTTAATTTCAAAGTTCGTTGGAACAAAAGTAAAAATCATAAATAAAATACAAAAATTTAATTTAATTTCATTATTAAATTTGTTAAGTTTTATGACAAAAATAGTTTCAAGTACCTACGTAATTTTGTGGTCTTGTTCAAATTATTCATATTTGATTGGGCAAGCAAATTAAAGCACCCAAAATGATGATTTTTCGGTTTTAATTAATAAACCGACTCTCCTAATAGCAGAAATAATATCACTGAATCATTTACAGCGCTGAATTACCGAATCTGGGCTCCAGCGAAATTATCGGCAAAGTTGTTAGCCTGCTGGGCGTGAGCGTGAGTGTATCATTTGGAAAGGGAAAATGTAAATTAGCGAACGGTTCCACTACGTTGGACAATAATTCAAATGCACTTGAAATAATTTATCTGCTTTATGAGTTCCGGATCTGGCGCGGGAATAATCTCATTGGTGGAACGTGAAACGTCCCTCGTACTTAAGTTTTGTTTCGGAAGTATTTAAATATATATAATAAAGTCGAGACAATGGCCGAGTGGTTGTAGGGCGAGAGGGGGAGGGATGGAGGCTTGCGGGAGGAGACGAAAGGACGAGGAAGGGGAGGTGTTGAAGGCGGAAAGGACATGGGGAAGGGACGCAGAAAGCGAAGTTTATAAGATAAACGGAAGAGAAGACTAAGTGGGAAACTTGTGGGAAAGGAAGGGGAGAATTTGTCAATGACGTTCGTTATAAGGAGACACACCGCTCACCGGGTACAGAGTACAGAGACGGTCGGCTGAAAATGTTGCCAGCGTTCACCGGTTACAGCGACGGTTTTCGGTTTTGTAGATGTTGCCAGCTGTAATTTTAAAACCACCGCTAGGTTGCCTTGCGCGCGGAACGGGATGAAATATTTTCTCTTCTCCCGAGTTGTGTGGATTTTGTGTGTGGCTTTGGGGAAACGTGTGGTTAACTTTCGAGATGAATTGCGATATGCAGTGCCTTAAAATTCAGGACCGGAGATTAACAAATATTCGTAATATTCCACAGTCTTGTATTATTCAGCTCATTATCAAATCAGTGTTATTGTACTTTGCAATAATGGCAGCCTTTTGTTGGAGCTCCGAAAATAAAACAGATTATATAAAATCAGAATAAATAATTTCTATATAATTTGTAGCTTATTTAAGTACTAGAATAATTTCAAGGATAAATGTTAAATTTATAGGAACACTTTAACATGTGATAAATCTCTTCAGAGCTGTTATTGGCTCCTATCTTTATATATGATTGCAAGATTTATCTCGAACTAAATGTATCCAGACACTATCTAGATTGCATTTAGTTCGTGTTGAATCTTGCAATAATATGTGCGTTAAGAAAATGAAGATAATGTTGGTTGTTCTTAGTCGAAGTATGATACAGTTAAAAGTGACCGAATTGATATGGGTTCCGTAGCTCAATCGGTAGAGCTCTTGCCATGTAAGCAAAGGGTCCTGGGTTCGAGCCCAGCGGAGCCAATATCTTTTCTGATTTTTCTGTCTCCAGATTTTCGATTGAGTTTCGCTAATATTGTCTTCATTTAATTAAATAATAACATTTGTAAACATCTTTTATAAAAAAATACATAGTAAATTACACGTGCGCTCTATTTAATGAAAAAAATGGTTATTTAAAGAACTCATAACTTTATTTATTAAAAACTAATTAAATATCGTTTTTTAGTGCCAATGTATGTCACTAAGAGTACACGCAGATCAAAATTATACTAGAAACGATTTTAGATTTTCACGACGAAAAGTATTTTCGTAATTTATTTTTGGCAGAGCAGACGCATCTGCCCTGATGATAGATAATGTATCGCTGTCCGAAACGTTAGCTAAAGAAGGAGGCAGTGCAACACGGCTAACACCCCAAAAATAAATAACGAAAAAATGTAACTAATTTTATTGGAATATTCAAGTTGAAGGATTAATGTATTCCGAAGGATCTGTTTTACATGGTTTTGTGTAAAAACAGTGTCTCCATTTCTGAAGAAAAATGTTATCATCTTCTTAAAATCATATTAATAAATTCGTGAGAAAGTTTTATTTTTATGATACCTACTCATCACACCACAAACAATTTTTCTAAAGGGTTATCGTAATGGGAAATTATCAGATTGGATATTTTAATAAAAAAATAAATATATAATCGACATTGCAAAAATGAGGAATTTCGTTATCACATTTCTTCATTAGAATGCACTACAAGTAGAATTGTTTACATACTCAACTGAAATACACGTTCAACATTAAGTTCACATTATTTACTATGTATTTAGGTATTCTCTATACAAGAGGAAAGCACCACGAAGATTTTACACATGCTGAGAATAATATTAACGTGGCAGATGCTATTTACAACTAGCGTGAAAGCATTTGGTTTTTCTATTGCAAAAATTAAAGTCCATGCCGAGAATTTCATTTTGCGTAAATATGAATATTATTTCGTGTCAAATAATATCATTTAAAGAGTTCATTTGATGAAATTTGTCAAAGTTAAGGTTTAAGTTGTGACATAACTTGGGTTTGATATCTTAAACAAAATGTTAATTTAATTTAATAACTTTATAAACACCACTATATAATTAATATTATCTCAATTTCGGAGGCGGTTATGCCGCCCCGTGAAACATTTATTGAATAACCAACACCTCTACCATAGATCACCCCAAGTGGTTTACGTCTACGTTTGGTGACTTAGCAGGGGTGCCCGGGTTCATGGGGTGAGGTTTATCCTGGTCTCGGCGGCGGATGCGTCTGCCCACCAGCTGCATGGCAGGTGGGATCGGGAGAGAATGGCTGAGAGAGTCCTTTTGACTTCTCCAGCCGCACTCTTTCGGAACATTGCCTTGCACCGCAGTGGGAGGGGTGGATTCATACGTCCGTCACTCCTAAACACACCGACTCCCAGATTACCAAGCATCCCTAATACCATTTCTTTCCCAGAACTTTCTCTCCTTCATTTCCTAAAAAGACCCACTACACAGCATCCCCAAAGATGACATAGGTCCTGGGGGGAATGTTTTCAACAGGGCCTCCAGTGTGGAGCAATTGTAAAAAAAACATATATTAAGATATAACATATCTAGACGAAGAAAACGTAGTTTTGGAAACTTTTACAATTCACCACCTGAAAAAATCAGAATCATGAATAGTAATATAAAAAAAATTAAAACTCAGCTTAAAAATTATACCGAAAATTTGAACTGAATAAAAAATAATAATTATACCAATACGATAACACCCCCCCCCCCCCATACACACAAGCCCTGTTTATTTCTGGGGGTAAATCAAATACATATATTATTTTTGTGAATAAAGTAAAAAATAAATAAAAAGGTGATAATATTAATTATATTGTTAATTATTGTTAAGGTGTTTACAAACTTATTTGTTTTCATTAAATCAATTATGACGCCACAAAGTGTATTTGCGAAGTTTGAGGAAGAAAGTATTAATAGTTTTAACCGGGTGGTCTCTGCAGCCGGTCGTGTTACAAGCGGGTTTGTTATGCGAAGGAAATTCACTTTGTTGCGAATAATGGGATTATACCAGATGACACTCGTCATACTTCTGCTTTAACAGACGTAGTTCTACAATATTCCTGCAGATTACTTAAACTTCATCATAGTATTATTAAAGTAGTAATTGCTTACCAAGGTCTGCCCGAGGAGAACAGACGAAAGTAATATAACTCTGTCGAACAATAAATTCAAAACAAAGTTTTTTGAATAATAAACAACGTCCAAGGTCGATTGTCCATTATGAGAAATATATACTTTTAATAGAATAAAAAGTTTTTCTTCAGCATTTTGTTGTTTAGTGGTTCAGTTAAATGTAAAAAAACTTTTCCGTTTTCATTTTAGGCGAATTTCGAAACAAAACACTTTTTGTTTTGAAAAAATGAAGTAAAGTTAAGGCACGTCCCTGCCTATCAGACTATGAAAATCATGCAAAACGATTCTTCAATCAGTCCCAGTATTACAAATTTATAAAATGAACTAGCTGATTCCCGGCATGCGTTGCTATGCCATTTAATAAAGAAATTGTTTCTCTCTGCGTGTCCTTTCCCATTCGTCCCGTTCCCGTTCCCCTTCCTCCACCCCGTCTCCTCCACCTTTTCTCTTCCCACTCCACTCTCCCCCTTCCCTCGTCCTGCGAACCCCCCTTCCCCCTCCTACCTCCCGCATTCCATACATTCAGTCCCGGTACATTCAGTTTTCAAACAGCTCGCGCGCCACCTAATGCAATTTTTTTATACAAATTTCACAATGCCAGAGCTCACCAGTAGTTTTATACAAACCTTGTCCTGATAATAACGAACAGAAAATAAAAAGAATTATCCAATTTGGTGCAGTCGTTCGGAAGTTATGCGCGTACATACATTTTGGCGATTCATTTTTATTTATATAGATAGATACATAGATTATATAGATTTGTAGTATGTAGTTAATTTCAAAATCAATTTTACACAATTAGGGTGTAAATTCTGCGATAAATTTAGCTATGTAGAAAAAATCTATGTAATGGGATTTGGAAAGGAATATTTACTTTGTATTTTAGCCCTCGGAGCGTAAAATAATCCAAAGCTATCAATTCCTGTCAATTCAATCCTCGAATTCCATTCAGAGTGATCGATTGAAAACGTACGTCAATATTTCCGTTTAACGCTCAAAACACTTAGGCCCGTTGTTGATTCGCCGTTCACCTTCAAGGGGCAATAAAGAACCTTTTAGAATAGATATTGCAATAGCGAAATTGACTAAAATTGCCGTAAAAGCTTTGTTGTCGCTGAAATACATAACATTTTTGACAGAAATCAATTAGTCTTCTAGAAAAAGGCGATTTTTACATACTGGTAATAATTTTTTTTAAATTCACTTTTTTTAAGCACATAAATTTTAAACTAAACATACACTTCTCAAATTATACCGAATCCATTAAATTTGACGATTTTAACTCCCTCCAAACACCACTTGTTCAAAATTCTAAATAACAGCCTGGACTCGTCAGAAACCAAATTAATAAATTTTCATATTCCGTCAAGATCAACCCGACAATCCGATTATTTTAATTTACTCTCATGTAGAACAAATATTAGAAAAAAATCCCCAATTCCTCGTGTAAATAAAATAAAACAACATAAATAAAACACAAATTTCACAGCATGACATTTTTAGTTATAACCTAAAGAAATATCAATGTGAAGTAACGCGAACGATCGATTATTAATAACTACTCGTACGAGAATATGGAATGTACACAGAAGCATCTCCTATCCTTTTCCTATATTCCTCTTCCTACAACCCAAAATTAATTTTAAAACTTAAGTTCCAATGTACTTTAGCATAAGAAACTTTTGTGGCTTGACTTGAGTTCACTTGTATATTTACCACTGTATATTACGTAAAAGCTGTTTATTTCTTACAAATCTTCTTCTTCTCTTCTTCGATGGCGCTACAGCCCATATCGAGCTTTGGCCTCCTGCAACAGTCGCCTCCAACTCCTCCTGTCCTCAGCGGCTGACTTCCAATTTGGTACCTGGAGAAGCTGTGCTGCATCCCCTCTTACTTCGTCTTCCCACCTCAGTCTGGGTCTTCCCACTTTTCTCTTTCCACCTGGGTGTCCAGTCAAAATTCTTTTTGGGACGCGTGTATCCGGCATTCTCTGTACATGCCCAGCCCATCTCAGCCTGAGGAGTCTCATATGTGTTGAGATGCTTCTTACAAATAAATAAATAAATTATTCAAATTCAGAATATCAATTTTCTTTCTTATAGCAGAAAAAGATCTCGAGCAGTTTGATCTGTTCTATACACCTATATTTTAGCTCCAAACGTTACTAGCATTGTAAACTACGGGCTTTTAAATATCAATTTTTCTTTGTTTACTTTTTAAGCGCGTCAAATTATAATATACACATTTTTTAAATTGTCTCTTTTAGTGTAAATAATATAACAGCACTCTGAATACAAAATAATATTAGAGTAAGATTAAAAGTACCTCCCTAAAGGTATATTACGATCCTCCTTCGCAATTGCGTTCCTACTCTCCTTGGAAGAAATGGGCTTCAAAGCAATATTATTATGAAATATTACGCATTTGGGAACGTTATAAATTCAATAAGCTATAAATGAAGCTGTTACGACGTCCCAAATACAAATATTGCAAGCGCCGATGTAATCCAAAGTATTTACAACAAAAATCCGAAACGGCCGAAAAGGCTTAGGCGCGGCCTACAAGCGCTATACGTTTTACGTTCACGTTAATCTAATGAGGCAGATTAACTTTATTGAAGTAGGTTAATATTTAAAGTATCACGTGGGGGTAGGTGGTTTTAGGGGTAGGTACAAACGAGTCGAGTAATTACGCAAGTAATAAAAACAACCCCTTTTAAAAGATTTTCTTTGCCAGTTACTTAAACGGTCTTCGAAACTAATTACGGTCGTTGTGTTGCTTCGATTATTTTATGAAAATAGCTACTGTTAAAGAAAATTTTCAAAGTAGGCCATATTTCTAATGAACATGTTTATTTTTCATATTACTTTGGCATAGGTACATAACGCGGAGCATTTTTAATGGTAACGCCATAAAAAACTCTTTTATAATTCAGAGGTAGTCGATAAGTTCGTTTTGTGTTGAATTATCTTCGTCCTCTGGATTATAAATGATTGTTCGGGAATCATTGTTGATTCGAGCTTCGTATAAAAATATCTAATAAAGGAATTTGGTTCTTTCTCTCGTAAAATAATAATTTAAAAGCGAAAGCTTCAGTTTTAATGTTATTGTACAAAAAATAATGAGTTTATTTCACCGAAAAAATGATTTTACAGTTTGATACATGAAAGCAATAATAATTTTTGCAATGGAAAAAAATGGAAAAAAAGTTCTAAGGCCAAACGGTTGCAGCACAAATTTCCTTTCGTCTGGGCAGATGTAACATCGAAATTTTCAACCGGTTCGTATTCGAGTGTAGCCAGGCGTCGCGGGTTTAATCTTCTGCTTGCTATCTTAACACAAAAACTTTTTTTCGCTAATGATGATGGAAGTACGAAAAAATCAAATAACGTTGTTCGTATGTATTTGTACGAATAAGTTATATCAACCATGATACAAACAATAAGAGAAACTTTACGGGATTAAATGTAAAATAATGGAATCTAGAAAAATTGTACAAAAATGTCATTGCAAAAGACTAGCAATTGGGGCATAAAACTTTCCTTTCTTCCCATTTTCTTTCTGTTTCATTTGATGACTTTGGTATTGTTTTGGCGGGAAAGGGTTCCTCGCTTGGGCAGAGCTTCCGTGTTTAAATAAACGGAAACCCTAACCGTACAATAGAAGAATTATCCCACATGTAGTACCTACCTAAAATATCCGATAGCTAGGTACATACCGGAACTGAACGGACAAGCCGTAAACCAAAAGTGTTACGCTGCGGGCGTGTCCATGTGTCCTAAGTAAGCGACATAATACTTGAAAAAACCATTGACTGTGCAGAAACTGGCGGTTCATTTTATAGATTTCTCTATCTTAACGAACGGTGACAATCTTTAGAGTTCAGGTGTCAAGTTTAGTGGGAATGCTGTCCGACATTTTTTTACATTAACTCCACACAAGAGAACCTGAGAAAAATAATTTCTTTCACGGCCTATGTCATCTGATATGCTGTGTGGAGGGTCTTTTTGAGGAGAAGAAATGAACATTGGTCTTGATGAGACCCATGTTTTAGGAAGGAAACACAGAGGCCGGCAAATCATTCCACAGCCGAGCTGTTAGAACGAGTCGAAGAAGCGACCCATTCTCATGTGACAAATGTCAACCGTGTGCATATGTTGGGCGCGTGTTTCCCGACTATGCACCGGTGCCGAAGGTATCAATGACCTTAGCTCATATTCCATTGAAATACCGGTAGAACACGGATAGCATTCTCACCCGTCGACTGTGCTCCAAAGATTGCAATCCGTTCGTTAAGGTGGAAGAATCTATCAAACGGTTTTGTTCATGTTCCACTGTTATTTCGATGAAATATGCTCGAGGAACTAGCAGACTCTTTGTTAACATTTTCAAAACCTCTGTTAACATTTCACATACTTTGTTACACATTATTTAATTTTTTACGCAAAATTTGATACAAATTCTTTGACCCATTTAAAAAAAAAAAAAAAATCGACCAGCTCATAAAAATACGTCTAACCTTAGCGGCTGCCAAAGAGAAAGTAAAAAATGAATACAGCTAAAAATTTTATCATACTTCAAGGGCATGTATACCAACATAAAGAAAAAAAATTTCAATCGTTCCTTCCAAACTCGCTAAATTTTAATATTCCCGTTACTTTTTGAACAACCGACGTACGCGTAAAGAAGAGACCGAGAAGCTAAGATGCACCGCACAAAGATGAGACCGGTTATAATGTCTCATTCTCTCGCAGGCTAAATCCTTTAGATATATTACAGTGGGGTTTGTCTATTTTTAGTGGCGCTATTTTTCGATTCACTGAGTTTCAATTCACAACGGTGCTGAAGAAGTTTTCACTTCCAAAACACCGCACAAAGATATCTCATTCTCTCGCAGATTAAATCCTATACATGTATCAGTTATACTGACGACCTCCGTAGTCCAGTGGCTAAGACTCTTGACTCACATTCCGGAGGTCGCGGGTTCGAACCCGGCATGCGCAAATAAATTTTATTTGATTAATTTGTGTTATCTCACAATTAATTCATTAAAAATAATATATAGTATATTTGCGGCATGTTCCAGAGTGGTAGATACTATCAGTATCGCCCTGGTGTAATTGAAACGTTGCTTGAAAATGGCATTAGCCGTGTTTAGTGACCAGATCTGAATAGCCAGGTACTTCCCAACCTCTTCCCCACCTTCTTCCCCTCCCCACTACCTTCAGCCTCACAACATACCCCAATTGGGGATGCCATAGTCTGACTGGCTCCAGACGGGAGCAGTTGAGATTCTTGTGCGGTATTCACTGTAAAAAAAAAAAAAAGTTTCTGTCTTTTTAGTGTCGCTATTTTTCGATTAATCGAGTTTCATATCATAAAGGTGCTAAAAAAATTTGCACATCAATAATTACTCTTCTAGAGATAATCCGTTCAGTGGGTACCGGATTTTGGTGAATTGCCAGACCAAGGATATACTAATGGCCATAAAAGAGATATGAATGTATCGCGCGTAACTGAAATTTAATAAACGTTATTTATTTTGTACCGGCTTACTGAGCCCTGCTTTCCCGTTACCTACTCTGTTCGGGCTTTCTACGGTGCGTGTGCGCGAGATGTTTCGGCATTTATGGTGATTTACATACGGCGGCAGTGTAAATAAAAATACTGCCTAATTCCATAAATCTTGATAGTTTATTTCGATGGCGTTATGAGGTATACGGCTGCGAGCTTTTTGCCTACGCCGGAGGTATTTTTGCACATAAATTGCCTGGTGCCTACAATTTTGCAGCTTCAAGCTAATTGTGAAATCAGCATAATAACACACCGCAAAGCTGGGAAATATTCCAACACACCGGATAAACACTTTCATCCCTGGCTAACAAATGGTAAAATATTCCTTCGGCGTGAGAGTAGATTTTAAATTTTACCTGGTTGGATTTTATGACTTATCACTAATTCATGTTTCAGATTTTAAAATAAAAATAAATAAATAAATAAATAAGTGTTTATTCCAGTATGTGTGGAGGAGAGTGCAATCCCACACATTCCATTAGGGTATAATATACACATATATGTACAAAGTATTTGAAAGGAAAAAAAGAAAAAGAATGTGGATATGAATGTACACGAAACAAAAAAAAGATAATAAGCTAATAATAGTAAAAGGAAAACAAAAGAAATAATAATATTAAGCTTTCAGGATTCTGTGAGCACGTAAGGAGCCAGTATTTTTCTCCAGTGTGCATCAATACTGGATGATGGACTGAGGCGGGCTTCCATGACGAGGATGTTTCCAGAGCTGGTTATCCTTTCCCTCATTCCTGCCACCCTGGATCTAATAAGGGCTGCAAAGCCAGGAACTCGCTCCTCCGTGAACATCCGGGAAGCGCTGCAATATCTGGGGAGACCAAACATTATGCGGAAGGCGTTGTTATACTGAACCCGAAGTCTTTCTATACTACTCTTCTTGTAGTTTGCTCAGAGTTCACACGTATACAGTGTTGCGCAGAAGGAAAGGAAGAGCGCCCTTTTTACAGCAGTACTGCAAAGGCGGAATCTTCTACTTAGCATGTTTGCTTTTACACTGAGAGCTCTTCTTTGCCTATCGATGTCGTCATCGTCCATCAGATTACTGGTGATTATGTGTCCAAGGTATTTAGTTCCTTCAGTCACCTGCAGGTTCACACCATTCAGGGTAGCTGGAGGAATATTTTTTGGTCCATATCTTACGACCAGTAGAGCCGTTTTAGTGTTAAGTTGTTTTTAGTTTTTTTTTTTTTTTAGTTTTAAGATCAGGTGTCAGTTTGTATGTTGGCGTATCCAGAATCATAAAATATCTGTATTATAAATAATATGAATCATTGAGTTCCGAATCCCCCCAAATTGATTTTCTTACTTTCCAGTTATTTTATTTTTTTACACGTTGGGAACGATCTAGTGAGAACTGGATACAATTGTTATTTTGTCTTTAAATGTTTAATATGTTATAATTATTAGCCTGAAACACTCTGCTACATTTTTTTTCAATGTAGATGAGTGTTTCAGGCTAATAATTATTAGCTTCACCCCTACCATAATAATACATTGTTCCCATCCATATTTCAAAACTGTCAAATCAGTATACATTTGCCCTGAAGAAGGAACGGTCGTTCTGAAACCGATCGGATTTACTCAAATATAAAAGTGGTTCAAACAAAGTTAAATTGTTTCTTCTTCAAACTTCGCAAAATTACTTTGTGGCATCATTTTTCATATAATGAATAACTGATTACTTTGTATAAACCACTATTTTTAAAACAATATTAACATGTTTCAACAACATATATATTATAGTAACATGATAATTTAGAAATTTTAGAAATTAGAAAAAGCATTAATATCTAGTAAATTAAATATTATAAATAACCAAACATTTTTTAAAAATAGCCATCTTTTAAATTTATTTTCTTATTAATACTTACAATTAATTATAATTATTGATTTTTGGTTTTAGACTTATTATTTTAATTAATTATTCTTAAAAAAATTTTATTATCTAAATGCAATTTTATTTTTCCTTAAATAATTTTTATATTTAATTTTGTATAACTATTTTTATGATTAGTAAGTAATTAATCACCTCTACTTTTTAATATTTTGTCTATGTTATAATTTATTCTAATTTGTCTATACTTGTTTGTCATTTATTATAGTAACATATCCTGATGAAGACAACATTGTTGTTGAAACATGTTGATATTGTTTTAAAAATAGTGGTTTATACAAAGTAATCATTTATTCATTATATTAAATTGTTTCATTTAGTTATAATAATTATTACTCATAATAATTATTACCCTTTGTGCTTTGTATAAAAATCTTGTCTTAAATATTAGTTTATCAATTAAAAATAATAATTAATATTTGACGAGTATCAATTAAAAATAATAATTAGTATTTGACTTTCACCAAAAAATATTGACATAATTTGTCTCGAAGCCACCTAGTGGGAGATTTATCACTTGCCTTTGTTATATAAAATAAAGTTGGTTGTTTGCAGGTGAAAAAATGTAATAAGCAATAATTGTTGAATGAAACACTAGTATATATTGAATTATTTGGCGGGCAGGAGATAAACCAACGCAGCTCAGTAGTCAAGAGCGGTTGACCGAAAATCAGAAGGACGCGGGTTCGAGTTCCGTCGGCAGCATATATCTTTTCTCGGGAGATTTCTTCAATGTAGAGGAGTGTTTCAGGCTAATTAATAATTATTACTTATAAAAATTGTTTAATATGTATTTAAAAAAATTGTTTTATTTATTACAGGCCCATATTTAAACACGATTTATAAAGAAGACTATTAGAAATAATAACAACGGCATCGCATTCCTTTTGAGAAACCACTTCAGATTCACACCTAATTCTGGACCAAAATTCATTAGGGAGGATATAGGAACTCAGGGATTCATATGGGATAGTAAGCGCCAAACTTTAACGCCGACCTGATACAGAAATCGCTGATTGATACAGAAATCGCCACAATGTGCGAGTTTCTCTGTCGAACGTATGTTTTACGCAACTTTCTCTTTCGCTTACGATCATTTTAAACTCAGTAAAGTGATTATATTTGCGCGAAAATTGTTCGTATCAAGTTCAGGTCTACATTTAAGTATTCTTCAGTTCTGCAGCTCAAAGAAGCTGTGCTTCTGTGGCAGGGTGGTAGTCACTGCAGGTTAGAAACCTGAAATGCCAAAAATTCCTTTCTATGTTAACATGTTTTTTTCTAACATTTCTAATATGATTTCCGCATCGTTCCAAATGTTGAATTCCCTCAGCACGTTTCAAATAGGTATAGAGCATGGCGTTCAAAACCTAAAAATGGATTGAAATTTATATATTTATTTATTTACGCCTTGAAAGCTTTTACTTGTAATATTGGTAAGCTATACAGGAGCATCATAAAAAGTACATAAATAATAAACTGAACATAAAAGACACATCAGAAGTAGGTATAAGAATTAATTAAGTTAAGGAGTTTAAAAACCAGATTCGTATTTGGGCTGAGGTTTATAGTACATGATTCAGCAGTAATATGTCACAATATTACTCAAAACACGATTCCAATGCAACTTAGGTACTAATTAGGTTAGGTTAGATGAAATTGCGTTTATAATACACGAACAGCCAGGTATTTCTAAATCTCTCTTTCTACATTGCCTTCCCCATTTTCCAACATAATATTCCCCGTAATTTCACTGACTAACACAAAACTCACATGATCATATATAAATAAATAAACGCTAACAATAAGCAAACATTTTCAACGCTCGGAAGAAAGGATAACCCAGATGATTCCATGCTAAATGCTTTTCATTCAATGTACTTCATGTTTAAATAGAAAAATTCTAATTTAAAAGCATTGTACTGTGTGAAGAAAGAAATTAAAATACGTACGAGTATAACAGTGACCCGGAAGCTCATATATTTCCGAAAAGCTTTACTTTCTTAAACCCGAACGCCATTAGAGAATATTGAAAAATATTAATATTGCAGATTGCACGTTCTCCCCATTCGTACGGAAACTTCCCACCAAGCCGCCCCGATAGCTGAACAAAGAAAAAGCAGAAAGAAGAACTAAAAACAATATAAGAGGACCCTTTGAATAATTTGGTATTGACAGGAGCTGAAGGAGAAGAATGCGACTTCAGCGCGGAACACCTATTGATTTTTTGAGAAATTAAAATGCGATACAAATCAACGAAACAAGATGGCCGTAAGAGGTAAGAAAGAATATTACAAAATATGTAAATACTGGCTTTAATCAATACGCCTATTTGTCGAAGGGTAAGCGAAGGAGGTGGAATGCCGGACTAAATATTAGGTCCTTACATATGAATTTTGGTTAGGAATTCCAAATTCAAATTTATACAGCTATTTACTCATGTATTTGTGTTGCGAAAATTATAATTCATTTGTTTTTTCCTTAATTGTTTTTTTTTCTTTGCGTCACTTAGTTTACAAAATGGAAAACTTGAAATATCGCGTTATTTACGAGTACGAGTTTCACCATGGCACCAGTGCTGCAGAAACGTCTCGAAGGATTAATGATGTGTATGGCGACGGTGCCGCAAAAAAAAAACACAGTGCGTTTTTGGTTCCAACGTTTTCGTTCTGGAAATTTCGACCTGCAGAACAAGCCCCGTGGACGGCCGGAGACCAAAGTTGATAATGAAGAATTGAAGGCTATTGTGGAAGCGGGTCCATCGCAAACCACGTCCGAGTTAGCTGCAGGTTGCGGTGTTAGTGATAAAACTGTTTTAATCCACTTGAAGCAAAATGGGAAGGTGAAAAAGCTTGAAAGGTGGGTACCTCACGAATTGATTGAAGCAAATCAACAAACGCGCGTTAGAACGCTAGACCACACATTGCACAACAGACGGCTACCAAATTAGAGGAGCTTCAATTGGAATGTCTAAGACATCCACCGTACTCTCCGGACCTTGCCCCAACAAATTACCATTTTTTTCGAAATTTGGATAATTTCTTGCAAGGGAAAAAATTCAACTCCGATGAGGCAGACCAAACCGCCTTCAAAGATTTTATTGATTTCCGTCCGAATGATTTTTTTAGTAAAGGGGTCGATGAACTACCTATGAACTACCTAAATATATTATATTAAAAAATCGACTTTATGTTCCTCCCATACAAAACGCCAATTTCATATGTAAGGACCTAATATCTTCTGGCATATTTTTCCAACTTCATACATCTGTTGTACATCGTCACACGCATACTTCTTACTTCTGTATACATCGTCTCATATACACGCGCTTGTTATTCCGATTCTTCTTGTGATGTGACCTGGTACTGATATTATTGGCAGCGGGTATATTGTCCCTGATCGGACAGGGTTCTATCTTCACTTTACTTTGTTCTGAGATACGAGGTGTCAAAGTTTGCAAAGACGATTTCTCATCAACTATTTACCGATTTCTGATTTTGGAGTTGAATTTTAGTTTAACATATTTTAAAGGAAAATATTTAAATGGAACGTGTACTTACCAATTTAGAACATACATAAATGTGTAGATAGAACCATATGCAACCAGCTAGGGCATAAAAATTCATTGCATAAGGTTCTAACTACATTTACTTAATGCCATACCAAGAGGGCCACGTTATAATCCAATATTTTCCTTTAAAACATATTAAACTAATTTACGCAACATTGAACCTCAAAATCAGAATTTGAAACCGATCATGGGAATTCGTCTTCGCAAACTTAGATCCTTAAATTTTCTAATTTCTTCAGATAGCCGACTGAAAAATGCTTTTCCTTTGTAAGTATAATAATAATGTTAAGCAAATTAAGCATTTAATGTTTACTGAACAAAACATATTTACAATCGTACATCTTGTAGAAGAAAAAACTTCACTTGGTGTATAATATTTTCAAAGCTTTATTTAGAAATAGTGGACGAAATAAAGCATTTAAGATTAACAATGGAATGAAATATTATCACAAAATTTTCACCGCGATATCAAATTTAGAAGCAAAATGTAATATATGCGGATACATGTAATATTTGACGGCCGGCGTAGTCCAGCGGTAAGGCTCTTGACTAGCACTCCGAAGGCCGCGGGATCGAATCGCGGCGTGGCAAATAAATTTTATTTGATTAATTTATGTTATTTCACAATTTATTCATTTAAAAATAATATATAGTATATTTGCGGCACGTTCCAGAGTGAAAGATACTCTCAGTATCGCCCTGGTGTAAGACCATCATTCAGAATTGAAACGTTGCTTGAAATGGCTTAAGCCGTGTTTGGTGACCAGATCTGAATAGCCAGGTACTTCCCCACCTTCCTCTTCCCTATCTCCTTCCCCTCCCCACTACCTTCAGCCTCACAACATACCCCAATAGGGGATGCCATAGGCCCACTGGCTTCAGACGGGAGCAGTTGGGACTCTTGTGCGGTATTCATGTAAAAAAAAAACATGATCTACTTTTTATAAGAAATCGAAAATATTATCAAGGAATTAAAATCCCCCGCAGAAAAGTATATAAATACACATTAATATTACCTATAACTCTTGTTTCAATACCAGCCATAAATATATTATATAATTTCAAGGTTCGGACCTTATTTGTTTAAGCCGTGGGCCCATTTTATTTGCTATTTTAAAAGGAAAAAAAATAATATGTGAATCTTACGGCTGAATAGGTAAAACCGCATTCTGGAACTAATATATTATGTTAATATTTTACTTGCGACCAAATAGGTCATATTGCATTCTGGAACGAATAACTCTCATTGGATTAATGGCAGGTGTTACGTCTTAAGCCACTGTAACTTTGATTTAGTTAACAGGGGAAAGATAAATTTCTTTTTATTTTTCTTTGCTGACGAAAAATAACACAGTAATGATCTAATCAAGAACCCCCAGAAGCGGGGCCGACGGGACTGAAATAAAGGAAGAAAACATCTCAACTTCCAAATTTGATCTCCGTGTGGCGTTTTAAAGATGAAAAAAGGAACTCGTTTTACATTTTGCTGGAGTAGCTAGCGAACGAAGTTTCCTTTACTTTATTACGGACGTAATAAGGAGAAATTCTCCCGAAACCATAAATAAGACTACAAGGAGTACAAGTAGAGAACCCTCCAATTTTAAAGGCACTTTGAATATTATAATGGGACGAATTAATTTTCATAAAGTGGCACTTGAAATTTTAAATAAAACCCCGTTTCAGTCAAATATTTATCAAAGAAATGCATTAAATTTCCTTTTTAATATTCCGCTCGGGTTTAAGTGTTTATGTTCGGGTCGGAATCTATAATTTTTGAATATTCAATTTACGACTAAAGTTTTAATTGATTCTATCGGATAAAGTGTGACCAAAAAATTTAACGACCAAAATGTACATAAAATCAGGAAGATTTATCAATTTGCATGAGCCCCGTCTATTTGGACAGAACACAAATGTTTTAAGCAGGATTGAGTTTAGGCTCTCCGAGTTATAATCGGGTGCGTATTGGACAAAATGGTTGAATTCCGTTAAAATGAACCTTGGACCAAATATTTAAAAAATATTTACGTATTTTGCACTGCTTGTTTTGCGAAAAACTGCCGCTTCTCATAATTAGACGAAATTCAGAATCCGAATACTTTGTTTTAACCAGTACATTTTTCTCCACCTCGTCAATGCCATAAAGAATCTTGAAAGGTTTCAGAAAAATCTTTGATCGGGTCGAAAGTTCACAAAATTATTACCATATCGATATCGATAAATGATGACATAGGCCTTGAAGGATTCTTTTTCCTCACTATTTTTTTACTTTAGCTTCATACGGGGGACCATAAGGAAAATAATTCCTCCAAGGGCCTATGTCATCTTTGGGGATGCTGTGTGGAGGGTCTTTTTAGGGGAAGGAAGGAAGGGAAGTTCTACCAAGGAAAAGGGTATGAGGGGTGGGTAGGAATCTGGGGTCAGTGTGTCCAGAAGTGACGGATGAATGAATCTAGCCTTTTCACTGCGGTGCAAGGCAATGTTCCGAGAGAGTCCTGCTGGAGAGGTCAAAAGATCACCACTTGTTGGTGGGCAGAGACATCTACCGCCAAGATCTGGACAAACCTGACACCATGAACCCGGGCACCACTGCTAAGCCATCAAACGTAGCGAACCACTTGGGGTGACCTATGGCAGAGGTGTTATTTATCCAATAAATGTTGGCGGTACTCATAACCTGCTCAAGACCTTGTCTGAATGGCGTGCAAGATGGATCAGCCATGTAATACGACAAGAAGGCCTCTTGCATGCCATAATGGATGGTATGACCGAGGGGACCAATTCTAGGGGACGCCCACGCCGAGAATACCTGGAGGACCTGCTGGTGGACGTGCGCTGCTCATTGTATGCAGACTTCAAAAGCGCCGCACAAGACAGGGAAGAATGGAAGAAAAGAATAGAGGAAACTGCTGCAAACCAATCCCAGGATTGAAACCAGAGAGAGAGACCCATACCCGCCTCCCGAATTGAAAATTGCCAGCTAATGTAAAAAAAAAATTGCTAGATCCATACGAAAAACATAATGACACAAATGTTGTATAAAACCATTAAATGTATTTGTATCATACAAGGCAAACAAAATATTAATATACATTGAAAGCTTTTACGGAAAATTTTAGTATTGTAACGTACTGTACGCCTTGTACATCAAATCAACAAAAACCACAGAAAGCATACCCTATTACTCAGGATAATCCCCTTAAAATATTCCGGATAATGGAAACCCGAATGTATCACGGTATATTATAAATACCCCGCTCTAATATAATTAGTGATTACATCATGCTATTGCTCTCTATGCTAAATGTATTATAAACAAAATACACTTACGAGCTAGGTCTGGCTTTGAACAAGTCAGAGCAATCGATCATTCCGGGGCAAATAAGATTCTGACACGTGAAAAGCAATTTTATTTTGACAATAAAGCCGTACTCCTTGCTTCGCGGGCCAACATAATATATGCGTGTCAAGTCGGCAATAACTCAAACTTGGGCTCATAAACAATAAATTAATTTTCTAAATTATACCAAATGAACAGGGAACTAATCTAGCCACGTCAAAATGGCGACATATTCACGAATAAATCAATTCGAATGTAATATGTAATTAATTCAACGATTGCCATTTTTACCCCACTTACGCAAAGCTAATCTAGGAGAAGGCAGAGTATAATAATAATAATCAGTATATATTTTTTATTTACTAGTTTTTATCCGTGAAAAATTAAGGGCCATAAGTTGACCGGCCAGGATGAAAACTGAGAATTTTTGAGGAACGTTTGCGCGGCCTTTTTGGTTCAACTTCATTTTGGATTTGAAGCCAAAATAATTAAACAAACTGAATAATTCCTTTTTAAACAAAATGTAAAGCAATATCTTTTACGGATGCGCCCTACTTAATTTATATATATGTAAAGAAAACCACTTATGAGTGTTTTCCTTAACATTGTATTTGCTGCGTCACTGAGTAAGTACTGAGCTAGTTAGTGGCCCACTAGATGTCAGAACAAATGAATCGAATTAGGAAAATATAACTGTCAGAATTATTGGATTAACAATTCCTGAAAACATTATCTTATTTTATTTATTATTTATTAAAGAAACCTGAAATAAGGGCTTTAAATGTTGTTTCTTTTGTTTTTATAGAGAAACGCAATTACGCCTTTGTTTTATGCAAGAATATAAAAAAATCATTATATACATTTTAAATTATAAATTATGGACCATTAAAGAATTAAATTTTTACGATAAACTTTGACAATTTTTTGTGAGTTGAAACAAAAAATATAATCTTAACTAATCTATCATTCAAATATAATTAAATAAACAATTAAAAAAAACATGGTGAAAAGAGTTTTTTGTTTCGAAATTTAAAAATTTACATGCGACAAATTTGTGTTCCGACGAAAATTGGTCGTTTGTAATTTGAATTTATGCCCATCAAAAACCTTTCTTTAACAATTTAGTTTTTTTAATATCATATTTCAATATATTTGTAATTATAGTAAATAGAGTAAAATTATTTTTTTGAATAAATATCTTTAACTCACGAATAATTTCCAAATTTTCCCTAAAATAGGGCTTTAAGGCCTTCGCTCTTGGAGAAACCGAAAACTGGTGGCAACACAATTCACGGGGCAACTCAACTTTACGATTTCAGTAATTATATCAGCTTGTTCAACAAAAATATAATTTTTTAACAATTTTTCAATTATCAACCTTATTATACGAGTATAATAATAATTTATCAACCTACTGAACAAATCGAAATTTTCCTTCTCTGACATGTGACACAAACTTGACAGGTCGTGAGGCGTAACCATGGCGACCTGTCAACCTGGCAACTGAAATGCGAGGCATAATCATAGAAACCTGCCAATCTGGCAACTGAAACACGACTAACACTGCGACTAGCAGTGACAATGACAATGGCGTCGCCCTTGATAACTGGTCTTTAACAAGTTGCCTATGGACCGCCAATGAAATTGGCATTCTCTGTGGATAGCGATGGAGTCGCCAACTGTTTGAACTTTTTTCAGTTTTTCCATGAGCTAATGGATTTAATGGCATATGTTTTATATTTAAAAATAAAAACAATAGAACAGCACATATCCGTAATAGATATTTGCTATTCCTTTTGATTACAAAAATAATTTTTCAGTTTGGTTGGGTATGTTGAGCAAATCCAAAATTAAGTATTGTGTGAAAAGGACCGTACAGCCGTTCCCCCTAATAAAAAAAACATTTAAATGTAGGGAAAAAAGAAAGTTAATTCAAAATCAGTCGAGAAATATGAGACGATTTTTCAATATGTGGGCTCGAGAAAAACGAGGAATCGCAAAACGAATCAACTCCCTAAAGTTTAGTCAACGAATATGAGATTATTGGCCGTGAAAATCTGATTTTTTATTCATGTTGCTGTTGTACCTTTATAAAAATAAACTTTGAGGACATTTTAGTAAGTTTTAAACTTGTTATACGCGCATATACTCATCACAAAACTTTTATTTACGAACATTAAATTACACTGGTAAATGTAGAGGAAATTCACCTCCTTTCATTTAACATTTTAAATCCAAAGCATATAATTATTTTGTTTTAAACTGGTTCCTCTTGACTGTACTTTGTTATTTTGTTCTTTGTTCGATTTACTGTTTACTGGAAGAAAGATTTAGTTTTATAGAATAGGCCACTTCCATGGATTTCATAACGACTTTCTGATTTCAGGCGAATTTTTGAATTTGACATTTAACATTCACTAGATTTATTGTTTGTTCTCTGCGAACTTATCATTTGGTTTGACGTTTTGACAGATGTTACAAAGAGAACCCCGTACATTTTATGCCTTCTATATCTGTTTTAGAAGTGTAATGGTAAAAGTGCTGATTTTAACAAAATCAAATTTAATAAAAAATGTAATAATTTTTTTTTTATTATTCTACTTCTAAATTTAGAAGTGTATTACATTGGATTCAGTCATATATAGACGTTGAACATTATAATGATTAATGATCAATAAGATGGATCAAGGAAAAAAATATTTATGAGATTTAATATTTTTGGTATGCTTCGTTATTCTCTTCTGCCATTCGTGTGGAAAACGTACTTTTTTAAAAATGATTTTAGGCTATGAAATTATCGTTTTTTCGCGCCCATAAAATTATGTACCGTCTTTCCGGTTTATAAAAAATGGTCTGATTTTTCGGATTGAAATTTTTAAAAAATTAGCAGGGTTTCAAAAATACGATTAAAAAAATACAGTCCTAGAATATTTGCATAACCGGAAAAAAAATTAAAAATGTAATGCAAGTGGGCTATTGTTAATCAGTTCTAATTTTTAAAGTATATTTGAGGATTGCCTTCTTGGGCTTTAACTTTAAAGATATTTGGCGTCTGTTTTATAACTTAACTAAAATTGTAATTACCAGTACTTTATTACAAATCTATTCTTATTTTTTGACACATAGTGTACGGTAAGATCAGTATTACTAAGAGAGATGTAAGTTAGTATGTTTATACTCTGTAAACACCACACACTGTGGAAGTACGTTTAGTAAGTGCACCGCTAAATAGATTATTTAAATGCTTTCATGTTCAATGCCTTCATGTTAATACCTTCAAGCAAGCAAGGCGTAAATGAAATGGTGAATATGAAATTAATGTCTGTAAACTAATGTTTATTTTTTAATATCGCCGCCAAGTCCTAGACACCCCACCTAGATCCCGGGCACCTCTGATAAGTTACCAAACGTTGCGAGCTACTTGGGGTGATCTATCGCAAAGGTGTTGGTTACCCAATAAATGGTTTATAGCCATACTCGCCTCCCAAGTTGATATGTTTATTTTTAAATGTTTCTACTGTACCATTTAATTCATAGGTTAAATATGCATGAGCACAGTAATCCAGTTCTAAACATCATGAGATAATAGAACTTCATAATATTCATACTTCACTTTGGGAGGCGAGTACGGGTACCGCCGCCCCAGGAACCATTTATTGGATAACCAATACCTCTGCCATAGGTCACCCCAAGTGGTACGCAGTGTTTGATGACTTAGCAGGAGGGCCCGGGTTCATGGGGTGAGGTTTGTTTGAGTCTTGGCGGCGGATGCGTCTGCCCAACAGCTACATGGCAGGCTGGATCAGGAGAGAGTGGTTGTGGTAGTCTCTTTGACTTCCTAAGCCATACTCTCTCTGAACATGGCCTTGCACCGCAGTGGGAGGGATGGATTCATTCGTCCGTCACTCCTGAACACACTGAACCTGAGTTTTCTCAGAAATTCTCCTTTCTTTCCTAAAAATATCCTGCACATAGCATCCCCAACGACGACATAGCCCCGGAGAGGAATTATTTTCCTCAGGGCCTCTTGTGTAGAACTAATTGTAAAAAAAAAATCTAGTTATTTGAAAATATTATTTCAAATGATACATTTTTTTCTGTCGAAGGTTGCGCTAAGCCAAATACTAACATGAGTAAGTCATCAAAAGTGCGAAATTATGTGAATTTATGAAGGTACATAGAAGCATTATATTATTGCGATGTAAGTAACGAGTAGTACCTATATGTAGGTAATTAATTAGTGACAAATGTAACCATTGTCACATACGAAAATATTTTATTTTTGCTTACAAAATTGTCTAGTCATCTGAAATATTATTTTGCAAATGTCATCCAATTTTTGTAAGGCCTCGTTTGCCCCTCAGAGAATTTAATTTTATTGTCTGACCGGAAAAATGGGCGGAAACTCCCACATGTAATAGGAATATTCGTTTGCCGCCGCGCCACACCGCATTGGAACAAAAACCCCAAATGAAAAAATGTTTCCTTTGTTGTAGGTTTCACCTCTTACTTATAAAGGTATTTAAGGACCCCTTTCAGATATAGATATTTTAGCAATTTTCGAAATAAGAGATGTATATGAAATAAAAATAATGTTTTTTTTCACGTAGATAGATATCCAATAACCACACCCTATATCACACCCCTATATAACCCGTTTGATCACAGGAGACAAAATTTGTCCCAACTAACATACGTCTCATTTAAATCGCTTTAACGCCATTACACTGTATTTTGCTGTGTATCCAATAACCACACCCTATATCACACCCCTATTTAACCCGTTTAATCACAGGAGACCATGTTTGTCCCAACTCACATACGTCTCATTTAAATCGCTTTAACGCCATTACACTGTATTTTGCTGTGTATCCAATAACCACACCCTATATCACACCCCTATTTAACCCGTTTAATCACACGAGACCATGTTTGTCCCAACTCACATACGTCTCATTTAAATCGCTTTAACGCCATTACACTGTATTTTTGCTGTGTATCCAATAACCACACCCTATATCACACGCCTATTTAACCCGTTTAATCACAGGAGACCATATTTGTCCCAACTCATATACGTCTCATTTAAATCGCTTTAACGCTATAACACTGTACTTTTGCTGTATTTTTATGACTTGTGTGCTGTTTTATCTAATTTTATTTTTATTATTTCTTTATCTGTTTAAAAATCATCTGTCATGAATTAATTGTACCACCAAACATATAAAAGCCCTTTGGGCGTTACATAAATAAATTACTATCACGGTGAGAAATATATTCTAAACGGTGTTAGAAAGGCAAAACAACACGCTTTATATGCAAATCTTAAAAACAGCCACCGAAAATATTAAATTTACACCTTTATGAAACCAAAGTTTTGAATGGCAATTTGAAAAAAAAAATTGAAACTATTGATGCTTTTTATTAATTATTTTCTAATGAAAAGATATAAAGTAAGGTGACAGTAACGTTTATAATATATTTGTCTAATAAAATATGTGTGTTTTTTTGTCATTTGTTTTTGGGGTGTTATTACGTGTTGCGCTACCTTCTCCTTTAGCCAACGTTTCGGACAGCGTTACAGTGTCCATCATCAGGGCAGATGTGTAAATTGTAGTGGTGAAATGTGTGCTTAAGTACTCCGAAGCAATACCGTGTGCCAGCTCCACTCCACTGCGAGCTGGCAATACAGAATACTTCAAGATGGTTTTCTGCATTTAGCTTTAGAAACGTTGGCTAAAGGAGGAGGTAGCGCAACACGGCATAACACCCCAAAAACAAATAACAAAAATACTTTCGGCCGTGAAAATCTAAAATCATATGTGTGTTTTTATTTATTTCATTTTATCAGTAATTTTTGTCAAAAAAAATTGTCTTGTAATTTTAGTCAGTAAGATAGCCATTTTTAAAATGTTTTTATGTTAGCTTGGAAAATTTTTGTACTTCAAAAATTACGTTTATTTCAAATTACGAATGAAAGAAGAAAATAGTGTGAGAAGAATATTCGACGCAAATGTGAATGGAAGAAGAAGTCGGGGTCGCCCGAGGAAGACATGGCACGATCAAGTGAATCAGATACTTGCGTCGGGCCATGTCAAAAGTCAGAATAATAGAACAGTATTGTGTATTTAACCGGTCAGTGGTTGAGTGGGCATAGCTAACCCGAGCGTCGCGTGTTCGATTCCTCGGCTGGCTAAGTCCTCCATGACAACACAAGCAACATTTTCTGCTTTCTGTGATGGTAGTAGGAGATTTTCAAACATCGGGAATGTTTGTCTTTCTTTTTAAAAAAAGAGATAAATAGTATTATGAGACGTTGTATGAATGTGAGTGAGGTAAAGAGTGTGTGCCAAGACCGAGTTGCTTGGCGGTCCGTCCTCTCTGCCTGCCCCTGCGGGGAAATGGTGTGATGGTTAGTTAGTTATTTAGATATGTTTAGAAATGTTGCATTTATTTGAATTTTATTGTAAAGCCATCTGAAAAATATCATTTTCACTATCTGAAAAATACGCCAAATTTCTGTAGGGTGTGTCTTTGGGGTGTGAAATAAATTGGAAAAATGTAATTTTCACACGCACGTCTCAATAAACTGTAATATAATGAATTGAAATATAATATGAAAATATAAAAGTTGAAATTTGAAGTTTTTCAAGTTTAATTATATTATTATTTTATTTAAAAAAACAGTTTATTCGCGAACAGGTTCTGCTGCTAATTATAGAAGTTACTGATTGAATTTGCTGAAATCTGAGTGTGATCTCCATGACCTTTCACAAACCGAGTGAGTGCTCTGAATCATCGAGACAACGTTTAAATTAGATGGGTCCGGTTAATACGTAATTTTAATGTTCAATAACTATTATTATTAATTTGTACCTTTTGTTTTTAGATTTGTGTAATATTACGCAATAACACAAGGAAAAATCTACAATAAATTAATCTACAGTAAATTAAGAAAAATATAATGCATATATGCATAAATTATAAACTTAAACTGTTGTTTTTCCAATAAACAAATAATAAATAAATCAATGAAAAGGTATCCCCACTTTCTTGCGCCTACGAATTTGACTAAAATATACACAAATTTTTAATTTGGACACAATGATAATGTATAAACTTGAACCCCTGCAAGTCATAAACTTACCCACAGTAACAACACGATAAAATACACTATTCTACTCAACCATAAATTAACTATCGATTTGCCCTCCCATACCCAATTCCAATCCCAAAGTGACTCCACCTACGAGAAATTTCATAATACAAAATACAACTACCCATCGAATTCCGTTGCATTTCTTGCGTGACGTAGTTGTTTTACTAGGAAGAAATTAAACATTTTTTTATCAAATGTTACTTTTTTCGATACGCTGCCTCGAATTCATATGTTATGTACATATTTTTTAAGATATTCATATAACTGATAAAATTGTTAATAATAAAGTCCAAGATAGCCCATACCTAAAATGTTTCTAACTGCCTGAAATTTGTGTTTTAAAAATGATTTTCGCAAAGCTAGTAATTTCGTTACCGCGAACTTGATGTATAATAAATTAGCTTCACGCAGACCAACTAAAGGTACAAACCAATGCTTCTTGCGATCTTTTGACTGCGAGATAAAGGACTTTCTTTTTGATAAATCTTCTCGTAAACCAATATTTTTGGTTCCGGTGTCATTTTTAAGACCTATACGCCCTGTCTAGATATATTTGGCCGAAGATTCTACTGCAACATTGATAAGCGTATCTACATTAGCTACTCTCCGACACAAAGATTTCACACTATGGGAAATCAGTACTAGAGTGATGGTGACATATTTAATATCAACTTGACGAGAATTTTGTGGATCAGAGAAAATATTTATTCCAACACTTAGTAAACACATTTTGTATTTTTGTAAATCTATCAAATTACTGTAGTATTCAGTTTTTGTTTCTTGTATTTTTATGAATTGTGTGCATTTTATATCTGATGTAATTTTATTTTTATTCTTTCATTCTTAATAAATAAATAAATATTATTATGTTAGCTTGCAAAAGATGTAAGAATGGAAAAAGTTCTGTACTTTCAACTTTTTTAGCATTATTATCGAATCATAAATAGATTTTAAAATTTTTATTATTGTGTATATTTATATCACTAATAATTTATATTTAACAAGGTTAAACAATATTAATTTATTTATTAATTTTAATTAATGCGGTGTGGGTCTGTTTCGGTGTAAAGAGTGGAAAGCCAAAATTTTAAGCATAAGGGCTCCAAAAAATTAATTTTCTAAGCACATTAGTTTTTACCGGCTAATAAATTGGGTCAACATAACACAAATAAATTAATATTAGGTAGGGGTAAGTAAAATCAAACAAATAAGCCGTCTTGACTGGCATAGGTACATAAGAAATAAAATTGAAAATATACTAACATTACAAGATACAGACTGAAACCTAAACCACGCAACTGGACTAAAAAAACAATATAAAACAAGTTTTAAGATTTTCACGGCCAAAAGCATTTTCGTTATTTGTTTTTGGGGTATTATGCCGTGTTGCGCTACCTCCTTCTTTAGCCAACGTTTCGAACATCGTTGCAGTGTCCATCATCAGGGCAGATCCGGCAGATCAGACACATCTACCGGATCTGCCGGATCTGCCCTGATGATGGACACTGCAACGATGTCCGAAACGTTGGCTAAAGAAGGAGGTAGCGCAACACGGCATAACACCCCAAAAACAAATAACGAAAATATAAAACAAATTTACAATAGAGAACTCCAGTCCATTTTTTAATTGTTTTAATGAATAATGACCTTCTAACTTAAATAACTGCATTTTTATTTTTATTTTTAGAGTTTTTTTTAATAGTTAAAATAATTGTGAAAGTTTTAATTTTTAAGACCCCCGAAAACCACCGTATGTAAGGTGAATCGTGTGACTTCATCACTCCTGAAAAATTAGTATAGGACCGGGCAATCAGTTGATCTACTGCCGCCATTTTGAATTCCGTTGTTCGAAGTATTCTCCCTAGAAATAGTAATACTATTTTTTTTGTGCAGTAGTTTTTGAATATATCAATAATTGAGATAAACTAATAAGAGGTATCTATCTTTATTTTTGAAACATTATTTAGGCCTAAATAAAGTTTCAATAAACACAACAAATCTATAAACAGTATGTAAATAAACGAATAAATTAATACGATTGCTTGTGTCATATCATACATTCCCATACAATGACTTTAATGTGACGTCACGACACGTTGAACTGTGACGTCACCTTGACGGCGTGTTTTTACGACCCGATTAAAAATGGACTTTTTAATTATTTTTTTAAAACTCTGCGTTTAGTATTATTGAATAAAATTTATATATTCAGAATCAGCGTTTATTGGTCTATACGAACATATTTTTTAAAGCCAGAATATTTTTCACTGGAGTTCCTTATTATTCATATTACCATGAAATCCTCAGTATGATAGATCCCATTGAGGATAATTACAAAAAAGGAAGATAATAAAACGTCTGACAGTATTAATACCCTAGTGACTGTACGGTTAAAATTAAAAATAATACATCTCTGACGACGCGCCATAAGGAAACCATCTGTGAACATGAAGTTTGTAATTGAGCTACTATCGTAATATAACCGAATTTAAGCAAGTTGCTAATTATGCCAAAAGATGGCACTACTTACGTTAACAGCGACTTTAATAATATTATTTTATCATCGATACAAATAACCGTTTGATAATTGGCCTCACCGTAATACAAATTAGAACACTTCCTGAACTTAGTAATATTTAACATAATTTGGTTTAATTTTCTTTTTAAGACTTAAAGTAATATAAAACGACAAGATGATAAGTCATACGAAGTGAGATTAGAAAACTTTAAGTTTCCTCCACGTGTTCGTTTGTGGTTTTGTCTGTCTAAAAACTCATCTTTAAAACTACTTAAAATACGAAACTTTGATCACCCATTAACTAATTTTGGCGATGAATTGATTGAAAAGCAAAGGAAAGGTAAACACAAAAGTTTTAAGATTTCCAAATATAAGTAAAACTGGTGAGAGTTAGATGGTATCATTTCTATCTTTGGTTAGTGGTTAAATACCAGGGTCAAAGATAACTTTGAATAAGTTTACTCAAACAAACCCCGAAGAAGAAAATTACCAATAGATATATAGTAAAGATAAGGAATATTAAGCAAATTAAATTTTGAAAGCCAATGGCGGAAATTTTAATAAAAAAACGCAGGTTTGTTTTATGTACATACTAACATATGTATATGCTAATTCGATTTTTTTAAGTGATAATTTGAAAATAATTGTAATTAGCACAGTCAAAGATCTCAAAAATATAAACATGTTTTTTTAAATGTATTTTACTGCAGTCGGTACCTACTCTCAGGTTACAGCAAATATGTCCAAATTGTCAGGTAAATTTTGAGTTTGATTCAACAGCAATAAAAAATAACATTAAAATAATAGAAATGATAAATGTTTATCATAGATAGAGTAACGTTATTTTATGGTTAGATTCTAGAGCGAAAATTTCGGACAGACTTGCATTGGAGGATATCCATCACCTACCCGCGGTATGGTATAAGTAACAGATGGTTACTCCTTCAAGGCTCTCGCAAGATTCTTTTTTTTTTGTTAAACGAAGCTACATTTATTTATTTTGAACGAATCGAGAACTCCAGTATCCTTGCATACGTTGTTAGAAAGCAGTATGCAAGTGAAAAAACATAATAGAATAAATCAGGTTAGTAATACAAGCAAAAATAATAGTAGAAGCAAAATAAAACTCGTTCAAGAAGCTCATGAGGAAGCATTGCATCATGTGAAAAACCCTGTTAGCACCTGTATAAATAGATAAAAACCTACAGACTTGCAGTTTCCATCATCAGGGGGGGGGGGGGGCAGAACTGCCCAATTGCAATATCGTTGCAAGATTGTTCAGAAACGAGGAGTTAAAAAAAACATAGCCAAACGTCCAAGCAACCAAATAAATTTAATGTTTATTCGCCGTATAAATAAAATAATAACTGCTTCCATAACAGCAAAACTTTCCAATAAAATCAATCGTTCCAAATAAATACTATGTATAAATAAAATTCATCGACTTAAATAGTAATTTGTCACGTCAAAACCTTTGTAAGCACAAAACGTCCAGTTAAAAATATATCCGGGGGAGAAAGCCTTTAAATCCCTTGTAATCATTTAAGGGTAGGTCCCGGCAATATTATTCAGCTAAATGTTAACTTAACGATCTAGTATGTTTTGTTTTTAAACAATGAGAGCCATAATTCTGAATAAAAGTGTGTGTGTGTACCATCACCGTATATTCACATAAGCTCGACGTTCATTTAGTTGACAAACCGACCCGTGAAATGGCTTTGGCATTCAGTAAATTGTTTTTCACGGATTATAAGCTTTGTTGGTTTCTTGTTTCCTGCGATGGGATATAAGAGGAATGAAAACTGGCAAAATGACGAAAAAAACACATCCGCTACTTTTTGGAATAAATTAAGGCTTTTGATTTCGAATTGGAGTCTTGCAGAAGTAATTAACGTTTATGTAAATCATTTGAATGTTTTTTTTTTGATGTCGGCAATCGCAATTTATATAACGCTGTTTTTAAAGGAAACAATGTACATAAAGATTTTTACGGCAGGTTTTGAGATTCTCGCGAATTTCGCTTATTATGTGTTTTGATGTTGAATCTGTACCTGTAATATTTTTGGGATCCTAGTAAAAAGTGCATTGTTTTACAAACCTATCATTATCTTGGGTACCCGACATCTTTATAACTACTGAAAAATATCGAACGAACAGTAAAGTGATATAGCTAAATTTTTCATAGATTTATTCAATATTTCAACACTCTCAAGCTCTTGATATTGATGATGACTGAACTTGAAAATCTGGTTCGAAAAAGGTTCACAAATTTTATGACAGCAGAGATCACAGCTTCAGAGTTTGTCTGTTCATCGGTTCCTAAGATTTTCTGATTTACATGAGATATTTTTAATTAATAAACCAACCACTTATGTACATTAAATAACTTAAAGTTAACAATTTTTTTATGTTTAAAAGTCCGTTGAAAATTGAAGTTATTCTATTTTAACTAGCTAATTAATTAACCATCACGTCCTCGTCGTTTTCTCGCAGGGGTAGGCAAAGAGGAAGGTCTGCCAAACAACTCAAGTCAAATTTAATAATGCGTTATTTAGTTCTGCCAGTATTTTAGTTTTTATTGCAGAAATATATAATATTTAGCAGAACTCAATAATAACATTAAAAATTGATTTCTTTTAAATACATTTTTTAAAAAGTTTGAAGATTGATGTTGCACAGTTTGGGATTTAAAGTGATAGCATTGATTACCTAACGATAAAATAAGATACTAGGATGATAGACGAGAAAAATATGAACTTATTAAGTTTTTTGGTTCCTGAAAAAAAAAGTTACTGAAACCATAGTAAAAAAATTCCTATTTATAATTAACTTTAAACAAAATGCTTAACTTAAATCATTTTCTTTCATCACATTACATGCATATTCTTGTAAACAGAAGCTACTTCTTTTTATGTGAATGTTTATATTTTGAAATAGACACTAAGAAACGAAAAATAAAATAAATATAATGTAATACACATAAACTGTGTTTTTCAACAATCACGCGTTCGTTTACGAGTTTTGTTGAAAGAACAGGATTTTTTTTTGTAAAGACCTGGCTCTTCAACTAACGTATGTTTAGTTCCGAACAAGTTTAAAATATTTCTTTAGAGGTACCTTGAATTGAAGCTGTTTATAGATGACTCCGAAAGAAAATCTGTAAAATATGAATTTCTAAAAAAATATTAAATAAACACAAAAGCGACTCGGAGTGAAAAAATATCCTTTCTTTAGAAAAAAGAACAAAGTTACATAAAAAACGGAATATTTTGTTTATACCTGAAATTCCCTAAAAGAGTTCCTTCTCAATCATTGGGTACTCGGAAATTCCAAAGAAAATACTTCCTTTCTACAGGACACATCTTAAAAATATTATAAAAAGATCATGTTTCCTAAGAAAATGATTGTTAGTTGAACGGAGATTAAGAAATGAATGTAACTGAACGGTCATGATCTTTACAGGTATATTTCAACAAAACAGTTTGTAGAATCTTATCATTTTCAAGATAAAGAGAAAAGTTCTTCTATTTAGAAAAAGGCGAATCGTTTTCGCATTGAAATAAAGTAAATTTTATTTGAAAGATTTTGACTAACTAAGGACGCGTTGTTTCAAAAAATTTGAACAAATCATCAAATATTTGTTCTATGAAAGTTCTATTCAAGTACTGTGATTATTTCAGTTTATTATGAATAAACTGACCTATACAATAACAGAACTTGAATAGAAATTAGTATATTATTTTTATTTATTTTAGAATTTTACGCCCGGCTGGACTTTTACATGTTGTTTTTTTATTTTTATTTCATATAACATACAAATAGGCAAAACAAAATCAAAAAACGAAATAAAACAAAATAAAAACAAAATAAAAAACAAAATCGAAAACGAAATAAAATAAAAACAAAATACTCCACCACGCAAGACGAAAAAATAGTACGAGTATAGTAGGAAAAGTACAATCATTCGTAAGATAAGTCGAAGCAGGGCTAGTAAGTAGTTTGTTTAATTAAATTAAATTCTATTTGATGTTCTCATTTCCGATATAAATTGGATAATGACTTATTTATATGTTGAATATGTTAATAACATCTTTGTTGTCATTAACCAAATATTATTGAATGAAATTGTTAATTTTTTACAAACAACCCGTCCTATGTTTCGTAAGGCCGATATAATCTTGCTCTACAAGGTGAAAAGAGAAAGTTAAGACGGTTTAAATACCAGAGGGGTTGTTCAGTGAAAGGAGTGTCAGGAGAATATACAACACGTAAGTGAACGAAGAAGTTCAGAATGTTTTTAGGAAGATACTACAGCACGATCAAATGCTTGAGTCGGGAGTTGGAATAACGGAAAAATTATGCGATGATATATGAATGAATTTGATGCAAATATACAATTTTGATTTTATGAAAGTGTAAATTGGGTAACCTTGTTTAAAATGGCGTGATGTTAAGATTAATTTGAAATTCATTTCATATGAATAACTAACTGCCAGTTGAAATATTTAATTGGAGGGTAATTAAAAATCCTTTGGCCTACATATGTAGAGTAAAAAATTGGCGGTTCTTGGAATTTGTACAAAATAATTTTAGCCACTTCACGGCTTACCACGCTCGCATGAAATACGAATTATTTCGAATCACACGAATTTTCTATGTAGGTACGTGAAAACAGTTGAACTTAATTATTACACACAAATAATCGATTCTCCATAGTAAGTACTAAATGTATTGTACATCACGAAAATGATCAGTATCCCTTAACATGAGCAATTTATAAACTTCGTAATTTAATAGGTAGCAAATATATTATTTGATTTCAAAGCAAAATCTGTTTTGATGAAACTTAACAATAATGTTCGACACCCAAGGTGATAAATAAGAACGATATTCTTAGTTGAGTGTTTTGTCAATTTTTTTCCAACAAACCAATTTAGAATGTTTATACAGAAGTCTTTTTCTCGTGATTTTTACATGTTTTTTTATTTTTAATAAATTTAATTTATTTAACGCCCAGTGGGCTTCTCCATTATTGGTGGTACAATTTTATCATGAAAGATAATGTTGACACTTAAAAAATAAATAATAAAAATAAAATTACATTAGATAAAAAATGCATAAAAGACATAAAAATAGAAGAAACAAAAACGGAAAAACAACGATTTGAAAGGTTTACAAAAATAAAGATGTGTTTGAAAATAGTGTTCCAATAAATATTTTACATGATCAAAAAAACTCTCCAAGTTGATATTAAATACGTCAACATCACTTAGGTTCTAATTTCCCATGATGAGAAATCGTTGTATCGAAGAGTGGACAATGTTGTTAAGCTTATGAATGCTGCAGTAGAAGTTACTGTGGGTATTCGTAAGTTTGTTTGTAAATTTAGAGTGTAGTATTTTGAATAAAAAGGTCTAATCGTTTATTAACGTATGTCCCCTGATGTATATATTATTAGAATATTTAATAAGAAATTATATTTCAAGTCTTCTATTGGGATGTTTAATTCAAAATTTATGAAACGCAGAAATATTTTAATTTTCAATTACAAATACGTACGTTAGATTTACTGCGCAGTTGAGTGATTATAATTTTTATCGGGCATACCTTTAATATTCTGTGGAGTTTTCGTAATATAATTTTTTTAAATTTAATATTTATTTTCCCAGATGTTTTAAGGTTAGGTCATGATCATTGGTCGTTACCGTCAAATTTCAAATGAATTTGAAAAAGAATCAGACAGCAAAAACATTCACAAAATAATTTGGAAGTCGTTATTTTTTTAACAAGTATTCTTCACAAGAAAGTATCTGGAGGATCGCTTTAATTGTATAGATTCAAAAAACCCGAAATCATAACATTTTTTCGTCGTACCGAGAAAGTTTTGGCAGAAAATTACTTTTTCGCTTATATTAATTTAGTCTGTAAGAGTTCTTGTAGGTACTTATAATTCAACCGTTCATTTTAGAAATATTTGTTGAGCTTACGTAATATGTTCCCATGAAATCAAACTTCATAGAATTTTACCCGAAAACACTTTATTTTCAGAAAAAGGTTATTTTTTATTTTCCTTGTTTACCATCCCACTTGATATTTTCATATCCCCAAGTTTTAATATTCCAGCATCTTGATTATTCTGTTTCATGTTATTCTTTTTTACATAAACAAATCTTGAACCATTCTAAATGACCAGGTACTTCTCGAACTTCCTCTTTCAGATCTCCTTTTCCTCCCACTCCCTTAACCAGTCAGGTCTATTTGTCAGTTTTCGGAACAGATCATGAAGGTCTCATGGAAATCGTTTTGTCTCCCTTACTCTAAATGGGTAGAAACGTGATCTAAAATCTAAACGGCGTTAGAAAGAGAAAATACCACGCTTTATTTTAAAACCTAAAAATTGACCCCGTAATAATTTAAATATAAACCTTTATGGATCGAAAATTTACCGCCGCAATTAAAAAAAAAATAATACTTCAGGAATTTTTTATTAAGTTTTTTTACAAGAAAATAAAAAAGTGGGTTGACAATGACGTTTAGAATATTTGCCTATTAAAATATGTATGTGTGGTTTTTTTAACGTAAGTTGAGCAATTTTTGAAACTTTTTTATGTTTGTGTGCAAAAATTTTTATATTTCAAAATTTTGTTTTTCGAATTATATAATTCAAAAGCGTAATTTATCTTTTTTTAAGAGAATATAATCAGAGAAAACCGGAAATATGTCATTTTCAAATCAAATTTTAGACGTATTGACTCTTTTCCACAAAAAAATTATAAATTGATTTCGAAAGATTGTTCTTTGATTCTAGTAAACGCATGTTTTAAATTTTCATGTTTATTTTTAGTATAATAAAGTTATACCGTTGGCAATATCCGTACACTTATTTATGACGAAAATTTCTCTATTTTATCTATCTATTTACGGTCTTACAAATTAATATATTTAAGTTTGTTTTTTATATTCTCATTTTGCTTAGGCATTACTTATGATCAAAAAATAATTACACAAAGTACATAATTTTAATAGTTTTATCATCACGCCTTTAGCATTTATGAATGAAGTATAAATTAAAGCAAATTTGGAATGAAATAAAATCGATATTGAGTTATTATATAAAAAAGCTGGTACGGAGAATTATTAATCTTTTTCATTGGAACCGCCCTGTACGATCGTAAGAACATCTTTCGACTAAATATGGATTTTCGGCCGCTGGCTGGTTAAAGGCCCTTAAAAGTTTTTAGTTTGCGTATACATTCATAAATATTCTGTTTATTTGAATTTTATTGCAAAAAGATACGAGGAAATATTTTGACCCTTTGAAAAAATATTGTTAAGGTTTGAGAAAAAATATTGTTAAGGTTTGAGAAAAAATATTGTTAAGGTTTGAGAAAAAATATTGAAATGTCAACTCTACAATTATTTCCAAATTTACTCAAAAAATTGTCTTTGACGTGTTTATTCCATTTGTTTATGCTACCTAATAACATGTAGTACCCTCTCAACATATTAAAGCTTACTTACTTAGTATGATAACAAGTTAACCAGTGTATATTAAGTGTTTTAACATTTGAACTGTGTATTCAAATCAAATCAAATCAAAAAATATTTATTGTAAAATAAAAATTACAAAAGGTGTAGCTTATGGGTAGACCCCATTTCTTCCAGCTAACCACATTTATTTAATTACAATGTTTATATAATATTATTTGTTTTATTATAATTACAATATTTATACAGATAAAATAACGATATACCAATGAAAAAATAAAAAAATACAAATATATATACCAATAAAAATAGGCGTTTCATTTACGTGAGGTATTCACTCAACGTGTAGTGACATTTATTAACAAGGAAAGTGTTTAGTGACGATTTGAATTTGTGTGTGTCTTGTATTTGTTTAATGTTATGTGGAAGGTTGTTATATACTTTAATGGCCATGTAGTATGGTCCTTTTTGGAATATTGTTTTGTTTGCTTTTGGTATTAATAGGTTTTCTGTGAGCCTTGTAGCGTATTTATATGTTGAGTTTTTTAGTGGGAACTTGTCTGTAGATGATCGCACTAACATGCATAACTCCATTATATATATGTCTGTGACTGTCAGAATTTTCAGATTTTTAAACATAGGTCTACATGAATCTAAACGACCAGAGTTTGTAATTTTTCTTATGCATCTCTTTTGTATGATGAAGACATCTTTGGCGTTTACCGAGTTTCCCCAAAAAATAGTACCGTATTTTATTATTGAATATACATAACCATAGTATGCGGCTATTACTGATTCGGTGTTCAATATTTTTCTCAAGGTACCCAGAACATAAGAAAAACTACTGATTTTTGCTACAATTTTTGAGACATGTTCTTTCCAGTTTATGTTTATGTCTAATTCTATTCCCAGTAGTGAACAGGTTTGGGAAGGTTCGATAATATTATTATTAATGTTTACATTTATATTTATAGGTGTAGCTTGCACTGGACAAAATTTTAAAATTTGGGTTTTGTTTGTGTTGAGTGATAGATGTTGCGATAACAGCCAGTTTGCTATTAATTGGCAAGTCTCGTTAACTTATTGAATTGAATTTCGTTGAACTATGAATGTTGTGTTTTAACATTTGTTACGAGGTCAATCAACGCCGTGATCATAGACGTATGAATATTAATAGACCTGCCCTAAGCGATAAAAGCGTATTATTTCCCACTCCCCATACCGGTTCCATTGGAACCGGCTGGGATCGAGTATGGCTTCGCGTGAATCTAAAAAATGTTATGTCATCATTCTTCTGCGAACCAGCGTCGAGCACTCATCGGTGCATTTTACGAAATAACACGGCAAAAACAGTGGCTTGTGTTTTGAAAACGTGTAAAAATAGAAGTGAAAAAGAGAATAAACCTAATTGTCGTATTACATTCCATAGGAAAGCATTATTTTACTTTATTATAAGCTTATTCAGATCACATAATATGGTCGTTTTTGTAACACACACTATCACTCGAGACACATGGCGTGTGCTCGTCGCTGTTTTATGGGGTAAGTAAATAATGAAACATTAGTAAAAGTGTCTTAACTAAATACGTCAACAAAATATTGGACTATGAAAATAGGCGAACTTTACTTTGCTGTATTTGGAATTTGTAAATTTGTTCATTTCGCGGCGAGCAATTCGCGCTCCCATGTAAAAAGGTCTATTCATTAAAGAGCAGAGTTTACTTTTAAGAACTAAATGGTGATATTATAATGCGAGATGCCCATAAACTCTCAGATTGAGTTATTGACGAATCACATATCACCGAATTCATATTCCCGCTCTGCGCCCCGCTGTAGTTGGTTTCTTTCCCTCACCTTTATGTTCTGGTCTATTAATATTCATATGTCTATGGCCGTGATCCATTTTCTAAAGGATAGCAACTATAATGGTCGACGTCACTGATGCCTCCCAATTTTCATACATTTTATATTAAATGAAAGAACACACTTTGTAAAACACCACTTTTTATTATAATTGATATTTAAAAGCCAACCAGGTTTCGCTCGATCTCGAGCTTCATCAGGGCTATTATAACAACAGTTGTTATAATAGCCCTGATGAAGCTCGAGATCGAGCGAAACCTGGTTGGCTTTTAAATATCAATTATAATAAAAAGTGGTGTTTTACAAAGTGTGTTCTTTCATTTAATATATAATGTCACACCACAAAGTGTTTGCTTCCTTCGATAAAATTTCATACATTTGTTAGAAACCTTGTAAATTAATAAAGAAACTGGTATGCGCTAGGTTTTTTCAAATACTTTTTGTTTTTCAACAAATTTGATCTAATGGGACTTAGGCATCCCTTCCGGAAAATTTTAGGAGGATGAAAGAATGTGCGGTGGAGAAGAAGATCGGAAAGAGGAACGTTGAGTTACTAAACATAACTAAAGCCAGGCCTAGCAGCTGCAGCGTTTTGATTCTGATAATCGATCTCTCACTAGGATTGTGAGAGAACATCAAAGAAGGAGATGCAAACATAAAACATATCATAATTTTATTTAATTAACTAGTTGAAACATGTGAATTAAAAACTAACCAAATACGCATTTCAAATAATTGACTAAAAATGTGTAGGCAGTAGGAAATGCAATCTCGACTCGAGATCGCAAATTCGAGATCACGCGAGTTTAGAAATTACAATCTCGCGAGATCTCGGAATTTTCGGGATCTCGTTAATTAAAAGAAAATATTATTTGAAAGAAAACAAACACCTTAGTCTTTAATATTAGTTACTAAATAATTAACAGTTTTTATTAAATTAAAATAAATTAAAAAAAAATATATAGCTTAAGTAGATTAGAAAGTAATTACGGGTAATTTTGAAAGTAACTTCTTAAAAATCATCGCTAATATTCGTAAATAGTCGGGATAGTTTTCTTTCTTCGATCGACACTCCCGCCTGACCGTCAGTCAGTCGGGAGCAACACTCACGCCCCGAGTGGACGTGTGTAGCGTCGCTAACTACTGTCGCCCAATCCCGTCGATCTCGAACGGGATCTCGTCATATTATGCTTCGAGATTGACCCCGAAAAATGTCATGAGATCTTGCGAGATCGAGATCCCGCGAGATTGGGATTGCATTCCCTAGTAGGCAGGTACTTAATTGCTTTCCACGATATAAAAAAGGTTTTTTTTTAAACCATTAACCCGGTGTGCGCAAATCGATTTTATTTGATTAATTTGTAATACTTTACAATTTATTAATTAAAAACCATATATATTATATTTGCGGAACGGTCCAGAGTGGAAGATACTCCCAGTATCGCCCTGGTGTAAGACCATCATTCAGAAATGAAACGTTGCTTGAAATGGTTTTAGCCGTGTTTTGTGCCCAGATCTGAATAGCCAGGTACTTCCCCACCTTCCTCTTCCCTATCTCCTTCCCCTCCCCACTACCTTCACCCTCACAATATACCCCAATTGGGGATGCCATAGTCTTACTGGCACCAGACCGGAGCAGTTGGGGACTCTTGTGCGGTGTTCATATAAAAAAACATATAGTTAAAAAGTTTCATTTTTTAAAATGTCACACATACGCCTAAGGAAACCTGTTTAATGTGTAAAAAAACTTGCATAAATCGATACAAATTTCATTTTAGTTGAGGTCTAGAGCAGAGGAATTTACCGCTATGCCACGAAGGTCGTGAAAGTTATAACAAAGTGCTGTACTGTTTTTTGCCAGAAAAGGGGTTAAGTAAGAACTATTATGTTAAGGCTATTAATTTAAAACATCAAACACACTATTACAAAATAATTCTAAAACTTAAAAAGACGTTAAGAAACAGCAAATTCTGGGCACAGAAAAAAGCTTCAAGTTATTCCCAGAAGCAATAAATCTAACATTTTTTGCACTTAGCATCGTTTCGATTACAATCCTTTAAAGTAGCCCATTTATAAAAGCCCTGGTTACAAATGTACAGTCGGCAAAAAATGGTTGATGGTTATGATAATCAAACAATACAGCGATATATGACTTGTTTCCGGAATTTTATTGACGCTGTTTCGTCATGTTGTACGCACCATGCCATTCGACGAACAAGACCTTTGGTTAGAGGGCTGGATGCAGCTTAACGATGAATTTAACATATTTCCAAGCACACGAATTTGTTAAATCAGTAAAAATGACTCTTAAAATTTTCCTTTTATCCGAATTACCGGTTTTATATTCACTTACGGTGATCATAATTAGATTTATCACACATAAAAAAAAAATGCTAAACTAACTAACTAACCATCACGCCGTTTCCTCGCGGGGATAGACAGAGAGGACTGACCCCCAAAAAACTCGATATTGGCTCGCACTCTTTGCCTCAATCGCATTCATAGATCGTCTCACACATACTATTCTATTATTCTGAATCAAGGATCTGATTCACGTGCCATGTATTCCTTTACCATTGAATTCTTCTACCATTATCATTAGCGTCATACATTATCCTTACACTCCTTTCTTCGTTCATTCGCTCTACATGCCCAAACCATCCGTGGGCCCTTTTCTTACAATAGCCTGTCATTCTTTGCGGATCTCCACATTTCTCACACGATCATATATGGTTTTACCACACATATTCCTTAGTCTACTGCAATCCATCTTCTCTCAGTTCCATACCTACTTTACTCTTTAAGGCCAAAGACTGGAAAACATTAACCCCAAAAGCAGAACTTGGCTTAAATATTACTAAAAAATGGCTCGATTCTAATTTATTAACTTTAAATATAGATAAAACTAAATTCATAACTTTCGGCATAAATTCGAGAGGCCAACCCTCCAATAACATTAACCTTAAAATACATTCCTGTCAATCAACCATTGATATATCAACACAAACCCCAGGCGACTGTCCCCCAATTACACAAACGGAAAATATTAAATATCTTGGTATATACTTCGACCGTTATATAAAATGGGATAAACATATAGATTCGGTAGTAGGAAAACTAAACAAGTTGATTTACTTTTTTAAAAACTTGAGAAATATTTTAAACATATGTGATATAAAAATATATATACCTCGCACTTGCACAATCCATAATGGAATACGGCATTATTGCCTGGAGCTGTGCCAGTAAAAAATACATTAATACACTGTTTAAGCTCAGAAAACCCTAATAAAAGTAATACTTAAGTTACCAATACTAACACCCACATCAATCACATTCGAAAAATTCCCAGTGCTGAAAATTCAAAAATTACATTCAAAACAAATACTAACTTTCCTTTACAAGAACTTATCCACATTTAACATTTCACAAAACTCTCGCAATACTAGAACAAGACATGCTCTCCAACTACAAATACCAAAAACAAACACATCCTTTGGACAAAAACACTACAGATACCAGGCTATAAAACTATACAATTCTCTTCCTACACAATATAAAACAACTAATATTATTGAATACAAAAAAAAACATAAGAAACTGGCTACAATCTTTCTAACTTTTAATTTATAATTTTTGTCGAATTGAAGTCGATTTTATATTTTGATTTTTATTGTCTCTCTTTTTTATATTAGCTATTAACACTCTTTTGTTTCACTATTCACAATTTATAATTTATAATTTACATCTGAAAAATGTCCTCCACAACACAGGTGAACTCCTAGTGTGGAGGACAATATATTATGCCTTTGTAACGTAAATGTACTAAGAATAAATAAATACCTCACTGCCGTATATCAGTGTAAGTACCAGCACCCTATTGTGGACTGCTAGCTTCGCTTCTTTGGACAGTTTTTTTGTTAGCGCCAATGGCATTCAGACCTCCAGTAATGGAGTTACCTGCATTTGCCTTCTTTCAATTGAATGCTTCAAAATAATTTTGCATACAAATAGGAATTATTATTTCTGTATTTTTTAATGTAGCTATTACTTTGTGGTTATCCATTATAGAAAAATGAAATAATTTAACTTTGTATAAACCACTTATTTGATGCGCAAATCCGACCGGTTTCGGAACAAACGTTCCTTCGTCAGGGAAAGCTTATACTAATTTGTCAGTTTCGAACAATGTTTTATTATGGTAGGGGTGGAGCTGTTATTATTTATTTTTAGCTATTATTTCTGTATTTATCTTTTACCGTAGAACAGAAATGAATTGATCTAAAGTTGCAAAAAATCCCGCGCTCAAATTATGACTCGATACTTATTTTTAAGTTTTTTTGCATTTTTATTTTAATTTTTTTAATCATTTTTCGTTAAACAAAAAAACTCTATAAATAATGTCATGAGTAAAACATTTGTCTTTTTAAAGATAAATTATCAATTTAACCATTAAATACAAGATTACACTTAATCAAATATTAAGGTCAAATAGAAAAGCTCACAACTTACAGTACTGTATTAAAAGCTTATTTATAACTTTAAATTTTACATTAGATTAAGATCAGAAATTGTCACATTTTTAATTTAAATACATAGTAAATACATAGAAACCTACCACTATCGCTTTTTGCGTTGAAAATAACTCTTGAACAAACTAATTGAATTTTATACCGTTCTAATAATCTCATTGGTGAAAGACTGCGTATGGTTTTTTATGCTGGACTAATCGGTTAAACCATATTTTCAAACAGTATAGAAACCTGATCACTTAGAACCAGCGAAAGAAAGGGATAAATGTCTTCGAAATGTGGCGCTGGAGAAAAATATTGATTCCATGTACCTACAGCCAGGCTCACAAATGTATTCATTCTGGAAGAGCTAGGCTTTCAACCGTCTGCCTACATTGTATTTTAGGATATTTTGGACACGTTGCTTGCCAAACTGAGGACTCTAACCTGGAGAAACACGTAATCATTTTTCAAAGAAGAAGCAAGAGTGAAAGGAGGAAGAAATAGAGGAAAGTAACTAATATGCTAGAGTGACCAAGCATCACTAGCATCCGGCATGTAATCGCGAGGATAGCAGAAACCTTGCCCCCATGGAAATTGAAGTAGGGATTACGATTCTCAGAAACGAAGAACCGACTTGTTAACGAAATTCTGTAGAAGAATTTATTTCAAAAGCACCCAACAAATACATTTTTATGGTGTACTAGCTGGTTCCCGGCATGCGTTGCAATGCCATATTCAAATAAATAAATTGTTTCTCCCTGCATGTTCTATCCCGTGCGTCCCCGTTCCCCTCCCGCATCCCCTTCCTCTCCCGCGTTCTCCACCAACCCTCTCCCCTCTCCCGCTCCTCCCTGTCGCCAATCCACCTCCCGCATTTCATACATTCAGTCCCAATACATTCAGTTTTCAAACAGCTCGCGTGCCCTATTACAATTTTTCATTCATTTTTTTTTTATATATTATAAGAACAATCAATCTAATTTGGTACCTAACATAGGTACCTATTTAAAATATGTCTAATTTAAAAAAAATCATAGACTATCCTTTTGTTACAAAAAAAAACAGCTGCCTGTTAAATTCACATTCGTCAATCGTGCGAACTGACAAATGTGCGAAATTAAAATAGTCGTAAAATTTTCTCAAATTATCCAATTATCTTAATTTTTCTTTCCGTAAGAATCTTTTACGAAGTATAAGAAAACTAAAAAAAAAAATATGAATGAAATAGGTAAAGTTGTTCTGAAGTTATGGTGTGACCCAAGGGAAACAGGTATTCATTTTTATATATATGTATAGATGACACTGGATAATTTAGTTTTGACATATTCTCTGCGATTATTTCGTCAGTTAACAAGCAATATATATCCCAGTGAAAACTGTTTGATTCTATTTCCTGTTCAGCTCGGCTATTTTGTATTTTGCCGGAAATGGGAGGAGTCCTTCCGATCTGACTGGAATACTGGAAATTTGAACAAAATGGCGTCGAACTCGAAAAGGTTAAATATTTGAACGTGGAATCACTGCTTTAAATCCTATTCAAATGATTTTATTTCGGTGATATTAATCTCTTAATTTATCATGGAAAATATAATTTAAATGTTTAATTTCTGTTTCAACACTCGTTATCACAGAACTAAAACATTTTAGTATTAAATTATAATTTTTGGTTACACGCTTCCGTGGTAACGTTTATTGGTTTAAATTATCTTATTATATTATTATTTCCATCATGGTCTATGTCATCTGAGATGCTGTGTGGAGGGTATTTTTGAGGAGAGGAAGAAATGAACACTGGTCTTGAAGAGACCCATGTTGTAGGAAGGAGGAAACACAAAGGTCAGCCAATCGTTCCACAGCCGAGCTGTTGAACACAAGAACGAGCCGAAGAAGCGACCCGTTCTCGTGTGACAAATGTCAACCATGTACACATATATGTTAGGCACGCGTTTGGCGCGTTTCCCGACTACGCACCGGTGCCGAAGGGATCAATGACGTTAGTTCCTCGGAGCATCTTCCATTGTAATTTCGGTAGAACAAAGATAGCTTTTTCACCCGACGCCAGTGCTCTAAAGATTGCAATCCATCTGTTAAGTTGGGAGAATTTATCAAACGGACCGACCGTTTCTGTACAAAGTCGACGGTATGTTTCAGATATTTTGGAGTTCCAGACTTCACTTGCGATTTGCACATGGTTAGCAGTTGTGCACTATTAAAGTGACTTTACTCTGGCCTCGATGGAGCTCCCCATCTGAGCTGATCACTTAGAGTTACACCAAACATAGCAGTTCGGAAGAAAGGTGATTTTCAGATTGATTCTAAAGGTTGGCGAGCTACATGTCCAAGGAATCTTAAAATACGTTGTAGCCAAAAGGCGTTGTAAAAAAAACTCTTCTATGTAAAATATCTATGTAAAAAATCAATAAACTGAAACTCAAACTGAAGCTACACTTCATCAGGAATAATTAACTAATAATTACCTGTTTTTCTCTTTCTCTCTATTTATTTTTAATATACCTATATTCATTTCTATTTTATTTAGATTTTTCGAATTTCTCCTAAGTGCACAATATCTTAGTATGTAACCGTATCCTATGTATGTACACCTACACATATAGATGATCCAGAAGTCTCAATTGATACTATTATATACTTACTTATTGCATAATGTTATTCTATTTCAGTTATAATTAGTGTAACTCGCTCATCAAGCACAAGAACTAGCTTCTTCTTTGGTGAGATTGCAATTTTTAAATAATTTCTGTACCGATATGTAATTTCTATAACTCCACTTTACAATTTTATATCTATATTAAATAAAAAAAAAATGTAATTCAGTTTAATTCTCCCACATAGAATGGAGGTCCCGAGTTAGTGTTCCGGTCATAACCTAATCTTTTTAGTTTTCAGTTTCTATTTTCACGATTTTTGAAGATTCTTAATATTTTTTAAGAAAGATTATTAAAAATTAAATGCTTTTAAATTTCTTAAAACACCAGTTACGTAGGATTATTTTGTTGTACACCAGCTACACTTTATTATATAGTACTCACATTTTTTCTTTGTTTTGATGTCGACACTTTTCAGTTCCATAAACAAAATTTACATAAAAAATGTGTTTTTATTTTCCATTCAGTCTTTTGTTATTTTTTGTGAATTCACGTAGGTAACCATTAGCCGTTTTCAAAATAAATTTTCAAATATTCAAAGCTTAGGACGGAAACAATATTGAGAGCTGGAAATATTTGCGTTGACCTAAAAATTTGCAACAGAACGTTCCGTAAAAATTTCATATCCCTTGAGTATTCCGTTTGTGAGCTTTTAGTGAAACTGCCAAAAATACACATTGGAAATATGGAATTATAATATTGGAATAGGACTACACTTTTTTTTAATTTAGCTCCACTCAGGAAGCCCTGAGGAAAAAAAAACCTCCCGGGGTCTACGTCATTGGGAATGCTGTGTGGATGGTCTTTTATGGAAAGAAATGAGAGATAGTTCTAGTCAGGAAAAATATACGTTGGGTGGGTAGAAATCTGGGGGTCAATGCGTTCAGGAGTGACAGATGTACGAATCCATCCCCCCCACTGCGGTGCCATCGCCTTGCACGATGGGTCGAGAGAATCTGCTTGAGAGGTCAAAAGGTCTCCTTAAACCAGTTTCTAGCCATCCGGCAACCCAAGACGTAGACTTACCCCATGAACCCGGGCACTCCTGCGAAGTCACCAAACGTAATTTAGAAATAAACAACAGTTGCAATAATATGGTTTCTCCGATTTAAAATGGAAAAATAAATATTAATATTTATTTAATGAATAACTGATTACTTTGTATAAACCACTATTTTTAAAACAATATCAACATGTTTCAACAACAATGTTGTCTTCATCAGGATATGTTAATATAATATTTATTAATATTTATTAATATTTATTTTGAATTCACGCATTTTTTAAATAAAAATCCACGTCTGTAAAAACTGATAAGGTTCTCAGCGAAAAATGTTTTCCTCAACGTAAGATAATGTTATTTCTGCTTTGATGATTTTAAAAGTTGGTGAGTACATCACACATTCGTGAGCTTAATTTTTTATGCTTCTATTTCACAGCACCAGGTGGTCCACGGGAAAATTTCATATAGTCTTGTAGAGCTTAAAACAGATTGACTGCCGGAACATATTAATAAAGCGATGTAATTTATCCAAAAGTCCACAATAAAGCTACACGGCAGATTTGCGCGTTGAAACATTGGACTTTTGAAAAAATGCAGACTCAGATTCAACGTTGGTATTATTAATAGCTCGTCAGTGTTGCTCGCGCAATACATCCTCCACGGATTTCATAAACGGGTTTGGATTAGGTTCCTAAAATTAATGTTCAGTGTGCACCCGTCAGGAGTGTTAGGTAATATTCGAAAATAGGTTTAAAAGGTAAAAAAATAATTTTATGGTGTTATTTATAAATATCACAATAAGTGTAGTTTTTTTAAATAACGACATTTTGTTATTCATCCATACCTAATTAAATGATAATTTTAAAATGAAGGTAAACTTTCGATCGAACTGGACACACCAGCACATGTATTTTAGAAAAAAACCTTTAGATTAACCTTAATTGCTATAAAAGACAATTTTTTGCATTCGGGGCGACGGAAAACACTGCATTAAAAATTTCAATTGCGTAAAATAAAAATTTACTTTCGCACACGAGAACGCGTCAATTCGCGGCCATTTACAATAATTTCTGTGATTTAGTTACGTTGGTATTTCTGATACTATACGCAGACCTTGATGCTAGTTCGTAGCCGACTTTATGTGAATACATGAAATGGCGCGTAATTTTAAAAATACAAAAGCCTTTTTCATTTCATTTTCATATACATCCCAGGTTTTGAATAGTTTTTACGACAAGAAGGGTTTGTCTAAAGGGTACGTGAAATTTGCATTGCTTAAAAGCCTTTTTGCATATCATTTTATTTCTAGAATTTTGCCTAAATTTTATTTCTAGAAACAAATGCTTACCTAATGCGTGTAGATTACGTGGTAGTCACGTAATTTATAGCTCCTGGTTATGTTACATTAATACATCGGGAATACCAATATAACAAAATGACAGAAATTATTGTAAATGGCCAAGAATTTCCGAGCGATCCTCTATGCGAAAGTAATTTTTCATTAATGTAATTGAAATTTTGAATGCATTATTTTCCATCGCCCCACAAGCAAAGAGTTGTTTTTTGTAGTAATTGAGCTGATTCTGAAGTTTTTTCAAAAAACGAAATTCTTAACAAGCGTGTCCAGTTCGATCGAAAGATTATCAAAACGAAGATTAGTCTCTATAGCGGGTTTTGACTACATTCCAAAACTTTTGGTCTTTTAGACCTTTTGTAAAAAATTATAAATCATATTAAAAATTTAATTTATATTTAGAAATGTATAGTGGTGTATAGTAAGTACAGTAACAGTTTAGTAATATAATATTATTTCGATTTAAAAATAAGTTTAAAAAATATTTTAATAATTATGTCGTTTAGGCTCTTTTATTATTATACCAAAATATGCAATTGATATAGAAATCGCAGTACCTAGGTATCTTTTGTTTTATATTGATTTTACTTTGGTATAATATTATTTACTTTATAATTATTTAAAATAATACTGCATGATATATGTTATGTCTAATTCATATTAATTTCTTATAATTAAAATATAATATGCAAATGAAATCCTCAGCACGGGAGATCCCAGTGAGGATATCATTATCTCTACTTGTTACTATTATTATTACGCACGAGATTTATATATCCGGGTTATATTTTCCCCACAGAAAAAAACTAAACCCTTTCACACACTTCCCCAAATGATCATCTAGTCAATCCACGCTATGCAATTGCACTATATAAGTATTATAAATACAAAACAATACAAGAACAACATGTCAACCTACCAGAGACCAAATGGGAAAATAATTCACTGACTCCAGATATTTTCATATCAGAGGGTTCGGCTCTGTGGAATTCCTAATTTGACCTATAAATCCTACTGATCCCTCAATATAAATATTTAAAAAATATTATTATCATAAAAAAAAAGTTTTCAACTAGCAATAATCGCACCTCGGATAAATCTCATTGGTTACGATATCGCCAATGGGTAAAGTTAAAATTTATAATTTACGGCACCAGATTTAAATGTCCGGTCTAAATTTTCCCCACAGGAAAAAACTAAACCCTTTCACACACTTCCTCAAATGATCATCTAGTCAATCCACGCTATGCAATTGCACTGTATAAGTATTATAAATACAAAACAATACAAGAACATGTCAACCTACCAGAGACTAAATGAGAAAATATTATTATTATTGATGCTTATTGTCTAGGTTTCATTTTGACTCAAGATAAGGGGTTAAATCCAAACTCAGCCGATTTATGAATTATTTTTAATTACATTAACGAATTATTAAAACAATTTCCGGATTGAGTCAATTAGATACTCGCTTGTACCTAGATTGCATGCAGTTGGCTATACTTTCTTTAACATACTAGATGTGTACAACTTTTATATACGAAAACCACTCAAGAGTCCCAGTTGCTCCCGTCTAGAGCCAGTGAGACAAATTGTCTATAACATACCCCAATTGTCTACAACATACCCTAATTTATGAGTATGTTGAGAGGCTAAAGGTTGTTGGGATGAGAAGGAGTTGGGGAAGAGGAAGGTGGGAAAGCTGACTTTTCAGATCTCAGTCACACAAACACGGCCATTTTTAGCAACGTTTCAATTCGTTTCAATTCAATTCAATGTTTCAATTTCAATGGTGGTCATACACCAGGGCGATATTGAGAGTATCATTTACTCTGTAACGTGCTGCAAATAAACTATATATTTAAAATAAATAAATAAAAAAAAACAACGTATATATTACTACATACATAAATTGTATCTTATATTGTAAATTTTAGCGTAGTTTCAATTATAAGTATACTATATATTATATAACCTAACACATAACTTCATCTCTTTATATTGTAAATCTCATTGTAATTCCTCCCACTTGTTATATATTACCAGGTATTTCGGCTAATCCGAATACACTATATGCTACCAGGTTCTTTATCTATTTTTTTGTTGTTATGTAATTATGTAATATATAATATGAACTAAACCTGTCAATTTGTCTGTCCTGGAACGGGAAACTTTCCTAGTTGGACAGGCAGAGCTTCCTAATATGTTATTTGTACTTTATTTTGTATCTACCTATAGTAAATAAATAAATAAATAAATAAATAAAATGAATTAATTGTGAATATCACAAAATTAATCAAATGCAATTCATTTGCCCACGCGGGGATTCGATACCGTGACCTTCGGATTTCGAGTCAGGAGCCTTACCCTCGACCACGCCGGCCGTCACACGTAATATAGTTTTAAGAGGGCTGTAATAACGTACCACAAAAACATTATCAATATTAGCATAATACTATTCTTCTGCATTGGTTCTGTACAAATTGAAATTAGAATAATATAGGTAAATAAATAAATAAAAGAGTAACGTTTTTTTTCTACTTAAGAGGGCATTACCAGAGAAAACCGGAAATACGTCATTTTCAAAAAAGTTCTTAGACGAATTGACTCTTTTCCACAAAAAAATATAAATGGATTTCGAAAGATTGTTCTTTTATCTAGCATTCGTATGTAATAAATTTTGAGAATTTTTTTTAATTTTTAGTATAATAAGGTTATTCCATAGGTCGTTGGCAGATTTGTTCAATTTTCAAAAAAGTTTTTGTATTATGCCACACCCATTTCAAATAATAAAATCATGCAGTAAAATAAATCAATACATTATCTAGCAAACGTATGTTTTAGAATTTTAATTTTAGTTTCAATAAAATCATTAAAAAATATGTATGTACATGTGTTTCTTGGCGAAAATTGGTCCGTTTGTGTATTTATTTGCGCACTTACAAACTAATATATTTCAGATTTTTTAACATTCTTATTAAATTTAGACATTATTAAAAAATGATAAATACTTATAATCAAAAAATAACTACAAAAAGTACATTATTTTAATAGTTTTATCATCACGCCTTTCAGCATTTTTGGATGAAGGTATAAATTAAAGCTAATTTGAATTGAAATAAATTCGATATTGAGTTATAATTTTAAAAAGCTGGAACGGAGAATAATTAATCTTTCTCATTGTAACCGCCCTGCACGATCGTAAGAACAACTTTCGACGAAATGTGGATTTTCGTCCGCTGGCTGGTTAAACGCTCTTAAAACGAAATGCGTTGAAGTTTTTGCTTTGTATGCAAAAAAACCTGTTTTATGAAATGGGTAATATAATTTATAATTAGACATGTTTTTAATTTTTGTGTTTATGATGCTTAGTTTTTCAGGTTATTCTTGACCTCTTCAACCGTACGGTTACATCGCTTCACATGGGCACATAGCTTTATAGCGGGAGGGAACGCCGTGGCTCAATAAAAACAAACTGTCCCATTTTATCGATACATACACTTTCACCTGTGTCACCGTACAGGAAGATATGATATATACGGCACTAAATATTTAACATTCAAATAATGCTTCCTGTGCTCCACATTCGTACATTCTATTCTCTACCGGAAAATATTCCTCTTTAAAATATTAGAAGCGAATAAAAATGAAAGTTTGAATGAGGGTCATAACGAGTTATATTTCAAATGAATCAATTCGTTACTTTAAACGGATTTATTTATGTATGTATGTATTTAAAAAAAATTAACATTACAAGAATTTTAAAAATACCATAAAAAGGAGTGACACAAAGCTGCCACAAGGTAGTTTGTCTGCATGTTTAAACACAATTCCTTCTCCATAAGATTAACATATTTCACTAATCAATGGCTGTAAGTATTAGTAGTTTTCTACCATTGTGCAGAAGTGTAGAAGATGTCACAGAAAAAGTCGATTTATTTATTTTTTTTTACAAAAATATGCCTTCAGTGTATTACGAAAAACGGTTGAATTTGAATATTATGAAAGCTGATTGAATAGGTGAAATTAATTCAAGATTTATTCAAAATAATAAAAATACTTCATCACGAGGAAAAGTTACAATTCTAGACTAGGATGATAATTTGGTTTCCGTTTGATATGACCAGGAAAGTTATTCTTTGTATTAGATTTTTTCAATGTTAGAATCCTAGCGTACAGGTTGTGCTATAAGTTTTTGCACTTGATGCTCCTGCGGTTGACGGCACCCGAAATCTTCGTTCATGAATTTGTTTTCGCCATTCCCGTGGTTTCTGGGTAAGACAGTTTTTCAAAATTTTGGCCCCAATTTTGTGTTGGTCAAGAAGTTAGAGGAAATTGGATTAATTAAAAATTAGAAAAAGTCACATATCAGAAGGTAGAGAACGTCGCTCTGGCGCGTCTGTATTAGAAGATCCTGGCTTGTCAATGCGCAAGCTTTCGAATGGCGTCTAAAATGGAAATAGATTTATAACAGGACTTGTAGAAAAATGGGGCAACCTGCCATACATCCAATGTAACTAAACTTAACCGCTGGTTAAGGGCATTCCGTGCTCTATAACAACTGATATCGCGAAGAGGCGAATCATGGTAGTCCTCCCGTAGTCCAGATTTGACAACGCAATTTTTTTAATGAGATTTTCTCGAAAATCTGGTACACTTGAATAAACCGGCGACCAATCCAACATCCCACACGCTTTCCGTCAAAGAGTTTTGAAAAATTAAGTGGTAGATTGGAGGACTGCCAGCTCGCAGTTGCGAAATAGTTTATATTAGTACGATATTATTTAATATAAATAAATTTCCTGTTAACATAACTTCTTCTCTGTGTGCCGTATCAGGTTCCTCCGACGTTGGCGATCACTCTTGAAAATGTCTCTCTGTCTTGCACTGCCCGGAATAGCTCCTCCACACTCCTAATGCCGGTCCACTCTCGTATATTACGCATCCAAGACATTTGTCTCCTACCAGGCCCTCGGCGACCCTTCATCTTGCCTTTCAATATTAAACGGAGCAAGTGATACTTCTCCCCTCGAAGTATATGACCCAGATATGAAATTTTCCTGATTTTTATTAATGTAAACAGTTCTCTATCTGCTCTAGCCCACCTGAGAATTTTTGTGTTGGTGATCATGTCGGTCCATGGGGCCTTGAGCATTAACAAAACTACTTTTATCAAAATAAAGATTTTTTTTAAACTTATAACTGCCTTTTTACAGAGTTTTAAAAAGTGTGAACACCTACAGCACTCCCACAGTACCGTCCCAATTTTATGTGAATTACAAGAATCTGGAAAACTGAACGAGATAATAAAATTCATGCCGTCATTCAGAGAAAGAACGTTTATGGAGGTTAATGTACCCTTCTTCGCACTATTCTACTGGGACTAGGAATTGAACCCACGATGCATCTGGGTGGAAACGAGACGCATTTGTCCACTAAATTACTATCAGAAGAGCTAGAAAACCGTCATCAGATGAAAGTTTTCTATGAGAATTATAATAGTTAACGAAGTAACATCTAGAAAGAGAAATGCCACCCTTTCTACACTAGACATTTCACCCTTGAAGAAGCGAGTAACGAATCCAATTGAAAACAAAAGGAATACCTACAATATAAGTATTTTTTCAAGGGGACCACATTGAACAAGAAACAATTATTATCAAACCACACTCTTGATCCCAGTTTGCGGAGCGTAAGTCGCTTTTACCGCGTCACGAAAAGAATTTCTATTTTATTTGCCTTTTCTCGGAAGCTTTTAAAAAAGGCATTTTTGTGTTTGAAATAAAGCTTTCCGCGATAGAAGTGTCATTCAGGACATTTTGCTATTGTAATTTTAATGAATTTATTTCCAAAATCAGAATTTCCAATGTCAAAACCCATTTCAATTTGGTCTATTTGTGAGCGTAAAATAAAAGCTCATTCAGTTATGTCAGAGCATTAATCTGTAAATAGATTTTTCGTACAATAAATGATAAATTTGAAGTTTTATTAGTTTCCAAAAATTTTAAATCTTCATGGAAACAATCAAATAAATAGGCTTTTTTGTCATTTTATATATGAATGTACCAAAAAGGTATTCTAATTAAGGGAAATTTGGGGCCAAAATACTCAATCAAACTAAAATATTATTTTTTTACTCTAAGATAAGATAAGAAATATCTTTTAAATGTGCTATTTTTTTGTTTCATATTATAAAATATAGGCATTTAAAAATGATTTTTTTTATGATTTTGGAGGCAGCTTTGGCAATTATTTGTGAGTTAATGATTATTCAACCTATTTTGCTTTATTTACTATACAAATATAATGTGATATGAAATGAAAAATTATAAAAACATGCTTAAAAAAGCAATATCACGGGCGTAAATTTAAATTACAAATGACTGACTTCGGTTGGAACATAAATTTGTGGTTTATAAATTAAAATTTCTACCCAAAAAAAGCTTTTTTTATTTGTTTTATTTTTGATTATATTTACAAAGAAGGAATGATAAAATGTTTTTTTTTTATAATTAATTCACAATAATTGTCGAAGTTACTACTAACAATTTGCAAAATCGATTTATTTAATGGCCCATCAATATCTATATATATAAAAATTTCGTGTCACGGTGTTTGTGGTCGTACTCCTCCGAAACAGTTGGACCGATTTTTATGAAATTTTGATGTATATTTGGTAGGTATCATACTAGGTTTTAAAGTATATTTAATACCCCGATGTTATTAGGGTGTCCCTATCCAGAATTTTTTTCTATTTTTTTTGACATTTTTCATTGTATTTTTTCTTTATTTGGCGTCAAAAAATACCTATAACACCAAATTTTCACCCTTCTACCCCATCCTCCCAATTTTTAATCGCGACCCTCCTATTTTTTATATGTGATTTTAGTATTTTTGATTGAACAAATTTAACCGTCGTTCGTATTTCAAATAGAACGAAATTATTTATGTTTTTGAATGACAGATGGCGCTACGTCTGTCTCATCGAACATTCATCCACACATGCGCAAGTCATTCACGAGAAGCGTCGCGTCATTTTGACATTTCATTCGGCATCTCGGCGCTCCATTCCTCTTTCTGTCGTAGATCCCACCCACAAACACTTACAAATACATTCATTATTTTTATTTAAGGTTCCGCAACCGGTTCCCAAAAGAAAAAGATGGAGAGATACGAAATTACGAATGTTAGAGGAGAGCGCTAACATTTACAGCGACAAAATCGATGCGAAAATTGCGAAAATGTTTAATAAAACACGACTCGTTTAAAATAGAGCAAAAATCTCGTGGAGGCTGTGACATATAATTTAAAAAAACATTGTGAATTTTTTCATACATATAACTTTTAAAATAACCGAAACAGACTTGAAAAAAATAATTTTCGGAGCAAGTTTTACGATTTTTTTCTATCGAGGGAATTTCATGTAATTTGCGTTTTGGCGTGGGGAATGTATAGATATTATCTTCGAAAATAACATATATTTTTTAAGAGCTTAAAAACTTCAAATATTTAAGGGGGATATGCAAGAAATCGATAGAAATTCGGGCAGCGGACCCTTAAAAACCGAAATATTCACAAGAAATAATTTATAAGGCATAACAACATTTTCCGGGTCAGCTAGTACTTTATAATTTGATACATAAATAAAGTAACACATACTAATGTAAGGAATTGGTAACACCTTTTGATTAAAGAAGTATTTTATTTAGTTTGGTTAAGTATTTTGGCCTTAAATCCAAATTTAAGTTTTGCATGAAAAAGCCGCGCAGTCGTTCCTCTTAAACACGATGAGAAAAAATCTTCCACTTAAAAATTTTAGACGGTGATCGAACCCGCAACCTCCAACTTCCTACTAAAATGCGTGGACCACAACCTTAAAAAATAAAATAATACTTTGAATATTTTATTAATTTATTCTGTGATTTTTAAGAACTACTGTTAAAGGGTTAACGTACACTTTTGCAGGTTCAATATGAAAAAATAAATATTTTATATCGTTTAACAGTTTTTATATCCCAATAAACTACGAAAATGATTTCATGTATTTATTACTCTTTGGTAGCAGAAATGAAAGCACTAAGCTTGGAGGAAAAAAAACTAATTTTAACGAAGCTATGAAACCTGCTCGTAGCAAAAAATGTTATGTTCCTCAAAGGAGTTTTAGTACCTTAATAAATCATTGTTACTAGGAAGAAAATTCTCTATCCGCTCTGCGTACCCTATCCATGACATTGCGTGATGGTTAAAAAAAGGTGGGGGTAACCTTGCATGTTGTCAAGTGCGTTGTTTATGTTCGTGCGATATTTTATAAAAAAAGATTGGCAAATGTTAAATTCAACTATACATCAAACTGGAAATTCTATTCAATAAATCAAATTACTTTTTTGTTCAATCAAGTGAGTTATTAAGAAATAAATATGTCGTTTTGTTTTGTGTCGGATATTTCCATATCAATAAATTTCGGAATAATAGGTCTGTTTTAATGGTTTAAATTTCATGATGTTAGACAGTCCTTTGATAAATTTAATGTAGATTTTTTTTTAAATAACGATATATATTTTTACGGGTATCATTATTTGTTTAGCCATGTTACGTAGCTACTGTTTTTTTATTGAATATAATAATTGTCTGTTACATAAAATAAAAATATGTTCGTGAAATGTTTTTAGTTTGAGGTTTGCCTGTCTTAGAAAACATGTTTTAATTAAGTTTGCGTCTGAAAGTGTATAAAGCCTTGATAACTTAATATCGCCTAATCAATTATTAATGACTTGTCTGAACTTTTGATTAATTGGTAATTGTTAGCTTTTATGAAAAGACAATCGTTTCGAAAATTGTAGTATTGCGTACGTACCCAGTAATGGTAACCTCATTGAAATAATTAACTAAATGTTTCTAATCGAAGATAAAAAAAATTACGAGACAATTTAAAACAATCGCGTTTAATTGGTTTAATGTGCTAGGTGAAAAATAGATCAATACCATCATTATGACAAAACATAAACATAATATCATTTATGAAATAGCTAGAAAAAGGATAAGAAATGATTCTTGAAAAACCACAATTAAGGAAAAAAAAGTTAACAATAATACGGAAAGTACTGTAGGTTGAAATTTTTTTTAATTAATTATAAGAAAATAGCATTTTAGTTATTTTAAATATTTGTGTGATTTCTTAATAATAATAATAATAACGTAATATTTATACAGCGCAGTTTTGTGATATTTCACTTTAAGTGCGCTTAACTATAATAACTTTAAAAAATAATCCTACAGTGCTCCTTATAATATGGAGAAAATAATAAGACTTGCATAAATTAAAGCTAACATGATATAAGTTTGCTTGAAATAAAATTGTAAAACATACACAATAAATGAAATTTCAAATACTTCTCTAAATTTCCATAAAAGGGGTTGAAATTTTATAATTCCTTACACAAACAAAAACAGAAGACTGCAAGCACTTTTTTATTTATGAATAATTCTGAAACACCGGCGAAAGGCAAACAACACGTCGAACAAGTGTCCATTACGGAATATAACACGTCATCTAATACAATGATTGTCCGAAAGCTTTCATGTATTAAGGGCACAGTTTAAAGTTCGCGGGTGGGTGAGTAGGTACCTAGTGGCGCTAGGGGTAGGTACGCGACACGCCTCCGAACAGAGCCTGCTCGCGTCAGCCCTCTGCGGAGAGTCGAGGAGAACTGAGCCTGGATTGGCCGCCCAACCTGCTTCACCCCCTCCCCCGTTTTCAAATCGCTCAAACGACGGACGTTTTCAGACTAAGAGCCCGTTCACACTTCCGTCGTAAAAACGGAGAGGGGTTCCGTCGTCACGACGGAAGCCCTAGGCCCCTGTTCACACTTCCGTTTTCAAGACGGATCCGTCTTGAAAACGGACCCTACTCTACGAAAACAACGACCAAAACATTTTATCATTCTTCAGTAGACGGTCGTGCGCACTGCGCAATGGACGACGATGAAGCTCGACGATGAAATTCGGTAAGGGAATGTATTGATATAATTCCAGCCATAAAATTACTTCAGGGGTCGGACCTTATTTGTTCAAACCGTGGGAGAATATTGTGTTTGCATACTTGAAAAGGAGAAAGTACGCGAAAATCATTCAGCAATTATTATAACTAAAATCACTAAAAAACATGAATGATATGACTAAATATTTTCTTGAGATTAAATAGAAAAAATCGCATTCTGGAACGAACATATATATTATATAATAATATTACAAAACGCCAAACGCGCGCCCCATAAAAACACAAATTGCCTGCCGCCTTGCGTCTGGGAGCGGGCGGTGGTGAAGTGTGAAGCGGGGTGTGGCGGGTTCAAAACGGATCCGTCGTCCCGCCGTGTAGTGTGAACAGCTCCATTGAAATGTATGAGCCAGCGCGTTCCCTTCCGGCTTCACGACGGACGCTCTGCGTAGGCGAACTCTCCGGCGAAAAAAAACGGATCCGTCTTCGCGCCGGATCCGACAAGTGTGAACAGCTCCATAGAGCCACTACAGCGGCTAGGGCTTCCGTCGTGACGACGGAACCCCTCTCCGTTTTTACGACGGAAGTGTGAACGGGCTCTAACGCATAACGGCGCCGATACCTGAAATTCCACCGCGGCCTGAAAGGATCAACGTCAAAAGCGATCCGTGATTCTTGAATACTCGCCCAATTAAGCGACAAGATTTGACTGCTTAAAAAACAAGGATTAAATATTGCCGGCTCGGTTAAGAGTCGGTGAAATAACAAGAAAGAGATTCTTTGCGGTTGTTAACATCAAAAACAAGTTTACCATGAACTAGGATACAAAATTTCTACATATTGAAAGTTTATAATTGATATAATTTACGAATCATATACAAAGGTACATGGTTAAATATTTTTTGAAATAAAGCATTGATTATGATACATTGTAGAAGTTTTGGTATAGAATTTATTTAGTCACTTACGGTTTTGATATTATTCTTTACAAAGATTGTTTTATTTTAGAATAATCGAGGTATACTTTTTAAACTGATAAAAAAGGTCAACTAGATTTAAACGTCATTTTCAAACTGTGATCACCGAAACAGTAAAAAAACATAAGGCCTTACTAAACAAATCGTGAATATATTATTCAATTGGTCAACGACCTTGTATATGAAAACCTTACTAATTAGAAACTGAGAAAATGGAAAAGTATATACTTAGTTTATTCAGTCAAATTGTTTACCTGTTGTGTACGACTCTGTTTTAATAATAACTAGCAGACCCGGCCACACGTTGCTGTGGCTAACGAAACATGCCATTACCCAACCTTTATAAAATCCACACCACCCGCTTGCCAGCTGCCTGCTGCCCGCTGCCTGAATTGAATATTTGAATTTCTAGGCTTTTCTCTTCTATAATAAGCATGTATTATACATATAAACCTTCCCCTTGAATCATTCTATCTATTGGTGAAAACCGCATGAAAATCAGTTTCGTAGTTTAAAAGATCTATGCGCACATACATTTTGAGCGACTTCATTTTATACTATGTAATAATAATAATAATGCAATTCGAGCGATCGCCACTAATTATACAATGCTTGAAATGCAACACTGGATATTTGAAAAGGGAAAATTAAATACCTACTTACTCTAGGACATCTATTTTCCAATTTCTTCCGTAGAACGAATTTCAAAAGTGACTATAGTACGGCCCGCCAGCCGTTTTAAATCTCACAAAAATATGTTTTCTTTGAATTTCTCTGCTTTTCTCTAATATAATTTGCATGTATTATACATATAAACATTTCTCTTCAATCACTCTATCTATTGGTGAAAACAGTATGAAAATCCGTTGGGTAGTTTAAAAGATTAACGCGCACATACATTTTGAGCGACATCATTATATACTATGTAATGATGATAATGATGATAATGATAATAATAATAATGCAATTCGAGCGATCGCCACTAATTATACAATGCTTGAAATGCAACACTGGATATTTGAAAAGGGAAAATTAAATACCTACTTACTCTAGGACATCTATTTTCCAATTTCTTCCGTAGAACGAATTTCAAAAGTGCCTATAGTACGGCCCGCCAGCCGTTTTAAATCTCACAAAAATATGTTTTCTTTGAATTTCTCTGCTTTTCTCTAATATAATTTGCATGTATTATACATATAAACATTCCTCTTCAATCACTCTATCTATTGGTGAAAACAGTATGAAAATCCGTTGGGTAGTTTAAAAGATTAACGCGCACATACATTTTGAGCGACATCATTATATACTATGTAATGATAATGATAATGATAATGAATAATATTAATAATATAGAGCCCACAGTTAGACCAAAATTACCAAAATTGCATACGTCAAAGAAATTATCTAAATTAATTTCTGAATTAAATAATTTAATTTTACCAAAAATAATATTTGACGATATTAGTTTTTTAGATCTTCATACAATAGTGTACGCTAGTGCTATCACTATATGTAATAAGTTAGGAGTTAAATTAATATCCTCTGATGATAGATCATATAGTTATAGTAAACCAGAATGGCAGATTAGATTAGAAAATGATGTAGTATTTTTAAGAAGTAGTATAGCTAGAGTAATTGAATATAAAAATGGAAATAGAAGTAGGAATATTTTGAGATATGTAGATGAAATTGGGAGAAAATTTGGTTATAGCATTGGTAGTAATAATAATGAAAATATAATCAATGATTTATTAGATTTATTAAAACAAAAATTAGGTGTAAAAGCTAGTAGATTAAAAAAATATAATTATACGTATAATAAAAGAAATAATAATAGATTATTTCAGAAAAATGAAAAAATATTTTATTCCAAACTTGACGATAAACAGAATATTATTTCGAATAATAATATTCCGTTGCCATCTGAATCAGATATGCGCGATTTTTGGACAAACATTTGGAGTAAAGATATAAAACATAATGAGGCAGGTAACTGGATAGAAAATGAAGAACTCAATTGTTCAGACATTGAACAAATGAGTTTTTCTGATATATCGGTTGAATTGTTAGCCAAAATTATAAAAAATACTCATAATTGGAAAGCCACGGGTTGCGATTGGATACATAATTTTTGGTACAAACGTCTAACTACTTTACATCCTCTTTTTGCAAAAAATCTTTCAAAACTTGTCAGAGAACCTCAAAATTTTCCTAATTTTCTAACTAAGGGCATTACTTATATGTTGCCTAAAAGCGAACATATTAATAATCCCTCTCAATATAGACCCATTACATGTCTACCGACAATATACAAAATTTTAACCTCTTGCTTGACAGATTTAATATATACTCATTTGGATGAAAAAAATATTTTATCTGAACAACAAAAAGGTTGTCGCAGAAAACATATGGGATGTAAAGAACAGTTAGTTATTGATTCTGTAATTTTAAAACAAATTCAAAATCAAAAGCGTAATTTACATACTTGTTATATAGATTATCAAAAAGCTTTTGATAGTGTCCCGCACTCGTGGCTAATCAAAATATTAAAAATATATAAAGTTAACCCAATTATAATTAGCTTTTTGAAAAATATTATGTCCTTTTGGAATACAGATTTGCTAGTTAATTTAAAAGGTAAGAAAATAGTAGTACCGGGCATTTCAATAAAAAGAGGGAATTTTCAAGGAGACTCATTGAGCCCTCTTTGGTTTTGCTTAGCATTGAATCCCCTTTCTAAAATGTTAATTAAAAGCAAGTTTGGAATAAAAATTAAGGGTAATACAAGAGAGAGGAGTATAGTTTCACATCTATTATATATGGATGATATAAAATTATTTTCAAATTCTGAATCAAATTTAGAGAAAATGATTAAGGTAGTTAAAATTTTTTCAGATGATATTAAAATGACTTTTGGTTTAGATAAATGTAACACTATCCATATAGAGAAAGGCAAAATTGTAGATGGAGACGAGGGTATATTTAGAAATTTCAAAATTCAAAGTATGAAAGGGGATGAGGTTTATAAATATTTAGGATACCCGCAATCGAATAGATTAGATCACACTAGTATTAAAAATGATATTAGGATTAAATTTCAAACTAGGATCAGAAAAATTTTAAAATGCAATCTATCTGCTAAAAATTTAGTAAAAGCAATAAATACTTGGGCAATACCTCTACTAACGTACTCATTTGGCATAATTAAATGGTCCAATACAGATTTAGATAGTTTAGAACGATTAATTAGAACTACGTTAACAAAATTTAATTGCCATCATCCAAATTCAGCTATAGAACGAATTAATTTACCTAGAAATTTAGGAGGTAGAGGTGTAGTCAAAATAACATCTTTGAAACACAATCAGGTAGAAATGCTTAGAAAATTTTTTCCATAGGAAAGCTAATAGCTCAGAAATGCACAAAATAATTTGCAAGGCAGATAGAAATATTACACCTTTAAATTTATATGACGAGAATGCCAACATTCTTATAAATACTAACCAGGAATTATTAGATTCATGGTCAAATAAAATTATTCACGCAAAACACTTCAATTATCTCAACCAAACGTATGTTGACAAACTTTCGTCAAACAAATGGTTGAGTATTGGAGAGTTGAGCGCAGAAATAGAAGGATTTATGCTTGCAATTCAAGATAGAGTCATTAATACTAAAAATTATAGAAAGCATATAATCAAAGATATAAATCAAATTGATGATTTATGTAGAAAATGTTTGGCTTTTCCCGAAACTATAGAACATATTATATCGGGATGTTCTATATTAGCGCCTTCCGAGTATACATTTAGGCACAATCAGGTTTTAAAAATAATTCACTAAAGTTTGGTAATTAAACATAACTTGATTGATTGCCGTAATGTAGTACCTTATTATGAATATGAACCAAATTCATTTATAGAAAATGAATTTTATAAAATATATTATGATAAAACTATACTAACAGACAGAACAATTAGTCATAATAGACCTGATATAGTTTTACATGACAAAATTAAAAAAATAACTAATATCATTGATGTAGCTATTCCAAATTCCTGTAATATTCAAAAAACTGTTTCTGAAAAAATTAGAAAATACACAGATTTAGGAAATGAGATTAAAAGAATTTGGCATTCTCGGACTATAAAAATATTACCATTTGTTATTTCGGCCACTGGCATAATACCTAGGAATCTGATTCAAAATTTAAGCATATTAGATTTGTCAAAGAATTTGTATATAAAAATGCAAAAAGCAGTAATTTTAAATACATGTAGGATTACAAAAGATTTTTTAAATATTTATATTGAGGGATCAGTAGGATTTATAGGTTCAATTAGAAATGCCACAGAGCCGAACCCTCTGATATGAAAATATCTGGAGTCGGTGAATTATATTCCCATTTGGTCTCTAGTAGGTTGACATGTTGTTCTTGTATTGTTTTGTATTTATAATACTTATATAGTGCAATTGCATAACGTGGATTCACTAGATGATCATTTGGGGAAGTGTATGAAAGGGTTTAGTTTTTCCTTCTTTTTTTTTTTTTTTTGGGGGAAAATTTAACCCGGACATTTAAATCTGGTGCGTAAAAAAAAAAAAATGATGTATCATTGAAATTCACAATTTTCCCGTGATAGTTTAAGTGTTATAATTTTTTTTTTAGATTTTGTAAAAATAATTCATTTTATATAAAGTAGATAAAATCAGCTTTTAGATTTTTGTCTTTGAAATATACTTTTGAATTTAAGAATTGAAATATTTAAAACTTTTGGATGTACGACTAGCTATAAATTTGTGGTTATCCATTATAGATAAATGAAACAATATTACTTTGTTTGAACCACTTATATATTTGAGTAAAGCCGACCGGTTTCGGAATGACCGTTCCTTCTTCAGGGCAAACGTATTCTGATTTGACAGTTACAAAATAGTGGACGGGAACAATGTATTATTAATAATTATTATTATAAATATAATTCCCATTCACTATTTTGTAACTGTCAAATCAGTATAGGTTTGCCCTGAAATAGGAACGGTCGTTCCGAAACCGGTTGGCTTTACTCAAATATACAAGTGGTTCAAACAAAGTAACATTTTTTCATTTATCTGAAATATTTTAAGATTCAAACACGATAAAAGTTGAAAAAAAGCTTACCCCAAACATTTTAAAGCAATACATTGAAAAATTGCGTAAAATAAAAAAAAATAAAAAAAACAGTCCGCTTACAACAAGCAATTTGCCAAAAATTTCATTTTTATCTCGTTCGTTTTTTATAATTATATATTTTTTTTTAATTCCCCAGGAATAATCAAAATATCTGACACTATCGATTTATTTTTGAACAACGTGTACGTTGAATTCTCGAATTTGTATTTATGTACAAAAGCAAAAGGCATTTATGTTATTAAATAATACTTTCATGGAAGTTTTATTACTCACGTAGCAAAAATGATGTCTTAATGACATAACGTTATTAATGGATTAAAACTGACTAAAATACACAAATACCTAAAAGTAAATATGTAGAATACGAATGTAATGGCGAACTCGTAATTAGAATAGAAATTTTGAACAATAACATGATATAAATCGCACTTCAAATATCAAGAATCACAGTTTAAATTTTGCTTGAAATACTAACGCGCTTGAGCTGAGGCGTCTCGCTCGATTCGCTAGAATACAACAATACCAGCTCTGCCTGGACAAGTTGAAAACATTTTTAATTAGTATTAATTTGATTTTTTTTTTTTTTTTTTTTTTTAATATATTTATTTAGTTATTAATTGTACAATAATTTCTCTTACTTAAATTTTACAAAACTGATCAATCAGTTTGATTGTAAAAAATCTCTCATTTTTCTTATTTATTTACTTATAACTTATAACATATAAAATGTTTGATATTTTGGTGCTTAATACATTTCTAGTAATTATTTAATAATATAATACTTAATATTAAAATACATAACTAATTATTATAATGCTTATTATAACATTAATTTTATTTTGAACAATGGTTAAAAGACCTAGGTACCTATTCGTTCACAATATTATTTGTTTTTCATAGATTTAGGTATTTTTATACAATATTTTAGTTTTCATGTTCTATTGAAGTAGAATGATCTGACTTTAGTTTTGATTTTTGAATATGATGTCTCGTTTTTAATATTTTCAGGTAATGCATTAAATATTTCCGGAATTTTATGCCTTTTTGTTCTATCACCGTATACATTTTGAGATTTATTAATAATAAACATTTCTGCTTCTCTATGCCTAGTGGGGTAGTTATGGTTTACAGGTTTTTTTAATTCTGTATTCCAGAATTCATCTAGAGTTAATTGGTAATCTACCCTACTATGTATAAAGATATATATGTATATCTAAGTCATTAAATGTAACAAAAACACCCTTAAAGGTTGGGAAGTATTTTTTTATTGGGCTGAAGGCTGAACTAATGTTTAATATATATAATGCCGTACTAAGTAAAATCACGGCAATAAAAATAAACGTTTAAACCAATATTTAATAATTATTATCAACATGTTTTAAAATCAAATGATTACATAGTGTTCAAAGTATACTGACAAATAAGAATAGACGAATGAGTGCCTACAGTAAAAAAATATAACAAAACGCAGTTTGAGAAGGTTATTATTTAGTTGTAATTATAAAAAAATCATTATAAAATTTTTATGCTATACTTACATAAAACAAAAATTTAAAACTTTAGAATTAAGGAGTAATCAAGATGTCCAAATAATAAAACATTGTACATCACGAAAAAAGGTGTTAATGTTAAAAAAAATTATTAGACGGCTGTTTAATTATTTTATTTTATTTTATTGAATGCCCGTTTACAATACATGTCGAACATTTCAAACATTATTCAGGAAAACACATCAGTACATTATACACAGTATCAGCGTCCTTGAGGTGATTTTTCATGAAAACGGCACTATATAAATCAGCGAAATATTATATCAATCCAGTAAATTTATAAACATAATACTTAAACAAATGAGCCATATTCACGACTAATTGTCTTTGCTTTGATGCTGGACGGAGAGGTATAGAAAATATCGAAAAGGTATATTGGCATTTTGGTGAAATAGCACTAGCGGTGAATGATATTAAGAAATAGTTAGGCTTTGATTATCACCGTGGAAAAAAAGGAGGAGTCGAATAGATTTAAAACACGGATAACATTTGAAGGCAGTCTGTGAGGTTATTCCGTAATTTAACAAAAAATATAAGAATACCATTAATAGTTTTCCGGGTAGAAAGTAGAGGTAGTTTGATCAGACACTGTGAATAGAATGTATCGTAGCAAATATCAATTAAAGGTAGTCTCAATTGGTATTGAACATATCTAAGAAAATTCCTTCATACAGGATGGCGCAAAGCTAATCATCCAATTTTGTTTTTGAATAACTTTTTTACTAAATAAAAAAAAATGATTGTGAGTAACAGAAATCTTTATTTGGACTTTTAAAATTTTTTTGTTAAGTGAAAAAGATGATATCCGTCAAGTGGCTGCCGCCAGTGTTGATACACTTTTCTGCCCGTTTTATTGCATTTTCCATGACTTTCCCGTAAGATTTCCGGTGATAACTGTTCGCATTCCTATCGAATATTCTCCTTAAGGGCTGCGATTGTCTGAGGCTTGTTGGCATAAACCCGCGACTTCAAATAGCTCCAAAGAAAAAAGTCTGGAATGGTTAAATCGGGCGATTTTGCTGGCCATACCAAATCACCAAAGCGAGAGATTACGCGACCAGGAAATGCTTCCTTCACAATATTAATTGTGGCTCGTGTTGTGTGCGTGGTTGCACCGTCTTGTTGAAACCACATGTTCACCAAGCCCCGTTTATACAATTCCGGAAGTAAGAAGTCGTTTATCATGGCCCTGTAACGTTCGCCCGTAACAGTGACCGTAATGCCAATGGCGTCCTCAAAAAATACGGCCCAATCACTCCTCGCGCGTTAACGCCGCACCACACACTGGCTTTGAGTGGATGTAATGACTTTTCGTGCATCGCACGCGGATTTTCAGTGCGCCAGAAATGAATATTTTGCTTATTGGCGTAACCGTTTAAGTGGAAATGCGCTTCGTCGCTCATGATGACTTTCGACACAAAATCGCTAAAACCGTTAAAGCTTAAATCGACACAATTATTCCACGCTCTTGCGGAGTATAGCGCTTCATTGCTTGTCTGTTTGTATTCATCTTTATATTATAACATCTTCCGATAGGGTGATTAATTTTGCGCCACCTTACTTTCTCCAAGCGTTGTAAGTTAGAAGTATAAATAGGAGACTATACCGGAGATGCATATTTTATCTGCGATCTCACAAGAGAGGAGTAAAATAGTTTCATCGACTCAACGCTACGAAAAGTCCTTGTAGAACGTATTACAAAATCTAAAATTTTCATGGCCTTATCGGAATAAAAATATTTGGTTGTTAAAAATATTTCAATCAAATTTATCTTATTGTTATCGTATTGTATTTCTGTGTAAATTTTGTAAACCTCTATTTATGTGAAAGTAATGATTTGTTTCCAAAATGCGTTTGATAAATTCAGAATAATTATTATTACTCAAATTCTTAACTCTAATATTACAATTTCTGGAAGTGCCACCTGTATGAAAAGTTACCATCGTTACAAAATAATTAATAGAGTAATAATGTAAACCAGTGGAAAAGGGGATTAATTAAAAAACTAGGCACTACGGGCGGCTTTTGGTTCGGCTTCGCCCAGTTTAAGTGTAGGTAACCATTTTATAAATTCGATAAGAACCGGTTCCAAAAATTGCCAGTTCCTCGGATCCACTGTGATCCAGTGAAAGCTAGTCACCGATTTAACCGTGACAGGCAATGACGCCATATGTAATCTCTCCAAATCCGGAAAAACGGCCGGCGTAGTCCAGCGGTAAGGCGCATGACTCGCACACCAAAGGTCGCGGGATCGAATCCCGGCGTGGCAAATAAATTTTATTTGATTAATTTGTAATAATATATAGTTTATTTGCGGCACGTTCCAGAGTGGAAGATACTCTCAGTATCGCCCTGGTGTAAGACCACCACTCAGAATTGAAACGTTGCTTGAAATGGCATTAGCCGTGTTTGGTGACCAGATCTGAATAGCCAAGTACTTCCCCACCTTCCTCTTCCCTATCTCCTTCCCCTCCCCAGTACCTTCAGCTTCACAACATACCCCAACTGGGGATGCCATAGTCTCACTGGCTTCAGACGAGAGCAGTTGAGACTCTTGTGAGATATTCACATAAAAAAAGATACTTAAATTCCGTAAATTCATAGTAGTTATACCTAGGGAAGAAACAGGCGAGCTGCTGATGGAAGTAGCGACATCTTGTGTCGAATTCTTGAATTAGAAACTGAATTATAACAGTACTTTGTGTGAAATTCTACGTACTCAAATGTTATTTGTGGCGCGGCACGTATGGCGTTTCGTCCGACATGCACTCGTAGCTGGGTTATGAAATTCAACCACGCAGACGCAAGCCTATTAATACTGTTCGATTAAAGTTAATTGGATGGTGGATACTCCCACTATCGCCCTGGTGAAAGAACATCATTCAGAATTGATAGGTGGCTTAAAACAGTATTAAGCGTATTAGGTGACTTGATTTTAATAGTTATGTATTTTCCTACCTCAATTTTCCCCATCTTCTTCACTTCCCCACTAACTTTAACCGAACAACATATGCCATAATCTTATTGGCTCCTGACAGTTAGTAGCAGCTGACGATCTTATGCGGCATTCACAAAAAACTTCAATGAAATAATTTTTTTTGCAAATATTATTATCGCAAGTAGGAAGATTAATGAATTGTTAACAATTATTTTTTTTAATCGAGTTTATTAACTAAGGCACCGGGAAATGTTGTTTACACAAAAATGAATTAAGTTAAAAAAGCCATTTGCCATCAAAAGTTATTTGTTTCCTAAAAAGCTTTCAGGAAGCCGAATACCCCGAAATCGAATCATAGAAACCTTGAAAAATTGAACCGGACGCAATCTTTTGGTTTTTAATCTTCGGGGAAAACGGAGCGAATTCTTTCGGAAATTCCTATCTTTCTCCTTTAATGGTAATGCAAAATCAAAAAGATTCGGCGAAAAACATAGAAAAAAATCAACAAAATTTTGGCGTTCGCAAAACCTAATTTGAGATTCATTTCCTCTATTCCCCGTGCGCCCTTGTCTCTAGTTGGAAGGAAGAAGAGATTCGATATCAGGTAATTGATTTACATTTGTTTCTGATGGAGAGAGCGGGCTGGTAAGAAAAGAAATATTCGAATCGATGTAAAACAGTAACGTACAGGACAAGAAAAGCTATTTTCTTGTAGGTAATTGTAAGAATAAAAGTATAAAACAAGTTTAAAACCATTTAGGTAAAGGATGTTAAAATAGTGTAACTAACCAGGGATATACTATTCCTAAAAGGTCACGGGAATTTATTAATCATAACACTTGGATATTGTCTTCAGACTTTATGTCCGCGCTAAATCTTCCCCACAGGAAAAATTAAACCCTTTCACACACTTTTCCATAAATGATCATCTAGTCAATTCACGCTATGCAATTGCACTATATAAGTATAATAAACACAAAACAATACAAGAACAACATGTCAACCTACCAGAGACCAAATGGGAAAATAATTCACTGACTCCAGATATTTTCATATCAGAGAAGAAATAATGATACCATTGTGGAAATAGTAGGTTCGCAACATATTGAGTCGCTAAAACCGAAATCAAAATATTAAATTTATTCTACGCGCCCAGTTTTTCATTCCTTTTTAATATTCTTATCTCCAAATAAAACACATAGTCTAGCGCTTTCAAATAAAGCGAACGTGGTCGTTCAGAAATTTCGGAATGTCTCGAAATTATTCCCATGCAAAAATGAATTGCAAAAGGTTCATTGACACTCGATGTACGAACTGTTGCCCGATCTTGTTCAAATAACAAAAATGGAATAGCTTCATTGTGAGCTCTGTATTTTTTCATCATGGGTGGTCATCAAACGCTCATTACATCCAGAGAAAGATTTTTGACGGCCTCTGTGGTCGAGGGATAAGGCTCTCGACTCACAATATCGCCTTTTGTCGCCAAAGGTCGCCTTTTCAAACCCCGGCTTGCGCAAGTAAAGTGTATTAGAACAATCAGTGTTATTTTACAATTTATTTAGTTAAGGCGCCGCATCCGCGCTCAAAAATAAGAAAATGGAGTGATATATAATAACGAAGGTTAGAGGAGCGCGTTAAAACTTAAAGCGATAAAATGGATGTGAAAATTGTGAAAATATTTAATAAAACACGACTTGTTCAAAATAGATCAAAAATCTCGTGGAAAGCGTCTTAAGCATAATTTAAAAAAAAACACTGTGAATTTTTTCACAACAGCTTGTGAAATAACTGAAACAAACGTGTTTATAATAATTTTCGGAGCATACTTTGCAATTTTTTTCTATCGAGGGAATTTCACATAATTTGCGTTTCGGCGTAGAACGCGTCTAGATATTATCTTAAAAAAGGTAAATATTTATAGAGTCCACGCTCATAACATATTTAAAAAAAATTAAAACAAATTGTACTAGGTAGATAATGGTTAGTAATAAGTAATTCAGTAACCGGAATTGAAAAATATTGCGTTTTAATGTTTTTATTTTAATTTAAAAAACGCGAAATGCCATTTTTCAAGGACCGCCATGTTAATTACGACGATGAAATACGCATTTTTAAAAGAAAAAAATCACTTTCCGTCAGTTAGAATTAAGTACGAATTGCAATCTTCGGAAATGATAAATAATGCGTATTAATCATTATTTTGTTCGGTTTCATAAACACAAAAAATGACGCGAGACGTTTGCCGTCGTAATTAACAACATGGCGTTCCTTGAGAAATGACATATCGCGTTTTAAAAGAAAACAAAATAACCATTAAAATGCAATATTTTTCAATTCCGATTACTTTTTTTTTTTTACAGTGAATACCGCACAAGAATCTCAACTGCTCCCGTCTGGAGCCAGTGAGACTATGGCATCCCCAATTAGGGTATGTTGTGAGGCTGAAGGTAGTGGGGAGGGGAAGAAGGTGGGGAAGAGGAAGGTTGGGAAGTACCTGGCTATTCAGATCTGGTCACTAAACACGGCTAAAGCCATTTTCAAGCAACGTTTCAATTCTGAATGGTGGTCTTACACCAGGGCGATACTAATAGTATCTTCCACTCTGGAACATGCCGTAAATATACTATATATTATTTTAAATGAATTAATTGTGAAATAACACAAATTAATCAAATAAAATTTATTTGCGCATGCCGGGTTCGAACCCGCGACCTCCGGAATGTGAGTCGAGAGTCTTAGCCACTGGACTACGGAGGCCGTCGATTTATTATTACTGTTACTTACTGTAATTACTTATTACTTACTGTAATCTACGTAGTACAATTTGTTTTAATTTTTTAAAGTGTGTTTTGAGCGTGGACTAGATAGGGAAATATTTACCTTAAAAAATAATATATATTTTTTTAAGAGCTTAAAAATTTCAAATGTGGAAGGTTTGTAAGAAATCGCTAAAAAATCGGATAGCGGCGGCTTAAGACTCTCTTCATGGCAATCTACGAAGTTTCTACAATGTACATAGTATGCACGATGTATTCATGAATTAGAAGATCACTTCCAATGTCGATTTCCACAAAAATAAATCAATGTATATTACGAGAAATTTTTATTAAAAAAACGACAAACGCTGAAGTAAAATTTTTGCGAATTTAGGTGAGCTACTCATGGGCCATCCAGTATAATATTATTTATAAAATAACAATTTCCTGTAAGCACCTGAGCAAATTCCAATGTGACGTGATATTTTTTTCTGTTTGTATAAGTGTTTACGAATTCATTTAGTAGGAGCTTTTATTTATTTCCTTTTTGACTTATTTTTTTCGAATAGGTATGTATTTACACTGATTTTGTATAGAAATTGTAGAATAGGTATACTTAAATGATAGATTTATTAAAAAAAGCCATTTCTGTTGTATTAAATGACGACAAATATGAAACTTGACATGCCTGGATCCAGTTGTTGAAATTGACCAATTTGTCAAATATCTTAGTTAATTTTAAAGATCTGTGAACGTTCGAATTCAGTTCTGCTATTACTTCAGTTAATTTAAACAACTCGGTCAAAATGATCTAATAACAAAACTTAAGTAGAACCTTTACAGAACTTGAAAACTAACTTTGAAATTTGATGAATTGATCAAATTCTGTGAAACAACCCGTTCATAGTTTCACTTTTAAAAATTGTCCGCAAAAGTATGTTAAAAGTACGCACGAAATGAAAAAAAAACTCTTAACACATTTTTTTAAAATGGTTCCATTTTTAAAAACTTCATGCTCGTTCTTACCTACTTACATAGGAAAAATATCGTAACAATCAAATATACCACAAATAACCTTTTAAAACAAAAGCAGCAAAGTGTTTAAAAACTTTTCGCAATCTTTAAATTGCACTTAGAAAGACAGTCTTTAAGTTATTTCTTTTTGTTTTCGTACTGAAAATCAAACAAATCACTCCTTTTTCATTCCAACGAAGAAAGTTGGGGAACCATTAGTGGATGAAGCGTTGACATTTTGTTTGATCTTTTTTCAATTTTCTCAACTTTTCAAATACGTCAACAGACATTTTGTACCTGCATTTTTTATTAGATTTCTTTTCTTTGTTTATAAAATGTGTTTGACAGCACAGTCTCATTTGCATCAATATATTGAAAGTTACCGCATACTACTTTATATTTTCTTATTTCGTTTCTGTACATCGTAGAGTAATCATTTCACATAATCTTTACAAAGTATAACATGAAGTCACCCCCGCTGTCCATGTGCTTAGATCTTTAAAACTACACAACAGATTTTCATGCGGTTTTCACCAATAGACAGAGTTGATTCATGGGGAAGGTTTTTAGGCATATAATTTGTCAAGGTTTTGTACAAATTGGTTGAAATATATAAAAAAAGGGAGCGGGCTGGCAAGCGGGCGGTGTGGATTTGATTTAACAGATGGCGTTGGTTATAAAGGTTGGGTAATGGCGTGGCGTTGTGTATCGTTAGCCACAGCGACGTGTAGCTGGGTCAGCTAGTATATTCATAATAGACTAATGTTGGTGCTTCGTGAGGTATTTTACATTGTGGAGTGTTAGTTAGGTTTGAGATGGTGTTACTGTGAATGGAAAATTACATATGTTGTAAACTAACTTCCAGTTCTGAGGCTTATATATCGATAGCGGAAAGATATCCAATTTAATAAAAATAAGAAATAATTTAAATTCTGTTATCAAAGCAAATTACAAAACATGTCAAGTAGTCCGAAAAATCTATTCAATGATATTTATTATAAAAAATCATACTTTTAGATATACAAAATCAGGAAAAAATATGATTTTTTGAAAAAAAAATCTCTCCTGAACAATTTGGCCTTTACCGCAATTTCCGCCATAGATATGATTTTGATGAAAGGTGATAAATAAATATTAACGTGTATTGGCTACTTTTTTATTATTTCATTTTGCTTTTCATGAAATTAAGGGAAAAACATGTTTTTTTTTTAACAGTTGCAGCCATCACAAGCCTATTAAGGGAGAGTGATTTTGGTAAATCCCTAAAAAATAATCCATTTTCAAATTGTTCGCGGGCCGCAGGAGATAGCTACACTACAGCTTGACATTGTTAAATTTGCAGTCGATTTTGTCGCAAACCTATTTCTGTTTTCGAAAACGGTGATTTATTTAACACAATTGTAGAACAAAGCTCCACAGGCGGAAATTTTACATCTCCAAAGCCAAACCAATACACCTATGCTGTCGATTTTCATCATCCAGAAATTTTATGATTCTTATCGTTCGGAAAGTTAAATAGATTTTGATAAAGAAAACTTTTGATATTTTATAAAACGTAAAACTAATACAACTCTGGTTAGTAGTAACCAAATATTTCATTGAAAAAGAAGATAACAATAATAATCTAAAAGAAAATATGAAAGAGAAAAAGACACAGAAAAAGACAATGGTCGCAACTGGGACTCGAACCCAAACCTCTCGTCTAATCGGGACGTGCGCATTAACCTAAAATTAATTTTATATCAGTTTATGTTTCTCACAAACTTTACACTTATTATTACACTTATACCTATTGTTACATTATACACTTATTATTACCCTGTACATTATTGCATACACTTTTTGTTTAACCTGTTTAAACAAATTTTAATCAAATTTTTGCTTTATATACCACTGTTTGTTTTCTCTAGGTACTAAAATAAAAGATATTTAACTATATTACCCACGCACAGGCTGCGCCTTAGTGGGTTCCCATTATTTTTATTATTTCCAAAATATGTAACTATAATTATATGTAAAATTGGGAAAAATAAAGGAATTAAAAAAAATTAAACTAATTTCGCTAATATTTTTTTTTTGTTTAAATGGTCATCTCTTAAATTTATTTCCGTATTACTACATTAACAATAATTTATTTTGTAATTTAGACTTCCTACAAGACTTTGTTTATTTTAAAGTTTTTAATTGTACATATAATTAAATTTTTCACACATTCTAAAATAATTTTTACATTTCATTTTATATAATTGTTTTGTATTACATTGTTATTAATATACTATCCCTTTAATATGTTGTCTATAGTACTTATTTGTTTATACTTGAATGTCTTTTGTTATTTTTAATATTAATCTTATCCTGACGAAGAAAATTTAGTATTCGGAACATGTTTATAATATCGATTACAGTGGTTTAAATACAAAGCTATTTGTTTTCTGATACGATTTTAGATTTTCACGGCCAAAAATTATTTTGTTATTAGTTTTTGGGGTATTATGCCGTGTTACGCTACCTCCTTCTTTAGCCAACGTTTCGGACAGCGTTGCAGTGTCCATCATCAGGGCAGATGTGTAATAGTTAGGGGTAATGTTTGTACTTATCTACTTAGGAGCGATACCGTGTCGCCAGCTCCACTCCTCTACGAGCTGGCGCTACAATATACTTCAACATACTTTTTGCGTTTAGCCTTACCGGATACCAAAAACTATTGAGCTTAGCTCCGTCGTCTCTATTAATATTTATAGGATTTTTGTGAATTTCAATTGCCTCCGTAATCAGGAAAACTCTATGAGTTTTGGGTCTTCCCAGGACCTCAGGGACAAATCCAAAGTAATGGCCGGTTTCGATTAAATGCTCGGCGATTGCCGATTTGTCAGGCAGGCCAAGTTTCAGGCGCGTGCCTGTAAACTATATATTGTAGCGCCAGCTCGTAGAGGAGTGGAGCTGGCGGCACGGTATCGGTCCTAAGTAGATAAGTACAAACATCACCCCTAACTATTACACATCTGGCCTGATGATGGACACTGCAACGCTGTCCGAAACGTTGGCTAAATAAGGAGGTAGCGTAACACGGCATAATACCTCCAAAACTTATTTGTTTTCATTTAATTAAGATACCTATATATTCATAGTTAGTAGTTGTTTCAGTAGGAAAGTGTGATCCATTTATGGAAGTTTTATTATAACCATTGTAGTATATTATAACCAGATTTGATATTCTGCATGATAGTTTTTGAAATTTAATAAATTTACGAACGTCTGAGCTATTCACACATTCATTAATGTGATTTACTTACTGCCTTATTGTAAGAATGGTTTTGGTGGCAAACCTGCCTTTTTGAATACGCCAGAGCGTGGCAGGATGGCAGAACTCGCTATAAAAGGTGATGTATGTACCTGCTCGCTCTCTTTTCCTACCGACAGCTCGTTAGTTAGTACGTAGCTTTATAACCTGTGTAGCGCCAATAAATGTTCATCTCGTACACGCGTGATCTCACCTCTACTCTAAAGTCTGTAAATAAAAACACGTGCATTTTTATCGCGCATTATGCCCACACAGGTGGCCGTGAGGAAAATAATTTTCCTCTGGGCCTATGTTATCTGAGATGCTCTGTGGAGGGCCTTTTTGAGGAGAGGAAGGGGTGAACAGTGGTCTTAAAGAGACCCATGTTTTAGGAAGGAGGACTGAACCAACTGTTTAAGAAAATATAGTCCTTTTAAAGAATAGCATTTTTTGTGGATTTCGCTAATTTAAAAAACCAATCATTTTTGTTGTGAACTTCTTTGTTAAATGAATGGCGCAGTCCCGTTAAAAGTCACGGGATGGTCATTGAGGCGCTTTTGCGTGCTAATATCTCGGAGTAGTGAAACGTGTTTCACTATTGTGGTGAACGTATGTCTTGCGGTATGAAAGAGACATGCGTGTATGAGTGAGACAGCATGAGGAACGTATAAAAGGGTGTGATTGCTGTCTACCGTCCTCTTTGGATTATCGCTTCGTAAGAAGCACTACCTGTACCATATCTCGGAATAAACTCGCTAAGTCTACCTACGAGTATTTATTGTTCAATCTCCCTGAACTGAGAGCACAATATAGAGGAATCTGGATCCATACAAAGGAGTCCAGAAAGTAATGTTGATACCGGCCACGGTTATCACATTTGGCGCAGCCGATAAAGGAACGAGAAGCAGCCAAAATCACATTTGGCGCAGCTGAAAAGGAACGAGAAGCAGTCAAATCATATCACATTTGGCGCGGTTTGAAAAGAACCACGGGCAGCCAAATTGTCACATTTGGCAGTCGAAAGAGGAATCCGAGATTGAAGCTACAGGGGCAACAGGCAAGAGCAGCAGATATTGGCATCCGAGGAACAGCAAGGCGCTGGTTTGGTTATTCAGTGCCGAGAATCAGGAGCATACACGTAAGGCGTGGATGGAGAAGTCCGGGTCTTCAGGAGAAGACCAGAGACCAGGTGCAGACCTCACGGAAGGCGTGCCGGGCATTTGAAGGACGACCAGGGTTCAGGAGCCAGGAGACGGTCCGCGGAAGGGCGAGATCGGAGCAGCAGCATCAAGTCAACAGAGTCGTGAGTTGAGTGCTGTTTGTAAAATTTTCTGCTTTTATTGATTGTATCTGTGTGAAGATGGAAGGGGGAGAACTGCCCAGGTTTTGTCATTTGAGGGACAAACTGGAGACGTTCGTGTTGCAATACGAACAGTTCATCCTCGTCAATGATGACAAGTTAAATTCGGTAGAAAAAAAGAGAGCGGTTTTAATATCTCATTTACACACAGAGACAATAGATTTATTGATTGATTTGTGTTTTCCTAAAAAAATTACAGATATTACGGTCGAAAATTTATTGTTATTACTAGAGAATCATGTAGGTATCAAACGAAATGTTTTCAAAGAGCGCGAAATTTTTTTTGCTACGAAACAAAAAAGTTCAGAATCGGTTAATGATTATATAGCACGGTTAAGAAATCTCGTTAGATTTTGCAAATTCGAGGACAGACTTGAATATAATTTAAAAGATGTTTTTGTCACCGGTCTTCGAGTGGGGCGTATTAAGGAGAAATTATTTGTAGAGACTGAAAACTTTTCATTAAAAAAGGTTATAGAATGTGCTATTGCTATGGATTCATTCGAGGTAATGAATAAGCAAATTAAAACGGAAAGTGTTGATTTAGTAAATAAATTTAAAAATACATCGAACAATTTGTCACAAAAACAAAATTCGGTAGGTAAACATTTTTTTAGAACTTCGGACAAGAATGTTACATCGTACAGAGCGAGGTCAGCGGACCGAACAAAGTGTAAACATTGCGGGAATTATCACGATTCAGTAAACTGTAAATTTAAAGACGTGTTTTGTTATAAATGCAGAGTAAAAGGGCATATTGGGAAGATATGTCGCGGTTTAAAATATAATAACATTTCTTCAGTGTTCGTAAATATGCAGGAACATAAAAACATGTTGCGGATAAACGCAGTATATTGTGAACCAATATTGTGCAAAGTTTTAGTGAATAATGTGGAACTAAACGGTTTATTGGACACAGGGGCGGCAATTTCGATTTTAACGGACGAAGATTATGTTAAACATTTCAAACATTTGATGTTAAAACCAAAGGATTTAACCTTAATGGGTTACGCTAACTGTAAGTTAAATTTATTGGGTTGTATCTTATTAACAGTTGAATTTAACGGTTATAGGGAAATGTTAGAATTTTGCGTAGTAAAACAGGGAACAATTACGGTTCTAGGGCGTGATTTCATTAAAAAGTTTAATATTGGATTTACGGGCTTACAATCTACTTTATCCCAGGAGGGAAGTGAAAATGTTTCTCACAATATGGTTGAGAATAATACTAGTGTAATTGATAATTTAATTCGGAAATTCCCGGAGGTTTTTTCGGAGAAACTGGGTAAATTCAATAAATATAAAGTGCATTTGAAATTAAAAGAGAATGCGGAACCGAAATTCTGCAATCCGAGAAATATACCGTTTGCTTTAAAAGCAAAGGTTAAATCGGAATTGGGATGTTTACAATCGGAAGGTATTTCAGTTCCGGTAAACTATAGTAAGTTTGCGTCACCAATCGTTCCAATAGAAAAAAATAATGGGGAAATAAATGAACAATCAATTTCAGCCCAGGAGGGTAGTGAAATTTTTTCTCATAGTGTTTTTGAGAATGATAGAAGTGATTTACAATCAATTTCATCCCAGGAGGGTAGTGAAATTTTTTCTCATAGTGGTTTTGATGATGATAGAAGTGATTTACAATCAATTTCATCCCAGGAGGGTAGTGAAATTTTTTCTCATAGTGTATTTGAGAGTGGTAGAAGTAAAGTGAATAAAAAAATTCGAAAATTCCAAGAGGTTTTTTCGGAGAAAGCGGGTAGTTTTAATAAAAGTAAAGTGCAATTAGAATTAATTGGGAATGAGGAACCAGTTCACGTAGAGAATGACTTGGATACTCAAATTCTAAGTTTATTTAAAAATAACAGAGATTTACCTATAACGGAAGAAATATGGAGTAGGGTGCATATTAATTATGCGGGCCCAATTGCAAATAAATATTTTCTTGTAATTATTGACTCAACCTCAAAATGGTTAGACTGTGTAGAAGTAAAGTCTCCAAATTCGTATAACACTATTAAAATATTAAAGGGTTTAATTAGTTATTTCGGGAGTGTACAGACAATAGTTTCAGATAATGGAGCCGCTTTCATGTCAGCGGACTTCAAAGAGTTTTGTGAGATGAATAACATCAAACATTTAACTACTCCGGTAAAACATCCACAATCAAATGGTCTAGCAGAAAACGCGGTTCGAACGTGTAAAAATTTAAAAAAAAAAATGATGATAAGAAATAAGTTTCAGTCAGGTTATGAGGAAAAATTAGGAAATTTTTTAATTGATTACAGAAATGCACCACACTGTACAACTGGCTTAGAACCTGCAGTTGTAATGTTTGGAAGGAAACTAAGGTCAAACTTAAACAGTTTTGTACTGAGAGGGGGGAGAGATAAGGATAATAGAATTAAGAAAGAAACAAAAATTAAAATGTCTAAATGTCAGGAAAATCAAAAATATTATTATAAAAGAAATAATAAAGAATCGGTAGGTTTTTCGATTAATCAAAAGGTAATGGTTAGAGATTTCAGAGACCAAAACAATGATAAATGGGTACCAGGGAAAGTGTATAAACAATTAGGAAAAAAACTTTATATAATTGAGGTAAATTTAAATGGTAAAATTATGTTTTGGAAAAGGCATTTTGATCAGTTGTCTAAATTATGTGTGTCATGGGAAAAGAAACACAGCAATCCTTATGTCGCGTCTGAGACGAAGAGACTGTCGTATGATGAATACGATGTCTCCAGCTTTGGCCTGGATGACAGTCTAATGGGTTTTTCTCCTTCTCATTCCAGCCCCAGTGATCCAGTGGCGTCAACGTCGGGAAATTGGAAGGACCGACTACGACCGCGAACACACAGATGAGTCAATGGAGGCAGCACTCAGCTCTCGACTCAACATGAATTACTTACATTGTAAATATTGGAATATTTTATGTATTGTAAATAATTATCAGTTCATGTTGTGTAACTGTCTTCGGATTTAAGTGTGGAGGGATGTGGTGAACGTATGTCTTGCGGTATGAAAGAGACATGCGTGTATGAGTGAGACAGCATGAGGAACGTATAAAAGGGTGTGATTGCTGTCTACCGTCCTCTTTGGATTATCGCTTCGTAAGAAGCACTACCTGTACCATATCTCGGAATAAACTCGCTAAGTCTACCTACGAGTATTTATTGTTCAATCTCCCTGAACTGAGAGCACAATATAGAAGAATCTGGATCCATACAAAGGAGTCCAGAAAGTAATGTTGATACCGGCCACGGTTATCACAACTATTACCACGCGAGTGCACGGGGGCCGGATTCGCTAATTTCCGGTTGTAGGGCGTCAGAGCGTTGGAGGTCAAATTGGACTAATTGGAGGTGAAAAAAGTGGAACATTTTTTTTGTTTCGAGTCTCATCTATATGGGTAGTCTGAAATCTCTACAAATCTGTTAGAATTTTGAAAATGGTTATTAAAATAATTTTTGGTTAATAATATTAAATTATGGGAAGAAAATTTATTGATTTCTCAAAACAAAAACAAAATGCTGACGAAATTCAAAACAAAATATCACGGGTTTTTTGATCCGGAGTTTTTTTTATTATTTTACAATAACATTACTCATAAGACCTTGAGGAAAAAAATCGCTCAGGGCCTATATCATCTTCGTGGATGCTGTGTGGAGGTATTTTATAGAATAGAAGAAGATGAAGTTCTGGGAAGCTGGGAAAGAAAAAGGTACGAGTGTTGGATAGAAATCCGGGGGTCGATGTGTCCCGGAACTCATCCCTCCCACTGCGATGAAAGGCAATGGGTCTAGAAAGTCCGGCTGGAGAGGTCTTGATTATATCTGCTGCAAGGAGTGCCTCGCCGTCCGACCGCCACGCAGAAGAAGAGCAAACGAATTCGCCACCGAGACCTAGACACACCTCACCCCTAAAACCCGAGCAGCTCACCAGCTCAATCGCCAAAAGTAGCAAATCACATGGGATGATTTATGACAGGGGAATTGGTTATCCAATAAATGGTGCCCCGGGCGGCGGTACCCATAAACGCCTCCCATATTGTTGCAGATAGAACCAAAAACGAAATAAGTATTTTTATCCAATGTTGGTGGTTCACTTAGTAGTTGAGCAACACAGCTCTCTTTTTATTTAACATTTCTTTACTTAAGAAATATAAAAACATATTGTGTTCAAACTCCTCAAGGAATATTTATATACCTACCTTATTTTATCATAAAACTTATTCCTGTCTTTGAGCAATGTATATTAACAAGTAGATGCAAGGGAATCCTTCAAAATGGATCATTAATCGATCGTAAGGGAGATAAATGACTGATATTCAGAAAAAAATGTCACAGGATAAATAAAAAGATTATTTCCAACATTCCTTTGCGTAATCCTGTCGTCGAAATAACTCCAGAGCAAGATTAGAAGTCTAAATACGCTTACTCGAAATCTCAGCTTGATAAATTTCTACGAAACAAACAGCTTTCCCCAATATTTTTATCTAAGGGTCTGACATGAAAGCGGTAACAAGGGAGAAAGAGGAGGTCTCGGTTTGGCGATGTCTTACGCAAAATCTTAATTAAGATGAAATCTAAGGTAACCCAACCCTTCCGACATCATCCCTAGTTTAAACATCTTTTAGAGGCAATAACTGACACGGCTTTATATTTATTTTAAATATCAAGGGATGAAATCTGGTTATTCAGAAATTGCGCACGCATATTTCCTACAGGTAAACCTGAAACCTGCAACTGATATTAAGTTAGTACAATTTCGTGAAAAAATTTCGCGAATTACATTAAAAAAATGTAATAGACACGTGTTGGTCTTGGCAAAAATTCTCAGTAATGCTGATAAATTATAACAAAATGATTAAAGCTTTAAATATTCCGCAAACTCAAGGCCAAATAATTCTTGACATTTAAATTTTTCATCTAGGTACATATGTATGTATATGTAGCATGTTTCTGTCTGATGTACTTGCAAGTCAATATATATAATTCTGTTTATTGATTTGCTATCAAATGAAGGCTCGATGGCCTAGAAGAAGGCGCACTTTATGAATAACTTAATGCCTTCTGAAAATGGAATAACGGCTTTATTGAGTTGCGTGATTGTTTTTTTATTGAAAAAAACTGGCGATGCTTCATTATTAGTGTACATTTTAATACTATTTTATGAAAAAAGTCCTGATTTATTGATATTAAAGAGGTGAGTTGTAAATCAAATGGTAATGCGGGTTCGCAATAAAAATTCAACCGCTCTGGTTAATGTGGTTTTAATTTAATTATAGGTTAAAATTTTCCACGTATGCAAATACGGCTGGCACGATAGCTGTACCAGTACCATAGATAATAATGTGTAGTTCCGATTAGCTCAGTAGCTTTACCACGTCAGATCATTATTAGCGAATAGTACAAACATGAGTCCACAGGATTTTGGTGGCTAAATTGAAACAACGATATCAGAATATATCGCGAATTTAAAGGGATACGAATACACACTTGCTGTCTATTTTAATTAAAACATGTTGACTTTTAATATTTCCAGCCTGTTTGTATTTTGTTTGTTTCTTTATGAGTTACACTTTACGTCATTAAATATTAGCGATAGTACAAACATGAGTCCATAGGATTTTGGTGGCTAAATTGAACCAACTATTACAGAATACATCGCGAATTTATAGGGATACGAATAAACACATGTTGTCTGCTTTCATTAATACATGTTGTCTTTCAATATTTTAAGCCTGTTTGTATTTTGTTTGTTTCTTTATGGGTTCCACTTTAGGTCATTATTAGCGAATAGTACAAACATGAGTTCACAGGAATTTGATGGCTAAATTGAGACAACAATTTCAGAAAACACGAAGAAGATACGAATACGTCGGATTTCATTAGTACCTACTGACTTCATCATTTTCCACCTGTTTCCATATCGTTTGTTTCTTTAAGGGTTTAAATTAAAATAAAGCTCACATATTATGTTTACCACATCAAATCATTATTAGCGAATCGTACTATCATGAATCCACAGAATTATGTTGTTTAAATTGAAACATCTATTTCTGAAAACATCGCAAATTTATAGGGATTCGAATACAAATTTACGGTTGGTTTTTATTAGTACCTATTGACTTTCAGCCTGTTTGTTTCTTCATGGATCCAATTTACTACAAAGCCCACCGATTGTGTTTACCACATTAGATTTATTTGTTATTAATTAACTTCGATTAACGGCTTTTACATAGGAATTACAATAATTTGAAATACGAATAGAGAATATACATAGATAAGAAAATATATTCATACTAGCTGGTACCCGGCATGCGTTGCTATGCCATATAATAGAGAATTTTTTTCTTCCAAGTGTTCCTTCCCATTCGTTTCGTTCCCCTTCCGCCTCCTCTTTCTCTCCCGCGTCCCCTTCACCCTCTCGCGTTCCCACTCCGCCTCCTCCACCATCCCTTTCCCCACTCCACTCCCCCATCTCCCATACCGCGAACCCCTTATCCTGCCATTAAAGTTAATTAAAGTAGTTCTAATTAGTTTTCTTTTGAGATATCTGTTTCTAATAACTTGGTTCTATCGTTACATTTCCATATCAATAGGTTTTCCACTTTTCTAGGATATTATCTTCAGTCTGTAAAATTTTCCGAGATTTTTTTGATCATTCTATGTCGGTTTTAATTTAATTTAATCGTCCTCCAGGACTTATTCATCTTACGTTTTCCGTACCCTTTTTGTTGATTAATCATTTATTTATTTTCAACATTCCCGTATAAGGTGTTTTTTGTTTTCATTTGAAATATTAGGCGTTCAAAACCTCCAGTTCTCGATCGCGCCTTATATAAACACGACCCGGGGTCAATAATCGTCCAATTCTTTCTCTTCAATTCTGTTTATAATTCCGTTCGTTCAACTTTGGTTCCTGTGAGAATTAATTCAAGGCCGCTCAAGCTGGTCAAAGTCCACTAGAACCATACACGCCTCTAATTTCTCTGATTGGTTCAGATTATTATTAATCGCTTTACTCGTTTTTTTATTGTTTGAATTTCAACTTTCTTTGTTCTCGTGATAACTTCATATGGGGCTTCCCTCGTTTCAGTCTCTTTACAGATTTCTGTAATAGTTTCGTACAGGTGTCGCCGAATGTACCTATTTTTCTACGTAATATTTAGGGAGAAAAAAATCCTTATAGGAACTCCCTCAGGTTGAAGGTTACTATTCATCACACCCTTCTTATCCCGTGCTCCTTCCCTCTAGCATTCCCAATCCGCCTACTCCATTATCCCTTTCCCCACTTCACTCCCCCCAATCACCCCTCCCGCGATTCCCCCTCCCGAGTTCCCCTTCCCCCTTTCCAGGCTCCCCTCCGCGAACTCCCTACTCGAGTTATTGCCGTTTCTATAGAGAAACTAAAAGAAAAAAAAGCAGAATATTATTTATGTGCACATTTTAAAAATAAGGATACGATAGCTAGCGGAGTTTAACTAAATTTACATACAAACGAAATGCAAAGGTCAAAATAGAATCTCGCCATGATCAGTCAATAATACAATTATTCGATAATATATTAAGATCCATTTTTGTGATAAGTCACTCCAAGGTCTTTAAAATCAAATTCATATTTCTACATATTATAATACTAGTAGGCACCCACGTTTAAAAATAAACTAACTAACTAACTAACCATCACGCCGTTTCCCCGCAGGGGTAGGCAGAGAAGACGGACCGCCAAACAACTCGGTCTTGGCACACACTCTTTGCCTCACTCACATTCATACATCGTCTCATACATTCTCTTCTATTATTCTGGCTTTTGACATGACCCGACTCAAGTATCTGATTCACTTGATCGTGCCATGTCTTCCTCGGGCGTCCCCGACTTCTTCTACCATTCACATTCGCGTCGTATATTCTTCTTACACTACTTCCTTCGTTCATTCGCTCTACATGCCCAAACCATCTGAGGGTCCCTTTCTGAATCTTACTCATTATGCTTACATCAGCCTTACATTCTTTGCGGATATCCACATTTCTCACACGATCATACATTGTTTTACCACACATACGTCTCAGGGATCTCATTTCAACAGCATTCAGTTTACTTTCATCCTTCCTCTGCCAGTTCCATGCCTCACTGCCATACATCAGGGTAGGTACCAGGACTCCATTGTGGACTGCTAGCTTCGCTTTTTTTGACTGATTTTTATTAGCGCCAACGGCATTTAGTCCACCATTAATGGAGTTACCGGCATTCACCCTTCTTTCAATATCTCTTTCAGCCTTCCCATCTCTCGTAAACATACTACCCAGATACACAAACTCATCCACCTGCTCCAAGTATTCATCATTCACAACTATGTTGCATACTGTTTTCGTAATCTCTCTTTCAAACACCATGACTTTAGACTTACTTACATTCATCATTAACTCATTCTTCATACATACTTTGTTCATCCTAGATACGAGAGACTGTAGATCTTCCATAGTGTTAGAAATCAGCACCGCATCATCAGCATACAACAGGCAACATACTTTCAGATTACTCAATTTCGCGCCCAATCCCACCTCTTTCAATTCTTGAATACAATTATCCATCCATGTATAGATTGAATAACCATGGTGACATTACGCAGCCTTGCTTGACACCTTTTGTGATGTCAAACCACCGTTCACCCTAACACACGCAACGCTTCCCTCGTACAGAGACGCAATTGCCTGTACGAGATTTGTATTCACTCCATACTTGGAAAAAACCTTCCATAGCTTTAAAAATATCTAAGAAAAATGAAATAATTTAACTTTGTATAAACCACTTATTTGATGCGCAAATCCGACCGGTTTCGGAACAAACGTTCCTTCGTCAGGGAAAGCTTATACTAATTTGACAGTTTCGAACAATGTTTTATTATGGTAGGGGTGGAATTTTGTAATCAGAATCAAAGAACATTTAAGATGTCTTAATAATAATAATTTTTCTGAGTTTGCTAACCATATCATTGAAAATAACCATAGTTTTGAAAAAAATACAGGGATAAATATTCTTCATATTAATAATAAAGGAAAACGTTTAGATAACTTAGAAGCCTTGGAAATTAAAAAATCCCTTAAAAATAATGAATCTATTATTAACAAACAAAAAATATTGTCATATAGCCCAATCATGGATTTGTTCCCCTACCCACCCACTCTACACTAATACCTACCTACCCAATCTACATTATTATCTAGCAACAGCTCCACCCCTACCATAATAAAACATTGTTCGAAACTGTCAAATTAGTATAAGCTTTCCCTGACGAAGGAACGTTTGTTCCGAAACCGGTCGGATTTGCGCATCAAATAAGTGGTTTATACAAAGTTAAATTATTTCATTTTTCTATAATGGATAACCACAAAGTAATAGCTACATTCAAAAATATAAAAAAAAAATATTAAAAATATCTTTTTTATAATTAAAATATTCAGAATTTTTTCGAATAAAAATTAGTTTCAATAATTATTTTGGCAGTTTAGTTATTTTAAAAGCTCAATAGCTCATTTTGGATATGACTCTGAAGTTACAAAAAAAAAATTAACAGATTTCTTGCTAAACCACTTGGTGGCGTAAAAGTTAGTCAGAAAGCTCGCTGTTGGAAACTGTTTGTTACTAACAAATAAACAAACAGATTTCCTGCTTCGTGGTTGAGTTACCTTAACCTTCGGAAAAAAGTCTTTGCAACTAACTAAATACAGTCGGATTAAGTTGATAGAGTCTCGTGTTTATTTGATTCGAATCGATCACTAATTTCTTGTGGCGTGTCCCGAGCAGTCATGCGGATCGACAACGATTATATTGTCCCTTCGTTGTATGAAGTAATAAAAATATTTTAACAATAATTATTTTAACTACTGCATTGGCAGGGTAATTCAGAGAAAATTTATTTCAGAATTACAACTATTTAAATAACCGACTAATACGAACGGAAACGTGAAATATATAAGAAAACAGAATACGAGGTATGAAAGACAAAACCATCCCCTTAATTAGCGTATTTAGCCGGCTATCATATCTGTTGCCAAATTAATTTATTAATTTATTTGGCAACAGATATGATAGCCGCCTAAATACGACCAAACCAAAGTTTCCGAACGCAAATTGAGAAAAAATTATGAAACTTTGTGTTTTTTGAAAATTTTTTAATTATTTTTTTATGAAAATACAATAAATTGAGGAGAAATCAACGTTATCAATGTATGTGTCTAATAAAATATTTATGTATTTTTTTTTCGTTATAAGTAATTTTAGTCAGAATAAATGTAAGATGAGTCATTTTAAAAACATTTTTTTGTTTGCAATCAAATTTTAATTTTTCAAAAATAACATGCTTATTTTTCAAAAATAATATTTGAAAACATATATCATCACTCATTAAAAACAGTTTTTAGTTTTTGGATGCGTTCAGAAATTTTCAATTTATTTGAATTTTATTGCAGAGCGGAAATATTTTGACCTTCCGACATAATAGATCTGAACCCTGAAGGGTTAGAGGCTGAACTGGGTAAACCAGAAGTTACGTATTTAATAAATTTCACTTTGTTAGAAAAGTTTTTATCTTTTGACCAACGAGCTAAGCTCGTTTAAGTAATCACAATAAAAAAGTTTTCTAACAAAGAAATAAACAATTTTTTGTTTCCCATGAAAAATTATAACACACCAGCGAGTATTTTCATACAAAATGTAATATTTTATATTGCTTTGCTACTTAACAGTTTATTCGACTCCCAGTGTTTCTAATTATATTCCTTTCTCAGATTATTTGTCCTTCCCAGAGATATTATAGGTAAATATGATAGTAAACAAAATTTCTTATCAAAAACCGATATTTCCTTAGCTGATAAACTTACCGATTTAATAAGGAAATGAGCACTCGCGTATACAGATGATTATATTCCGTGTGTCTTCTAATGAACATTGTTTAGGGGAATGTGGAGGTAAATTTCCGAGTTTCCTACCCTTGAAACTAAGTAAAGACCTCCCTGGATAAACTTCTCTTCTAGTTAGTAAAGCAAAACACGAAAGATACTTGTAATAATTATACAATAATTAACCGAAACCATAATGATATGTAAATATTAAGTAAGTTATCAGATTTTCGTGGCTGCTTGGGATAATTCTGCTGCTTGGCAACCGGGTTTATGTGCCATTTAACTTTTCTTCCATTTCTAATAAATCAGGAGATTTTTTTAAATAACCTTTCACTTCACAGAAAAAAACATTGTGTGAGAGGTACAAATAGCGCGGTACTTTTATACAAAACTTATTTTTGGATTTGAGACCAAAATACCTTCTACTATTTATTTTTGGAAAGTAGTTGCGAGTAGGTGGCAATGATTAAAAAAAATAATTTTGAAATTTCTACGAAAGAAGTTCTACATGAGAAGCTTTTGTTTATAAATCTTGTAAAATGAAATTTCAGAAAATACAGACCTACGCTTTGACCTACACACGATATATTAAAAAAACTATTATTCTTGTTTTGGAAGGCGTATGTAGGTATTTATTTTTCTACGGTATGTTTGTGAAAAATTGTTTAAAAATAAAATCTTTTGTTTGAAATGGGCAATGCAAAGATTTGGTTTGTTGTTGTTGTTTGGTTTGTTTGTTGTTTCTTGTTGAACAATTCATCAATTTTCGAAGATAACTTTCAAGTTATGTGAAAGTTCTGTTGGATGTTGTGTGTTGTGATTGTCCTATTTCATATTTAGCTTTATTTAGCACTGAATTCTTTTTATTTTCTCATTTATCTAATCTCGATGTGTAGAGCGTCTTACCTTAAACTTTCCTGTTTATGCCACCTTTTATTCAAACATTACCTTAAACTTTTATGTCTATGCCACCTTTTACTAAAATATTGCAATAATTTGCGTGTCTATAATTTCCTTTGTCTGTGGCCACGTAAGCTTTCTAATTTTTGTTTATAAAATGGCTTGTTATTATTTCGCATGATCTCATTCTCTTGATCTCAATTCTTTTTTTCGCTTCTTCGAGACATTTACGAATTAATCTCAATTCTTGTCGCTAGTCAAGTGTTCAGAATCGAATCTCCCTGTAAATATATTCACCAGAATAAACAGTTTACAACAATTATCCAGTACAACATAAGTGTTTTACTTAAAAAGGATAATCTCTCAAACCATCAAAACAACTCTCTATCTCACCGTACGTTCCCGTGGCGTGGAACCGAAGGAAGCCACAAAAGTAGCTCAAATTACACCCAGACTGCAGACTATCTGGAGACCACAACAAGTTCTACTCAAATTCTGTTATTATTCAAGTATGGGTTGGTTGTTTCATAGAACTGTAATAATAATAGAACTTGTACAGAGCTTTCACAGGGCTTGAAATTTAACTTGGAAATTTGATGAATTGTTCAAATTCTGTGAAACAACCCATCCTTTGAGATAAATAAGAGATGTTGATATACGCCGTGAGTATGAATATCGTTTCGAACGACCGCTAGTTAAATGTTCTATCCATTGAGTTATCAATCACCATTTATTAGCACAAAATTGTTTGGAATAATTTAATACTTTAACCAATCGTTTGATAATGGCGAGACAATGAGACAGTGAAGCATGAGAAATACTAAGGAGGCAGGAAAATTTAATACTAATGTTTTATATTGTATTTTTACTAGGCGATGTATCGAAATCTAATAATTATTTAAAAAAAATCAAAGTGTGCAATTCACACGCGGTAGAAGTGATTTCTTCAGAAAACTAAAGTAGACAAGAGTGGGAAGACTACGAAGCCCTTTTTTATCAATGTGAAAGACGATTTTTTCCATATTTTTGTCGTTGAATTCCAGTGAACCTATTTCTAAACATTTGGTAATCTTATTAGAATTTGTGTTTTCTTCTTCGGAGTCGCTAGATGTCGCTTTCTTTTGTGTTTTATTTTGAAAGTTCATTTTGGAGTGGTTTGAAGATTGGACATTGATTTTACAAAAATAAAAAATATTTTTTTTTTGGATTTTGTACGATTCGAATTTTTTGTGCGCTAAATGTCTGGCCGCTAAGGTTCGCCAAGCACTTTATACCACTACACCGAATGAGACTTGCGTCGGGATGTGGATTTATCATATTATATTGGACCCGAGTACCCATGAATTAAATAAATATTTTTTTTGTGTCTCATTCTCTCGCAGGCTAAATCCCACAGATGTATGTGTTTGTCTCTTTTTTGTATCGCTCGTTTCAGTTTCATCGAGTTTCAAATCACAACGGTGCTAAAGAAGTTTTCACTTTTCACAAACTTCAAATGTTTTTATTTGACTCAAATCAAAAACACAACAGACTGCACAATAAACATCCATACATTTTTACTGTACACAATCCAACACTGAGATTTATTACACAATGGACTTTGTTCACAACCACCCCTGGGAAGATTGATTTAGTATGAACCAGCAAATGATATTAGCCGTATTTTCCCCAGCGACTGCTAATCAACGCTTAACATGCGACAATATTATAAAAAACAATATGCCCATAAAATTCGGTTCCATATTTAGTCGTTGTTTTCCGAATGACCCGTAAAGTGTCGTTTTTATAGAATATATACACGATAAATCAAAAAGAAAACACCTTCATTATTTTATGACTAGACAAGCGCAAGGGTGTGCAGTAGGGAGAACAAATTTCTTTAAGTCAGTAGTCTCAAAAGATGGATTTTAATGGTTGAGTAATTTGATGGATCCGTAGTATAAAAAAAATCAAAATTTTGGTACAACATCAGCGGTAAAGTTAAAAAAATCATACATTTGTTGTTTGTTTGACTACATCGAGTTATTCTGGACCAAACCAGGGGCGTTACGGATATTCGCATCGGCATCCGCAAATGCGGAATATTCGCATTAATTCAGACATCTTCATCCGCATTCGCATCCGCATCCACATCAATTATCATGGAGTTTTCACGGATGCGGATTCATATTTGCAAGGCTGAGAAGGTTGCCTTATTACTATTTATTAAATATAATTCACCAATTTTTAAAATTAACTCATTGAACAAAAAAAAATCATCATAAAACTCTTGGCTTAAAACGATAATAAGTAAGACTAAAACTGTTTCAGTTTCGTTCTCAGAATATGATTAAATAAAATGTAATAAAATTAAATCGATTTTTTTTATTTATGTATTTGAAATTGAAAATTCTTTAAAAATCCTGAAATCCGCATTCGCGGATGTAAACTTCTAATAATACGCATCCATATCCGCTTCCGCGGTTGTCAAAATGTTTGCATCTGTAACAACCCTGGACCAAACACTCTCTTTGTATAACCGTTTATTGTATAACCAATACCTCTGTCATTGGTCAACCCAAGTGGTTCGGTACGTTTGATGACTTTGCAGAGGTTTATGGGATGAAGTTTGTCCGGATCTTGGTGAATGCGTCTGTCCACCAGCTGCATGGCAGATCGGATCGGGAGAGAATGGTTGAGGGAATCCTTTTGTCTTCTCCAGCTGTTCTTTCTCGGAACATTGCCTTGCACCGCAATGGGACGGATAGATTCATACAGGACACTGACCCCCAGATTCCTACCAAGAACTTAGCCTTTCATAAAAATGCCCTCCTCAAAGATGACATCGGCCCCGAGGGGATTTCCTCAGGACCACGTGTGTGGAACTAATGTAAAAAGAATTATGAATTTATAACCTAATTGAAAAATTATTCAACATTCAAGTTTCGGTTTCGTGCCAAAAGTACTAGTAAATTAGACAATTTAAAAAATGGTTGTAATATAAATAGTCATGGGCAGCCTTTGAGACAGTTAGGCACTTAGAAAATGATACTTACCTAAAAAAACCGGCGTACATAAAAGACCCACCCTGTTTACTAACATGTTCTGTTTACGAAAAAGTTCGAGAAAGGTTTTTGTTTTACCATTCAATGTCCTAAATTCTCAAATAAAATGTTTGTTTTTACTACCATTAATCAAAAAGTGTTTCAGGATTTTGAAAACAAACGTTTGGATATTTAGTTACGGCGGAATAATATCGCGGCACGTCCCTAATAGCCTCACTACAGGTTGTTAGTAATTTTTCATTTTTAAATTGTTTTGTTGTCAAGCTGAGATTTATGCTGTTCATTAACTAGAAACTTTACGAAATAATTTCCTCGCATATAATATTTATTACGGAATATCAAAGACAGATGATAAGAACGTAACTTCGCAAAAGGTTTAAAGTTTAAAGCTTTTGAATCAATTTTTTTGGATGGAATTTATGGAGAGCTTTTAGCAGCAGAAACCATTAACTTATGCTGCATTAATCAATAGAATATAGTAACTTAAGTAAAGACGCAATAAACTATCTCAAATAATTTGTGGTCTCATTTATTATGACATTATTTGGTCTCATTTATTGTTAGATTTGAAGTACAATAAGGGAATTCTTTAAAGGCGAAAATAGTTGCATCGACCTAGAAATCATATAAATAAACACATTGTGCATTGGTCAAATAGCTGTTTCTTGAAGAATAAGACAGAACTCTTTGTTTGAGAGTATAAAGTTCTTATTATGAACACATTTTTTGCTTTGAAGACTGTTCAAATAAATAAAACCTTTGAGAGAAACTTTAGCCTAAAAAAAAGAACGTTTGAATGAATTTATTATACATCTAAACGTATTAATTATTTACTAAGATTACACATTGTTCTCTGCACTAGTCGTTCAGTTTGTGTTGTGAAGGAAAGTTTTTACTTGATTCCGAATAGTAGAAAACTAAGATAATAATAATAATATCCAAGAGCGTAGCTAGGATTTTGTTAAGGGGGGGGGGGGGGGCAGGTGTAGATAAACCAAGAATATATCGAAGGTAAATGCTGCAACAAAATAATACCTACAGGGGGGGGGGGGGTAGGGGGGTGGCTTGAGAATTTCAGAAATAGGCTATTTTCGTCTACAAAAAGATCGCCAGGCACAAAATTCTCCCCGATTCGTCATTCCACGGGGAGCCATAGAGATGCGAAAATATAATATAATTCAATAGTTTTGTGACAATATCCTTAGTAGTGTCGCCTCCCCGTCAGGTGGCACCTCGGGCGGTCTGCCCCCCCCCACCTCTATGTCTACGTTGCTTCGATGATCATTTATAACAGAAAATATACCTTTAATTTCACTCATACATGCGTACATATTGATAGTTTCCGATTGTGAAGCATTGGCCATAGGTTACAATGTGCCTGAGTACTTGGCTAGTTGAACACATATAATAAAGACTGATTTAATAACAGCGCAATGTAACTGATAGGCATGTTTTCTTGATGCTTCATTAATCATGATCAAATAAAAAGGTAATAATAAAAATTAAATTGATTCTCACAAACAATAGGCTACCGACGTAAACTTTACGGTTTGTGAGCATTCCTGCACCTTCTAGGGGGGGGGGGGGGGGCAGCTGCCCCCCCCCTGCCCGTACCTCGCTACGCCCTTAATAATATGACATTCGCTAGCGATTAAGGTTTACGTGGATTTTAAAAAATGCTTCCTTATTTGGAATCTTTTAAATAATTTATCGTGGCGTTCATTGATTTAATTCATATAAGGCTAGACATATTATAAAACCAGTGAAATCGATAAATCAGAAGATAAACAACTTATTTCAAAATTTTATGGAATTAAAAAATTATAACATATCAAACCAATCAAAATCGAACTACAAAATTCGATGCAATCAATAAATATTTTAAACAAAAGAGGTCTTCTTGTAAAAGATTTTTAAAGTTCTGAATTGATTTTTAGGTGGAATTGCTTTGTAACTTTTGAGAGTGGAATTTATATTCTTTACAGTATTTTTTTTTAATTTTAGTCTTCATGATTTTCTTTCGTTGCCACGGAGTTAAGTCGGGCTAAATTCTGATATTGTTCATAAATAAAAGTTCACAAAAGATTTCACGAAGGCATAAGACAAAATATCGCGTAAATAACTTCTTCGCTAACTAAAGCTAGGGTGAAAATCGCAAATTTGGATCGAAAAATAAGTGAAAGTGAAAGAAAATTATTTGAAGAAGTGAAAACGACAAAATCTACAATTCTACACCTTTGGTGGCGTACAGCAAGTAGCCATTTAGTTCGTGTGTCTGTTACTCTTTATTAATGGCATAACATCCTGCTTCAACAATGTTAAATATATACTCTATGTTATGAAAAAAATGGAAAGAATTTGCCCATGTTGTATAGTTGCAAAAAAAAAAATAAAAGAATTTTATAATTGGTTTTTAACTAATAATTTATTTATTTCATTTTACTTTATTATTATTTTGTTAATTTCTAAATATTAACAAATATAAATCTATAACTTTCTGTCGAAACCAATCTCCAATACAGCGAACAACAATTGTTGCTATCTCCTCTTTCAACAATTAGATTATTTGGAAACTTAATATTTGCTTAAAAAAATCGAAAATATTATCTTTTCTAGAATATATATTTTTTTTAAATAGGATTTGTTCTTAAATATATTTTTTTAATCTAAAATATTATAATTTTCTAAAAGCCACCATCAAGTTGCCGAACTCGATATCAAGAATGAAAATATTGCTTTAGTCATCGCCATGATCTTTAGAGACTTGCGTCGAAAAATTCAGTGGAATGGACAGACATTAATATCAATCTCACAAGTTGCGAAGTCACAAGACAAGAAGGCGTGGACTTTTATTGCGAGGGACGTATAAGTATTTTCTTTGGGATTATAATTAATTTGTCATTGATTTGGGGACATTTTATAATATATTTTTTTAAATGACTAATCATATTTTTTTATCTGTTTATATTCAATTTGGGAGGGGGTATGGGTACCGCCGCCCCGGCAACCATTTATTGGATAAACAACACCTCTGCCATAGGTCACTCCAAGGAGAGAGGACGGCACAGAGACTTGAGATAGTCGATGTGCGAGGTGACCACGGGGATTAACCTGATTTTCTGGCAGCTTGGTGATCTTTTGTGACCCTGGCTTCGAGAAAATCGGATCAAATCAAAAGGAAGTTCTGAATGGTGGCTGACTGAGGCTTTCTGGTGCTCTAGGGCGCTCGGGGCTGACAGTTGCCCCTCCATTCAGTTCGGCTGACGGAACCTCAACAACTGCCTTTGTTAAGGCAAAAACTGCCTTTCTGAGAACCCTGGAATACTACAGGAATAAAAAGACCACCACGTATGCATGTTTTCTAGATCTGAGCAAGGCCTTCGACAGGGTTTCTCACCCTCTACTATGGGATAAACTCAGGGAAAGAGGCATATCACCGGCGGTGATACATATCCTCGACTTGTGGCATAGACAGCAGGAGAACTTAGTAAGGTGGAAAGATGGACTCTCCGAACCTTTCCTCCTGAAGAGCGGCGTTAGACAGGGAGGATGCATGTCCCCGATATTGTTCAACCTGTACATGGACGAACTCACCGATAGGCTAAACAATGCAGGGGTAGGCTGCCAAATTGGAGGACAGTTTCTGAACAATATCAGTTATGCGGACGACACGGTATTGATGGCACCATCTATAAGGGGCCTACGTATTCTTTTAAAGATCTGCGAAGAGTTTGCTGAAGAAACAAACATGCAATACAACCCCACTAAAACGGCTCTACTGGTCGTAAGATATGGACAAGGACCAAAAAATATTCCTCCAGCTACCCTGAATGGTGTGAACCTGCAGGTGACTGAAGGAACTAAATACCTTGGACACATAATCACCAGTAATCTGATGGATGATGACGACATCGATAGGCAAAGAAGAGCTCTCAGTGTAAAAGCAAACATGCTCAGTAGAAGATTCCGCCTTTGCAGTACTGCTGTAAAAAGGACGCTCTTCCTTTCCTTCTGCGCAACACTGTATACGTCTGAACTCTGGGCAAACTACAAGAAGAGTAGTATAGAAAGACTTCGGGTTCAGTATAACAACGCCTTCCGCATAATGTTTGGTCTCCCCAGATATTGCAGCGCTTCCCGGATGTTCACGGAGGGGCGAGTTCCTGGCTTTGCAGCCCTTATTAGATCCAGGGTGGCAGGAATGAGGGAAAGGATAACCAGCTCTGGAAACATCCTCGTCATGGAAGCCCGCCTCAGTCCATCATCCAGTATTGATGCACACTGGAGAAAAATACTGGCTCCTTACGTGCTCACAGAATCCTGAAAGCTTAATATTATTATTTCTTTTGTTTTCCTTTTACTACTATTAGCTTATTATCTTTTTTTTTTGTTTCGTGTACATTCATATCCACCTTCTTTTTCTTTTTTTTCCTTTCAAATACTTTATACTTTGTACATGTATGTTTATATTATACCCTTATGGAATGTGTGGGATTGCACTCTCCTCCCCACATACTGGAATAAACACTTATTTATTTATTTATTTATTTTATTTAAGACAAAAATCTAAAAGCCATACAACTGCCTTTCTCAAGGCAACCCCCTTCGATCAAAAGCAAATACGAGAACCTCCGCCCACGACATGTCCACTCCATCAGCCATACCAAAGAAGGTCAGGAGCCCCCTCGAGTTCCTTGACTTCCCAGTTCCAGTCGGGGCGATAACGTCCAGGGTCTACGTAAAGACCGGGTCCGTGGAGTTTATCTTCGCGGACCAAATCGAGGTCCCCATCCCAACCATTCCCAAAGGCAGGGCTACCACCTCCCTCGCCTCCTTTTCCGCCCTGGGGTCCAGCGAGACCTCAATGGAGCCAGAATGGCAGAGAGTGACAACCGCAAAGCGCTGTCACTCCCCCATCCCCACAACTTCCACTTCCACCTCCAACAGGTTTGAGGCCCTCCCAGAGGTAGGAGACGGCGACGCCTCCTCCTACACTGCACCACCACCAAAGAAGACAACATACAAGTCTTACCATCACAAGGACACGACCACGACCACTACAGGACAAGCAGCAGGCAGAAAGAGCACACGAGTGCCGCCTGTTATTATGACAATAGGGGGACTGAACCACGGCGGAATTACCGCCGAAATTCAAAAGCATGTCGGAAAAGCGACATTTTCCTTCCAATACAGGAAGGGCGGTACCGTCAGCGTCCAAGTAAACACGGTGGAAGCTCACAGCCAGCTGACCCAAGCGCTACGACAGGAAGCCAAGTCCTTCCACACCTACAGCACGGAGGCCGACAAGGTAAAGAATACCGTCATCAGAGGTCTTCCCAAACTTTCCACGGAAGAGATCAGCAATGATCTGAGAGACCAGGGCTTCCCGGCAAAGGCCATCATCGAGATGACCACCCCCGGTTCCGAATACCCGCTGTATCTCGCCCATTTCGGCCGAGAAACAAACATGGGACAGCTGAGAGAGTCTGTCAGATTCATCTGCTTCTGCAGAATATCCATGCGGAAGTACCGAAGTGGTCATCTGCAGCACGGCACCCAGTGCCACCGATGCCAAAAGTTCGGCCATGGCTCCCGAAATTGCGCCCACCCTGCCCGCTGCGTGAAATGCGAAGGCGAACATGCAACCGGTGACTGCCCTAAGGTCACACGCGAACTACCGGCCGCCTGCTGCAACTGCGTAGGCGCGCACCCCGCTAACTTCAGCGGATGCCCGAAAAGGCAGGAATATGTGGCAGCCCTACAGCAAAGGGCTAGGGAGAGCGCCAACCAGAGGTCCGCAGGGCCGCAAAGAACTCACGAAACACGCCAGCCCCAAACATCGGGCAACGCAGGCGGTCGAATGAATTATTCACAAGCAGCGGGTAGCAACACCAGGGCTGCGCATGAACAAGAAGAGCGCCGCAGGGCTGCCCAAAATGAAGAACCCAACACACAGAGGTCTCAAACCAACACCTCCTCTGATGACGAGGACATTATGTCTCTCCTGCGCGCCCTCATTAAGGTACGAGGAAGGCTGGCAGCCTGCAGCAACAGGGATGAGAAATCGATCATCCTCATGGAACTTTTAATGACCATCAATAGCTAGCACGGCCCCAGAGGTCAAGCTCCTTATGTGGAATGCTTGCAGCATTCGACAGAAAGTCGAAGAATTACTTGATGTGGTCAACAAACAGCAAATTGACATCATTCTACTCAGCGAAACGAAGCTTGATGAAAAAACCAGACTGAGAGTGCCAGGATTTGACCTACATAGGAATGATAGACCACCCGCAGCGGGTAGAAGAACACAACCCTCGGGTGGCACGGCGATTCTAACCCGCCAGGGCCTTCTGACAACGAGACTCCCAACGCCTGTACTTCAAAATATGGAAGCTACTGTCATCAAGATGGAGATAAAAAATGAAATGCACACCATCATCGCTGCATATTGCCCGTCAAACCAAAACAATATCGTGAGAAGCGATCTCAACAAGCTGTTCGCGCTCGGTGCAAAAGTACTCATAGCGGGAGATCTAAATTCCAAACACAGGCATTGTAATAACTACAGAGCCAATAAAAACGGAAATATCCTGTTCAAACATCTGGAAAGCCACGACTATCAAGTACTAGCACCGGACAAGCCGACTTACTACAGATCAAATATGAAATATCCAAGCACTCTCGATATTGCGCTGGCAAAAAACATAACAACGATATCTCCCCTGGTGACACTGGACGAACTTCCATCCGACCATCTACCGGTGAGCTTCACGATAGGCGGAAAAATCACGAGAATAACAAGGACTCAACTCGATTTTAAAAAAGCCGACTGGAAAAGATTTAAAGAGGAAATCAACGCTCAAATATACCTAACATCCGAGACTCTAACCACGCCAGCCGACATAGACGAAGCCGTCGAATCGCTGACTGGCATAATCCAAAGAGCACGAGACGATTGCATTCCCAAGAAAAAAATCCAGCCCTTTACCGTGAAGCTAACGCCGCACATAAAATTCCTGATCACAGAAAAGAATAGACTTCGCCGAATCCATCAAAATACCCATGAGAGGTGCTTCAAGACAGCAGTAAACTCTCTGGGAAGGGAAATAAAAGACGAAATAGCGACCCTCAAAAACAATCTGTGGTCAGCGAAAGTAACATCTTTAAGTACAGAGGACAACTCGATTTGGAAAATGTCAAAGGCCCTCCGCTATCAGGACAACAGTATCCCGCCCCTACAGTGGCCCAACTCCTCAATCATGGCACTCTCAAATGAAGAAAAGGCAAACACCTTGGCTGACGGATTTGAAAGAGCATATCAAACAACCGACGGGATGGAAGACCCGGCTGTAAACGAGACGGTGAACAAAGCACTCGAAGAGCTCGACCTCCTCGCCCTAACGGATACGGAAGAAATACATCTTTGCACTCCGAAGGAAGTGGCCCACATCATAAGACGCCTCAAACAAAAAAAGGCCCCAGGCGAAGACCAAATAACAAATGCGCTGCTAAAACATCTACCGCAGAAAGCAATTATTTTTATCACAAAAATATTCAACGCCTGCCTACTGCTGGGCCACTTCCCGTCATCCTGGAAAAGCGCGTGCGTTCTACCGTTTCACAAAGCAAAAAAAGATCGCTCAAATCCGTCAAGCTACCGCCCGATCAGCCTACTGCCCACAATGAGCAAATTATTGGAACAAATCATCCTGAATCGATACCTCCCACATCATAACAAAAACAAGACCCTACCGAACGAACAATTCGGTTTCAGATGTAATCACTCGACGGTCCATCAACTGACACGTGTCACAGAAGACATCTCAAGAGCCTTCAACACCAAGAGATACGTTGCTATGCCTCGAAAAAGCCTTCGACACAGTCTGGATGGACGGGCTAATATACAAACTATATATAACCAACACGCCCATTTACATCATAAGAATAATTCAAGTATATCTGAAAGACCGATCGTTCATCGTTAAGGTGGGAGAGACGAACTCTACAAAAAGAAATGTCCCCAAGGGCGTGCCACAAGGAAGTTTACTGGGACCACACCTTTTCAACCTGTATACTCATGATATTCCTCCACTCGTGAAATGCGAAAAGGCAATCTACGCAGATGACATGGGCCTGTATGCCACATCAACCAAAGCCACAATAGCCATCAAATACCTACAAAGAGGCCTTGACGAAACTTCAGCCTACTACAAAAAATGGCGCCTTAAGTTGAATGAGGCCAAAACAGAAGCCATCATGTTTACGCGTCGAATCAAACACCGAATTCCGCAAAAGAAAATTACCATGAGTGGGGCTGCACTTGAATGGAGACCCGAAGTAAAGTACCTTGGCCTAACCCTGGACAGCCGACTAAACTGGAAATCACATCTCCAAAAATCAAAATCGAAAATGCTCCAAGCCATTGGGTCGGTAGGCCCTATCTTCAACCGAAAAAGCCCACTAGCTGAGAAGAAGAAACTGCTATTATATCTGACTCAGATTCGCCCATCCCTGACATATGCAGTGCCCGTATGGAGCAATATAGCCAAAACAACATACAAGAGGCTACAAACACTGCAGAACAAATGCATTAAAATTATCTATAACACCCCGTGGTACACAAACTTACATAGAATACATGACAGAGAAGAAATTCCGTCATTACAAGAACATGCGCACCAATTAACTACGCAATTCTATAGTACATTGAATAAAAATAAAAATCCACTGATCAAAGGGCTGGGCAAATATGAGTCAAAAGCCGACCTTCCTTTCCGATACAAGCATAAGATGCCAAAACACCTCATATTAAAAAACCTGGGGATGATCACGCCGACGCCGAGGACAATACGACAGACGAAGAATGACGGACGCCATTTTTACGCACAAAATACCTACCATTTCCCTGACCTTTCTTAATACCCTGACCTAGACAACATTCCACACTTACGCTCGCACCTACTTGGCACGGTATCTCTGACTGGCGCTGCACACTGCGCATCCCATCTGCGCAGACCAGTGGCGTGGAGTTGGCGGGATTCTCGGATTTCTCTTTGCGCTCGATGGGCGCTGGTGTAAAAACCAGCGCAGATCGGGCCAAAATTAATGATGATGTTTTCTTTCCAATTTTTCTCACTAGGCATAGGCACCAGGACCAACACCAAGGACGAGACGCTGACCTGAAGAAAACAAAATACTTACATTCAGTAAAAGTAAATGTAAATTTCCTGAAAATAAGTTCAGAACTTTTGTTCCCCCTCCTTTTCACTACAACTTGGTGAGGTTTTTATCCAGTAAAGACTTTTTTCCTCACGATAACATTAATGTAAAAGCAAATTCAGTCAATTAAATAATCACCTTCAGAAGGTAATAGTTATAAGGCCAAATGAGCCGTAAAACTAGTTAGTTAGATCATGAAAGGGCATTGCAAAGCCCTAGTTTAGCTAGAGGATTACGAAAGAATCCGTAGAATCAAAAAAAAAAAAGGTCACTCCAAGTGGTTCGCTACGTTTGATGACTTAGCAGGGGTGCCCGGGTTCACGAGGTGACGTTTGTCCGGGTCTTGGCGGCGGATGCCGCCAAGACCCGGAGCTGCATGGCAGGCTGGTTGAGGGAGTTCCTTTGACTTCTCAAGCCGTACTCTCTCGGAACATCGCCTCACACAGCAGTGGGAGGGATGGATTCCTAAGTCCGTCACTCCTGATTCCCAAATTCCTACCCATCCCTCATACCCGTTTCCTTCCCAGAGCTTCCTCACCTTCCTTTCCTTAAAGGACCCACCATACAGCATCGCCAAAGATGATATAGGCCCGGAGTGGAATTATTTTCTTCAGGGCCTCCTGTGTGGAGCTAATGTAAAAATTAAGTTTTAGAAGAAGATTTAACTTACTAAGATTTTTAAAAAATGTCTTGGCATTGTAAAATGTGATATTTCACTAGAATAGTGAGCGGAATGCGATCCTTAAGCCTCGATGACATAGGGCGAGTTAACAAGCTACTATCTACTTTTAAGTTTTTAACTGTCCACTCGTTTAGTAGCATAGGAAACTGAGGTCACTGCTAGCGCCAGTAACAAGAATAACGACGCCTGCGTGAACTAATTCTGTGATGTTTGACAGTCGAAATCAGCTGTTAATTGGCAGCCATCTTGAAAAACATAAATAAACCAATCACGCATTCTGGCGTATTGAGGCGTACGGGGTAGACGTTTGTGCACAATGAACATTATTTGATTATTCGGGAGATGATTGATGAAAGAATTAGTAGAAGAAGATGCTGCAATTCATGGCTTATGTATGATTATTATCTACGTAGCTGGTGCGAGTGCAGTTTGCAGACTACTTAACATTACCCGGATGGTAACGAAATTCCGATAGTAGAGGGCACGATAGAAGAAGGACGTGTACCACATGATCAACAGGTCGAACATGGAATGATTTTACAGCTATTATTTGTTCACATATACTTTTTATCTAAAAACAGCACAAGTGTCCCAATTGCACCCAAACGTGAGACCAGTGAGATTACGGCATCCTCAACGGGTATGTTATGAGGCTGAAGGTAGAGAGGAGGGGAAGCAGTTGGGGAAGGAAACGGAGAAGAGAAAAGTGGGAAATTACCTGACGATTCAGATTTGGTCACCAAACATCGATAAAACCATTTCAAGCAAAGTTTTATTTCTTAATGATGAGCTTACGGGCGATACTGATAGTCTGTTCTACTCTGGAGCGTGCCGCAAATATAACTATTATAATCTAACTAACTAACCATCACGCTATTTCTCCGCAGGGGTAGGCAGAGAGGACGGACCGCCAAACAACTCGGTCTTGGCAAACACTCGCCTCGCACTTTGCTTCGTTCACATGCATACATCGTCTCGTGCATACTCTTTTATTATTTTGACTCTTGACGCGGCCCATCTCAGGTATCTGATTCACTTGATCGTGCCATGTCTTCATGGGCGTCCCCGTCTTCTTCTACCATTCACATTTGCGTCACATATTCTCCTTACACTCGTTCATTCGCTCTACAACAACTTTTCTTAATATTACTCATTACGCTTACATTAACCCTGCATTCTTTGGGGATCTCCACATATCCCCACTATCATATATGGTTTTACCACAAAAACGCCTCCGGGATCTCATTTCAACAGCATTCAGTTTGCTTTTATCCTTCCTCTTGCGTTTCCATGCCTCACTGCTACACACCAGGATAGGTACCAGAACTCCGTTGTGAACTGTTAGCTTCACGTCTTTTGACAGTTTTTTTTATTAACGTCAACGGCATTCAGTCCTCAATGATTAAATTGTTTTATAATACAAATCCGTTCAATAAAATTTCCTTGTGTACACTGGGATTTGAGAGCCTTACCCCAAGTCATTGTTTTACGTTTCCTTTGTCGTATTGCAGTAATAGTGTTTTGTCATGGTCTAGGTTTATTTCATTCTTACTTAAACAAACCCCCAGCTAATCATCAACAATGGAGAAACGTCTGAATCTCGTGGGTGGAGTTTGATGTAAAATCTAATAATAAACAAATTCTAGAAACAGAATTAATTTCCATTTGTGTATATCAAACTCGACCTCCCTGGCAGAAAACTGGCCGACTGTCCTGACTGACTGGCTGTCTCCTACCAGCTGGTTGCACACTTTAACCATGTTTACATCAATCTAGAATTCTGTAGAAGGGACATCCAAAAATAGCCCCTTTGCGTATAATCCTACGATGTCATTGAAAAACGAAAAATTTGTTAAAACATAGTAGTCTAGACGAGTTACAGAAAATTATATTACTAGACTAAATTTTAAATTCAAAGAATTCATATCGTCCAGTATTAATTTCATGCATTTTATTTTTATGTATTTATTTTTTACACAGGACGCCCTCAGGAAAACAAATTCTCTCGGGACCCATGTCATCTTTGGGGATGTTGTTTTCGGGTCATCTTTGGGTCTTTTTAGGGAAAGGAACGATAAGAAGTTCTGAGAAGGAAAAATATATTAGATCAATCTGGGGTCACTGTGTCCAGGAGTGACGGACGTATAAATCCATCCCTCGCGCTGCGATGTGAGGCGATGGGCCGAGAGTAGGGATGCAACGATATATCGGAAAACCGATAAATATCGATATACCGACCCCTAAAAATATCGATATTTATCAATATCAAAAAACGCAATATATCATATCGGAATATCGAAAAACCCCCGATACGATAAAGGCTTTGAGTATATAGCGTATGTTAGTGGGAATTGTAATCGGCAAACATTTGTGGGATCACAGAATACTTAAATTTTACAACTAAATAACACTGGGTCTGCAAAAAAAATTTCTTTTCTCCTTATCGTTTTCATTAATGATAATATTATATTTGGTGTTCTAAACACGGAATGTAACATGCAAATGAATAGAGCACAAAGATTTTAAATATTATGCCCTTTTAAAAAAAAACGATATTATTAAAGTAACAACAATAAAAAAGTAAGAAAAAACTTCGGCTTAAGTTTTAAAATGAAAAATGTCATTTTTACAGTCACTAGTTATAAAAATATGAGTAAATTCATCTCATTGTGGTGATATAAATAATTCTAGTTATTTTGTAGTTTTTTTTCTTTTCATCGTTTCTATCAGAGTTTCTCGGTGAATCGACCAACAGAAATCAGCAAGCATTGAGCTGACCATTTTCCATTTTAGCGTCTTTCAATATGCATAATATCCTGTTGAAATCTTTCACCATGCTCATCTGATAAGGCACTGAGATTATCAGGAAAGAAATCTACGTGCGAGTCCAAAAAATAAATTTTGGGTGACATATTGCATCCTAAAGCTTTATAAGCAGAAAGAAGTTCTCGATTTTTTAAGAAATTTCGTTTTGAGATATTGTAAGTCCGTACCATTCTTGTTCATAGCTTTTACAAAGTTTTTCATGAGTCCCAAATTTATCTAAAGTGGTGGCAAAAAAATAAATTATTAAATTTAATAAATATTTAAAAATAAAAAAAATCATAACACAAAATCTAGAGGTGTTGGAAAAAATCGGTCAACGGAAGCATTAAAATCTTCACATTTATGATGTAATTTTTTGAAGGAGGATTTCGTTGCAGACCGGTGTGATTTATAATTATAGTGTTTTGCACATAATATTGAGTTCATACGTTATATAAATATAAGTATTCTGATGCATAGACTGCATCAAATTGGATAGTTATTTTTTTGTGTTCGTTATTGTCAGGACAAGGTTTGCTAAAACCTCTGGTGAGCTGTGGAATTATGTAATTTGTATAAAAAATTTGCAATAGGTGGCGCGCGAGCTGTTTGAAAACTGAATGTAGCGGAAATGAATGTAATTCGGGAGGGGGGAGGGGGGAAGGGAGAGGGGGGTTTGGGTTAGGGGCGTAAAGATAGGGGGAGGTGGGAGGGGGCTTGTGGGTTTGGGAAGGGTGGAGGAGGGAGGGGGAGGGGGTGGGGGGAGGGAGAGGGAGGGGGAACTCGGTAGGGGGTTCGCGGGAGGGGGGAGGGGAACCTTGGAGAAGGGTGGGGAACTTGGGAGGGGGATTCGTGGGATAGGGGAAGGGGGGGAGTGGAGTTTTGATTGTTAATAGCTTGAATACTCGTACGTTACGATGTCAAATATTAACCCAAAGTTCTGTTTTGGTGAGAGTAATTTTACAGAAAACGTAGGTTTTGTATGAATTTCTTTTACCAAAAGTTCATTAATATTGTGTTCTTTACCTTGCAGATATAAAAATTATTACAACAGTACAAGTGTGTCAAAAAAAGCTAAACAATTATTGTACACGACTTACTCTAATATTGGTTTGTAATTTGAAGTTTCATGTTCGTGGTGTGCAACTGTATAGATGTATCTATTTCTCTTATTGAAAGACACGGACGTCTTATCTCTATTTAAAAAAAATAATGGATGCATATTTAAAAACTTCAAAGCTCATGATTGAGAGGACGTTGCGAACTGAAACAGTTAAATTGGCTCAGAGAATTTGGACATTAAAAGCTACGTAAATTCAAGGTGTCAAACTTGACGGCTGTGAATAATTTTAGTTGTTATTTTAGGTTACATACAAGAACAATGCACTGTCAAATATTAAACCAGAAAAATGTACCCATTTGATTTTATTTTATTTTTTTACATTTGCTCCACACAAGAGGCCCTGAGGGAAGTAAATCTATTCGGGGCCTATGGCATCTTCGAGGATGTTGTATTAGGAGTGGGTAGGAATCTGAGGGTCAGTGTCCAGGAGAGACGGACGTATGAATCTATCCCTCCCACTGCGGTGCAAGGCGACGTTCCGAGAGAGTACGGCTGGAGAAGTCAAAGGGACTCCCTCAACCATTCTCTCCCGATTCGCCCTGCCAGGCAACTGGTGGGCAGATTCATTCGCCGCCAAGACCCTGACAAACCTCACCCCATGAACCCTGCTAAGTCATCAAACGTAACGAACCACATGGGGTGACCTATGGCAGAGGTGTTGGTTATCCAATAAATAGGTCCCTAGGCGGCAGTATCCATACCCGCCTACCGAATTAAACTTAGAGATTTGGTGAATGCTGTTTAAGAGCTTTACTTGAAGTTTTAAAATAGAGACTTAGAGAAACAGAAAATTATACCACGCTCATTAATGCTGCGCTTTCACCTCTTCTAAGCTTTACTCACATTTCCGCGCTTACAAGCGAAGCAAAGGGTGAATGCTCCCTTTTAAAATGGTGTGTATTTTTTCAAAATCCTTTAAGAGTCTTTTAACATTTTTGTGAGAAATATGTTTTATCCTTCGACATAATATCCCAAGGACAAAATATCCTACGGACAAAACATCTTTCAACAAAATATCTACTAATACCTAACCTAATCTAACCTAACCTAACCTTATTTTATATTTCACGCACCACTCCCCTCATCATGTTATTCTTTGCCAGGTCTTCGTTCTGCCTTTGCCATGGATTATTGCCGTACCGTTGATGTGTCATTAACCTAGAACAACCGATAATAGTCAAGAATATTTAGAGGTTTAACGCCTTCCACCAATCGTTCCATGGATTATCATTAAGTACGAATTTCTTGCCTCTCTTGATGTTACCAATCAATAGTTTTATTTTTTATGTACCCACCGGTAACACATTTTTGCCCGCGGCTTTACGACCACTCACTCCGTTGCAACTTGAATGAAGGAAAAAGAAACAAACAAATACAATTGAATTTTCGTTATATGTTTTTGGGGTGTTGTGCCGTGTTGCGCTACCTCCTTCTTTAGCCAACGTTTCGGACATCGTTGCAGTGTCCATCATCAGGGCAGATCCGGCAGATCCGGTAGATGTGTAATTTTTAGTCGTGAAGTGTGTGCTTATTTACTTCGAAGCGATACCGTGTCGCCAGCAGCACTAGCTTTCACCAGTACAAAATACTCGTGACAAGCAGTGGCGTCATCGCCGCGGAACGGAATAGAAAGTTCATTAAAACGTGGTATTTATGCTAGCCAGGGGCAAGTCCGTTTGCGAGATGCCGACGGAAGTGGCTCCATCTCTTAATGAAATCTAAAATTAGAAATCACAGTGGTAAGAATTTAGGAAAAAATAAAATAAAATAAAAAATAAAAAAATAATAAAAAAAATAAAATTACAATTGTTAACTTTCACCAGTACAAAATAATCGTGACAAGCAGTGGCGTCGTCGCCGCGGAACGGAATAGAAAGTTCATTAAAACGTGGTATTTATGCTAGTCAGGGGCAAGTCCGTTTGCGAGATGCCGACCGAAGTGGCTCCATCTCTTAATGAATTCTAAAATTAAAAATCATGATGGTAAGAATTTAAGAAATAGAATTACAATGGTTAAAGCGAATTTAGTCAATATAAATCAAAATGGTTTACCACGAGCTCGCATTACTATATACTTAGACATGGTTTTTTAGCTCTATTAATAATAAATGAATTTTACTAGAATTAGAATTACACTGGTTAAAGCGAATTTAGTCAATATAAAGTTATAACACAAAAAAAAATGTTTTACCACGAGCTGGCCTTACTGTATACTTAGACATGTTTTTTGCGTTTAGCTTTGGTGTAGCCGTCAATCACCGGATACCAAGAGCTATTGAGCTTAGCTCCGTCGTCTCTATTAATATTGAAAGGATTTTTGTAGATTTCAATTGCCTCCGTAATTAGGCGTGCTCTATAAGTTTTAGGTCTTCCCAAGACCTCAGGAACAAATCCAAAGTAATGGCCGGTTTCGATTAAGTGCTCAGCGATTGCCGATTTATCAGGGTGGCCGAGTTTGCAAGCACGAAAGTGTTCTGCTATCCTTTTGGAGATCGTCCTCTCTGTTTGGCCTACATAAACCTTGTCACATCCGGAACAGCTGAGTTTATACACTCCATCTACTTCCAGAGGAAACTTAGTCTTGGCAGACCTCAGTAGGTCTTGAATTTTAGTTGTGGCACCGAAGACAGTCTTGATGCTATCTTTTCTCAACAGCCTGGCGATTCTGTCTGTCACATTGTAAACGTAAGGCAGGAAAGCGCAGCCTTTTAACTCTTGTTTAGCTCTGTCTTCATTTGGTGTAGATTTGGCTCTTATGATTTGCCTTGTCTGACTAGCTGGGTAACCGTTGCGTTCCAGTGCATCGGTCAGCTTCTTGTCGGCATCTCGCAAACGGACTTGCCCCTGGCTAGCATAAATACCACGTTTTAATGAACTTTCTATTCCGTTCCGCGGCGATGACGCCACTGCTTGTCACGAGTATTTTGTACTGGTGAAAGCTAGTGCTGCTGGCGACACGGTATCGCTTCGAAGTAAATAAGCACACACTTCACGACTAAAAATTACACATCTACCGGATCTGCCGGATCTGCCCTGATGATGGACACTGCAACGATGTCCGAAACGTTGGCTAAAGAAGGAGGTAGCGCAACACGGCACAACACCCCAAAAACATATAACGAAAATGCTTCTGGCCGTGAAAATCTTAAAACTTATCCAAATACAATTGAAATTTATAATACGTATTAAGTTAAGATGTAATCCAGGTTAGCGAATATGGCTAATTCGATGAAGAGCTTTTACATTTGACACTAGGGAGATACTTTGAACGTTAGAACCTTCAACATAATAATTTCTTACCTTAGGTTGTGTGTATAAATAGTAAAGTGTAAAGGCTTTCATGCCAGACAGAAAAATGAAGACACCATAACATCAAAGCAGGATTCATTTTGCTTTAGGTCACGGTTGCAAAATACTTACTTCTATTTTATTTAAGAGGAATATAAACGCTAGAAATATTTCGAATCTCGTGCCTGCAAATTTTAAAAATCGAGCGTCTTTTTGCACGAGGCTAGTAAGCGAAAAAGTGATTTTTATTTATTTTGTGCATAATTTTATAAGAACGAAAAAAAGTTAGAATATGGTAAACCTCAAAAATAGTCTTAGCCATAAGGGGGTATTTTTAAAAATTGTTTCTTGTATGACTTCATCGTTAAGTCATGAAAAAACATTTTTTTTGGTGGTATACGTTTATATTTTTTGTTACGTAAATAATAATTTTATTGTAATTCCAATACATAGAAATGCTAGTAAAAGCTTCGATCTATCCGTAGCATATTTTTTGATGTTCATACTGTAAGCCGATTCGTCGTAAAGATTAATCAAAGTAGTATCTAAATAGGATTTCACGTATATATTCATCTTAATTACCTACTAAGCATTTTAGTTTAAAATGAGGGTCAACGTGATTATGCTGAAACAAGGGAGGAACAAGCGTTTTAATTAAATTTTTGCATCTTTTGGCTGGTAAAAATACTCTTGCATTTTTCCATTAGCATATGGTGGAATTTTTATGAACAAGTCCAAGCCCGAGGGCTCAAGTTATTACAGGAATGGAGGGCGTTATTATTATTTGAATAAGCTAATTAGCCCGCCGACTTGACTTTAAGAATAGAGCACGAGTGTCTGGAATTATTTTGGTTATGCATGATGCAAATTATACATATACTAACGTCTAACCCAAAATAATATAAATTAAATTTTGATTGTATGTTAAAGTATAATTTAAATTATTGCTATGTACAATCAAAGCAATTTTATGAAACACGATAAAAAAGAGGTTGGAGTTTTAAAGTAAAGAAACAAATCGGGCACAAGAAATTTACGAAAATTCGATGCTTTCAGGAAACACATGGAGCGTGAGGGTAATTGGCAAGTGGGAAATAGGCCGACAAATGTATAAAATTCATATTTAAACGTGTGGACCCTTAGAACACGAACTCAATTTTTGGAAATGTTCCAACGCCATGACACAAGTAATAAAGGAGATTATAGATGTAAAAAAGGTAAATGAAACAATTTAACTTTGTTTGAACCACTTATATATTTGAGTAAAGCCGACCGGTTTCGGAACGAGCGTTCCTTCTTCAGGGCAAGCGTATACTGATTTGAAGAAGGAACGGTTGTTCCGAAACCGGTCGGCTTTACTCAAATATATTAGGTCCTTAATATCTTCTCTTTGGTTAGGAATTCCAAATTCAAATTTCTACAGCTATTTACTCATGTATTTGTGTTTCGAAAATTATAATTCATTTGCTTTTTCCTTAATTGTTTTTTTTCTTTGCGTCACTTAGTTTTCAAAATGGAAAACTTGAAATATCGCGTTATTTACGAGTGCGAGTTCCACCGTGGCACCAGTGCTGCAGAAACGGCTCGAAGGATTAATGATGTGTATGGCGATGGTGCCGCAAAAGAAAACACAGTGCGTCTTTGGTTCCAACGTTTTCGTTCTGGAAATTTCGACCTGCAGAACAAGCCCCGTGGACGGCCGGAGACCAAAGTTGACAATGAAGAATTGAAGGCTATTGTGGAAGCGGATCCATCGCAAACCACGTCCGAGATAGTTGCAGGCTGCGGTGTTAGTGATAAAACTGTTATAATCCACTTGAATCAAATTGGGAAGGTGAAAAAGCTTGAAAAGTGGGTACCTCACGAATTGAGTGAAGTAAATCAACAAACGCGCGTTAGAACGCTAGACAACATACTGCACAACAGACGGCTACCAAATTAGAGGAGCTTCAATTGGAATGTCTAAGACCTTCACCGTACTCTCCGGACCTTGCCCCAACAGATTACTATTTTATTCGAAATTTGGATAACTTCTTGCAAGGGAAAAAATTCAACTCCGATGGGGCAGTCCAAACCGCCTTCACAGAGTTTATTGATTCCCGTCCGAATGGTTTTTTTTAGTAAAGGGATCGATGAACTACCTATGAGATGACAAAAATACTTTGATTAAATAAATATATTATATTTAAAAAAAATCGACTTTATGTTCCTCCCATACAAAACGCCAATTTCGTATGTAAGGACCTAATATAAGTGGTTCAAACAACGTTAAATTGTTTCATTTATCTATAGTGGATAACCACAAAGTTAGCTACATTCAAAAGGTGAAAAAAAGGTGCCTATGTTATCTTAGACTTCTTTGGCTTTAGATTGATTGACACTATGGAAAGTTTACCTGCAGCCCGGAATACCTCTTTCTAACCATAGAAGTTTAAAAGTCATTAGGTGTAGCGTCTTTCCATATTACGTCTTTCATCAATCTATATTATCAGTTGGGTTATCATGAATTTTTCCCCCAACAGGAGTTATAGAAGCGTTTTTCTTTTAAGATAATATTTCATTGAAGATAATGGCAAATTGTGTCAGAAATTTCAAATCGAGGTCAGAGTTAAGTTAACGTTTCAGAAGCCGGGCGTACTGTACAGGGCTCGCGGATACTTTAATAATCAGCGAATTGCAAGTGCACCCCACTGTTAAATTTTGCAGTCAATTCTGGTCTGGTGCCCCAAAATACCTGAAAAAATCTTGACAATCGGATTGCAATCTTTCAGGCTTTTTAAAAATTATTTTAATAATTAATTTTTTAATGATTTCCAATGGTTAAAGACAAGTTTTGATTGCACCGCCCCAACCAACAATTCCATACTGTAGTACTGATTGGATTAAGGAAAAGTAAATAGTTCTTAATATACTAATATTTTAAATGCATCGAATTCTAATGAAACTGTACACTAATTTTCTTAGTCTCTCAACTGTTGTGCTGATTTGCATCTTCCACTTTATGTTACTGTCTATAGTTACCCCAAGGTATTTAACGGGTCGCTTCTATAATTTATAAAAAAATCCGTAATATAAATAATAACAGGTATATTAAAATCACCAAAAAACCTTGTTTATGAAAAAATTTTAAAAAATCCAAAAGATAACTTAATTTTTTTACACGATTTAATTTTTTTGTTTCCGCGGTTTCCGGAAGTCAAAATAAAACGATAAAGTTTTATTGTCGGCAGTTAGGCGGCATACCGACAGCCGTGAATAATATTAACTCGTGATATCACGAATTAATCAGTGAACGATCGGATTCATTATGTCGTGACGAGATAAGCGAATTCTGCCTACTGTTAACACCACCATCAACATCACATTATAATAATAGGCTGACGGCAATGTTAAGTTTATAAAAAAAATGGTAATATTTTCGAATGATCGCGCGTTCATAATGGTTTATGGTTGAGATACAAACTTTAAATAAGTCATCATTTTGGGAGGCAGGTATGGGTACCGCCGCCCGGGGAACCGTTTATTAGACAACCAACAACTTTGCCACCCAAGGTCACCCAAGTGGGATCAGTAGGATTGATAGGTCAAATTAGTAATTCCACAGAGCCGAATCCTCTGATATGAAAATATCTGGAGTCGGTGAATTATTTTCCCATTTGGTCTCTGGTAGGTTGACATGTTGTTCTTGTATTGTTTTATATTTATAATACTTATATAGTGCAATTGCATAGCGTGGATTGACTAGATGCTCATTTGGGGAAGTGTGTGAAATGGTTTAGTTTTTCCTGTGGGGAAAATTTTACCCGGACATTTAAATCTGGTGCATATTTATTGTCTTTACAGGATGTCTGTATTATTTAAAAAAATGGGACAAAAATATTACAGTCATTCTGTAAAGACAATAAATTATTGTTATATGTATTATTTTGGTCCCATTTTACTATTTTCGAACAATAATTTACTGTTATCGTTATTTGTGTGGTGTTATGGCGTGTTTTGCTCTACCTCCTTCTTTAGCCAACGTTTCGAACAGCGTTGCAGTGTCCATCATCAGGGCAGATCCAGCAGATCCGGTAGATGTACCTATGATGTGTCCGGTGATCTGCCGGATCTGCCCTGATGATGGACACTGCAACGCTGTCCGAAACGTTGGCTAAAGAAGGAGGTAGCGCAACACGGAATAACACCCCGAAAACAAATAACGAAAATACTTTTGGCCGTGAAAATCATAAAACGTATAATAATTTATTGTCCTTACAGAACATCTGTATTATTTTGGTCCTATTTTTTTGGTTAGGTTAGGTTAGGTTAAGTTAAGTTTTAGTAGATATTTGTGGGGGATGTTTTGTCCGTCGTATAATTTGCTCCTCTTACGCTGTATGACACAAAACACGTACACATATTGTTGGTAAGTCTTACGTAAGTAGTAGAACAACAATCTTACGTGTAGTTTAAAATGGCTTATGTTTCTACATTAACTAATAGAAGACGGATGTGTTTATGTTAGGGATAGTTACGAACAAAAGTTTTTGTTTGGACAGTAAACCTTGGGTCATACCGACCCAGCAGCTGACAATTTTGTACTTGGCTTTGCCTGCCTCGTCTTCGAACTTATCTGATACAGAACATTGTGAAATAATTAATATTATGATATTAAAATCACAAAATTTAACTTCTTCTAACTTGCCTATATTATTTTATACTGAAACTGTTTATTCATGTATAAATATGTATCATGCTTTCTTAGGTACCATCTTCAACAGCCTCTTTAAATATAAAATTTGTCTATTTCTTGCTTTTTAATCATTGTTTTCTTTCTCTTAACTAGATATTATCAATAACCTTACCCGTATATAATACACTTGCTACTTTTCTTTTATTCTTTTTTCTAAATCTAAGATGTATCTCAATCAAGTTTTGCATGTCTGAACTCGTATCACTTAATGTCTCTGCCCACTACACCGTTCCATACCATGATTGTACTATGAACGTATCAGCCACGAAATAAACACGCTACGCCCTACTATGCCCACTCGAACGTGTTAACACCGTATTATACCCGCACATAACGGGTATAGTGACCGTATACACCGCGGTTAGTGTCCGTACCATCCTCGTTCAACAGGTATACGGTGCCCGTTACATCATTTCGCCTGTGTTTTCGTATCATTAAAATACCTGGATATAAACACGAAAAATGAACACAAATCACGAACTGACGGAGTGGCAACGCGGTTAGAACGGGGTTAGTTAGAACACTGGAGGTTGCCCACCACTTTCCCACGGCGTTCTAAGGAAACAGACAGCTATTTTTTTTATTAAAATGACTCTAGACCTCCAATGTCCTGGCATACATTGTTAGTAGGCAGTATGCAAGTGCGTACATGTTGTTAATTATTTATTTCACAGTATCACGTCTCATCTCAGCCAATGGATTTAGCTGAAATTAAAGTTTATTAATGTAAAAGAGGAAAAGTTGAAAAAATAAAAAAAATAAAAATACGCGTATGATCCCCGTTCTAACACCGTCGCGTGCCATGCATAGAGCGAACCGGCACCTGCAAAATATTGTCATCGAGAATTCGCCGTCAGTCCGGTCATGGTATGCGACGGTGTTTGTCGGTGACGGAACGGTCTAGTGGGCAGCGTTTCATACTGATAGATACAAAGAATATTTTTTTGCATGCGCCGCTATGGTTACGGTCATGGCATGGAATGGTGTAGTTGGCATAGACCTTTAAGGAGCCGGAACTGAACTACCATCTCATCATTTTGTATTGTCTTACACCCCATCAAGGGGGTGAACTAGACCTATGACCGTGCATCAACTGAGGAAATGACTCCCAAGGCAGCCGCTGCATAACCTGCCCGGGCCTCCCCCATCACACGTCGCCATGAGCGGGCCTGAAGACCAACCATTGCGGACCGGTGCCCTTCCGCCCTGCCTCCGGTGACCCAATGCTCACTTTTATCCCCAGGGTCTTCAGGTGTTTTCCCCTTTAATTCCAACACTTTCTTCGAGGGTGTACGGGGAAGCCGGCTTAGGGGCGCGGACACCGAGTCCCGCTTGCGACTGGACTGATGGCTCCGCTTATCCTCGGCGGGACGACTGCAGCTCAGTTGCTTTGGTTAAGTCATACAATCTCATCAAATACGTAATTTTTATTTTTTTAATTCTTTCAACTTTTCCGCTTTTACATTAATAAACTTCTATTTCAGCTATATCCATTGGCTGAGATGAGACGTGATACTGTGAAATAAATAATTAACAACATGTACGCGCTTGCTTACTGCCTGCTAACAATGTATGCCCGGACATTGGAGGTCTAGAGTCATTTTAATAAAAAAATAGCTGTCTGTTTCCTTAGAATTCCGTGGGAAAGTGATGGGCAACCTCTAGTGTTCTAACTTGCCCCGTCGTATTGCAATAAAATTAATTGAATATGTTTTACGAATTGTATCACTGACACGCCGCACAGTGGGCGGAATGAAGAAAAAACGCGAATTAAGTGGTTTTTGCAAAAGTTAATTTTTTAAATGTGTATATTTTTTTTAGTGTCGTTAAATAGTTTCTGCACTTTATGTGATTATTTAAATATGTCAATAGCGCTTGACGGAAGTTTGGCAAGGCCGCAAAGTGTGTCGTAAAATTGATGTTCGACATCGCGTTTTTCCATTCTCTCCTACGCGTGAGCACATACGGTTGTGTATTAAGTGACGTTTAGATATATACACAAAAGTTTTTTTTGTCTGATATTTTTCAAGGTATTTTCTATTTAATTTCCTAAATTATATATCAATATCACATGTGTGTGAGATTTGAACTCACATCTAATTTTCCACTATTTTTATATTTTTTTACTGTTAAAATGCTTATTTCAATTAGCATTTAGAAACAAAATATCGTTTGTACCCATTTATGAATATGTACATATTGTAGACTGAAGTTTTACCTTTAATATCATATATAAATTGTGATCATCTTTTGTCCTCCGTTGAACAAAGTTTTTATTTTCAGGAAGGCCTATAAGCTTTCCCCGGAGAGAATTATTCGAGGTATTAAATGTACAGGGTATATTAAATGCCACTTCTGTGAGATGAAAGAAGTTTTTAATTAATTACCTAACACAAAAATACCACATGGTGGCAGGTTCGAACATTTTAAGCCCTACATTTTACAAAACTGTTCAGTATTTTTCACTACAATCAATGAAGAAATGGAGTAAAAGCCGTTGTTATTATTGTGACGTTTAAAAAACATAATTTAGAGTGGTTGCAAGAAATGATAGTTGTCTTCAAATCTTTGGGTAGACTAATAAAACTATTTCAAGAAAGTGGTTTTACATCAAGGAAGAAAAAAGTGCATGATCTGTTAGAGTCACGCACTCTTGATGAACTTCAGTTAGCAGCAGATGTGAGTTTGCACAAATGTAAAATGGGGCTGCGATGGTTAGGTAGTCACAGCAAGTACAAGCAAAGGTATAGTGATGGAGAATATCATGATGACTCTAATCTCCCTACAACATAGTAGGTGCCAGTTCAGCTCTACAGCGAAGGAAACTAAAAGCAAGACTATTATATGGCAAAACCCTGGGTCTTTATCTACAAGGTACTGCAAACCAATCAGAGTTCAAAAAAGAAACTCCCGAGATAATAAGAAATAAATTTTGCATATTGCGACCACTTCCTAAAAAAGGGTTCTGTTTACCTCCTGAAGCTTTAAGCCTACTAAAAATTTGTTTTTGATTTTCTACCATTTTTCAATTAAAATATGTGTGTACCTAATTATTGCCCGTCTTTTTGTGTTCATAGATGTGAAATATAATATTTAATATTTAAAATTTATATTTTTTTTTGAAGAAGATAATATTAATAATCTAAACAAAAATATGAAAGATAACAAGAAACAGAAAAACAAAAAAAGATAATGGTCGCAACTGGGACTCGAACCCAAAACCTCTCGTCCATTTTTCTGTGTCTTGTTCTCTTTCATATTTTCGTTTAGATTTTTATTATTATCTTCTTCAATGATATATTACAAGATGCGAATAACCTTCGAAAGTTATAAAAATAGAGTTTTTCTTGTAAAATTTAATAGGTTTTATTTGCCTAGATTTTTGTATATCTTCAAAATGTATTATTTTGTTGTTGTAAATTTCTACGGAAGAATAAATTAATAATTTTTACTTCAAAATAGTTATAATTCATTAATAAAATTAAAAAAAAAAAATTGCATTACTATTTAGTCAGCAAGGAATTAATTCGTGTTTTTTCTTCATTCCGCCCACTGTGCGCCGGGCGGTCGGTTTTTTTCGCTTCCGTTTAACTGTTTGCACTAATACGGCGTGAAAACTTCGTCGTAGACATGATTTCTCTCTAATTAACAAGAGCGGGCGATGTCGATCATACCATCCAGTAGTGTACGGTGACGAGATTGGGTGCTTTTTAATATACTCACGATGGCGGTAAGGTAACAAGCACAAATAACTTTTCTTATTACAATAATGCTTCAGCCTTTTCTTACACACTAAATAATAGTGAGACAAACATACAATGAATGATGAAACACACAATGTACGTATGTCTGCTTCCTCCTAAGGATAAAATTAACCATTTTTGCAACTGCATCTCAGGCTGTTAATGCCTAAAAAAAATCATCAAAATTCCGTACTTTTCTTCTCCAAAACTGGACCGATTTTTACGATTATTTTTACCAACAGTATTAGAAAAAAAATACGTTTTGGAAAACTTACCGACACGCTAGTGGTCGATATTATTTATATTATGTCTATAGTGTCAAAATCCAGAGAGGTAATTGGGGAATACGTTTGTATGAACGAAACGCCGCTCACCGCCCGAAAAAAACTAAGACTCTCAAGCAACTCGGTCTTTTCATATACTTGGGACACATCATCACTGAAGACCTCTCGGATGATGGTGATATTGAACGACAGAGGAGAAGTATCAGTGTTTTTCAAATATGATTGCTCGAAGATTCTTTCGACGCAGCAATAATGTTAAAAAAAAACATTATTTAATGCATTCTGAACTAGCCTGTATACATGTGAAACATGGTGTCAATACCGAGTAAGCTCAAAGGAACGTCTCCGAATCCAATATAATGATGCGTGCAGAATCATATTTGGATTCAGAAGGTATAGCAGCGCTTCAACAATGTTCATAGAATTAGGACTCCATGGATTCGCCAGCCTGATGAGACACCGGGTCACTGGAGCCAGGATGCGGCTAATGGCCTCCGACAACACGTTGGTGACCGCAGCCTTCCAGCACCAAACTCCACCCCTGAGTGAGCGATGGCCCCGAGCGCACTCAAGATCACGCCCTGCATAATAATTGATTATTTATTTTTGTTATTATTAATTTTTATTACTATTATTTTTATTTTATTTTCTATTTATGTTCTTATTTCTTTACTGTGTAAATATATATAAATATGTATAACTATATGGGACGTGTGGGATTGCACTATCCTCCCCACATCCTGGAATAAAGATTATTATTATTATTATTATTACATACTCCTTATTTAATTCACACTCATACATCGTCTCATACATACCCTTCTGTTATTCTGACTCTTGGCATGGCCCGACTCACAAAGTTGGTTTACTTGATCGTTCCTTATCCTCTTCAAATTAAAGTACCTACAAAATCTTCAAGATAAGTTACCGAAAGCTACTCCACTAAATACTGGCACCGTCTGGACAAGATTTTAGTGACCAGCTCAGCCACGAGATCTTCTGAAGCAAGAATTAAGCTTACCTCGCAGAGGCAGGTACCGCTCTGAGCAGGGTCTGCCGTAATACTAGATAATAGTACACAGCTGTTGATTTTGCGCAAATCGAAACCTACTGGTGAGTTTGGAACCCTCATCTAGTATGGAGCTCCTACGTACGAGCATAATAAGTCCTCAATACTGGGCGAAACAGGAAATCCGGCTGAATGATCCACTTAATAGGCCACTTGCATGGATTTCATAACGACTTGGAAAAAATCGTGTGGATAGATCTTTTTACTAAGATTACGAAAATGTTAGTAAAATTTTGTAGAAATGTACAGTTTTTTTTATTTTAAAATAAATAAATCCATTATTTTGGCTCGTGACGTCACTACATGAAAATGTCCCGTCTCCGAAAATGTTCCTATTAATTTTGTAAAATTCCACAGTGATTTTTTTTTTTATGGCATCACTTTGATTTCAAAAACATTCACTTGACACTGGCCAGAACACTCTTTTGGGGTGAAGAGCCATTAAAAAAAAAAAAAAAAAAAAAAGGTGAATTTTTGAATTCGTTCACTAGATTTATTGTTTGTTCTCTGCGAACTTATCATTTGGTTTGAATTTTTGACAGATGTTGTGAAGAGAACCCCGTACAATTTAGATGTCGGTGCGTGTTTTAGAGGTATAATGGTTATGGTGCTGATTTTATCAAAATCAAATTTCATAATATTCTTATTATTATTATAATTTACAAGTACAAGTATATTACATTGGATTTATTAATATAGACGTTGTACATTATAATGATTTATGATCAATAAGATGGATCAACGAAAAAAATATTTATGACATGTAATATTTTTGGTATGCCTCGTTATTCTCCTGTGCCATTCGAATGGAAAACGTTCTTTTTTTTTAAATGATTTTCGGCTATGTAATTATTGTTTTTTCTCACCTATAAAATTATGTCCCGTCTTTCCGGTTTATAAAAAATGGTCTGATTTTTCGGATTGAAATTTTCAAAAAATCTCCAGGGTTTCAAAAATACGATTAAAAAAAAAAAAATACAGAATGTCTTAGAATATTTGCCTGAACCGGAAAAAAAATTAAAAAAATGTGATGCAAGTGGCCTATTAGTGGCTTCCAATCGTTCGATTACGGGCAAATGATGGGAACGTACAATGTTGTGTTATGTGTTTTATGTTATTTGAAGTTGCAAAGAGGCCCTTTGATACCTTGAGCATCAGAATTCAGTTTCAGGATACCGTGAAATTTTTATTCTAAGTTTGGGTATAGAACGACCTTTGTTTCTCCACACATTTACTTTTCAAGATCCAGGTTTTCTCCTTATCTTTCCTCTCTTATCCCCTTGTACAACAGCATTACCAGATACAGAAAGGGATTGTATCTAAGATATTACGCCTCCTGTATTGCAAACTTAAAAAAAATATGAGTACATTATATAGCAGATACTCTCAATATCGCCACGGAGAAAGACATACTACCATTTAGAATCAAAATATTGCTGGAAATTAATTTAATTGTGTTAATTAACCAGATATGGATAGCAAGGATATCTTTCACATTCCCTCTACACTCTCGACAGCCTCAAAAAAATACCCCAAATCGTCGACGTAAAGTTGCTTCTGACAATTCGGACGTAAACATATGCGGTAATTACAAAGAAAAAAATAACATAATACACTGATGTGTGGGTTTCACGTAAATATTGACTTACTATTTTTACTACACAAAACACACGAAAAAACCGATGAGTATTATAATTGTAGGATTCTTGAAGCTTAAAGTATTCATAACAAAAATATTTGCCTCACGATCATTGCCTTTATAAAACAAACAGCATACATTTTAGTTACGTCAGAGATTTATCTTTAGAATGAACACCGTTAGTAAGCTTGAAAAATTACGAAATCCATCAAAAATTTAAATAATTTAAATAAAAGAAATATAATTTTCGTAAACAGAATTATTAATGAATTAATAATAATAAAATATTTTGTTTGAGCATGCCTTATGGCTTTTCTGGATTGTTTTCTAATCCAGTTCAATTTTTAAAATGACACAAACCAATCCAAACTCGATTACCGAAATTATTACGTTAACAATAACATTTGAGATTTTTTTTTTTGTAAAGCCTACTTTTTTCTTTGATGGAATTTAATAGACACGGAGTGATTTCAAGAATTTATTTTTATCTATTACGATATGGATTTTGAAATTGTGTTTGAGTGTTCTACGTGCTTGAATAAAATGTTTTCAAAGTACTTTTAGCATATTTCAACATCTTCGCAATTGATTACAAGCTGCGAACCTTCAGTTTTCAAGTTTTCAATTAATTTTGGCAGATTTATTCTGGTTCATGATTTTTATATTAATTTTTTTGTTGTAAGAATTGGTTTTTCATCTTCGTACAAAAATAAACTTGTATGATGATCAGTGATGTTAGTTTTCCAGTCAATGGTTTTTATTTTATGAAGATCTTTTATGTATGTTAATATTATTCCAAAAATGATCTAGGCAAGATGGTTTCTGATCTTGAATTACGCGCGTATTTTCATTTATACACGATTTAAAGTTGTTGTCTGTCATACAGTTTAAATATTCATGCTTAAGTCTACGATCTATATTTTTGTTAATGTTGATATTAAAATCACCTCTTATTATGCAAGTTTGTCTTTGAAATTTGATATCATATTTCGTATTTGTTAATTATTATTCAACAATAATACGTCTAGACTTATAAATAATTTACAATGCCCTAACAATAGTACAATTTGAAAATAATATTAAAGAATCAGTTTGTACAGCCCCGAATGGGAATGTAACTAAAACTTTAATAAAAATTTCTGACAACCGAATTTCTGCCCACTATACTAAATCACTTACTGAATAATCAAGAGCCGCAAAAAACCATTTTTCTTGTATTCTCTCCAATTAGGCACCAAATAATATTTCAATATTTCATAAAACAGTTTAAAGGGTAAAAGTTCAAGTCAATTTTAAATACATATTTAAGTATTCCATAATAATGTTCGTGCGAGTGTTTATTTTGTAAGCTCCAGCGGTTCGCGTTACTTTATAAGGACGTGTTAATGCGTTCACACATTATGTTGTACATTCACAGAGTGAAATTCGTTTTTCTTGTGTTTTATAAATTCACCAAACAGTGCTGTCATGTCATTTCCACAGCCATATTTACGTTGTTCTCACATATTGAATCACGCAATGTGATGTTAGCTGGGGGGGCTTTAAATTGTGATGGAAAACACAACATTGGGAATAATATTTCAACGATAAATGAGTTCGATCATTCGAATCATTTGCAACATGTTTATTGGTCTTATTGATGGGTAGACCCTTATGAAAAATGAAGCAAATTTAGTTTTTTTTTCGTCATATTGAAAAATATTTTTGCGAGTGTTTTTACGTGTCGCATTTTTTTTATTTGACCGGGTTTTAACCTTCTTTTTGTGAAAAGGTCTTTGGACAAAAAACATGGAACTAATAATGTGGCCTTTCTATCTTATTTTATTTAACATAAAACAATAACTATTACTATCACTTTTATTTTTTTTAGTTTATGCCGACCGGGTTTTGCTACAACCGTAGCTTCTTCAGGGGAGTATAATACTCTACTAAAGTTAAGTTACATGTGTTATAAATAATATATGGTTTAAAACAAAATGTGCTGGACCCCTCCAGTGAAGGAAGAAGTAGGCGTAAGGGTAGATGGAGAATTGGGAAGGGAAACGGAATATTCTTTGTCAATGGGGAACAACCTAATTATTGGATTTTTATTTAAAATTGTTTGATTGTTAATTACAAAATTACATTACCATTAATGTTTTTGACTTTCCTTAGTTCTAGTGCTTCTAAGTTATCCAATCTGATACCAATTTCGTTTTTACGCATTAAGGTGAAGCCTGTATTTTATCAAATTTATGGTTTGTTTCAATAAGATGGTTCGCAATTTGGGAGAAGCCATTACTATGCAAACATCTTTTCCGTTTTGCTGTTATATAAAACGCGGGACAATCACTGAATTGAAGTGAATAAATACCCGAGTGGCCTAAACTATCTTTTCTGTCATTACCGTTCATTAAAGTTTACATATATTAAGTTATATTATTAGTGTAAATTGATGGTTTGATATCTGATGGGAGATTTTTTTAAGCTTTTTTGAGAAAAATTATTGATGTACCTACAATATTCTACGTCATTGGTAAGGTTGATTATTATTAGTTGTTATATTATCATTATGAGGGGGCTGTTGAATAAAAATTGTTTTATAAACATTGTTGAATTGTGAATAAAAATTGTGAGTAAGAATAGTTTTATTTTAAATTATAATGACACATCACAAAGTATCTGCTTCACATGAACAAAAATTATTTTAATGTGTTTGATCGTGACAATTATTGATATTACCTTGAAAGCATCTTATCTCATAATGTATATTGACCTTGCGGACTACAAACAGTGTTGTTGAACTAAAACTTTCAGGCAGGTGAATTTGAGCAAATTTCATGGCGTCAGAGCACACCGATACTTAACAAATTATCGAATTTATGTTTAACACTCACAATTAATTTAAATACTTTATTGGGTTAAATACAATAAGTCTGTTAAATACACATTTGAAAAATATTTGGAAATTGTGATCTTAAAAACAATAAAATTTTTCTCAAGAGCTTTTCATGCAATCTTGTATCTTATTCCCATCATGTTCACATACCCCTTTCCTTTGAAATCATTGTTTCGAAAATAAATTAATACGTAGAAGCAGTAAATCGGTTACAAGAGATGTAACCTTTATTAAAAAAAATCCACAAAAAACATTATTTTAGATTAAATTTAAAAGGTATAAAGTTATAAAAATAACATTCAACAGGATAAAAACATTCCCTAAGAAAATACCACACCGCCTGGTTATATAAATGAAGAATGTTTAATAAATAATATCTCTAACTTTCCAGGAATTGTGTTTCAGTGCGCACTGCAAATTGTTATAACTTACCAACTGTTATTTTTCTTTGTTTTACCTCACGTGTTAGATAGAAATATATGTTTCCATTACACAGATCGTGAAAGTTTCCTAATATAAATATAAAGCTCCGTAAAATATCTATATTTCATTGAAACACTGAAATACGTTTTAGTAGTTACTGAGATAATTATTTCTCTGATATTGAAAATTTAAAGTTTTTTTTTTAATTCTGTTTTATATGGATAACTAAATATTTATGCATGAATTATTTTCGTTCATTCCGTTTATTGCAATATTGCTCACTCGAGCGTTTAACGTAGCTTTGACATATTCATTTTTTCTTAAACTTTCTAATTAATTCATTGGTTCGATTTGAATTCCTCGTACATTGAATCTCTTTCTTTACGCATGTTTATTACTTTTACGAGTTGTTTATTAAGCTACTTTTATATTTTAAGTTTGCATGTGTTAGGATGAACGGTGGTTTTACAGGGTGGTTTGACATCACAAAAGGTGTTAAGCAAGGCTGCTTAATGTTACCATGGTTATTCAATCATGGTTATTTACATGCATTATTTTTACTCCTGTATTTATGTTAAACTATCTGGTTCCCGGCATGCGTTGCTATGCCATTTAATAAATAAATTGTTTTTCCCTGCGTGTCCTTTCCAATTTGTCCCGTTCCCCTTCCGCCTCCCTTTCCTCTCCCGCGTCCCCTTCCCCTCTCGCGTTCCCACTCCGCTTCCTCAACCTTCCCTCTCCCCACTGCACTCCCCCTTTCACCCGTCTCGCGAACCCCCCTCCCGAGTACCCCCTCTCCCCTCCCCCCCTTCCCGCTCCCGCATTCCATACATTCAGTCCCGATACATTCGGTTTTAAAACAGCTCGCGTTTCACCTATTACATTTTTTTATACAAATTTCATAATGCCAGAGCTCACCAATAGTTTTATACAAACCTTGTCCTGACAATAACGAACACAGCAATAAAAGAATTATCCAATTTGGTGCAGTCGTTCGGAAGTTATGCGCGTACATACATTTCTGGGATTCATTTTTATTTATAGAGGGAAAATGTATGGTCAGCATCAATTAAATGGTCAGCAAATTCTAATTAAATGGTCAAAACCTGTGCTTATAAGGCATAAAAATGTAAATATTAGAGTTAAAGAACACGTCTTTCTTTTGTGTTTACCTTAGAATCTTAACTCTGTACTGTAATTTAGTTTATATGTTTATTGTCCTGAAGAAGGTTGAGTTCAACCGAAACCGGTCGATAAATATAAATAAAAATAAAGTGGGTTTTTAAACAAAGTACTTGTTTCATTCTATATAATGTCAAGCCACAAAGTGTTTGCTTTCTACGATAAATTATTCTGCACTCAAATGTACCATTGCCATAAATTATTAGAGTGCTTGTTAATTAATACGAAAAAAATCAGAGTATGCAATTCACACGTGGTAGAAGTGAATCCTTCAGAAAACTAAAGTATACAAGTGGGGAGGCTACGAAGCACTGCACAAAGAGGAGATCGGTTATATTACCTCATTCTCTAGCAGATTAAATCCTATGGATGTAGTCTTATTTTGTGTCTTTTTAGTGTAGCTTTTCAGCAGTTTCATCGAGTTTCAAATTACAACGGTGCTAATGATCTAAGGAAGTTTTAATTTATTTATTTATTTATTTACGCCCATTAGGCTTTTACATACATACATATATAACAATATTTACGAAATTATACTAGGAAATAGTGCAGGAAATTACCGTATAAAACACTTGCACAAAAACAAATATAAAGCAAAAATACTGTTGAATTTGATCCACATAGTATGCAGGCACAAAAAAAAAATATACGAAATAGCTCCTCTCCATCAGCCGACAAAACACCACCAATATGCTAGTCAATTCAAACAGTTTCATCACAACATCCCCCTACTTGATGAAAAAAACTTCAATAAGGTATGCTTATAAATTAAAATTGATGTATTAAATATATCAACAACATCGGAGCTGTTGAATCCGTCGCACAGGAGTGTAATATTGGGATATTAATGTGGAATTGCCACAATAATATGGTAGGTACTGTCTTGTGACTGACCTGCCTGGAGTATGAAAAGAGATTACATATAATAAATCAGGAGTGTCAAGCACTGAATTAATGATTTTATACAAACAGGTTAAATCGGAAATGATTCTACGATCAGATAATTTTAATAAATTTAATGAACAAAGTAGGTAAAAAATCGTTTGATTTAATTTTTAGCATTAGTTGTAATTCAGGAAGACAGTTTATTTGAATCTTAGCTGTCTTAATTTCGAATCAAGAAGATAACAGCCTGCACGTGGCGCAACAAATTAGATACTTAACTAAAATTAATAATAATAACACGAGAATTTCACAGTTAATTCTTGAAACCATCGTTTGGCCAATCTGCCATCTCAACTTCTCCTTTAGTTGAAGGAAACGTGAACAGTGAACAGTTAGGGTGAACGCTGCAATATTCGTGGAACCTTCATTAAAATATATCGATGAAATTTTCTGAAGAGATCAGTTTTAAGTTTTGCTCCAAGTTCGTTACAAGTTTTAAGGCCTGCTTCTTTAAAAAAACACTCTTTAAACTAATTATCCGGAGTGTGTTTAGTTTCCTTTACCACTTTACACTGAAAGCTTTTCGAGATAACGCAATAATTTTATTTTTATTTTTATTTTTTTATTATAGCGACTATATAGAAAAAAAATTTACATACAAAATGTAATGTGAAATTAAGTATAAAATATTGTATTTCTTAGTCCTCCTCACTAGGGGGTCCTGTGCCGAGGCGGACTTAAGTTATTTAAATATAGTTCATTTGTCTTCTATGTCGTTTTTAGCGTCTTCACTAGGGTTATCTCATTGTCCTCTTTAAGCCATATTTTTATTCTTGATTTGTATTCAATTGGATTTTTTATTAGTTTTATGTCTTGGGGAAGGAAGTTATGAAGTTTTGTTGCAAAGTATGTATAGTTTCTTTGTCCAAATGTGATTTTATAACTAGGAATATTTTTTATATCATTTTTATTCGATCTAGTGTTATGCATACACGGTCTGATTCATTATTTTTGAAGAGCTTCAATAATATATTTTTGGCATATATTTGTTGTACAGTTGGTACTTCAAAATTATTGAAAATTTCATTTGAAGGCGTTCTAATTGGTACTTTCAATATGGTCTTTATGATTCCTTTTTGAATCGTATTCAGGCTGTGTAGGTACGTATGTGCAGCAGATCCCCATCCTATGATTCCATATTCAATTCGAGAATGACATAACGCGTAGTAGACCTTTTTCATATCCTTTTTATTTAACACGTTTCTTAGATTTTTAAAGAAATATATAAGGCTTGTGAATTTTTCCGTAATCCCTTTGATGTGTAGGTCCCTTCTAAGATTTTCGTCAATTATTACTCCGAGATATTTTATGTTTTGTGTTTTTTCGATGACGGGGCAGTAACATTGTATATTATTTCCATGGCATTCATGTAATTTTAGTTCTAGTGATTTTATTGGTTGGCCCCTTGAGTTTATTGAAAATGTTATATATTTTGTTTTGCTTATATTAAGGGTAAGCGAGTTGATTTTAAGCCAATTTGAAGTGCACTAAGCCCTTTTTCAGCCTCATTTAACGTATCAGTCCAATTTTCTTCTTGAAATAATAAAACAGTATACACTGACAGCTACTAACCGGGACAATGTAACTGCGACATTTAATGACGTCATATTTATAGACCCGTGGTAGAAATCACAACGTGGTATTATTATTCACAATTGCCAGTTACAATAATATTCATATCATCAATCTGCCATACCCGGAGAGGTCAACGAAAGTACGAATCCAATAGTACTTACACCTGCCAGCCGACGCTCCTCATGCTAGCTGTTAACGGAAGTGGCCTCTTTTGGCATTATTATTATTTATTATTTATTTGATGCAATACATTTACATTTTATACACAATTCAATGATGTTTTTAGCACACTGAACTCGCACATATAACACACACATCCACACACCCTCACACACCCTCATTTACACACATACAAACACTCTCCCATACCCCTCTCCTTCAATAAGTTACTAACTTAATTTAGGTATAATGTATTATTTATCACACAAAAATATAAGTACATAACAGCGACATGTCATTGGTACCAATTATTGTAATAATTCTATAACTTTGTAAATATTTCCCATTATGTAATAATGTACTGTTTGTTTCTGCAAAAATAAAAATAAATAAAATAAATAAATGTTGGCCTCACTCGGTGGTTTACCCGTGCTGAGGCCTCCATTTCATATACAAAATTATACACAATACATATAAATATATATACACAATACATATAAATATAATAGCGATTTAACCTATAATTGTCGTATGTCTAGTACGTCACAACGGTTGAATATTTGGTCTGTATCAGTAAGTCTATTTTTTTATTTTTATTTTTATTTTTTTTTTCTGGCTACTTGGTTGAATTGATGAATTAGAAAGGGTGCCCGGATTCATGGGATGAGATTCGTCTAGGTCTTGGTGGCGGATACGTTTTCCCAACCACTGCGTGGCGGGCTGGATCGGAGGAGACTGATTGAGGGAGACCTTTTGACCTCTCCATCCAGATTCTCCCGACCCTTCGCCTTGCACCGCAGTGTGAGGAATAGATTCATACGTCCATCACTCCTGGTCACACTGACCCTCAGATTCCTACCCACCCTTCATACCCTTTTCCTTCCCATATCTTATTCTCCTTCCTTTCCCTTAAAAAACCCTCCACACAGCATCCTCAAAGATGACATAGGCCCCTAGGGAAATTGTTTTCCTCGGTGCCTCCTGTGTGGAGCTAATGTGAAAAAAAATCGGTTCTATTATAAAAGAGGCTTTTTAACAAACTTCAAGTACGAAGATTTAGCATAAGACGCGGCGTAAAGCGTCGGCGTCATAAGGCTGTTAATAACGCCTGATAATTTATATTAATTAGATAGTACTTATCGTAAAGCAACGTTAATGAATACATTTTATACTCATCAACCGCCCCCAGTTTTAATATTACCTTATAACTCTATTATAAATATTTGAAATGCTGTAAAGTCAATAAATCAAAAAATGAGTTAAACATCAGTCATTTCTCCATTTTTTTCTCTTTTGAACTGCGTCGTCGAAATATTTCTAGGAAAATAAGTACTTCTTATATAACGCGCATTTTAAGATTACAATTAAATGAAGACAATATAAGCGAAACTCAATCGAAAATCGGAAAATAGAAAAATCAGACAAAGATATTGGCACGATATATGATTTTTATGTTTTCAGATTTTCGATTGAGTTTTGCTTATATTGTCTTCATTGAATTAAATATTACAATTTGAGGTTTTACTCATAAAGCTAAAATAAAAATAATATATATACTGTCAATAGAGAAATTAAAAAAATTTAAAGTATTCCGGATAACCTTTTCATAATAAAAATTGATAAATGTGGGTCTACAAAACTGTTGATATGATTTTGTGTAAAAATAAAAAAAAAAACTTTCTTTTCGCACTCCCGAACATTTATTAATATTTTGTCCTTTATCTACAGCATTTTAATTTTCCGTGATTGATATGTTTGTAAACGTTTTTAAAAGAATTATTTTACTAATATTTTAAATAAATTTTTAATGCTTAGGTATGAAAGGTACGTACAAATTATTTGGGCGAAATACTGGCTAGTGAACTGTTTTTAATAAAGACGTTAAATTCACACCGTTTTGTGGAACTTCTGAACTCAAAAAACAAGGGCGAATAGTTCGAGGAATATCATTACATTGTGATTTATTATTTTCATTTCAACGGAATGTTTATCTTGATTTATAATCTTAAACACCATACCAAAACTCTCATTCTAAACTAATGGTATAGCAACAAGTCTCTGAGTTATAAAACTCCCCATTTATTATGGGGTGAATTCCAAGTGCGCGCGCATGAGCGCGTTTCCATTTATTCGTGTTTATTGCATAATGTATGGTTGGGAATAAGGAACGAGCGGCAAATGTGGGACTTTTATATCAGTGACTTCGGAATATATGCACATATATGAAATAACTTTTTGGAGATAAATCACATATTTTGAGATGGGTGTCAAGATTTCTTTTTTTCTCAGTTGGGTGCAAAGGGTGGAGGGTTTGTAAGTCAAGACAGAAATGACTTTATACATATGCTGTATAGAAAATACTGACGTTTTATTCTCGGCGAATTGCGAAGGAAACATGTAGTTTACCTTGATGTGGGTTGGTATGGGAGGTTCTATTTGATATGTTTGGTTGCGAAAAACATGCTTTTCTACACTGAGAAAATGAGATTCTATGTTACTACAGCGGTTGTAAGATGTTGTTTATGCGGTTAGGGGTTAAAAAAACAGATGGAAAAATACGAAGCTTTCTTTTTCTCATTTTGAACATTTAAGTAAAGTCACTTAAACCGTTACTAAAAGATATGTACTCACAATAAACCGTTACTAAAAGATATGTTTATTTAACTTAGAATAGAAGACTAAAATGACTCGCGATTAGAGATATTTATTGTGACTCCAATACTTTTGCTTTTGTGGGTATAGATCATCACACCTCAGATTACCATTTGTATGTAAAAGAAAACCCTACCCTACCAAAACATGTAAACATGAAATTCAACATAAAACTACGCAATCTCTTCGAAACATCGCACATCTCCTTATCTTGAATTTGAATTCGTTATAATATTTAATTGTTGGGATTTTGGTATGGAAGGGATCCGAATCCAACATTATAACGCACCTTAATGTTTCTAATATAATAACGCACATGGATATAGGAGAAACGGAAACGCGCCAATAATATTCACCCAGCAACGATTGAATGGATTTGCCGGCATGAGGCACACCGGGTCAAAAGAGCAGGAATGTCATCCGACAGAACGGTCGCAACCTGTCAGAGTCCGAGCTCACCCAGGACATGTTGTTATACTGACATAATTATTTATTTATTTTTTATTTTATTTATTAGCGTTATAAACAGTCTGTACAAAATTCATAAATGACAGTGATAAAAATAAGTATGTCGTAGACCAATAAAATAACGACAAATAATTTTGGCCACCACAACACGGGCATGTGCCTAGTGTGATGGCCAAAAAACTATCCATTTACTGTAATGTATAAACTTTACTGAATAAAGAACATTAAAAAAAAAAAAAAATTTAGAACCGTAATGCAAAAATACACAATACGTATACCTGATATAAGTAATTCTGATAAAGTGTATCTTCTAACTTATATCTACAAAAAGTAAATAATTGAGGTTTTTCAAGGGTTTACAATTTAAATTTTGATTGATATAAATAATATATTTCAGGAAGTGATTTTATTTGAATTCCAACTGCAAAAAGTTGGAGAGAAAATGTGGTGATACTAAAAATAAAAAAAGAGAAATACAGAAATCAATGAAATATTAAGATATTAGTTAAACATGTGGCATCAATAGTGTTATTTTTTTATGCATGCTGTGAATTTATCAAGGTTTGTATTAAACACATCGATACTTGGGCATAATCTGTTAAATGTGCTACAGCTTCTTCTTACAAATACATTTTCAAGATAATTTGTCTTGCTCTTAGGGATATAAAAGGTGTCTGGAGATCGAGTAACTCTTAATGGACATCTGAAATTAATATTTTGTAGTAAGTACGGGCTATCAATGAAGTTATGAATAATCTTATAGAGCATTAATATTTGTGCACCATACCATATTATTAATATGCATAACTATACAGGACGTACGGGATTGAACCAACCTACCCACATTCTGGAATAAAAAACTTATTTAAATGGAAAATTGTTTAGCACTTTTGTGATTTAAAACTCGATGAAATGGAAAAGAGCGACACAAAAAAGATTCAAATACAAACATGTATGGAATTTAGCCTGCGAGAGAATGAGATAGCAATAGAAAATGTATTTAATTCACGGTTACTTGGTGCCAATATAATACGCTAAATCCACAGCCCCACGCAAGTCTTCTTTGGAGTGGTGGTATAAAGCACCTGACGAAACTCTGCAGATATTTAGCAGATCAAGGATCGAATCCTGCGAAATCAAAAAATAAATATATGTATATTTTTGTAAAATCAATATCCAATCTTCAAACTATTCCAAAATTAACAGGCAAAAGAAAACACAAAAGAAAGCGACACCTAGCGACTACGAAGAAGAAAACACAAATACTAATAAGATGACCAAATGTATAGGAAAAGGTGCACTGGAATTCGACGACAAAAATATGGAAAAAATCATCCTTCACATTGATAAAAAGTGCTTCATGGTCTACCCACTCTTGCTTACTACCCCGTGTGAATTGCACACTCTGATTTTTTATTTTTATTATTATTAAATATATATTCTCTTATAAACGTTAACTTACGAAATATTCGCAATTATTACACTTAGAATCGATGCCTTGGAAAGGGGAGAGCCAAATACAAAAAGTCAGCACGAAAGCAAAAGTAATATTACTGGTGCGATATCTCACGATACAATAATAATAACTTCAGGGAAATTGGAAAGTTATCGCGAGCCAAAGTCTGGCGAACTTTCTTAATAAATAATCCATGACTAGTCGAATTTTTCTACAATAGAGTTTGGCCGCTCCCGTGTCATATTGTACACAATGTACATGAACAAACTTGTTCAGTGTTCACTATTCACATTGAGGCATTACCACCCCGCGGGCTTTGTGATTGTGTTTATTACAGAGCAGACTACGTGTCGCGGGGTAGTTAAGTGGTGCGGGTAGGTCGCTTGTTTCCCTATACAGCACACAGCATGGACATTCTTAGATTATGAGACTGGTCATAAAATGAGGTCAGGTTGTATTAAACACTGGAAACCTGCTTTGCACGTGGAGTGCAATTAAGTCAGCGGATAAGTGACGAACTGAATGGCAGAGAGGGGAGATCGCTAGTTGTATCGGCTACACCAAAGCTAAACGCAAAAAACTATGTCTAAGTATACAGTAATGCCAGCTCGTGGTAAACCATTTTGTTTTTTACCTTTATATTGACTTAATTCGCTTTAACCATTGTAATAATAATTTTTAAATTCTTACCATTATGATTTCTAATTTTTAGAATTCGTTAAGAGATGGAGCCACTTCCGTCGGTAATTCGCAAACGGACTTGCCCCTGGCTAGCATAAATACCACGATTTAGTGAACTTTCTATTCCGATGAGTCCGCTTTTGTTGGAGTCCGCTTTTGTTACTCGAGGAAGCAACAGTTCAAAAATCGAGCTCCGAACAGTGCATCGCGTTCCGAACAGTTTATTTTCTAATCATTATTCGCGTCATCTGGTTCTTTTGTTTCCTTCCATTCTCATAGTAATTCGTTCCATCAGTTTCCAAACAAAAACAATTTTCATGGTGACAAAATATTGAGCTGTCAGCTTTCAAAGCAGTGTTGTGTTTTTCATTTTTTTTTTACCAAATCCAAGCCTGCAGACCCCCGTTTACACATTGACCTTCCACAGTCTACCTTTCTCACTATTGACCTACGCATAAGACCCTGGATTCGATGTCTACACTCCACCAACAACTTGCCGCCGTGGGTGCTACAGAAGCACAACTTGAAGAATTTTTGGCAAAAAAATCTAAGGTAACGAGGTCCAGACGCTCAACTGCTCTATACCTAAAGCACTTCGGAAGTGAAGAAGATGTCTTCGACTACTCTTTGAAAACAACAACAACTCCCACCCTCACTACGTCTTTGACCTCCGTCTCCACTTCCACCTTGACTTCTGCCCCTTTTTCAACAGCTCCCACCTCTTTGACAACCACCTCCAGCTCAACATCAACAGCTCCATCCTCTTCCGTAAACTCATTCCCCCCGCTATGGGTGACTCCAGCTCACAAGAAACGAAGGGCGTGCGCTTCTCCTCCTCCGTCCACCGAAGTTATAAAAACCTCAAATCGTTTCTCCGCCCTCGCTACAGACGATGAAATTGCACCACCGCCACTTCTAAATTCCGTGTCTGACTCCACCGCAAATACAACCGATGCCACAAAAATGAGGCCTATTAAGATCCCTCCAATTTTTATAAAATCGGAAAAAAATTGGAGCCTCCTGGAAAAGCGCCTCTTGAACGCTGGGGTTAATATAATTAACGCAAAGGCCATTCCAACAGGGGTGGTTCTAAATACCGGCGACTCCACCAGCTTCCGGCTGGCTACAAAGATGCTCCAGGAGGACACAACCCCCTTCCATACATTTCAGCTTGCAGAAGAAAAATTAACCAAGGCGGTTCTGCGAGGGATTCCGACGACAATTAGCGAAGAAGATGTCCGCCTGGAACTTCTAGATCTCAACCTCCCAGTTAATTCTGTAACTCGGATGAGATCCGGGCCAGACAGGAAAAACATTCCACTAGTCCTTGTACAACTGGATCATGGTGAGGCGGGACAAAAAATTTTCTCCCTCACTTCCCTCTTTCACCTCAAGATAAGAGTCGAGTATCTTAATAAAAAAACAGCCCCCTCTCAGTGTCACCGCTGCCAGAATTTTGGACACTCTTCAATGATGTGCCACCTGCCTCCCCGCTGCGTCAAGTGCGCGGGTGATCATTTCACGCAGGAATGCAAGAAGCAGAGAGAAGATGGTCCCGCCACCTGCGCAAACTGTTCTGGAGCCCATCCGGCAAATTATAAGGAATGTCCGAAAAGACCATCTCCACAACCCATCTTGCAAACCGTACGTAATGCCACTTTCACCTCGCATAGCACAAATCCCTCCTTATCATACGCGCAGGCCACTGCCCAAACCCCACTAACGTCCACATCCCCCTCAGCTCCCTCAACGTCAACCTCCCACATACCTCCTTCCACCCCCTTCAACATTTTTGAATTTTTCAAAAATTTCAATTTCTCCAAGGTTGGCGATCTTCTTTCCGACCTCATCCCCAAATTTCAGTCTGCCACCTCACCGGCAGACTACATATCTATCATTTTCTCCGCCGCCCCTCAGATTTTTTCACTTTTTTCAGTGTAAATGGCTAGCTCTACTACCATGCCCTCCGTGCTACGTATGGCATTTTGGAATGCTAATGGTCTCTTAAAAAATATACATGAATTACGTATTTTTGCAAATACACACGCTCTTGACGTTTTACTTATTAATGAAACTCACCTCAACCTATCACAAATTCCAAAACTTTCAAACTATACATTATATAGAAACGACCGCCAAAACACGAGAGGTGGGGGCACTGCTATTTTCGTTAAATCGAAAATCGCCCACAAATATAACATTACACCCACATTGTCGTCTATTGAATCAACCTCAATCACAATACATACAAAACATTCAGGCCCATTAAGAATAAACTCCATCTATCACCGTCCGCAAGATAAGCTTGATCCAAAAGACCTCGATACTCTTCTCGATAACCACACTCCTACTATTCTCGCTGGGGACTTTAACTCAAAGCACCCCAATTGGAATAGTAGGATTACTAACTCCAATGGGCGTATCTTACAAAAGTACGCTAGCGCACATCCTGAACTCTTCATCGCGGGCCCAATTGCACCCACACACTTCCCGAACAGCGGGGCTAGACCCGATGTTCTCGACATTGCACTCCTCCACAAATTACCCTGGGTCTACAGTATCGAAACCATAAATGACCTAAGCTCAGATCATAATCCAGTTTTGCTCACTCTTAATCGACTTTCCACTCCAATGGCACCGCGCAAATCTATAAAAACTGATTGGACGTATTTCACTCACAGAGTTGGGGAAAAAACAATCATCCCTCAAAATATTTCTGACGGCCCCGAACTAGACAAGGCAGTTGACGACTTTGCCGATATAATCACATCTTCCATCACCGATGCCTCTAAAACTCTTCCTGAACGTTCCGCTTTTAATCTCAAAAATGACCTCCCAATCGACATCCAGGAATTGATCTCTACAAAAAACAATCTTCGCCGACACTGGCACAGAAACCGAAATCCCTCAGTCAAAAAAACTATCAATAGAATTCAAGCACTTATTAGAAAGAAACTTTCCGAGCTTTCACACTCCACCTGGAACAAAAAAATTCAAAATATAAATCCACAGGATGGCTCCCTATGGAAATTATGCAAATCTCTCCAAACTACCCCATCCCCAAACCATCCCATTCATACCGAAAACGGCCTCATATTTGACGATCAAGGTAAATCGGAGGCGTTTGCCGATAATCTTGAATTTCAATTTAGCCCCAGCTCCAAGCACGCCGACCCAGTCCATATAGCATATGTCAACCACCAAATAGACATAATTTTCGACTCCCTTCCCGGAACAAATGTACATTTCACCACCCCATCAGAAGTCCGAAGGGCCATAAAACACCGCAGCAACAAAAAAGCTCCTGGTCCAGATGGCATAACAAACTTTGCCCTTAAAGCCCTCCCCCCTAAAAGCATTCTCGCCATTGTGAGCCTCATAAATTCCGCACTCAGACTGCGTTATTTTCCCAAAAGTTGGAAACACGCGCACGTTATTCTCATCCCAAAACCTGGGAAGGACCCGAAATTCTGTGAGAACCATCGTCCCATCAGTCTTCTCTCAAATGTTGGTAAAATATTCGAACAAATTCTCCTTACTCGGCTCTTAAAGCACATTCACGAGGTGAAAACCCTCCCTGACGAACAACATGGCTTCAGATCTCAACACTCAACCCTTCATCAACTACTCAGAGTTTCCGAACTGATTCTAGGCGGCTTCAACTCCCAACGGTCCACTGGCGCCATTTTCCTGGACATAGCCAAAGCCTTCGACAAAGTATGGTCGAACGGACTGCTTCTCAAATTGCACAACACGGACATCGATCCCCAACTCCTCGGTATCTTAAAATCATTTCTTCGGCACCGGACTTTTCAAGTAAAGATCCGAGATGCACTCTCAACTCCCAGATTCATGACAGCAGGCGTCCCGCAAGGGTCCCTGCTTTCCCCCACCATCTTCAATATCTACTTACACGATATACCACTCACGGAGAACCAACATTCGTATAAAGCCTTGTACGCTGACGACACCGCCATTATGGTTCGATACAGTTCTCCCAGGATGATCACACTTCGCTTACAACACAATATAAACATACTCCAAGACTTTTATAACAAATGGCGTATAGACGTGAACCCTTCCAAGAGCGCTGCTATTTTCTTCTCGCGAAGAAAGGTTCGCAGCACTCCTAAAGGTCACGTTTCCATGTACGGCCAAGCAATTCCCTGGCAAAACAACGTTAAATACCTTGGAGTCACACTCGATAAAAAACTCACATGGCACACACACATCAAACATACAATTAAAAAAACCAAAAACGCTGCCGCATCCCTTAACCCGCTTTTAAATTATATTAGTCAAACGTCACTACAGAACAAAATTCTTATTTACAAATCAAAATTGCGACCCATCATGACTTACGCCGCCCCAATTTGGGCCACAAGCAATACTAAGAGTCTAGAAACCTTCCAAAATGTCTTGCTTAGAAGATTCACCAAAAGCCCTTGGTTCGTCCGAAATAGCATTATTAATTCAGGCACGAAAATTCCTCCACATAATAGATAATAGATCTAGCCAAAACATTTTTCTCCAAACTTGCTTCAAATTCAAACCAGAGCATCTCATGTCTCGGGCAATCAAGTCCCGATGACAATCTCCTCCACCGCCTGCCCATTTCCATCCTTCATCCACCTTGATGCGCGGGCTATAATAAAATTTACCTTTGTTCTCTTATATAAAAGATAAATAAATATTTATATATATTTATTATGGTATACATATTTGTTGTATATGAATACATACATGCATGGGTGTATGTAAAAATGTCTGTATGTGTGTGTTTATCTATACAAAATGTATACCACTCACAGATAAACAAACCATCAAAAAAATTATTAATGTCCTTCATCTTGCCCAAGGTAGCCCGAACATCGGGCAAAAAAAAAAAAAATCCATCAGGTGACATTACTACAGTTTGCAAGACAAAGGGGTTAATTTCTCCCTGTAACTTGCCAAAAACCAATATATAATAATAATAAAAAAACTTTCTATTCCGTTATTATTCGCTTATCACAGTTATTTTGTACCGGTGAAAGTTAGTGGGGCTGGCCATACGGTATCGTTTCGAAGTAAATAAGCACACACTTCTTTTTTGATGATTTTCTTATATTTTTGGAAGAAGTAAAATCTGTGGTAAAGTTCCATGTACTAATTCTCACTGAATGCAGGTTAAATGATTCATACACAGCCAAACAAATTTCAGGCTATAACGAATACCATACAACATCGCATATTAACCAAAATAGCGGATTAGTAGTATATATCGACAACACATTAAATTCCTTAGTACAAGAAATAAACATAAATCAGTGTAATTGTTTAAAAATCAACATTAATGAGAATTTAGGTATCCTAGCTATCTACCGATCACCATCGTTCAATGACATCCAAGATTTCCTGGAAAATCTTATTGGTGAGTTAAAAAAAACTAAGGATTACGCTCAATACGTACTGATCGGGGACATGAATATAAATACTATAGGAGAAGTATTGCATAGGCAATCCGACGACTACTTATGTGCTATGGCTGAAAGTAATTTTATTTCCAATATTAATTCTCCAACTAGGGTACAAGGTAGCTCAAGCTCATGTTTGGATCATATATATACCAGAAATATAACAAATTCAAATGCATTTGTAATACAGAATACAATCACTGATCATTACACCACTGCAATCAGTATCCCAAACTCAACACCCAAAAAACATAAAATTAATCACAAACAGATTATCGATTATGAGGCTTTATTAAATGATCTTAATAATAAAAATTGGGAATATGTATATAAAGAGACTGAAGTTAACAATGCTCTAAACTATTTTATTAACGAAATCAATACATTCATAACAAAACACACAATAACTAAACGCATTCCATATAGTAAAATACATCTCACCCCATGGATTACCAACGGCATTGTTAAATCTATACACAAAAGAAATCACCTTCATAAAATAGCTAAACGAGACCCATTGAACGATACTAAACAGCAAAACTATTACCGATACCGTAATATTTGCAAAACCGTTATTCGCAAATGTAAAGAGCGTTATTATAAATCCTTACTCGATAAGGATAATTCCAGCAAAAACATGTGGAATGTTGTCAGAGACATAACCAAAAGTAAAAGAAATACCAGTACATCTGTAACTGAATTAAATACCGGAAATTTGATTATAACTGACAATCAATCAATTGCATGTCATACTAATAAATATTTTGCATCTGTTATGTCAAATCTAGCAAAAAAAAAATTATTAGAAACCCAGAAAACGGAAGACTCTTTAGCATCGACAATTGAAACAAAGGAACAATCTTTTTCATTTGATATTAAACCAACTACTGTAGAAGAGGTCTTAAAAATAATCAACAGCCTTAATACTACACATGCAAAGGGTCCAGATAGTCTAAATACACAAATACTAAAAAAAATTAAAAATCAGATTTCTGCTCCGTTATCATATATTTACAACTTAAGTTTTGCATCAGGAATATTTCCTGATCACTTTAAAAAATCAATAATTGTCCCAATTCACAAAAGTGGACCTAAATCTCTTGTAGAAAACTATAGGCCAATATCACTTTTAAGCGCGATATCCAAAGTCATTGAAAAGCTTTTCAAAACTAGGTTAAACGAATATGTGGAGGAACATAACATTCTAAGTCCAAACCAATACGGCTTTCGGTCGGGTAAGGGAACGGATGATGCCATCGCATGTCTCACGGAAACTATTGCAGGGAATATGAACCGTGGCAAGAAAACTATTGCCCTTTTCCTGGACCTGGCCAAGGCATTTGACACAATATCTCATAAAATTCTTTTACATAGACTTAGAAATATAGGAATAAAGGGAAAAGCTTTTCAATGGATAGAAAGTTATATATCTAATAGATTTCAACAAACCAGAATTAACGAGGCTATTAGCACTTCACTAAAATACACTTTTGGGGTACCACAAGGAAGTACACTTGGGCCCCTTCTCTTTATTATATACATAAACGAACTTTGTAACCAACACATTGGTGGCAAAATTATCACGTTCGCTGACGATACAGTTATTTTGTTTGAAGGAGATGATTGGAAAGAAACACACCACCTTGCGAACACAGGTATAAACAGAGTAAAACAGTGGCTGGACAGTAATTTGCTTACACTAAACATACAAAAAACAAAATATCTCACATTTAGCGCTACCCTTGCAGGTCAACCCAAAACACCCCATTACCTCACAATACATAATATTAAGTGTAGCCTTGGAAATAATAACCATACTTGTAAATGCGAAACCCTTGAATGTGTTAAATCTATTAAATATTTAGGTATAATAGTGGATAACCACCTTAAATGGAAACAACAAATTGAAAACACAGCTAATAAAGTGCGCAAGCTTATTTATATATTTATAGCATTGCGGGAAATTATAGAAACTCAAGACATTAAAAAAATATACTACGGACTCTGTAACTCCGTCATAACCTACGGTTGCATTGGATGGGGTGGAACAGGATTAACAATATTATACCCGCTACTGAAGGCACAGAAATCCATTCTACGCGTCATTATGAAGAAACCCTTCAGATACTCGAGCGACGCTCTCTTCAAGGAGTTTAATGTGCTTGATGTTCGACAGTGTTACATAAAAAAAATAACAATCTGCGTCCACAAAAATATAAACAAAACAATAACAGTCGATCATAATCATCAAACCAGAATTAAGAGCAGAAACGACCTTTCTATTCCAACAAGCAATACTGCGGCTTATCAAAAAGTTTTCTCATACCTGGGACCAAAAATATACAACAAAATCCCCTCTCAATTTAAACTGTGTGAATTATCATCCTTCGGTAATAAAATTACAAAATGGTTATTAGACTTAGGTAGGACAGATTCCGAAAAATTATTAAAAAACGTAGTCTGAGTTGATTTCTTCGATTTTGTATTTTGTATTTTCCTAAAAAATATTTTTTTATTTTTCTTTCTTACGTTTATATATTATATTTTAATTTTATATTTTACATGTATCTATCTGGATTTTATTGTTTATTACTGCTAATTTGTATTTTCATAAAAAAAATACTTTTTTTATTTTATTTTTTTTTCTTTCTTACATTTATATGTTATATTTTTATTTTATTTTATATTTTACATGTACCTACCTGGATTTTATTGTTTATTACTGATGTATACCTAGAATAACACAACTTATATCTGATATTGTACCTAATATCTAAGTAACTCCCCCAATATGTACCATTATTGTTAATTATTATTTAATCCATTAATGTGAAATTATGTACACGCAACCTGCCAATTTGACTGTCCTAAAACGGGAAACCTTCCTAGTTGGACAGTCAAAGCTTCCTTTTATATTGTTATATCTTGTATGTAATAAATGTAATAATAAATAAATAAATAAATAAATAAAAACTTCACCACTAAAATTACACATCTGCCGGATCTGCCCTGATGATTGACACTGCAACAATGTCCGAAACGTTGGCTAAAGAAGGAGGTAGCGCAACACGGCATAACACCCCAAAAACAAATAACGAAAATGCATTTTGGCCGTGAAAATCTTAAATCGTATCCATTAAAATGTTATTTAATAATTAATAATAAAAAAATAATAATATTAAAGACTACACAAATACCTGGCCATAAAGGTATTCAGCAATCTTTCGCTTACTACAAAAAATTTGAGAAACAAAACATTTCTGGTACATATTTAAGATACGGATAAAGAACAAAAAGGGCGACGTCAAAAATAATATCTTACAATAATAAATTGAATACATAGAAGACATATTGCGTATATACACAACCATAGATACCTAATAAAAACATGCATACAGATCGGTCAGTTGCTGAGTGAGCATCGCGTTTGGTCTCACCCGGGAGTCACTATCACGATACAAGCAACATTTTCCGCTTAGCCTGGTGGTAGTAGGAGATTTTCACACTTTATTGGGCTATTCGTGAACCGGGAATGTTTCTCTTTTTCTACAAAAAAAAATACTAAAAATATTTAAAATAATAAAAAATAATATTTTAGCAGAACATGATTTGATGTTTTAAAATTAAAATTGCTCTAATTTTGTACCAAATAGCAGGCAAAATTTACGGCCTATAAACTTATAAGTCATACACCTTTCCTATGTCACCTTTAAGGAGGGGTTTTGCCTCGTCACCGAGCACCCAGTTGGAGAGTCTACCTCTTGACTGTTAAACTGCCAACGTCTACTAGTATGCATAGGAGTTCACATGTTGACCACACTCCAGTCATTACATCCGGTACGTGTACCTTTGCGGTAAGACGCCGGCGGAAGTAGGGTGGGTTTTAAATGTTTTACAACTCGGAAATTCCGGTCTTTTGAGAGCGTCACAATTTGCGCACCGCCCCGGAAACTGGGAAACTTTAAATTAATTACAGAACGAAACTGAAAGCGAAGAGGTTTTAATTGCTTACAATTTGTTTGGAGTGGAAATCCTCAACTTTAACTGGTGAAAAAAAGATTTATTTTTAATTAAAATGGAAAAGATGTCTGATTGAACCTTGTTGATAAATCAGACATATCTCTCAATCTCTTGGAATATGTTTCACTGAATAATAATAATAATCATTTTTGTGTGTGAAACCGCGAGGCTCAACAACAGCTCCCAACCGTCTGGATCCAGTGAGACAATGGCATCCCTAATTGGCATATATTGTGAGGTTAAAGTAGTGGGTCAGGAAAGGAGGCTAGGAAGAGAAAGGTGGAGAAGTATGTAGCCAATCAGATCTGGTCAGTCATTTCAAGCAACATTTCATTTTTGAATAGTGGTTGTTCACCAGGCCGATAATGGAACGTGCCGCAAATATGCTATCCATTATTTTTATTGAATAATTTGGGAAACTAATTATTAAATAGAATTTATTTGCGCACGCCGGGATATCAACCCGCAACGTTCGGATTGCTAGTCGAAAGCCTTACCCCAGGACCACGGAGGCCGCCAACTATACATTTGTTTAATAATAAATGTGTAATATAAAAAAATACGTATGTCCAATAATTTGTGAATAATTTTCTCCGACATGAAAGGCGCGATGTAAATTGTTTTGTTTTAACTTTGGCTATGGAGAAACGAGTGGCTGATTATTTATATGTATATGACTAACTAAAAAAACTAACTAGAAATTTCTGCGTTGCCTCAATTACAGAATGAGCGCACCTAAACGGGGATACACAAATATGCTCTCGAAATATAACGTCTTCACTCTATCTAACCGGCGAACATACCTTGACCTAATGACCCTGTATAAAATCTGCAACAACGCTATCGACTGTCCTGACTTACTCAAACTAATTAATTTTAAAATACCACCCAGAACAACTAGGCTTAACGACTTATTCCACATTAACCGGACACGTACACATGCTGGTGTCAGGGATCCAATCAGAAGAATGTGTGAATTGTATAATAAAAACCACAACCTTAAGGATTCCGATATATTTTTTGATACTTATAGCACTTTTGGTAGAAAATTGAAGGCTGTTTTCCTATATAAAAAGAAAACTCACATATCATTCACTACACTTTTTATGTGCTTCTTTTTAAACAATTTTCGATTCATTATTAATTATGACTTATTTTTAAACATGTATAAAAATGTATTTGAAAATCTTTATTTATCAAGTCAATCAGTGAGAAATAGTTGGGGTGCAGGCGAATTCTCAAGTTATTGTTCATAATATTGTTTTGTTAATTATTGTCTGTATCTGTGTTTTCTCCTTAAATAAATAAAATAAAACTAGTTCATGGAACCCTCGGTAACTCCTGACTCGTCAAGTAAACTCATCTAATGTGCTATTTACTAAATTTAGGGTCTTAGATATTCGCCAACTATTCACCAAGACAAGCCTATCCTACATACGGAAAAATAACCTACTGGTGGCTCCACAACATCAAGCCCAAACCCGCTTTTCATCAAACCTGGGATGCGTGGTCCCAAAAACTAGAACCACATTCGCTCACCGACAATTTTGGTTCATTGCCCCCAAAATATACAATGCATTGAGCACCGATATAAAATCAAATATTACCATACCTCTTTTTACTACTCGTGTTCAAAATTGGATATTCGAAAGGGGACGAGATTTCTTTAAAGAATATATGACTTCCTAACCATTATAAAAGAAAAGAAAATAATTAAATTAACTAAATAAAATATCATACTTGACATCTTTTTCCAACCTGACTTCACTGAAATCTAATATAACCTAAATATATACTCTTCTAGACGATTATTTACCTACCTTGACAAATCTCCAGTAAAAATTTTAGCTTTCATAAAAAAATACCATATAAATAAAAAAATAACATATTTAAATCTTACTTCTTAGTATTTTATATTTTATAGTATTTTATTTTTAACTTCTTTAAATCATTTTCTTCTTTATAATCCTTTATATACATGTATGTATATATATGTGTGTGTGTTTGTATGTATTTATATGTATTTATGTGTGTATATATATATATGTAAGTATTTGTGTATGTAAATGCATATGTATGTGTATGTGCTTACGTATATAACAAGATATATTTTACCTTAAATATTTTATCTTATTTCTTTCTCTTGTTGCAAATATCTTATAATTTCTATTTCAAACCAATATTTTGTTCTAGTTTTCACACTGCATAACTTATATCATGTATGATAACCTTATCACGGGCATTAGCCTAGTATGGTAATCAAGAAAAAAACATAAAAGTGTACTTTCAAATAAGTTCTTGAGTCAAATTTTGTAAGCAGTCAAGATAATCCATTGGAGTGTGTGTCAAGGCATGTATTTGTGGTTTCATTCTGTGGCGCCATTTGCGGTTCCTACCCCTACGGAAAATTGGCGTTATGATTAGTTTGTTAGTTTTTTGTGAAGTGTTTAGTAGTTTTACCATAATTTTATCTTATTTTTATTTTACAAGGCAAACCAGCCTCAACTTTTTACTTTATTCAATCTATTCAGAAAATATTGCATTTGATATAGTGACATTGAATACCAAAAGAGATTTGTTATTCGAGGTGATTTTGGATATTTTAAGAGTATTCAATTCCTGTGATCAGATGCGGGTTTGTCTTGAAACTGCTGGGAGTCATACAAAAATAATTTTAAAAAATATATAAGACCGGGCCGACGTTGTTAATTAAAGGTCCATGTCCACTACACCGTTCCATACCATGGCCGTACTATGAACGTATCAGACACGAAATAAACATGCTACGCCCTACTATGCCCACTAGAACGTGCTAACACCGTATTATACCCGTACATAACGGGTATAGTGACCGTATGATAACCGTTCACACCGCGGTTAGTGTCCGTACCATCCCCGTTTTGACGGAGTGACAACGCGGTGCATTCACGAACTGGCGGAGTGGCAATGCATGGCACGCAGCGGTGTTAGAACGGGGATCATACGCGGATGATCCCCGGTCTAATACCGTCACGTGCCATGCACAGAGCGGACTGGCACCTGCAAAATATTGTCATCGAGAATTCAGGCCTATGCCCACTACACCGTTCCATACCATGACCGTACTATGAACGTATCAGATACGAAATAAACACGCTACGCCCTACTATGCCCACTAGAACGTGCTAACACCGTATTATACCCGTACGTAACGGGTATAGTGACCGTATGATAACCGTACACACCGCGGTTAGTGTCCGTACCATCCCCGTTCAAATGTCTGTCTACCGCTGATGCACGTCTCACAGAACTGAACACAAATTACGAACTGACGGAGTGGCAACGCGGTTAGAACGGGGATCATCCGCGTATGATCCCCGTTCTAACACTGTCGCGTGCCATGCATAGAGCGGACCGGCACAGCAAAATATTGTCATCTAGAATTCGCCGTCAGTCCGGTCATGGTACGTGACGGTGTTGGTCGGTGACGGGACGGGCTAGTGGGCAGCGTTTCATACTGATCGATACAAAGAATATTTTTTTGCATGCGCCGCTACGGTTACGGTCATAGTATGGAACGGTGTAGTGGGCATAGACCTTAAGGAGACATTATTTTTTTTCATTCACCACCAAGCCCTAGACAAACCTCAAACACGAACCCGGGCACTCCTGGTAAACCACCAAATGAAGTAAACCAGTTGGGGTGACCGATGCAAGGGTGTTGGTAATCCAACAAATGGTTCCTGTACCCATACTCGCCTCCCAAATAACACCGAGAACCATCTCCACTACGGAAAGATTTCAATAGTTTTTCGTCCATTTTAATGGTAACACACGTACGTACATAATAACGTACATGAAATTGAAATGTTTAGAAAATCTAACGAAGTTTATCTTTCAATGAAATAATAATAGAAAACATGGATTCTCCATTAACTCGTAACTAGAGAAGGTTATCGAAATGTTATATTTACAGTGCCTTCAAAACTCGTATCAAAACATCTCGTAAATTCGTGAAATAATTTTCGGTTCCGACAACCCGACGTTTATTTTATTTTGATTTACGTAGATCGTTTTCTTTACCGCCTCACACGGCAGTCTCCCGAAAAGGCGATATTAATATATTTTTGTTAAAAAAATATATACTTACAATTATTTATTTATGATGTCGATTATGGATCATCAATTTTGGAGGCGGGTAAGGGTTCCTCCAAACAGGAAATCATTTATCGGATAACCAACACCCATTCTATAGGTCGCTCCAAGTGGTTCGCTACGTTTGGTGACTTAGAAGGGGTGTCCGGGTTCATGGGGTGAGATTCGTCTAGTTCTTACTGCATGACGGGCCGAATACATATTATATATTGTGTTTTATTTTTTTAATATGAGTGCATGCAATTTTTGTATACTATATCTACGAAATAAGAAAATATACGAAAGTTGTAAATGTAGCAAGTATATGATCATGAATATTACAAATAAGTGGTACCCTGTACATTTTATTATATTATTGTAACCAACTAACTAACTAACTAACTAACCATCACGCCGTTTCGCCGCAGGGGTAGGCAGAGAGGACGGACCGCAAAAAATCCCGGTCTTGGCACACATTCCTTGCCTCGTTATATTATTGTAACATTATATAATTTCGTTTTAAATTGTATGAAATGTGAATGTCTATAATATGTATTGTAAGTTATTAAGAATAATATTTTTAATGTCTAATCTTTGTTTTTCAGCCAAATACATTACAAATCTTTTGAACAGCCAATTTAAATTATTTGGAATGACGTAAGTTTTTGGTTGCGTTAGGAAGATCATTATTATTGAAGTTATTGAATATGTGTTGCGCCAGGTAAGATTCTTGCGAAAGTTGATTTGATACTTGAAAGTGTTTGTTTAGTTTTTCTCTTGTATTTTGCGAGTGAGGTATGTAGTGATGTGATGATTTGATACAGTTTTTACAAATGATCTTCCTTATGAATACTTCATTCACGCGTAGTAATTTGTTTTTAATCAATAGCTTCAGTTGGTAAGGCTTTTGAGAGTATTCAAAAAAGTATCTGCTGCTTCACCCCATACTGGTATATCTGAGTTAAGCTTTTGCAGCTCCTCCCCATACTGGACATTAGAAAATTTCAACAATCTGAGAAATATTTATTATTTAAATGATTTAATGATATGGCGTTTTTTATTGTTTTGATGATTATGTATGGTAGTTTCCGGATTTTTTTGTCAGTAAATAAATATTATGGATATGGCATTTCAGTTTATGATCAATAGTTAAACCGAGATATTATGTAATATTATCTGCGTAATCAATTTTAACACAAGTACAGAATGTGTTAATTGATGAAGCATTGTTGAAGTGGTGAATATGTAGTTGGGGACAGCTATATGGTTGACCAACCTTTGTTTTTCTGAACGTTATGTATTTGGTTTTAGAAATGTTGAGCGTTAGGAGATTATTTTTCCATTTATTTAATTCACTCATCTCTGTTTCTGTCTTTTTGAAGACTCTATTTTTCCAACTATTTATGTCGATGAGGAATAGCATGGGACCCAAGACGCTGCCTTGGAGTACTCCATACCTGATATCTACTCTATTAATGCGATATTTATTGATTTTTTCTATTTGTTTTCCATTTTCACCATAACTGACGCATTAAACAATTAAAAGACTAATAATATAGAAATCCAAATACGGATATTTTTGTTCTCCAGTATTAATTATTACAGTAAAATTATTATTTATAATAACTACAATACTACAATAAACACAGCTACACTTTAATTTGCACAATTTCGAACACGTAAGATAGGTAATTTGAGCGAATAACTGATAAAACCATTATTTTATTTTCCATATCCGAAGCAGGTCATTTGCCAGCATTTTAAAATCGTTTTCGAACGGAAAAATTAAAATTCCTAGTCGAAATACAAAAAAGCACTAGGTATTTAAAGGGGAGCGAAATATGAAAACAATGCCAAATAATATCAATGTGAAAATGATTATTCTCAGAAAACTTGTTTTTGTGTTTGTTTAAATTTACAATTGCGTTTCGAATTCTGTTGGAAGTGTTGTGCACTTTAATTATTATGAAATAATTTTTTAATAAGTTTTCTAACTTGAAACTATGAAAGCTCGTTCTTCGAACTCTATCTCCGTACTTCAACCTTCCTATAAAAAATTATATTGTTGTTTTAGTGTTCCCGATATTATGTTCGCCAACCTTCTTCTTCTTTCAAGATGATGGCAACTTTACCTTTTGTGTTATTTACACTTTTCTCTGAGATAATTTAAAAAAATAGTAAATAAATAAATAATGTAATAGTTTTGACCGGGTAGTGGCCGAATCGACGAAAACGTTGGGTTATCTCCCAGTCGTCTTAACGAGACTTAAGTCCCCCATCATTGAACAAGAAACATCTTCCTCTTTTTAAAGTATTACAGTTGGTAAAAGGTGTTTTTCAAACATTGTCAGGATATTAGTATCTTGAAAATTTTGTAATTTGACAGAAAAATGTAGTAGGCATGCAATAAAAATATTTTAAATTTATTTGTATTGAAACCGGGGAAGGCTATTAAAATTAATTTAGGTTTCCATTTGGCCTCATTGATTTATTATACCTACATATATTTAAAATCTTTTTGCTTTTTAGAGGTATTATAAAAAAAATATATTAAAAAAAATATCGTGACATATGAAAAACTATGGTAAGTGAATTACATTCATGGTATAAATATAATTTGGAGTTGGGAAGGGCTGTCATAAAATAAGTACATATTTAAGAAACTAGTTAACATTGGTCATAATTCTGAATTAAGAAAGGTTACTTTTTTTCACCTCAAGAAACAAACCTCCACTACTTAAATAAACTATATTACCTACCAACGAAAATACGAAAAGGATATAAAATATTTTCCTAAAATGCTCTTTGTTAACATACTCATTTACACCAACAAATCTAACATCAATATTTGTAGAAATATCCAATGCATAGAAATTTAGTTATTGTTCACAATATTCGAAAAGCAATAATCTCACTAGTATCGGGCATATTCTATACTATTAATAAGAGTAATTTGCAATTTAGGAGGCCGGTATGGGTACCACCGCCCCAGGAACTAGTTTGGGATAACCAACACCTCTCTCATAGGTCGTCCTAAGTGGTTCCGTAAGTTTGGTGACTTAGCAGGGCTGCCCGAGCTCATGGGGTGAGGTTTGTCCAGTGGTATTGGCAGCCGATGCGTCTGCCTGCCTGCCGCGTGGTGAGCAGGATCGAGAGAGACTGGTTGAGGGAGTTCATTTATCCTCCCGGAATCTCTCGACCATCGCCTTGCGCCGCTTCGGAGGGATGGATTCACACGTTTGTTACGCCTGGTCACACTGACTCCAAGATTCCTAGCCTCCCCTCATACCTATTTCCTTCGCAGAACTTCCAATCCTTCCTTTCCTTAAAAAACTCTCCATACAGCATCCCCTAAGATGACATAGGCCCTGAGAGAAATTATTTTTCTCAGGACCTCCTGCGTGGAGCTAAAAAAACTTTAAATTTTTAATGTTGGATTCTATGCAGGTTAGTGGATAGGTAAATTCATTTTATATATTTTTTGAGAAACTTACTAACAATATTTCTTATTTTTTATTCTTTCGTGAAAATTAAATTGAAATTTCTCCGAAATGTAGGCTAGAACTAATAAATACAAAATACGCTCCCAGATATTAAATTCATTTCACAAGCAAAACATTTTAAAATTTGAAAATAATAATCCGATTTACAAAATGATCAACGAGTTCCATGAAATATTTTACAAGAATTCGTGGAAATTAATTTATTAAATATCTTTTAGTACACATTTCAAGCTTGCATCATAAAAAACGAGTTTTCGCCATTAGCCTTTATGGAATAACAACAAAGTCTTCGTTTTAAAATTGAATGTTTCTAGAAAATACTGATACATATTCCATTGAATTGAGAAAGGGCTAAGTCAAACGTAAATGCAGAAAGGATGTAACATTTGGAATTTATGTTTTAAGATTTTCAGGGCAAATACTTGAGTCTTATGTGGTTAAACTTTGGAAGTTATGAGAAGTGTTGCGTATGGGTACCCGGCTTTAGAAGGTATTTCCAGAGGCGACCACTGTACCGGTTTTCAACTCCTACTGTGAAAAGATATCTTTGCCGTACAATATAAAATATAAACACATTTATTTATAAACAGAAACAAATAGTACATTAGATACATTGGTGAAAAAAAAATTACAATGAAACACATAATAGGTACCCTCCATGTTTCATGTGTTTCATTGTAGCGTCTTATTTATGGTATATATTTATGTAATTACCGGGTGATGTATGTAGTGGGAAGGTGTGTGTATGTGAGAGAGTGGGTGTGTATCTATGCATGTATGTGCATTAAACAATTTAAAATATTTTATTGACATGAATTAGGTGCTGCATTTGTTTTGCAATTAAGCGTGTGGAATAGTTCTGTATGGCGTGTACGTCTTAATGGTATGTTAAAATTAGCTAGAGAAAGTCGTTCGGTACAGTCAATGTTATTATTTATTATTTAAAATTTTATGTATAAATGTCAAATCAACTATTGCTCGCCTCTGTTGCAAAGTTTGAAATGTGCATTCAAAGCTATTGTTAAATTTGAAGGTAAGATGTTTTATTAATTTGTTTTGAATATGTTCTATGCTATCTATGTACACTTTGTACTACGGGTTCCAAATTGGCGAGGCATATTCCAGTGTACTTCTGACTAATGCAAAACATAACATTACTACTGTACGCGGGTTACTGAACGCTTTACTTATACGGAGAAAAAAACCAAGCATTTTTCATTGCTAGATACCGTGCTATATAAATAATTTCTTGAATGTTTAACTTCTAACCCCCCTTTAAGATGATTTTCGCCAGGTGCTATATATTAAATGTGTGTTGTCATATGACGTGCCTTGTTTTATTGGTCAAGATTGGAGGGGGCGGGATAGGGGTGGTCGGCCTCGGGCGAAGGAGATCCTGGCCGGCGGCCTTCTTGGTTTAATATGGACAAGGCATGTCACGGCACAAGCGCACGGGACAAGCCCTCCTGTGTCCTTGTTTGCATTCAAGCCGTTATCCGCAACACGTGTTTTAAAATAAAATTGATTTGAGATCAACACAGTGACATTATCTGATAGTGTCTCTCCTGCCGGGGTAACGTACGAAATTATTATTTATTCATTTATTATCCAATCTAATCTTATTATAAAATCAGTAAATTAAGAGTTTACGTGGGGATTCGAAAGCTTTTGTCCTAGTAGCGTAGAAGCAATTGCTAAATACGTTTCCAAGATATTCAACTAGTAAAAGTTTCATTTAAAAACTTCCCTGTTTTTTATCTATTAAAAACTCCTTGAAGTGGTAGTCCTCTCGAATCGACCATCAGCAAACTCTTCACGGTTGAGCAAGCCGAAGGGTGTACGTAAGTATATTTATATAAGTTAATCATTGGGTGTGTATTCATTATTAAAATGTCGATAAACCTGTATCCCAGCGGTTCTAAATATTTTCGTTATATAACAACAGATAGTTATAAATAAATAGAAATGAAGAGCAGAATGCAATATTTTTTTAACCGGTCTGTTTTTTTTAAATTCTTTTATATTAGCCTTATAAGAGGCCCAGTGCAAAAAAATCCCCAAAGCCCTATGTCATCTCATGGAATTTCATATTTCCAGAATGCCAGCTAATTTGGTCGGACCCTTCTGTGTCTATATATAGATATTGAAATCAAATTTTCAAAAGTTTTTTTTCTTGTTCAAACAATGTAAAGTTTCGTTAACAAAAATAAATTTTATCTTCGAAAAAATCGCAATAACAAAAAACTCGGCTGAACCTGACTCTCCCCATAAGTCATAAACTTTGATAAAGCCGTTTTAGGATAAATATAACATATCCCATGCTTGAGTAGGAGTTAATTAATCAACCTGTAGCAATTGCACATGGCACAAGCCAATTATTTGTTATGGCAGGAAACATCAACACGTGTTAACATTCACAGAACATAACGATTAATAATTTGAACCGACTTTGTTGATCCGGTGACCAGACAAGGTTTAATATGGAAGATCCTATCTTGTATACTATGTAAGTCAATGTTTTAGTCTATCTCAGAAGCATACGTTCAGATGTATTTGAAGTTTTTTCTTTTGGGAATATGATTTTGGAGAAATGGCCGCTTTTACATTTAAAAACGCTCCGTTTTAAAGTATGTTTTGGTACGGAATCAAACGGATTTTTAAAACTTTTTCAACAGTTAGTATTTTACAGAAAACATCAAAGGATTCACAGGTTTAGTAATTTGACAATAATACGAATTTCTCAACAAAAATGGCGTTCGCTGTTTAGTATAACATTAGATTGTAATAAAATAATATTTTATTCAATTAAAGACGGAACAATTAATCGGTATAAAATATAGATGACTTTAATTTTACGACAGGACAATTTTCAACTATACCTACCTAATTACAATATCGCCCAGGAACCGTTTATTGGATAGCCAACACCCCTGCCATACGTCACCCCAAGTAGTTCGCTACGTTTGGCGACTTAACAGGGATGCCCGGGTTCATGGGGGAGGTTTGTTAAGGTGTTGGCGGCGGATGCGTTTGCCGATATACTGCGTGGCGAAACGGATTAGGAAAGACTTGGTTGAGGGAGATATTTTGATCTCGAGACGGACGGACTCTCTGGACCCATGTCTTGCACAGCTTGAACTCTTGCGAAGCTTCGCTACGTTTGGTGATTTAGCAGGGGTGCCCGGGTTTATGGGGTGAGATTTGTCTAGGTCTTGGAGGCGGACGACCAGGACACACTGAAACCCAGATTCCTACCCACCCTTAAACCCTTTTCCTTCCCAGAACTCACCTCTCCTTCCTTTCCTTAAAAAATCCTTTACATAGCATCCCCAAAGATGACATAGGCCCGAAAATAATTTTCCTCAGGGCCCCCTGTGTGGAGCTAATGTAAAAAAAAACAGCGTTGGGAGGGATGGATTCATCATTCCTGGACCAAGTGACCCTCAGATTCCTATCCGCAACTCATACCTTTTTCCTTTCCAGAACATTCTATTCTTCCTTTCCTTTAAAAGACTCTCAACGTAGCATCCCCAAAGATGACATTTGCTCCTGTGTGGAGCCTTTGTTAAAAAAAAAATAATTAAAAATAAATAAAATCCCTCCCCTCAAATGTTGTTTATAGGACATAAACCATAAGAGGAATAATGGTGCCAGTCTGAAGATATGCAGAATAGGTTGATAACAGTGTCGGTTAAAAATAAAATAAAAAGAAAAAAGTCTTAAATTGTTTGAATATAATATTATGAACCTATTTATTTTTGTGTAGGTACTTCAGAAAGGAGCAATTATTAAATATATTATGTATATGCCTACGCCTACTTTGAAATAAGCATTTTTATATCCTGTGATCATTAAAAAATAGATTTGTTTACAGGTTTTCAAAATGTAAGTAATTTTATTATTTTACACCCACACAGGCTTTCCTGAAACCATTTTCTTTTCAGATTTTCAGTAAATGCACCATTCACATAAAAAACACAGATTATACAAAATATACGATTTTTATATTTTTTCATAATAAAATATAATTTCCTGGGGATAATTTGCAATTCAAATTGACTAAAATCCAGGCAAGCAGAAGATCAAAGGGGTAAAAAGTTGATGGGAAGATGACAAACACGTTGTGCCGTAGAGGCAGGAACATTCCGGCATGTTAATAAATCTCGATATTGGAATACTTCAAGTAACTACGCCTGTCAAGTATTCGAGGGCGATATTGTTACATTTCCAGAAATATTATCAAGGAGATTGTTGAAATTTAAAGACCGTAGCTCGATAATGAAATTCATTTATCGTTTGCTTGATATGTCGTTAATTATATTCCTCGCCATTACGTTCTCCCTATCATTAACTATTTAGTTGACTGAATTCTGGCATTCGCTGATCCCATAAAATAAAGACTAAAATAAGCTGATTCACTTCCTGGGCGATCACGTAAATATGTGGGATTTAAAAAAAATCAATGAACGTATTTAATGTAATTTAATTACGTTAATTAATTAAAAGAATATTAAAATTAAATACTATATTTAAATTAAATTAATTGAATTAATCAAATAATTCAATATATATATTAAATAAATTAATTTTCTAATAAAGTATATAAACGAAACCATCAAAAAATTTTGTTAACTTGAAATCATTATTATAAACTTATAACAATGATGATACTTATACAAATTTATAAAATTAGCTTTTTCAATTTAATTAATTTAATTAATTCTTCAATAAAATAATTTAACGTAAGCCTTTTGAAATTTTGAAATTTAATTTTACCATTCCTAATATATGAATTTTTAATTATTTTATTATCTTAATTTAATAAATTATATATATTTTTTTAAATTAATGTAAAAAATTATATAAACAAACTCCACATCAAAAAAAAATTAAATGTCATGAATTTAATGAATTAAATAAATTCGTCAATATAATAATTTAACGTAAGCCTTTAGCATAAATTTATTTTAATAATTTCATAAGTATTTTTATTAATTTTATTTGCTTAATATATTAAAAAATTAATTGATTTCATTTTTAATTAAGACCGAAATTCTTTGAATTGCCGGCCTGTAAGTTAAAATAAATTTAAATAGATATGCTTTAAAATAAGGCATAAAGAAAATAGTTTAAAACAAAAGATTATTGCAATGTAATTAGCCTCACTTCCCGGGGCGAATTAACGCTGTTGGGAAATGTAAAAACTTCCTACGACGGTAAAATCGCTATGAAAAAATGCTCAAAAGAGGAAACATGCACCCTTTAGCCAACCTTATCCAATTCTTTACTATTATGGCTGAATGTGTATCTTATCGATAATTTTTTTCGACATGGCACCTCACCACAACTCCCTGCTTTTAGCATTAAATGACACAACAACAACAACACCGACTACAACCCAGGAACCTTACTCCAAGAACAACATCTGGTGAGGCGGTTAAGGAAGGGTTAATAAGGGTCTCATGAATATGGTTTAAATTATAGAGCAGAGACGAACGCCAGCAACTTGTTCCAAATATGCTAGCCATTAATAAAAAAATATCGGAGGTACGTACAACTCGATCTCACCCCACTAACATAATTTGTGTACATAACTATTAACATAATTATTTTCTTAATAGTGTACACTTTAGGAGATTAATGATGTAAGTTTTTCTTAGGATACCCGTAAAACAGATTCAGCCTACCTACCTTCCAACGAGAATTCAGTTTTAATATGGAATCTCCCTATCTAAGAATCTCCCCCTTCTGCACAAAACCAAGCGGGTAATTCAAGTGTATTGATTGCACTCATGATCGACTCAGTAAAGAGCCAAGTATTATTATTGGAAACTTGAGTATCTGCTCTCCCTGAACAGAAAGCACAGCTTTCTAAAACCTGATTAATCCAAACTTTAGCGAAGCCCCCACACGTATGTAAGCAGATCTGATAAACATGCACTTACCTGATCTTTAAAGACGAATTGAAATTCAGGCAATCAGTTTTATTCCGTGCATAATTAAGTTTATTATTTATGGAATGTATTGGAGATTATCTATCTATCCAGTCACCAACTGGTCATAAGAACAAGAAATAAATGCTGTATAACTGATAATGCAGTATAGATTAATTAAACGTTAGTGGAATTGAGATCTCCATAGGGTTTATAGTAGGTCCTACATGTAAGGGACAGCATTCCTGAAGCCAAGTATTCATAGTCCCCATTCTTGGAGCCAGCCTGACAAACACAATTCTGAGTTTTTTTTATCAAATCATCATTTGACCCGTCTTCTTCTCTTCAGAAAAAAGCAGGTTATTCAGTTATGTTACTGCTAACTTGCTTCTTCTTAGGTTTCAAGTACATTGGCGGTCTCCTTATGGTAACTATTGGAGAGTTCTATGTTTTTACGGTAAGCACAACTTTTCAGAAGTCAGATTTATTCTGGGTTCAATAGAATCCTTAGACATTAGTCATTTGAGATATTTTCGCAGACTCCATTAATGTTGAATAATTTCTAAGCGAATAAAACAGAAAAAAAGAGAAAGCTCTGGAAAATAATAATAAAATCTCCAAGCTCTGTAAAGTCCATGGTTTTCCAAAGTTATTTCATCGATGGATTATTGTGTGTGTAGCGAATGAGATTACGGCCAGACCCTCGGATCCGATGCTGATGATTAAGAAAGTTCAGCAAACAGGGATCGGTAACTGTTGTTACCTTTGCAGATAACTTACAGCAAGAATGAGCAAACATTTATAATAATGCTGTATTCTCGGTTATTATTTCGTGCGAGATCGGAAAACTTTATTTTAAACGAGAGTTGGGCGGAGAGTTTCTCTACGGTTGGGCGATAATATTTCGGCTACATTAAGCAGAAAGCTACCACACCATAGTTTAAAAAATATATTTTGCACTTAATAAATGTCTAATTGTCATTCTCAGTCTAACCACTAGTGACCAACAAACGCACCGGAATTCCCACACGAGTTAAGGTTTGACTTCTCAGAAGCTAGGAGCACCACCCAGAATCCATAGAAATTTTGCATGTACGCAATTTTACTAATATTGTAAAAATCATAAGTGCTTTCAAATTATGAAATTGGTAGACACCCCTAGTCTAGAGCATTGACTGATTCAGGTATCTGGAAAAAAATATAAATTAAAACATAAAAGTGTCCGGGCTGTTAGGCTCGTTGATTCCTCTTCCTCAATGAACGGCTGAAACTCGGACGACAGTTGTAGATGTCAAGTTTACCCTACCAGCATTTCAATAAAAGATGCTGGAAAAAACAAGAGCTCTTCATCCCTTAATGACCGTTGCAAAGTTGTACCGCGCAAGCAATTCCAAAATTTGTATGAGGGTGACATTTCCTTCAGAATGGCATTTATGACTCATTATTTGGCTTTAAATCTCGGCTGAGGAACAATACGGCAATCAACAATTTTGAGGCTAAAGAAACTTTCAATTGAAAAGGTTTTTTTAAAAAAATATTTGTCAATCAATGGGTACAGTATCTCAAATATATGTATTCTTGCTTTTTTAGACAAAGTCAGTGACATTCTTAAAAAGATTTTTTGATTAAAAAGATACAAATTAATACAAAAAAATAATATTATTTAATGCAAGTTGGATTCTTTCAGCATATTTATTCCATTTGAAATCAAGGTTTACGAAAATAGCACAAATTATAAGTTGATTCCGTGATTTATTTTTGAGCGTGGCGGAATTTTTAATATTTTTAATGCTCGTTAATTATTTACTCACTTTTATTTATGCTCGCCCACGAAAGGATTGGCTTAAAAGCTTTTTATTCGAGTAAAAAGTTATCTCGGCTTGTTATGAGTCATGTTGTTATTTTGTTGTTATTTTAACATGAGTCGAAATTACACCGAGGGAAAAAAACATAGGATGCTATGCATGAAATTCAAAGAGTGTAAAGGGGTGAATCAGATGTCATAAAGTATTTTTAGATGTATAAGTCAATGGCAGTGAATTCTACATCTGTCATTTAATAATAAATAATAATAATAATATTTGGCTAATTTATATAGCTCCATTTTTGTGAAAAATCACCTCAAGGGCGCTGTTTTTTTTAAGGAAAGGAAGGAGAGGAGAGTTCTGGGAAGGAAAAGGGTTTAAGGGGTGGGTAGGATGGGGGTTCAGTGTGTCCTGGTCATCGGCCTCCAAGACCTAGACAAACCTCACCCCACAAACCCGGGCACCCCTGCTAAATCACCAAACGTAGCGAACCACTTGGGGCCTATGTCATCTTTGTAGATGCTGTGTTGAGGGTATTTTTGAGGAAAGGAAGGAGTGAACATGGGTCTTGAAGAGACCCATGTTCACTTCCTCCATGAGGGAGGAAACACAGAAGCCGGCAAATCGTTCCACAGCTAAGCCGTTGAACTCATGAAAGGGTCATAGAAACGACCCGTTCTCATGTGAGTAATGTCAACCGTGTACAAATGTTGGGAGCGTGTTTGGCGTGTTTCCCGACTATGCACCGGTGCCGAGGGGATCAATGATGCTAGTTCCTCGGAGCATCTTCCATTTTAATACCGGTAGAACAATGACAGCATTCCCACATGACGCCTATGCTCTAAAGATTGCAGTCCGTCTGTTAAGATGGGAGAATCTATCAAACGGATCGCCCGTTTCTGCACAGAGTCAAGGGTTTTTTTTAGGTATTTTGGAGCTCCAGACCAGAGGTGGCTGCCAAATTCAACCATGGGGCGCACTTGCGATTTGTACAGGGTTAGCAGTTGTGTACTATTAAAGAATCTGCGGGCCCTGTACAGTACACCCAGTTTCTGAGAGGCTAACTTAACTCGATGGTTTCGATGGAGCCCCCGTACCTGAGCTGGTCACTTAGAGTTACACCAAGCATATCGATGGAGGTCCTGTTCGGAAGGTTGCTTCCGTTGAAGGAAAGTAGATTTTCATTTCAATCCCTTTTAGACGTTATCAAACATGATTAGGTCTTTGAAACATTAAATTCGACGAGGTTATTCTTACCCCAAGAGAAAACACTCTCGAGGTAACCGTCCATTCTTTGTTTCAAAGCCCTCCGAGCTTTTGGAGTTTGCGTGCCCTTTGGGAGCTTGTCAAACTAAAAGCTATCATGGACTGTACTGTCATCCGCGTAACAATGAATCGGTGCACATGACAAGAGGTCATTGATGTGCAACAGAAACAAAGTCGGTGACAGAACCGATCCCTGTGGGACGCCAGCATTTATCGAATGCGAGGAAGAGGTGAATTGGTGTATATTGTGAGGCTAGAGGAGGTGCGGAGAGAAAGATTGAAATCTCCAAATCTGGGAACCAAACACAGCTTAGGTAACGTTTCAAATGGTGGGTTAATAATTTATTTAATTAATTTATTTAATTTTTCAATTAAAGAATTCCTGATTTTCCACGAATGGGGTGTGATCCAATGAAAATAAACTAAAATGAAAACCTTTCCGAAATGACATTGATAGGTACACACTTAAATTTGATTAACTTATTTTCGAAAATAGGTTTATTTTTAAAAATAGGATCCTCAAGGTTTACTAAGAATTTTCAGAAAATGATTTCACAGCTGCTGTAGGCGGGTATGAAAAAATATTAAAGAAGATTTTAAAATTTTTATTATTAGATTACCCACGATAAAACATTGATAATCAAAGTCATGTAAAGAGATACCCAATTAGAGGTGACTTTGCGTGATAATATCTAGTCGAAACGTGTTCCACTAGCCATAATCAGTGCACTCTGGGCTTAGACCGGATTTTGTAGTTCCGGTCAATCTGCATTGGACCGTTGGGAGCGTTGAAGGTCAAATCAGGCAAATTGGACGGACAAAATTGAAATCTATTTTTTCACTGCACCTCTCAATAGTTTTTCACTGCACGTCTCAATAGTCACTGCAGGTCTCAATAGTTTTTCAATTCAAGTCTCAATAGTTTTTCACTGCACGTCTCAATAGTTTTTTACCGCACGTCCCAACAGTTTTTCACTGTACGCCTCAATAGTTTTTCGCTGCACGTCTCAATAGTCACTGCACGTCCCAATAGTTTTTCAATTCAAGTCTCAATAGTTTTTCACTGCACGTCTCAATAGTTTTTCACTGCACGCCCCAACAGTTTTTCACCGCACGCCTCAATAGTTTTTCACTGCACGTCTTAATAGTTTTTCACTGCAAGTCTCTTAATATATTTCAAAATATCAAATTGTTGGTATCGTTTTCTGCCATCCTAATTCATTAAAACGGTGTTTTTCCACACAAACTCTACAAGGACCCATAGTCGAGAGGTAAGGCTCTTGACTTGCAAGCCGAAGGTCGCGGGATCAAATCCCGGCGTGCGCAAATAAATTTGTGTTATTTCCCAATCAATTAATTAAAAATAATATATAGTAAATTTGCGCACTTTGCACAGTCGAAGATACTCCCAATAGCATCCTAGTATAAGACCACCATTCAGAATTGAAACGTTGCTTCAAATGGCATTAGCCGTGTTTGCTGACCAGATCTAAAGAGCCAGGTGCTTCCCTACCATTCTCTTCCCCATCTTCTTCCCCCACCCTTACCTTCAGTCTCACAACATACCCCAATTGGGCTCACTGGCTCAAAATGAGAGCGGTCGGGAGGGACTCTTGTGCGTGTTAAAAAAACCCCTGTAAACACACTGTGTTCAGTCTACAATAATTTTTCCTCCAAAAAAGGTCCCTGCTTTTTTGCTGTGCATTGCAGAATAGGTACCAGAACTTAATAATGGACAGCTAGCCTTGCTTCATTTCACGTCTCTAGCCCTACAATAATTTTAAAGCGTAATTTTAGGAGAATAAAGAAGAACACTAGAAAGATTTTCATGTAGTTTTGAATTGAAACCAAAGTTCCGCTGCAGCAAAAATCTCGTGGGCATTATCTTAAACAGCATTTAAAGAAACACTGTAAATTTTTTCATACATATAACTTGTAAAATAACTGAAACAAACGTGTTTATAATAATTTTTGGAGCATATTTTGCGATTTTTTTCTATCGAGGGAATTTTATATAATTTGCATTTCGGCGTGGGCAAATTCTAGATATTATCTTCAAGAATAACATATATTTTTTAAGAGCTTTAAAACTTACCGTGTTTAAGGGAAATATGTAATAAATCGGTAGAAATCCGGGTTGCGGGCCCTTAAAAAGGTGCGCCTCTGAAGCGTGTGGTTTTCTTCAACGACGGCCTCCGTGGTCGAGGGGTAAGGGTCTTGACTAGCAATCCGAAGGTAGCCGGTTCAAATCCCGGGTGGGAAAATACATTTTATTTGATTAATTTGTGTCATTTCACAATTATTTTATTAAAAACATATATCTATTACTTAGTATAAAATAAAGTCGCTCCCGCTGTCTTTACGCTTAGATCTTTTAAACTACGCAACGGATTTTCATGCGGTTTTCATCAATAGATAGTGTGATTGATGAGAAAGGTTTTTAAGTATATAATTTGCAAGGTTTTGTGTAAATTGGTTGAAATATATAATATATAAAGGGAGCGGGCTGGCAAGCGGATGGTGTGGATTTGATTTGTATGCAATTAACAGATGGCGTTGGTTATAAAGGTTGGGTAATGGGTTGTCAGTTGATGGAATTGTGTTTCGTTAGCCACAGCAACGCTTATCCGGGTCTGCTAGTACAGTATATTTGCGGCACGTTGCAGAGAGGAAGATACTCTCAGTATCGCCCAGGTGTAAGACCACCATTCAGAATTGAAACGCTGCTTGAACTTGCTTTAGATCAGATATGATTTTAGGTTTTCACGGCCAAAAATTTTATGGTTATTTCCTTTTGGGGTATTATGCCGTGTTGCGCTACCTCCTCCTTTAGCCAACGTTTGCCCTGATGATGGACACTGTAACGCTGTCCGAAACGTTGGCTAAAGGAGGAGGTAGCGCAACACGGCATAATACCCCAAAAGGAAATAACCATAAAATTGCTTTAGATCAGATCATTGTGACCAGATTTGTCTCCTTCCCCTCCCCATTACCTGCAGCCTCACAAAATATCCCCATTGAGGATGCCATAGTCTTTAGTGGCTCCAGATGAGAGCAGTTGGAACTCTTGTGGTATATACATAAAAATAAAAATAAAACGCACCTAGCAGTAAGGTTGACTTTTCCACAAATCTGATTATTAATAATTAGAGGTTTAATTATTTTCAAAATATTAAAAAAGCACACCGACCAAATTAAAAAAAGTAAATACTCGAGTCGTTAAAGTAATTTAAGGGTTGGTGTTGAAGGATTTTTTCAATTATAATATGCTAATGATTTCAAACTGCCGACCTGATAAATGTTTACCCAAAGTCACGTGAAGCCCTGCGCAAAGCATTACCAACTTAATAATATAGAGGAAACATTTGCGGTGGAGTCATAAATATACTGGTTTTCGTATCTCCAGAATGAGTGAAAATTTATTATTAAAATTTTACTCCGTGTAAATTATTTCGTGGCCCAGCGAGAACTTTCCATATTTTGTATGATGTAAACGTTAAATGCGAATTCGAGGATTACACTTCTGATAAATTAAAAAAAAAAAAACAATGAGTTCTATTTCATAATAATTAATCGATCAACAGATGAGCACATCTAGAATTCAAGCAAGATTTCTCCTTAACAGAACTAGAAACCTCATATCATAACCTTGCATTTCTATTTAATTTATTACGGAATATTTCTTATCTACATAGATAGATGTAGCTTTTTTTTTACGAAAAGTGAGAATTTACATTATTTATTTATTTTTTTTATTTAATAAAATAGTATCAATTACATGTTTACATACATTAAATAAAGTTTTCTATAAAAATACATTTAATAAATACGCTTTACACCCTTTTTAAGAGCAGAGCTCGAGTTAAAAAGGCAGATAAACGCAACAATTTAACAAACGAAAAATAATATTTTTTTAAATATATAAAACAAAAAATAGATAATTAACAGAAAATAAGAAAAAATCATATTTGTACATATATATAAATATTTTTTTATATATATATGTATAAAACAAATAATAGATAAGAAAAACAACAGATTGAAGCGGAAGAGATAAAAAACAATGAGAGAAAAAGGATAACTAATATTATATTTGAGTTGTTATGTTGACAAGTTATATAAAAAGAGTTTTTATTGATTTTTTGAATTTTGTGTAATTTGTTTCCAATCTTAATTTCAACGGTAATTCGTTAAACCATTTAACTCCAATATATTTGTAGAATTGTTGGGCTGTGGTGGTGTAACAGCGCGGTAAAGTCAGAGAACCAAGGATATTTGTTCTATTGCTGTTCGAAAAAAGAGTGTTAACATTATTGAGACAATCTTTGTGTATTTGTAAAAGCGTAATTTTTATATAAATATTATGAAGTGAAAGGACTTTAAATTCCTGAAATAATTTGATGGTAGGGTAATCGTATGGCTTTTTTAGAATTATTTTTATTAATATTCTTTGGATAATTTCTAAAGGCAAAAGAGAAGTTTTGAAAGCACCACCCCAGCCAACAATTCCATATTGTAATACTGATTGAATTAGGGAAAAATAGATGGTTCTTAATAATCCAATATTTAGTATGTTACGTATTCTAATAAAAATGTAAATTAATTTTCTTAACCGTTCTACTGTTGTATTGATTTGTAATTTCCATTTTATGTTACTATCTATAATTACACCGAGGTATTTTATATTTGTTTTAACAGTGAGTATAGAGCAGTTAGGTTTACATAGATATGACTTTGGATTACAATTATATGAGTGTATACATATGTTTAGATTCTCAGGGGTAGCATTTTTATTCAGAGTGAATGGTATTACAAAAGTTTTTTCTGTATTTAGAGATAGTAGATTTTGATCAAACCATTTTTTTATTAAATTTATATCTAATTCAGCCGTTTTCTGAGTTTCACTCCAGTTTAGTCCATGAGTTAAAATCGCTGTGTAATTATCTATTGTATATTTTTTTCTGGTGTTAATTTTATGAAATTATCTTATTAAACGTATACACTTTACGTAGTTAACATATATTTTTGGTTATAATTACAAAATTCTTACAATTAGATAAATTATATATATGTATAAATGAATCCCTGTTTCCCTTGGTTACGTCATTTCAGAACGACTTTACCTATTTCATTCAAACTTTGGAGATTTGATGTGTGCCTGCTCGCGATAGTTTCTATATATTTAATAAAGAAATTGTTTCTCCCTGAGTGTCCTTTCCCATTCGTCACGTTCCCCTTCCGCCTCCCCTTCTTCTCCTGCATCCTCTTCCCCTTTCGCTTTCCCACTATGTCACCTCCACCTTCCCTCTTCCCACTCCACTCTCCCCCCTTCCCCCGTCCCGTGAACACCCCTCCCCCCTCACACGTCCCCTTCCCATCCCGGGTTCCCTTTCCACCTTCCCCGCCTTCCCTCTTCCCTTTCCCGCTTCCTCGTCCCGCCAACCCTCCTCCCGCGTTCCATATATTCAATCCCAGTACATTCAATTTTTAAACAGCCCGCGTGCCACCTTTTACAATTTGTATTAAAATTTCCATTTTTCATGTATATTAAATTTGGCACCTAACATAGGTACCTATTTAAAATATCTAAAATTCTTGATTCGATTCAAACTATTAGGGGAGTACCACTTTAAATAAATTAACGAACTTAAAGATTTTCAAAAATGGAATTTTTTGGCAAAATATCATTCTAAAACACGCGAACTGTGATATGTGCGATAGTCGTTAGGTTTTCTGAAATCATCTAATTTTCTGCGCAACTTTCTTAATTTTTCTCTCCGTAAAAACCATCCGCGTACTTCAAGGAATATCCTAAAAAAAGAATTAGCGAAATCGGTTGAGTTGCTCTCGAGATTTGCGCTTAGCAACAAATTGTATATATAAGTTAATAGCGAGCTCTGGCTTCATGAAAATGCGTTACTAAACCGTTCATCCGATTGCGAGGAAACCTTGGTGAGTTATTGTGAGCACTTTGCCATTATGAAATTTGTATAAAAAAATACTAAAGGTGGCACGCGAGCTGTTTGAAACCTGAATGTACCGGGACTGAATATATGGAATATGGGAGGGGGAGGAGAACTCGGGAGGGGGGTTCGCTGGATGGGGGAAGCGGGCTAGGGGAGTGAGGAGAGGGAAGGCGGAAAATGCGGAGTGGGAACGCGAGAGGGGAAGGGGACGCATGGGAAAGAACACACAGGGAGAAACAATTGTATGAAAAAGCATTTGAATATTCATACAGAGGGCCTAAATATTAACTTTCAACTAAATATGACAACTGGCCCTTAGACATGACAACTGGCCCTTAGACATGACAACTGGCCCTTAGACAAGACAACTGGCCCTTAGACATGACAACTGACCCTTAGACATGACAACTGGCCCTTAGACATGACAACTGGCCCTTAGACATGACAACTGGCCCTTAGACATGACAACTGGCCCTTAGACATGACAACTGGCCCTTAGACATGACAACTGGCCCTTAGACATGACAACTGGCCCTTAGACATGACAACTGGCCCTTAGACATGACAACTGGCCCTTGACATGACAACTGGCCCTTAGACAAGACAACGTCTATCGGGTTAGCTCATCATAAATGTTGAAGACAACATTTTCTAGCGATATAAAATATGGCAATTTTGATTTGCTCCACACCGAAACACAAACCCGTGATCAGTGGCGACATTCAAAAATATTTTTTTTTGCATTAAATAGAAAAAATGTCATCGGGCAACAAAATGACATCTACTTTTTATAATCAAAATTAATATGATCTGGAATCGCTGGTTAAAATCCCTTAGGTTAGGTGCCGTTGCACCCTGCGTATATGTCGCAGGCTAATCGTAAAATCAGGCTGATCATGATGCGCCTGAGGCACTTCACGATCTGCCGTGAGGCACTTCATGAAGTACCTAGGCGCATCATGATCTGCCTGATTTTACGATCGGCTGCCGACATATATATCGCCGGTCATTCTTAAAATCATGCAGTTCATCATCCGCCTTAGGCACATCACGATCTGTAACCATTTCACGATGCGGCAGATCATGATGTGATTTTATGATTGGCCTTCGACATATAAATTGTTATTTTGTAATGATTTTTTAATAATTTTTCACATATATTTTAAAGGTTGTTTAATTTAAAAAAAAAAAGAAAGTAAATCACAAATAATAAAAAATAGTAATTCAGTTTTAACTGACATAACTGATATACCTATCTAAAAGCTTTTTAGATAGGTATATCAGTTATAAAAAATACACACTAACATCACTAAAGAGTTGTTATAAAAAGTTAAAAACTAATTACGAAAAAATTCATACCGCAGTTTTTTTAACATCAACAATGACGTGGAAATATTTTCATCGTTCCTAACCGATATAGGGTATTTGTGAAAGGGCAATCTTGTGTACGCCATATCAATATAATACGGTAATTTATTTTCAGATTTGAACATGGTTGTTTTCATGGTCGGTCGACCCTTTTTTACATGCAAATTCATCTCATAAAATGCCCATTTTCCATTCTTTTATTAGAAATATAATTCAAAATACGAACGGTTTAAAGGCATAAAATTGTAAGGTTTGAGGATCAAAATTGATAAATTAGTTAAGTTAATGAATTCCAAAAAAAATTGTCTTTCATAAATAGCGTCTGTTTAAAATAATTATGAATAATAAAAATATGCCCTAAAACGTTAGCTTCAGAATTTTAATGCATGTGCTATTAATATAAAAAAGGCGGGCAGACCTAGGAAGATATAGGAGGATAATGTCAGGAAGGATACAAAAGGAGTACTCCATGACTGGGTAGATAGCCTGAAATGTGGCCACTGTCAATTATATGGCCACATAGCTTCCAATTGCCAAGCAAACGTACCCACCTGTCCCCACTGTGCCAAAGTTGGTCACAACCGTGATGCTTGCCCCAAAAAGGAGAAATCTTCATTATGTGCCACCTGCACTTTCTTCAGAAAAACGGCTTCCCACAAAACTGGAGCTCAAGAATGCCCAGCCCGCCAAGCTACTGAGAGACGTGAAACTTTCTATGATAAATTTTTTAGGTTGAACCTGAAGAATCGTTCTATGAATAATTCCTTCTCAATGTACTACCAAAACGTTCGTGGCCTAAATACAAAACTGAACACTATTCGCTGTAACATCAGTGTATGTCATTATGACTTTTTATTTCTTACCGAAACATGGCTCTCTGATAATGTCTCATCTGCTGAACTTGGACTGTTCGACTACAACATTTTTCGTTGTGACCGTTCTACTTCTGCGAAGTGTAAAGGTGGTGGAGTGATGATATGTGTAAATAAAAAATACCCTTGCCATATTCTAGAAACATCTGACAATATTTCTGATCAATTGTTCCTATGTGTTATATTTGGTACCAAAAAGCTTGTACTTGGTTGTGTTTACATTCCTCCTTCCTCTTCGGTAGAAGTCTACAAGTCGCATACTGCTTCAATTGAGCGTGTCTCTAGAAATGCTGATTCCTTACTTATTTGTGGCGATTATAATTTACCTAAAATATTGTGGCTGAATGACAACCAAGGGGTCAAAACTCCTACTAGTAATCTTTCCCAACAAGCTATTGAAATTGTAAATTTTTTTGCCTTTATGAATATGTTTCAAGTAAATCCAGTCACTAACTATCTAGGTTCTTACCTGGACTTAATTTTCACTAGCATACTGTAATAAAAATTGGTCTTACCCCCCCTTTCCCTAATTATTTAATAAGTTTTAAAAAGTGTTATGAATAACTAACTAAGCACATCTGAATTAGGAAAATTTAGAACAAGCTCGGTGTGGGCGCTACCTCCTTGGTCGCGGCACCACTGTCATGAATCCGACTCTTGATCCTGTAATTAATTAATTTTCCTTTTCTTTTAAAATGTGATTTTATTGTTTCTTTCCTTCTACGTCGTTCGTAGGCTCTGCAACGAAAGCTCTGTACGTAGAGTTCATCTCCCATTCGTATTCGTAGCCTTGTAGTTCCGTCGCTCAGACTTCTCTCCACTTCGTTCCTTTGGCAGAGCCTCGACACTCCTTTACGTAATACGTTTTAGAGATACGTGGCGAGATGCTCTCAATTAATCAACTTGTAATTAACCCCTTAACGTTGTGTTATTTTTTGTTTTAAAGGTTTGATATGGTTAATCCAGTTTAATTAATAATTTGTTTGCGGTAAACCCTTTGTTCTTTTAGGTATGGCGTGTTACAATTCACTAAGGCTCGTTTTACAATGACTGACACTAGCTAACTTGAAAATAACTGATTCTACCGTTCGTGCAACTTTCCCCCCCCTACTATCGTCCGCCTTACACTTGTTTGTTGATGACTAACTCTTTTGAATTAACCCGCGCCATCCCACCTAGTACCTAGTAGATAAATATACCTTTATACAGTGACTTGGGAAGATCCTACCTTAGTGTAGCGCGGCGAATCCTCAGCTATCCTTGGGAAGCTAACATATAAAATAATTGGAGATTTGTACTCTAATTACGAAGTTACTGTCAAAATTCAATCAAAACAGGCCCGGGATGCACAAATTCTACAATCACAGTTGTAAGTGAAGTTTGTTAGTTAGTTTTGAGTTTGGGTAGGTATTTTTGGGAGATTATTAAGGATTGACATGAAATAAAATATGTCTTGCTACAATTGGGCTCCTCCATTTCCGCAACTGACTTGGTGAGGTTCAATTAAAACCGCCGGGTCAATCCCCAATTCCAACTCCTCCAGAGAATATTTTGATGGTCGCAAGCGACGAATGTAAAATCGACATGTTTTGCTTCCTGTCGGGAAAGGGTTTGATGTGTGTTTCTGGTTTGAAGGATGATAGTGGGAGTGTTCTCAACCAATACGCCGCTAAATTATAATGGTGATACTGCTACTGTTGTTTGATGAAATGCCATCTCATATCGCTTGATGTGAGGATCTGCTTCGATTTTTGGTGTGGTAGCCGATGTCCGGAAGTATTCAGGAATGCGTGGGTGGCACGAGGTTTTAGGTCGTGACATCCTCTAAGCTGAATTGATGATGATGATGATGATGATGAAGTCTTTCAGCATGTCAATGACTAGAGTCCCGTTCACTCCTATAGCATTGAACATGAACATTAAACCGAAGTGGATTAGACAAACGGCAATGTCAGGAGGTCGGTGGAGCCGCTCCCCCCTCTGATCTCGCGAAGTTTGAATTTAGTAAAGGTGGATTTTGATGTCATCGACCCTCGCCTCTGCAGTCACACAGCTCCCCAACAGTCCCGTTCTCCGTCCAGCACACCGCCTCAAACCAGTAGAAATGATGATTACGTTTTCCTAGGCACGTTATAAACATGCGTCTGCCTTCAGCCGCGGTGAACATCGGTATTTGATTTGAATGAAAATACCTCCCCTCGCATGACGGAAACAGGCGTGACGGGGGTGGGCCCCACTTCTACCGCGTGTAAACTGCACAACTTTGATCTTTTGTTTCTAAAATGCTGACAGCTGGTTTTCTAAATGGAAGCTTCTTTAACACTGTTGTGATTTGAATCTTTTTCTGCAAGCTCCGCACTAAATATGTAATGTAAATATACTTACCGAATTCACGATGCTGCAGATTCCAATTAAATTACCACATGCACTTTCGCAAAACACAACACTCATCAGGCAATTTTTTACTGAATTGAAAACAACTGAATTCTGAATTTACGTCTGAATATTTTCACAAAATAGCTCACTTCCCGGAGTTAATTAAATTATTTTCGTCAGTTTCAAAATTATTTTCTTTATTCTTCGTGATCCGAATTCCACCAATTTGACCTGCCTTCCTCGCGTATCAATTTCGACTTTCACGCACTATGAAAACTGCCTCCCTAATCTCATCCGTCCGCTAGAACGATCTCCCCCCCCTCACTCCTTTTATTTAAAATTTGACTATCCGCGTTAATTTTGTCGGTTTAACGAATCATTTCCTGCAACTTTGAAACACGTCCGTCTTCGAGACCGAAATTACCCTCACTGTCTCTTATTTAAAATTTGATTATCCGCGTAATTTCAACCGTTCGCGTCCGTGATCTTTCCCTAACTGTCTCTTTCAAAAAACTCCCCCTGGTTTCCTGTATCTTAATTTTATCCCCCGTGTGTGAGGTCCATGCCTTCACCGTTTTAATTTATTGCCTTCTTCTCTAAAATCCCTACAAAATTCGTTAGTTCCCATAGCGATATATTCAACTAAATGATCGAACTTAATTGAATTGAATTTAATCACATTTTCGAAGAATTCTGACGTTGTCCCATGTTCTTTAGTTTTTTGTCGCAGTTTCAGAACTTCAAAATAGTAATTAATTTTATCTGTACTTGAAAAGCTAGAACATATTTCCTAAACCAGAGCCCTGTGACGTACCTCAATATTTAATGCCACACGTGTCATGTTTGTTTTGAAAGAAACGTTACATTCCCTTCGTCTATTTTTTTGTGACTTTTGCTGGAGATCGCCATGCGTAACCCATAAATCAGCCTCGTAGGTACTTGTGTTTCAGAAATTATTTCAGCGCTCTTTAGAAAACGGCGCCATAGAAATCACCCACGTAATTATTAATCATTATTATCACGGCGAGTTCATCACAATACCTAATGTCATAGTAAGTGAAGCTGATACAATTTTTTTTAAATTTGAATCTTTGAAACCAAGTGTCTCGTATCACTACAAATATCTTAATGGTGACTATTTTAACATGAACAAATATCTTTCCCTGATTAATTGGACAAAACTATTTTTAAATTCTGATATAAATGACGCCGTATTTAAATTTAATGAATGTGTAATACGTGCTATACATTTGTTTGTTCCCAAGGGATGTTACTATCAACCCCAGTTTCCAAATTGGTTTAGCTCGAAACTTAAGCAGTTAATAATTGAAAAAAAGAAAACTCATAAGATATTTAAAGAAACTGGCAAATTAAAATTTTATCAAAAATTTTCTCAATTAAGGAAACTGTCTAAAATCGAATCAGCCAAATGCTATAAATCTTTTGTAGAAGTTACTGAGACAAAATTACTTAAAAATCCTAAACAATTCTGGCAATTTGTTGCGCAAAAGCGTACAGATAATGATCTCCCTTCAAGTATGTATTATCATGAAACTCACGCTACAAATGGTCACGACATCGCCAACCTTTTTGCTAAACACTTTTCCTCTGTATATTCTGATGCTTCATGCACCATCCCTCCACTTAACTATGACTGTAATATTGACTTGAATGATTGCCAAATTTCACTTGCAGAGGATTACCAATCCTTAAATAACCTTTCTAACAAAAAAAGTACCGGACCTGATGGCATTCCAGAAATCTTGCTAAAAGAATGTATGTTCATTATCTAATCCAATTTGTATGTTGTACAATTTATTACTCTCAACCGGAACATTTGCTGACTCATGGAAAATTTCATTTATACAACCCATTTTTAAGTCTGGAAACAAGTCAAATATTGGAAATTACAGACCAATATCAATTATATCTAATATTCCAAAAATATTTGAGTCGATAATTACAAAAAAAATCACTCCTATTTTCAAAAATGTTCTGATCGAGGAACAGCATGAATTTAGATCGGCGAAATCTACAACAACTAATTTACTGTCCTTTATAAATACCATTCTTAAAGCCTTAGAAGACAACACTCAGGTTGATGTCCTCTACACTGACTTCTCCAAAGCCTTCGACAAAGTTAATCACCGTATTCTCATGGCCAAACTTTATGCTATAGGCATTAGAGACCCATTGTTATCATTCTTTCACTCTTACTTGAGTAATAGAAAACAAAGGGTTAAAATAAATAACTTTGAATCCTTTAACATTGATGTAACTTCCGGCGTTTCGCAAGGAGCCCATTTGGCCCCGCTTCTTTTTAACCTTTTTATTAACGATATCATTAAAGTTTTTTCTCACACACGTTTTTGGCTTTTTGCCGATGACAATAAGATTATTAAGATAATTAAATCCCATCTTGATTGTTTACTTTTTCAACTTGATATTGATTCATTTAATGATTGGTGCAAAATTAACTGCATGGAACTTAATGTTGATAAATGAAAAATTTTGTCCTTTTATAGAATCAAAAAACCTATTCAGTTTGATTGTAAACTAAATAATGTTTGTCTCTCTACTGTTACATCTATCAAGGACCTTGGGGTCACTCTGGATTGTAAACTTTCTTTCCGGGATCACATTAATAACATCGTCAACAAATCACTTAAACTACTCGGCTTCATTCAAAGAATTACCTCTGACTTTAAACAAATAAATACACTTAAAACTCTTTACTGTTCGCTGGTCCACCCTCACCTTGAATATGCTAGTGTCATTTTTTCTCCTTTTTATGCTATCCACATTTGTTACATCGAATCTGTACAACATCGCTTCCTACGAGGAATTGCTTGGAGGCTAGGACTTGAAAGAGGAGAATGCTCGTATGATGAAATTGAACAAACTTTAAACATTTCCTCTTTAGAAAAACATAGAAAGGACTCTGATCTAATATGCATTTTCAAAATTATCAACAGTATTACTGACACCCTGCTTTGTTACAACTCATCCAGTTCAACATTCCTTCCCGTAGACTCCGAAATAATGAATTGCTGTTCCTCAATCAACATTCTACTAATTATGGATATCATTCTCCTTTATCCAGAATGTCGAGACTTGTCAACGCAAATCAAAGCATTGAATTTTTTGGTGTAAGCCTAAATGACTTTCGGCAGTCGTTACGCAATGTGGTTTTTTAAAGTCTTTTTAAATCCATCTTCAAGCTACTTATAGTTATCTTCTCTATGTACTTTTATATTATATGTATTTTGTCAATGCTCTTCATCTATATGTAATCTCCTTTCATTGTGATCTCTCTTTTTTTCTATTCGTGTTATTGTTATATTGTTAATTGGACTATTTATCCGTAAATAAATAAATAAATAAATGTAGCTGATTGGAAGACGACGGCCGAGGGCAGATGGCGGTGGAGGCTTATGTTGAAGGTCAAAAATGGGCTGTAGCGCCATTGAAGAAGAAGAAGAAGTTAAAAAAAAATGGCACAGCTGCGAATGGAACCGCAATCAACTCTTACATCTATAATTTTTTGAAGAACGGCGGCATGAATTCGTTCTTAATAATAATAATATCTGTATGGTAATAAATTAGCAATCGTAACTAAAAATACATTTTGAATATAGAGCACAGTGGTTTCTAAATCAGATGCATAAAATGAACAATCATAAATAATGTAATATATTATATTATAACAGTGGATAGGTAATAATGTGCAGAATAGAGTGCATATCTGCGCAGGGTGTCCGAAGGTTAAGTGCATTAACTTCGGGAGGTGTTTCAACATGATATCATAAGTAAAAAAGATAAATAATTTTTTTCGAAATTCGAACTTTTAGGGATTGTTTTATGGAAAAAGATAAAAATAGACCTGCGTGTGCGGCAAGCTTTATTATTTTCCGATACGGGCCAGTCACAACCATGCAATGTTGCCACAATCATGCCCGGAGGGCGCTCAGCAAGTAAGATCGTACCTCACACTAAGGAATTTTAGTAGGTACGTCTTTTTGTATGGGAAAAAAGTTGGAATTTCGTAAAAAGTTGTTAATCTTTTTTACTCCTACCATCATGTAGAATCACTTCCGAATTTAATGCACTTTACCCCCGGACAGTCTAGGGTGTGTCAATTATTTCAACTTTTGAATTCAGAAACGCCCGGGGTCTCAAAAGTCGCGCCTTACAAAGAAAATGAGAACTGCATTTAAATTAATTTTTTTAAAAATGGTTATTGGCCTGCTAAAATGTATTGAAAATCAGAAAACAAACCTAAAACCATATATTTTTTAAAATCTTAAAAATTTTTTTTCAGTTATTTTTTAACCTTTTAACGTTTGTTTATTATTAAAAAATGCGTGTAACTGACAAAAATGAAAAAAAATTTCAAGTTTATGAATACAAGTAAGTCAACAAGAATTCTGATTTTATCCAGAAAAAGTGTTATTTTCCCCTTTTATATTTTTGGCCAACACATCGCATATGTTTAAAAAAAAATTTTTTTTGGGTTCTTTGTACTGCAGTTATGGAATAAAAAATAAGTTTGGTACAAAATATAAAACATGAACCCTTTGTTTTTTTTCCAAATCACGAAACCTATTTTTTTTCAAAACTTCTGGCCATTTTAGCGGGCTAATAGTGAACAATAATGTCATTTATTTTTACATTTTCGAATGGCTACAGATCATACGAAACTTTTGAGACCCCGGGCGTTTAAATATAAGGCCATTTTTTTTCACTCTATGGAGAGCGACACAAGCTACCGGACACCCTGTATAAGTTGATTTCTCACAACCCGCCCACTAGGCTAACCTTTGTTGCGGCAGCAATTTTGCAAAATTTTTAATAAAGCAAATGAATTTTTAATAAAGCACTTTTAATAAAAATAATGGATTCTTCGAATTTGAGAGAATGCACCGGTAAAAGCTATTATTAAAATCATTAACTAGATAAAATAATCATAAAATCATATAAAATCATTAATCAATACGTTATCGAACTACTCGGAAAAATGTATTACTGAGCAACATTTATTCCGGGATTAACTACCATACGCAAGCCCATATTCTCGCCAACATACATATGGAAACAAATTATTCACCTCATGGATTTATTTTTTTTCTTTTTTATTTTTTTTATTGAAAATTTTTGATACAATACATAAGATACATGAAATAATGAAAAGGATATAAAAAAGCTTAATATGATAAATGTATGAACAAAAAAATCTCACAAAGGCAATGCCTGTGCGTAGGTATAATATTGATTTTTTACTTTTATTTTTATTTCTATGTTATTTATTTTTATGTTCTCCGTAAAACGGTTTTACACCGATATTTTTTAATTTTTTTTTATTTTAGCGTCTATATAAAATAATTGATGAACGAAATATAACGGTGAATTTAAAAATAGATATTGTATTTCTTAGTCCTCACTTTTAGTGTTTTCATAAGGGTTTTTTCATCGACTTCTTTCAGTCATATTTTTATTCATAATTTGTACTCATTAGAATTTTTTATTAGTTTAATGTCTTGGGTAAGGATGTTATGGAGTTTTGTTGTAAATTATGGGTAGTTTCTTTGTCCGAATGTGGTTTTATTACGTGGAATATTTTTTATATCATTTTTATTCGATCTAGTGTTAAGACAAAATAAAAGTATCCAAACTAGGAATAGGAATTTCTGGACTAAAAAAAACACATCAAAACAAAATAATACTAACATGTGAGAAACAAAATGATACCGAAAAAATAATAAATGAAATCAATAAAAACCCAGATATTGGAATACAAGCAAATGAAATAAAGAAAAAAAAACCATGCATTATCATTAAAGGAGTTGATGCTTGCTACAAAGACGAAGAACTTCTAACAGATTTGATAAATCAAAATGAAGACATAAAAAACGCCATGACCTCAGAAACTGATAATGAACCCATTATTATTAAAAAAAAGCTCAAGAACAAAAAATCTGATAAACTATCAAATTTCATTATCCAAACATCACCAAAACTAAGAAAAATAATAATATCGAAAGAAAGGATCAACATTGGATACACAAAAGCACACGTAGAAGATTGCGACCCACTCATGCATTGTTATCATTGTCTTGGATATGGACATACATCACTGAGATGCCTTGAAAGCATGAAGAGTCCCAGATGCCCCCACTGTGCAGGAGAGCACAAAATACAAGACTGCCCCAAAAAACAAGAGCCTGCCAAATGCCACAACTGCACTAACAGAAAGGGTTACCAAAATGAACATCCAGGTAACAGTTACTTATGTGAATTCTGCAAGAAAATGTTAAAAAATGCGCAAATGCGAATTGATTATTAGTAAGTTTGCATTTTGCATACTTATTTTTTATTCCCAAAAATATGAATAATTTTTTCACTAAAGAATTAGATGATTCTCTTAATATTGCGGAACATATTTGTAACACTTTAAATGATTGTAATAACATTGTAGATAAATTACCGAATTCATTCTCAATATTACATCTAAATATCAGATCAATGAAACGAAATTTTAATGAATTCTTACTTTCAATTAATTTACTAAATCAAAAACCGGACGTTATAGTGTTAACTGAAGCGTTCACCAACTATTACAATAAATTTTGTATACCTAATTATAGCTACTTTATGACACACTCTCCTATTAATCGAAATAGTGGTATTGTTGTATTTGTTAAATCCTGTTATTCAAACATCACAGTGGTAGAAGTACCTATGCAGCGAGTTAATTGCTTAGATATTATTGTAACTGTAAATAAAATATGTTTTAACATTATCGCAATTTATAGAACGCACGGATCAAATGAATATGTATTCATGGATGAATTAAGAAGCATTATTTTAACAAAAAAAAATAAACAGAACATAACACTGATTGGCGATTTTAACTTGGATGTTTCTAACGAAAATAATAACAAAATAAAAACTGAATTTATCAATCTTATGTCAGAAATGAATTTTAAATTATGCATAAAAAATTATACTAGAGAAATTTCGGGTCAACGTCCTTCATGTATTGATCACATTTGGTGCAATACTAAAAATACTGACAAATTACTTACGATAATATTAAAAAATAATATTACTGATCATCACACTTGCATCTCTATACAACAACTTAATAATAATAAACACAAAATTTCAGAAAGCAGTAATTATACAAAAAAATCACTCAACCATAATAAATTAAATATAAAAATAAGCGCGGAAACGTGGAAACCCGTATTAGAATCTACATGTGCTGAAACATGCGCAAATATTTTTAATAATATTCTCTACAATTATATTACAGCATCGACTGATATTAAAACTATACACATTAAAGCAAAATTCAAAAAAATAAAACCATGGATTTCACATGGCTTAGTCGTGTCTATTAGAAAAAAAGAAGAATTATATCGCCTGATAAAGAAATTTCCCTTAGATAAAAAAATATTTACATATTACAAAAAATATAGGAACAAATTAACCTCTTTAATAAAAATAACTAAAGAAAACTATTACAAAAATGAAATTGACCTGGCTAAACAAAATGTAAAACAAGTTTGGAAAACAATAAATGAAATAAATAGTAGAAAAAACAAAAAAACTCTTATTAAAAAAATTTATATCGGAAAACACTCTGTTGACGCCATAAGGGAACCGACAAAATGTGCTAATGCCTTTAATAAATATTTTGCTAACGTCGGACAAAATTTAGCTACACGGATCGATGAAAATTATAAAATAGATAATTTTGAGAAGGATTGTCATAAACAAAATAACCTATCTGCTTTCCAGCCAGTAACAACAAATGACATAAAAAATATTATAAATGAATTAAAAGGTGGATCTGCACCAGGATTTGATGGAGTTACAGTGGAAATATTGAAGAAATACAACAGTTTTTTAAGCATTCCAATTGCACACATTATAAATATTAGCTTAAATAGTGGAATATTCCCTTCAATTTATAAAAAATCTATCGTAACACCCGTTTTCAAATCAGGCAGCCCTGAAGAAATATCAAATTATCGACCCATATCTCTTGTCTCAAACATTGCAAAAATTTTTGAAAAGATCGTAAAAAAGCAACTCATGTACTACATTGAAAATAATAAAATACTTAGTCGTAGCCAATTTGGATTTAGAGAGAAACTAAGTACTCATGATGCCATTGCTGAACTTACCTCAACTATTTACAACGCATTAGATAAAAAAAACAAATGCCTTGGCATTTTCATTGATTTGCGCAAGGCTTTTGATAGTATCTCCCACACAAAACTAATTAATAAATTAAATGATATCGGTATTATTGGGAAGGTTAGGTATTGGCTGCAAAGTTATCTAACTCAAAGAAATCAAAAAGTAAAATTAAATAACTCACTAAGTGTAGATGAAACTTTAGAATTTGGAATCCCCCAGGGGACTGTTATTGGACCAATTTTATTTATAATATACGTAAACCAAATGTTTAAATTGTCACTTAATGGTAAACTTATATCTTTTGCTGACGACACTGCAATAATTATCGAAAAAAAGACGTGGAACGATATTACCAATGCAGCCAATCAAGACATGAAGGTTATAAAAAAATGGTTCGATAACAATTTATTATCACTCAACACAGAAAAAACTTATTATATTCCATTCTCTCTACAAGAAGATGTGCCAAATAATTTAATTAACATAATAATTCATTCCAAAAATTGTGCAAATAACGGTACATGTAATACGGACTGCGCTAAGCTAAATCATAAATCTAATATAAAATATCTTGGAATCTTAATAGATAAAAATGTTAAATGGGAAGATCATATCAATCTCACTGTGGAAAGAATAAGAAAACTTATCTATGTTTTCTATAACATACGAAATATTTTACACAAAAATACTATAAAAATTATATATTATGCATTAATTCAGTCCATATTACAGTACGGCATTATTGGGTGGGGAGGGGCCTTTAAGGCTTCCTTACAGCCCATAATTATAATCCAAAGAATAATTATTAAAGTCATCCTCAGGAAACCTTACGACTACCCTACTCTAGAAATATTTCGGGAATTTAACGTACCAACGATAACAGAATTATATAAGAGAAACGCCTTATATCAAATCTATAAAGAATACTTTATTAAAAAAATTCACCCCCCCCTTAGTATAAGCAATAGATTTAAAACTAATGGCTTAATAGCCATCCCTATACTTAGGACGACAACAGCTCAGCATCACTATATGTATTTAGGTGTAAGATGGTACAATATATTATTATCCAAAAACAAACTTAATTTAACCGAAACATGTAAATATGAACAATTCAAAAAGTAAATAAAGTCCCTGAAATTGGATAATGATATATTGTACCCTTAATTGAACTTAATTGAATTTAATTTAAAATTACCCACACTTCAACTGTAATATTAAATATGTACTTTAAAAAAAATGTTATTTCCTTCTATAGCTATTTTTTTCTAAATTATGAACCAATGTTAAATAGTGTTTGTATTTATTTTATTGTTTATTAAGTTCTTTGAACACTGTTCACATTTCATTAGAACATTATATACTTTTTTTAACATGTAAATACTCCTCCCATAAACACGAGCTCCTATTGCTCAACTTATGGTGTAGTAGAATAATAAAAAAAAAATATATTGTATAACCTTGTTATGTATCATTTGTAATGTAAAAACAAAAAAAAAATCTTGAAATAAATAAAAAAATTAAAAATATATATATATATAGTCTAGTAGAGGATTCAGTATTTTTGAATAGCTTGAATAATATATTTTTGGCATATATTTGTTGTACATTTGGTTTGTCAAAGCTATTGAAAATTTTAATTTAAGGCGTTATAATGGGTACTTTCAATATGGTATTTATGATTCCATTTTGAATCAGGTTGTATTCAGGTTGTATATATACTTGTGTGTAGCAGATCCCCATTCTATGATTCCGTATTCAATTCGAGAATGACAACGCTTATTAAACCTTTTATATATCCATACATCATTTTTTTTTACAGTAAATACCGCACAAGAATCTCAACTGTTCCCGTCTGGAGTGAGACTATGGCATCCTCAATTGGGGTATGTTGTAAGGCTGAAGGTAGTGGGGAGGGGAGGAGGTGGGGAAGAGGAAGGTTGGGAAGTACCTGGCTATTCAGATCTGGTCACCAAACACGGCTAAAGCCATTTTCAAGCAATGTTTCAATTCTGAATGGTGGTCTTACACCAGGGCGATACTGATAGTATCTTCCACTCTGGAACATGCCGCAAATATACTATATATTATTTAAAATTAATTAATTGTGAAATAACACAAATTAATGAAATAAAATTTATTTGCGCATGCCGGGTTCGAACCCGCGACCTCCGGATTGTGAGTCAAGAGTCTTACCCACTGGACTACGGATCATGGAGAAGATTACAAATTATAAAGGCATGGGGACAGTTAAAATTTTGTGAGATGCGTCAAAAGTTTGTTGCTGAACTGTTTGTAAGTGGCATTGAAAATGTCGACGGTTAAGAGGGCATTACCAGAGAAAGCCGGAAATACGTCATTTTCAAAAAAGTTTTTAGACGTATTGACTCTTTTCCACAAAAAATTATAAATGGATTTCGAAAGATTGTTCTTTTATTTAGCATTCGTATGTAATAAATTTTTAGAATTTTTTTTAATTTTTAGTGTAATAAGGTTATTCCATAGGTCGTTGGCAGATTTGTTAAATTTTCAAAAAAGTTTTTGTATTATACCCCACCCATTTCAAATAATGTAATCATGCAGTAAAATAAATCAATACATTATCTAGCAAAGTTATGTATTAGAATTTTAATTTAAGTTTCAATAAAATCATTAAAAAATATGTACGTACATGTGTTTCTTGACGAAAATTGGTCCATTTGTGTATTTATTTGCGCACTTACAAACTAATATATTTCAAATTTTTTTAACATTCTTATTAAATTTAGACATTATTAAAAAATGATAAATACTTATAATCAAAAAATAACTACAAAAAGTACACTATTTTAATAGTTTTATCATCACGCCTTTCAGCATTTTTGGATGAAGGTATAAATTAAAGCTAATTTGAATTGAAATAAATTCGATATTGAGTAATAATTTAAAAAAGCTGGTACGGAGAATAATTAATCTTTCTCATTGTAACCGCCCTGCACGATCGGAAGAACAACTTTCGACGAAATGTGGATTTTCGTCCGCTGGCTGGTTAAACGCTCTTAATGCAGAATCATTAAGCTCTGTTTATTGGCGCATTCTGACATCCAGAAAGAAGTCCTTACCGAAAATCAGATCACCCCACGAGTATACTTGTTAGAGACATTCAAGTTAACCTCTTTCAACATTGTCTGATTGAGTATGGTACCAAAGATTAACCTAAAAAATGTTTACGTAAACATGCTTATAGGCAGGCATCTTAGGTCTTGAAATCGATCATTCCTGTTAACCCCTCGGACTAAATTGTTCACTTTCGGAGAAACTCATAAAGGTCTCATAGAAATCGTTGTGGCTCCCTTACTATCACGGTTAGAAATATGATCTGAACGGTATTTGAAAAAGAAAACACCACGCTTTATATTAAAATCTAAAACTTAAACACTTTTTTATGAAACCAAAGTTTCCGACCACAATTTGAAAAAAAATCATGAAACGGCAAAAAGGTTGATTGACGATAACGTTTATAATACACTTGCTTTATAAAACATGTATGAGTATGTTTGTTTTTTTCTGTTGTCAGTAATTTTACTTAGAAAAAGTGAGTGATGGACGTTAGAATTCATCCCTCCCATTTCGATCTAAGGCGATGGATCGAGATAGTGCCGCTGGAGAGATAAAAAGGTCTCCCTCAACCAGCCTCTCAAAATCCGACCCGCCACACAGAAGGTGGTCAAACGCATCCGCCGCAAAGACCTAGACAATCCTCACTCCATGAACCTGGGAATCCATGCTAAGTCACTAAACGTAGCGAACCACTTGGGGAGACTTATGGCAGAGGTTTTGGTTATCCAATTAATGCTTCCCAGAGCGACGATATCTATACACGCATCCGAAATTGAAAAATAACATTAATAATAACATTTAAAAAAAAATCGTTTTACCTCCATGTCTTTGACATTTTTAATATAATATATTTGACCTATTTCCCAGTCCAGAACCACTTATCATTTCCTTCTTTTTGTCAACATTATCCTTACAATCAAATAACTCACCGAAAGGAAAATTTTGCCTCCATTATTTTCTGATAACATGTCCTATTATGTCATCACATGTCTTTTGCTTCACCATTCGTTCCTTTTATCCAAAAACATTATTCTGTACCACGACATTAGAGCCTAAAGAATAATATAAAGGAATTAAGGGTCACGATTCAAGCATTTTGGAAGTACTGATAATTCTAGGGATGTTTACAATCAATGAACAAAGACGCCGAAACCAGAAATAATGTTTTATACGCAGCAGAAAATAACTGAACATAACTAGGGTTGCAACGATATATCGGAAAACCGATAAATATCGATATATCGACTCCTAGAAATATCGATATTTATCTATATCGACGATACGCCGGTATCGATATATCAATATCGAAAAACTCAATATATCGTATCGAAATATCAAAAAACCTACCCAAAATAAAATACCTACAAAATCGGGTAAAATGTTATTACCTACTCGCAACAATGACCGTCGACCACTGTAACTCAAAGCAGAATCCGGCTACAAGGAAGCAGAATATCAAAGTTACTATTTTTAAGTTCGACAGCTGGTACAAAACACTGGAATATTTTTTTTAAATACATTAATGAAAAAAAAACATATTTTACATATATTTATCCAAATTTTGTGATTATTTTCATAGGTAAGTATAAAAAATTATAAACACGCATAATCGATAAACATTTGATATAACTAAAACTACATTGGATTTCTATAAGCTTTTAAAAAAAGAAGAAACATCGAAATATCGGCCTGAAGACCGATATATCGATATATCAATATCGACTTAATTCGATATATATTGATATCGATATTTTCAAAAACCTTGCATCCCTAAACATAACCATTTATGTGAACACCGCACGGCACACACGGGTCCCAAGTGTTCCCAACCATCTGGGGTCAAAGGAACTATGGCTTTCTTAAATGAGGTTTATTGAGACACGGTTGTAAGGACGAAAAGGAGACGAGGAAGAGGAAGGTGGGGAATTATCTTTGCTATTCAGATTAGGCCAAATAATCCAGGTATAATCCAAATAATAACAGCTACACCTACCCGGGCGGAATTGCTTTTGAAGTGAAAATTTCTTTAGCATCGTTGTGATTTGAAACTCGATGAAACCGAAACGAGCGACACAAAAAAGAGACGAACACCTATGGGATTTAGCCTGCGAGGGAATGAGATATCAATAAAATATGTATTTAATTCACGGGTACTCGGTTTCAATATAATACGATATATCAACAGTCCCACGCAAGTCTCCTTTGGTCAAGTAGAACAAAGCGCCTGAAGAACCTTTTTTTTTTTTTTTTTTTAAGTATGTATATTCAGTTTTTTTAATTTTACAATATTTATCTTAAAAATCTTACAAAACTGATCAATCAGTTTGATTGTAAGAAATCTCTCATTTTTCCTATTTAATTAATACTATTGTACTTTTATGTTTTACATTGTAATAACTGTGTAAAATTTACAATACTAATTATTATAAACTACTAATTACGAATACAGTGGGTGATAGTAATTTCCAGGTATTTGATCAATATTCGATTTGGGTATTTGTATACAATATTATTTGCTTTCATGTTCTACGGAGATAGAATGATTTAACATTTTTTTTGATATTTGAATAAGATGTCTCATTTTTAATATTTTCAGGTAATGCGTTAAATATTTTCGGAATTCTATGCCTCTTTGTTCTATCACCGTATACATTTTGAGATTTATTAATAATAAGCATTTGTGCTTCTCTATGCCTAGTAGGGTAGTTGTGGTTTACAGGTTTTTTGAATTCTGTATTCCAGAATTCATCTAGCGTTAATTGATAATCTACCTTACTGTGTATAGAGAGGACATTACACAAGGAGAAAATTTTTTTATAATCGCCTTCACATAATTGAACTTTTTTTTTGCCTGATATCAATTTTAGGAAACGGATTTGTAATTGTTCTATTTTATTTAAGTACGTTTTGTACGTTAATCCGTAACTATTTATTCCGTATCCTATAATTGATTCTGCTAATGCGTTGTATATACAGTATAATATATTTTTATCAACAAAGTTTTTTAGGTGATAAAATTTCCCTAATATGGATCTTAATCTATTACATACATTTTCAATATGATTTGACCAGTTAAAATTGACATCTATTGTAAGACCAAGGTATGTATATTGGTACACTTTTTCAATATTTGGGCAATTACACTGCAGGGATTGGTTTTTTGTGTGTAAACAATCATATGAATGACTTTTTATATGCAATTCTTTATCCTGACAATTTGTATATGGTGAGTGAATAAGCATATATTTGGTTTTTTTTGCGTTTATTATAATGGCATTATCGTGTGACCATTTAATTATGTTGTTTAGGTCTTCTTGTAAAATTTCCTCAATTTTTTGTGGATTTTTGTCAGCGCATATAATGCAAGTATCGTCTGCAAACATGTAGCATTTACAACGTTTTATTACGTTTGGTAAAATGTTTACTTGCATTATATAACACGTAGGTCCCGATATCGAGCCCGTAGCTACTCCAGTGCTTGCCAACATTTCATCACTTAAAATTCCGTTGATTTTAACTTTAATTTTTCTATTAAACAGATAATTTTTAAACAATTTTTTTAAAGGACCTCTAATACCACATTCCTCCATTGCCCTTAATAGTGTTTCATGGTCCAAAGTGTCAAAGGCCTTTTTAAAATCTATAAAAATTATACCAATATAATATTTTTCATTTAATTGACAATTTATATAATCAGTGAATTTAGAAAGTAATTGTGTAGTACTTTTTTCTTTTTGAAATCCGTACTGTATGGGATTAATGATTCTATTTTTTTCTATAAAATTCTGTATTTGGTTAAAGATAGCTCTTTCAATAATTTTATCAATACACGAGAGAATCGCTATTGGTCGATAGTTTGTGAAATCTTTGTGGTTTCCTGATTTATATATAGGTCTGATGATGGATGTTTTAAGTTCGTCAGGCATGATACTTTTACTTACACAAAGGTTAATTAATTTAGTCAGTACTGGGATTATATTATCAGCAATTAACTTTAGGTCTTTAATTCTTATTTGGTCATTGCCTTCTGATTTTTTAACATCCATATCATTAATTATTTTTTTAACATCTTTTTGTGATACAGGTCTAAATCTCATTGACATAATAGCAGGAGTTGTATACGTGTTACGATCTAGGAATTTTTTAGTACAATTATGTCTTATGTCTTTTATTTCATTTACGAATGTTGTAGCAAATTTATCGCATAAAAATTTTGTGTCTCCTTGACTTCCCATATGTTGAAGGATTATTTTATCTAGATTTTGTTTAGGTTTTCCTATTAGATTATTTATTTCGTCCCAGAGTTTCCTCGGGTTGCCATTTAAGCTATTTATTAAGTTTTTATGGAATGTGTTTTTGGTAATATTAATATGTTTGTTTGTTTTGTTTCTATATCGCGTGTATTCTAAACGAATTACCGGGTTATTTGGGCTATTCTTGCATTTTCGGTAAAGATAATCTCTTTTTTTAATCATGTTCTTAATTTCTTCTGTAACCCATGGATTGCTGTGCCTAAGATTACTTTCAAATAATTTTTCTTTCTTCGAGGACGAATAGATATTATCGAAAATATTTTTTAAATTATAGTACAGTTCTGATGGACATTCAGTTTGTAATAATTTTCCCCAATTTACTAGTTTTAATTTAGAATATACTAATTTATTATCAATAATTTCACTTTTTTTATTTAAATCCTTTGTAAGTACCTCTTTCCCTATGGCAACTCCTGTTATATAATGGTCAGATATTTTGTTAGTCACAATACATGAAAATACAGTGTTATTACGGTTACGAATTGCAATATGGTCAATACATGAATAAACATTTTTTCCGTTTAAAATTTCATCCCGGGTCACATCTAATATTACATTTTGTAAACCATTTTCACTGAGTAGATTTTGATATTCTGTAATTACACTATTTTTTGTATCCAACAAATTCAAGTTAATATCACTACAATACAAGTAGTTTGAATCAGTTGAAGTCAATTGTAATATTTGTTTTAGTTCCTTCAAGTATATATTCTTGTTGCTGTTCGGCGGACGATATACCGCAAGTATATTTATGATATCTTGATAAACGGTGGTGATTTCTCCAGATATTGTCTCGCAGCTTTTAAAAGAAATGTTTGTTTTCTTAAAAGTATGATGGTTTTTCAAGTACATGATTAATCCCCCTCCTCTTCTATTCTCTCGAGTATTTGCAATCGATGTGAAGTTTGGTATATTGTACATAGGTATAATTTCGCTTCTAATATTTATTTCCGTTAGAAAAATTACATCTATATACTGCAGAACGTCATTTATTTGTGCAATAAATGAATTAAAATTCTTTTTCAATGATCTTATATTTAGATGAATAGCCACAAACCTCATTTTGATGTTTTTGTCGTTTATCCAGTTATCCAAGTTATAGCATTTGATAAATTTGTGAGTTTGAAATGGTGTCGAATCTTCCATGACGTTGATTTAGTAACTGATAAAATAACTGTTCGGAGTCAAAAGGAATTTTTATTTTATTTATTTTTCTAAATGTATTTGTTAATATCACTCTCACTTTTTATATGGATAATTTTTCCATCACCTTCACTTCTTATTAATATTTTGGCATTTTGTACCCAAATGTATTTAAATTTTGTTTTCATTTTTTGTTTTGTAATGTATAGGAGATCTTTTTTTTCTTTGGTGAGATTTTCATTGATATAAATTCGGTCGTTGTTTCCATTCTTGTATATGTCGTTGTTGGTTAGTATGGTTTTTTTTTTTTTGTAACCACTCGTCTCGATAAGTTTGACGTGTGAACTTCACGATTACGTTAGCCGGTTTGGAGTCCTTTCTATTAGGAAGTCTCCAAACCTTCTCAATATTTTCGCAATTTGTGTTTAGTTTTTCTGCAATTGTCTTTATGGTTATTCCAATATTTTCTTCTTTTTTCATTTCTAGACCAAACAGCTCAATATTACAGTTTTTTTCTATTTGTTCAATTTCTTGAATCCTGTGTTCCAGCGCTCTATTACATTTTTCAAGATATGTGTTTTTGTTTATAACTTCATTGAGTTTATTTTCGTTTTCTTTTAGTTTTTTCCCCAATTCTAAATGTAGCGCTATCAGTTCGTCATATTTGTTGGATAGAAACTCAGTTGACTGTGTAAGAGTCTCCATATCTTTTTTCATGACGTACATTATGCTAATTTTATTATTTATTTCGTTGAGAATTTGTTTCATTTCTGGGAGATTTTCTGGGTTCGGGCCTTGTGACCCGCTGCCTCCGGATTTCGTGTTCGCCGTTGTTCCTCCGTCCGCTTGTATTAGTCGCTGGGTTCCGCAGTTTGTACAAATAAATTCATTACCCACGTTAATGGCGGGATCTGCAATAGCACATAGTTTGTGGAAGGTCCCATTACAATCGTTGCATTTGATTAATTCACTGTCTTTAGCGACATATTTTTTACATTTTTTACACTGCACCATTTTAAAGTAGTTTGAGCGCTTTTCGTTTACTTTTAAATCACTTTTACAATTTATTTATCGCACAATGATTTACACCGTCCGTGTTCGCTGAGAGACGCGTACCATGTGACGCTGAGAGACGCGTACCTAAGCGGCCAGACATTCAGAGGACCAAGGATCGAATCCTACGAAATCCAAGAATTTTTATTTTTATAAAATCAATATCCAATATTCAAACCACTCCAAAATGAACACAAAATAAAGCGAAATCTAGCGACTTCAGAGAAGAAAACACATATACTAATAAGATGATCAAATGTATACGCAAAGATGCACTGGAACTGAGATGACAAAAATATGGAAAACATCATCCTTCACATTGAAAAAAAAATTGCTTAGTAGTCTCTCCACTCTTGTCTCCTTTAGTTTTCTGAAGTCTTCACTTCTACCGCGTGTGAATTGCACACTCTGATTTTTTTTTACATGGGTGCTTTACCATCTTCAAAGACGCTGGACGAATACAAGTATGTAATATAATTGAAGTTGTTTCTGTGTGAAACACCTATCCATGCTAATTCCTAAAAAGATGAACGGTAGGAACGCTACTGCACTCAAGCGTTGAGCGATATTGTTCGACGGCTCCGGCCGAATCGATAGGATTTTCTTCTCTCAGGTACTTTGCCAGGGATTAACATGAGTTTGTTCAGAAAATGGTCCGTTGGTAACGGAAGATTTCTTAGGGGTTTACAATTTTAAAATGAAACAAAATATAAAACTCGTGGTAATGGTCATAGTATTGACTTTATTGGAGAGGTATTTTTATTCCATTAGTGTTTTGCAGATGATACGGTACTTCTAACAAGTAACATTGAGGAGTTACAAATTTTGCTGAATCAAGTAGTGAAGACTTGTGAGAATTTTGGGCTAGAACTGAATATAAATAATACAAAATACATGCTCATAAGCAAAAATAACGCATTGGATGAACATCTTTATATTGCTGGAACAAAACTGGAGAAGGTACAAAGTATTGTATACTTGGGCTGCAATGTAAATGATAGATGGGATCCTTCAGTTGAAATCAAATGCCGCATTGAGCAAGCTCGTGCAACCTTTATCCGCATGAAAAAAATGTTCTGCAGTCATGATCTCAACCTTGGATTACGAATGCGAATGGTCAGATGCTACGTATTTTCAATATTATTTTATGGAATGGAAGCATGGACGCTTACTGAAGAATTAATTAGGCGACTTGAGGCATTCGAGATGTGGATCTACAGAAGAATACTTAAAATAAGCTGGATGGACAGGGTCACAAATGAAGATGTTATGGTTCGGATGAATAAAGAAAAGGAAGTTATTAAAACCGTAAAAATCCGAAAACTTCAATATCTTGGACACGTGATGAGACATCCAGAGAAGTATGAGATCCTGCATCTCATAATGCAGGGAAAGATTGCCGGAAGACGGGGCCCTGGAAGAAGGAGAACCTCATGGCTGAAAAACTAAAACTATTTTTATTCCCTTTTATAATTCCCAAAAGTCATCCCCTAAAAATAATCTTAACTTGAAGTTCCATAATGTTCATTGTAACTTTGCGACATGCACAAACTGCGAAGATGTAAAATTAGGAAAATATATCAAGTACTTAGGTGTAACTATAGACAGCCAACTCAAATGGACTTACCATGTAGAAAAAACTGTAAATAAACTGAGATACTTAAATTACATATTCAAACGTATGAGCAATATTGTCAATACAAGAACCATGAAACTTGTTTATGATGCATTGGTGCTTTCGTCCATTTCCTATGGAATAATCGCCTGGGGAGGAACATACAATAACCATATAAAACCATTGGAAATTGCTCAAAAGTCCATCATTAAGGTAATGTACCAGAAGTCCAAGATGTATCCTACCAATCAGTTATTTCAAGAAACTGAAATACTAGAACTAAGGCGGATCTACTGTATCCAATGTCTCAAATATATTTTTACACGTCCTAACAATTTCAGTAAAAACACATATCGTTCTAGCCAGAGACATAACACGTGCGTGTACACAGTGCCTCACTGCAAAACCAGACTGGCCCAAAGACACATTACCTACATTGCCCCAAAACTATTCAATTCCATACCCCACTCCATCAGCAAGGATCAAAATCCGAACGTACTTAAAAAAAATGTTAAAATCTGGGTAAAAAATAATTTAGAACTGAATAAGTTTTTTCTGTAATGCTTCTAAAATGTGGAGTCTTTCTGAATATTTAGAATAAAAACAGGAAATATGTATATGTATATATACTCGTATGTACATGTGTATTTAAGTATGGGTGTAAATGAGTGTTACCTTAGATATATATTTTTAAATTTTTATACTCCTATGAAGTCAATCATGTTGATCACTGAAGACACTATGCATATATATATTTTAATTTGTGTGTTTATCTTACATATATTTTTAAATTTTTAAACTCCTACGAAGTCATTCATGTTGATCACTGTAGACACTATGCTTATATATATATTTTTTATTTTTTTTTTTAATTTTATTTTAACTACCACTGTTATCCACATAATATAATACCCACACACAGGCTTCGCCTTTGTGGGATTTTTTTTTTTTTTGTTACTTACATTTTTTGTTATTATGTATTTACCTATATGTAAATGTACCAAAAAAACTTTGCTAATAAAAAAAAAAAAAAAAAAAAAAAAAAAAAAAACTTGAGACAGTGGTTTGGCCAGTCTACCGTGGAGCTGTTCCGGGCCGCAGTAAACAAAGTCCGCATAGCCAACATGATAGCCAACGTCCGTTGAACGGACAAGGCACAACAAGAAGAAGAAGTGTTTAAAAATTACCTTGAGCCCATGGTCGCCGCGCTGGCGCTGACTCGAATAAAGCTCAATCTGGAAGTGTAATGTATTAACCACCTTTTCAAGGAGCTGGGGACTTATATCAGCAATAACGCGGCGAATGTTGGATTCCAAGTCATTCGTCGTGTCTATGCCAACAGCATGCAAAGGTGGAGGACAAATACTTGGTGCAGACAATCGAGCATAAAGCTGATGATGCACATTCCGCGCATTCCACGGCGGAATTTATGTGGTACTCGCCTTATCCCAGAGGGAAAGTAATTTCTCTGAAATTTACAAATATAACTAAAATAGCTGGTGGCGGACGTTGCAAGAGAGAGAGAGAGAGAGATGACAATGGATTTTTTTGGCTTAAGGATTGCAAGATCATAAGTTTTGTAGGAAAATGAAATAATCACCGAAGATCTTAAAGAAAACAGCGTAGGTAATACACGCGGCAGAAGTGAAACATTCAGAAACCAAAGTTGACAAGAGTGTGAGGCTGCGAAGCACCACACAAAGAGGAGACCGATTATTCTACCTCATTCTCTCACAGGCTAAATCCTGTGTGTTTTTCTCTTTTTAGTGTCACTTTTATTTGTTTCATCGATTTTCAAATCACAACGGTGCTAAAGAAGTTTTCACTTCAAAACGATTGAAAAAATGCGTTGTATTTTAAATTTTAATTCTTCCATTTTATAATGCATTAAAATAATACAAATTTAATGGGAAACGCTTTGAGGATGGATTCTTGAATGAAAAAGAAAACGAAAAGAAAAGTAATAAAATCATATTTATTAATAAAAAAAGATATACATAAACATAAAAACAACAAAATTAAACAGAAATATACGTTAGGTGGGCAAACAATTACACATTTTTATTTAGACAATCGTTATTGATACATTTACAAAGAGAAATACAAAATAATTCTAATTTTTTGCAACTGCAAGACATTGTAAGACAATTTAAGATAAATAAATAAATAAATAATGAATAAATAAATAAATAAATAAATAAATAATAAAATAAATAAATAAATAAATAAATAAATAAACAAATAAATAAATAAATAAATAAATAAATAAATAAATAAATAAATAAATAAATAAATAAATAAATAAATAAATAAATAAATAAATAAATAAATAAATAAATAAATAAATAAATAAATAAATAAATAAATAAATAAATAAATAAATAAATAAATAAATAAATAAATAAATAAATAAATAAATAAATAAATAAATAAATAAATAAATAAATAAATATAAAATAAATAAATAAATAAATAAATAAATAAATAAATAAATAAATAAATAAATATAAAATAAATAAATAAATAAATAAATAAATAAATAAATAAATAAATAAATAAATAAATAAATAAATAAATAAATAAATAAATAAATAAATAAATAAATAAATAAATAAATAAATAAATAAATAAATAAATAAATAATAAATAAATAAATAAATAAATAAATAAATAAATAAATAAATAAATAAATAAATAAATAAATAAATAAATAAATAAATAAATAAATAAATAAATAAATAAATAAATAAATAAATAAATAAATAAATAAACAAACAAACAAACAAACAAACAAACAAACAAACAAACAAACAAACAAACAAACAAACAAACAAACAAACAAACAAACAAACAAACAAACAAACAAACAAATAAATAAATAAATAAATAAATAAATAAATAAATAAATAAATAAATAAATAAATAAATAAATAAATAAATAAATAAATAAATAAATAAATAAATAAATAAATAAATAAATAAATAAATAAAAAAAATAAAAAATAATAAAAAAATAAATAAAAAAATAAATAAATAAAAAAAAAATAAAAAAAAACTAAAATATATTAGTTTGTAAGTGCGCAAATAAATACACAAATGGACCAATTTTCGTTAAGAAACACATGTACGTACATATTTTTTAATGATTTTATTGAAACTAAAATTAAAATTATAATACATAACTTTGCTAGATAATGTATTGATTTATTTTACTGCATGATTACATTATTTGAAATGGGTGTGGTATAATACAAAAACTTTTTTGAAAATTTAACAAATCTGCCAACGACCTATGGAATAACCTTATTATACTAAAAATTAAAAAAAATTATTACATAACTGCTAGATAAAAGAACAATCTTTCGAAAGCCATTTTTTTTTTTTTTTTACAGTGAATACCGCACAAGAATCTCAACTGCTCCCGTCTGGAGCCAGTATGACTATGGCATCCCCAATTGGGGTATGTTGTGAGGCTGAAGGTAGTGGGGAGGGGAAGGAGGTGGGGAAGAGGAAGGTTGGGAAGTACCTGGCTATTCAGATCTGGTCACTAAACACGGCTAAAGCCATTTTCAAGCAACGTTTCAATTCTGAATGGTGGTCTTACACCAGGGCGATACTAATAGTATCTTCCACTCTGGAACAAGCCGCAAATATACTATATATTATTTTAAATGAATTAATTGTGAAATAACACAAATTAATCAAATAATATTTTTTTGTGAAAAAGAATCAATACGTTTAAAAACTTTTTTGAAAATGACGTATTTCCGGCTTTCTCTGGTAATGCCCTCTTAATAAATTAATTAAAAAATAAATAAATTAATAAAAAATAAATAAATATTAATAAGTTAATTAAAAAAAAAAAAAAAATTAATTAATAATTGAATGAATGAATAAATAAATAAATAAATGTACTGTAGGTATGTGGTGGACGAGTAGGCTGTTGAGTGCGCGGTGTTGATTTGATTTGTATGCAAAGGAAGGTCATAGTCTACATACGATTTACTTCACTTTACACATTTCTGTGTAAAGCCTGGGCATCGCCGTGGACTTCAGCTAGTATTTTATAAAAATATAATTTATTTCCAGAAAGACATACTACTAAGTTGGAAAACTCCATCGCAATAAGCAATTGAAAAACTATCACGTTCAAATTTGACACAATAGCGCATGACTTTTTAAGGTGCACGCTTAAGCCATGGAAATTTGCCGCACCACCCCTAACAAGCCACCTCTTTGATGCAGCAGTCTTGCCGCTAGTCTAAACCACTCTTTCAGTCATTCACCCTTTGTGTCGAACAATCACAATATGATCGCTTTGAGAATCGTCGGCGGCAATGTTCTTTGAAATCGCGCTGAAAGTCTGCGAACAAAAGTTCACTTGTGTTCATAACTCTGTGTCAGGATGGTGGAAAGTCGTATGTGACTGGAACGTGACTATTAACCACACCGGGCTACGAACGGGACAACACTATTACAGTGTTATCAGTTACCGTTATAAAAATAAGAAAGGGAATTAATATGTTACGTGATTTTTCTAGCTGTAGTAGTTTGGTAATGTTTTGTACCAGCGTTCGTGCCCGGCATTGCCTAGGTTCCTACAAACGTCGACGAGGGCCATTAATAGAAATATTTCAATGAAAATCTAGTCTCTTTCAACGGAAGCAATCTTCCGAACAGGCTCTCCATTGATATGCTTGGTGTAACCCTAAGTGACCAGCTCAGGTATGGGGGCTCCATCGAAGCCAGAGTAAAGTTAGCCTCCCAAAAACTGGGCGTACTGTACAGGGCCCGCAGATACTTTAATAGTACACAACTGCTAACCCTGTACAAATCGCAAGTGCGCCCCACGGTTGAATTTGGCAGCCACCTCTGGTCTGGAGCTCCAAAATACCTGAAAAATACCCTCGACTCTGTGCAGAAACGGGCGGTCCGTTTGATAGATTCTCCCATCTTAACAGACGGATTGCAATCTTTAGAGCACAGGCGTCGGGTGGGAATGCTATCCTTGTTCTACCGGTATTACAATGGAAGATGCTCCGAGGAACTAGCATCATTGATCCCTTCGGCACCGGTGCATAGTCGGGAAACACGCCAAACGCGTGCCCAACATTTGTACACAGTTGACATTTGTCACATGAGAACGGGTCGTTTCTTCGACTCGTTCTTGTGTTCAACAGCTCGGCTGTGGAATGATTTGCCGGCCTCTGTATTTCCTCTTTCCTACAACATGGGTCTCTTCAAGACCAATGTTCATTCCTTCCTCTCCTCAAAAAGACCCTCCACACAGCATCCCAGATGACATAGACCCTGAGGGAAATTATTTTCCTCAGGGCCTCCTGTGTGTAGTTAACACTAGAAAGACCGGGTACTGCTCCATACCTATAAAGACCACGACCGTCACTTTGACGGCTGATCACTTTTTTCAAATTGGGAGGCGGATATGGGTACCGATGCCCCGGGAACCATTTATTGGATAACCAAAACCACTGCCGTAGGACACTCCAAATGGTTCGCTACGTTTAGTGACTTAGCAGGGGTGTCTGGGTTCATTGGGTGAGGTTTGTCTGGGTCTTGGTGGCAAATACGTTTGCCCACCTAGACCCTGACTAGCCATAAAATAAATTTGGGCGAGAGGAATATTTTTTGGGTATTTTTGTAAATTATGTGACAGTGACCAATCAACATACAGATCGAGTTCGAATTATATATGATACCGAAAGAAAGGGACAGATATAATAGTACTATCATAAACGTGGAGGAATGGGTATGTTGTTAACTTGAGTAAAGAAGGTTGTAAACAAACTCAGCTTTATGGCCCAGACCGTCACATTGACGGCGGCGGTCTTTGTAGGTATAAGTCAATATATCTCAAAAGGTAATTAAGACATGTACCTGTTTTTTTTTCACCATAGCTGTTAAACCATAAATCATGAAATGTAAAAAAAAATCACACCAATACAATAATTATTGAGCATTATTTCGTAACTTTACTTCGGGCTGCCGCCAAAATGAAGGCTCCGGTCTTTCTAGTGTTAATTTAAAAAAAAAAAAAAGATTTATTTTCCTTGTCTCACCGATAGTGAAAATATGCTCAATTTAAAATTGTGAAAATTTATACTAACTTTAATTATAATTTATTATTATTATAATTAATTTATAGTAACTATAGCGTATTTCTCTAAACACACTTCACATATAAGTATGCCGTATTTGGTTATTCGTCAACATATTCTGAATTGAAACATTACTTGAAACGGATTTAGCCATTTTCCCAGATTCCTACCTTTTTACTTTCTAGAACTTCCTCTCCTTCCTATCCCCAAAAATACCCTCCATACGGCATCCCCAAAGATGACATAGACCCTGAAGGGAATTATTTTCCCCCAGGCCTCCTGTGTAGAGCCAATGTAAAAAAAGCCGTGTATGATAACTAGACCTGAATAGCCAGGCACATTTCACACATCTCCTTTCCCTCCCCATTACCTTCAGCCTCACAACATACCAAAATTGGGAATGCTATAGTCTCGGTTGGGAGCAGTTGAGATTCTTGTGTGTTATTCAGATAAAAAATCAAGGATTTTTGCTAAGTCGACGGCAAATATAAGTATGTCGTATTTTATTATTCGGCCGTATATTCGCATGCTCCCACGGAGAGTAACTACAACTATTTTCTACGCCTTAAGGCAGAATTTTGATACTTCCGTGATTACATTTTTGCAGAAATGACGTTCACAGAAGGAGAAAAATTAACATCTTGTGAGTTGGAAAATCTTTTGGGAAATGCTGCGGATGTAAAACTTTCTTCGACAGGTGCCAAAGTTGCATCTTCAAAGGCTTACACGCAATTTGATTAGATTGAAGGGTTGAAATTCTGGAATAGTCAGTAAAAATTTCATATTAGTTTATATTGTTTTACGAGTGGATGAAAAATATATTTTCAATCTAATTTTGAATGAGTGATTATAGTATAAAATAATTCCTCACTCACACTCACAAACTTAATGTATTAATTTCGTAACACGTGAAAATTATGTTATCTTCATACGGTCTTTTCCCTGACTCGTGCAAAAGAACAGCAAATGCTAAATTTCCCCTTTTATAGCTGAACGCTTTTTGTATGCCTGATACGACGCGACGTTTCCACGAAGCAGTAACAAATAATACTCAGAAATCGTGGGCGCTTCTAAATACAAGAAGTTACATTTTACAATCAGATTCTTATAAATAGACTTCTATCAACGAATGAAAACTAACCGAAGAAAAGATTACGTTGAAGATATACGTTGAGTCGTAGATATACAGGTTATCCGGGGGTAAAGTGCATTATCTTCGGGAGGTGATTCTACAAGAAGGTAGGACTAAAAAAGATTAATAAATTTTTCTGAAATTCCAATTTTTTTTCCCATACAAAAAGACGTATCTACTAAAAATCCTTAGTGTGAGGTGCGGTATTACTTGCTGAGCCTGCCGGGCGCCCGACTCGATTGTGATTGGCCTATATCGTAACAGCCGACAATAATAAATCTGGCCGCACAGGCCGGACTAATTTTATCTTTTTACCTCAAAACTACCCCTAATGTTGGAATTTCGAAAAAAAATATTTTTCTTTTTTACTTGCACTAGTAGAATGTAGATGTAGAATCACCTCCCGAAGTTAATGCACTTTACCCCCGGACACCCCATATAAATATATAGACGATGAAATCATTCAATTAAGGAAATATAATATAACTTAAATATGTCGCCCATAAGCACCATGAAATTTAAGTAATACTCCGCTTTTATTGCAAAAAATGTAAATAAAGTCATTTTGTTCTTGGAGTTTTGAAGTATTTTTGGCACTAAATACTATGATAAATCGACGGTATATTATTTTATGGTTCCCCAAAAATTACAATTTTTAAACCATTTTTCACCTTGAAAACAAAAATATTATATTTGATTAATATTGACAATAAATTGAAGTTTCAAAACTGTATCACGCCTGATTCGTGGCAGAAAAGACATTGCGAGCAGAAGAAGAACTTCGATGAACGCAGAGTACAATAGTTCGAAAGCTTATTTTTTTTTTGTTTTACATCAGCCCTACGCAGGAGGAAAAAAAATCCCTCAGGGTTTATGTTGCAATTTAACTTGCAATTTAACTTGCAATCTTTATAACAAAAAATGTATCGATACTGATATTTTTTCTTGCACTTTAAGCACTTTTAGACAAATACTTAATGGAGCCTTATAACTACCCATCAATTAACAAATAACTCAATTCATTGTAACGAAATTGATACCGTTATTTCTTATGTATTCTTTGTATTGAATTTTTTTATGTATTTTTATATTGAAAGTTTAAAAGAATGTATATATGTGTATGTATGTGTACATTTATATATTACTTTTCCACCTTACACTTTTAAACACGTCCGGTGTTTTTCAGTTTTTTTTAAATTTATTTTGTAATTATCTTATTTAAAAATACTTATTCAATCTAACATAAAACTGGAACACTTTATTTTAATATTTTACTTTCATTTCCCTTTTAATTTTCTTTTCCTTATATTTTTATATATATATTTACATATAACGCTTTCGACATTACGTCTGGTGTTTTTCAATTTTCATTATTATTATAATATATGTATATACATTTAGTTATTTTTCTACTCTGTTTTTTATCTTATCTTATCTTGTCTGTATCTTTATCTTTATATACTAGACAGTAGGTATAGCTAGATTATCCCTAGACATATCTAGTTCCTAACTATATATTATTAAGCTAAACAAAAAAAAAAAGCTTTATAATTATAGACTTTTTAATTATTATTGGTGCATGATGTGAACATTCGTTATTGGGTTTATAACCTAATTATTGTAATTTGTGATTTTTTAATGCATGTAAAGTTATAAACCTGTAAATGTTCCTAATAAAGAAAATAAAAAAAAATAAAAAAAATGTCATCTTTGGGGATGCTATGTGGAGGGTCAATTTTGGGAAAGGAAGGAGGGGTGGGTAGCTAGGTAGGAATCTAGGAGTCAGTTTGTCAGGAATAACGGGCGTATGAATCCATTACTCCCACCACGACGCAAGACGATGGGTCTGGCTGGAGAAATCAAATGGTCTTCGTCAAACATTACCACTCGATTCGGCCTGCCGCGCAGTAGGGGAAACGGGGAAAACGAGGGAAAACGCATCCACCACCAAGATCTAGACACACCTGCTAAGTTTATTGAGGTGATCCATGGCAGAAGTGTTGGTTTTCCAATAAATGGTTCCCGGGGCGGCGGTACCCATACCAGCCTCCCAAATAGTATATATGATGTTTTATTATATACGATGCTTCTGATGCATCGGACAATGATTTGAAAATCTCCTCCTACCATCACAGTAGGCCGAAAACGTTAATTGTGTACCGATGGAGCATTTGCCAGCTGAGGAAACGAACTTATGGCGCCTGAGTAGGACCCAGACGCGTTGCTAATTCAGCCACTGACTGGTAGTGATTAATTTGTTACATGAGTAGGATAAATACAGAGAAATGAAATATTTAATATTCTTCTTTGTGTACCGTATCAGGACCCCCCGACGTTGGCGATCACTCTTGAAAATGTCTCTCTGTCTTCCGCTGACCGGAATAGCTCCTCCACACTTCTAATGCCGATCCACTCTCGTATATTACGCAGCCAAGACATTTGTCTTCTACCAGGCCCTCGGCGACCCTCTATCTTGCGTTTCAATATTAAATGGAGAAAGTGATACTTCTCCCCTCGAAATATATGACCCAGATATGAAATTTTCCTGATTTTTATTAATGTAAGCAGTTCTCTATCTGCTCTAGCCCGCCTGAGAATTTCTGTGTTGGTGATCATGTCGGTACATGAGACCTTGAGCATTCTCCGGTGAAGCCACATTACAAAAGCCTCTAACCTGTTCATGGTATTTACTTTCAAAGTCCATGTTTCACATCCATAGAGCAAGACCGACCACACATGCATAACATTTTAGCATTCTCTGCCTTAGTTTTAAGCTGATATTGTCATTGCAGAAGAGGGATTTCATTTTAATGAACGCAGTTCTTGCTGTTTCAATTCTGCATCTAACCTCTACATCTGGGTCAAGAGTCTCCGTGAGAATACTGCCGAGATATCTAAATCTTTCCACCTTTTCGACATTGCAACCATTTAACTGTAATTAATATTGAAAAATTCAAATCAGTAGATATTAGATGTTATTAATACCCTAGCGACTGTACGGTTGAAATTTAAGAATCCGAATCGAGTACATCTCTGACGCCGCGCCATATGAAACCATCTGTGAACGTAAAGTTTGTAACTTAAGCTACTATCGTAATAGCACCTCTTAAAGCATGTAGCTAATAATGCCAAGAGATGGCGCCACTTATGTTAAACAGCTAGCACGAGAAATGTTGGCTGGCTCCAGTCTGGATACGGATGCAGGGCCTAGCATCAAAAACCTACGGAGCGGGTTTTTAACTGCAAGTTTATATTAATATACGAAAATGAGTCAAAATGAGTTTTCAAAATGAGTCCGAAAATCTAAGTTACTTCGAACTAAATTAATTGTTTCTAAGCAATTTGACTCTCCCATTACTTGGTTAATTTGATAATTTTCTGATGCGATATAATTTTGTTAAGCACTTATCAAATACAAATTAATGCCAAATGATTTTATCTTTTCATTCTACCGAGAAACTTTGGTCGGAAAAGGACTTTACGTTAGACATTTCTTGAAAATTTTTATGCTTAGGCCAAGTATCTCTTGAAAAGCTGCTTGAAATATTCCTCTCGAAAATTAAGAAACTCGCAAACGTTGAAATCAGGAATACTTCGTAAATATTCTGGAAATTTATACATGCAGCCATGCGGCAAATTTCACCTCAAATTCCAGCTCGTTAATTAAGCTGACCCGGCCTTTTTTAGGTGAAAACATTCGAAGCCTTGGCGAGGCGCGTGTTAAATATTCCATTTCCTTAACCATTTATTGTTCGGTACCGGAAGTTTCGATTACAAGTTTAAATTAAACCCGGTTAAGAATATTTCTAAGATTGATTTTGGGAAACGAAATTCAATGAGTTGATAAAAGCAATGTTGCCTGAAATGTGTGTGTTATTCCTTATGGAGAAGTTACATAAATATAATGAGTGTTTTAGACTTATAGACATGTTAAATAAATATATTAGGTCCTTACATATGAAATTGGAATTTTGCCGTACTGGCAACTTTGATCTGAAATATCTTATTAACATTTATACAGCTATTTACTCATGTATTCGTGTTTCGAAAATAATAATTCATTTGTTTTTTCCTTGATTGTTTTGTTTCTTTGCGTCACTTAGAAAAAATCGTCACAAAATGGAAAACTTGAAATATCGCGTTATTTACGAGTAAGAGTTCCACCGTGGCACCAGTGCTGCAGAAACGGCTCGAAGGATTAATGATGTGTATGGCGACGGTGCCGCAAAAGAAAACACAGTGCGTTTTTGGTTCCAACGTTTTCGTTCTGGAAATTTCGACCTGCAGAACAAGCCCCGTGGACGGCCGGAGACCAAAGTTGATCATGAATAATTGAAGGCTATTGTGGAAGCGGATCCATCGCAAACCACGTCTGAGTTAGCTGCAGGCTGCGGTGTTAGTGATAAAACTGTTTTAACCCACTTGAAGCAAATTGGGAAGGTGAAAAAGCTTGAAAGGTGGGCACCTCACGAATTGAGTGAAGCAAATCAACAAACGCGCGTTAGAACGCTAGACCACACACTGCACAACAGACGGCTACCAAATTAGAGGAGTTTCAATTGGAATGTCTAAGGCATCCACCGTACTCTCCGGACCTTGCCCCCACAGATTACCATTTTTTTCGAAATTTGGATAACTTCTTTGCAAGGGAAAAAATTCAACTCCGATGGGGCAGTCCAAACCGCCTTCAAATATTTTATTGATTCCTGTCCGAATGGTTTTTTAGTAAAGGGATCGATGAACTACCTATGAGATGGCAAAAGTGCATAGATAGCGATGGTACATACTTTGATTAAATAAATATATTATATTTAAAAAAAATCGACTTTATATTCCTCCCATACAAAACGCCAATTTCATATGTAAGGACCTAATAATATATATGCTTTGACTTATGGACACTTAAAACAAATGTACAGGGTGTCATTGCATCTTGATAAATCAAGTTACATACCGTGATTTTTAAAGGATAACTACTAGAACATAAAAACCACCTATTATTAAATTATTTATTTCACCTCAGAAATTACATTTATCTCCCTCACGGAATATAATATTCTCAGATTCTGGAGCTAGCGGAGATTTGAATTCACGAGAAGCTACCTGAAACTGGGAAGCAAACCAGCACTTTGAACCACTTGGCTATAATCAAGTCGTTCTAGATATTCACAATATTGAATTACATTTACCACAGCCGTCTGGCGAATGAACAGTCATCTATTTTCCTTCCTATAATCAGTTGCGACCGGTGACCTATTCTTCAGAAGTGTAATAAAAAAATCGTTGTAGATAGGTAGATACCTCTTTATATATGTACATAAAATTCATCCCACGATCTCGTGGGAACACTCAGTGAGAGTCACATCGGTAACAAGGTTCTTAATTTCTGCAATAGGCGGTATGAAACATAAAAATATCCTAAATATTTCATATAAAAATCTAAATATAATTGGGCTATTATTGGGCGATTTAATTTTTTTTTGTGACGTTATATTAATAAAAAACTAAAGTAAAAGCAAACAAGGGCATAACTGTTGTCAAAGGTGGTTAGACTATAAAACGCTTACAATGAATGGGACAAAAACCAAATACATTGAGTTAAGCATGATTCTTTCCTTAAGGATCCCAGAACATCAAATTAAAATGTGTGCTTGCCCTCTGACAAATGCTTATATATGTGATAACTTAGAACGGAAGACGAAAATCAAATACCTACTTGGTTATTATTATATTTGACAGTAATTTGTTTGGAAAGAACATATTATCACTACAGCAAACAAACTTAGAAAATCAATACACTTCATTAGAGATACTCGTCACTTTCTTAACATAAATCAACTGATTACAATTTACCATACGCTTTGTCAATCTTTAATCGAGTACTGTTAAAGCCTGGGGAGGAGCTAACTCTGCCTCTATTAATTCGGTTTTTAAAGCTCAGAAACTAATTATAAATATTATATTAAAACTACCGATTAAAAGCAGTTTGGATGAAATCTTCAGAGATCGCTTCAAAAACTGCTCGAGATACCAGAACCAAAGGGCATAATCTCTTACTTATCCCTTTTGCTAAAACAACTTTTGGCCTAAGAAATTTTAGATAATTTGCAACAAAACTATACAACGCACTTCCACTGACCATTAGACAAAAGATAATGTATCTTAAATATAAATCTGACACCAAGTCCTGGATTACCAGCCAAAACTAACTTATGAGTATGTATTTTTTCGGTGGTACGTTGATGATTGTCTGTTACTTCAAAAGTGATATTGTGTTATTGTGTATTTGTATTTTTATCGAATGTGTTATTATTTTAATTCAAAAATTTGTACCAAGTTTATATAAAAGTGGTTAAAACTAAGTAATCTATTAATTTTAAAACAAAACTATTTTTTATTTTTAAGGGAGTTCACTCAACATTCAACATGACTTAATATGAAAATAAAATTGTTAATTCTAAAATTTTAAAATATCAAATTGGGAATTATAAGGGTGGCAATGGCTAAATTGGTAAAAATGCATGTCTCCGTTAGATGAGAGGTTCTGGGTTCGAATCCCCTTTTTTGTGTCTTGTTCTCTTTCATATTTTCGTTTAGATTATTAGCATTATTTTCTTTTTCAATGATATATTACATTGATGGAAATATCCTTCAAAAGTTATAAAAAGAAAATTGTTCTTATAAAAAATTGAATGTTCAAAATATGTGTTCGTCCCTGTCTAGAAATGTAATCTTCTTCATAATTATCTAAAATGTTCATTGAGTGTGCAGTAAAGTTATTCTGTTTTAAAATACATACGTTGGTCTATTGCATTTGTTAGACACTTTGATCATTCACAAAATCTGTAATTTACGGAATTCACCGCAATGTTAGTTTTGTGGAGAGGAGAAGGTTCATCGTCGTTTCAAAAAATAACTTTTGCTTATATCTTTAAAATATTCAGAAGACAAACATGTTTATAAAGGGGATCAATATTTCACTCCATAATAGTGTCTATGTACGTCCGACGTAATAAAATAACCAATAAAAATATCGAAAATAACCAAAAATATTCTTACTAACTGAATATAAAAACGTGACGTAAAACCTTTCACTTTTACAGTGTCTACCAAAAATATCCGTAAAAACTTTACGTGAAAATCTTTCGCCAGTAAAATTGTGAACTTTATAGTAAACTAAAACGAGCAAAAAATGGGGGTTAAAAAGCACTTGAAAAATCTTTTCTGTGGAGGCTTAATCCTTTTCTCTGCCAGATTAGAATCACACCAACTTTTTTCCCAAATCGAGAAGGTACCGTCAACTTAAAAGTTCAATTAAGTTATCTTCAGTTTTCTTTAGTTTGCTGTCATAGTTGCTAAGTGCAAATTTTAGCAATTTATTTTTGGAAGTCGATCTCAGCACGTAGTAGGTTGAAAAATGTAAGGTCCAAAAATAATTCGTCTTAGTAAAGTTAAGCATTGGTAAAGTTAAGCCCGGTCTGAAGGCTGTTTTCAACATACACGTATATAATTTTATAACACCGTTTTCACCATACCTAGATATATCACTCCGCATTAATAAGGAAATTTTTCACCATTCCTACTAAAGATATTGAAATTTAAGGATATATGCTGTGCTACTTTTAATACGGAATTTAGTTGATTTTTCCAAGGTGTAGTTGATGTTGGTTAAAAATATCGGCTACACCAGGGAGCACAGTCCGACGCATTAAAAACTGCCGATAGCCCATCTTTCATAAAATTTCAAAGCAATTTGAGACTTCCAGTGAAATTCCACAAATTTTGTAATATTATTAAAAGAAATAAATAAACGCATGTTTACTGATGATCTTGAGACATCATCAATGAGAGCTTACAAAAATGGAGCAATTACGCTGAACTCTTTAAAACCATTAATAAATGCTGCCTTATTCACATTGCTAACAACCTGGCAGCGGCTACATGGTGTCAGAGTTGCGCTCGGGGACTACGCCCCGTATAGGAACCAGAACCTCGCTGGGCCCGGGTGCCACCAGGAGGGCGGCACCACAGGGCGGGCTCCGACCTACCTTGCAGGCGGCTAGCTCTAACCAACGGCAAGCAGGGGAGACCCTCGTCATCAGGGTGGTGTGGTCGCCGGTAGGCTGTTTGGAATGTTTTACATGGGGGGAAATACTGGCCGTGATCACCCTCGAACAATCTCCTCAATAAAAGGACGGTATTTAGGTAAAACAAACAAAATGTATTGTGAGAAAACACAGAAATACAAGGTTAAAAGGCAGTTCCTGGCTAGAATGTCCCTACACGGTAAGTCTCTCAACCTGTCCTCTCTGGGGTCGTCATTGCTCAGGCAAAATCGCGAGGGCAAATAGAACACATTAATTTAAGGGGGCTTACTGCGATGGAGGCGGCAGGTCCAATCCTCGTCCGCAGCAGAGGGGATCTCGTTCCAACAGGAGTCTCCAGGTGAAACGTCCCACACACGTAAACATTGTCACTGTACTTTAAATTACGCCTCGGCCTTGTCTGCCGTAACATCTAGAACACGCATTTGCGAATTAAATTCCCGACGCCATATTGCGTCGCGGATGACTCGGGCCACAAAAGTGCCCTGCGGAGAGAATTTCTCCTTAACAAAACAATCGACTGTTCGCGGAGCGCTCTGCCTAGGAAGTGTGTGGAGAGTCGGTGGCTTCGCCGACCGTTGCTCGCATTTGGCTCCACTAGCGCGCGCGGCGCGCTTGCGGCGAAAGAGCGAAACTGTAGTCTGTGCAGTGGCGTGGGTGAATAATTAGTAGGGGCTTATTTGTGCATCGTAACACCTCCCCCCGCGCTCGGAAAAAAAGCGACGTGGCAATGGAGCAATAGGGCAAAAACCCTCTACGTTACCCACGGGAGTTGAAGGAGAGATTGTAGACCAGAGGGAGAGCTGACTAACAACTAAAAACTAGCTTATGCCATGGGCTAGGTACAATGTTGGTCAGGGTAGGGAGGGGGTACATAAAATATGAGGAACAGGCCGTTATCACAAGGAGGGGTGAAACAACATACATATTTATGCAATTGAAAGAACAAAAACAAGGTTATGAAAATGTGAAACAAAGACAAAAATGTGAAAATGCGAAAACAAGGACAAAAATTATGAAAATGTGACTCTAGGGTTTCATTGGTCTGGAAGCTAAATTTGCGGTGCGTAGATTTGTTTTTTTGTTTCGATGGTTTGCGGAAAGTTTCGAAGAATTGCGAAGAAAACGAGGGTTCACAGACTCTAAAGATTACCTTATCACTGTAACCTGGCCCATTTGAGATAACACTCAAGAGTACACTAGGGTCTTGTGAAAACACTTGTTTCGTTGAAGACGTCGAAGGTTGCGGAGTGGAGACTGTGGTTGCAGTGCGGAGGACTATGGTTACAGAGGTCATTGAGGAGAAGAAACCAGGGTCTGCAGACATGCCAGTACGAATCCTAATGTGCCAATATGGTAAGCACGGATCGTGTATAATGGTTATCGAAGCATAATGTAGCTCGGGATAACTTGTGAGGGTGCGCATTCAGCGAATACTGTAGAGTCAAGGTATTAATGGTTTACACATGACATTGTGTGCGTCACTGCGTGACAGAGCAAGAGACGACAAAACTGGCTTGGTAGCGAGAGCAGGAACAAAACCCAGGGGCTAGCGTGCCCAAAGGTAGTCCAGAGTGTCATTGTATAGTGGGACAACTCGGCTCGCAATGGTGCAACCAGACAACATACATAAGGCGGTATGGTCTGTGCTTTCAGGAACAAATATGTAGAAAGTGGCGGCGGGGGACCTCCGTAACCACAGCGAAGGCTGCCAGGAAGTGAAGCTCAGCTCGGCTGCCGATGGGGACATCCTTCTGGGCTTCTTTTTTAAATCCGGGAGAAATTATTATTAAAAGAGCAAGATTCTTGACATTTACCTGCCTAGAGACCAATGGACAAAAAGGGTTTGGAGAGAAACAAAATGTGTTCAGAAAAAAGAAACGAGGTTTTTGACGATTGCAGACCCAGAGAGAACGGTAGAGAGTGAGAGATTCCTAACTAGTTTACAATGACATGTTCCGAATGTTATCCTTTGCTAGGATAACCTAGCGTTTGCCGAGAGACAAAAACTTGGATGAAAAACAACCGGCCTTTCTTGGCCTATGTTAACATAAGATGGTAACATTTTTGTAGAATTTCAAAGAACAAGGCAAAAAGTCGTGAACAAGTCACGGCAAAGCAGAGAAACTGATTCATGAATAGAGGTTGTCAAAGAGACAGACGATACGCCAAGTGCATACCGTACTTATCCACATTCATGAATGTGCTTCTATACGACAATGATGAGGATGATGAGACATACGTAGAGAGTGAGGGAGAAAGCCCGTTGATAACCGGCCTGTTACCGATTCGAACTCCAAGTGAGGTCGAAATATTGTCAACAACAGATTTTCCACTTCATAACATATACCTGAGAACATGGGGATGGGGAAAGGAAAAGGACAGGAGTTGAGTGACGAAACCTGCTAGAGACTGGACTAATTTCCAATTCAAACTCCATGTGAGAATGAAACATAATCAACCAGCAGATTTCCTAACTCTTTACATTAACCAAAATGGATATATTAAAAAAGTGAGATGAGCATGAACATGAGAATAGACGAAATACCAAAAGGCTAGTCTTTCGCGTGTATGACGAAAGATTAGGGGTCACTTAAAACTTCTCCTTGATTGTGAGAAAAGATAGACCCTCGCTCCAATTTCACAATCCTGGGATTTCTTTTATTCGCTTCCCAGCCGACGAGTTTGGTGGTTTTGTGCCCATTCGATTAACTCCCATGGCACTATGCCCCATAGCTGACAGTGAAGCTGACAAGCTAGTCCTTTTAAGATAGTAGATATTCCTGGGCTTCTTTCCTTTAGAGAAAGAAGTGGCAAAACAGGAAGTCCACGGGCATTGTCGTTGAACAATTGCAAAAAGGTTGTGGACTATTTTTTTTTAGTACGCACAAAAGGGTTGATATTATTTCGTTCGCACGAATCATGGTGAGTATTGTAACGTCTTCACGTTTGGTGCACAAATTATATAAGTACACAATTATAAACAAACAAGGCGGTTCTCATGTCAAATTTAATGACACACGACCAAAAGGGGCGGTACTCATGTCCAATTAAAGACACACGACCAACTCAATAACAAGAGCATAAGTGATTATAACGAACTTCTCGTATCATGGTGGATATTTTAAGGATCTCTCCTATGATGGTGGATATTGTGAGGATCTCTCCTGTGGTGGTGGGTGCATTTAAATAAAACACAATAAATGATAACAGTATTTGTTTAAACACTGCTCTTAAAAATTTGTTAGATAGACTAACTCCGTAGCCCAAAAGGCGTACGATAGAATAACAGAGAAAATATACGATATAACGTTACTTCACATGTCAACAAGGTGCAGGGCGATGGCAGAGTAAAATTCTGCTTACACCAAGCAAAACAAGACAGACCTATAGTGGTTTTACATACTGTCGGAGGTAGCAATCTTCATTGAGAAGAACAAAAGGGACCAATTGAGGTTTTACATGCCTTCTGTATAGCTACAAGTGAACCGTGTGATTTGCGATTTTTGGGTCGCAAACACTTTGTTTAAGTGGCAGAACATTGGATGCCTGAAGTTGTAGAACGATGATCAGACCACACGTTGCTGATTTACGTAATGTTACAACTATTTGCGTTCGGGAACCAGGATGACCATGAGGTTTTCTTAACCTGTCCCCTAGGACTGAAACGTGTAATACAAGACATACGTGACGTGACAGTAAGGATTTCGCTAAGACACAAAAGACCGGATTGTTCGGTTTTACATACTTTGGTCGAAACGAGTAAGAATAGATTTGTTTATGCAAATCTACAGACCCTTTCTTGGTTTTTTTTTTTTTTTTTAATATATGCAATTTCCAAAATAGATGTGTCAAAATCCAATTTCGGGTAAAAATGAGCACGGGTAGGACGCCATCAATTTTTTAAAGAAAAAAGATTGAAAAACTATATGTACATTAGGGGTGACTGAGTAAGTGACCACACTTTTATACTTGAGACCAATGTTGGGTTTTACATACTCAAGATAAACCAAAAACAAGAAAACAGCAATATTTTACCAGGGTAGGTAGAATGGTAGGTTGCAGGAATAATTAACTGGTTCCGAGTCGGGATTTAACACTTTGGAATTTACAAAATCCGATTCCTAGGAACGACCGCCGAAGGGCAATTGTTAATTATTTTAACCTTTACGAGAAAAAAATTGGAAACGGTAAAGAACAGGGGCAATAACAGGCTTGAGTTGGGGTTTTTACACTCTGGATTTACAAAACCCGAACAAACAGAAACCTACGCCGTTGACCGATGTTGATTGCCTTGCAATTATAACGAGAAGCGTGACATTGTTTCCATCACGACATGTTGATAACAAAACAAAAAAAACAAAAAAATTACATGGCATGAAATGACGGAGCAAAACAGGCCTGCACATTGCGTAGTGTAGGGGATGAGAAACAACAGTTGGGCTCATGACTTCCCAAGCATTATGACTCGGAGGTGCCTCTGTTCAGAGGTGATCAGTCTCGGAACAGGTGAAAAAAGGAAAAAACAAAAACACAGCACAATGTCGTGAAAGAAAGAAAGTTAGAGCAAAAACAACATATGAAAATGCATTTAAAAAGGTTTTTTTTAAGAATATATATATATCGTTTTGTCAACGAAAGAGTGGACATGTAATTAACACTTTACACGTCTAATATATGCATATTTATTTATTTACAAACAATGTCAAGAGATCGCTCGGAAGCTGACTCGAGACCTGCCTCACGCTTGAGGACTTGTGCCACAACTCCATGACTCGGGGTGTAACTCTTGTAAGGTATGCACGCTGCGAGGGAGGTAGTGATACTTATTGAATTAATTTGTGGTTCCGTCGATAGTGGGAGTGATGTCGGTTATCTCCTCACTTCCGGACTTTACGATGTCTTTAATATGGTAATTACTGACATGTTTGCCAGAGGTGTCGGACAAAGAGTAGACTAAGTCCGATATTTTCTTTACGACCTTAGCCTTGACAAAACGGGGGGCCAATTTAGCAGAGAAGTACAGAGCTCCTTGGGAGAGGGTATTATTCCTTCTCCAGACGACATCGCCTACGTTAAAGGTGACATGTTTTCTGCGTAAGTTATATCTGTCCGCACTCTTTTGGTGGGCCAGCAGTAGAGCATCAGTAACCTCACTGTAAATGGCTGATAATTCCTCCAAACGGTGGGCATAATCGGAGGTGGGATTATTTGTGGGGGTGGTGGACGTAGGAAAACTTGTGTCCCAATGTAGTGAACCATGGACAACCTGTTCCATGCCGTGTTTTAGAAAAAAAGGGGTGTAACCGGTGGTTAGGTTAACCGTGTTGTTCATGGCGGCTTGGATTTTATCCAAGTTTTTGCACCAAGTACGTTGGTCCTTGTCAACCAAAATGGCCAAAGCTGTATTGATGGTTTGATTGTACCGTTCAACGGTGTTATTTTGGGGGGTGTACAAGGTATTGTAATAGATATCCTTGATCCCATATTTGGCAAGGAAGTCTTTGAATTCTTGGGCTATGAACTGTTTTCCATTGTCAACTATCACCGTTCTGGATGTCCCATATGGTATGAAGATATGTTTCTCCAGAAGTTTGACAATGGCGGTAGCGTTGGCTCTTTTTAAAGGGAAGATCCAACAAAATTTAGTGAAAATGTTTACTACGCTGAGTATGTGCATATGTCCGGCATAGCTTCGGGGAAAAGGTCCTATGAGGTCCATAGACAGCGACTGTAGGGGTCTATCAGTGCGTTTGGGTTTGCCCATAAAACCGGCGGGGGATGCCGTACTATGTTTGTAAGCTTTACATGTTTCACATTTAGAAATATAATTGCGAACTTGCTTGTAGAGGCCGGGCCAGTAGTATTTCAAGGAAATCTTTTTATACGTCTTGAAAGTTCCTGGGTGTATGGAGCCGGGGGCGCTGTGGTTGTCGCTAATTATTTGTTCTCTCTTTTCGGAGGGAACAACGAGTTTCCAAGAGTGGTCCTCAAGGATGGATAGAGGGGCTTTACAATTGCGGTATAGTTGTCCTACTTTTATAATAAAATTGGGAAATTTTTGTTGATTATTTTGGCAACCCTCAAAAATTTTGAGGTACCATTCATCCTTTGTGGGTGGTGTAGTTGCAATTGTACCGGTATTTAGAGTGGCTAATTCAATTCTTGAAAGTGCGTCTGGGACAGTGTTGTCCGCACCTTTACGGTGTATGACGTCAAAATTGTATTGCGACAGGCGTGAGGCCCAGCAAGCGAGCCTGCCAGAGGGATTGTTTAGAGAAATTAACCCTTTCAAACTACTGTGGTCGGTGATCACAGTGAATTTACTACCGTCTATGTAGCCGCGGAAATGGTGAACAGATTCCAGTACGGCCAGTAACTCTTTCTCGGTGATACCGTAATTCTTTTCGTGCTTATTTAAGGAGCGGGAAAAGTAAGCCACTGGGTGTTCGCCATCAGGGAATTCTTGTGTCAAAACTCCACCGATTCCAACATTTAAGGCGTCCGTATGGAGGGTGAACGGGAGTGCGAAATCCGGACAGTTTAGGACGGGAGCTATCTGAAGAGCGTTTTTTAAGGTTATAAAAGCTTCTTCAGTTTCATCAGACCAACAAAAGTTTCTGACGCCTTTTCGGGTGCCGGTAATTTTGTTGAGGGGTGCCGAGATTGTGGAGAAGTCTTTAATGAATCTCCTGTAGTAACCTGTGAGCCCAAGGAAAGCTTTGACTTCTTTCGCGTTTTTGGGACGAGGGAAATTTGCCATGGCTTCCATTGTGGTGTTGTTTAAAACCGTGCTCCTTGGAGAAGAGAAGAAAGAAAAAAAATTTTTTTCCGAAATTTCCCAAGTCCAGGAATTTTCAAATTTTTGGCCAGGGGTTCCCCTAGGGAAACAAGAAATTTAATTTTTGTAGTGCACTTTTGTTCACTTGTCACTAACTGTACTGAAAACTGGGAACACTTCCAAAATGGCACTTCCCAATAAAATGAAAAAAGAACACTAATTTTCCGAGGAGAAAATCACTTAAATGCGGCTATTATTTGAGCACACCACTAGTTTATTTCATTTAGACAACACTTTTTTAATGAAGCACTGTTATTTGGCGTTTGATAATCACAACTGTCACTTTGACGTTTGATAATCACAACTGTCACCTTGACGTTTGATGATCACTTATTTTGTAGAAAACAGAAAAAAGAACTTAATGTACCTGTATAAGCACTGGGAAAAAGGTAAGTTATTAATTAGACAGCATTATGGATTTATGAAAGAGGCAACTTGAAATTGCTTGGGTCAATTGAGTGATGTACTGGAAGGTTCCCGCTAGAGGCTACCTTTGTTATATAACATAGGAACTCCTTTTTGCTGCGTCCACGAATGATGTGTACAGACGATGTGCTTATAGAGGCACTATTGTTGTATTCCGTAATTATTTTAGTTGCGAAAACAGACAAAACAAGAATTTCCAAGCAATACATACGAGAATGTTTGATTCATATCTCTGCGTATCAGTGATTTACAAGTTCTACCGCAGGGCGGCAGTAACACACCAACTGCGCACGAATTCTGCGCACAGGGCAATTATGCTCCAAACGGCTAGCTTCCGCCGTGTGTAAAAAAACGTTGGAGATTTCGCGCGCACGCAATGCTTCTGGAATGTTTGAAAATGGCGGGGGGCGCAAATTATGATGCAATGTTGATACAATTTTCGACAGGGGTTTTTATGAATTTTGTAGCTTCCGCACGTAATAGGTACAATATTTTGAACCGTAATAGTTAGTATTACAGAATAACAAAATTTACAATAATAGAATATCGATGGATATTCCGTAAGTACATGCTAGAAGCCACAAAATTTGCCATTAAAGAGATTTCTTATAGCTCGAGAATCTTGCTCGAGGTCATCACAGTGCCAGTTAGGGTAAAAAATCCAAAAAAAGCCTCCACGTTATAGCGTCAGTGCTAACACAACGTGGGGGAAAAGATGGGGAGAAAAAAAATGCCCCAGAGTTGGCGCGCCAGTGCTAACAACCTGGCAGCGGCTACATGGTGTCAGAGTTGCGCTCGGGGACTACGCCCCGTATAGGAACCAGAACCTCGCTGGGCCCGGGTGCCACCAGGAGGGCGGCACCACAGGGCGGGCTCCGACCTACCTTGCAGGCGGCTAGCTCGAACCCTTCGAGAATTTGTCCATTGGAGGGGACCCACCACTTTCCCACGGCTGTGTGAGGAAACTGATTGTTTAACCTCCTTAGCCGCACACGTCAGGACTCTAATTTTTTGTAAAAAGGAAGCTACATTTATTTTGAAACGAATCTAGACCCTCCAATGTCCCTGCATGCATGATTGTTAGTAAAAAAAGTAAAATGTATGCATACTTACATTTGCAGTAATTAAAAAGATAAAAATAGTTCGCCTGTTGGTTCAGCATCTAGTTGAGTAAAATAATAAATAAAAAGAAAAACATTTAAAACCAAAGAAAATATATAAAAAGAAAGATATTGGGGGCAGTTTGTCCCACTATCACGGGGCAGTCCCGGCGAGAATGAGCGGGCGAGCGGCCTGGTCGCAACGTGCCCAAACGCCCGCGTCCCTTAGCCAGTTTCCCAAAAGTACCCTTGAAGAAGTGTTTGTGGAGGGGGGGGGGGGGGGGAGATACTCCCAAAGACCCTGGGGAATGATGTGAGCCTCGGGTCACCGGAGGCAGGACGGAAGGGAACCGGGCTCGCGCAAACATTCCTCAAGCTCGCTCATGACGCCGGGGGAGGCACGGGCGTTAGTGAGACGGCCCTACCAGAATTCTGCCACCTGACTGGATGCAGGGACCGGGTCTATCCACCCCCATGGTGGGGAGTTGGACAATACAGTACAATGGAGTTCAGTACATCAACCTAGTCACAATTCAAGAAGTTAGTAACATAATAAAACCAAATAAGACAGGTAAAAAGGCGTGATCAACAAAAAATTGAAGCAACAAAATAGAGAAAAAAGAAAAAAAAATAATATGAAGATTACGTAGCAGTAAAGAGCAAAAAAATAATAATGTATAACAGTAGTTATAAATAAAAACAGAATAATAAATACAGTGTAGTCATACCACCAAACAAGAAATGTAAAAACAAGAGTATAACAGAAATATAAAGCAATCGAGCATAGGCAATAATAAAATTGAGACGGAGGAGTAACCATGGAGAGACAAGAGCAATACGTTTGGCACCTGAAACAAAGATGATTTTAATCTAAGTCAGCAACTCTAAGCACAGGCCATCTCTCCACCCAAGACTTTACAAACTTTTTAAAGCATTCAAAATTATCTCTGTTCGACACCAGATCGGCATTCCATGCCGGTCTTGTAATCCCTCTCAAACCATCCAACATTTCCTCTCTGGCATCCTTCATCAACTCGCAGTGCCACAGAATGTGCTCGGCTGTCTGGTTAGTGTCACCACATGCGCAGTTCGGATGAGGAGACAGTGCCAGACTATGTAGTCGTCCCCTGAACTCCCCATGACCGGACACCAATTGCGTCATGTAGTGATCCAGTTTTATGTGCGCCCCTTCCATTCTGCTTTTAACTGAGGGGAAGAAAGAGAAAGTCAATCTACCCTTCGTCGACCTATCCCATCGCTCTTGCCATACACTCAGCGTTCTATCTCGCATAGCTTTCAATAAGCCAGGGAGGGATACCGCTCCGCCTGGTGCCAGTTCGACTCCCAGGTGGACAGCAACCCTACCTCTCGTCAATGCCTTTTTTGTCAAAACTTCCCTAATTTCCAAGTCAATCGGCAGTGTACCGGCCAGAACCGGCAATGCATCGTTAGCCACAGTCCTATATGCGCCCGAGAGCGCCAACAGGGGAGTCCGTTGGCCCCGCTTGAGGGCCAAGTGGATCAATGCATTATCTAGCCGGTGCTCCCATACAGCGGCGGCATACGAGACTTGCCCCACGTACACACACTTATATAGGAGGCGAAGTGCCGGAGTCCGCAATCCCCACTCAGCTGTTGAGAGCCTTCTCAATTTCAAGAAAAGAGCCTGGGCCCTGCTAGAAACGCTCTTTACGTGCGCTAGGAACGAAGAAGATCTATCTAAGATGACGCCTAAATACCTGGTGTTTTCAACAAAACGAATAGTGGAGCCTCCCATTCTGATGGAATGGTTTCTGGTACGACTGAGCATACCCTTCATCAAGAGTCCCACAGTCTTATGGGGAGCGAAGTTCAGCCTGTTTCTCTTACCCCATTCAAGAATTTCACGCAGACATTCTTCTGCTTTGCTCTCCACTTCCTTTCTGCTGTCCCCTGAGACCAAAACAAACTTATCATCAGCGTAGTCAACCGATATGCATCCTTCAGGCAAGGGTAACCTAGAGGAGTCGTCAAAAAGGATGTTCCACAGGTCCGGTCCGAGGACCGACCCTTGTGGACAGCCCATGTCAACATCACGTACGATGAAAACATCGCCATACATCACAATTACCTTTCTGTTGCGTAAATAATCACTAATAATTTTGAAAAGTAGAGGCGGGCAATTACGACTTTTCAATTTAGTTAAAATCATCGGCCACCACGCATGATCGAAGGCACCCGAGATGTCCAAAAAGATTCCTATTACATACTTCTTGGTGCAAACCCTCACCCATTCAAGCGCATACTTAATGGCGTGCTCCGTGGACTTACCGGGGACGAAGCCAAATTGGCGGTCGCAGGGCGTTGACAAGGTGAGGCGGAGCCTATGTCTGATGATTCTTTCCAGTATTTTACCTAAAATTGGAAGTAGAGTGATGGGCCTGTAGGCCCCGATGTCTGTTCTCGGCTTACCATTCCCCTTTGGTATAATCCGGAGCACGCCTTTCTTCCACTCTGTAGGGAATACCCCCCTTCGCAAGCACGTTTCCAACACTTGATAAAACTCCTCTTTAGCGTGGATCCAAACATGCTTCGCTATTATGCCATTCAATCTGTCAAATCCCGGTGCCTTCTTCGGACCCAAACCCTTAATTATGATTTCAACCTCTGCTCGACTTAACGGTGGTACGCCGTCCCCCTGGGCGAGGTCTCTAGGTGGAAGCCGTGACAGGTTTCTAACCTGTTGATGGTGAACACTTTCCCCAGTAACTGAGTCTAGCGGAACTAACTTGCCCAGAAGTGTCTCAAGAGTGGAGACTATGTCAACACTCTCTACGTTTCCTTCGCTACTACCGAGCATGACGCTCGATAAGTATCGTTCTGATCCTTTTCCCGAGTTTTCAACAGCGCTGTGGATTTCCCACGGGTTGGCGTTACCCACTTCATTTACCCAACTATGCCATGCAGCTCGTTTTGCTGAGAGGACACACGACCGATAGGCACCACGGGAAGCCCTAAAACGGGTCTGAAGGGCAGCAGCTTCTTCAGGTGAGCATTCACCCCGCCTGACGACCACCAGGCTCCTATAGGCATTTTTGTAAGCCCCCTTCAGCAAAGTCAGCTCTTGTGTCCACCACGGCGTCCTAATGACCTTCTTTGGGTTTGATCTGCCCAAAGAAATTTCAGCAGCTGATACCACCGCCGCGTTAAAGAAATTCCCCAAGTTGTCCGGTTCCCTAGCAGCTACGTCTTGAAAACCCCTTAAAGAATGACGGAGCGCATCCCCAAAGCTATCCCAATTCGCCCTAGTGGTTCTGAAGTTCCAAGATGATCTTGGAGCTTCTGTTTTTGCAATTCCCACTGAAAAAGTTATTAATCTATGATCGGAAGCTATCGCACACTCATGAACCGTCCACTTCGATATTTTTGCCGCAACAGATCCAGAGCAAAGAGTGAGATCAATGTTGCTTTCGCCTCCGGTTCCCGAAAATGTTGAAAACGTACTTGGTTCATTGATGATGAACAGACCTTGCGCTGAGATAAGATCTTCGACGGCATAGGATCTTTCCGTCCGATTTTCGCTAAAGTCGAACCAGAGAGGCGAGCGCGCGTTGAAGTCACCTCCAATAATAATGTTTCGGCCTTTTAATTTATGCAAGGCACGCGTGAGGCTCAAAATATGCGGTTCCACTAAATTACCATATTTAAAGTATACAGAGATCACGATGATCTCAGTATCGCCAAATTTAAAGGAAACACAGGTTTGGTATTCGTTCGAAAGCCCCTCGAGAAGGAGGGGGCTGATCAACGAGGTATTAACCAGAACACCCGCCCCCGGGGAACTGCCTACTTCGAGTACCGCCCCTGGACTAATGACACCAGGTGTTTTTCCTTGCCAAACGTATTGCTCCTGAATAAGCAGAATGTCGATCCCAAGGTCAGTCATGACCTGCTGGGCCTCAAGGGTGGCTACCCGAGATCTCTGCAGGTTGACCTGACCTATGGAGAGAGGATTGGCGGCGGCCATAATCGGTCATGCGGACTTGAGCCTCGATCACAGCTCGGTACGCGGGGCAGGCGCGGTCGCCAGTGCAATGTTCGGTTGGTTTCTTGAACTTGGTACAGGTGGCGCAGATTGCGGCCTGTGCTTTCTTGGGGCACTCCTCGAAATCATGGCCGGCTGCGGCGCAGTGGCGGCAAGAAATGAACTCTTGGGTACAAGATTTGCTCACATGGCCGTACATGTGGCATTTGAAGCAACGGGTAGCTCCCAGATAGTCACGAACCCGACAGGCATTCCACCCAAGGTAGCAAAGACCGCTATCAATTAGTACCTTCCGGCAATCTGGGTGGCACGTGACAATCATATTCATAATCCCACCTTCGCGTTTGCCAAATAGGGAGACCCTTCTCATTGTTCTTAAATGATCTTCTCTAGAAAGAGTTGATCTATCAGCGAGGTTGTTAATAAAAATTTCCTCAAATAGAGCAGTATCAGCAGCCGCATCTCCTCTGGGGACGTCGTAAATGACAATCTTGGGTAGCCGCCCCTGTGGGTTAACCATTTTTATTCCTTTGAGGGTGAGTTTTTCCGCCGCCTTCTGAATGTTCTTTACACCCCCCGGGCTATCAGTTTGCAGAAGAAAGCCTCCACCCTTCACCTTGCGTGACCTGACCACTTTGAAACCGTCGGTTTTGGGATCTAGAACAGACGTTAGCACCTTATGGGTCTCCTCAGAGGTTTTGCCTTCAGGAGCTGTGGGGTAAAATAGTATAGTAGGCCTTAGGGGAGGCAACGCACGCTCCTGTCCCTCGAATAGGATAGATCCACTGGGAGGTGCTCCAGCAGCTACGCCCGCATAAGTTTTGGTACTTACCGCTTTTTCAAAAAACTTGAGCCTTAGGGGACGGACGTTTAATAAGCTCATCTATTTTTTCTGTTAATCCCTTCTGTGAGTTTATAATATCGGCAAAGGCACCAGCTCTCGCGTTGGCGGCGGCGCAAGCTATTGCCAGGTTTGATAGCTCCTTACGAATTAAATCAATACTCACCTGCCCAACTAAACGGTCCTCCTTTTTTATTTTATTTTTCATCTCGTATACCTTATCGGCGATCTTTGAAAGAGGGTTCCAAAATGGGGCAAGATAGTCTTCTCGATTGCCGGATCGTAGTCGTCACCTGAAATTAACGGATCCTCAATCCTGCCACGCATGTCACCAGTGCCAGTAGAAGTGATTCCAGTGGTAACGATGTCTGAAGTGGACTTTTGGGCGGCTGAAGTGGATGCTGCTACCTCTTCACGGAGTAAACTGCCATGGATGCTGGTAAATGGTGAAGTGGACCGTCCGGACTCCTTGTGGCCTCTCATACTATCCGTGAGCACACGGTACCTCGGAGAAGGTTCTATGACGATGTTTTAAGTATACTAATAAGTTCATTTTCCGATAGTTCCTTCAGTAATTAAGACTTGATTTGTCTATCAGCCTTAGGGCTGTAGGGCGTAAATAAGACAACAAAGAAATAGATTGGTTAGCAACGTTTGGTGACTTAGAAGGGTGCCCGAGCTCATGGGGTGTGGTTAGTCCAGGTCTTGGCGGCGGATGCAGGTTTTCCAGAAACTTCTATGACGATGTTTTAAGTATACTAGTATGTTCATTTTCCGATAGTTCCTTCAGTTAAGACTTGATTTGACTATCAGCCTTAGTGCTGTAGGGCGTAAATAAGACAACAAAGAAATAGAGTGGTTAGCTTCGTTTGGAGACTTAGAAGGGTGCCCGAGTTCATGGGGTGTGGTTAGTCCAGGTCTAGGCGGCAGATGCTTTTGTTTACCTACTGCATGGTGGGCCGGATCAAGAGAAACTGGCTGAAGGAGACCTTTTACCACTCAAACCGGACTCACTCGACCCATCGCCTTGAGGGATGGATTCATACGTTCATCACATTGACTACAGATTCCCACCAACCCTTTATACCTTTTTTTCTTCCTTCCCCCCTCCTCTCCTTCCTTTCCCTAAAAAGACCCTTCATACTGCGTCTCCAAAGATGACATAGGCCTTGCGTGATTTTATTTTATTCAGGTCCTCCTGTGCTTAAAATTTAACCGATTATTTATTAGTCGATTATCGAAAAAAGCGTTTCAGTCGGCAAACAAACATCACTTACAATGAAGTTCTGTAATAGACTGTGTTACCTGGAATTTCTTAACATTTTAAGTTGCAAGCCATAAAATAAGTTTCGTACAAAACATGCTAAGTATTTAGGTCTAATTACATAATACCCCATATTCTGTGTTCGCTGAATAATTCTCCGAGTCGCTTATCCCTATTTTGATGAAGTGATAATAGCGAAGTTGATTTACGAGTAATTCAAAGTAAAACACTTGGTATGCAAGACGCGCTAGACTTTATGTAAATGTGTTTATCTTTGTTCCACACAACATTATAAAATTTGTTTAATTACCGTCATAACTTTCACGTGAGACTTTTATATACGACGATGTATAAATTAGGCACGGCACCAACTAAAATAATCTTAATATTTAAAAAATATTGTTTTATGATCTGATTGCGAAGAAACTTTGGTGATTAGTTGTTCGCTTGGCCGCGAAGGTTTCTGTATATAATGGTGAGCTCTGGCGTTGTGAATTTATTTGCGTTGTGGTCTACATCTTTCATCCGATTGAAATGTATAATGTATAGTTTGGGTACCGCCGCCCCGGGAGCCTCTTATTGGATAACCAACACCACTGCCATATATCACCCTAAGTGGTTCGCTACGTTTACAGGGGTGCCCGGATTCATCTAGGTCCTGGCGACGGATGTCTTTGCCCACCTAAAGCGTGGCAGGCAGGATCAAGAGAGACTGGTTGAGGGAGACCTTTTGACATCTCCAGCTCACTCTCTTGACCCCTCACATTGCACGGCAGTGGGAGGGATGGTTTCATACGTCCATCACTTTGAACCTCAGATTCCTACCCACCCCTCATACCTTATTCCTTCCCAGAACATCTCCTCTCCTTCCTTTCAATAAAAGGACCCTCCACACAGCTTCCCCAAAGATAAAATAGGCCCTGACGGATGTTTTTTTCCTCTGGGTCTAATGGAGCTAATGAAAATATTACCAAGCGGTGGTTTATATCCATTGCTTAGGGCTATTTGTTGTATAATGTTAATTTTATAATTAAAATTATTCTTACTCAGAAGGACATTTAGTGCGCCCCACGGTCAAATTTGGCAGCCACCTTTGGTCTGGAGCTCCAAAATACCATAAAAAAACCCTTGACTCCATGCAGAAACGGGCGGTCCGTTTGACAGATTCTAACATCTTAACAGACGGACTGCAATCTTTAGAGCATAGGCGTCAGGTGGGAATGCTGTCCTTGTTCTTCTGGTATTACAATGGAAGATGCTCCGAGGAACTAGCGTCATTGATCCCCTCGGCACCGGTGCCTAGTCGGGAAACACGCCAAACACGCGCCCAACATTTGTACACGGTTGATATTAGTCACATGAGAACGGGTCGTTTCTATGAGTCGTTCTTGAGTTCAACGGCTCGGCTGTCGAACGATTTGCCGGCCTCTGTGTTTCCTCCCTCCTACAACACGGATCTCTTCAAGACCCATGTTCACTCCTTCCTTTCCTCAAAAAGACCCTCCACACAGCATCTTCAAAGATGACGTAGGCCCTGAGGGAAATTATTTTCCTCAGGGCCTCCTGTGTGGAGTTAATGTAAAAAAAAAACATTAATGCACAATGTATCAATGAGTTGAAGCAGGCGAGTTTATGGGATAATGGATGAAGTGAAGTAGATGGTGTAATACAGTCTTGTGCGTAGGTTTTCTATAAATATTAAATATTCACCTATTATTATTTAAATTGACATTTAAGTCTAAGAAGTTTAAATTGTAGTTATCATTATGTTCCGACATAAATTTTACATTTTGATGAAGGATTTTAATTAAATTGAGAAAATTGTCGAATTGCTGTTGCTACAGGACCAAATTAATCCCGACTGTTCAAAACTAAATCTCACGTTTTATTACAATGATTAGTTCGAATATGATATAATATCATTTATTTCCAAAGAATTTACATGAGCAGGTCACTTGGATATTCTAAAGGAAATCAAAGAGAAATGAGGGATGAAGTGGCAAGTTGATTTAAAAGTTAGCGATGAATTTTTTGGATTGAAAATATCAAACAGAATTCAGAGTAAGTATTTATGTGTGGAGTGGAATGCTCAAAGAGATGTGAGAAATGTAAGCAAGGGCGAGGGTTGGAATGGCCAAGCAAAAATACTTTGAACTACTACCAACTTCAGCAGAATGTATTGATCCATTGACCCATAACTCTGTGTAGATCAGATCTAAACCGGATCAAATTTTAATACCTAATTGAGATTCAAATTAAATCAACTTTTATCATGACGAGACCAATTTTTTTTTTTAATGTTGTCAATTTGAATTTCCATTTTGTTTCCTTGGATGAATTAATAAAATGGATTCTTGGAAGTGGAAATTCCATTCAATGGTTCCCGACATCCGTTGGAGCTGAAACTTGGCCGATGACTTTTTCATAGGACAATGCATTCTATCAAAAACTTCAATTGTGGTGGCAATCATGCACAAACGTACGGACATACATATATGCAAAACTCTGAAATTGGATTATACTACATCATTTAATTCACCAAATTAATATCGGTTCTATCCAATTGGGATTTGGCTCAGTTGTTGGCGGCGTTGACTCCAGTTCCTTGGGAGGAAGGTTTAATCCTCAGTAAAAACAATTTTTTTACTAAACCTAAAACAGCAGTTTTAGAGCAAGTCTCTGGGACGAAGTTCAATCCTCGGTCAAACCAAAAAAAAAATATTTGAATGGTATTTATGTTGTGATTGTGTAGAGTGGATTAATATGTTTGTGTAAAAAAATGATTGGCGAAGGACCTTGATTTTGTGTTACTATCACTGCTTAAAAATGATAAAAATACATGTTGCATACAAAGGGAAGGACTCACCGGAAAAGGCTAAGAACTTGTAGGCTGGCAATGCACTTGTATGCTTCCTTTCCCATCCAACAGGCACAAAACAGTAATAGGCGTGAGGTTCGTTTATTTTATAATACACGGCGGAGTTGTTTAATGGCGATTGACCGATAGCGGAAGCACAATGCAATATGTTGCGGAGGGAGTTTATTGCAGACTGAGTAAGATTGGCGGGTAGGCAAATAGGGATGGGTACGAAAAGGAACTTGCAACAATATTAATACCAATTCCAAGCAGTGATGGTATGTATGCGTGAAATGTAGGTGTGTGTATGTGTAGGTATATGTATGGGCGTAACCAATAATTTTTCTCTGAAATTGGCAACTTTTTTTATTCTTACAGTAGCTCCAAACAGGAGGCCCTCAGAAAAATATTTTCGATCAGAGACTCTGTCATCATTGGGGATACTGTGTGGAGGGTCTTTTAAAGGAAAGATACGAGAGGAAGTTCTGGGTGTAGGTAGTAGGTAGGTATGAGGGGTGGGTAGAAATCTGGGAGTCAGTAGGTCCAGGAGTGACAGACGTATGAATCCATCCCTCCCACTGCGGTGCTAGGCGATGTTCCAAAAGAGTTGTCTCTCTTAACCAGTCTTCCCCGATCCGGCCTGCCAAGCAGCTGGTGGGCAGACACATCCGCCGTCAAGACCCGAACAAACCTCACCTCACCTGGGCACCCCTGCTAAATCACCAAATGTAGCGAAACACTCGGGGCGATCTATGGCAGAGGTATTGGTTATCTAATAAATGGCAGTACCCATACCCGCCTCCCAATTTGAACCTGCCTACTAACCGGTATAAGAAATGGCGCAACTTGGTCGACAATTGAAAACAGATTTGTTATAGCAAAAAACTTTGTTTTTAACAGGTTAACTTTTTTCCTGTGTGGAAGGATGTTAATGTAAGTATTTGCATACTGCTTATTTACTCCGTATGCATGGACATTATAGGGTTTTGAGTCGTTCAAATAAATGTAGCTTCATTCAATAAAAAAATAGAGTCATAAAGCGTGCGGTGAATGAGGAAACCATACGTTTCCTTATAATGCCGTTGGGAAAGTGGTGGCATCCCCTCCAATGTGTGGAAGACAAAGAATCGCCATGACGTCATGAATTTGTCTGATTTTTATGTATGCAACTGAATTTACTTATCGCGAGATCTAAATATTCAGGCATCTACAAGTTGCAAAAATCTTTTTACACGTTCTACTATTCCTTTATTTTCTTCTACTTCGCAGAATACACTAATTGGGAGTGCACTTGTCCTTGCTTATGAGACTCTTATTAAGTTGGAATTAAGGTAAAAAAAATAGCAAAGGTGTACGGCTAATCTAATGTTTTTATTGCCACCGAGTCTCGTTATAAATTAAAATGGCTTTTGTTCATAACTTGCTGGCCCAGTTTTAAGCTCGCGAGGTGCTCCGATAAGAAATATTTTTACGACGTATGCCTAGGAGCTTCAAATGAAACTTAATGCAACCCTTTTAAAACGGTGATAAAAAAGTGCTTAACAGTGGCTGTAAATATGCTATAAGCTGAATATTTATAATTAAGGAAATACTTAATTAACATTTTTCAGATGGCATCAAGATATAAGGGGTAGAAAAATAATGTATTTAGACAAATGGGATAATATTAAAGTGATTTATGAAACAAATACTCAGGTATTGTCGTGATTTAGTTTTGGGTTATTATGCAGTGTTGCGCTCCCTTCTTATTTAGTCAACGTTGCAGATAGCACTACAATGTTCATCATCAGGGCAGTTGTGTAATCCGGTTATTACATTAACGTTGGTCAAGGAAAGAGGTGGCGCAATAAGGCTATTATGTCGTATAGCGCAACCCAAATATAAAAAATAATATAATGATGAAACCGGTTAATTCTGAAACAATTGAGAAGTTTTTTTTAATTAAATTATTTTGATAATAGACATTTTTAATTATTAACTCTCATTTTTTTTATTTCCTCTTATACACTCATGGAACTTTTACATTTGGTAAATAATATTTTCATTTTTTTACACAAGGGTTAGTAATAAACAATAGGTTTTTACATTACAGTGATTTACAAGTAGATAAATTTGAAGGAAATAAAATGATAACGATGATAAACTAAAATTATCAGAAAAAAATCGTTGACATAAAAACAGGACATTATGCCTAGTCATGCCGAGTCGAGTAGGCACCTACTCTTAAATTGACTACACTCAAAAGTTTGCCACAGGCGAGCTCTTGTTTTCCAATTTAAAAAAAATAAATATATATAGGTCGCTTGTCCTTTCCGATCCTCGAGTTATGTTTTTCGAAGGTGTTTAATAAAAAATATACAATAAACAGTTCACGCGGTAGAAGTGAAACCTTAAAAAAACTAAAGTGGACAAGATTGAGAAGGCTACGAAGCGCCGCACAAAGAGGAGACCGATTATTCTATCTCATTCTTTCGTCGGCCATACCAGTAGATATATATGTTTCTCTATTTTTAGTGTCGCTTTTTCGTTTCATCGAGTTTCAAAACACGACGGTGCAAAAGAATTTTCTACTTCAAATGTAGTAACTTAAAATAAATAAAAAAGTAGAAACTTTCGCTGAAGGTATTCTTTCCACATTTTTATATGAATTTTATGGTGAGGTGACCAAACGATGGAATTATATTCTAATTGGCTACGAACTAACGAAACAAATAAAATTTTCATGACAGGAAGTAAATGAAAGTTTTTAGGTTCTCAGTAAAATTTTATGATATCATACTATTATTCGTTATGTGATTTATGAGGTGTACATTCTAGTTTTTCATCAAATATAAGTTTTAGGGCTTTTATTTTAGTATCTCGAGTTGTATATTTATGGTCTATCGTCTATCGCATAAATGAATCGCATAATTGAATAGTACCTATTGGAGATTAGTAAAAATTATTACTATTCATTAGTAAAAACTCACGTGTGCACATAAAAAAACAATAAAATTTAAACCGAAGTATTTAAATGCTCCTTCTAAAGCTCTAATGTGCTTTCTCAGAATGACCTTTGTTTTACAACAACACAAAACCATAAATTTTGTTAATGAGAATGAACCGCAACGAATTGCCGGGTTTCACATGGGTAACATCACATGAAAATATGTGTTTGAAATCATTTGAAAACAAACACAAATATAGAAATAACTACCAAGCCAAACTACCTACCCACACAGTGGGTGGTTACACGTTGGTGAAATTATACTACCAAAGCAATTTGGGTAAATTCATTTTTTAATAAAAAATATATTGTGGTAGGTAAACGATTATCTATAAAATTATTATTTTTAATTGATAAACTGACGTTTAAGACAAGATTTTCATGCATAGCACATAGAGTAACAATTATTATAAGGGCCCTTAAGGTGATCTTTCACAAAAACGGCGCTATATAAATTAGCCAAAATTATTATTATAAGCAATAATTATCAGCCTGAAACACTCATCTACATTGAAAAAATCTTCCGAGAAAAGATACATGACGCCAACCGGACTTGAACCCGTGTCCTTCTGATTGCCGGTCAGGTGCTCTCACCACCGAGCTATGGCGGCTTATCTAATACTCGCTCCCGTTGGCGTCATGTATCTTTTCTCGGAAGATTTTTTCAATCTAGATGAGTGTTTCAGGCTGATAATTATTGTTTATAATAATTGTTACCTACAAAATTATTATACGATGTGTCGAATTATCGCATATTATTGCAGAAGATAAAAGTGACTGTTATTCCTAACGATCCTCGATCGATGAATCGTTAATAACAAATAACCCAACTATCACTGAAAATATTTAATTTACCCTTGGAATAAATGGATATTTTGTTTTGTCAATTTCAAGTTATTTTTATGTGATTACTAGCTTTTTCCCATGGCTTCGGTCGCATGGTGTAAGGGGGGTTCCCACTCCGCCTCCTCCACCTCCCCCCCCTCTCACCGCCCTCCCTCCCCCCCTCCTCTCTTCACCCATCACCCCTCTCCCGTCTCTCCCTCCTTCCCGCTTTCCATACATTCAGTTTTCAAACCTCGCGTACAACCAATAGCAATTTTTTTATACTAATTTCATAATGCCAAAGCTCACCGGAAGTTTTATAAAAACCTTGTCCTGACAATAACAAACACACAAAAAAAATAATTATTCAATTTGGTGCAGTCGTTTGAAAGTTATGCGCTCAGCAACACATTCAGCGATTCATTTTTATATATAAGATATACACCCACAACGGCATACACGATGTCGGAATACACACAATTTGTATAAATAAACATTATGACATGTATTGATCTCAGATCAGGCATGCATGATTTTTGTATTCATATAAAAAAAGAAAAAAATCGTTCTCCTAAATTTATCACATGCATATTCTATTTTGTGACATGAAAACGTTTTTAATCTTTAGAACTCGGACTAGACTAGAATTTGTTCAAATGCTGACTGCCCCCCTATAATATTTTTTAGGCCCATCAAATGAATAGGGTTGGGCCTCTGGCTTAGATGAACAAAAGGACTTTCTCCGCTGGGCAGGACATGTCGATGATGAAAGAGTGAATGCTTTAAGAAGCCTACAGAGAAGAAGTGTCGGGGGACTAACATTATCTCAGATGGTGTGAAGCAAACACCACCGCATTGGGCATAAAAAAAATGATGTACCTAGAGACCATCAGGGGAGGAGGAATTTCCCAGAAACAAGGTATTGTAGAAAATGTAATGTAAAAAAGGTACCGGAAGAATGACAAAAATCTAAACATCAGCATTTAGTTTACATGAAGAAATTACACGGGTGCAAGAGAGAGTCTAACCTCAACTTAAATTTGAATTTTTTTTTTACATTAGCTCGCTTTTTTACATGAGGCCGTGAGGAAAATAATTTCCCTCAAGGCCAATGTCATCATAGAGGATGCTGTGTGGAGGGTCTTTTTAAGGAAGGGAAGGATAGGAAGTTCTGGGAAGGAAAAAGGTGAGTAGGAATCTGGGGGTTAGTAAGGGACGTATGAATCCATCCCTCCTCTCTCGATCCGGCCCGCCACGCAGCAGGTGGGCAAACACATCCTCCGCCAAGACCTGGATAAATCCCACCCCATGAATCCGGGCACCCCTGATATGTCACCAAACGTAGCGAACCACTTGAGGAGACCTATGGCAGAGGTGTTAAAAAAAACCAATCCATCCTCCTTCGATCCCCTCCACCCTCTATCTTCCCCTCCCTGCCTCTAAACTACATGAAAAACAAACATTTTTCAAACAAATCACACTCCATCTATTGAAAAAAAAAGAAAATTTCATAACGCCAGAACATAGCATTATGTATAGAAACCTTCATACAACACGCACAACAAATCACCAAAGTTTTATCGCAATCAGATGAATGGTATAGGAACGCATGCGAGACAAACAAAGAAACAATCATTTTAACATATAAAGGTTAGAATAGATTTTAACGACGTGTGTAATTTCAGTAAGTGCATATAATTTTCTCCATATCAAATTCCGTCCATGTGTATTCACGCCTGTGTAATTTCGCTCTGATATTTATCAGTTCATTAGATTATTTCCACATGAATCAATATTCGAATTCGTTGGAAGTAATAATTAGTTATCATTCCCATAACATCATAGCATTGTTCTGTACTTAAAATATCAATACAATTCACTGTGGAATAGTTGTTTCTGCATGTACGTGATCTGTTTAATCCCAATGTTTCAATGATATCCAAATGCTTATAGGAAAATGGGCCGTATGAAAATGAGAAGAAAATCAAGAATTAAGAATAGGGCATAAATGATTAAATGAATAATTATGTTTGTGCTTTAATTTTAACCCGGTTTAATCATTAATATAACGATAACAACTTTGTATGTTATATTATTTGAAATGTCGATATGATCCACTCCGAAATAATTATTGGTAAAGCAAGTATCTGGAGTGCTCGATTAAAATCCTGGAATCACGTTGTACGATTGATCTGAAACCTGCTCCAGTCGTGTTCGGATGCTGAACGAGCATTGAAAGCATTTGACATCGTATCTCCCCGATATTTTATACAAACACAAATGAGTGAAGGTACAGGGTGCACCTTTCGATCGGGAAATATTTTATTTATGAGAATGTTGATAATTTCTATATTAGGAACTTAAAGTTTCAGAAATTACTTTTGTGTTCCCCTTCCACCTTCCCCGCCTTCCCTCTGTCCTCTCCCGCTCCCAGTCCTGCCAACCCCTCTCCCTCGTTCCATGTATTCAGTCCCAGTACATTCAGTTTTCAAGCAGCCCGCGTGCCTATTACTATTACTATTAGTATTCTAATTTTACTGTTAATATTACTGTTCTAATTTTTATTCAAATTTTCATTTTCCATTTATTATTAATACTAATTTTTGTATATATTATAAGAACAATCAATCAAATTTGGTACTTAACTTAACGGTACCTACTTAAAATATCTGTAATTCTTGATTCGATTCAAAGTATTATGCGAGTACTTCAAATAAATTCATTAATTTAAAGAGTTTCGAATTTTAATTTTGATTTAACAATCATTGTTTGCAAAATTTCATACTGAAATTTTAACATTTTTTATAGTTTTGCAAGAGTTTTTGTAGTGAATAAAAAACTTTTCAGCTGTATTGTTACGTGGTTATAATAACCGAGAAACTGCGGGAGTTCAAAGAAGATCTTTTGAAAGTTTAAAACATTTCCTATGCTTAATATAGCAATACATAGACTTATCATATACTTTTAAGTATGGTCATTTACACCCAAGCATGCATATATTTATTTTTATATATATGTAGATTGATATCAGCTGATATCATACTATCTTTTCAAGTAATGGAATGTATTAGTGGAGGCTAGAAAAAAAATGCTCACAATGCCCAAATGATTTAAAAAATATCAGAGGCGATAACGGTTTTTATTAATTTTAGAAACAAATAAAGAGTATAAAAACACATAAACAGAGAATAAAAACATTTTTTCAAGCTTTCGAACAATGTTTTACTTAATAGTAATTTTAATTAATTTTGATTAATTAAAATTACTATTAAGTAAAAGTATTTAAATTTAATTTAAACTACTTTTGTGTTCCCCTTTCACCTTCCCCGCCTTCCCTCTGTCCTCTCCCGCTCCCAGTCCCGCCAACCCCTCTCCCTCGTTCCATGTATTCAGTCCCAGTACATTCAGTTTTCAAGCAGCCCGCGTGCCTATTACTATTACTATTAGTATTCGCACCAGATTTAAATGTCCGGGTTAAATTTTCCCCTAAAAAAAAAAAAAAAGGAAAAAAAAGAAGGAAAAACTAAACCCTTTCACACACTTCCCCAAATGATCATCTAGTCAACCCACGCTATGCAATTGCACTATATAAGTATTATAAATACAAAATAATACAAGAACAACATGTCAATCTACTAGAGACCAAATGGGAATATAATTCACCGACTCCAGATATTTTCATATCAGAGGGTTCGGCTCTGTGGCATTTCTAATTGAACCTATAAATCCTACTGATCCCTCAATATAAATATTTAAAAAATCTTTTGTAATCCTACATGTATTTAAAATTACTGATTTTTGCATTTTTATATACAAATTCTTTGACAAATCTAATATGCTTAAATTTTGAATCAGATTCCTAGGTATTATGCCAGTGGCCGAAATAACAAATGGTAATATTTTTATAGTCCGAGAATGCCAAATTCTTTTAATCTCATTTCCTAAATCTGTGTATTTTCTAATTTTTTCAGAAACAGTTTTTTGAATATTACAGGAATTTGGAATAGCTAAATCAATGATATAAGTTATTTTTTTTAATTTTGTCATGTAAAACTATATCAGGTCTATTATGACTAATTGTTCTGTCTGTTAGTATAGTTTTATCATAATATATTTTATAAAATTCATTTTCTATAAATGAATTTGGTTCATATTCATAATATGGTACTACATAACGGCAATCAATCAAGTTATGTTTAATTAACAAACTTTTGGTGGATTATTTTTAAAACCTGATTGTGCCTAAATGTATACTCGGACGGCGCTAATATAGAACATCCCGATATAATATGTTCTATAGTTTCCGGAAAAGCCAAACATTTTCTACATAAATCATCAATTTGATTTATATCTTTGATTATATGCTTCCTATAAGTTTTAGTATTAATGACTCTATCTTGAATGGCAAGCATAAATCCTTCTATTTCTGCGCTCAACTCTCCAATACTCAACCATTTGTTTGACGAAAGTTTGTCAACATACGTTTGGTTGAGATAATTGAAGTGTTTTGCGTGAATAATTTTATTTGACCAGGAATCTAATAATTCCTGGTTAGTATTTATAAGAATGTTGGCATTCTCGTCATATTAATTTAAAGGTGTAATATTTCTATCTGCCTTGCAAATTATTTTGTGCATTTGTGAGCTATTAGCTTTCCTATGGAAAAAATTTCTAAGAATTTCTACCTGATTGTGTTTCAAAGATGTTATTTTGACTACACCTCTACCTCCTAAATTTCTAGGTAAATTAATTCGTTCTATAGCTGAATTTGGATGATGGCAATTAAACTTTGTTAACGTAGTTCTAATTAATCGTTCTAAACTATCTAAATCTGTATTGGACCATTTAATTATGCCAAATGAGTACGTTAGTAGAGGTATTGCCCAAGTATTTATTGCTTTTACTAAACTTTTAGCAGATAGATTGCATTTTAAAATTTAACTGATCCTAGTTTGAAATTTAATCCTAATATCATTTTTAATACTAGTGTGATCTAATCTATTCGATTGCGGGTATCCTAAATATTTATAAACCTCATCCCCTTTCATACTTTTAATTTTGAAATTTCTAAACATTTTACTATTAATATTACTATTCTAATTTTTATTCAAATTTTCATTTTCCATTTATTATAAATATTAATTTTTGTATATATTATAAGAACAATCTAATACATTCCATTAATTAAAGTATTAAAATTTAATTAATTAATTTTTTTTTTTTAATAGTAATTTACTGATTCACTCAGTATCTGTGGTAAAACTGAAAATGTTTTCTCTCATACCTACGTTTGTTTTGACGCTGTGGATTTGTTGGTCGTATCGTCTGAAAATAATTGAGATTCCAATGACGAATGCTTCATCTCGAAATTCGGAAATATGTCATTTGATTTGACTTTCAGAAAAATATACAACGTAAAAAATGATTAAACATGAGAAGTCATAATTCATCGTGTATTTGCAGGTTTTATGGGAACTACGGAAGCAAAAATCGGTTGGTTTTTGATTGAGGTGAAAAGTTTAAAAAATTCGAATCGCGGCACAAGTTGTACGTCACCAAATAATATTTGGTGGTTTTAAGATAACTGCTAATGATACTATCAGATACTAGCTGATAATTATTTTTTATTATTATTATTAAGTTAAAAGAAACATAATATTTCGCTTTCTTAACGCAAATACAGAGCTTATATAGAACAGTAGTAAGAAGTAATATTTTTAATTTTGTTCCAACATTTTGAGTTTAAATAGTTTTTTTTAAATGTTTTTATATTATTTTCCGTTTTTAGGTTATCTGGAAGGAGATTATATAATATATGAACTCCCTCGTGACCAATACTTCTCTTGCCACTTTCAGTCTTGACAGTATTTGTGTACAATTTATTGTGTTGTCTAGTATAATGTTCGTGTACTTGTGATGTTTTTATAAATGTTGTGTTTGTGTGTACAAGTCCATTTTGTATTTTGTAGATTAAAAAACATATGTTATATTCGTACAATGTTCTTATTTTCAAAAGGTTCATTTCCTGGTATAGTTTTTTTGTGGGAGTGTCTGGGTTATAGTTGAAGAGTTTTTTAATAAATTTGTTCTGTATTATTTGTAAGTCGTTTAAGTACGCAATGTAAGTGTTTCCCCATATTTCTATTAAATAATTTAGGTGGGACTGGATTAAGCTAAAGTCTAAGCCCCTCTTTACCTGTGTTGGTAGAAGATGAGCAATTCTACCAAATACACCAATTAAGGGGATGATTTTCGTTTTTAGTTTTCCTACGTGGTGTTTAAATGTTAAATGTTTATCAATATATAAGCCCAGGTATTTTTCGCTATCTAGTCTATGTAGGTCTCTTTAACACAATACAGTTAATAAGTTTGTAAGTCTCTATAATAACAGATACTTAGGTATTTTACAAAAAATACCTTAGTATCTGTTAATCATTTGACGTTTTTTTGGATTTTCTAGTGAAGCAGACAAAAGAGTATACCTATTAAAAGAGTTTCACTTTTCCACTTCCTTGTCTAATTGTTTTTCTTCGCAGATATCCACACTTTATTTTTTTAATAAATGAACTGAGTGAAGTTCAAGTCTCCATAGTTCTTTTCTACTAGTTTCTTTGTAGTATGGCGTAGTGCAGCGGTAAGGCTCTTGACTCTCACTCCGAAGGTTGCGGGATCGATTCCCGGCGTGGCAAATAAATTTTATTTGGTTAATTTGTGTTATTCACAATTTATTAGTAGAAAATGAAGTCGCTCAAAATGTATGTGCGCATAGATATTTTAAACTACGCAACGGATTTTCATGCGGTTTTCACCAATAGATAGAGTGATTTGAGAAGAAGTTTTATGTATAATACAAGCTTATTATAGTACAGCGGGCAGCGGGCAGCGGGCAGCGGGCAGCGGGCAGCTGGCAAGCGGGTGGTGTAGATTTTATAAACGTTGGTTAATGGCGTTGTGTTTCGTTAACCACAGCAACGTGTGGCCGGGTCTGCTAGTTTAAAATAATATATAGTATATTTGCGGCACGTTCCGTAGTGGAAGATACTCTCAGTATCGCCCTGGTGTAAGACCACCATTCAGAATTGAAACATTGCTTGAAATGACTTTGGTGACCAGATCTGAATAGCCAGGTACTTCCCCACCTTCCTCTTCCCTATCTCCTTCCCCTCCCCACTACCTTCAGCCTCACAACATACCCCAATTGGGGATGCCATAGTCCCACTGGCTCCAGACGGGACCAGTTGGGATTCTTGTGCGGTATTCGCGTAAAAAAAAAATTTATGGTGAAAAGTGCCCGAAAAACTGAAAATGACTGCATTTACCGACAAACTACACCAAATCTTTGTAATTTACATGATGAGTTCACCTATCAAGATTTTTCGCTGTTCCCGCGCAAGTTTTTCTGCTTTTATACTAAGCATAAGCATAAAGGTTAAATCAAGTCTTAATAATTGATTTGAGAATAGTGTCTCCCTGAGAATTCCCTGACACAATTGCTAATAAGTTTGCTGACTATTTTCATTCCGTTTATAGTCAAGTAACCCCGAAACTTGAAACCAATTTCCCAACAGCATCACCCTGGAACGTTGGAGATATCTCACTCGGATTGACCAACATCCAGGAAATAGAAGCCTGTATCCGGAATATGCGACCTGATAAGGCTACTGGTCCGGACAGTATTCCTCCTTCGATAATTATAAAAATCGCTCCAAATATCAGTGTATCCCTTGCTTACATATTTAATCTCTGCATCATGTCATCCACGTTTCCACAGTGTTGGAAATTAACGAGGGTCAGCCCTATTCACAAAACCGATGAAAAGACTGATGTCAGAAATTATAGACCAGTTGCAGTACTGTCAACAATTCCAAAAATTTTTGAAATGATTATTTGTGATAAAATCAGTCCGCAAATCGCGCCTTTCTTAAGAGAAAATCAACATGGCTTCTTACCGAGGAAATCAACGGTAACCAACTTACTCTATTTTTCTCGACGGGTAGCAAAAGGCCTAGACTGTAGGCATCAGACGGACGTAATCTACACGGATTTCGCAAAGGCATTTGACCGAGTAGATCACGACGTTCTATTAAGAAAGATGCACAAAATAGGTTTTAATCAACCCTTACTGATATTTTTTGCGTCATATTTAAAAGATAGAAGCCAGTATGTAAATGTAAATGGATACGACTCACATAAGTTCGTAGCTCTGTCAGGAATTCCTCAAGGATCGAATCTAGGTCCCATGTTATTCCTTATTCTAATAGATGACATTCAGGACTGCATACGTTATAGCTCATGTCTCCTATTCGCGGATGACATGAAACTGATGATGGAAATCGAATCAGAGGACGATTATTCCAAACTGCAGGCAGATCTCGATTCAATCATGAAATGGTCGTTAGAAAATAAACTTAATTTCAATATAAAAAAAATGCGTCGTTATGACTTATAGTCGTTCACAAAATCCGTTATTATACCCGTATAGAATGAATGGAGAAGTACTAACACGCGTAAATATCATCAAGGATCTTGGGGTGACCTTTGATCCCAGGCTGATATTTTCAAATCATATAGTGCAGCTTACTTCGGCTTGCTCCAAAATGCTTGGTTTTGTAATTAGAACTTGCAAACAATTCAGTAACATAGAAGCAATGACCGCCATGTTCAACGGAGTGGTCAGAAGCAAGCTGGAGTACGCTAGTACTGTATGGATACCTTATCAAATTAAATATATAAATATGATTGAACAAATTCAAAAAAAATTCCTAAGGTATGTTTACATGCGACCATACGGAATATATCCGAAATTCATGCATCACGTGGAATTGCTAAAGGAGACAAATTATCAAAGCCTGGAGACCAGGCGTAATGCCGGACTCATGGTATTCGAATTAAAGTTAATAAAAAACCTTATTGATTGTCCGTATCTACTGTCATGCTGTGGCTTATTTGTTCCTGACAAATACTGTCGAAATCGTAGCCACGACCTATTCTACATACCGCAGGGTCGGACAGATGTCATGGCTCAACACAGCATGACAAGAGGTATGACATTGCTTAATGCCCTACCAGCGGATATAGATGTGTTTGATATCACCATACCATCTTTTAAAAAGAATATATACATGTATTGTTAGTTGTTAAAATTAAAATTGTACCATAATTGGACTAACCTGTCTGTTGTACAATAAAAAAAAAAAATAAATAAATAAATAAAAAAAAATTTAAGAATAATTTATTTGGATAGTATGTCACCAAACCTTTTAGATTTGTTTTTACCCCTGTCACTTATCAAAATCAACTGGAAAATGGGTTTTTATTTTCCTTTTAGGGAAATTTTTCTCAATTAAAGTTTATTCTAAAAATCTGAACCTTTTCATAGGACGGCAATTCCGAACATCTTCTGTAAATTCAATTAAAAAAGTATATTAAGTATATTTTATAAAAAAAAAAATAAGTTTTTGTTTGTTATACTAGCTTTTTGAAGCACACCATTGGAAAAACAATGTAGATATATAGCACTACCTAAATAATTATAAATAATATTATGTTTTAAATAGGTAGGGTTGAGTAGGTTTCAGGCAGTTACCGTAGTATTGAAAAAATGTGAATAAGAAAGTCCAAATAATCTTTAATGAACGACTAAAACGGCCACCATCTTGAAACAGAAACAGAACGTATAACGAAATTTGCAAGATGCAAAACGGTCAAGTTGAAACACATTTCGCTTTTCTCAGACAACTAAATAGAATTTCACGGAGCACACAGTAAAAAGATAAAAAGTGATTAAACAAAATAACATCCCACTATAATATTATAAAGACGAAAGTTTGTATGGATGAATGGATGTATGGGTTGTATGTTTGTTACTTTTTCACGCTAAAAATACTGAATGGACTTAAAAAATTCTTTCACTAATAGAAAGCTACATTATTTGCGAGTAATACAAGCTGTATACTGTATACGAGTATATTGGTAAGCTCTGGAGTTATGAATAAGCTCTGGCGTTATGAAATTATTTATTATACTTTTATTGTCCAGACGAAAGGCAAAGCGTTGCTTGGTAATGTGGCGACACATCATTATAAATTTCGCCACCAAAAGAGGAATCAAGAAACATCTCCTAATATCCGCGCCCATCGGCAAACCTACTTGCCTAGGTACCTTCGTACCTATACTGGCCGCGATGTACATTCTCGCCTCCCGTGCCAGCCAGCCCGACGATAATAATACCGCCCCGCCTAGAAAGGTCTCGAGACAGCACCGTACAATATCTGTACGGCGCCGAATATTCTCGAAGTGGCTCGTTTTACCTACCGCGAGGTAGTTACTCTACCGCGGCTATATAAGCAGCCGATCGCTCGCCCGCTGCAGTTCAGTCCAGTTCAGTCTCACATTAATCGTCGGTCAACATCTCAACATGTAATAAGTGCTCCTGCATGGTATCGCTACGCTCCAGGGCAGCTTCCTCGAGGTCCATCACCACGTCTCAGCTACAAGGCCCATCGTGTCTTCAGCTCCTGAGAACAGCTACATCCCGCGACTTATAAGGTTTGACGCCACCTTCAGCCAAGGGATCAGCTCACCACTTCATGGCACCCCGAAGCCCACCGTGCTTCGCTGCCATGGAAACACGCTCCGCCTCGCCAGGACTACCTGCTGGTGGCTCAGCTCACCGAGCCACACACCGTTCATCTCCACTCGCTGACCTTCACCACACCATCTCCATCACATCCGAACGCCTGCAGCATCATCTACGGCACTCCGCATTACATCATGTTACCGCTTCACCGACCATCCGCTACGTAGCCGAATAAACGACTGACTCACCACTTCGACATGACGACTTTCATTTCTGTCTCCCGCTCCCTCAGTAACAACTATAAGTAATTATTTGTCGTGCGCTGTCATTTTTTATTTGTTTTGATTACTATGGAGGTTCCTTTGATAGTTAAAATTATACTAATCTCTACTTATATTATCAATGCGAAAGTGCGTGTGTTTGATTGTTACGCTTTAATATTTGGCACGCGAGCTGTTAAAAATGAATGTTACGGGTATGGAAGGGTGGTGAGGGAGGGGAAGGGGGGGGGGGAATGGAGTGGCGAGGGGGAAGGGGGAGATGCGGGATTGTTGAAGGGTGAGGAGGGGGGGGAGAGGTGGGAAAGGAGCAGGAGAGAGGGATGGGGGGGGGGGAGTGGGAACCCCCCGAATACTATGCGAGCGAAGCCGGGGGCAAAAGGTAGTACATAATAACATGCAAATATGCTTTCTGTTCTATTGAAATAAACGACGAATTTAGAATACTTGAAAAATTTTAATTTTATTTAAAATCTACAATTCATAAATATGTAGGACTGCATTTAGCATATTGCAAGTTGCACAAAACTCTGTTCACAATTTATTCTAATAAACTATCATTATTTCCTAATGCGCGGAGCTCAGTTCTTAACTTCAAGGAACTCAGCAGCAATTATTTTTATTTATGCTTAATGTACTATGAACAAAATACATAATTAAATACTTCCACCGTACACGAGCATATACTTCATGGACGGGAAGGGAGTCGTAAGTCAGAAAATTACCAAAATGATTCAAGTATACTGTAAGGGTTTATCTCCGTCATTATCCTGATTCCTACCCACATCTGGTCCCTACCTACATTTGTGAAGTCACAAGTTCAGTGCCTTGCCAGTCTTCAAAGTAAAAACAGTGTTCTATGATCAATTTCTTGAGTTCCGTGAGTTCAAATTCACATTTAGGGTACCAATCGTTGTATTGAGCTTATACCCGAAAAGTGACTTAGGTCGAGTGTTTTTTTTTGACTCCCCAAAAACATATGCATTTAAAAAAATAAATTGAATGAATAAAATATATTCATTTAAATATAATTTAAATTAATAAATAAATTTTCAAAGTGAATTTGCGAATATTGAAGAAATAAACATAAACATTTTTAAATACATATTTCCATAGTTTAAACATGTGCAATAAATTAGACAGAAAATTTTCCAAAACAAATGATTTTATAAAAAAGATATTTAGTTTCTAAAATGAAAGTTCACTTCAAAAATTAAAATAGGTAAAAATGCTTCAATTTTGCAATAAAATTGAAGTAAATGGAATATTTGTTAACGTATCCTTAAAATAAAACCTGCTTTGGAAAGGTGGAAAGCTTTCATATTTTTATTAGCAGAAATAACGATAATTTTTAAAATACAACATTTTTTAATGCAAAATTTAAAAAAAACTCAACTTTTTTAACAAAAATTACTGATGATGAAAAAAAAAACATAAATATTTTATTAGACAATTGAATCATAAACGTTATTTACGCTCACTTTTTGGTGTTTTTATGTAAAGATATTCTTAAAGAATTCACAGAGTTTCATAATTTTTTTTCAATTTTGTTTCATAAAGGTGTATATTTTAATTATTTTGTGGTTAACTTTTAGATTTTAATTGAAAGCGTGGTGTTTTCTCTTTCTAATACCGTTTAATTCATACTTCTCACTACGATACAACAATTTCTATGAGACGTATGTGAGCTGGGACAAATATGGTGTCTTGTGATTAAACGGGTTAATAAAATTTACCTCTTTTAGGCTGGTTTGTCTCACGCTCACCGTCAGCGCTCATAGATCAGCACGTAGTTTGTCAGCGCTGAGGCTCAGCGTGGCGCGTTTCAGTATCGTACTGACCGCCTTACTGTACAGACGAGGACGAAAATGTGTATTAGTTTTTGCTGTTGTGTACTACCTATCCCAAAAAAAATAAAAAATAAATTCGCCATGACTGCACACGCTGACGACGTCCGCTCCGCTCGACACTAGAACGCCCACTGAAAGCAGAGGCGCTCGTGCGATCGTCAGCGCCGACAGCTACGCGGCACCGACGCGCGACGCGTACGGCCGCGTAGCCATCAGCGCTGACGCGTCATTCAAAAACGCTTCCTAGGAGAAGTTTTTAAGTATGTTTTGTACAAGCACATTCGCAAAGTTCATGCTAGCATTTACATTGCCCTTTTATACATTAGCTCCACACAGGAGGCCCTGAGGAAAATAATTTCCCACAAGGCCTTTGTCATCCTAGGGGAAATAAAGCCCTGAGGGAAAATAATTTTCCTCAGGGCCTATGTCATCCTAGGGCAGGGATGGCGAGCCTTTACGTATCAACATGCCATTTTTCTAAAGAAATGTTGAATGAGGTCATAGACGTGACATCTAATAATTTTGACTTTGTGATTATTGGGAAAATAACAATAAAAAACACTTACTATCAATTGAAAACTCTTTATTTACTACAAAAAAGGAACATTTAGCATTCATCATACGCGTAATTTAAATTAAAGTAAAATTAGTGTGACTTCTCTTGTTGCAGGTTAGATGATAAATAGCATTATGTTAAGTTTATAAGATGTTACTTTTAGCAGAATGCATGCTGAACTGGAGTCCTCCGTCAAAAGGTTTCTAACCGAGTCTTTAATGTTATTCATCTCTGAAAATAACGACTCGCAGAAATAGGTTGATGAAAATATTGTTAAAATAGCACAAGCCAGCTTCTTCAAACAATTAAATGTGTCTGGTAAACAATTTGTTGTGTTTCTGGACAGATGAGTATCTTTAATAGGCTGAATTATCTTATCTGTATTATCGAAATCATCAAAAAAAGAGGGCTTCCTTCAAAAACTCTTCCTCTTGAAAAGGATTACTGTGCCGAGCAATGACATTTGCAGCCGCGTAACTTGCCGCGCTCGTATGATAATTTTTGCTAACATATTTAATCGTAGATGTTCTCTGTTTATTTCTGTCTTTCAATGCACTTGCAATTAGGTACTTCTATTTGCTCTTGTTTGCTTTTTTGACTAGTTCGTGCGGTCGGCGAAAGACTAAAATCAGCCTTACGGCAAGAATATTTAATGTATTTGATATTTTACGCACAGTTAATTTATTTTGCAGAGACAAGTAAATCTTCATTCGGCTTTTCTGGATAGTTAATTTTATTGACTTAAGACCCTTTTCCCGTTCGTAAAATATATAATCCTTCGCGGTCTGCGGGCCTCATGATGGCCCGGGCGCACCATGCTCGTACTCGTATATCGGGCTAAAACAGTTTCCCAAGCGCTTTATCACCAGGCCCCAGAGGTGACATGCGGGCGATACGAAAAGTAATGGAAATTGTTTTGGAAAATGTAATGAGGCAACTTTCCCATTATCGCAATTTCCATTGTAATGATAATGGCCGTGGAGCGCCAACTTCTAGCGGGCTAAATAATAATAAAGAATTACACAACCCGCTGCCGTGAGTCCTCGGGAGTTGAGAAGAGTTCCGCGACTTTTCAACCAGCGACAAAATATCCCCGACAAAATATCCTGCCGATAAAACATCCCTCAAAAAAATATCTACTATAACCTAACATAATCTAACCCAACCTAACCTAATCTAACCAAAAATGAGACAAAAATAATACAGACATTCTATAAAAACAATAAATTATTGTTCAAAAATAGAAAATGGGAAAAAAATAATGCAGACATCCTGTAAAAATTATTGTTCAAAAATAGGAAAATGGGACAAACATAATACAGATTTCGTATTAAGAGCTATGCCGGTCATTTAAAAATATCGTCGATAGGTATTGTAACCAATGTCTTCTGTTCCACTCCGCGCTCCCCTCAGGGGAACTGAGCGAAAGGGACAACTGCAAATCGGGCCGAAAATACCTAAATAAAATCGTCAAAATCGATGTTTTGTATTCCCCATTTTTCTTCTCCAAAACTGGACCGATTTTAAATTTTTTTTTCACTAACTATATTAGAAGAAAATATTCTATGTTGGTACGTTTTGCTTTTTTTCAAAATACATTGTTTAGTTTGTATACGGCACGTCTTTTGACGTCGTTTAAACTAGGCAATTTTATTCATTTTTGGAAGGTCCTAACTTCTATAAGAAGTAAATTATCAAAAAAAGCAAAACGTACCGACACGTTAATGGTCAATATCTATATTATGTAAAAAAAATTTTGCTCTGGGGTCAAAATCCAGAGAGATAAATGGGGAATACGTTTGTATGGAAAAAACGCCGCTGGTATTTCCTCTTAAGATAATAAATTATTAATTTTTCAAAAGAAGCAAACACATTGTGACTTGACATTTTAAATGAATAAAAAGAAAATGCTTTTGGCCGTGAAAATCTTAAAACTTATCCAGAAAATACTTTGTTTTAAGTCACTTTATTGTTATTTTTTCTGTCTACCGGTTTCGGTACCTCCGTACCATCATCAGGACTGAATATAAAAAAATACTGACAAATACAGGATAATACACATATATATATATATATATATATATATATATATATATATATATATATATATATATATATATACATACAAATTGTGAAAGAAAGAGACAGTTAATTAGAGTGGGACAGTGCGTCAGTTGTGGGAAGGAAGTGGGGGAGGAGAGAGTGGGATAACGGGAAACATACTTATAATAGGGCTGAACGTTAAATTTTGATTATTATGATTATTAATGATTTCGCCTTTGTATTATTTGATGCCTGATTTTTTTATTTAGAAATAAAAAAAAAAATAAAGAAAAAAATCAGTTAATGCAAAGACTGAAATCATTAATAATCAATTAAATTTAGCATTCAGTCCTATTATAAGTATGTTTCCCGTTATCCCACTCTCTCCTCCCCCACTTCCCTCCCACAACTGATGCACTATCCCACTCTAATTTACTGTTTCTTTCTTTCACACTTTGTATATATATATGTGTATTATCCTGTATTTGTCAGTATTTTTTTATATTCAGTCCTGATGGTGGTACGGAGGTACCGAAACCGGTAGATGGAAAAAAATAACAATAAAGTGACTTAAAACAAAGTATTTTCTTTTAATTTATTTACAATTAATTATTGTTCAGAAATAGTAAAATGGTACAAAAATCTACAGATATCCTAATAGACAATAAATGATTGTTCAAAAATAGTAAAATGGGACAAAATAATACAGACATCCTGTAAAGGAAATAAATTATTTTTAAAAAATAGTAAAATATGACAAAAATAATACAGACGTCCTGTAAAGGCAATAAATTATTGTTCAAAAATAGTAACACGGGACAAAATAACACAGATATCCTGTAAAGACAATAAATTTTTGTTCAAAAATATTAAAATGTAAAATAAAGCAACATCAGGTTAAGTTAGGTTTTAGTAGATGTTCTGTTGGAGGACGTTTTGCCCGTAGGATATTTTGTCGGGGATATTTTATTGCGGGATGAAAACGCGCAGTACCGTTGAGACGTTGTTCCGTGTATATATTTTTCATATTTGTATATATTTTAACAAAGACGGGCGGAAAATGAACACGAATTTCACACCTGCATATTTATGTAGAACTTAGACGAATTATTAATAACGGGAAAGGTTTGCGTTGGATGAATATTGTTAATGGGGTCGTGTTTGCTATGAGCATAATGAAGCAGGATTCTTTGTTCTCTGGATGACGAGATATTATCTATTCAGCCAAAAGCATGCACCTTTTTATACGGCGAGCTTACAAGTACTAAAAAAATATGTACCTACTGTAAAGTCTATGTAGGTGGGAATAAAAAAGCTTTTATTTATGATTATATTTTTGTATACATTGTATTAACCTTTAACTGCTAAAGTGGGGGCCGCTCTGTCCTAGCAACTGTAATAGTATCGACATACTCCCCTCCCCCGCGCGCGATGCATACGCTGATTCCAGTAGCTTCGAATTTAGTGACGCCAGAGCCGTGAGAGGTGGTGTATGTATTGACACGCTTAATTTCTGTAAGTAAATTCATTTCATTTTTTTGCGGACCTCTCTGACCCATCGTCAGTACTTACGTGACTTTTTCTGGGACCTGATATGCCAACATCTAGCAACCAGCACTTCCAAAAGTAAAAAATGAAGACTTCATGTTAAGAAGAAAATGCCACACATGTCCACTGAAATTTCAGAGAAAGTCTGTACACACTTGCTTTGTGTATAAATAACAAGTTTGTCTACAGTGCGCAAAAAACTTTGCCCTACTATGCATAATTTGTAGGATTTGTTGTCTTGCAATTTTACCTTATTTATTTAATTACAAAAGTTGATTACATATAGTTTATTCGACACACTATTGATATATTATAATAATGGTAAGTTCATTGTTTTTATTTAGTTTAATAGATAATGCCGACTGATTTCTATTCTATTCTATTATAAAAATTATTATATTATGTCTAAATTGTCAAATACACTTAACGATAAAATTTTTTTTTTTTATAATTAAAATTATTTTGTTTATCCAATAAATAAATAATAATTCGGTCCTCAAAATTTTCATGAATCTTAAACATTTAAAGTAACAGGCCGCCTAGGACCCCACGTCAGAGTATACGTTAAAAAAATCACGTCAGTAGTTAAGGGTCTAGGAATAAAATTTACCTTGTTGGGAAAATTAGATTTCTTTTCTGGACCTGGATTGAAAGTAACTTTTTGACATTTTACTTAAATGTAATTCATTATATCAAATGGATTCTGTTCCTAAAACACAGTTTGATAAGATTACTGATAGGTCCTACAAATCCCTACAAATCAAAAGCCATTATAATACATAATGTTATGGAAATTAATTTGCGTCAAATAAAATATAGTACTTGTAATGAACATATCAAAACAAAACAAGTATTATTTTATTTTCAATAAAATTGCACTTTTAGAAAATATTACTCTAGAGAGAGATAATAGTTCCCCTTACGGCCTATGTCATCTTTGAGGATTCTGTGTGGAGGGTATTTTGATGAGAGGAAGTTCTGGGAAGGAAAAATGTATGCGGGGGGGAGGGGTAGGAATCTAAGAGTTGTTTGTCTAGGAGTGACGGATATGTATCCCTCCCATTGCAGTGCAGTTGCAGAGCGATGTTCCGAGAGAGTCCTGCTGTAGACATCAAAACGTTTCCCCCAATCAGTCTCTCCCGATCCGGCCTGCCACGCAGTTGGTGATCTGCCATAGATGATTACTGTTGATGATTAATGATGGGGCGGCGGTGCCTATACTCGCCTCCCAAATTGATTCCATGGAAAAAATATTTTTAATGATACCGTTAAGAACATACATTTGTAAAGTGAATCACATAAGATACTCAAAGCGAAAAGAGTAAACATTAAAAAAATGCAAGTGTGCAGTTCATACGCGGAAGAAGTGAAACCTTCAGAAAACTAAATTATTCAAGAGTGGGGAGGCTAAGAAGCACCGCTAAATCATAAATTTCAATTTGGGAGGCGGGAATGGGTACCGCCGCCCCAGGAACCTTAATTGGATAACCAACACCTCTGCCACAGGTCACCCCAAGTGGTTCGCTACGTTTGGTGATTTAGCAAGGGTGCCCGGGTTCATGGGGTGAGGTTTGTCTAGGTTCTGGAGGCGGATGACTAGGACACACTGAACCCCTACAATTCCTACCCACCCCTTAAACTCTCTTCCTTCCCAGAACTCTCCTCTCCTTCCTTTCCTTATAAAACCCTCCACACAGCATCCCCAAAACTGACATAGGCCCTGAGGGAAATTATTTTCCTCAGGGCTTCCTGTGTGGAGCTCATGTAAAAAACAAAAATAAATACAGATACATATATATGTTTGTCTCTTTTAAGTTTTGTTTTTTCGTTTCATCGAGTTTCAAATCATGACGGTGCTAAAGCTCACTTTAAAATTGCATTTCATGATAAATAAAGTTATTTATCAGAGTTAACAGTTACCTCTCAGTTTGTACAAAACCTACTAAATAATTTGTCTGAAAATCCATCCCACCGTCAGGCTAGAACCGCAAATACCTCCATACCGGTTATTCCCTAGCCAATATGATAAATAACGAGAGTGGGTCAGGTCAGTAATTTTGTTGATGTCAGAAAAAACCTTGAATTCAGAGTGTTTATTTTGAACATGAATAAAACAACACGTTCCTAGTCCTCCACGATATAAACTGGACGTATTAAAATATACAAGTAGGAACCTAAATCTTGTTGACGCTAGTTTTTCACTTGGTCTAAGTGGAAAGATACAAAAATTGAGTGTTTTCCTAAAAGGACTCTTTTGAAAGGCGGGGAGGTAACATCACCCCATTTGATTAATTGAATAGTTTTCTAAATGAAAATCGATATCTTCGCAATGGTGGTATTATTGAATTCAATTAGGTTGAGAGTTTCGCAGCACTTATTGCCTTATGAGAGGCTTTAGTATCTCTTATCGCAGAGTATTTAGCGTATCTTTGTTCAATAAACGGGGCTCAATTCGGTAATCGGGCGCTTTGCGTGGTCGATGACCGTTTTGTTTGTTTTATAAGCCAAGGAGAAATCCGTGCTGAAAATTTGCTGAAAAAAATGGCTTAACTCGATGGGAGTCGTTCAGTCATATGAAAAAGAAGCCTGAATTGAATTACGATAGTACTTACGTATTATATTATTTATGTAATTTAGTAAGAATTAATTAATAAATATGTATTTTTTATGTGAATAATACCGCACAAGAAAGCCAGTGACAGTATGGCACCTTATGGAAGTGGATGGAGATGGAGAAGAGGGAGGTTGTACCTATTGAGATATGATCACCAAATATGGCTAAAGCCTTTTCAAAAAACTTTTCTTTTTTTTATGTTGGTCTTATACCAGGGCGACACTAAGAGTATCTTCCACTCTGAAACGTACCGCAAAAATACTATGCGTATTATTTTAAATACATAAAACGTGAATAACCACAAAGATAACAATAATAATCTAAACAAAAATAACTAACTAACTAACCATCACGCCGTTTCCCCGCAGGGGTAGGCAGAGAGGACGGACCGCCAAACAACTCAATCTTGGTACACACTCCTTGCCTCGTTCACATTCATACATGCTCTTCTATTATTCCGACTCTTCACATGGCCCGACTCAAGTATCTGATTCACTTGGTCGTGCCATGTCTTCCTCGGGCGTCCCCGATTTCTTCTTCCATTCACATTTGCGTCATATATTCTCCTTACACTCCTTTCCTCGTTCATTCGCTCTACATGCCCAAACCATCTGAGCGTCCCTTTCTTAATCTTACTCATTACGCTTACATCAGCCATGCATTCTTCGCGGATCTCCACATTTCTCACACGATCGTACATGGTTTTACCACACATACGCCTCAGGGATCTCATTTCTACAGCATTCAGTCTACTTTCATCCTTCCTCTGCCAGTTCCATCCCTCACTGCCATACATCAGAGTAGGTACCAGCACTCCATTATGGACGGCTTACATCGCTTCTTCCGACAGTTTTTTGTTGGCGCCTGCGGCGTTCAGTCCTCCATTAATAAAGTTGCCTGCATTTACCCCTATTTCGATATCTCTGTCAACAAAAATATTAAAGAGAATAAGACACAGAAAAATCGATAAAGATAATGGTCGTAACTGGGACACGACAGACTTTCGTCTAACCGGGACGTGCGCTTTAACCAATTTCGCTATTGCCACCTTCTGTCGAACCGTCATATTTGTCAATCTCATAAATATTTCAAATTTTAAAAATAACAATATTATCTTCAACTAATTTTGTCTAAATCGTATCGAAGATGTTATTTTTTTATCGTATTTCACCTATACACGAAACGAGGTGGAAAATGAAGATGTGTCACTGATATTGTATTCAACTTTTTCAATGAAGCTTTTTCTAGGAATAAAATATATCACGTAAGACGGCCTACTAAGAAATCGCGCTTAAAAGTGAAAAAAATGTATTCATTTGTGTCTGAATAATGTCAAGAGATGGAATGGCATTTTTTAAAAATGATTATGAGTATTTTCACAATCCACAAAAAATATTGGTTGGATAGTTTTAAATAAATAATAACTCTGGGTTAGAATTTTATGGATATCTTTCATTGAATTTACTGTTAGAAAGATGGATGATACAAAAGTGTTGCCATTATAAATGTGTACAAACAAGTGAATTACGTAGGTATTTCGCTCTGAGAACATTTGTAACAAGCACATTTTAAAGAACACTCCTCACTTCACAAAAATGTATAATTTTCTGGAATAAAAATACATATTTTGCTTTATGAAAATCTAAATTTACCATTTCAAAGACTACGTACCGTCGAATGCTGAGAATGAAACAAATACCTTTTTGTAGAAAGGTTTCTTTGTGAAAACGCTCCTCATAATATGATGTAGCGAATCGTGTTGCAATGAATAAATGTGTGGCGTTAAATCCTGTGATCATTAGTAAGGTGTTATGTTGGGTACTTATGAGTTTTTATGTATTTACAATAATAATGCTGCAAGTCAGACGACCTGGGTAGCGTTTTCCCGAGCAACGATCAATCGTTACTCGTTATGCGCCATCTACGATCGAAAAATTACTCGTCGTCGCGACGAACTTTGCCGAATGTTTCATTTTTACGTATTATTGAATATCGAACGGTCGAAGAGATGATTATATTGGCAGCCCTATGAATATTGTCAATGTTCTTGATGTTTTTGAGATTTCTATGGCGTAAGTTTGAAGGATATGGTCGATCAATTCACCTACCTGGGCTACAGTCTGACAGAGAACAATGAGGATCCAGCAGAAATCAGAAGGAGAATCACAGCAGCCAACAAAACATACTTCTCTTTGCTGCCAGTGTTTAAGTCACGTAGTGTCCACAGAAAAACTAAAATAACCATATATAAGACCATTGTTAGAACTGTATTGGCATATGGATGTGAGGCGCTGACACTGACGGTAAAGATGGCTGAAATGCTGGATACTTTTAAAGAAAAGTGCTGAGAATAATATGTGGACCCGTGAAAGAGGGTGAACAGTGGCGCATCCGGCACAATACAGAATTGTATGATATAAGGCCCCTAGCATCTCAGCACATATGAGACTCCTCAGGCTGAGATGGGCTGGGCATGTACAGAGAACGCCGGATACACGTGTCCCAAAAGAATTTTGACTGGACACCCAGGTAGAAGAGAAAAGTGGGAAGACCCAGACTGAGGTGGGAAGACGAAATAAGAGGGGATGCAGCACAGCTTCTCCAGTTACCAAATTGGTAGTCAGCCACTCAGGACAGGAGGAGTTGGAGGCGACTGTTGCAGGAGGCCAAAGCTCGATATGGGCTGTAGCGCCATCGAAGAAGAGAAGAAGTTTGAAGTGTCAAACAGTCGAAACACGTATTTTTACCGCATATACCTTCTACGAGTTGATAATAATCGACATGGCTGGGCAATCAAAACATTGCTGATAAATCAGCAATATTTTAAATCTGTAATTTGGAACCTTAAAACGACTTTATAAAAATGTACGATGTCTTTGCGGGTGCGAAATTGAGGGCGGTAAACAAAACTAGATTTTGACAGCCAATTGCATAGATACGCAAACAACTGCACACTCGATACAATGTTTCGACTGGTTCGACCCACTCGTTGTTGTGTGGGAAGACTTTTGACGTTTAGCGTCTAAGTATCTAGCTTCGACGAGGCTCCGGAATAACCAAGTCGACCAATGTACGTACTTTCGAGCGATCCGCCTAGGAGAATAGCTACCCTGCTCTCTTGAACCTGGCGGACTCGGTTGCCAGAGAGCTTGTCTAAATACATGGGTACCCCTGTCGGCCATCGATAGAAGCACTTTCACTGCTGACATCTGATGACATTTCTTCGAAGCTTTTTCAATTTATTACAGTTACAATACATTAAGATACATGTATTTTTTTAACGTTATTGAAAACACAATGCCTATATTAAATATTCCACATTACCCTGACGACATAGTCAGAGAAAGAAAACATTGCTTTTATTGTATTTATGGTTTTACAAATCCAACTTCAAAGATATTATCAAAACTCACTTTAAAGCATTTATTTTTTCAATGGTACGTTGATGATTGTCTGTACTTTAAATGTAATTTTGTGCAATAACACAGGTTTTCCTAGAGAGACTGGCATAATATATCACACATTGTAAGTCTAGTATTAATAAGGAACTAAAAAAAAAATTTAATTCAGATTTCCAATTCAAAAAATCACGCTGTATCATCGACGCCCACGGTCGTGAATATATTACTATAAAAGTATTCTTAGGCTCCTGGGTTGCTGGGTTCCATGTCAAGCCTTGTGATTTCCATTATCTGCAAGCCAAGCTTCCCGTGTACGGTGCATTCTAAGTTCATTCTCATGCAACTAAGAGTATGTATGTAGTTTTTAAAAGCATTTTCATTTCCTTCTTTATGTAGATAAATTATGTCCAACACGAACTACCTACAATCATGTACGTCTCATGCTTGTATGTTTGAAGTTACTGTAGGGTAGTCATGAATACAATTAATGTATTCTTTATAACAGCAAAAATTAATTTATGTAAGTAAAAAGTTGTGACTCGTTTTTATAATATTTGATTCTTACAATTAGTAAACTGTTGTGTATCTCAAAAGCTTCCGGCTTTTAGACATAGATGGCGGTGACAAGAACTGTCAGTAGATTCCGCTAGATGGCAGGTAGCTTAGTACCTAAGTTGTCCGACAGAGGGTCCGGGGGGCTGAGAGTAAGTGTTTTCTGTAAACACTCGTTAGAACCATTTTAGCTAGCTTCTAGTTAGGACGACTAACGAGGTCCATATTATATACGCGAAGTATTAATAATACCAGATAACGAAAAGAATTTATTTTATTTTATTTTATTTTACTTTATTTGGGAAACAAACAGTTGTACATATTTTATTAAATAATTAAATTTGACAAATTTGCATGAACCAGTGAAGTTTCCACATTTGAGAATATAGAATTTAAAGAAAAAACAAAAAACTCATTAATATAAGAAGTTATACATACATAATACCTAACTAGATTACAGAAAATCAGATGAAACCAACATAATAAAATCAGATGAAACCAACATAATAATTCATATGAAAATCAGATGAAACCAACATAATAAGAGAAAAACAATAAAATAAGGCACACAGCAGGGTTCACGATCAACAATCTGTTTTGATCTTCTCCGTTACATATTTTGTAAATTGAACTGAGGACAAATGGAAAATATCAGCGTCTGAAAGGATATTGTTATATTTTGTGCACGTCCTTTTCAGAAATGTATGTTGTGAGTAGTTAGTTTTTGATTGTGGGATGTGGAATAGTTTGTTTGTTCTTGTATTACGTACTGGACAGTGGAAATGGATGTTTTCCAGAAGATAGTTGCTGTCAACAGCGTTGTTGATGATTTTGTATAAAAATTTCTGGTCGGATATATTTCTTCTCTCTTCTAGTGATGTAATTTTATGGAATGCTAAGGAATCTTTTACATGTTCTGATATTCGGAACGATTTAAAGTCTAACAGCCGTTGTGTCCAACATTTTAGGATGATTAATCCGAGTGAAGCTGAGCCTAGCGCCTTGCGCCGCTAAGCTAAGGTATGTTAGAAAAATGCTCCATTTTAGCTGTGTCCAAAAACTTGATCGTAGCGCTCGGTGTGTAGCCCCATTTGCTTTCGTACACCAAAAAATGACGTCAAGTTAGGAACTTTACATAATAAATTAATACCGAAACGTTGATTAATTTTATTTATTATTTATACAGATATTTTATTTTAAATAGTGTAATACATAAACCGACATTTTACATTTTTAAAATAAACGTATTTAATATGTTAAAAATAAGGTGTTAATTGACTTACTTTTTTGTTTACGTGCGTTTGAAGTTTGACATTAGAATCAGTTGAAATTGTGTATTCAAAATGGACAAGGCGAAGCGTTCAAAAAATTTTACGCCAAACGAAAAAATGAGACTTGTAGACCTAGTCACCTCGTCGCAGGTCATTTTGTCGAAAGCGACAGGTGGCCCAAACTACGCTACGATTGTAAAATCAAAAGAAGCTGCTTGGAATGACATTGTCCTCGATTTCAACAGTGGTAGTTCATCTAACCGGTAAGTTGTCTGCTGATTATCTCGTATGTGTTCTTCAAATTCAAATGCCATTAGATGGTTTGGGCACGTAGAACGAATGAACTAGAGAAGTGTAAGAATCAAGAAAACCTGATATTTGAGTGAATTGGGCCATGTTAATAGTCCGATAAGGTATGATTGTGAGGGAGGCAAGTGATTTGACAGACTGTCCTCTCTGTATAACCTTTCTTGGAAGGATGCGATGTTTGTTAATTAGAATTTCTATACGTCCAAATTGATTTCTCGTAATATTTTATATATGATTGCAGGTCCCTACTAGCTTTAAAAAAGGCCTGGGACAATATAAAACGAGAAGCACGAACACAGAGGGCGAGTATTCGTTGCCAGGTGTTTAAAACTGGTGGAGGGCCCAGTGAAGACATCGAAGATCCAGTGCTGCGGAAGGTTGAGGCAGCAATCGGATTAACCTCTTCCGGGCTGGTAAATCCGTAAGTTAAAATATCTTGTATTTAATTATTAGTATTTGGTGATGACTGAACATAATGAAGAATACATTATGTATATAGTATATGGCAGTAGTTCCAGAATTAGTACACTCAAATAAACCCTCACTACTATTACGTAGTGGAATCCAAAAGCTTATCAATGCATTGGCGTTATAGTTCAACAACAATAGCTGGAATGCGCACGTTACTATGACTTGTTCATATTTTCAGTTGGTTGTTGGTCATTCACCGTTCCATAAGGATTGGGAAATGGAATGGAAGGATAGGTACATTTATAAATTAAACAATCTCTTGCTATACAAATTTCTTGTATTTTGCAGTAAATGAATCGACGCTACTAGAAAAAGCTTTACTCTCTTTGTGGATGGATTTGGCAGTTATTTACTGATTTTAAATCAATTTTTGCTATCATCTCTCTCTAAACTGTCGACCAATAAAAAAGCATCAAGTTTTGTTACATTTTTAAGCAAATATTAATTATTCAGTATTCGACGTAAAATATCTTACAGGATTGAACTTTCAGGAAATTAAAAAAAAAACAAAGAAAAAACTGTTTTGGTTAATGAAGGTTTTTTGAATCTAAACTCTTAACTGTAACCTTTGATAAAACTACAGAAAAAAAACCTCATCTGCATAAAGATTCAGCGTTAAAAAACTAGGCAGAAAGTTACAAGTTTTACATAAATAATAGAATAATTTACAGTTTATAGGAACATAGTATAATCTATCATAACAGTAAGTAGTAACACCAATACACCGGAGTGACCAATCATAGGCATCCGGAAAGTTGGTGTTGGCAGCTCTCTATGCCGTGAAGGAGTGGACGTAGTGGAGTATCCTTGTTCCTTGTTCATCACTGCATTTGGAGTGGCCCTCAGCAATAGAGTGATTTACATATTTCTATTGTATTTTGAAAGGTTTGATTCACATGGTCCTGCTGTCCAAGATGATGGTCAAGAGGCATCCACCAGCCAGGAGGAAGTAGTGCAGCCGACACAATCAGAGGAGACTGCGGAATGGACAATGGTAATTTTTATCAATAACTAATAACTTGAAATAACTAATCTGAAAAATATTTTAATTTCTTCATTTTCCCATAGGTACTTGTGTAAAATGTTATTTTATTATATGGTCTTTTGAAAGGTTTACACATAATTTGTTTTTAAATTGCTTGTTGCTGGTTATAAAACTTGATATTCTTCTTATGTTTTGTTAAGGATGAAGATCCAGTTTTCATTCTTCCTGACAGTCCAGCGATGCCAGTGGCACCAACCGTTCGATCCGCAATTCCAAGAAAGTCATTTAAGAGACGACCGTGCATGAGCAAATCAACAAAGGACTTGCTATTTACTGACTTGCAAGATGTTGCTACTACCCAACTTGAGGTGGAAAGAGTGACGTTAAATACCCAGACTGAAAACCTTCAAATACTAAAGGTCCAGTATAATGTATAAAAACAGTTTATTATAAACAAGTTCTGTTTATAATAAACAGTTTTTATACATATAATATTATTGAATATATAAAATTAAAATAGAGTTCTACAAAATAAATTTAATTCATAACAATAAATAGGCCCAGTCTATTCTGCAAAGCGACCTCCTGACTATGCAGATTGCACAAGTGAAACTCCAAATGGAAATACTTGATGCGGAGAGGGTCACAAAAGCAGCTCTATCGGATATACAACTGCGAATCCTAAATGAGGACAGGGAGCACAGGGCGGCGCAGAGGGTCACAGAGGCAGCCCGATCAGAGATCCGTTGGGAAATCCAACTTGACATATTGAAGTTGCAGAGGAAAGCTCAGGAGGCCGTTACGAAGAAATTACAAAGTGGTAATGTTAATATTATAGTGCTCGTACATACTTGTACATATTATGTGCAATAACGTCTCTATTTAAATGGGCGATGTTCCTTGCATTGTTGTTCCTTAATGCCACATTGTTGGGATCATCACCAACGCCTTGGATCCAATCTTGTGGATATTCTTCCCCACGATTGATGCATATGTTATGCAGAACTCCACATGCGACTATGACTGCCATTGTGGTGTCGAGGTTCAGTCGTAGGCCATTGGATAAGACCGGAAATCGTCTTTTCCACAATCCATACTGCCTTTCTACCACATTTCTTGTTTTAATATGTTTTGTGTTGTAGTTCTGCTGGACGGGTGTTTCCGGATTTCGATATGGTGTCAGCAGATATGTCTGCAATAAAACATACATTTGTAATAATGTTATACTGTTTTCTTTTGCAGAATGTCCTTAAAATCAAGTAAACCCACATTCAGCTGGAGCACCTGAGAATGGTGAACTCGCTAAGTATTTCCGCATTAAAGGATTTTTTTCTTGTTTATTATTATTTACTTGTTTCCAATATGTTTCTTCCGTTCCGGTTCCGAACCACATATATACCTATTTTTATGTTTGTTTTTGGGGTATTATACTTCCTCCTTTAGCCAACGTTTCGGACAGCGTTACAGTGTCCATCATGTCCATCGTCCACACATCTGCCCTGTGTGGCTGATGATGGACACTGTAACGCTATCCGAAACGTTGGCTAAAGGAGGAGGTAGCGCACCACGGCATAACACCCCAAAAACAAACATAAAAATAATTTTTGGCCGTGAGAATCTAAAATCATATCGCACATATATACCATTAAACAGTTGATAATAATTCTCCATATATTCTGTTAATTGCTAGTTTTGCTTATTTTTTGTGGGAACTCTTTTCTTTCATATGATGATTCTTGTTTATTGGTCATCGTTCATTAGCTTCGCAGACCAATATCAATATGAATGCCTGCCTTTTATGTGTACTTTTTAATCTTTCTTTGTTTTGCTTTCATGTTGTCTTGAGTCTCTGTTGCCGAGGGCCACGACTCCCGCTCCAAACGCCCTGATGAGCAAGGAACAAGGATACTCCACTACGTCCACTTTTGCTTATTTTTTGTGGGAACTCTTTTCTTTCATATGATGATTCTTGTTTATTGGTCATTGTTCATTAGCTTCGCAGACCAATATCAATATGAATGCCTGCCTTTTATGTGTACTTTTTAATCTTTCTTTGTTTTGCTTTCATGTTGTCTTGAGTCTCTGTTGCCGAGGGCCACGACTCCCGCTCCAAACGCCCTGATGAGCAAGGAACAAGGATACTCCACTACGTCCACTCCTTCACGGCATAGGGAGCTGGCAACACCAACGTTCCGGATGCCTATGATTGGTCACTCCGGTGTATTGGTGTTACTACTTACTGTTATGATAGATTATACTATGTTCCTATAAACTGTAAATTATTCTATTATTTATGTAAAACTTGTAACTTTCTGCCTAGTTTTTTAACGCTGAATCTTTATGTGGATGATGTTTTTTTCTGTAGTTTTATCAAAGGTTACAGTTGAGAGTTTAATTTCCTGAAAGTTCAATCCTGTAAGATATTTTACTTACATGCTTAAAAATGTAACAAAACTTCATGCTTTTTTATTGGTCGACAGTTTAGAGAGAGATGATAGCAAAAATTGATTTAAAATCAGTAAATAACTGCCAAATCCATCCACAGAGAGAATGAAGCTTTTTCTAGTAGCGTCGATTCATTTACTGCAAAATACAAGAAATTTGTATAGCAAGAGATTGTTTAATTTATAAATGTACCTATCCTTCCATTCCATTTCCCAACCCTTATGGATCAGTGAATGACCAACAACCAACTGAAAACATGACAAAATGACTCCGAATGAGCTAGTGGGAGAAGAGTTTGGAACATTACGAGAGTTAGCGCAAAGCTCTTTCAGTCCACCATCAATCGAGTTACCCTACTTTCAATATCTCTACAACCTTCTCAATTCTCATAAACATACTTCCCAAATACACTCTCATTTACCTATTAATTATAAGTACCTATTAATCATACACATTCCTTTTAAAGTTATGTTACACAAAAGGTAATTGAATATTTTATATTTATTAATAACATTTAATATACTTTTAATGGATATCCACTATCTCCAAGTAGCGCTCCATTTGGATACTGCCCTATTTCAAACATTGCCTTGGCTCGGCAGCCTTGAAAAATCAGGGAGTCATGTGTGGCTCCCGGCCAACTCGCTACGATATCCCTTATTCTCATTCTAGCATCCGAAATTGTCTGCACGTTAATTGAGAAATAGCCCTTCCTATTTCTAAATGTTTCAGCTTCTGGTCCACCTTTGGGAGAAAGCAGATAGTTAACACAATACTTAATTGGTACTGTACAGAACATTGCAGGCAAAACCAACACAGAGTGCTTGTCCCCCACTTACCCACGGATTGAATTTTTACGTGAGTGCAATCAATCGCACCTATTAGGTTGGGGAATCCGGCTATTTCATGAAATTCCCTTTTCACTACATCCACCTCTTCCCCTACCGGCAATTTAATGTGGACAGGTCTTAAACTTGCCAAGGCACGAGAGACATTTTTCACAATTTTGCTAGTTGTGGATGGGCAAATTTTAAAAAAGTCCCCATTTGTAATATGAAAGCTTCCAGTAGCGTAAAATCGTAAAGCCACAAGCAATTGATTGCATGGCAATATTGGGCAGTTTCTAAAACAGAAATAAAGCATAGGTAATAAACATTAGATAAATGGTTTTCAGACCTGACAAGTGCTAATTATATTCCACATATTATTACAAAAATGACACTCGAATAAGTCAAAACTTTACCTTTCGCTTGCGTAAGTTAAATTATCTTCTACTTGGCTCAAAACATATAAAAAACACGCTTTTGTCATCCTAAAGCGGTTATAAAAATCGCCGTCATTTAATACTTCCATAAAATTTATATCGGCATCTTGCCGCCGCCTATATAATCCAATATTATCGTCAAGCATATCTGCCCATTCAACCATATTCACTATATTCAATATAGGATTCATATTTCAAATTGAAAAACCAAATAAAAAAGCCGACAAAAGAGTGAACTGATGACAGATAATTACGATAATTAATTGACATTGACAGCTCGATTGTTTTCGCTCTGTTGTCAGTTTTTATAAGTAGGTCTTCCTTAGCAACGTTAATCCACCCGGCTACCTTCCTTACATTTGAGTGTGGTGGGACGATCATTGTGTTTCGACACAGCGTATTTGGGTATTTGAGCAGGGCTGAGCGGAGATCTCGGCTGAGCCTAGGTTGGACACAACGGCTGTAAGTATTTCAATTTTTTTTTTTGGATTCTTTCTAACCTTTCAATATTGACTTTGTATTGGGGATTCCAAATCACTGATCCAAATTCTAGTATGGAGCGAACAAAAGAAAAATATAATATCTTGATTACATGTGGTGATCTGAATGGTTTAGTCACTCTTACAATGAATCCTAGGAGTTTGTAGGCCCTGTCACAAATGGAATTTATGTGTGATCGGAAAGACATTCCGGAGTCCATTATTATTCCTAAGTCCCTTACTTCACTACACCTTTTTAAATCAACTCCGTTTATTTTATATGGGAATGTTAGGGGGTTAGTGCTTTTGGTGAAAGATATTGTATTACATTTTTCTAGATTAAGGTACAGTTGGTTGTTCGCGCAATATAGTCCAAGCCTATTGATATCCTCTTGCAATTCTAGGCTGTCATTAATATTAATTACTTTTTTGTAAATTTTAATGTCATCAGCAAAAATTTGGATTTTAGAGTTTTTGAAGCAAGAGTCTATATCATTTATATACAAAATAAAAAGGAGAGGTCCGAGGTGTGATCCTTGTGGAATTCCTGAGGGTATATTATAGAAACGTGAAGAGAAACCCTTAGCTCTAACTGCTTGACTCCTGTTAGTGACGTACGATTTGATCCATCTCGATAAGGTCCCCACTGATCCCGATTTTTAATAGCTTCTTCAGAAGCAGTTTGATGTTAATTTTATCAAAGGCTTTTGAAAAATCCGTGTATATAAAATCAATCTGAGTTTTACTACCCATAGAATTAAATATGAAATCTGTGTATTCCAGCAGGTTTGTCTCGACTGACCGTTTTCTAAAAAAGCCGTGCTGATTTTTTGATATGGTAGTTTGTACAGCTGGAAAAAGTTGGTCAAGAACCATGTTTTCCATAATCTTGCTGATAATTGGGAGTTTGGAGATGGGCCTGTAGTAAGTGATGTTATTTTTGTCCCCGCTTTTATGGATTGGTATAATGAGTGCATGTTTCCAGACGTTGGGGAAGTTGCCTTCCTCAAATGACATTTTGAACAGCATGGAGATAGGATAAGCCAATTGGTCCCGGCATTTTACATAAAAAATGGATGGAATTAAATCAGATCCCGCGCTTTTGTTCGGATCGAGTTTTTTTAGATAATGAAGTACATGCGATTGATTAAAGTTAATTGTGTGAATATGAAGATAAGAGTTGTCGACATTGTTATCAGAGTTTATAGGATCGAGGCTGGGGTTGGGATTCTCTACAAAAACCGATCTAAAATAATCACTAAAATTGTCACAAATGGATTGTCCATCAGTGCAGGAGATATCGCCAAGATACATTTGATTTGGTAGATCAGAAGACAATTGCTTTGATTTTACGAACGACCAGAAGCGTTTACTACCAAGAAGTAATCTCCATCCAAAGTGTGTTGGAGAATCTGTTAGTGTGTCTACTAATAACAGAACACTATAGTAAACTGATATCAATTTGAAACCAGTATGGTAAATATTAATACAAATTAAATTATTTTCATGATGATCGGCGTGAAACGACTTTCAGTGCAATACAACACTGCTTATTCCACGATATTCTAATAATTATTATACTAACCCGGCATGCGTTGCAATGCCATTCAAATAAATAAATTGATTCTCTCTGCATGTCCTTTCCCGTGCGTCCCCGTTCCCTTCCACCTTCCACGCCTTACCACTCCTTCGTCTCTTTACTCTCCGCAAACCCCACCTTCCCCCTGCCTTTCCTCCCTGCCGCTAAAATATATGAAATTTACACATCTTCGTTTATACAAATTTAGGCTATTTATACAAATTACATACAGCCTATGTTACTAGCCTATAATGTAGCTTTCTATTGATGAAAGAATTTTTTTAATCCGTTTCGTGGTTTAGGCGCGAAAGCGTAACAAAAAACACATGTACTTTCGCATTTATAATATTAGTATGGATTCACAATTTTTCGTTATTCACTTTTGGGGTGTTATGCCGTATTGCGCTACCTCCTTCTTTAGCCAATGTTTCGGACAGCGTTACAGGTATGACATGATGGACACTGTGACGCTGTCCGAAACGTTGGCTAAAGAAGCAGGTAGCGCAACATGGCATAACGCCCCAAAGATAAATAACGAAAATACATTTGACCGTGAAAATCTAAAATCATAAATCGTAAATAATGGTGGGAGGCGAGTTTGGGTACCGCTGTCTCGGGAACCATTTGCAAGATAGATAATAAACAACCCTGCCATAGGTCACCCCAAGTAGTTCGCTACATTTGATGACTTAGCAGGGGAGCTAGGATTCATGGGGCGAGGTTTGTCTCGGTCGTGGCGGCGGATGTTTTTTTCGCCTTTTGCGTGGCGGGCCGGATCTGGGAGAAAATGGTTGAGGGAGGCCTTTTGACCTCTCAAGCTGAACTCTCTCCGCCCACCGCCTTGCACCACAGTGGGAGGGATGGATTCATGCGTTCGTCACTCCTGAACATATTGACCCCCAGATTCGTACCCACCCCTCATACCTTTGTCATTCCCAGAAAATTTTCTCCTTCCTTTCCCTAATAAGGCCCTCCACACAGCATTCCCAAATAAAAAAATAGAACCTGAGAGATTTTTTTTCCTCGAGGCCTCCTTTGTGGATATAACGTAAAAAAACGTTGACAACTCGAAGAGTTTGTATTGACCCAGAAAATTGGGACAGACATCTAGGAGTGACATACGTATGAATAATTCCCTCCAATGTATCTCCCACTGCGGTGCAAGGCGATGTTCCGAGAGAGTATGGCTGGAAAAGTCAAAGGGGCTCCCTCAACCATTCTCTCCCAACCCGACGTGCCATGCCGCTGGTGGGTAGATGCCGCCAAGACCCGGACAAACCTCACCCCATGAACCTGGGCACCCCTGTTAAGTCACCACCAAACGTAGCGATCCATTTGGGTGACCTATGACAGACCTATTCAATAAATGATTCCCGGGGCTGCGGTGCCCATACCCGAATCCCAAATTGATGAATTTAAAATGAGACAAATAGATTTTTTATTTTTTTACACGAGCTCCACAAAGGAGGCCCTGAGGAACATAATTTCCCTCAGGGCCTATGTCATCTTTATGCTCACATATGATGCTGTGTGGAGGGTCTTCTTAAGGAAAGGAAGGAGAGGAGAGTTCTGGGAAGGAAAAGGGTTTAAGGGGTGGGTAGGAATTTTGGGTTCAGTATGTCCTGGTCATCCTGGTGTGCCACACGGTTACAGTTTTGAAGTCACAGCGCCTTTAGAATCGCCCGACCACTGCTGGTGACGACATCAATCCCTGTAAGCTTCAGACCACCAAACGAGAGGCTGAAGAGAAAAGTGTCGCACTATAGGTCAGCAGATTGGTTCGGTCTGCGGGCACATTTTAATGCTTTTCCGTGGTCAGCTGTCTGTTTTCGGACTTCGGATCCCTCAAGATGTGCCCAGGAAATTGGTGAGGTCATCACATCCGCGATGGATGGCTTCATCCAATTTACTGTTAAGGAAACTGGTGTAGGCTCAAAGCCGTGGTTCAGTCGACAATGCGCTGAAGCAGTGCGACGAAAAAACGCGGCTTACCGAGCCTACAACACATCTAGAACATCCGAAGACAGAACAGCTTACAACAAAATGGCAAAGGAAACCAAGAGAATCATAAATAGGTCAAAATTCGAGCACGACCAGCAGATCAGCAGAAAGCTGACTGCATGCCCGCATGGCAGCAGGCAATTCTGGTCGCTTGCGGGCTCAATAGATCGCAATTTCTGCAAATCCAGTCTGCCACCTCTTACCAGACCTGACGGCTCACTAGCAAACACCGCCACCGAAAAGGCTAACTTACTAGGTAAAATTTTTGCGGATAACTCAACCCTCGATGACCAAGGTGCTGTCCCGATGTCGCTTCCTCACTGCGGTTTTCGTATGAAAAAAAGAAAATAAATATAAAAATTTAAAAAGCTGAGGATCCGGCATCGGGAAGTACTCCATGTTTTACGAGGGCTTGATGTTAATAAAGCTAGTGGGCCTGACGGAATACCTGTCCTGGTACTGCAAAGGTGCGCTGCAGAAATAGCTCCAATTTTGACGAAGCTTTTTAAACTGTCCCTGAAGACTGGTTCTGTGCCCTCTGGTTGGAAAAAAGCGGTTATCCATCCTATTCCAAAGAAGGGTGACCGCTCCAACCGGGCCAACTACCGCCCCATAGCGATCACATCAGTTCTGTCTAAGGTGATAGAACGTGTGATCAACGACAAACTGCTCACATACCTCGAGAAGAACAAAATTATTAACGACCGTCAATACGGATTCCGGCGGAACCGCTCGTGCGGTGATCTTCTCGCGTATGTGACGCATGTTGGGGGCGATGCCTGGAACGTTTCGGTGAGACCCAAACGGTTGCACTGGACATATCCAAGGCCTTTGACCGGGTTTGGCACCGAGGACTTGTCAACAAACTGCATTCTTACGGACTTCCCGCATCCTTGTGTACGTGGATTGCCGACTTCTTGAGGGAGAGGTCGATTCAGACGGTAGTCGATGGTTTCACCTCTTCCTCACACTCGATAAATGCTGGCGTCCCGCAGGGATCGGTTCTGTCTCCGACTCTGTTTTTGTTGCACATCAACGACCTTTTGTCATGTGCACCAATTCATTGTTACGCGGATGACAGTACAGTTCATGATAGCTTTTTGTTTGACAAGCCCCCAAATGGCTCACAAACTCCAACAGCTCGTAAGGCTTTGAAGCAAAGAATGGACGGTTACCTCGAGAGTGTTTTCTCTTGGGGTAAAAATAATCTCGTTGAATTTAATCTTTCAAAAACCCAATCTTGTCTGATTACGTCTAAAAGGGATCGCAATGAAATTCTAGTCTCTTTCAACGGAAGCAATCTTTCGAACAGGCCCTCCATTGATATGCTTGGTGTAACCCTAAGTGACCAGCTCAGGTATGGGGGCTCCATCGAAGCCAGAGTAAAGTTAGCCTCCCAAAAACTGGGCGTACTGTACAGGGCCCGCAGATAATTTAATAGTACACAACTGCTAACCCTGTACAAATCGCAAGTGCGCCCCACGGTTGAATTTGGCAGCCACCTCTGGTCTGGAGCTCCAAAATACCTGAAAAATACCCTCGACTCTGTGCAGAAACGGGCGGTCCGTTTGATAGATTTTCCCATCTTAACAGACCGATTGCAATCTTTAGAGCACAGGCGTCGGGTGGGAATGCTATCCTTGTTCTACCGGTATTACAATGGAAGATGCTCCGAGGAACTAGCATCATTGATCCCTTCGGCACCGGTGCATAGTCGGGAAACACGCCAAACGCGTGCTCAACATTTGTACACAGTTGACATTTGTCACATGAGAACGGGTCGTTTCTTCGACTCGTTCTTGTGTTCAACATCTCGGCTGTGGAATGATTTGCCGGCCTCTGTGTTTCCTCCTTCCTACAACATGGGTCTCTTCAAGACCAATGTTCATTCCTTCCTCTCCTCAAAAAGACCTTCCACACAGCATCCCAGATGACATAGGCCCTGAGGGAAATTATGTTCCTGTGTGGAGTTAATGTAAAAAAAAAAAAAATCCGCCTCCAAGACCCAGACAAACCCCACCCCTTGAACCCGGGCACCCCTGCTAAATCACCAAACGTAGCGAACCACTTTTGGTGACCTATGGCAGAGGTGTTGGTTATCCAATAAAGGTTCCCGGGCGGCGGTTTTCTGCTTTAAATTAAAGATTTACAATATATGTTGCCGTTATATAGAAATCGAGGGAATATTGTCATCGCATCCCAAAATAAACATGTTATTGTTATTCAGTTACAACGTAACATGTTCAGAGAAATTATTTGACAGCATAAACAAAATGTCAAAACAAAGTAGACCCATTTTCACGCATTCAGTGGTAAAAAGAGGATTAGAAGGAGAACAATAACGAGGTTGGTTGACGTGTTATGATTGTTGAAATCATGTCACAAAAATATAAGCTTTTTCTTTCCCCAATGGCGTTCTTTCTTTTTGACGAATTTGAGGGTTTTGTTAAAAATATTTAGGAAACTCTTAGCTTTGTGATGGTAACACGTGATGGATATTTATAAATCATTTAAAAATAAGCCAACCTTATTTATAAAAATATCCTTATTGTTTTTTTAAAAACAAAAGATTTTATAAATAAGATTATATACCTATTTATAGTTGACGGTGAGAGACGTTGAGACAAGACGTCGCAAGCACTAGTGGGTTTAGACCAAATACTTTGCAGATTCAGAAAGGAAGTGTACTGTAACGGGTGGTGCTTTTTTAGTTTTTTAAGGGTTGGCAACACTGAGTGTTAGAAGAGGGTCTCTTGACCATAACGAGCATCGCAGGAACATTGTAGCACGCAAACTCACGTTTAAGTGTCCAGTTGCGTGAATGATGTCGGCAAAATATCCCGCCAAGCGTTGTGATCTGCTTTTAACTCACCGAAGGAATAACACCTACAAGAAAAAAAAGGTGAGGATTTCTGAGCTCTATTGTGACTGGAGATGATAGTGGGTGACACATTACATACCTGGAAAAAACAGTCGTTAAAGTGGCATCACACCAATTCCCCATCTGACAAAAAATTGAAAACCACAATTTCGGCATAAAAATTTGGCCTCAGTTTTTTGGGATCGAAAAGGCATCATTTTGGTAAAATTTCTGCCACGGGTTGAAACCATCAACGCACAACAATAGTGTGATACCCTAAAAAAACTCAAAAGGAGCATTCAAAACAAAAGGAGGGGAACGCTAACCAGAGAAATGTGCTTTTTCCACTAAAACGTCCATCCTCACACCGCCTTAGCCACCAATACGCTATTGGACTCATTTGGTTGGGTTGTTTTGAACGACCCCCCATATTCCCCTGACTTAACGCCTTCAAATTATCGTCTTGTCACCTTCCTGAAGGCATATATGGATAAAAATTATTTTTCTTTCGACGAGCAGGTGCAAACAAAAAATACACTTACTTTCAGAACATGCCTCGCACAATAAGTAAGAGAATACAGGAGATGATATAGGTATATAATTATAAAATAAAAGAAAAAAAAGTACGGTTCCATAAAACAATATAAGGAAATTAAAAATGCCTTCGTCTAGTTGAGGTAATCGAGCTCATGAGCATTCCACTTTTTTCAAAAACCTTTATTACCATGCGAAGAATAGAAATCAAACAAATCGTTATTAAGTTTATGACATCGATTCTTGCATATTGCACATGTACGAGTATGTATAGAAACGCAAAGAAAAACATCCTTGAAGAATCGAAGTAGAAGATAATAAATTATTAAAGTGATCTTCACAAAGTTGCAATGTTTGATTTGAAAAATAATAACGCTTCTCAGTAGTTGCCCGGTAGGACTCTGCAGCAGTTCCACAAATAGACTTAAAAATCAAATCCGCCTCTACAAGATAGCAAATGGCTTGCATTGAAGGATCCGTAGTAGGTACTCGTGATATTTTCGATTCTAGCGCTTCAATTGTCGGTACCCCCGAGGCGGTAGTCGAAATATACTTCGTTCTTCCTCCATACAGCTTTTATAATCACAAGACGAAAGTGTGCCCACGTTCAGGCCCCGGGGCCTTTCTCATTTCAATATTCAAGAGCGTCGCGTCGTTTCAGTGTTATATTAAAAAAGTTCAAGTTTCAAATTGTATGACGCTTGAATATTGTGTTATTCGTTCCGCCCTCATTTAAAAATGTGGATTGCGGAAAGGGATTTGGGTGATAACAACGTCAAAGTTTAGAGTTTGTTTTTATTTTGTTAGGGTGGAAGAAAAATACCCGTTTTGAGCGATTGTTGCTTGTTTTCCGTTTGGTTTTGTTTTGACTTCACGCTGTAAATAATTTCGAAATAGTTTGAAGGAATGAAAGGCGGATAATCCAAAATATCTATGCATTACTCCTGTACATATCCGCATCCACTCTTAGGAACACTAAAATGAACTTTTTTAGCGACACGCATCGTTTACAGTTCCTTAAAGTTTCAAAACATTTTGTGCTTTGTACTGTATTGATTGTTTATGAAATAAATACTTCTCGGTGAACAGAATACTAATGTTCACAGATTTACATTTTCAATATGTATTTGGAAGTACCTAGCTCAATTAAGTATATTTTTGTGGGAAAAGTGTTGCATTTAAACCATGATGTTATAGTTTTAGAACATGTTATCAGGTTAAAAGAATTGAGGAGCGTTTTCGCAAAGAGAAATATCAATCACAAACGTTTTTTTATTTATTTTCGGATTCTTATTCCCTTTGTAGATGTCTACAAAATGGCTGATTCCAATTTTCAAAATGGTAATTTTTCACAAGATAAATCATCTACATAACCTTCCTATACATTTAAAAAAAATGATATTTTTTTCTGACTCCCACCATAAATTTTACCGATTTACGCATTTTTTTGGTACGCACGTATCAACGTTAAGTATTATATTTAAAAAAAAATTAATGAAGAACCGAACTGTATTTATTTTTTAGTGCAAATGAGTACTTTGAAAAGAATAGCAAATAAAAAAAAAAACATGTTAAAAATTTTATAAAATTACTAGCTGATTCCCGGAAGCGTATTTACAAAACCTATACCGATTCAGTCGCGGTAACGACAATTTACATTTTAAATATACCTCTATATTGGTTATTTTTTATCACATTGCAAAAACAAAAAATGTTCTAAAATCTAGATAAAATAATCTTTCTGATGTGTATATTAGAAATTAATAATTTTATTTCTAAATATTTAAATTTGAATATTATTCCCATATATTGTAAATACACCTCTATATTGATAATTTTTATCACTTTGCAAAAACAAAACAATGTTCTAAAATCTAGATAAAATAATCTTTCCAATGTGTATATTAGAAATAAATAATTTTATTTCTAAATATTTAAATTTTGATATTTAAAATTTAAAGCGACTCAAACGCGTTAGGGATTGTAAATACGCTTCCCGGAATGCGTTGCAATGCCATGTTCAAAGAAATATATTGTTTTTCCCTTCATGTCCTTAGTACCCTCCCGGATCCATTAATTTAAAGAGTTATGAAATTTGAATTTAACAATCATTGTTTTTATCAAATGCCAATGTTTTTGTAACGATAAAAAACTTTTCAGATGTATTGTCATGTGGTTGTAATTATCCAGAAACTTTAGTGGGGGTTTACGTAGGGTATTTTGAAAGTTTTTAACGTTTCCTATGCTATATATAGCAATACACAGACATCTCACTAATCCCCAAGCACATTTTGATTTATATATATATATATACCTATATAAGATTTTCCGTCGTTTAAATATTTGACAGATTTCGTAATTTTTCTAGTTTACTCATGGCGCTCATTCGAGAGGTAAATTTTTGATGGTCTCCGTGGATTGTAAACAAAAAAAGGTATTTTTATTATGCCTTAAAGAAAATGACAAAATTTTTGAAGTGAAAACATATTAAGCACCGTTGTGATTTTAAACTCAATGAAAAGAAAAATAGCGACACTAAAAAGACACATGTATAGGATTTAGCCTGCGAGAGAATGAGATAGTATAATCGGTCTCCTCTTTGTGCGGTGCTTCGTAGCCTCCTCATTCTTGTCTACTTTAGTTTTCTGATCGGTGTCCCCTATGAAATTTCAAAAACAAAAACTTTTTATATGCGATTTTGACCCTTATGCATAAAGAAACTGTATGAAAACAAGGTCAAAATCGCTTGCGCCAAATATCCCTATAGATAGAGTAAAAGATTTCATTCACGTGGCAACTCTAGAATGTTTGTAATAATTGATCTGTGACTTCGGACCGCTGTCAAAAGCGAAAAGTCGTGAGTTTTAGCATTTTTGTTTCTTTTTCAAGTGCATATAAATGTATTTATTTATTATCAATCACCTTTGAAATGTGTTTTTTCACGAAGGATGTCTATCCAGGTTTATGTAAAAATAACAACATCAGTTCATTTTCGTATTTATACGGATATTTAAGCAAAATTCGGGAAGCAAAATACCCAGGGAGTATTTTGATCCCGCACGTCTTATAAAGTAAGCAGGTAATTTGTCCCAATTTGTAATAATATTGTTCTCTTCTAAATATCGATTTAAAATATGGTGCAAATACGGGTCAATAATGCTAACACTGCGAAATGTGTGAACTAAAATATGAACAATGCCAAACGTCGGATAAAGTACAAATAGTCGAATAAAGCATAGCGACATGTAGGAGGGCAAATACCGTCAACTTTATTGATATCGATTGGAATTCGGGACTTATAGATAAGCCCGGCTTAAGGGCTATAGTATTCATAGTAAAGCTTAGCTTAGAGAAGTTGACAAAAAGTCGGCTGAATAAATTCAAAATAGCTTTATGAAATTCACGTTTCATCATCACAAAGAAAATCAGAACAGCGGTTATGCTGAACGAATAGGTAATAATAATTTTGCTCGATGAAGTTATTTTAATTTGTATACCTTCTATACATTTCATAGTATTTATTATTACAACTATTTTTAGAGCATTTTATTAAAACAATGCAATTCCTTTAAATTCTTCAAATAAAGCAATGTGGTTAAGTCGAGAAACACATTGTTGTGTGATTTTATGTAGTCATGATTTAATTATTTCTAAGGACCATTTACGAGGCTAGTATAAAGTGATCAACCACTTTACAAAGGAGAAATATGTCTAACCAGCTAACCTTCATGCCGTTTTACCGCAGGGGTAGTCAGAGAGGACGGACCGCTGAGTAACTCGGTCTTGGCACTTTTTGTCTTTTTCGCATTCGTACATCATCTCTTACAAACTTTTATATTATTTTGACTCTTGACGTGGCCCGACTCAAATATGCGATTCACTTTATCGTGCCATGTCTTCCTCGGGCGTCCCGACTTCTTTTACTATTCACATTTTCGTCACATATTCTACTTATATTCATTTATTCGCTAGATGTCCAAACCATCCGAGAGTCCCTTTCTAAATTTCACTTATTGGCATTGCAATCTTTTCAAATATGTCTTCTTCAGGTAAACAGTCAACAGTTATTTTTAATTTGGGAGGCGGGTATGGGTACCGCACTCCCATTGGGAACCATTTATTTTGTATTTCCAATACCTCTGCCATATGTCACCCCTACGTTTGGTGACGTAGCAGGGGTGCCTGAGATCATGGGTTGAGGTGTGTCCGGATCTTGGCGGCGGATGCATCTGCTCATCTGCGTGGCAGGCTGGATCGGGAGAGACTGGTTGAAGGAGACCTTTTGATCTCTCCAGCAAAACTCTCTCAGAACATTAACATGCACCGCAGTGGGAGGGATATATTCATACGTCCGTCACTCACGGACACTGACCCCCAGATTAGAATCCACCCTTCAAACTTTTTCGTTCACACGGCAGTCACAAAGATGACGAGATTTATACGTCCGTCACTCATGGACACAGACTTCCAGATTAGAATCCACCCTTCATACTTCTCCCCTCACACGGCAGTCACAAAGATGACGAGATTCATACGTCCGTCAAATATCTTTGGACTCACCGCTGAGTTCTATGGAATTTTCTTTACTCGAACTAGTTGGTTACGCTGCATTGCTTTAGGATTGCGGGCATTTATATGGTATTATTAAATGTAATGGCACTTAGACACAAACTATTTTTTAAGGCGTTTGTCACGGCATTAGGCTTGAAAGGTTCAGCGATATAATTTTTCTAAAGCGGCGGACGAACTTTATGTGCGGGATGATTAACTTGTGTAGTGGTCGACGGACTAGCGATAACTTGTTTCTCTGAAGAAAACGGTGAGTGAACTGCACAGCCATACGCGCGAGCTGAAAAGGTGCACATAACAGGAGACGGTAGGTTTTAGAAATCACTGGAATTCAGCAATATTTCCCCCAAATACAGTAGATACGTATATGTGTACTTGTGGATGTGTTTGCATGTGTGTGTATGTGTGTGGACGTGTGAGTGTCCTCGGGTGTGTGAGGGTGTATGTGTGTGTGTATGCGTGCGCTTTTGTGTTGTATTATGTACAAAAATAATTTGTTGTATATTTGCGGCACGTTCCACAGTGGAAGACACTGTCAGTATCGCCCTGGTGTGAGACCACCATTCAAAATTGAAATGTTGCTTGAAATAGCTTAAGCCGTGTTTGGTGTTTCTTCCCCACCTCCTTCCCCTCGTCGCTACCTTCACCCACAACATACCCCAACTGGGGATGCCATAGTGTCACTGGCTCCAGGTGGGAGTAGCTGGGACTCTTGTGAGGTAATTACATAAAAAATATTTAAAAAAAAAAAATTGAATTAATTATTCCCGAAAAAAATCTTGTAATTTATGAAAAGACTCGAATACTAATTAGATTCATTATTAATTTCACGAAAAAAAATCCTCTCGTGCAACTCGTCTTTAAATTGGAAATCTCTTTTTTTTGTATATTTGGTCAGAATTTATCTACCGTGGAGGGTACATAAAATTTGATGTTTTACATGGAAGGGCCAACGGGGTGCCCTCTACCTTTTCCGGTTAGTCAATATTTATGAAGTGTATAGACTTGAATAATCTTCACAGACGAAAAGAAGGGTAAATTTTTCCTTTAAAAATGTATTCCGCATAATTTGTCGGATATCAAAGGAAAATATTGGTGCAAGATAAATTTCTTGTATTGACAGTTATTCAATATTTAGGTAATTTCAAACATCAATTAAGAGCGGAATTGGTTGTAAATTATAACCAAAATTCTTTTCTTTGAACATTCGCGCACCTATCTACTTAGTTGATGGATTTTTTGTGGAAATGATTTAACAATTTTTTAAAAAGATTTTCAGCCACTTTGACTGCCTCACTGCGCCCTGATGCTCTCGACTAGCGATCCGGAAGTTGTAGGCTCAATTCCCGGCATTGTGCGCAAGTATATTTTATTTGACTGATTAATACTATTTTACAAATTTAATAATTGAAAAAAATAATATAAGGTATATTTGGGGCACGTTCCAGAGTGAAAGATACTCTCAGTTATGTAATCTCAGTCAAATTGTGTGATGTTTTTGTTAGAGGACTAAGAGTAAGAGTTTCAGCTACAATAAACTTCGAGGGCATTCGTGGTCAAGGTTTAAAGCTCTTGACTAGCTATCTGGAAGTCCGAGTTCAAATCTCGGCGTAAGCTTGTAAATTTTATTTGACTGATTGGTGCGATTTTATAATTTAAGCATTTAAAATAATATAAGGTATATTTGCGATGGAAGATATTCGCACTATCGCTCTGGCGTTAGACCGCTATTTAGAATTCAGCCTCGCAATATATCTTAATTAGGGATGCTATAATCTTACTGGCTCTAGGCGGCTGGGAGCAGTTGGGACTGTGATTGATAAAAAATCAATAATTTTTGTTTTCAATCCACCAGTCTAGATAACAAACCGTCTAGAACCACCCCTATTTTTCTGAGTCACAGTTTTGAGGCGAGCGCAAGCTTTATTACCGTGATCGTATGCACCTACGACATTCTTAGATACTCTAAGCATCGCTCATTCAGAATTGAAATTATAGTATATTTTTACATGAACTCTGACTGTCCAATACCCACTGATTAATTTAATGTTTTAAATTTGGAAAAAAATGTAAAAATGTCACCGGAGACCAAAATTTCGTTTGCATTTTTTACTCCGAATAATCTCAGGAATCACTGGTTAATAAAGTAAGTCCCTTAATACCATTTTCAAGTACCCGTGAGTCAATTTGGCAGATGACTGTGCTACAAGCTACAAAATTATTACTCGACACCATCGCTCAATATTTCCTATTAGTACAGTCAAGGAAGGAGGTGTAGAGTGCGTGAGCAGGAACCTAAGCGATTCATTCAGGACTTGTTTAGGGTGCTTAGGGTGTGAACACACTAAAAGTCCTGACATTAGGTGGTGAGTTAAAGGGGAAGGGGGGGGGGGGGGGGGAAGGTCCTGATTTTCGGGTTCCGTTTATATCTCGAAAACGGTGCGTCGCAGAGGAAAACTTTTTTAGAATAAGTTAAATGATGAATTAAATGATTTACAACTTCTTTCAAATGAATTTCTTTCTTGGATGAATATTTTAGACGATATGAAGGAATGTTTGATGAAAAATGTGAGGTAAAATGATTTTTTTCAAAAATATTGACATTTGTGTAGCGTATAAATAAAAAACGGCTGGGATTTCCAAAATTACGTATAGAATAAAAGTTGTAGATAATTTTATGAGCTTATACTAATTGTAAAAAAGTTTTCCTCTGCGACGCACCGTTTTCGAGATATAAACGGAAACCCGAAAATCGGGACCTCCCCCCCCCCCCTTCCCCCCCTAGCTTTCCATCTAGACGTCAGGACTTTTAGTATGTTCACACCCTAAGCACCCTAAACAAGTTTCTGAAGGAATCGCTCAGGTTCCTGCTCACGCACTCTACACCTCCTTTTAGACCATTCGTTGACTGGAGTATATTCCATTACCTACCCTTGAGGCAATAGCCACGATCGCGTCGTGCCTTCCTAGATGAGTAAGGCGTTCCAGAGTTATATTTTCATCCGCAAAAATTTTAAATTGAAAAAAAAAATCGTAAATGGTATGAGTACCAATGCACACAATATTTTAACTGAATAGTATTAAATTTATGCTTGGTGAAGTCACCAGTTGCTAAGTAGCAAATGTGTACTGGTTCATGGGGTGAGAAGTGTCTGCATCTTGGCGGCAGATGCGTCTGCACACCAATTGTATGGCGGACCGGATTCGGAGACCCTGTTTGAGGGTGACCTTTTTACCTCAACTTCATAGAAATAAACAAAGAAATTAAAATTCCTTTATCATTACAAATGAATGCTGCTCCTCATTTTGTTATTTTTATTATTATAGGAAAGCACAGCCCTGTACGTCGTGAGCACATAGCAGTAAAGTGGAGTACGGCCATAATGCCGGAAAAGTGGAATGTGTACCGGGGTAACTTGGAAATTGCTAAAGGTACACAAAAAACACGAAACACAAAGGGTGAATGGGGTGGTGGATGCTACGGGAAAAAATATAAAGAAGCTTTATTTGCAAAAGCCTTAAATGAAAACTATATTCACTGAACTTATCATTATGTCCAGAAAAGAGGTAATGGATGGAAAATTGTACGTGAAAATTTTAAAATTCTTTGTTTTGTGGGAAGCTTGCCCCTTGACAGGTCTTACGGTTGCGATGGTGCAAATTATTATTACAGGAAATAATGAGCAGTATTGTATGTCTAACTTTTTAAATGCACCAGACCACGATGGTCGGCGGTATAGCGATGTATTTGTCGTAATTATTTTCAAGCAAACGATGAATGTAATTTTTTTATTTTATTTTATTAGTATCATTTACAGGTTAATAACATTACAGGCATTAAAGAAAACAATAAATTATAATAATTAGGTTATAACCCAAGAACAAATGTTCACATCATGCCCAAATAATATATAAAAAGTCAATAATTATTAACTTTTTTTTGCCTAATATTATAAAGATTGGAACTAGATACACTATTTAAACATAATATATACATACTGTGTGATATATAAAAGATACAGATAAGATAAAATAAAAAACAAGAAAAGTAGAAAAAAATATATGTATATATAATAATAATGATGAAAACTGAAAAACACCAGAAATAGGATCGAGAAACAATATATCCATTTATAAAAAAAACAAGTAAAAGTAAAGTGATAGAACTCACAAAAAATAGTAAAATATAGTTTGTCAGTTTTATATATTTAAAAAAAATATATATATATATATATATATATACATATATTTATGATACAACAACAAAAAAATTGAAAAACACTAGACTTAAAGTGGAAAAATAATATATATGCACACATATACGGATATACACACATACGTATTACATTCTTTTTAAATTTCAAATGCAAAAAAAAAACATAAAAAGTAAGGTATCAATTTTTTACTTTTGTTACAGTGAATTAATCTACGAGTATTTAGTAATGAATTGGTTATGTACACGACAAGATATCAGCATATTATAACTCAAAGTCAATATATATATACAATCAGAAGACTTTATACACATTTTTGTACACGAATCTAAAGTATAGATTGCGGTATACGCCGCTTTCATCAGTACACTCCAACAGTAAAACTAGGGAGCTAAAAATTAGGGAGTTTCTGGAATATTTAAACTTCGGTTTTATTTTCTTATTTTTTTTAATTATTTCAGGCATTTATGTGAATAAAGTAATTCGATGAGTAGGTATTTGGAATTCTCTGAAAGCAATAACATATGTCAGTGATGGAGCGAAATATGATAGTAGTGAATTAATTAAAGTAAAGAGCTTCTAGAAATCATAATACCGGCGGCTTAAAGCCAAGATATATACTTGCAATGTTACGATTAAAAAAAAAATAGCTGAAAATACAAGTGCCTCGGAAAAAAAATGATGAACGGTGAAAGATATATTGAGAATACACGAATTGGTACGAGCAGTTGATATCGACAGCTTCAACTAGTGATGGCCTAGTACTTACAAAAAACATTAGATAGCAACAATGCCGACAGTATTCCCTGCCTCACTGAAGGCATCTTTTAAAAATAAGCGCTAGAGTTTTCCTTACGTAGTAGACTTTAGGTCAAAAATCATTTATTTACAATTTGCTGTTGTTGGATACGTTTTAAGATTTTCACGGCCAAAAGTATTTTCGTTATTTGTTTTTGAGGTGTTATAAAATTGCTGTTTTTGGTTCAAATGAACCATTTATTGGATCACCAACATTCCTGTCAACCCAAGTGGTTCGCTACGCTACGTTTGGTGACTTAGTAGGGTACCCGGGTACATGATGTGAGGTTTGTCTAGCTCTTGGGAGCGGATGTGTTTGCCCATCTACTGCGTGGCGGGCCGGATTGGGAGAGGATGGTTGAGAGAAGCCTTTTGACCTCTCCAGCCGGACTTCCTCGACCCATTCCTTGCAGTGGGAGGAATCGATTCATATGTCTGTCACTTCTGTAAACACTGCCCACCAGATTCCAACCCACCCTTCACACCCTTTTCCGTCCCAAAATTTCCTCTCCTTTGTTTCCATAAGAAGATCGTTCAGACAGCATCCCCCGAAGATGATACAAAAACCGAAGAAAATTGTTATTCTGGTGGCTTCGAGTGTGGAGCTGATGTTAAAATAATTAAAACAAACCTCAAAATGTGGAGATACAATGTTTTGGCTTTAGGCCGTGGATATGAACGATGGTTAAAACTAATATTAGCAACTAGCAGACCCGGCCACACGTTGCTGTGACTAACGAAACACGACGCCATTACCCAACCTTTATAAAATCCACACCACCCCCTTGCCAGCTGCCCGCTGCCTGAATTGAATATTTTAATTTCTCGGCTTTTCTCTACTATAATAAGCATGACATATGAACCTTCCTCTTGAATCACTCTATCTATTGGTGAAAACTGCATGAAAATCCGTTGCGAGTTTAAAAGATCTATGCGCTCATACATTTTAAGCTACTTCATTTTATACTATGTAATGATTTTATTACGTCGTAGTGTTATGCCACTAAAAAATTGTATATTTGAATTTCTTAGAAAGCAACCAAATTTCACGATGATTGGTAAAATATGTTTGAAGTCAAATCATTAGAATTTTGTCAACAACGTAGGTACAATGTGTTCTAAGCATTTGTGGAAATAAACTGTAGTGAATTTGTACTTCAATTTCATATTATAATATGGAATTCTTGGAATCCAAACAAATCGCAAAGTAATTAAACACAATACGTAGAAGTCAATTAATTGGAAATTATTTAAGCGAATATATAATTTATTTGGTAAGTAAGTATGTACCGCTCATTATGACTATGATTTTAGCATTGGAAATTTTGCCATTTTCAAGAAAATGTAACCATTTTTCAGTTAATTATTATTTGACGGCCTGTTTGATCGAGGGGTAAGATTCTCGACTTGCAATTCAATATCCTGGGGTACGCAAGTAAATTTCAAATATATAATTTGTGTTATTCCTCAATTCATCCACTGTACGACCAGCATTCAAAATTGAAATGGTTCTTGAAATGGCATAGCTATGTTTGGTGACCAGATCAAAATAACCAGGTACTTCCCCACCAAGACGGGCAGATCAAAATAACCAGGTACTTCCCCACCAAACTGTATACCACCCGATGCTCACTTACGGCCACCAGATATGGATGCTAAATGAAAAAACACGCTCTAGAGTCCAAGCTGCCGAAATGAGGTACTTGAGAGGAGTGGCAGGGGTTATGAAATGGGATCATATAAGAAACTCGACGATCCGAGACGATCTAAACATCGAACCACTGCTACTCTTCATAGAAAAATCGCAAATGAGGTGGCTTGGGCATGTACTAAGAATGTCTGATGACCGAATTCCGAGGAAAATACTGAGTGCGATTCCAGAGGGTAGACGTCCAGTGGGCCGCCCCAGACACAGTTGGGCGAGGCAACTCCAGAAACTGTGTGAGGAGAGGATGGGACTACCATGAACGGAGGCCGAACCAACAGCACAAGACAGGGACGCATAGAGGAGCCTTGCCGATACAGTGGGTCACCGACCCGAATGGGATAAGAGGAAGAAGATGATGACAATGACTTACCCACCATCCTCTTCCTCATCTCCGTCTCCTTCCTTTACTTTCAGCCCCACAACATTGCTCATTTGGGGATGCCGTAGTCTCACTGTCTCTAGACGGTTAGGAGCAGTTGGGTATTCGCATAATAATAATAATAATATTTCAGAATGTATGCAGGGGAAATGCAATGCAATACATTCCATATTTTGAAATAACAAAAAAGATAAATAATAAGTTAAGGTAAAAAGTTAATAACAACACATAAATTAAATAAAAAAAACGAATAAGCATGAGAAATAAAACTGAAAAAAAAATGTATATCGTCTCCGGTCTCCAGAGGGCCATCAGAGGAGATTCCATCCAGGCAGTCATGGCGGTGATGATCGCATTATTCGAATGGCGCAGTCTGCGCCATAAACTTCCCATGCGGTGGCGGAGAAGTGCACGGAAGAACAGCATAAAAATATATAAAAATAAGTTTATTAAATATATGAAAATAAGTTGATTAAAACATAATTACCATTTGCAATGTAAGTAAGCTTTATTTATTTTAAGCATTCGCATTACTCCGTTTGAATTTTTGAAATTTTTGAAACGCTGCCAAATTCCACAAGCATTCGGAAAATTGTAATTGAGGTCAATTAAATGGGTGCTATCGAATACTTACTTACGAAAGTTGATATTATTTATTCAAATAATTTATGAATGGTAGTATTTTGGTTCTTTAAATATATTTTGGAGTACTTGTAAAACAATAAAATATTTTAATGATTGAGTATACTAAGATTGAAGTCGATTTCGATATTATCGCTTCAGCAATAAATCAACAAAATTATTATATAGGTATTTACTGTCATCAAGTTTAATTTTTAAAACCCCATTTTAATCGGTTTTCTTTAATACATTGAATAATATTATTATTTAATTTACTAGCTGGCTCGGCCACGCGTTGCAGTAGATAACAAAACACAACGCTATCTAGTGAATGGTTACTCAACCTTTATAAATCAAATCCCCACCACATGCAGACATTCTCCTTTATATTTCAACCAATTTACACAAAACCTGAACAAATTATATATTTAAAGCTTTTCCATGAATATCTCTGTCTACTGGTGAAAACCGCTTGAAAATCCGTTTAGTAGTTTTGAGTTTATCGCGACTCGGCGGAGGACTTATATTTATAATTTGTAGAGATAATAGTTTATTTATAAACAGGTTTTGCTGTGTAATTATTTTTACGCGTGACACCTGTTTCACCTTCTGAAAGCATTATCAAACTTTCTTTTGTGTATTGTTTTTAGACATTCGTGGAAATAACATTACAATTATGATCGCTTTCCATGAAAACCCTTTCTTTGACAAGTTCCTAAAGGGCATACGAACTACATCGACTTGGATGGTTTTGAAACAGAGAATGGACGGTTACCTCTAGAGGGTTTTCTCTTGGGGGTAAGAATAACCTCGTTGATTATGTCTAAAAGGGATGGAAATGATAATTTAGTTTCCGTCAACAGAAGCAATCTTCACAACAGGTCTTCCATTGATATTGTTAGCGGACCTAAATGGGGGTCCCTACATTCTGCCGACAGACTAGCTCAGGTTTTAGTCAGCAGAGCGGGAGAGGCCCTCACCACCAGGGTAATCAGGGTAAACAACGGTTATATTGGTTAAACACCTGCGTAGACACAATATCACAATAATGCATACATAGTGATTCAGGGTAGCAACAACAGTTATATCTAAAATGGAGGAATCTATCTCTATAATCTCTCTGGAAGGGCTATTTATCTCCGTGGTGAATTTACTGCGAACACACGCAAATAAGGGGGGAAAACAGCTTGGGTACTTACAGCTGGGGGCTAAACTCTTGTAGATTCAGTGACGGGAAGAATATAGCCATTCTTGGAGTTCCCGCAAGTCACTATGCAAAACACGCTGCATCGTGGCTTGCAGAATGTTCCGGAACTGTACGGAACGGTTTACGACAACACGGGCGCTCAAGCCAGGCGCTGGAGAAGAGTGGCGGTTGGTGGCTCGCTGCCGACGGTGGCTTTGCTGGGTTCCGCCGCCCGTAGCGCGCCGGTAAGCTAGCGGCGAGGGGGCGAAACTGTAGTTTGCGCAGTGGCGTGCTCTACAACTTGGGAGGAGGGGGCCGAGTAATTTGCAGGGGCGTATTTGTGTATCGTAACACCTCCCCCCGCGCTCGGAAAAAAAAGCGACGTGGCAATGGAGCAATAGGGCAAGAACCCTCTACGTTACTCACGGGAGTTGAAAGAGAGATTTGTTGACCTGAGAGAGAGCTGACTAACATCTTAAAACTAGGTACAATGTTTGTCAGGGTAGGGAGGGGGGTACATAAAATATGAGGAACAGGCAGTTATCACATGAGGGGTGAAACAACATACATATTTATGCAGTTGAAGGAACAAAAACAAGGTTATGAAAATGTGAAAACAAAGACAAAATTATGAAAATGTGAAAACAAGGACAAAATTATGAAAATGTGAAAACAAAGACAAAATTATGAACAAAAAATGTGACTCTAGGGTTTCATTGGTCTGGAAGCTAAATTTGCGGTGCGTAGATTTGTTTGTGTTTTTGACGGGGTTCGAAGAGTTTCGAAGAATTGCGAAGTGACGTGATTTCACAGACTCTAAAGGGATTACATTATCACTGTAATCTGACCCATTTGAGATAACACTCAAGAGTACACTAGGGCCTTGGAGAAAAAAAACACTTGTTTTTGTCGTAGACGTCGAAGGTTACGAAGTGGAGACTGTGGTTGCAGTGCGGAGGGCTATGGTTACAAAGGTCGTTGAGGAGAAGAATCCAGGATCTGCAGACATGCCAGTACGAATCCTAATGTGCCATTATGGTGGGCACGGATCGCGTATAATGGTTATCGAAGCATAATGTAGCTCGGAATAACTTGTGAGGGTGCGCATTCAGCGAATACTGGAGAGTCAAGGTAATAATGGTTTACACATGACATGGTGTGCGTCACTGCATGACAGAGCAAGAGACGGCAAAACTGGCTTGGTAGCGAGAGCAGGAACAAAACCTAGGGGCTAGCGTGCCCAAAGGTAGTCCAGAGTGTCATTATATATAGCGGGACAACTCGGCTCGCAATGGCGCAACAAGACAACATACATAGGGGCGGTATGGTCTGTGCTTTCAGGAACAAATATGTAGAAAATGGCGGCGGGGGACCTTGTAACCACAGCGAAGGCTGCTAGGAAGTGAAGCTCAGCTTGGCTGCCGATGGAGACATCCTTCTGGGCTTCTTTTTAAATCCGGGAGGAATTATTATTAAAGCAAAATTCTTGAAGTTTACCTGCCTAGAGACCAATGAAGAAAAGTTTGGAGAGAAACAAAGTGTGTTCAGAGAATAGCAAACGAGGTTTTAACCCGGAGACCCAGAGAGATTAAGAGAGAGAGAGAGAGAGAGAGAGATTCCTAGCTAGTGTACAATTACATTTTTGAAAATGAATACAAAGGTATCCTTTGTTAGGATAACCTGGCTTTGCCGGGTGACAAAATACCTTGGTTGAAAAGCAACCGGCCTTCCATGGCCTATGTTAACATAAAATGGTAACATTTTTGAAGAATTTCAAACAACAAGACACAAAGTCGTGAACGAGTCACGGCAAGGTAGCGAAACTGATTCATGGATAAAGGTTGTCGATAAGAGACAGATGATACGCCAAGTGCATAACATACGTGTCCAATATTCATGAATCTGCCGCATTGAAACCAGGATGAAGAACAGAAGAAACATATGACAAGAGTGAAATAGAAGGCCCGTTATGCCTGGTTAGGTACCGATTCGAACTCCAAGTGAGGGCGAAATATGGACAACAACGGATCTTCCACTTCATGCATGATGAGAACGTGAGGGAGGGAAGGGGAAAATGGATGGAGGGGAGTTGAGTGACGAAACTTGCTAGGGACTGGACTATTTTCCAATTCAAACTCTATGTGAGTATGAGACGTAATCCACCAGCATGCTTCCTGACTCTTTACATAAGAAAAAAAATGATATGAAAAAGAATACACATTACGCCAAAGAGACTAGTCCTTCGCGTGTATTTGACGAAAGATTAGGGGTCACTTAAAACTTCTCCTTGATTGTAAGAAAAGATAGACCCTCGCTCCAATTTCACAATCCTGGGATTTCTTTTATTCGCTTCCCAGACGACGAGTTTGGTGGATTTTGTGCCCATTCGATTAACTCCCACGGCACTATGCCCCATAGCTGACAGTGAAGCTGACAAGCTAGTCCTTTTGAGATAGTAGATATTCCTGGGCTTCTTTCCTTTAGAGAAAGAAGTGGCAAAACAGGAAGTCCACGGGCATTGTCGTTGAACAATTTGCAAAAAGGTTGTGGACTACTTTGTGTAGTGCGCACAAAAAGGGTTGATATTATTTCGTTCGCACGATTCATGGTGAGTATTGTAACGTCTTCACGTTTGGTGCACAAATTATATAAGTACACAATTATAACAAGGTACAGCTCAATTACAGACAGAAGTCAAAGAGTGTTATACAATGCATCTTAAAGAAGATAGCAAGGCCGATATTATGTCGTTCACACGAATCACGGTAAGTATTATTACGTCTTCACGTCTCGTGTACAGATTAAACAATAGGTAGGAGTGAATTCTTTTTTTTCACTGGACGGTAATGTAAGAGTCAAAATTTGGTGCCTTTTAGGTTTAATTTAAGCCATGTAAAATATTATTTAATTTTTTTTAGGGTAACTGCCTCCGCAACGGCATTGAATTTACGAAAATAGTCGGTTTTACACTCTAATTGGAAGTCATGTTTATGTACGATATTTTTGAATAAACATACTATTTTTTATCAAGAAAGTTTACTAGGTATAAATATAGATTCGACACAAAATAAAAAGAAGTTCGAATTTGTGTTTTATAATTTAAATAAAGGGGAGAGAGGAAGCGCGGGAGGTGATACTTAGCTTGCTTGCTCTATTTGTTCGAGGCTCGGATCAGTCGCACGCTCGTTTGTCGTTAAAATTATGTTCGATATTCTTTCATCGCAACTATGCAAAGAACTCGGAGTGTATTCAAATGTCCTCTATTTGGTGATGTTTGTGATATGAAAGAGAACTTTCTACCTACTTACGAAGATGCAAAATACTATTATGAGTGGACGAGACATCAACTGAAATTGCAATCAGAAACTGCAAAAGAACCAATTTTTGGTGAGATAGCAGATATAGTAATGTCGAAATTGAAACTATATGGCACACTGCATCTATTCCTACATTGACGCGAACACGGATCGTTCAAATGTTGAATGCATATCATTTAAAGTGCAAAAATCTACTCAAGTCTATCAAGAGGCTCTCCCTGGACAAGTTAGTTTTCAGAAAAGCATTAAGATACTTTTTGATATTTCAGTATGTAAGTACAAAGCATTCGCTCAATGTAGATATACTAAGGATAAAAAGGTTCCCAAACAAGAGCAAACTTTTTGGACCGATCAAAGAACGTCTCGGGTAATGGTAATCAGCGGAATTGATGTAACTGCTATAAAGAAGTTGCAAAAGACTTTAAAAAAGAACCTATCTCACTGATTCAAGAGCCGGGATCCATTTACATGGGATACATGGTACCTGATAATGATACAGCAAAAAGAAAAGATAACAGGGTTTCTGTTACATAAAGAAGTTTCCCAAGATAGATTTTATTGCAATTGATTGTGATGGTACGAATGTTAATACTGGAAAGTATGCTGGAATTATAAGACTGCTTGAGAAAAGGCTACAAAAACCACTTAAGTGGATAATTTTTTTACTCCACATTAACCAACTACCTTTGAGACATCTGTTTTTTTTATCTCGATGGGTGTACTTCGGGACCTAAATCTTATATTGGTCCACTGGGAAAATCACTGGAAACCTGTAAAAAGCTGCGTGTTAAAAATTTTGAACGCATCGAAGGTCAAATGCTACCAGAAATGGCCAAAGATCTGAGTCCAGACCAACAGTACTTGTATAAAATTGTCTCGGCTGTAGTTTCAGATGAATTTCCAGAAGACCTAGGCAATAAATCTCCAGAAAAACTATCACATGCCCGTTGGATCACCGAAGACTACGTTTGTATGTATCTACTGAAGAACCATCTGAAAATTTGAAAACTCTGGCTACTTTTGTGGTCAAAGTTTAAGCACCGTTTTGGTTCTAAATTAAAAGTAAACCATCATGCTAAGATGGCACGTGTTATCTGTTCAATATTATTAAGGCCTCCATTTACCTGCCATAAACTCATGCATGATAAAAAAACATGTTAGAGAGCTGGCAGCCCTACTAAAGGCACGCAGTACTACTCAACCTCCAACACCTAGACTGTTTCAAGTGCCATTAATAGATTTTAATGCTTCTACATATAGTGATTTAATAAATTGGCAGGAAAACTTAACCGAACCACCGAATTTGAAAATTTATTGGACTAGGAAATTCAGAATGTCGTGGAATCTGGTGGTGAAAACGAACTATTTTTTATAAGGCTTCCCTGCCATACCAAAGCTGTTGAAAGAGCTTTAAAGAATACAATGGAGGTTTCCATTTCTCAGTGGATAAGAAAGTCGCGATTAGGTGCAATAAATGCCAAGCTGGAATCGCGAAATCAAATGCCTAAATTTGAAACTAAAAAGGATTTTAAACCTAAATAATAAATGTATAATTTTTCGAGTTTGTTTTAATTTTTTTTTTTACAGCGATGCCTTAATAAATATCTTAAGTATATTATATTGTTTATCATTTAACACCTACTTACCACTAAATTAATCACAATGTATCGCCTTATAAACTTTAAACTTTTTTACCCTAATTTTCAATTTTTGAAGTCACTGCGGAGACTGAAGATCTTAATCAAATGAAATGAAAAATCCCACGTATTTTTACTTTAACATAAGGCACAAATCCCCCCCTCTTAGAACCCTGAATCTTTAAAAAAAATTTTTTCATACATCCGTGCTCCACCCTATTATACAAGTACACAATTATAAATACAAGGCGGTTCTCATGCCAAATTAATGACACACGACCAAAAAGGGGCGGTACTCATGTCCAATTAAAGACACACGACCAAAAGGGGCGGTACTCATGTCAAAAGACACACGACCAACTCAATAACGTTTAGTTAAGAGTATAAAGTAATTATAACGAACTTCTCGTATCGTGGCGGATGTTTTAAGGATCTCTCCTATGATGGTGGATGTTTTAAGGATCTCTCCTATCGCGTACAGGTTATGCATAAGTACAGCAAAATAAATGATAACAACATTCGTTTTAATGTTGTTTATAAAGATTCGTTAGATTTAACTAACCCCGTAGCCCGGGGGCGTACGATAGAATGACATAAAGTGATGGCAGGGTATATTCTGCTTACACCGAGCAATAAAAGAGACAGACCTGGAGTGGTTTTACATACTGTCCGAGTAACCATTTTTTAGAAAAGAAAAAAAAGGTGATAATTGCAAAACGATGATCGAACAAATCAATGTTGATTTACGTTAAAAATTACAATTATTTGGATTCGAGAATCAGGATGACCGTTTGGTTTTACTAACCTGTCTCGTGTTAAAACGTGTAATACAAAACATACGTGACGTAACAGTAGAGAAGAAACAAATCAGTGGTTTCGTTGTAGCAACCAAAGACCTGGTGATTCGGTTTTACATACTTTAGTCGAACGAGCCAACGGATTTGTGTATGACTTATAAAAAGCCAACTTGTAGGTTTTTTATATTAAATACAATTTCCAAAATGGACGTGTCAATATCCAATTTTGGGGAGAGAAAAAAAATTGAGCACGGGTGAAAAGGACGCCATCAATTTGATTTAAGTGAAAAAATTGAAAAAGACTTATATGTACAAGAAAAAAGGTAAAGTAACCATTTCTGACTTTCGTGCTTGAGACTACTATTGGGTTTTACATACTCAAGGTGAGCTGAAAATCAAGAGGTAAGAAAAAGGTTTTACCCTGGTAGGTAAAATGCGATGAACGTGAGAATGAGGTAAAAAAATGTACAAGGGCGGCCATAACTGAGGCCATAGACAAAACAAAACAAAAAACGAAAAACGAAACACAAAAAACAAAAAAAGAAACAAAACAAGTGACATGAGCATTGCATAGTGTGGGGTTGAGAAACGACAATTGGGATCATGACTTCCCAAAATATCGTGACTCGAGGTGTGTCTCTGCTCCGAAGTAATCAGCCTCAGAACAGGTGAGAGAAAAAAAAATGTACAAAGAAACAATGCTGGCAATTTGCCGTGATGGAGAAAAGAGAAATTGGTACAACCGTGACATTTGGATGTACCTATTGTGAATGTACATTTATTTACAAACAATTATAAATAAAGGACTTGCTTTATTTATGGGGGTCTGGTCGTGTAATTGACACCTTACACGCCAGTTATATACATGTTTATTTATTTACAAAACATTGTCAAGAGATCGCTTGAAAGCTGACTCGAGACCTGCCTCACGCTTGAGGACTTAAGCCACAACTCCAAAACTCGGGGTGTACTCTTGTAGGGTATGCACGCTGCGAGGGAGGTAGGTATTGCGGAAATAATTCTGTGAATTGTAGTTCCTTGTGTGAACGACGCCATTGTTTTGTTCACGATGTATTTCACACATAATAATCGTATCGGCTTCCAAGGGGTTAACAGCTGCAAACAGCGCCGTGGTACAAGCTTGCGGCCAGTGTGTGCAAATGAGAATGTCGCGCGCAAATTTTTGTTGCCATGCGCGACTTGTGAAATCCGGCAGTGGATAATCTCGCCAGGAGAGGCATTATTATCGGCCTCTATCCTCCTGGATGGCACGACCTGTGAGGGGTGTCCATTTCTTGAGTACATGTTTCCGGGCTTGACAGCTCCTATAGCTTGCGGCCAATGTACTTGTTGATGGTTTTTATGTTGACAGTGCATCGTGCATGATTTTGTCGATGCCTTTGTGAGTTGAAAATGTTCGTGATTAGGTATGTACGAAAACTTGATAATCACTCTTTGTGATTCCATTTTGGTGCAGGTGATGGACGGCGTGACAGCTTAAATTTTTCGCTGGTCGATGAGTAGAGAAAGAAAAAAAAAAACAAGAGGGAACTTTTTTAAAAAAAAATTTCCTGAATTTTTCTAAGTCCAAAATTTTGAAAAATTTTTTGCCAAGGGGGATCCTTACGAAGTTGCTCTTTTGTGTTTAAAATAAGCACTTTTTGAAAATTTGTTAAAATTTTTCAAAGCATTTTAATTTTTGAAAAATTTGGCCAGCGGTCTCCTTCTAGGGTGCATATTCTTGGTTTCACTAGACACTTTCGGAAAAGTACTACCTTTGTAGGAGCACAAACACTTTTGAGACGAAAAGACACTAGGCAGAAAAGAAAAATTGGCCATAGATTTCCCTGTAGGGTCAGCTAGTTTGGTTTTCACAAAGCACTTTTGCAAACTTCACAATTTCACTTTTAAAAGATTTCACTTATTTGGAAAAAAATTGCCAAAGGAGGCCTTTAGAAAAAAAAACACTGTTTGATTTCACTGTTCACTATTTAAGAGTTTCACACTTCCTGAGAAAGAAAACAAACACGGGGCACAAACCTATTTTGATGAAAAAGATTTGCCGACGGCTCCCGCTTAGGTATTTTACATTATGAGCATTTCGCTTCACTTGACGCGCGAAAACATAACAACACTTGTGTAAATAAGACACAATGTACCTAGATGTTCATGGGAAAGAATAGTAAATCAACATTTCGTTATTTATAAAGCAGTATTCCCGTCTGATAACTGGAAGGTATATGTTTGGAGTTACGGCTTGCGTAATAATAGATCATTCCCGGATAATGTTGTTATTCTCGCGCCAAAACTCATCGCGTCGTTGAAATGACGTAATCGACGAACCTTCTAGAATTATTATGCGCGGGAACAAGGTACATGCGAATGTTGTTTACAATAAGTGATAGTTAGGTATTATTCTGGACTAGTATAGCTGAGAAGACAAAGGAACAAAAAATACATTTATCCTTCGCCGGCCTGTAAAGATTTGAGCTCAGGAGGTTGAGGAAAAGAGAGAAAAAAAAATGCCCCACATTCTAGCGTCAGCACGTGGGGAAATGAGGAAAAAAATTGCCTCTAAGACGGAATGCCAGTGTTAGCGGCGGAGATGAGGAAAAAAATTGCCTCACGTTGGGAACGTCAGTGTTAGCGGACCTAAATGGGAGTCCCTACATTCTGCCGACAGACTAGCTCAGGTTTTAGTCAGCAGAGCGGGAGAGACCCTCACCACCAGGGTGGTAGGATCTGTGAGGCGTGTGTGGGTCTTTCCTGAAATAAAGCTCAAATTTCTACGGGCTGGGGGAAGGCAGTGAAACCAGTAATCAGGGTAAACAACGGTTATATTGGGTAAAACACCTGCGTAGACACAATATCACAATAATGCATACATAGTGATTCAGGGTAGCAACAACAGTTATATCTAAAATGGAGGAATCTATCTCTATAATCTCTCTGGAAGGGCTATTTATCTCCGCGGTGAATTTACTGCGAACACACGCAAATAAGGGGGGGAAAACAGCTTGGGTACTTACAGCTGGGGGCTGAACTCTTGTAGATTCAGTGACGGGAAAGAATATAGCCATTCTTGGAGTTCCCGCAAGTCACTATGCAAAACACGCTGCATCGTGGCTTGCAGAATGTTCCGGAACTGTGCGGAACGGTTTACGACAACACGGGCGCTCAAGCCAGGCGCTGGAGAAGAGTGGCGGTTGGTGGCTCGCTGCCGACGGTGGCTTTGCTGGGTTCCGCCGCCCGTAGCGCGCCGGTAAGCTAGCGGCGAGGGGGCGAAACTGTAGTTTGCGCAGTGGCGTGCTCTACAACTTGGGAGGAGGGGGCCGAGTAATTTGCAGGGGCGTATTTGTGTATCGTAACAATATGCTTAGTGTAATTCCAAGTGGCCAACTTAGGTATCCATTAAAGCCAGATGCTCAACTGCTAACCCAGCACAAATCGCAAGTCCGCCCCGTGGTTGAATTTGGCAGCCAATTCTCGTCTGGAGCCGCAAATACCTGAAAAACCTTCGACTATGTGCAGTTACGGGTGGTCTCTTAACCTGTCTGTTAAACCTTCCTCATAAATCACTCTTTCTATTGGTGAAAACCGCATGAAAATCCGTTCAGTAGTTTTTGAGTTTATTGCGAACAGACAGACAGACAGACACGGCGGAGGACTTTAATTTATAATGTTACTAGCTGGTACCCGGCATGCGTTGCTATGCCATTTAATAAAGAAATTGTTTCTTCCTGCGTGTCCTTTCCCATTCGTCCCGTTCGCCTTCCGCCTCCCCTTCGTCTCCCGAGCCCCCTTCCCCTCTCACGTTCCCACTCCGCCTCCTCCACCTTCCCTATACCCACTCCACGCCCCCCTTCTCCCATCCCGCGAACCCCCCTCTCGAGTTCCCCTCCCCCTCCCGGGTTTTCCTCCCTTCCTCCCGCGAACCTCCTACCTGAATTCCCCTCCCCCCTCCTCTCGCATTCCATACATTCAGTTTTCAAATAGCATGCGTGCCACCAATTGCAATATTTGTATACAAATTTCATAATGCCAGAGCTCACCAGCAGTTTTATGCAAACCTTGTCCTGACAATAACGAACACAAAAATAAAAGAATTATCCAATTTGGTGCAGTCGTTCGGAAGTTATGCGCGTACATACATTTCGGCGATTCATTTTTATTTATATAGATAGATAGATAGATTTATATAGACAGATATAGATAGATAGAAGAAGATAGATAGATATAGATATTATATGTAGAGTTTGAGATGGGAAGACAAGTTTTTTCTTTACTTTTGAAAATGTCTTGATTTCTGATTTAAGTATTTTTTTATCAAAGCTTTTAAATGACAAAATAACTGTTTCACATATTTAATTACGTTTTTGTGACTGATAGGCGAACCATAAATTACAATGGGACTATCGCCTCGGGGCGTTTAGCATACCGTTACATTTTTGTATCTTAGTTTTTCCGAGATTTATTACATCCATAAGGAAAGTAAAAGTATGCAATTTGGGAATTCCAGGCGTGACTTTCCCAAGGAAAAGATTTGGCAGTATAATGTGACATTGAATAAATCACGGCAACTTTACATTGCCTTCAGACTCCGTATTCATTTATTTGATTCCGCTGGTACCTAATACAGCTACGACATAGATAAAATGTATTCGACACTGAAACAGAAGTGTTATGTTATATTTGTGTGCTGCGTTTTTTTTAACAATAAGGTTAGAGTTTTTTGTATTTGGGAAATTTACTTTACTATTCGGATTCTTCCATTTAAAGAATTCTCACCATCGAGCAGCGGGGAAATCTAGCAACAAAATTTTAAAATATTTTTTCTGTCTCCCTACAGATATTTAAAATCAAATGCATGACAGGAACGTTTACCTATTCCTAAAGTCTGATAAGTCACAAGGAGAGTCTCACTGGATTACCAAAATATGCATTGTGTTAGCAAAACAACACTAGATGAAATTTCTTTTCTTTTGCCTGTTTTTTTTTATTTTTTTATTTTATTTTATTTTTTTATTTTTTTTATTATTATTAATTAACCCTTCGAATAATAAGAAAATAATTTTCTGTCAAATTTTGCATATCAAGGTTTGCGCGCAAAATTCCTGGTTCTTCCCATGCATTTTAAATATTCCGATTTATTGGTTTATTTTAACGCTTTTGCAAAAACAAAAATTGTTCTAAAATCTAGATAAAATAATCTTTCCGGTGTGTTTATTAGAAATCAACATTTTTGTTTCTAAATATTAAAATTTTAATATTGGAAATTGAAATTGGCTCAAAAATGCATATCTGCGAATATTCGAAATAAAGTAATTAAAATAGAATAAACTTAAAATTTAAAATACAGACTCCTTTTCTAAATAAAATTTGTAATAAAACTGTCACATCACTTTTTATCACTTTCATACAATTTTATTTTAAAATTAAATGTGTGATACGTCACAAATTGGCGAAAAATTAAACCGTCACTTTTGATCGGGTTTGTAAAATATCTGAAAAACCTAGCTCATATAATTCTGAGACAATGAGAAGCATTATTTCATTCCGTTTCTAACATAAAAGAAATTCGCCTGACAGGAAGAGAGATATCTAACTTTTAATAATGCACTGTCGCTCTGGGACAATCTGGGTCTCCTGTTATTATAACGGCATATGATGTTTTGGGACAACTTGGGTCTCCTGTGATTAGACGGGTTAAGGAGAAAACACAGATACAGACAATAATTAACAAAACAATATTATGAACAATAACTTGAGAATTCGCCTGCGCCCCAACTATTTCTCACTGATTGACTTGATAAATGAAGATTTTCAAATACATTTTTTATACATGTTTAAAAATAAGTCATAATTAATAAAGAATCGAAAATTATTTAAAAAGAAGCACATAAAAAGTATAGTGAATGATATATGAGTTTTCTTTTTTAATAGGAAAACAACCTTCAATTTTCTACCAAAAGTGCTATAAGTATCAAAAAATATATAGAAATCTTTAGGTTGTGGTTTTTATTAAACAATTCGCACATTCTTCTGATTGGATCCCTGACACCAGCATTTATACGTGTCCGGTTAATGTGGAATAAGTCGTTAAGCCTAGTTGTTCTGGGTGGTATTTTAAAATTAATTATACAGGGTCATTAGGTCAAGGTATGTTCGCCGGTTAGATAGAGTGGAGACGTTATATTTCGAGAGCATAATGGTGTATCCCTGTTTATTTTAAAGTGGTTTGAGGATTGGATATTGATTTAACAGAAATAAAAATGTTTATTTTTTTTGGATTTGATAGGTTTCGAACCTCCGTTCGCTGGATGTCTCTCTGGGCGCTGAGAGTCGGGCGCTTCATACAACGGCTTTATTGAAGGCCCGTACGAATTACGATTTACCGCAGTGTATAAGAACGGAGGACCGTCAAATAATATTTTTTTGTGACGCATTTTCGTTTCAGCCGAATTTTAAATCTCTAACGGGACTAAAGAAGTTTCACATCAAAAGTGCTTGATCTCGGGTAGGCCAGACAAACATTGATAAGAATGATCAATATCGGTGTAACATGTGTTTGTTGAAATTGAAATTAAAAAAATGCTGAATAAACAGATAAAAAAAGATAGAATGACTCACAACCATATCTTGGTGGTCTTTGCATGCTTTCTCAGTCACACATGGTTTCAGACGTAGGTATTCTAACATATTCTGATATTGGCATTAAATAGTTTACCTAGACTTTTTTTTACTTGGTTTGGGTGGTGTGATAAGACTAAATCAGCAAAACCAGTTAAATAAACCCTTTACTTACATTTGAAAAAACTTTCCGCTAATGAAAAAAAAACACTAATGGGCCCAGAGATTGACCGTTTGATTTCCGTCATTATGTTCACCCTCAACGCCAAACGTTGACACATGAGAGAGTCACGACTTTCCGCAAACTGGAGCGGTAACTGCAAACTTTAAGCTCCGTCTTGGGTGGAGAAAACTCGATGATTGTGCTCGAAGGAACTTTTACGAGAGACTTCAGTGAACCGGGAGCTTTGGCGGAATCTAAACTCGCTTTTTAGATGGCGGAAACATTATTATAATCTAGTTTGAATTGAATAATGAATTAACAATTGGTGCTTACTGAAAAATGCATTAATCTGAAAGAAACGCTTTGATAGAAGCTTTCGTTTTTGATGATTTTTAAAATTTTTCTGACGAATAACAAAATGGTTTGTAATTTTTATTATGCTGTTTTACATAAGGGTAAGCAGAGATGAATGCATGTCAATCATTTAGGTAGAGAGAGATTTAGTTGATAATCGTAATCTTGAAACATAATAAGGAACTCTAGTGAAAAATATTCTAGCTTTAAAAAAATATGTTTATATAGACCAATAAACGCTGATTCTGAATAAGTTTTACTTGATAATATTATGCAGAGTTTTAAAAAAAATATTAAAAAGTCCATTTTTAATCGGGTCGTAAAAACACGCCGTCAAGGTGACGTCACTGTTTGACGTGTCGTGACGTCACCGTGAAGTCATTGTGTGGGAATATATGATATGATACAAGCCATCGTATTAATTTATTCGTTAACTAGCAGACCCGGCCACACGTTGCTGTGGCTAACGAAACACAACGCCATTTCCCAAACTTTATAAAATCCACACCACCCGCTTGCCAGCTGCCCGCTGCCCGCTGCCTGAATTGAATATTTGAATTTTTCGGCTCTTCTCTCCTATAATAAGCATGTAGGTATTATACATATAAACCTTCTTCTTCAATCACTCTATCTATTGGTGAAAACCGCATGAACATCTGTTGCGTAGTTTAAAAGATCTATGCGCATACATTTGGAGCGACTTCATTTTATACTATGTGATGATTTACATACTGTTTATAGAGATTTAGTTGTTGTGTTTATTGAAACCTTGTTGTGTTTATTGTTTATTGATTTAGGCCCAAACAGGCCTCTTATTAGTTTATCTCTATTATTGAAAATATTCAAAAACTACTACAAAAAATACACAAAACAAATAATAATGCTATGTCTGGGGAGAATACTTCGAACAACAGAATTCAAAATGGTGGCAGTAGATCTGCTAATTTCCCGATCCCATATTAATTTTTCAGGAGTGATGACGTCACATGATTCACCACACACGGTGTTTTTCAGGGGTCTTGAAAAATTAAAACTTTGATAATCATTTTAACTATTAAAACTTACTCTAAAAATAAAAATAAAAATGCAGATATTTAAGTAAGAATTCATTAAAAAAAATGGACTGGAGTTCTCTCTACTTGTACCGTGCATGATTAAAAATTGTCCCATTATCTATTCTTCTGTTTTTCTAACTCCTGAAATGGCCCAACTTACCTACTGATTAATTTTATCGTGCTTTGTCTTCCCAGCACGTTATCATCTTCCTTCACATCTTCGTTCATTTATTTTACTGGTTGAAATAAGGGATGTCCAGATTTTGGTTTTTCATTTCACTTACATCGGCTTTGCATTATTTTCGCATCCCTTTTTTCAAAGTTAGGTTCATGATTTTGATAAAAAAATGTCTTCTATTACTTAATAATTTTCTTCTTAATAAACATCATCCTATACTAATCGATGGTATATTTTTGTTAATACGGTGAAAAATATTAATTGAGTGGCATTAACGTAACATTGTAACACAATTTGCAAAGATTTTTTAAGCGAATGGGTAGGTACTGAACTTTAGAAAGCATAGAGAGTGGAGTCTATTAAAAGAAATTTCAAATATCTCTGGTGATTCGTTTGGACGGCTCTTATCTCATCCCGCCATTTGTCTCAGGCGCCCTTTCTCATTCAGACGAATAATGAAAAAGGCAAAAAAGTGATACAAAAAAGTCTTGTCTTTTGAAAACTGAAAGCAAGACGGGCTCCAGGTAAAACAAACAAAATAAACTTAACGACCATCATAAAATTTCAACCCCCGCATTTCAAGGGGTGGGTAATCTCCAAGGGGATGAGAAGTCAAGGATAAAAGCACGGAATTTTTTTATGCTCCGGTCTTCATATTTGCGCGGAAAATATGTCTTGGGTGTCTTGGAAAATTGTGCACTAACCGTGCGAGTTTAGCGCTTTTCCAGATGCTTTTAAGCCCGAGAGACATTGCCGAAGAAAGGAACAGTGTTTTACTTATTTTAGAGTCGGTTTGTTGGACTATGTTGCTTTACATTTTATACAGGTGCATTGTACCGAGCCTCGCCCCACTTCGGGAGAACTCGTGAAAAGTAAACTGTTTTCTTAATAATGCGTCTATTCACATGCAAATTACTTCAAGTCTGTCGTTAGGGGGAAATGCACGAGTTCAGCGGGACTGTGTGTTCTAATGTTATGTGGAAAGCGTTGATTATACTTTGTAAATACACAAATTGTTGTGTTTAGTTAGATAATATTATCAAAATATAAAGCTTTCTTTAAATATGATTAAATAAACAGGCACATTAAAAAATCCTTATACCACAACACACAAATTTCACATATGAAGCCTACCCTTTTCTCTGACACCTAATCTTCATAAAGGCAGTTTATTTCCAACTTAATGATGTAATTTTTTTATGTATTTGTAGTCTTCGAATATTAAAAAAAAATGGACAGTGATGTAATTCAATCACGAAATGGTTGATTTCTAAAGAAAAAATATTTTGAAAAGTTGAAAAATACTTTGATTCTGATTTCGATATAAAAAATCTATGGAATGGAGAGCTCTGCCTTCATGAAAGCTCTGATTAGCTCTGCCTTCATGAAATTAGTACTGCTTTTAAGGGTATTTTCTAAAGTGGGAACATTGCATTTTAGCCCCTACAATTTCTCCTAATTTGGTAATCTACGTATATATTATAGGTATGTAAAAAAATCGAAATATGTATTTAAATGAGTATGTATATGAGATGTCCATGCGTTGCTAAACCGTTCATCCGATTGCGATGAAAGTTTGGGAATTTGATGTGCGCATACCCCCGATTGTTTTTATGTACAAAAATGAGTTCTGGCTTCATGAAATTATGCGTTGCTAACCATTCATCAGATTGCGATGAAAGCTTGGGGATTTGATGTGTTTATACCTGCGAGGGTTTCTATATATACTGGTGAGATCTGGAATTATGAAATTTATAAAAAACATTACAATAGGTGGCACGCGAGCTGTTTGAAAACTGAATGTACCGGGCCGGAATGTACGGATTGCGGGAGGGGCACTCGGGAGGCGAGAAACAATTTCTTAATTAAGTGGCACAGCGACGCTTTCCGGGCTAGTGAACTATAAAATTCTCATAACTGACAATAAATAAGAAGCCAAATTGTTTATTCCTCTTAAGAGGAATATAAACGCTAGAAATATGTCGAATCTCATGCCTGCAAAATTTTAAAATCGAGCGTCTTTTTGCACGAGGCTAGTAAGCGAAAAAGTGGTTTTTATTTATTTTGTGCATAATTTTATAAGAACGAAAAAAAGTTAGAACATAGATAAAGTCAAAAATAGTCTTAGCCGTAAAGGGGTATTTTTTAAAAATTGTTATTTACATTATTACTTCATAGTTAAGTCATGAGAAAACATTTTTTTTAGTGGTTTACGCTTATATTTTTTGTTACGTAAATAAAAATTTTATTGTAATTCCAATACATAGATAAAGTAGTTAAAGCTTCAATTTATCCGTAGCATATTTTTTGATGTTCATACTGTAAGCCGATTCGTCGTAAAGATTAATCAAAATAGTATCTAAATAGGATTTCACGTATATATTCATCTTAAGTCAATAAGACAAAAAGTGCAAATATCTTCATTGAATTTCCGCATCAACGTGTTTAACAATCACCATTAATATAAAACTAAAACTTAACACTCCATCTTTGAAAACCGATAAAATGTAAGTCTTATGCGAGAGCCATTATTCGATGAAGTAACACATTAAATATGCGTTAATTTTAACGTGAAATACTTATGTGAATCGTTTAAACACTCACTTCATTATCGGGAGTTATTCTGAAAGCGATTAAATAACTTATGTTTCCGCTTCCGCTTGCTCCATTTTCATTATTTGCCCTTTTTCATTTATCGGGAACGCGAGGAGCAAACAGAAAGGCGGTACCTCCATATAATGTGCAAATAAACTTGGGGAGACGAGACGGATTACTAAATAATCCAAAAAGATAAAGTCAGTAGAATATAAATGACAGATTATTTTATTTTTTTGGTCGGTATAATGGTGTATCACGCGTAAATTATAATAATTATTTTATTTTTTTTCTTTGGTTTACAATTTTTTAGAGAAAAATGTGTCCTTACTGGGGTACCCCGTTCTAAGGTCACATTGTACAGGTTTTCGTGTGTGAAATGTAAGTATCATCATCATCATCACTATTGGCTCTACAACCCCTGGTAAGTCTTGGCCTTCTCAAGAGTCTTCCTCCACTCATCTCGGTTTTGTGCCAGCTCTCTCCAGTTTGGAAGCTCCAAGATAGATATGTCTTTGAGGAAGTTGTCGCTCCATCTTAGTCTTGGCCTTCCCAGGCTCCTTCGCCCTATTGGTCTTGAGTTCAGCAGGGACTTTGGTGCTTGATGCTTGGTCATTCTCTCCATATGACCCAGCCACCGAAGTCTTCCCAATTTTATAAATTGTAAGTATACCTGTGTTAAAATGAAATGTTAGTATATCTATGTTAAAATATTACAAGAGGAAAATTGTAAAGTTATACTCGTATATATTATTTGTCACATTCATTTCGCTTACATCTAACCAAAATTCATTGAATATCAATTTAAAACAGCCGATACAGTTTTTTTAAATTGCGAATTAAAGAATAATTTATTATATGTACATACATAGATTTTTTATTACATTAAATCCACACAGGAGGCCCAGAGGAAATTCGTCTCCCTCAGGGCCTATCTCATCAGAGATGCTGTGTGGAGGTTCTTTTTGAGGAGAGGAAGGAATGGTCTTGAAGAGACCAATGTTGTAGGAAGGAGGAAACACAGAGGCCGGAAAATCGTTCCACAGCCGAGCTGTTGAACTTAAGAACAAGTCAAAGAAGCGACCCGTTCTCATGTGACAAATGCCAGCCGAGTGCATATGTTGGGCGCGTGTTATGCGTGTTTCCCGACTCTGCACCGGTGCTGAAGAGATCAATGACGCTAGTCCCTCGGAGCATCTTCCATTGAAATACCGGTAGAACAAGGACAGATTCCCACACGACGCCTGAATTCTAAAGAAATAAGATATTTTTCTGAAGCATTTTAATCCGTATTTATTTTTCTTTGTAATGTAAGTACCAGCAATAAAAATTTCGTACCATTTTTTGAACTAATATTAATATATCAGTATGTTAAAATTTGGATAGAAGGATGGAACGGTCTGTGAATGACAAACCTGAATAGGAAACAAAAAATGGCGCTGATTAGATTATAGTGTTACATGTGTTTTTCTGCGAAACAACAGCATTAAAAATATTTTTGACATTTCAACATTTTTGACAAAAACTTAAAATCGTTCTCTCACACGTTTCATCTTGAAACTACTCGTACTTTGACGAATATGCTATGCAAGTCAGGGAGAGTTTTCTGAAGCGATAACGCGAGACTCGACGTGATGTGTGCCTTAAACTAATAAGATCAAAGTATCATGTCAGCTTTTATGTTAAATAACGAGAAATGTCTAAAATAGTTTCAAAGATAAGAGAGCTTGAAAAAATGTATTCTTCATATTTTTTAATAATCTGCATATTTTTAGAACGCCTCGCTTTAAACATTTTACTAGTTATCTTATGGCTTCTGGTATCTTAGCCCAATGGTCTAAAAATTCTTGGAATGAGGTCGAAGTATCAGCTTGACGAAAACTTAATTACACTAAATGTCGAAAAAACCATTTAATACCTTATAGCCTAACAGGGAATATCTCAACTATAAAAGTAAACATAAACATTCACGAAAAAAAATGTATTCCTATGATCGCACCATGTAGCTCAAACTGTATACACATCAGTAGTAAAGAAAAAATAAAATATCTTGGAATAATTATCGATAATAACATCATATGGAAAAGTAAAATAAATTCCACAGTAGACAGAATACAATTCCATAGTTTGGTCCCCATATTATCAAATTCATATAAGAAATATCGAAAGAGTGCAGCACAAATTTTTAAGATTTATTAACTTCAAGTTACACATACCTATTCAATATATTAACTACACATCTTTACTAAATATACTTAAATTGTATTCCCTAGAAAACAGAAGAAAAATAAACGACCTAACTTTTTGATTAAATTTATTCACCCCGAGTAAGATTGTTGCGAACTCCTTGTAATGGTCCGCCACCCTTGGGTTTTGACACCAATTGTGATGAACCCTACCTAGCTGATTTACTTTTCTAAGCTTCTACCTCGTAGTTTAAATCTCGTAGCTCCTGTCTCGTAGCCACGCTCATAATTCTACCCTTATGTCCTACTGATCACACCACTAGGTATGATGGCCTGACTCAACCCTCCTTTCGGTTTATTTCTACCTCAGGCTCGTGATTTCTAAACTCCTATACCTTATAATCTAGCTAAACCTACCCTATCTTCTTAAATCCCTGCGATTTTCTCACAGTAATCAAGATTTAAGATTTTAGTTCACATTATTTCTATAATCTGCGTTGTGTATCTTTTTGTTTTAGATTTTACATCTGTTTGCATACTTAATATGCACACATATGTAGAGAAGATAATGTATTACGTGTGGTAACCCATAGATTCTTTTAGAGAAAGGGTGAGAATCTTCCGATTTATTAATTATTATTATTTGAGTATCTTTTACCGAGTTTGATAAACTAACCCCACCTTAGACTTTGTGTCTATTTGATTTCCGTAGGAATTTAGTGTGTTTATTTAATTCTTCCTATCACCGCTGATACATCGATAACATAAACAACAGTTAACAAATTACATCATTTCAAAAATAAAAAACCTTATCTTACCAGTGTAGAATGTTCATATTCGAGAGTCCGGTTTTCTCAATTGGAGTTCTTGTCTGCAGCTTCCCCTAACATAATGTGTTTGTAGTCATAGTTAGTGTTATTGGTTAGTATTCGCAAAATTGTTGAAAGAGCAGGAATGGATGGGTATGGGGAGGGGATAATATGTTTGCTGAAAAGTCGGCTCCTCCGCTAACCAAGTGAAAACCGATGAACAACAATTTCAAACCGGATTCTCCCGAATACGTTTGCTAAGCTTATCCTTAAGTCCGAGTTTTACTCTCTTCGACGAGCGTCTCTTGTTACGAAAGGGGCTCTTCACGCCAGATGGGGGAATACCAAGTCTTCATGCCGTTTTTCTGCCTCACTCCGACTTCCATCTCCGCCGGATTGAATTTAACTCTACTGAGTCTAGAAGGGGTATTTCATGTCTTCCCTTATCATGCCTCTATCCGTTGAATGTGGCGTAAGCTTGTGACGGGCAGATCCTTCCTCTCACGTGACCGACCCAGCGTTACACTCCACCTCTGACTAGCTGACATAAAACTCACCTCGTGAACCTTATGTTTGCTTTCAGGTTCGACAAGACTCACGGTATGCAAATAACCTGTGGCTTTAATGCCGCGTCAGCGTACTGTCCGCATACGTCCTTCCTCTTCCCCGCATGCCCACCTCGACAATACCGCCACAAGATCAAAGCCGTCCGTTCGAGAAAGGTTGACACTTACATTTCCAGATGGCTTATACCTACATACAGAAGCCTTGAAGCTTACATTCGAAGACAAGTTAGGATTCAGGACTGTATGAGTATTTGAACACCTGTGTTGTTTAAATGAGGTCACTAGCTCCTCGTGTGTTAGGTATTTAGGATAATGGTTATTTATGGGTTCTTGGATACCTACTTCCTATAAGAAAGATTTAAAAATGAGATAAATCAAGTTGTCATTGAATCAATGACCTCCTGAATAATTGTGATGAGCTCTCTTAGAGTTTGAAGCTAGTCGCAGTACCTTACTTTGCGAAAATTTTGCATGCTAAAACAATGCTACCTATTGGCGATCGCTCTAGTACAGTTAAGTCGTTTAGGATTGAGTGAATTTAGCGTCAATGTCGTCGTCACATTTTTACCGCAGATTTCATCGCAAGCTATAATTGATAAACTTGTCCCTGACGTTAAGTTTTGTTTTGTTTATTCGTTAATGGAATTTAGGTGACTGGGTCAATGGAAGACGTTGAACTCAAATCGAAATTTTTGGTACACTATCGAAGGTCATATAAACTTACCCTAATCATGCTAGTGAAAGGAGGCAAATAGGTATTTACTTATCTAATTATGTGTTAAGTATTTGTTTAGCAACATTTCATTCTGTATGGGAGGTGTGACATGCGAATGCTAATAAATTGGTTAGTTATTAACTTACCCTTACTTGGCGTTACGTTCATCAGTGTCAGGATATCCACAGGAACCTGTAAAAGCTTAAATATTGTAAGGACTCACCAAAGCTCTAATGTCTTAAATTCAGCTCCATCGGGTAATATCATCGATATGAATTTTATTAGAGCATCCAGACTACCTGTGTAACTTATCGCACTTTTATTTCGGTTTCCCACTTTTAACGTTTTAATCCTACAAGATCCGGAATTCATCTCCTTCCTTTCTCCTTTGAATAGATCCCTGATGTAAAAAAAATCCTCACATTTTCCTTTATTATCTGCCGTTATTATTGAAGAAGAACGATGCTACCTAATTAACCCCGACAATCCATACCTCCCCCCCCCCTCTTCTCCCATATTTGATTTCAATCTAAAGAAGAGAATCGATTCTTAATAATCGTTCGCTCGAATATTATTTTATTATTCGATATATATCTATACCTATTTACTCTTTAATAAATTAATTTATTAATTTGAATTTTCTTTAAATTTGTATTATTCCACTTTATAAAATATTTAAGTTTTATTTATTTTTTCTCTCAATTTAAATTATATATTTTTTTTTTCATAACAACTAAAGATTTTCTTTAAGTTTGAATTATTTCAATTAAGGACAAAGTTAAGTTTTATTTATTTTTCCAATTTAATTAGAATCCTTTTATAACAAATAACTAAATATTATTCGTCACTCAAATTACAACAGAACTGAAAGAACCACTTCCACTTTATTTTATAACACTTTCGTTTAGCAGCAAATTAATCACTTGGATTATTCATTTAAACTTCGGCTAAGTATTTTCCAGATTTCGGATCAATTATTATTATTGCGTTGTCACCTAACGATAATTAATATCTCGTAATAAAATTTCCAACTTTCGACTTAACGTAAATTTTTATTTAATGAAACTTATTAGACTGTAATTTTCTTTATATAACCTCGGACTAAATAACTTTATTTTAACCTTCATAGAACAAATTTAAATCAATTCAAACACTCTATTAAATTCCTTCCGCATTGAATTTTTTATTAATTAATTAATTATTAGATTTAATTGAATCGGAGGCTATTGAAAACACTGATTTTTAGATTTATTATAAGATCATACACTCCGTTAAATTATTATTATTATAAATCAATTATTATTATTGCATTGTCACCTAACGATAATTAATATCTCGTAATAAAATTTCCAACTTTCGACTTAACGTAAATTTTTATTTAATAAAACTTATTAGACTGTAATTTTCTTTATATAACCTCGGAATAAATAACTTTATTTTAACCTTATTAGAACAAATTTAAATCAATTCAAACACTCTATTAAACTCTCCTTCCGCATTGAATTTTTAATTAATTAATTAATTATTAGATTTTTTTTTGAATCGGAGGCTATTGCAAACACTGATTTTTTAGATTTATTATAAGATCATACACTCCGTTAAATTATTATTATTATAAATCAATTATCAGTACCCGGACACTCCACTCTCTGTTTTATCAAAGTATAAAACTGATTGTAGACTCTATTTTACCACTGAATTTTTAAAGTATAAAACTGACGCTATTTTTCCACTGTATTTTTAAAGTGTAAAACTGATGCTATTTTTCCACTGTATTTTTAAAGTGTAAAACTGATGCTATTTTTCCACTGTATTTTCAAAGTATGAACTGATTTTAAACTCGATTAATTAATCACCAGGGTAATTCTCACGACACGCGCGACGTTTTAAGCAACCTTGCCAGTTGTCGAAGGACTTCCCGAATAATCCCAAACACGCTAATTTATACCCATCACAGCTCCAAAAGGGCATAATCGTATATTCCTTGACGAGGAATTATAATCTGTAATCACTCGAAATTTTTTGAAAACCCCATCTCGTTATCGTTTGTCCCTACATAAGATCTTTCGATTTTTCCTCTTCTTAAATCTCGGTTCGTCCTACAACTTTGTCTCGCTTTTCTAAGGTTTTTAGTCCCGGACTTAGTAAGCTGCCATCCAGTTTGCCCATTTTCCCACATGTCTTCTGTCTTCATAATATGTTTTATAAACATGGTTTTAATCTTGTTTTTTTTTTTCAATTTGAACATGCCCATAAGTGATCTGCTAAAACTGTGTTTTAATTGGCATAAATATTAGGGAAAACGTAGATTCTTCAGTCTCCTAGTTTTAAACGCTAGTTGTCCTGTATAAATTTCCACGAAAATTATTTCTTTTCCCCTAGTCTACGTAAGCAATTATGTCTCAGAACCGTATTTTCATTATTTATGTGGCATATTTGACTTTTCGCTTTTCCCGCCTAAATTTCCTTCAAATAACGGTGTTTTTAGCAACTATTCTTAGATGATTTTCCCTTCGTTGTTAATAAGGAATCATATCCTGGTTCCGTATCTACTCTACTTATAACGTTTTGAGTTTTTCCCATTTCCTTATCTGAGTTCTCTGGTTATGTCGGTTTTTCGTTCTCTCCCCCCACTCCTAACCCAATGATCCCTTATTGAAATTTGACGTTTGCCTTTTTGCCGTGATTTCATCTCCCGCTAAAACCCTTTTTTCCTTTTTTGATATATTATTTATGGTGTTTTCCGGCCCACTAACTATTCCTATCCTGGAATATCTGTCAAGTTAACTACTTCGATCAAATTCCGCCCAATTTTCCATCTCTCTCTCGCTCAAAATCCCATAAACTGCAAGCCCTGACGTGTGTATACATTACGATTTCTACATACCTGGCGATAAATCCATTTTAATGTGTTTATAATTAAATTTTACGGAAATTCTATAATCTAAATACTAGGTAAGAGCAAGGTTAATTTTTATGACCCTTTTTAATGGATAATGGGCCTTAAATAAACAAAAGGCATGTTCGAATATTCCTTGTTTATATCAACAATATACATATGGGGTCGACAACCTTTGAAATATCTCATTTTCCCTTGCAGTCTCGTGTAACTTTATGTTATGATCACTAATTTAATTACGTAAAATGACTCCTTTTTATGAATTAATCTATCGCAATGTTTGCAGTATTTCCACCCCCCCCCCTAGGTATGTTATTCCAATTCCTTTCCAAGCATCTGCTACTGCACCAAACCCTTGTTTCGTCCTCTTGTTCAATCCTTAAACTCTAAAATTTTTTTGACTTTTTCTTCCCAATTCGCTTTCCTAATCACTCCGTTCCGTCTAGAATTGATAACAATAATTTTCCATTGTGTTATGTATATTCATTTTCCTCTAGTACGTTTTTCCTCGAATTTGGCCTCTCGGCCGTCATATGTAGTTACTCTATAATTGAGAACCCTCCCGCAAGCATGCCCCGTTGTCCCCGCGTTTTCCCCTCAATATATTACTGATAAATTTTTTTTATCGTTATCCAAGTGTGTTTTCCGCAACTAAAAACGCCCTAATGCACTCGAAACTAAGGTCTCCCGACCCCTTGAAGGTACCCTTTATTAATAACATTACTTGGGTTCGTTGTACTAAAAACCTTGAATAATTCGATATTTATTTCTTAGTTCATTCAACCCTGATCTCTGTGGGAACGTCTAGACCATAAATTTCTTCACTAATCACTAGGGTCAAAGTACAATCCTTTGTGTTCAAAATGGGCACGACCCCCTTCTTGCTGATAGGCTGAGTTGATTTTTAATTGCTTTCCCTGCTATTTAATTGGTTGTCTCAACTCTCGCGTTTAAAATCGTCCCTAAACCTGGGGTTCCCGTTAAATATCGATCTCATCACCATCTGTGTATATTTAAGGTAACTATAATACATCAAACAACTTAAAAATACCTCTATTTTCGAGCAAGTTTGAATTTGACCATACAGATGTCGTAGTACTGCACTTTTCATCTTAAAAAAAAATTCCCGTGGGCTTTCTCGTAAATTGGAAGTTACCATTCATCACAGCCCCCCTATAGTTATAATTCCAGCGGTAAACACGCCTCCTAGTGTTAGTTGATGGAATTAAAACTAAACATAGGCGATCTAATTTTCTACAATTTTTCTTTAAGTCTTCTTTATTCTTATTTGCATTTTTTTTTTCGAAATTCTAATTGGTTGTGCGCCCCTAACTTTCACTATTTCCTATCGTAAAATCCTGTTCGGTGTTCCTCTGTGCTGGAACCATTTTTCAATTTACTCTAGTCTACCCAATGACCTATTTAAGTCGGCTAACTTACGTCAGTTGCTGTCCCTACTCTTTGTCCTACCCCCCTAAGATTCTTACCCCTATACCTTCCCCCCTATGACCCTTACTCCCTCTTCTTCATCGAGACGGTTTCCAATCTTTGATTTTCCTTATTCATATATATATGTATATTTTTTTTTTTTTTTTTTTTTCGCGATTCTAGAATTCCACACGAATTTTTCTCGCAGGAACGTTTTAATGGCAACAATGCGCATATGAACATACACGTATTACACATATATGCACACATACACATCCTTTTCTTTTTTTTTTGAATGGGCACGCCCCTCGACTCGCGTGTCCCAGTGACCCCCAACCTGTTGGACCAGAGCCTCCTGTACATGGTCAAATCAAAGATTGAATCAATCTCGCGGTCCTATTGACCATATGATTTACGGTGAATTGCAGAAAGTTATTCAGTTGTTAAAAAATTTTCTCTTTAGATGTTGTTTTTTTTTTTTTTTTTGACTGTACTCATGTGAGCACCCCTATTTATTATACTCCTTCGCAATTTGCCCGTGCCTCATTTGGTTTACATGTTACTATATTTAGATATATTTTTTTTTTCAAGAAATTTTTTTTTTTTTTTCTTTTTTTTTTTTCTTATCCTATCTGTGTTAAATTTTTTTTTTCTCTCTCTTTCTGTCCGAATTCATCCCCTTCGTTCAGTGGGTTACCCTTTTATCACCCAAGCATGCTTCTTCACTCGAACGTCTCCTTCCTCCCCCTTTTTTTCTTTGAAAACCCCAAAGCTATTTAAATTTTCGTTGCAATCTTAATCTTTTATTTTCCTAAATCTCAAGTTACATTTTTTTTTTGTAATTTCCTAAAATCTAATGTCACACAAACTAAATCTAAGGTTAGATTCTTAATCTTCTATGTTTCCGTTTTCCTAAACCTAATGTTGAATTCTTAATTTTATAGTTTCCTAAGCCTAAAATTAGTTGCCATTTAGCTGAAACATCTTAATATGTATTTCTCTCCTTGCCATAATCTGTATTTTAACATTTCTTAATTAAATAACAATTCTTAATTTTATAGTTTCCTAAGCCTAAAATTAGTTGCCATTTAGCTGAAACATCTTAATATGTATTTCTCTCCTTGTCATAATCTATATTCTAACATTTCTTAATTAAATAACCTTTGTTTTCCCGTCCCCCCCCCCTAAGCATAACATATTATTTTATTCTCTAAACTCGCTATCCTTCCCCTTTTTTTCCCAACATAACATAACATGGTGAAATCCCTCCTAATATCCCTAAAGGACGGTTTTATAGATTAAATAAAACTCTTTTTTTTTTTCGAATGTTTCTAAATTAACTTTTTTTTTTCTTATACTTGTCTATTTTTTTCCTTATCAAAAATGATCACTTCTTCTTATTCTACACCTAACCTAACCTAACCTATCCTAACCTCGCCTTTTTTCTAGTCAATTTCTATCACCTGTATTTCCTTCTGCTGTTTTTCCGTTTCATTAAAATAATATCTAGCTAGGTGGATCGCACTGTAATCGCCTCGTATCTCTTTTGTTTTTGGATCCATCAGCGTGTAATTGTTGGAATAGGGCACAGCTGCTATAACAAACGGACCGTCAAACAAAAGGGCGAATTTTTTTGTATGTTTCCTGAGTAAATTTGACTGAGTGTACTTTTTGAGTTTCACAAATGTTCCTACCTCATATGTCTCTAGCCTTTTCTTTATATTGTAGAATTGCTGTCTTTTTTCGGCGTTTCTTACTAGATTCTTTTGAACCGCGTTCCTAATCTCTTCTTCTGTTAATTTAGGTATGTTACTTTGACGCATATATTTATCTAAGCTATACTGTGGCTGTTTTCCAAATACTACCTCATTAGGTGAAAATCCAGTCGTACAATGTACTGTGTTATTATATGTTCTTTGAATGTCCTTTAGAAACATTGGCCACTTAGTGTGCTTTTCATGGCAGTATATTCTAAAAATCCGTCCCAACTCCTTGTTCACCCTTTCCGTGATGTTTGGTCCAGGATTTCGCACCGACGTATGCATGACCCTTATCCCCATCCTTTCCAGACCTTGGTTCCATTTCTTTGAGGAAAATTGAGACCCGTTGTCTGTTAACATAGCCTCAACCTTTACCTGTTTTATGAAAAGCTCTACGCACTTCAATACGGTACTAGTGTTGGCAACCTTTAATTTATACAACTGAATGAATCTACTGAAAGAGTCTTGGACCACAAAAATAAACCTCACCCCCCCTATGCTCCTAGGCAACGGCCCGTATAAATCAGCCATGGCCAATTCTCCTACCCTCTTCGTTAGGATTGACCTACCCGGTCCTACCGTTGGCCGAATTTCGCGCTTTGCTAATTGGCAGAGATGACAAGCTTTCACAACCCATTTAACTTGTTTATACATCTTCGGCCAGAAGTACCTACTTTTCAACGCTTGAACCGTCTTTAACCCGCCCGCATGACCAATTTCCTGATGTACCAGTTTGATAAGATATCCGGATAAATTACTAGGTATAGCTAATACCGTACCGTCATTTCTCGTTTTGTAATATAATGTCTTACCGCCTAACTTGTAATTTTTCAAATACCTAGCCACTCCTTTTGTGGGTGTCTTGCGAGACTTACCTCCCAAATGTTCTATCACCTCTCCCAAAAACTCATCTTGATTTTGTAATTGTTCTAGATTTTCTAAGTGCGATTTTATTAACTGTTTCCCACTCACTGCAAATGCGGCCACTTCAGGGCATACTACCTTTTCCTCCTGCACATTTACCGCATCCTGAGAATAGCGAGACAAGATATCGGGTCCGATGTTTTCCTTGCCTTTTACATACTCGACTTTAAAATTGAATTGGTTTAAATATAAAATCCACCGTGTCACCCTAGCGCTGTATAATTTCCAAGTCTTTAACCCATTACCTCCATGACGATGTCTATAGGCATCAAAAAAATTGATGAAAAGTATGATTTTTTTTCACTATGAATAAAGCAAAATCCCACCAAGTTGTTATGCAGCATTTACAGAATGGTATGTTAGCTTTCAATAATTAACATAATTTGATACATTTTATTAATCATCCTATTTTTAATTATTTTTTTACTAAAGCCCTGAAAATAGACCCATTTTGAAAAAAAGAAAAAAAATTAAATCGGAAAAAAATAAAACATGTGTGAATCACATATTGTTATCAAAAGATTAAATGGTCGGAAACAATGTTTCAACATAGTATTATATGCATAAGATGACAGCTAGATGTCACTGAAATCAGGTGATGCCTGCGCGCAACCTTTGGAGGTTAGCTGTGACAGTGTTTACATACGTTTTTGGTTAGCTTGCCTTCAAATAATATGGTTTTGTATAGTTTTTATGAGTGATTTTTATTGAAATCAATAGTTTGTCTACGGTTTTCGTATATTTTTTATCATGTCGAAAATACCTACTTCTCCTATACCTACATAATTCGTCGTTATAAAACGAAATCGTTGAATCAAGATGAAATGGTGGCAGAATTGGAGCGCTCTTTTAGCGTATGTGAAAGTGATGACAATAATGTTGTTAATAACGCGCTATTCAGAGAACGTTGATAAACAGAAGAACGAAGAGCATATTGACGATAATTTTATGAAAAATAACGAAGATGCGGAGGTGGATAACTTTCGAGATATTGCCGGCACATTTGTAATCGAGCGCAATATCGAAATTCGAAAATTGATGAGTCATGCCTTGACGAGCATGAACAAGATGAATTCACTAATGACCTTCACTGGAGTCAGCCTTCGACATCGTCCTGTGTGAGTCGTAATACCTTGAGAATATCTATTTCAAATGCACCACCAGCCAAAAAATCAAAACTACAGTACAAAAAGAAGCCTCATTAAAAACAAAAGTGGTCTAAGGATACCTGTTCCAAGCAATGCCGTATTCCGGAGCATCTGATACATATGACCCCTAATTAGATCAGGGATTATCCGCCCTACTTCTATGATGGAATATATAGAGTTCCCCATACGCCATGAGCTATTTATGAACAATTTCTTCACATCTCACCATTTGATGAGTGTCCTGAAGGATAAGAGAATGCGCGCTACTGGCACATGTAGCTTCTTAACCTTGAAGCTTCAGGCAAGTTGAAAACAGGAAAGCAATTGCCTAAAGGTATAATTTTCTTTTATATTTCCCTTGCGCATAGCGTTCATTTACCTAGCTAAAGTTTAACTCTCATCGCTTTTATAATAATAGATAAATTTGATGCGGTGGTAGACGTAGAAAACCAAATCCTCGTATGCCGTTGGTAGGACAGCCGTGTAGTAACAGTGGCCACGAACTATGATCGAATGTAGCCAGTACGTCAAGTGCAGCGTTGGCAGATATCGAAGAAAAACAAAAAAGGCAACAATTTGGAGAAAGCATGCAAAAAAATCGATTGCCCGGCGTTAATACAAAATTACAATTTGGGAATGGGTGGACCTCCATGATAATGGTATACAAAATTATCGGATCAACGTTCGGTCCAAGAAGTGGTACTGGCCTTTATTTGTATCTTGCCTCAGCAGCGCTCTTGTCTCTTGTAAATGGATGGAAGTTGCAATGCTTCTTGAGGAAGTACGAGCATGATATGGGAAACCAGAAGATGACTAGGCAACAGAGAAACCTTTCCCAAAAGGCATTCCATGTGGAGTTTACCCGTACTCTTTTATTGTCTTTTCCAAATCAGATCAATATCGAATTCGGAGAACCTCCTGTGAAGGAAGGCCATGACGCAGAAGATGGAAATTGTGTGCCTCGAATGCAAAAATTTCATTTGTAATGTCGTGGCAAATCTCATATTCGTTATGCTCTGCGTAAAAAAAATCTAACAGGCTACCGGTGCCGGGCCTGCAACCGAGCCCTTCATTTTGACTACTTCGAACAGTATCACTTAAAGAATAATTTGCTTAGATTTGGTTATTTTCCTCATTCTTGAATGTTTTTTTTTATATTGAATTTTTTATTATTTTGCGTATTTTCCATTAATATTTTTTTTTCATTGAATTATAAACGAAGGCAATCATTTATTTTATATTATCAATATAAATCACACAGTAGACTGCACTTAACCCATAGTTGACATAAATTTTGCTTAGAGGGGTTACCTCCAAGAGTTGCGTTTAGGCATCAATTTTCTAGACGCTCTATTGAGAGGGTGGGCGGGCGGAAAATTCTAAAACTGATTTTGGGCTCTTCTTTAAGTCTATACTATCGGGTTATAATGATGATTCAAGTTTATAAAAATAAAAAATAATTCATGGAGGTAATGGGTTAAGAACGATAACGCCTGATGATCCGTACGTATGATTAGCTGCGCGCCTCGCAGATAGGTTTCGAATTTGCGTAACGAATAGATTATTGCATATAGCTCCTGTTCGGAAACGGTCCACTTTAACTCGGCCCCGGTTAGTGATTTGCTAACAAAACCGATCACATGATGATTATTCTCGTCGTCTAATTGATATAATTCGGACCCGATAGCGAACCCCGAACTATCAGTTTGTAGATAATAATTTTTGTTGGGGTTGTGATGAGTTAATATCACAGACTCAAGGAATAAAGTTTTTACGTTTTCAAATGCTTCCTGCTCTACAGCAGTCCACCTCCAAGGCTTATTTTTTTTTTAATAAATTGCATAATACCTGTGTTGAAGCCCCATATTTATCTGCAAACCTCCTGTAATAATTGCACAACCCCAGAAATGCTCTTACCTGCTTCACTTTTTTAGGCGCTGGGAAGTTCTTAATCGCCGAAACTTTCCCTGGGTCCATGAGTATCCCATAAGGCGTTATAATGTGGCCTAACATTTTTACTTCCGTGAACAAAAATTGGCATTTTTCCAATTTGCAGGTCATATTGGCTGTTTGTAACCTTCCCAAAACTGCATCTAGATGGTTTAGGTGCTCGTCAAAATCTCCGGATGAGAACACGACTAGGTCGTCTAAATAATTAGTGCAAAACGCCTTCATTTCACTACCCAGAATTTTATTCATGGCGCGGGAGAAGCTCCCAACCGATGTTTTCAGTCCTTGCGGTAATACGTTGTAGACGTAAGACTTGCCATTATAGACGAAACCGGTGTATTTACGACTACTTTCACATAAGCGTACCTGGAAATAAGCAGATTCCAAATCTAGAGTAGTTACGTGCTTAACCCCGTGGAATTGCTGTAATATTTCCGATGTAAGTGGTGGTCTCTCCGTTTCCCCGGACATCCTCGTATTTAATTCGCGAGCATCAAGTAATATGCGCACAGTACCGTCCTTTTTCATTGTATAGGTTAAGGGACTCGCGAAAGGAGTCGCCCGCCGGCTGATTATGCCTAAAGCTTCTAATTCGTCAATTTTTTCATCTACCTTATTCCTATACGCGAAGGGGACCGGATACGACCTCTTTACAAATGGCGTTTCGTCTATCATTTTTATTTCATGAATGTACATATTTGTTAGCCCCGGTTTACCTAGGAACACTCGATTATGTTTGTCTAGTACCTCCTTTAATTTTTCCTTCTTGACGTCATCCAGTTCCAAACCGGCTACCATTGCCGCAATTCGCTGTTTAGTCTCCTCCGCAAAATCCGAAAGTTGGTTATTCTCTATGACGTTTATCGACTGGGTTGCACTATTTGTGTTTTCCTCACTCAACTGCTTTCCTAATTCACTTCTCACAACCCCGGAATCTATTAATTTAATTTTTTTTCTTCCCCGCTCAGTAGTGACTATCAATTCCCGCTTTTTCCCACACTTTACTTCTGCCGAGTAATTATCTAGCCAGTTTACCCCTAGTATTATAGATCTTATTAAACCTGATACTATGAGACATGATGTGTTGATTTGAATATCCCCAAAACGTAATGGTACTAGTACTAACCGTGAAATTTTCTGGCTTTTCTGTCCCATAGCCCCCTTAATTTGTACTGAAGCTACCGGCATGATTGGATATAGCGATTGATCGCTCAAATGACATTCCCAAAATTCTTGCGCAATACACGTTATTTGGCTACCCGTATCTATCAAACAATTTACCTTTAACTCATGTATGTGAGCCCTAGCCTCTGGTAATTGCGGTAATGTACTTCCCCGTCCTATCTCTTCATAATCCTCGTCTTCAAATACGGTGTTAAATCCGATGCATTCTCTTCCTATGTCATTTTCATACATCTCCACCGCGTTCCACACGTCGCTTAATTGTTGCAAAGAGTTCACACACGCAGTCACTTCCTCCCTTTCATACGTTTTTTCATCATCTGCACTCTCGTCTCTGCGTACCGCCTTGCATGCTTTTATTGGAGCTGTTATCCCTTGTTCGTTTTTCCCTAAACCCTTTGTTACATCCCAATTATATTTCAACATTATTTTTAAAGCTACGTTGTGTCTTGGCGTCGCTGCTCTTATTTCTTCTGGAGTCGTAATCCTCAGAGCTCCTGGACCGACTCGCCGTCGTTTCCCGCATCTTCAACTCTGCATACCTCCTTCCCGCTGATTGGTGCTGTTTTACTGCTAGCTGCTGGTTGCGTACTTGGCCCGCAGCACGTCCTGCATCCCGTTGCCTGTGGTGCTCCCTCAATAACCCCAACCTTCGGGCGTATCGCGCGTCGACGGTCTCTGTTGTCGTGTCCATTCCTGTCATCCCTACCCCTCTTCTCTGTAGTTTTGTCCTGCGGGGCGCAGACCATATTATCCAGTTTTCTCAGGAATTCCGCCGCGTCCAACTCATCTCCTTGCTCGCGTGAAAACCACAATGCCTGGGTTTCTTTCGGGAAATGCCTCATTATCTCATTAATTACTCCTAATGGTGTGTCGGTGATTTTTAGTGCTTTGGCGAGCTCCCAGTACTTCGCAAAGTGCGCCAGCATGGTGACTCCCCTTTTTGGCTCCCATACTGCATCTGATAGCCTCCGTCTCATGTTTTTCTGACATATGTCACCCCAATAATTGGCAATAAAATCCCTTTCGAAATCTTCCATATTATTCCAACGTTTAGAATAGAGCTTCATCCAGCTTTTAGCACCTCCTTTTAAACTCTCCTTAACTACCATCATGATGTCAGTGCGATTCGTACGTTTTGCATAATCCTTAAGGTCCTCTAGAAAAGCTATTGGGTTCTGAGTTCCCCCGCTGAACGTGGGCTTTTCCTGCGTGGGCATCATTTCTACGAGTTGAAGTACGTTTCGCGCCGTACTTCCCTCCCCTGTCGTGGTTGCCACCGGTATAACCTCCCTTTGTTTCTCCATTTCTTGTATCTTGCTGACCAACGGACCCAAGGCCTGCTGTATAATTAGGGTAATTTGCCCTACATCCATCTGAACATTGTTACTCGCAGCATTCTCGACAGCGGCCACAAATTCTATGCGTTCCCTCTCCTGTCCTGCCTCAGGACAACGTTTATTCCTAGGCATATTCCTTCCTTCTTTTAAAACCCGATGACAGAGATTGACTTATTTAAATTTCCAATTTTCCTTTGCTTACTCTTATATATTTTTCTTTTTTTTTTTTTTTTTCCCGAACTCTATGTTATATTGGTTTTTTTTTTTCCCTTAACTCTATTTTATTTCTATTAAAATTTTAATTGAAATCTTTAAACACCTTTTCCAATTTTTACTTTTTTCTTCGTTTTCTTCCTCTGTTTTCCCTTACTGAGTTTCCGGAGCTTTTCTATAACGGAATTTGTCTCACGTTTAGGTACTGTTCCTTCCCCTTGGGAAATTTTATTTTGATTTACACTTGGCCCTATAGAACTGCCTCCCGCTAACTCACCCATATCCTCAACTCGAAGCTTGGACATCCGGGACATTTTAAAAATCTCACGTAAGTCCTGTCCTGAAGGCACTTCACATGTACCTTCCATAATCTCTACTTCGATTTCCTCCCCGTTTCCCGGTTCACTCATTTCCTCTATTATTATTTAGGTATATTTTTTTTTTTTCTGAAACATTTACATATCCATATGTACATATATATATTTTCTATATACACACACACGCATAAGCATCCCTATACACTTATTCTTGCACTTCAAAACAGTTTAGGTATAATTCAACTTGTTTAACCGCAGGTGATTTAATCCCCGCTCCTAAAACACTTGTACCCAAACTAACTATTTCCACTCCGAAATACTAAATATAATTGCGCATTTTTTTTTTCATTTAAGACAGCCTCCCAAGTTCTGAATACGTTAATTAACACTTATCTGCATTCAATTGCAGCGATATTAGTTTGATACAATCGACAATACGACAAACATCTGAAAGGATAATGCTAAAGGCATCCAACCCAACTCGTACGCACTAGAATCAAATATTGATTCGAGATTTTTATTCGTTTCAAGATATCTACTAGAACATCTTGAGGGGATCAACTTTTATGTAATCTCTTCATATGCTATTCTTATTTATCTTTTATCTGAGGTTTATTTGATCTATGTCGTATGTTTACTCATCCGAATGTATGCCATAACGTTTACTATCTCATTTTTTCAACGACTTAATGACCTTACACCCGATTCATTCCTCAACCTAACGTTGACAATTTATTTTGTAAACACATTCCGGTCAAGTGTTTCTTCAAAGGCCGCTGTGTTATTTTCACAGGTCTCATTAAATTTTTCAATGAACTTTTGGCTTTATAAACTCCTAGCTTGCTTATTAGGAATTGAATCACCTTCCATTAATTTGCAAAATTTCCCCTTGTTTCCTATCTATTACCTACTAATATTCTATTGCAACCTTCCGAACAAAAATTTTCCGAAATTCAAACAACATTCTGCCGTCAATTGCGCAATCATTTTTTTATTTTTATTTATTTATTTTTTTTTTTCCCACACCGACTTTGTTTGTTTATTTATTTATTTGCACGTATACACAAATGTATAATGTACCTAAACCCCGTTTTAAACAAGTTACCCCCTCCTAAATTCGGATGCGTTTTAAACCGCTCCACTTATTTGCTCTATATTGCAAATCGGAAATAACTCGGTCACCCGAGAAATATGCCAACCCCTGGTAAGGCTAGATTTCTAATTCATTCAGCCGACATCTATGTAATGATGTATCTAAAGGTCCAATCCGTCCCTGTTACACTTTTGAACGCAACGATTTGAAAATCACACTGTAAATATTTTATTTTATTTTTATCCGTCCTTTGCTGTGTATGTTATGTTGATTTTATTTATTTTTATGTCACCGTGTCAAAAGAAGTATTTATTTATAAAATCCTTCAACTCGAAGGAACCAATAATACCCTCGACCACTATTAACATAAACAACGTCATTTGATTAACTATCTAAGTATCTCTTTATTATTTAAAGTAATATCTCGAGATGTTCCAATGCGAACATAACAAAGATTTATCTATTCTGTTACAAACATATTTATCAGTAAGACCACTTATGTTTGTGGCAACACAAACATTCCCTCGCGACGGTGTCTGTTCAATCGCTTGTTTACATTCGGGCTTCAGTCAATGAACCAATTTGAATGATAATATTATTGAGGAATGCGCTTTTATTTATATAACGGCTTTTTTTTTGTTTATCAATACGCACCACCCTTCTAAATCTGGGTCAACATTCCTAGTGTTATGAGATTTATGATTTTTATCTGGTATAAGGCACGTTTTTCACTTTTCGTTTTAAAATATTTGGTTTTTGAGTTATTATTTTTTTTTTCCGACTGTTTCATTTAATGGTAGGTTTTTTTTTCCACTTGTTTCACGTTTAATGAAGATGTTTTAATGGCACGTTTTTCACTTTTCGTTTAAATTATTTTTTTGATTTATTGTTATATTTCTACTGTATAATTTAATGATGCGATTTTTTTTTCCACTTGTTTTATGTAATCTGAAGTTGTTTTAATGGCACGTTTTTCACTTTTCGTTTAAAATATTCACTTTTTTTTCCAATTAGTTATAATTTCATTTATTTGTTCATTTTATTTTATTTTTATAATGTCTCAGAATTCTCTCAACTTGTAACCTTTACTCTCCTGGTCCGCGGCAACAGTTGTAATGGTCCGCCACCCTTGGGTTTTGACACCAATTGTGATGAACCCTACCTAGCTGATTTACTTTTCTAAGCTTCTACCTCGTAGTTTAAATCTCGTAGCTCCTGTCTCGTAGCCACGCTCATAATTCTACCCTTATGTCCTACTGATCACACCACTAGGTATGATGGCCTGACTCAACCCTCCTTTCGGTTTATTTCTACCTCAGGCTCGTGATTTCTAAACTCCTATACCTTATAATCTAGCTAAACCTACCCTATCTTCTTAAATCCCTGCGATTTTCTCACAGTAATCAAGATTTAAGATTTTAGTTCACATTATTTCTATAATCTGCGTTGTGTATCTTTTTGTTTTAGATTTTACATCTGTTTGCATACTTAATATGCACACATATGTAGAGAAGATAATGTATTACGTGTGGTAACCCATAGATTCTTTTAGAGAAAGGGTGAGAATCTTCCGATTTATTAATTATTATTATTTGAGTATCTTTTACCGAGTTTGATAAACTAACCCCACCTTAGACTTTGTGTCTATTTGATTTCCGTAGGAATTTAGTGTGTTTATTTAATTCTTCCTATCACCGCTGATACATCGATAACATAAACAACAGTTAACAAATTACATCATTTCAAAAATAAAAAACCTTATCTTACCAGTGTAGAATGTTCATATTCGAGAGTCCGGTTTTCTCAATTGGAGTTCTTGTCTGCAGCTTCCCCTAACATAATGTGTTTGTAGTCATAGTTAGTGTTATTGGTTAGTATTCGCAAAATTGTTGAAAGAGCAGGAATGGATGGGTATGGGGAGGGGATAATATGTTTGCTGAAAAGTCGGCTCCTCCGCTAACCAAGTGAAAACCGATGAACAACAATTTCAAACCGGATTCTCCCGAATACGTTTGCTAAGCTTATCCTTAAGTCCGAGTTTTACTCTCTTCGACGAGCGTCTCTTGTTACGAAAGGGGCTCTTCACGCCAGATGGGGGAATACCAAGTCTTCATGCCGTTTTTCTGCCTCACTCCGACTTCCATCTCCGCCGGATTGAATTTAACTCTACTGAGTCTAGAAGGGGTATTTCATGTCTTCCCTTATCATGCCTCTATCCGTTGAATGTGGCGTAAGCTTGTGACGGGCAGATCCTTCCTCTCACGTGACCGACCCAGCGTTACACTCCACCTCTGACTAGCTGACATAAAACTCACCTCGTGAACCTTATGTTTGCTTTCAGGTTCGACAAGACTCACGGTATGCAAATAACCTGTGGCTTTAATGCCGCGTCAGCGTACTGTCCGCATACGTCCTTCCTCTTCCCCGCATGCCCACCTCGACAATACCGCCACAAGATCAAAGCCGTCCGTTCGAGAAAGGTTGACACTTACATTTCCAGATGGCTTATACCTACATACAGAAGCCTTGAAGCTTACATTCGAAGACAAGTTAGGATTCAGGACTGTATGAGTATTTGAACACCAGTGTTGTTTAAATGAGGTCACTAGCTCCTCGTGTGTTAGGTATTTAGGATAATGGTTATTTATGGGTTCTTGGATACCTACTTCCTATAAGAAAGATTTAAAAATGAGATAAATCAAGTTGTCATTGAATCAATGACCTCCTGAATAATTGTGATGAGCTCTCTTAGAGTTTGAAGCTAGTCGCAGTACCTTACTTTGCGAAAATTTTGCATGCTAAAACAATGCTACCTATTGGCGATCGCTCTAGTACAGTTAAGTCGTTTAGGATTGAGTGAATTTAGCGTCAATGTCGTCGTCACATTTTTACCGCAGATTTCATCGCAAGCTATAATTGATAAACTTGTCCCTGACGTTAAGTTTTGTTTTGTTTATTCGTTAATGGAATTTAGGTGACTGGGTCAATGGAAGACGTTGAACTCAAATCGAAATTTTTGGTACACTATCGAAGGTCATATAAACTTACCCTAATCATGCTAGTGAAAGGAGGCAAATAGGTATTTACTTATCTAATTATGTGTTAAGTATTTGTTTAGCAACATTTCATTCTGTATGGGAGGTGTGACATGCGAATGCTAATAAATTGGTTAGTTATTAACTTACCCTTACTTGGCGTTACGTTCATCAGTGTCAGGATATCCACAGGAACCTGTAAAAGCTTAAATATTGTAAGGACTCACCAAAGCTCTAATGTCTTAAATTCAGCTCCATCGGGTAATATCATCGATATGAATTTTATTAGAGCATCCAGACTACCTGTGTAACTTATCGCACTTTTATTTCGGTTTCCCACTTTTAACGTTTTAATCCTACAAGATCCGGAATTCATCTCCTTCCTTTCTCCTTTGAATAGATCCCTGATGTAAAAAAAATCCTCACATTTTCCTTTATTATCTGCCGTTATTATTGAAGAAGAACGATGCTACCTAATTAACCCCGACAATCCATACCTCCCCCCCCCCTCTTCTCCCATATTTGATTTCAATCTAAAGAAGAGAATCGATTCTTAATAATCGTTCGCTCGAATATTATTTTATTATTCGATATATATCTATACCTATTTACTCTTTAATAAATTAATTTATTAATTTGAATTTTCTTTAAATTTGTATTATTCCACTTTATAAAATATTTAAGTTTTATTTATTTTTTCTCTCAATTTAAATTATATATTTTTTTTTTCATAACAACTAAAGATTTTCTTTAAGTTTGAATTATTTCAATTAAGGACAAAGTTAAGTTTTATTTATTTTTCCAATTTAATTAGAATCCTTTTATAACAAATAACTAAATATTATTCGTCACTCAAATTACAACAGAACTGAAAGAACCACTTCCACTTTATTTTATAACACTTTCGTTTAGCAGCAAATTAATCACTTGGATTATTCATTTAAACTTCGGCTAAGTATTTTCCAGATTTCGGATCAATTATTATTATTGCGTTGTCACCTAACGATAATTAATATCTCGTAATAAAATTTCCAACTTTCGACTTAACGTAAATTTTTATTTAATGAAACTTATTAGACTGTAATTTTCTTTATATAACCTCGGACTAAATAACTTTATTTTAACCTTCATAGAACAAATTTAAATCAATTCAAACACTCTATTAAATTCCTTCCGCATTGAATTTTTTATTAATTAATTAATTATTAGATTTAATTGAATCGGAGGCTATTGAAAACACTGATTTTTAGATTTATTATAAGATCATACACTCCGTTAAATTATTATTATTATAAATCAATTATTATTATTGCATTGTCACCTAACGATAATTAATATCTCGTAATAAAATTTCCAACTTTCGACTTAACGTAAATTTTTATTTAATAAAACTTATTAGACTGTAATTTTCTTTATATAACCTCGGAATAAATAACTTTATTTTAACCTTATTAGAACAAATTTAAATCAATTCAAACACTCTATTAAACTCTCCTTCCGCATTGAATTTTTAATTAATTAATTAATTATTAGATTTTTTTTTGAATCGGAGGCTATTGCAAACACTGATTTTTTAGATTTATTATAAGATCATACACTCCGTTAAATTATTATTATTATAAATCAATTATCAGTACCCGGACACTCCACTCTCTGTTTTATCAAAGTATAAAACTGATTGTAGACTCTATTTTACCACTGAATTTTTAAAGTATAAAACTGACGCTATTTTTCCACTGTATTTTTAAAGTGTAAAACTGATGCTATTTTTCCACTGTATTTTTAAAGTGTAAAACTGATGCTATTTTTCCACTGTATTTTCAAAGTATGAACTGATTCTAAACTCTATTAATTAATCACCAGGGTAATTCTCACGACACGCGCGACGTTTTAAGCAACCTTGCCAGTTGTCGAAGGACTTCCCGAATAATCCCAAACACGCTAATTTATACCCATCACAGCTCCAAAAGGGCATAATCGTATATTCCTTGACGAGGAATTATAATCTGTAATCACTCGAAATTTTTTGAAAACCCCATCTCGTTATCGTTTGTCCCTACATAAGATCTTTCGATTTTTCCTCTTCTTAAATCTCGGTTCGTCCCACAACTTTGTCTCGCTTTTCTAAGGTTTTTAGTCCCGGACTTAGTAAGCTGCCATCCAGTTTGCCCATTTTCCCACATGTCTTCTGTCTTCATAATATGTTTTATAAACATGGTTTTAATCTTGTTTTTTTTTTCAATTTGAACATGCCCATAAGTGATCTGCTAAAACTGTGTTTTAATTGGCATAAATATTAGGGAAAACGTAGATTCTTCAGTCTCCTAGTTTTAAACGCTAGTTGTCCTGTATAAATTTCCACGAAAATTATTTCTTTTCCCCTAGTCTACGTAAGCAATTATGTCTCAGAACCGTATTTTCATTATTTATGTGGCATATTTGACTTTTCGCTTTTCCCGCCTAAATTTCCTTCAAATAACGGTGTTTTTAGCAACTATTCTTAGATGATTTTCCCTTCGTTGTTAATAAGGAATCATATCCTGGTTCCGTATCTACTCTACTTATAACGTTTTGAGTTTTTCCCATTTCCTTATCTGAGTTCTCTGGTTATGTCGGTTTTTCGTTCTCTCCCCCCACTCCTAACCCAATGATCCCTTATTGAAATTTGACGTTTGCCTTTTTGCCGTGATTCCATCTCCCGCTAAAACCCTTTTTTCCTTTTTTGATATATTATTTATGGTGTTTTCCGGCCCACTAACTATTCCTATCCTGGAATATCTGTCAAGTTAACTACTTCGATCAAATTCCGCCCAATTTTCCATCTCTCTCTCGCTCAAAATCCCATAAACTGCAAGCCCTGACGTGTGTATACATTACGATTTCTACATACCTGGCGATAAATCCATTTTAATGTGTTTATAATTAAATTTTACGGAAATTCTATAATCTAAATACTAGGTAAGAGCAACGTTAATTTTTATGACCCTTTTTAATGGATAATGGGCCTTAAATAAACAAAAGGCATGTTCGAATATTCCTTGTTTATATCAACAATATACATATGGGGTCGACAACCTTTGAAATATCTCATTTTCCCTTGCAGTCTCGTGTAACTTTATGTTATGATCACTAATTTAATTACGTAAAATGACTCCTTTTTATGAATTAATCTATCACAATGTTTGCAGTATTTCCACCCCCCCCCCTAGGTATGTTATTCCAATTCCTTTCCAAGCATCTGCTACTGCACCAAACCCTTGTTTCGTCCTCTTGTTCAATCCTTAAACTCTAAAATTTTTTTGACTTTTTCTTCCCAATTCGCTTTCCTAATCACTCCGTTCCGTCTAGAATTGATAACAATAATTTTCCATTGTGTTATGTATATTCATTTTCCTCTAGTACGTTTTTCCTCGAATTTGGCCTCTCGGCCGTCATATGTAGTTACTCTATAATTGAGAACCCTCCCGCAAGCATGCCCCGTTGTCCCCGCGTTTTCCCCTCAATATATTACTGATAAATTTTTTTTATCGTTATCCAAGTGTGTTTTCCGCAACTAAAAACGCCCTAATGCACTCGAAACTAAGGTCTCCCGACCCCTTGAAGGTACCCTTTATTAATAACATTACTTGGGTTCGTTGTACTAAAAACCTTGAATAATTCGATATTTATTTCTTAGTTCATTCAACCCTGATCTCTGTGGGAACGTCTAGACCATAAATTTCTTCACTAATCACTAGGGTCAAAGTACAATCCTTTGTGTTCAAAATGGGCACGACCCCCTTCTTGCTGATAGGCTGAGTTGATTTTTAATTGCTTTCCCTGCTATTTAATTGGTTGTCTCAACTCTCGCGTTTAAAATCGTCCCTAAACCTGGGGTTCCCGTTAAATATCGATCTCATCACCATCTGTGTATATTTAAGGTAACTATAATACATCAAACAACTTAAAAATACCTCTATTTTCGAGCAAGTTTGAATTTGACCATACAGATGTCGTAGTACTGCACTTTTCATCTTAAAAAAAAATTCCCGTGGGCTTTCTCGTAAATTGGAAGTTACCATTCATCACATCCTGCATCTCATTGATTTCAAAGTACCCAATCGAGAAACAAGACAAAACATAATATTATTCTGCAACAATAATTCTGTAACCAACTACCACATACATGCACCAATTTCTCGACTACACACACGAGGGAACAAATTCACCTCAAATATCGATGTATTTATTACAAGTTTACCATTATTCAAGAAATATCTGAACAATATTTTTATGTAGAATATTTTGATATCTAAGGAGCATCACATAGGGTCCATTGCAATCTATTGGGTCTATTTATGTATTTCTATATTAATCTACAAAGTAAAAACTTGTTACCGTTTTCTTTTTATGTATCTTGCGTTTGTCATGTATTATTCATCACATTTAATCAGTCACCTGTAAATTTTGTAATTACTAACATACCTACTAGGTACATACCTAATAGGTAGGTACAAAACCAAAAGACGACCGTGTAAATTTTATTTCACTGATTTGTGTTGTTTCACGATTAATTAACTAAAAAATTTTATACGTATTTATGTACGGCATATTCCACCACTCTCGATATAACCCTGGCAAAAATCTACCGTTAAGAATTTAAACGTTGCTTGAACGGTGACCAGATCTGAATAGCCAGGTACTTCCCCACCTTCTTCCCAACTTCGTTACCCTCCCCACAGACTACCTTCATCTTCACAATATACCCCAATTGGAGTTGCCAGTCTCACTGGATCTAGACGGTTGGGAGCAATTGGGACACCGGTGCATAGACTCGTTCATATTTATATATAGTTACTGATATCATCAAATGCAACTGTTGCGCGTTGTCACAATTTTTTCGAATAACCTTCAGCTTCACAATATACCCCAAAAGGCCACTTGCATGGATTTCATAACGACTTGGAAAAAAATCATGTGGATAGATCTTTTTACTAAGATTACGAAAATGTTAGTAAATTTTTTAAGAAATGTACAGCTTTTTTATTTTTAAATAAATAAATCCATTATTTGGGCTCTTGACGTCACTACATGAAAATGTCCCATCTCCGAAAATGTTCCTATTAATTTTGTAAAATTCCGCACTGATTTATTTTTTTTATATGGCATCACTTTGATTTCAGGTGAATTTTTGAATTCGTTCACTAGATTTATTGTTTGTTCTCTGCAAACTTATCATTTGGTTTGACTTTTTGACAGATGTGGTGAAGAGAACCCCGTACATTTTAGATGTCGGTACGTGTTTTAGAGGTATAATGGTTATGGTGCCGATTTTAACAAAATCAAATTTTATAATATATTTATTATTATTATAATTTACAAGCAGAAGTATATTACATTGGATTCAGTAATATAGACGTTGTACATTATAATGATTTATGATCAATAAGATGGATCAAAGAAAATAATATTTATGAGATGTAATACTTTTGGTATGCCTCGTTATTCTCCTGTGCCATTCGTGTGGAAAACGTTCTTTTTTTAAAATGATTTTTGGCTACGTAATTATCGTTTTTTCACACCTATTAAATTATGTCCCGTCTTTCCGGTTTATAAAAAATGGTCGGATTTTTCGGATTGAAATTTTCAAAAAATCTCCAGTGTTTCAAAAATACGATTAAAAAAAAAACAGAATGTCTAAGAATATTTGCCTAAACCGGAAAAAAAAATATATATATATATATATGATGCGAGTGGCCTATTGGGATTGCCAGTCTCACTGGATTTGGTTGCGAGCAGTTGGGACACCGGTGCATAGACTGGATCATTTTTATAGATATTACCGATATAGTTTTTACCGATATTATCAAATTCAAATGTTACGCGTTGACACATTTTTTTTGAATAGCGTTGGCTGTTATTTTTATGGGCTAGTTATATTTCGATACAGTACTAATTAAAACACCCTTGATATTCGGAATTCTTCTAGTAATTTCTATGGAAGAGCTGATAAACACGCCCTTTGACCGAGTCGATTTGTAATGTATCCATTTGTTAACAAATATTAACCGGAATAATAAGGGTCGGAGGTGCTTTAAACGGTAAAGGTGCTTATTCTAACTGTTATGATAAAACGAACCCGTTGCGATATCTTTATAGTATATCTATGGGTAGTTTACCCAGAGAACATTAATATTATATTGGTACAAGGGTTGATTTTGACTATCAAGAGTATTCGATGAGTGAAGCGTTTACTGAACTTCAAAAACACATTAAACCGGACACCTGTTCTTCGTTACATATTTTGGTGTCAGCCATATTCTATTTATTTTTATTTTATTTATTAATATTTCAACGTCCTTTTACATATAAGCTTATAAAACAGAAACAAAGTTTAAAATAAAAAAATATGAACTTGAAAAAGTAAACATCACAGAAATGGAAGTTATAAAGATACATTTTCGTTAAAATAATGCATTACAATACAAGAGAAAGTTTTTAAAGTTGCAGATGGCATAAAAACGTACACATTGTGTATTTACAAAATTTACTTAAAAACAGTTCTAGACATCTCAAATCAAATGTCACACACAGTACATAAAAAAGAAAACGGCAACAGGTTTTTATACCTATTGTAGATAAATATAAAAAAAAATAAATGCAATGTGCTATGTGATTCTTCCTAAATATCAAAATATACTACATAAAAATATCATTCAAGTGTTTCTTTAATAATGGTAACTTTGTATTAAATACATCGATACTTGAGGTAATTTGTTTGCGATACTTGAGGTTAAAGTGTATGAAATCGTAGAATAGGTGCATGTATGAGGTAGTTGGTTCCTGAATTATTGTTGCCGAATACTATGCTTTGCTTTGTCGCTCGAGTTGGTATCTTAAAGTCAATGAGATGCAGGAGTTCACAACAGTCTAATTCGGAGTGAATAATTTTAAACAAAAAGTTAGGTTGATTATTTTTCTTCTGTTTTCTAGGGAATGCAATTTTGTGTATTTAGTAAAAATGTATAGTTAATGTGTTGAATGGGTATATATAACTTGAAGTTAATAAATCGGAAAAATTTGTGCTGCACATGTTATGCAGTTGACTTCTTATCTTCATAATTTCATACTTCCGGTTCAAATGCTAGCATGAATCAGTTAAAACATAAAAAAAACATTTGCACTAGTATTAAATCTAGAGAGGAAGTAGGGGAAATATAAATAAAAAACTCGAACGGCTCGGAGGGCTTTGAAGCAAAGAATGGACGGTTTCCTCGAGAGTGTTTTCACTCAATTCAATGTATCAAAAACCCAATCATGTTTGATTACGTCTAAAAGGGATCGAAATGATAATCTAGTCTCCTTCAACGGAAGCAATCTTCCGAACAATCCCTCCATTGATATGCTTGGTGTAACTTGGTTTAATGGGGGCTTCATCGAAGCCAGAGTAAAGTCATCGCCACAAAAAGTGGGCGTACTGTTCAGGGCCCGCAGATATTTTAATAGTACAGAACTTCTAACCCTGTACAAATCACAAGTGCGCCCCACGATTGAATTTGGCAGTCATCTCTGGTCTGAAGCTTCAAAATACCTGAAAAATACCCTCGACTCTGTGCAGCAACGGGCGGTCCGATTGATATATTCTCCCATCTTAACAGACGGATTGCAATCTTTAGAGCACAGGCGTCGGATGGGAATGCTACCCCTGTTCTACCGGTATTTCAATGGAAGATGCTTCGAGAAACTAGCGTCATTGATTCTTTCGGCACCGGTGTACAGTCGGGAAATACGCCAAACGCGTGCCCAACATGTGTACACGGTTGACATTTGTCACGTGAGAACGGGTCGTTTCTTCATTTCGTTCTAGTGTTCAACAGCTCGGCTGTGGAACGATTTGTATCCTTCCTACAACATGGGTCTCTTCAAGACTTATGTTCATCGCTTCCTCCCCTCAAAAAGATCCTCCACACAGCATCTCAGATGACATAGGCCCTGAGGGAAATTAGTTTCATCAGGGCCTAAATACCAAATAATATAAACGTTGCTTGAAATAATAATCGTAAAAGCCGTGTTTACGATTAGTGACCAGATTTGAAACATTACACTCTTTCCTTTTCCTTCGCCTTACAGTCTTAGGTACAATACATCCCATTTTTTTTTACATGCTATATTTCTCTGGTTCCAGTTAGTTGACATCAGTTGGGACTCTTGCGGGATATTTACAAAAAAAATTACACACGTAATTACAGTTTTGAAAGTTCACATGGCGTATTATTCGAAGCTGTGAACGAATTTGCTTTTGTGAGAGAGATTTTTTCCCCTTAGAAACTATTCATGTTTACCGATTCTGTCAAAATGAAGTTTCTTATTTTTCAATTTCTTTTCGAATTATTTTTTATCACGGTGTAATCATTTCAGACATAACTTACATTTTTCCGGTATTTTATTATTTTTAATGTTTGAACATTGTCTTTGTAATTTTCATCTAGGGATGTTTTCTGATTGCTTTGGAACGTGATTCACTCCAATTTCCTTGGCAGACCAATTATTTATTTATTATTTACAATTTATCACCGTAAATTTGTTGTTTTTTTTTTACATAAAAAAAATTAACAATGTTCCTCAACCTTTCCTCAACCCTGCGCTACGCGGAGAACCAAGGGCAACTGTGATCTTCATCTGCTTCTCCTGCCTTCCACGCCTTTCTAATATGTATATTTTGTAAGTTTACCAAAACAAAAAATCACGAATAAAATAAATACATTAAAAGAAAACTCATTTTTTTCTGAAACATTCAGTCCAAAATTTGAAAACGTTGAAAGTTTTATTTATTTTTTTAATATGAATACCGCACAAGAATCCCAACTGCTCCTGTCTGGAACCAGTGAGACTATGGCATCCCCAATTGGGGTATGGTGAGGCTGAAGGTAGTGAGGAGGGGATGGAGATGGGGGAGAGGAAGGTGGGAAAGTACTTGGCTATTCACATCTGGTCACCAAACACTGCTAAAGCCAATTCAAGCAACATTTCGATTCTGAATGGTGGTCTTACACTAGGGCGATACTGAGAGCATCTTCCACTCTGGAACGTGCCACAAATATCCTGATTATTATTTTTAATTAATTAATTGTGAACTATCACAAATTAATCAAAAACAATAAAATTTATTTGCGCACGCCGGGTTCGAACCTGTGACTTTCGGATTGTGAGTCAAGAGTCTTTTCCCTGGACCACGGAGGTCGTAAAAAAGTTATGTTTTGTTACATCTGACAAAAATATTTTGACGGTCCTGAAGAATTATGTCAAATATGCGATTTTGTAGTTTTGCAGTAGAAAACTGTTTGAAGTTTCATTCCTACAATTTTACTTTTTTTGAGATCAAGAAATTAAGTATTTTTTTATATTATGCCTTTCGTTTAATTTCATTCAAAATTCCAAAAATACAGACTTTTAAATCATCAACAGGAAATGAAAATAAGCCATCAAGATGATTTTGAATTTTTAGCAGTCATTGTATTTCGAAACCGTCGATATCTTAAGCTTCGTAAGAATTTATGCCAAATGATTGATCAAATAATATATTTCTTACTCTAAAGTTAAAGTGTTCGAGTATTTTATGCATTAAGTCTCTCGAGAAATGTTCTCTATTTAAAATCTAAGCATTATAAAGCTGACTTTAATCTACATTTTACTCCCTTACCGCAAAGTAGAGTTTAATACAGAGAGCTTTGAAAGTAAACGGAAAAGGAATTGGTTTTCAATGTCTTCACACCTCCTTTGGAAGGGAAATCTAAAAAAGTTACTCTGTGAAACTATCAGTTTTTAAAACTTGTGAAAGTCTGTTGGAGCTTACCCGAAAAGTTGGTGCACTTTTATTGCTTATTATTATAATTATTTTTAACATAATTCATATAGTGCTTGCAGTTTATAATTAACCGTATAATAATAAGTACCAGCACTATACAAAATCCTAGTGTGCAATTAACACACGGTAGAAGTGAAACCTTCAGAAAACTAATGTAGACAAGCATTTTTTTTATCAATGTGAAGGATGATTTTTTTCATATTTTTGTCGCCGAATTCCACTGCATCTTTTCTTAAACACAAGATGTCGCTTTCTTTTGTGTTTTCTTTTGCCTATTCAGTTTGGAGTGGTTTGAAGATTGGATGTTGATTTTATAAAAATAATATTTTTCTTTTTTGGATTTCGTAGAATTTGATCCTTGGTCCGGAGAATGTCTGGCTGCTGAGTTTGTCAGGCGCTTTATTCCACAATACCAAAGGAGACTTGCGTGGGATAGTGGATTTATCGTATTATATTGGAACCAAGTACCCGTGAAATACATACATATTTTATTGCTATCTCATTTTCTCGCAGGCTAAATCCTTCAGAGGTACCTAAGAGTTTTTCTCTTTTTATTGTCACTCGTTTCCGTTTCATCGAGTTTTAAATCATAATGGACCTAAAGAAATATAAATTAACAGGAACTATGTATAAATGGGTGAGAAAAGAATTATGTTAACTTTTCACAAGGAGAACCTGTGCTGAGCTGTGTTCGCTTATCTTATATATAAAAATGAATCGCTGAAAGTTTTGCTAAGCGCGTAACTTTCGAACGACTGCACCAAATTGGATAATTCTTTTTTTTGTGTGTTCGTTATTGTCAGGACAAGGTTTTTATAAACTTCCAGTGAGCTCTGGAATTATGAAATTTGTATAAAAAAATTGCTATTGGTGGCAAGCGAGGTTTGAAAACTGAATGTATGGAAAGCGGGAGGGGGGAGGGAGGGCGGTGGAGGAGGCGGACTGGAAACCCCCCTTACACCATGCGAACGAAGCCGCGGGAAAAAGCTAGTTTTAGATAAAAGCGTTAGTATAAACTCGATGAATTAACAAATTATTATGTTTATATATTTAAATGATTCCATAAAGAGGCACAACTTCCCGGAACCAGTAGGACTAATGTATCCTCGATTTTGAAATACACCTACTTTAATTTCACTATTGTTTTCTGATTTAATTAATGCATGCACGAATGAACGCAAGAAATGGAATTTCGGAAGTAAAAAATAACCTATTTCCCGACATCTGACATTACATTTTAAAATTTATAGCAGTTAATATACGAAATACATCATAGTACAATCCAAAAAAAAATCACAAATAAACTCCTCAAAACAATACACATTTTCCTGAACAAAAGGAAGACATATACAATAAAACAAATTAAAATAATGTATTTTGTCAATCAATAATAGAATATGGAATAATCGTCTGGGGAGGAGCATCAAACTCAGCTATCGATCATTTAGAAATCGCGTAGAAAATGATCTTAAAGGTAATACTTAAAAACATAGACTAACTAATAGAGACCAATTATTCAATAGTTGTGACGTACTAGATATACGTTAAAACTCTACTAAACTATATTTTCGACCAAAACAACAAATTTCCACAATCTCAAAATATCTCTAACAGACCAGTTAGACAATCGTATAAAAATAACATTAAAATTCCGACAGTGAATACAAGTTTTGGACAAAGGCACTATAAATATCATGCTATAAAAGCATTCAACAGTCTTACCCTTGAAAATAAAATAGAAGAAAACAAAAATAAATTCATACTCAAAATTAACAAATGGATTAAAAAACAAAAAAGACAATATTACTACAATCTCTTTACATACTAAGAATAAAACACATTAACGTAACACACAAAAACAAATATAAAACACATCCTAAAAAATACATTTTACCTTTAATTTTTCCTTAATTATAAATTTTTATTTTGAGTTTAATTTTACCTTTTTTTTATGCAGCATTATTTTTATATTATTTTTAATGTATTTTGTATAAATTTTGGTTTTATAAAATGGAGGCCTCAGCACAGGTGAGCTACCCAGTGAGGCCGACATTGCTGAATTGAATTTAAATTAATATTATGTCAAATAAAATAAATAAATAAATGACTTGGCTAACGGTGTTCACACAATTTAGTCAGTCCCTCGGGAGGAAGGTGCAATTCTCAGTCAAAAAAAAAATCTTTGAAATTTGCTACCAACCGGCCCGTTGCAACGACATCAAATAAATTAAATAGATAATATAAGTAAAAAAAAAATGTTGTGTACGGATTAATTTTTTTATTGCTGAAGAAAATATTGAAGAGGAATAAACCTGACCATTCTGATTTGATTTTAAAACGCAGTTATGGCTACGGCCAATTTCTACAACAGCATTTTGATTTTGTTGGTGAACTCTAACCGAAACCACTTTATGGGAGTTTTTTTAGTTGCATGTAATTTCCGAAATTTGAATCAATCACTTCGGGGCCAGATCCAAGGATCTTACGTATTGCCAAGAGGTTACTGTATATCCCATGCTGAACTTAATTTATTGTATGACTCTACCAGCAAAAAAGCAAGTCCAACCCAAAATCTAATCAAGACCAAACTCTTATCTTTCCCATTACAACATTCCCAAACTAAGGGTGTCACAGTTGCAATGGTTTTAGACAACTGGGATTATTGGGCGGAATTAATATATTATAGCAATATTTAATTTGTTTTTTTCCTCTTCTTGTCTTAACGCCGTCCATGGTCGACGGATAAGGCTCTCAACTAGCAATCCGAAGTTGACGGATTCTAATTCCGGCGTGCTATTTCACAATTAAAAATAATAAACGGATTATAAAAATATAATATTAGGTAGGTAATTATAAAAAAATAAACCGTTGACAAATTGAAATCATTCAGTTTAACGGAACTTCATGTACAAAATGTAAATAAATAATTAAATAATTTATTAATATATATTTTACTAATATGTACAAATTTAAAAAAAAACGAAAGACAAACATTCCTGGGTTAAGAATAACCCGACAATATTTGAAAATCTCCTACTACCATCACAGTAAGCCGAAAATGTTGCGTGAATCGTGATGGAGGACGTGTTCGGTTAACCAGCTGAGGAATCGAACCCGAGACGCCTGGATGGGACCCAAACTCGATAGCCACTCAACCACTTACAGGTCTTATGATAAATAGATCAACCAACCTACGTTAAGATGACAATATACCCTAAAATATATTCAGAATCTTTATGACGTAAGTAAAGTGGCCGTGTATACAAATTGCGACTCGCGACCCGTGTATTAGACAAGACCTACTGTCGAATTTGACGTATCAAAGAAAAGAAGAAGAAGAAAAATACTGTGGGAATCTTAACGACGTAAGTGAAGAAAGCGTGTAAACAAATATACACCGCGGCACGGCGTATTCTACGAACGTACGGTCGAATTCACCCTAGCAGGTCTGGAGATTCGACCTTTCTGCCGCTTTAATTTTAATTAATTCTGAAGAACGTGTTACTGTGTTTAATATTTAAAATGCGTCTCCATGTTGTTCTCCCGAAGTAATTAATTCATCGTCTAGAAAAATAAAATCTGGTGCTTACCGCTAACTTTATAGTTAAAAAACGGGTTATAAAGCTTTAAAATCGTTGTACGTAAAATATATTAATGGTAATGTACCGTTTTTATTAATCTCAAATATAAATAACTTGCATTGCTTGTGCGGCATGGAAATAAAAAAAGTTATTATTGTTATGAATTCGTCGGAAAAGATTAAAATGTGAGTTTTGAGCAAACAAAAATTATGTGTACCGCATTAAAACCAACTCAACTACAAACTGAATAATTATTTTTCGGTCAAAATGGTTTGATATTTCGAAGAGAGTTGCAAAATTTTTTTTTTTGTTTTTTGTCAAAAATATTTGCTTGTAACGACCATTGTAACGTGGTTACTTTTCGTCCACCCATTTTATTCGGTTAACTTTTGCCTCATGAGAACAAGTCGTTATATTGGTTCAGCGATCTTTTAACGATCTTCCCGCGTCTGTGTGTTCTTCAATCCGCAACTTTTGTCTCTTTAACTTTGGAGTTCTCCCTTCTTCTATTTTTCTTTCGAACCCGCGCTACATTGCCCCCGGAAGGCAAACGGCGGCCACGTGCACGAAAATATGGTATTTAAATAAATACTTTTAAGCTAATACCCGATTTATTGTACTCACAGATATAATGATTCTTTATTACAAAATAATTTAAAAAATCGTCTTAACGTTACCTCCACTTTGATGTATCGATCGATTAGTTGTTTAGTAAGACATCTCCAATTACTAAGTTTTGAGATAATGACATGTTTGTGTTTTACAATATTAAATTTGCTACATAAAATAAATACCTGGGGGCATATCGATCCGGTACGTTAGTGTAATATTTTTATTTGTAAATAACATTTTTATAATTAAATTTTAATTTATACTAGCCGACCCGGCCACGCCTTGTTGTGGCTAACGAAACACAACGCCATCTACCGGATGAATACCCAACCTTTTTACTCACACCGCCATCTGTTATTTTGTATAAAAATCAAATCGATCGGTCGCTCCAATTATATTATTATAGCGAGTTCCCGGTATGCGTAGCTATGCCACTTAATAAAGAATTGGTTTCTCCCAGCGTGTCCTTTCCCATTCGTCCTGTTCCCCTTCCACCTCCCCTTCCTCTCCCGCGTCCCCTTCCCCTCGCGTTCCCACTTCGCCTTTTCTCTTCCCACTCTCCTCGCCCACTTCCCCGATCCCACGAACCCCACTCCTGAGTTCCCCTCCCCCCTCCCGAGTTCCACTCCCCCTTCCCGGGTTCACCTCCCCCCCTCCCGTGAACCCCCCCCTTCAGAGTTCCCCTCCCCCCTCCCGAGTTCCCCTCACCCTTCAAGGTTCCCCTCCCCCTTCCCGCATTCCATTCATTCAGTCCCGGTACATTCAGTTTTCAAACAGCTCGCGTTGTGATGAAATTCAAAATAAAAACAAAACGTCTAAAAGAAGCATTCTTTTGGTTTGTAATTAATATTTTATTACCAAATTTTTGTGTGAGAGTAAGTCGGTCATCTGTAAAATAAATTAAAGCATGTCAACATGCCATTTCATAGTTTTTATTTATTTAATGCTTTATGTAATTTAAATAATACCTACATAGAACTTTTTTTTATAAACTTTTTTATGAACTTCCAAATAATTCACGCAGTTGTCTCTCATATTTGGAAAAAGCGAATTCTTTTAGGATATCTATATCTATATTTATAAAAATTTAGGTTCCGTATGTTTGCGTTCGCTAATCTCGGAAAGTAATCGATGGATTGTTTCAAAATTTTTACAGAACATTGCAATTTAGCAGAAGAGCATTTAAACATACTTTTTATTTGGAAGTTACAAAGGAAAAGACTTATGCGTTTTAAATTGACTCATAATTTGTCATAGTAAACAACGGAATGACAGTTCTAGACAGAATGACATTTTGTAGAAAAATGATTGTTAAAGAAAATTCTATTTTTGAAATAAATAAATGATAATTTGAAATGATAAATTTATTTAAAGTAGGTACTCCCCTAATAGGCCAGTGCAATTAGCGCCAAAAAGGGGATCGCGATCGTAATTATTCCGTTAGTCCCAATTTTTTATATGTTTTATATACTCATCTCCTGATGTAAAATCTGAGTTTTCGACCTTGGGTCACTTGAGCTTTCGCCACCATTTTGAAAAAACCAGCCGAAATCGCGCCAAAATCTAGTTTTTCTCAAATATCTCGTTTCCAATAAAATTTTTGGATAAAATAGCTTTACAAGTTTAGTAGAACATAAAATTACCTACAATTTTGGTTTATAAATTTTCTTCTAACTCTAATAAATATCGAGATACGTAGTCGTAAAAACGTGTATAAGTTTATAAAAATCGGAAAATTGCCCGACTTGGTTTGGTTTTTTGTGCGTATCTCTTTTCTAGTACAATTTTGTGAAAAAAATACAAATATAAATTTTTATCGCAATTAGGTATCCAGGTTCTAATACAAAAATTAGGTCAAAAACTGAATCAGAAGAATAGTATTGGCATAACTTGATTATTATTATTTTTAACACAATTACTGTTGAAATAACATGTAACATACATAACAGCAACATTAACCATCAATGTGATCAAAAAATATAAATAAAATTAATAATTAAGGTATTTATACCTTATATATAGATGTGGTAAAAAACTATAAATTACCGAGAGTGGGGGGTTACCCCAGAGTTGAATCAGGAACGTCAGAGTAACATGTAGAGATGAGGCCTACACGAATCAAGAGGGATGAAAAAGACGTCCAAACTCTCATTGATTGGTTTACTTGCCATGAAAAATTTCCTCAAAGAAACGTGATTAGGTCTATAAGCAGGGGCACGATCGGGGATAGCAAAGTATCTTGTCACATGGCTGAAAAGATGGGGAAATTTGATATGTCTAAAGTTATCAACCAGAACTTTGGAAACCTACAATTTAAAACGTAAGGATGCGATAGTTTCTCTTGTGGCGGTGACCAGCAGAATACTAAATCAGGGTGTGACTGTGACAATAGATCCATTAATACTATTCCATCGTATGTATATTGCCAAAAAGTGTGAAATTGAACATAAATATTTTTTTTCAAATATTAACTATCTCCTGACACATTGTTTCTATTCTCAGAGGAAGGCATGCAGCCCAGACCATATTTTACTCATTGTTCAACCCTCTACCAAATACCCAGAACTAGAAAGCAGTAAAATACACGTAGTTGATGGAGGATATTTACTGCACAATGTTGTATGGGGTCGTATACAACCTTTTTCAATCATTTTTCAGCAATATGCCAGGTATGCACAAAATCATTATGGAGCCAATGCAGTAGTGGAATTCGTTGGATACCCGGATTCGGTTGAATAGAAAAACACTCAGGAAAAGTTTCTGGGAAATGAGAAGAACAAGTCTCGTTTTATTTCCCTACTCAGAGCCTCATTAGAACGATCGCAAATAACGACAGTACAACCTGAAGAGGATGCTGATGTTCTCACAATAACCAGCAAAGTCATTATTATCTCAATATGATGCAGTCATAATCATCGGTCAGGATATCGACCTATTGGTACTCCTCACAGCTCTCTCACTTCCAAACTTATATTACCAAAAAGTTGGTAAAGGAAAATCACCTAATGCGTTGTACTGCAACAAATGTTTTAAACACATTGAAATACAGTAGGTAGTTGAAAACATTTTATTCATTCATGCCATAAGTGGCTGCGACACAACTGGTGCTCCGTTTGGTCAAGGTATATACAAATTTTGTAATATTCTTCTCAAAAACCACTCCGTGAATAAAACTTATTCATGTATGTATTTCAAGATCCAAAAGCAAAGCGAGAAACAATCACTTTGCCCGCCGAACAATTCTTTGCACTTTTGTATGGTGGCAATGAGAAATCAAATTTGGAAAATTTAAGGTACTCGTACATTCTTTTTGTCAAAGGAGTGAAAAATAATAAATTCAATTTATCCAGGCTACCACCCACCATCCAACAAACATCCTTCAAGAACATACTTGCGAGTGCAAACTTGGCTTGGTCACTATTAAGATTCAACTGAATGGGAGTGGAAGAAGGACGCTATTGGGTTACTAACTCCAGTACCAATGATTAAAGAGGCAGCACCTCAGGCTTTGCTGAACTTTATATCATGACAATGCAAAAAAGGTTGCGCAGGAAAGTGCACATGTAGGAAGTCGGGTTTGAAATGCTCCCAACTCTGTATTCACTGTAATGGCAGCTCGTGCGAGAATACCGTGGAAGACTTCGTTCATGATGATGACGAGGAATTTGTGACCTAGTCGCCACAAATTCGGCTGATGAGCCATAGGAAGACTATATTGAAGCTGTTCGGGGCCCGTAAGTGGCAGGAAGAAACTAAAGTCAATAGTCATGTATTTTAAGAAAACACTTTTTTCTCCTTTTTTTACGACTTCTATGTACCTTAATTATTAATTTAATTTATATGTTTTGATTAAATTGATGGTTAATGTTGCTGTTATGTACGTAACATGTTATTTCAGCAGTAATTAATTAAAAAATAATAATAATCAAGTTATGCCAACACTATTCTTCTGACTCAGTTTTTGAACTAATTTTTGTGAAAATTTTGTATCAGAACCTGGATATCTAATTGCGATAAAATTATTAAACATAATATACCTACGTCTTTTATAAAATTTTATTTTCTACAAAATTTATATCAGTAATTATTTCACAAAATTGTTCTGGAAAAGAGATATACACAAAAAACCAAACCAAGTCGGGCAACTTACCTGTTTTTATAAACTTTTACACATTTTTACGACTGCATATCTCGATATTTATTAGAGTTAGAAGAAAATTTTATTCATAAAAATGGTGGGTAATTTTATGTTCTACTAAACATGTGAAGCTACTTTATCCAAAATTTTTATTGGAAAAGAGATATTTGAGAAAAACTAGATTTTGGCGCATTTTAGGCTGGTGTTTTCAAAATGGCGGCGAAAGCTCAAGTGACCCAAGGTCGAAAACTCAGATTTTACATCAAGAGATGAGTATATAAAACATATAAAAAAATTGGGACTACCGGAATAATTCCGATCGCGGATCGCTAATTGCACTGGCCTATAATAGTTTGAATCGAATCAAGAATTTTAGATATTTTAAATAGGTACCTATGTTAGATACCAAATTTAATATACATGAAAAATTGAAATTTGAATAAAATTGTAAAAGGTGGCACGCGGGCTGTTTAAAAACTGAATGTACTGCGATTGAATATATGGAACGCGGGAGGAGGGTTGGCGGGACGAGGGAGCGGTAAAGGGAAGAGGGAAGGCGGGGAAGGTGGAAGGCGAAGGCGAGAGGGGGGAGGGGAACCTGGGAAGGGGAGGGGAACCTTGGAGACACTCAGGGAGAAACAATTTCTTTATTAAATGGCAAAGCAACGCATGAAATAACGTGATATGGTAAAAGCCTTTAAGGTCTGAATAAATAAATAATTAAAAAATATATATATACTACAGCATAGTCACAGCAGATATTCAATTAAGCAATGTGTCTTCTTGGAAAATGCACAGTTGCTAGACAATTTTTGTTAACTCCTCTAATAATTAAAATCAGACAAAGCCACAGCGAAGCGTGGTCGGGTTCAGCTAGTATTTTATAATTGTATAATAAAAATATACAAAATAGCTTGTGATTATAATAGAAAAATACATGTTCTATTGATTAAAAAAAACATTATTTTGGTTGCATATTTTGGCCTTAAATCCAAAATTAAGATATGACTGAATTTAGTTGGATCTTTATTAAACTGTCAGATACCTGAAATGTTCCAAATAATGGTTCCAACTACTGTCGAACACTTTCACCCCAAACTTAATCTAAATTTAGGCACAGTTAAAATCGTATTACCTAAAAAACCGGTTATATTGTTTAATCGAAAATAAACTGCTAGGTGACAAATACTCAATTTTCTCAAAATCGCCGGTTGGAACCGTTTCACTCTCACCCAAAGAATTACCGATCGAAAATCTTGGTACATTTTTTCAAAATAATATTAAAAAGCTTAGAGTTTGGATACAAAGCTCAAATTATATTTTTTTTAATATGTAATCATTAATAGTTTCATCCAAGCTTACATCTTTAAAAGAAAGCTCTTATTTTACTCATCCGTCTCGAGCTTCCAGAGCTTCGTGTGTTGTATATTGTATCTGTTGCTATTTCTCAGTTCGGCGCTAGGGCGCGCGGCGTGGGTTACGGCGTCGCGGCGCGGGAATCCCCCTCCTGATTGATGCCCCAGTCAGGCGATCGAATTCAATTTGATGTGTCGGCAGTAAAGAATAAGAGATCACGGGAGGCTGCCAGTTCATCTTGGGTACTGGGTGAACGGAAACACTTTGAAATTGAAACTTAAAATTCGGAACTTGGTACAAGTCGTCTCTAACTAAGTAACATAATTTAATTTTTTGGTATTTTTAGTTTATCTCAGAATGGAAATAAAAATCGGTGAATGGAAACAGTCAAAAATTGAAAATTGACGAACTATATTAGCAGCTTTCTGATTTATGAACAACAATCTGAATTTGAAACATAAACGAAAACAATAATTTGAAATGATGTAGACAACAATAAATGCAATTGTCTTCATTTAATTAAGGGCCCGCAACCCGGATTTGCACCGATTTATTATATATTTCCCTTAAACACGGTAAGTTTTAAAGCTCTTAAAAAAATATATGTTATTCTTGAAGATAATGTCTAGACTTTGCCCGCGCCGAAACGCAAATTATATAAAATTCCCTCGATAGAAAAAAATCTCAAAGTATGCTCCAAAAATTATTATTAACACGTTTGTTTCAGTTATTTTGCAAGTTATATGTATGAAAGTTCACAGTGTTTCTTTAAATGCTGTTTAAGATAATGCCCGCGAGATTTTTGCTCTATTTTAAACGAGTCGTGTTTTAATAAACATTTTCGCAATTTTCGCATCGATTTTGTCGCTGCGAATGTTAGCGCTCTCCTCTAACATTCGTCATTTCGTATCTCTCCATCTTCTTCTTTTCGGGCCCGGTTGCATAGCCTTAAATAGAAAATATTAAGTACAGTGTGAAAGTTTTCACCCGTTATCTATCACCTGACGAAATTAACTGCACAATAGGAAATCTATATGTTTGACATATTAAGAAGCAAAAAGTCAGAAACGGTTACAACTAGCGCCATGAAATTTGTATAGCATTTCTGTCAGGAGTATTTTAGATCAACACAATTATTTGCAGATCCCAACGTCATTTCCATCATTGGTGTTAAAATTTTGGTCAAACAATAATTATAAGTCATATGAATTTTTTTCGACTACACAATAAAATAGGTTATTTTACTTCAAATAACGTAGTCTGTTTCAAAAGACACCTCCATGATTTCTGTGTACTTGAGAAACAGTAGATAATGTATTATTTTTATTTATTTATTTTTAACTTTATGAGTAAAATCTCAAATTATAATATTTAATTAAATGAAGAAATAAAAACGAAACTCAATCGAAAATCTGGAGACAGAAAAATCAAAAAAAGATATTGGTCCAGTAGAGCCGATATCTTTTTCTGATTTTTCTGTCTCCAGATTTTCGATTGATTTTCGCTAATATTGTTTTCATTTTATTAAATATTTTAATTTACTTCACGAATCAATTTTTTTAGAATCTTTGTTTTCTTCAGTGTATAATCATAATAAAATTATTTTTATTTTTATATACTTATTAGCCTGTGACTACAGGACTGTCACTCACTGAATATTTAATAAATTTGTGTTTATTATTAATTTATTGTTATTAAGTTTATTTTGTACGACTCCATTTTGTGGGTTCTCAGCTGTCGTGGCTGAAGAAGGAAACGAGTTTGCGTGTAATAATAGCCTTTAATGAGTCCACACAATAATTACAATCACATAAACAATTGTAACACGTCACGTAACGGTGATAAATACTACAAACGAATTTACGCACTGGGTCAAGGTTAATCGTGGATAGACGAGGCAACTGCTCCGTGGTAAGTTGAATGAATACTAGACTTAAGACTGAGCCGAGTGCGGCTCGCACCTGTTTTTATACTCCGCCGGCCCGGCAAGTAGATTCAATGACAATAGGTAACGCCGGGTGAATTCACGTAAAGGCGAGATATCACCCGAACCTTCTGCGGGCACTTGAACTGTACAGCCGTACGTTCTAGCTCTTTCGCTTAGGTGGCAGAACTATCTCTTTAGTAATTTCGCATACCATTGAACAACGGCGACGCCTCTGGAATGTGCGCTAGGTAGGTAGTTCGACTCGGTGTATTAGCTAGCTGCTAGGTGGGAAAGTTCTCGTGAATTCGTTTGCATACAATTTAAAACCAGCGCTATTTCTGGAGGCACCGATAATTTTCGGGGCGATCCCAATGCGTAGTAAAGCCACGGCTGGTTGCTACAGGACTCCCTCCCCAGACAACGCAGACATGGCTGCGGTGGAAAGAGGAATGGTCAGATACCGAGGTGATCGGGAAATCGAACCCGCCTTCCAGAACGAGTGGTTGTGTGTGTCCGATCCTTACTGCCATCGAACAACGGAAGGGTTGGTTGTGATGTGGTGGCTGGTGACTCTGATTCGGTTTGCGATGCGAATCTCTCAAGATCTTGAGCAATGTATGCTGGTTTGAGGCGGTCGATGCTCACGGTGATTTCCTTCCCTTTTACCAGTATGGTATATGTTCGTTCGTGCCGACGAACGACTTTATGAGGGCCGCTGTAGGGTTGTTGAAGCGGGCTTTTGACGGTGTCGTCCCTCAGAAAGACGTGAGAAGCTGTGGGAAGATTTTGGAAGACGAAATGATGTCCATCACCATGGCGGGTACCTTCAACTGGTCTCAGCTCGTTGAAATGTTTCCGTAGTTCCTTGAGGAACCTTCCAGTATCGTCGTTGACATTAGGTCGTGCTTTACATAGGAATTCGCCGGGTAATCGGAGCGGTTCGCCGTATACTAGCTCGGCTGAGGTTGTAGCGAGATCATCTCTCCAAGCTGCTCTGATTCCCATGAGTACGGTGGGAAGTGTTTCCATCCAACGGTTATTCTGATGGCACTTGATCGCTGCCTTCAGTTGACGATGAAATCGTTCCACCATGCCATTTGCTGCGGGGTGGTATGCAGTTGTATGGATTTGCGTCGTGCCTGCCAGGAGATTCAACTGCCTGAACAGCCTCGACTCAAATTGTCTCCCTTGGTCCGTAGTAATGCGGAGTGGAGTGCCGAATCTTGTTATCCAGCCCTTGTAGAAAGCACGCGCCACTGTTTCAGCCTCTTGGTCTGGGATCGGGAATGCCTCTGGCCATCTCGTGAATCTGTCTACGCACGTGAGACAGTATCGGCATCCTTCTGAAGAAGGCATGACGATTATGTCGATGTGGACGTGCTCGAATCTAGCGGAGGGTCTGGGAAAGGCTCCCAGGGGTGCTGACACGTGCCGTGTAATCTTGCTTCGTTGGCATTGAAGGCAATTGCGTGCGAGCTTAATAGTCTCAGCTTTAATGGCCGGCCAGACATAACGTTGAGTTATGAGCTTAACCGTGGCCTTAATTCCTGGGTGAGCCAGCTGATGGACCGCATTGAATGCCGCAGGTCTGAACTTCTTCGTGACGAAGGGTCTGGCTATGGTAGTTGAGACGTCACAGTAGAGATGCGCGTCAGTACCCGGAATATTAATCTTTTTAAGTTGTAGGCTAGAACTTCCCTGCAAGTGTTGTTCCAGTTCAGGGTCGCACATCTGGTCAGCTGCCAGCGCTGCGTAGTCCAGAGGAGTATCTATCGTCTCGACCCTGGAGAGAGCATCCGCGACGATGTTGTCTTTTCCGGAGACGTGTCGGATGTCAGTTGTGAACTGGCTGATATAGTCCAGATGGCGGAATTGCCTCGGTGAGCATTTGTCTGCTTTTTGTTGGAAGGCGAACGTGATAGGCTTATGGTCTGTAAATATAGTGAACGACCTGCCTTCCACCATATGGCGAAAGTATTTCACAGCGAGATAGATGGCTAGTAGTTCTCTGTCGTATGCGCCATATTTCTTTTCAGCTGCCGAAAACTTCTTCGAAAAGAATGCTAGAGGCTCCCAGTGACCTGCGACGAATTGATGGAGTGCGGCACCGGCTGTAGTATCAGACGCGTCGCTGACGATAGAGAGTGGGGCGTCGCACTTCGGGTGAACGAGCAGGGTTGCTTGGGCCAGAGCTTCCTTGCACTTGCTGAAAGCTTCTACTGTTTCGGCAGTCCAAGACACGAGTTGTTTGCCTTTTTGGTTCCCTTTTAGGAGGTCATTGAGTGGAGCTTGTGTCCTCGCGGCGTTGGGGATAAATCTCCTATAAAAATTTATAGCTCCCAGGAAACGGCGGAGATCCTTGATGGAAGCTGGTTGGCTGTAGTTGGTGATGGCCTCCACTTTATCTGGGAGGGGTGAAGTGCCAGCGTCAGACACCAGGTATCCTAGGAATTTGACCTTAGTCAGGCCGAAATGGCATTTGGCGGCGTTGATGACAACACCATATTCCTGCAGGCGCTGAAATAATATCTTGAGGTGGGCTAGGTGCTCTTCCTCTGACGTTGAGGCAATAAGGATGTCGTCTATGTAGGCGTAACAGAAATCTAAGCCTCTGGTAACCTCGTCCATGAAGCGTTGGAAGGTTTGGGCTGCGTTGCGGAGGCCGAAAGACATCACCGGAAATTCGAAGAGTCCGAATGGCGTAGTGATTGCTGTTTTCGGAATGTCCTCGGGAGCCACAGGGATTTGATTATATGCCCGCACCAGATCAATCGTTGAGAAGATCTTGGTGCCGCTCAATGCCTGTGCAAAATCTTGGATGTGGCGAACGGGGTATCTGTCCGGAATAGTTCTGGCGTTCAGTCTTCTATAATCGCCACATGGTCTCCACTGGTCATCCTTCTTGGGTACCATGTGCAAGGGAGATGCCCAAGAGCTCTCGGAAGGTCGAGCGATTCCGAGACGGACCATGGCCTCGAACTCCTTCTTGGCGCGTTTTAACTTGTCAGGAGCAAGGCGTCGTGGGCGTTCGACTGTTGGAGGTCCTGGCGTGGTGTTAATATGGTGCAGTGTTGCGTGACGAACTTCCCTCCTGGCACCGTCAGGGCGAGTGATGTCAGGAAACTGTTGAAGAAGCTTATGATACGGGGACGTTCCTGTGACCGTCTTAATGGAAGCGATCTTGTTGTCGCTTCGTTTTCCCGTGATGGTCAAATTCGTCACCTGGTCCAGCAGCCGTTTATTTCGGACGTCCACCAGTAGCTCGTACTTGGCGAGAAAGTCTGCCCCGATGATTGGCCTGGAGACGTCTGCAATGACGAAGCTCCAAGTAAAGTCACGTCGCAATCCCAGATCCAGGTTGAGCGTTAGGCTGCCATAAGTAGCGATTGTGCTGCCATTTGCTGCTGCCAGTTCGTATGTCCCTTTAGTGGGGCGTCCCTGGACAAGGCGTCGTGGGAAAATGCAGAGATCTGCGCCGGTGTCTATAAGAAATTGGATACGGGTTACCCTGTCGGTAACAAAAAGGCGACTGACTTGGTTGGGGCTGGCGCTGGTCGCCATCAGTTTGGGCCCCGCGCGTTTTCCTGTTGGAAGTTGCAGGGTTTGGTGCACTTGCTTGCCTTCGTCCCATACTTCCAGTGGTACCAGCATGTGCCCTCGGGCTGACGACCTCTGGACCGACTGCGGGAACGATTGTTCCAACGATGCGGTGTGGCGCTCCTCCTACGCTGGCCAGAGCGTAGTGTCGAAACTTCACGCCTCAAGGTAGCGAGCTCTTGTTGGAGAGGCTGCATTAACCGCTCCATCTGTGTAACCAATGAGTCTTCGGACGATGGAACAGCCACTGAGTTAACTGCCGATTTACCAGCGTAGTCTGCTATGGCGTCTGCCAGGCTGGCCACCTTGTCAAGCGGAGTATCCTGCTGCGTAGCCAGGACCACCTGCATACTTCTAGGAAGACGACCCATCCATAGGGTTCTCAAAACCTCATCGGGCACAGCGCTGCCAGCGAGGGTGCGCAGGTGTCTCAAGAATTGGGAGGGCTTACGGTCTCCGATCTCTTCATGTTCCAGAAGTCTCCTTGTCTTCTGCTCCTGCGTGGAGCTGAGGCGTCTGGTTAATTCGTATTTTAATAGTGCATATGCACCGACCGCAGGGGGCTTCACAATGATGTCCCGGACTTCTTGGGCGTGGGCGGGATCCAAGGCTCCGAGAATGAAACCAAATTTTGTGGCATCCACGGTCACTCCTGCTGCCTCGAAGCTGCGTTCCACCATAGCGAACCATAATTCTGGGTCATCAGGGCAAAAAGGCGGAATGCGTACTGCCACTCGGTTGACCTCAGGCGGTGGATTCCTGATGTTGGGTTGCTGGTTACTTGTCGTTGGTTGCTTGTTGCTGGTTATTGGTTGCTGGCTGTCCTCAGATGTTCCGCTCGCAAGAGACATGATGATGATTGGTGTGCGAAATTTATCACTGAAGAGTTTATTTCGTGCCCGACGTGCCCGCGGTAGACGTACTTGCACGCGTCGTGCTCACTGTCGAATTGTCCGTGCACTTCGAAGGTCACTAATGTGAACGTCGGTGTCACCAATGTGGGTTCTCAGGTGTCGTGGCTGAAGAAGGAAACGAGTTTGCGTGTAATAATAGCCTTTAATGAGTCCACACAATAATTACAATCACATAAACAATTGTAACACGTCACATAACGGTGATAAATACTACAAACGAATTTACGCACTGGGTCAAGGTTAATCGTGGATAGACGAGGCAACTGCTCCGTGGTAAGTTGAATGAATACTAGACTTAAGACTGAGCCGAGTGCGGCTCGCACCTGTTTTTATACTCCGCCGGCCCGGCAAGTAGATTCAATGATAATAGGTAACGCCGGGTGAATTCACGTAAAGGCGAGATATCACCCGAACCTTCTGCGGGCACTTGAACTGTACAGCCGTACGTTCTAGCTCTTTCGCTTAGGTGGCAGAACTATCTCTTTAGTAATTTCGCATACCATTGAACAACGGCGACGCCTCTGGAATGTGCGCTAGGTAGGTAGTTCGACTCGGTGTATTAGCTAGCTGCTAGGTGGGAAAGTTCTCGTGAATTCGTTTGCATACAATTTAAAACCAGCGCTATTTCTGGAGGCACCGATAATTTTCGGGGCGATCCCAATGCGTAGTAAAGCCACGGCTGGTTGCTACAATTTTTTATTTATTTTAATAATTTTACTAATTTTTTATTTATTTTATATATTTATTAAAACTATTATTCAATGTATAAAAACAGTTTATTATAAACAAGTTCCGCCTCTGCTTCGTAATTATTATTATGCGTTACAGCTGTTTCGCCCTCGGAAGGCATTATCAAACTGTCAAACTACCAAAAAAAAAAACCGGCATTTTCAACTATCAAAAAAAAATTGTGTTTATTTTGTGAATGTGCATAAATATAAATGCTGCAGATGCACCTTTCTAGGAATATTTATGCTTGAAAAGTAATACTGTTTCTATTACCCACGTTTAATAAATGTCATGTTTGTGTATCAAATAAGTATAAAATGTCTGCATTTAGTGTTGTCAAATCAAAGTTCCCGTATCAATCAAACTATTTATATTCAGCTACCAACATATTTTTCACCTTGAGATAAATGCCATTTTTTGTTTTTTTTAAGTTTCTTTATTCATTGAAAATTTTTTTTTACAAAAGTTGGGGATATTTCGACCACCATGCTAGGCACATGCCTGTGTTGTGGTGGCCGATTTTTTAAACAGTAAATTAATATATGCAATATAAAAAATGTGTGAGAGTATTAAGGAAATATATATATAAAATAATATAATATTAAAGAATATTATAGAATACAAAATAGTATAATAGAATTTAATTTAATAGAGTTACTAGTATAAAAGCAAAGTGAGTACTATATTATGGTAAGCACCTGTCTTCAAGTCCGGCGAATTACATTGTACAGCTGTGTAGTAAGTATGTAGTATATTGTATAGTTGCTAGTGTTTCAGTCCGGCGAATACTAAATTATAATTATTGTTACCATGGTTTATTGCTGGGAAGTACATATGGGACTTCGTCGGATTCATTAAAACATTAAAACATTATTATTTTTTCATGTCAATTCCGCATAAGAATCTCAACTGCTCCCAACCGCCTGGAGCAAGTTAGAGAATGGCAACCCCAATTGAGAACTTTTGTGAGGCTGAAGGGAATGAAGGAGGGAAGGAGATGGGAAAGAAGAAGTTGGGGAAGAACCGAGCTATTCAGAACTGGTCACAAAATACGGCTAAAGCCATTTCAAGCAACGTTTCAATTCTGACATAAACCAGAATAAAAAAATCTTCCAATCGGTAAATTATGAAAAAAATACAAAACAATCAACAAAAAATTACTCGCGCATGCCGGGATTTGAAACCGTGATCTTAATTTAGCACTTAAGAAAGACAACATTTTCTTTATTTTTCGAAGAAAAACCTGCACTCCGGGCAAAGCGTTTTAAATTTACATGTACGTAGCTGCTTGTATGCATAAAATTTAACGTTATTTCGTGGGAATTGGTCTTCAGTAATACAATTAGCACGAGATGGAAATGTAAGGTGGGCGGGGGTCGAATTAGACGCATCGACCTCAGACCTTTACAAGACTTTGCACGGGAACAAAAGTACGGGTAAATGTGGTTTAAAGTGATCAATGAACATAATATTTAGTTAGTATTGCAGTAACTCGTACCCGCCATCTACTCGTGTGGCGGGCCGGAACGAGAGAGACTGATTGAGGGAGACCTTTCGATCTCTCCAGCCGGAATCTCTTGACCCATCGCCGCACACCGCAGAGGGAGGGATGGATTCATAGGTCCGTCACTTCTGAACGTATTGACCTCCAGATTTGAACCAAACATTCATATCCTTTTCCTTCCTAGAAATTCCCCTATTTCCCTAAAACGATCTTTTGCACAGCAACCTCAGAGATGACACATGCCATGTTTAAATTTTATTTCCTCAGTAAGTTTTGTTCAGGACATATTCATAAAAAAAGATAAAAGCAAGAGAAACCCATAAAACACAGCCTTTCAATAATTACGAAAAAAATCTTATTTATTATAATTTTACCAGAGTGGTAAAATTATCTATCATCCTGGTGTAAAAAAGGCAATTTTTTTTTTAAATTTACTTTCACGGGATTGGGGGCACGAGATTCCCGATGCCTTCGGCTATCATCATAACCACTGGTACGTTAGATACTAACGACGATATATGATACTCTTCAAAAATTTATTTAAATGACATCTGTTGAGATATCACAATACTTCGTATAACTAACTATACTAACGACATCTTCTGAACGATATTGAAACTGCATGACTAACATATACACCACACTACCTGAAAATATTCTCCAACAAATGATGCCATAATACTATTGGTTTTGAATAGTAGAACTCTTACGAATTTTCTCACTTAGGCGTCGGGGGCTATGCTTAAAATCACCTACGGCAACAGTGACAAACGCAAAAGAGAAGGATAAAGTAAAGCAGATAACGATGGTATGGTGTTGTGCTAAAAATCACCTACGGCAATAATGACAATGGCAATCAGTGAAGGGTAATGTAAAGCAGATGACGATGGAATGATGATATACTTAAATTCATCTACGTCAATAATGATGAAGGCAATCAGGGAAGGTTAAAGTACTCCAGATGACAATGGTATAGTGCTATGCTTAAAATCACTTACGGCAATAATGCTTAAAATCACCTACGGTAACAACGACAAAGGCAATCAGAGAAGGGTAAATTAAGCAGATGACGACGATATAGTGCTATGCTTAAAATCACCTGCGGCAATAATGACAGAGGCAACCAGAGAAGGGTAAAGTAAAGCAGACGACGATGGTATGGTGATATGCTTAAAATCAACTACGGCAATAATGACAAGTGCGACCAGAAAGGGTAAAGAAAAGCAAATGACGATGGTATGGTATTAGAGAATTTCGATTCAATTATGTTCATTAATAAATTATCATAATATTGCAGGTATCACATTTGATCGATGTCAATACGATATTTTACGCTTTCATTCACAATATAAAATGTCTTAAAGTTGTGTAAACATTAAAAAATGTTAAAGTTTTCTTAATAAATTTATTTTTATGGACAACCCTGTATGTGACAGAGTATTTTTTATATGAGGTTCCTTATAATATGTAAAACATCCGAGAGCAAATAATGTGTTTGCATAAGATTATGCCCTTTGTTTGAAAAAGAGAAGATGAAAGATATCTTCTGCTGTCTTAACAATAATCCATTTCGTACCCGAAGTCAATATTTGAATGTAGCGGCATTTGATTTATAAATGGAATTTGCATAAATCATGTGGAATTGAAGGAAAAAATCCATAGTAAAATAATAAGTGTCTGCATAAAACAACACAATCACTATCTTCAATTGGAAATATGTTAATATCATGATGGGAATTAACACCTTTATCAGATGACCATTCGATTTTATATTTCATCCTGCCTGTAGATCAGGTGGACTAAATACTTGAAATTAAATGTTAACTTTGGATGTGGCGTATCGTCAAGAATCGACAGAACTAGAGACATTGGAGGGAGGACGATGTTCAATGTCCAAAGCTGAAAGCTAGAAGCCTCATAAAGAGTAAAAAGAAGAATAAATGTATTTAGAGGATTTATTAATTGGAATATGTAAAAGTAAATATTTGTATCAAAAATCTCATTAGCCACATGAATTTAAAGTATGAATTTATTTAAAAAGGATACGTTTTAAGATTTTCACGGCCAAAAGCATTTTCTTTATTTGTTTTTGAGGTGTTATGCCATGTTGCGCTACCTCCTTCTTTAGCCTGTGATGATGGACTCTGCAACGATCTCCGAAACGTTGGATAAAGAAGGAGGTAGCGCAATACGGCATAACACCCCAAAAACAAATAACGAAAACTATTTAAAGAGATTTAATTTTTTTTTAAATCGCGCAAAAGAAGTTTGTTACACTTTTTTTCGAATTATTTCGTCCGCCATACTAGGAATTTCCCTGGGTTATGGCGGGTGAAGTTTACAGATTTAATAAATATAGGTGTGATGGATTAATAACGAATTATTTACGGCGGTAAAATACCCTATTAATTAGGGTTTATTCAAAACTTACATTTTAATCATTTTCGGCGAATTCGTAACCATAATAACCTTTGTTTTCAAACCGACCCCTGGGGGTATAAGTTCTTTACGTTTAAGATTAATAAAAAATACTTTACTATTCATAAATTTTATTTAATTATACCTACAACGATTTAAAAATTTAATAACCCGTTTTCCAACTATAAAGTAAGCGGTTAGCACCAGATTTTATTTTTCCATACGATGAATTTATAACTACCGGAGGGAAACGTTTAGAAACATTTAAAATATTTGTAACACTTTCTTCAGAATTAATTTAAATGAACCTGGCGGAAAGATTGAATCTCCTGGCCAGCTAGGCCGAATTTGACCGTACATCCGTCCAATACGTCGTGCCGCGGGCGTATTTTAATGTTTTTTTTTTTATATGAATACCGCACAAGAGTCCCAACTGCTCCCGTCTGGAGCCAGTGAGACTATGGCACCCCCAATTGGGGTATGTTGTGAGGCTGAAGGTAGGGGGAGGGAAAGGAGATGGGAAAGAGGAAGGTGGGATGTACCTGGCTATTCAGATCTGGTCACTAAACACGGCTAAAGCCATTTCAAGCAACGTTTCAATTCTGAATGGTGGTCTTACACCAGGGCGATACTGAGAGTATCTTCCACTCTGGAACGTGCAGCAAATATATAATATATTATTTTAAATGAATAAATTGTGAAATAACACAAATTAATCAAATAAATATTTTTATTTGCCACGCCGGGATTCGATACTGAAACCTTCGGAATAAGAGAGAACCTTACCACTGGACTACGCCGGCCGTCAAAATATTTGGGCGTATATTTGTTTACATGCTTTTTTCACTTACGTCGCGCGTCGTTAAGATTCCCACATTATTTTAGAGTATTTGGTAGGGCAAATTCGACAGTTAGTTTTTTTTTTTTTTTAAATATGTTTATTTAGTTATTAATTGTACAATAATTTCTCTTACTTAAATTTTACAAAACTGATTGATTGTAAAAAATCTCTCATTTTTCTTATTTATTTACTTACAACATATAAAATGTTTGATATTTTGGTGCTTAATACATATCTAGTAATTATTTAATAATATAATACTTAATATTAAAATACATAAGCAATTATTATAATGCTTATTATAACAATAATTTTATTTTGAACAATGGTTAAAAGATCTAGGTACCTATTCGTTCACAATATTATTTGTTTTTCATAGATTTAGGTATTTTTATACAATAGTTTAGTTTTCATGTTCTATTGAAGTAGAATGATCTAACTTTAGTTTTGATTTTTGAATATGATGTCTTGTTTTTAATATTTTCAGGTAGTTACACGGCTAGTTACGTCGCGTCGCGACGTTTCCGACGCGTCGGCTAGTTACACGGCTTCTTTATTTACGTCGTTAAGAATCTGAATATATTTTAAGGTATATTGTCGTCTTAATACCCCTTTAAAAACAGACAGAGACTTATTACAACGAAAGTTCTTTCGTTGATTCTTAAATTGGAACCTTAAATCAAAAATCCATGTATAAGAATCGTCATCTGTTCTACTCTATTACAACACAATTATATTTGCTCAAACGTTTTTTTTTTTGTTAGAAGGATACACATTCCAGGGTTAGCAATAAGCAAACAATATACGAAAAAAATTGTACTAACACAATTATGAGCGGAAGATGATGCTTGTGTAATGATATAAAACTCGGCTACCAAGGGAATTGGTCCAAGACTTCTGGGTGGGAATCAGACGCATTTGTCAACATTTGTCATTGGTATTAAATTATGATAATCTTGTTAACTACCTCACAAATAAAATTAATTCTAACAGCACCACTGAAATTAAAACAAAAAATATAAATAATCCAGACTGGATAACCAAGGACCTTATAAAATTGATCAACAAAAGAAATAAATTGCATCTGAAATTAAAAAGACAACCCAATAACACATTATTGAAAGCAGATTTCCTAAAAGTAAGAAATAACATTACTACAGAAAAACGAAACTTAAAACAAAGACACTACAGTGATCTTTTTAAAAAATGCGAAAATAACAGTAAAAAAACTTGGAAGTTAATGAATAACATTCTTAAAAATCAGTCTAATACTTCGAATAATTTTTGTATTAAATTAATAATTAATGATGAAACAATCACTAACAATGTAGAGATATGCAACCACTTTAACAATGTCTTTTGCAACATTGGCTTCTCCTTAGCTAATAATATACGTAACAATGTCGTACACAAACCGGCCAATGAAATAACATTAGTATACGATAGTATAGAATCTTTATATCTCCAACCAACAACAGAATTAGAAATAAGCAAAATATTAAAATCATTGAAATCAAATGCGAGTGCCGGTTACGATAAACTCAAATACAAAACAGTGCTAAGTCTCTCAACGGAATTGGTTCTTATGTTATCAAAATTGATTAATCAATGTTTTAAAGAGGGAACTTTTCCAGACAGCTGTAAAATTGCCAAGGTGATACCAATTCACAAAGGTGGGTCCAAAACAAATACGTCAAACTACAGACCCATCTCAATCTTACCAATCTTATCAAAAATTTATGAACGTGTAATCTACGAAAGATTAAACAATTTCCTATTTAAAAAAATCATTCTTTTATAAAAAACAGTATGGCTTTAGGAAAAAATCTAACACACTTGCGGCAATAAACGACTTAATCAGTAAACTTAGGGGTGGCATTGGTGGTGGAAATTATATCTTATCTATACTAGTTGACCTTCAAAAAGCCTTTGATACGGTAAGCCATGATATACTTCTCAAGAAACTCGAGAAACTTGGTGTAGTTGGTCCTGCTCTTAATCTATTCAAATCATATCTTAGCAATAGAAAGCAATTCGTAAGCATTAACAATCAAAATAGTAAGCACCTTCCAATAAACTATGGAGTTCCGCAAGGATCCATACTAGGGCCACTACTGTTCCAAATTTATATCAATGATATTTCGCAATTAGAATTAAAAGGTGAAATTTACTTATATGCAGATGATACTGCAATATTCTACTGGGGTAAAGATCTAAACATACTACTAGAAAATGCACAAAGTGACCTAGAAAGAATTTGCGGTTGGCTCCAATCAAATATCCTAACAATGAATACAAAAAAAAACAGGATACATGATTTTAAGTTCAAACCGTAAAATAATTCCTCCACATGTACCATTAAAAATTGAAAATAACGATTTGCAAATCCTGAAACAGGAAAAATATCTTGGGCTCTGCATCGATAAGCATTTAACTTTTAAACAACACATTCAAAATGTAAAAGATAAAATCACACCCTTAATTAGCGTTTTTAGCCGGTTATCATATCTATTACCAATTAGATTAAAAAAAAGTTTATACTATAGTCTCGTACACTCACACCTAAATTACCTAATTGAAATCTGGGGAAATGCGTATGAAACATACATCAATGAATTACAGGTAATTCAAAATAAGATAATCAAAAAACTATTTCACTACGAATCCAAAACATCCACAAAAAAATTATATTTGGAAACAAAACTGCTAACATTAAGAAAACTATACGAGTACAATATATGTGTCCTTATATACAAAATAAATAATAAACTCATACATTCAAACACAGAATTCATTAAAACGTCCCAAGTACACAAACATTTTACACGACAACACGATAACATACGTTTAAACACCATTCATACTAACTACGGTAAGCAATCAATTAGTTACGAGGGGGGCAATTTATATAATTCCCTTCCAGATGATATCAAAAACGAAAAAAGTGTGTGCAAATTCAAAAAAAAATTGTTCATGTTTATTCACAAAAAACAAAGTAGTGATAGTGAATAATATCGTATGGTAATATAAAATCACGTAAATGTTAGTATTGCAATCTAATGTAATCTAAGGTTATAAAATGTAAAAACTGTACATAATTCAATATTCTAGTTAAGTAAGTGAAAATGTTATTTTCTTTTTTACTGGAATAAAAACATATGAAAAAAAAACTCAGCCACTACAAATATTACAATTTACTTATTGAATATAAGCAGAAATAATACAATACAGGATAAAAAAGTTACAAATTTGCCAAAAACAGGACACAAAAAAACATAAAAATATTGTCAAGTCAAGACAAAAAAAAAGGTTTTGATGGTGTTCAAGACTTCTTCCATGATTTGGAGGCGGTTACGGGTACCGCCGCCCCGGAATCATTTATTGGAAAACCAACACTCCTGCCATGGGTCACCCTAAGTGGTTTGCTACGTGTGGTGACTAATCAGGGTGTAATCAATGTGGTGAGATTTGTCAAGGTCTGAACGACAAATGAGTTTGCCCACATACTGTGTAGCTGGCTGGATCGGAAGAGACTGCTTGAGGGAGAACCAATCTCTCCAGCCAGACTATCTGGACCCATCGCCTTGCACCGCAGTGGGAGGAATGGTTTCACCCGTCCATCACTACTGGACATACTGACCCTCAGATTCTCAGAAATGTATAGAATTAATTGAAACTTTGAGACCATTTTATACTTTTTTATTTAAAAATATATCGTGAATTTTTTAAAGCATTTCCTCGCAAAATATGAAAATTATCAGCTGCTACCCATCGATCGTCACAAATCAGACGTAACTATTTGTGTGTATTCTGTAGGCCATAGTTTTCATCTCAAATCAATAGGGTTTTGAATTTTATTTAAATGTGTCTCTTCAATGAAAACCTTACTTTTTCAAAATAAAATGGAAATAATTTTTTAATAATAATAAAAAAATATATAATTTGTAGAGCGCCGTTTTTGTGAAAAATAGGTGTGTACACAGGAAACGCTGATTTTTTGCCATTTTATAATTTTTTTAAAATTAATGATATTACTACGAATTTAGGTTCACATAGTGCGTAGTTACATAAAAAAAGATATCTGCAAACTTTTAAAATGATAGTTTATAAACTCTCTAAGCTAGAGTGCACACAAATTCAAAAAAGTCGTTTCGAGAAAAACGCGTTTTTAGTTTACCACTCGGTTCGGCCCTGAAGGGAGGACGGTCACTTAAACACCCTTATAACACCGGAACGAAATATTTTTTTTTATTTAAAACATTGGGAACATATTCTTCATTAGTTATAATAATAATTTATGACATAAAAAAATCATTTTTTGAGTCATCTACAGGTAGTTTCCCCACTAGGGCCTCCTGTGTGGAATTAATTTAAAATAAAATCATTTCAAAATAAATATTCTCAACATCGTAAAATTATGAATTATGCAAGGCGTGCGTGTTTTGTACACAATAGGAACGGTCACAAGATTACTTTTATGACATTATAATTTTTTTGATGTTCGAAAATGCCTGCATTGTAATATAATACGCAATAACTGATTATTTCTATTATTAATACCACGGGTTTCGTGCCTACCTACTAATATTGCAAAGAATATTATCTACCTTCGAACAGGGCAATGAAAGGGCATATTCACAACCATTTGTACGATTTGGCAAAAATACGAATTAACGAACGAATTTTGTTTTCACCTAGTCGGTTATAAGTTTGATAATGATGGTAAGTGACTTAAATGTGTAGTCATAATATAACATTACTACCATTTGACCACCACACAAACACCAAACGACCACCGTACGACCATCATATGACCGGTGTCCACCATATGACTGCCGTATTCCACCACATTACCACGACAATACCACTATTAAAACAGATGACGTGGATTCGATTGTTGGGTTGCGGAAATAAAATTTATTTAATTTTTACATGTATGCTTCGTATGATGTATACATATTCAATTAAAATTAAATGATTTAAGTATCGTGTAACTGCGGGTCATTAATGATTGGTAGCTTCTCTCAAAATCGCCCTGGAGAAAGTAAACTTTTCATCATCGAAACACTGTCTGAAAAATGATTAATCTGTATAAGTTTTCTTGCCTCTCAGTGACTGAGTTGGCCTCGCATCTGATTCCTAACACATTGTTGTGGTTCAATTCCACGGTTGGCTATGTCCTCCATCATGACACAAGAAACATTTTCCTCTTTCTGTGGTAATAGTAGGAAATTTTAAAATTAGTGTCAAATTATTTGTAACCCAGGAATGGTTGCCTTTCTTTTAAAAGAATAATACATTAGCCACCAGATTTAAACAACCATATTTTTTCCAACCTTCATCTTTCCCATAGCCTTTCCCTTATCACTCATTTAACATCATGACATACACTTATAGGGACGCCACATGGTAAAGGTTTTCCGGTTAGACATTCCGTCATTAATTTGCTTACTTTTCCGTGTTTAAAAAGTTAAATAAAAAAAAAGATTTTTAGAAAAACAAAATATAACAAAAATACGTAATCCACGGTACTCATTCCTATTTAGGTTGTGATGAATTGCATTAATCAACAGTGAAAATAAGAAAATATCGTAGCTTCCCACTTTAATTCAAAAAGAAAATACCAATTAATTATAAAACAGACACACCTGCGACATCTACCGGTTCAAAGTAAATTGAATTCTTGTTGACGATAGGGATCTACAATTAAGTAGATTGAGATGAGTATTAATAAAAAAACCACAGATGGTATTAAAAATCGTCACGAGACAGGGAAAGACCCTTTCTTAGGCGCAATAATAAACACAAAGAATGATTAACCAATCACAAAAGTGGAGGGCGTATTCATATTTTGAACAAAGAAATGGACTTTGAACTAGGTAATTAATCAGAGATTTATGGAAAAAAATATCGTCATCGACCGAAAGATCAATACACTATAATGTAAACAGGGTCTCACGCCCGGTGCATCGGGTACGATGACCCTAGATTTAAGATATACAATCAGTGCAATGAAGGTGTTGACGACCGCCGTTAACGAACAAATTAATCCATATTATGTTGGAAAAACTAGGCAAGAAAATAGCAAGAAAATTATGATCAGAGGAAAGTTAAAGAAAAGACGTGTAAAACGTAAGAAAAGCTACTGTAGGGTTATTCAGCCGTATAGCGAGTACATAGAAAGTCAAGGAGGCCAGATTAAGAGGAAAGCGTACATTTAACATTTAAAAGGAAGAAAAACGCTGGAAATTAGGAATGTCACGTTTAGATGAAGCAATAACGTCAAGGAAAACGATTTGGAAAGATAATCTAATGAAAAAAATGGACGATTAAACGGAAGTGTTTATTGAACAATATAAGATTTCGACTTAATTTTGCGTTTTCAGACGGGTTTAAATAGATATCGTTATATATTTGGAATAGGGAGGTCATACTAGTTACATTGCGTTAGGTAAATCAAACAAAAAGGGTTGTTTTACGTCAATTGTTTGAAGAGAATTCTATGAGAGATAGTACACACTGCAAGGAAAAATGAAACATTATTTGAGTTGACGACCTCACACGTGATTTTGTTGTTTAAACAATAAGAAAACGAACATAGTATTAGGCGATTAAACCCATTTTAATGGCTTTTAGGACGATAAAAATTATCATTGGTCTTAGGGACAGTTTACATTAACTAAAAACCATTATATTTTATTACCCTCGAATAAACGCTGAGTTATCGGTCGGTACATCGAAGTCCAGACATAAACAAATGTCAAATTTTAAATTAATGTAGATTTAGGTAAGAAAGAGACGGAATTGTAGGATGAACCATATGAAGTAATAAAAATTGACATATATTTAAGGGCCGAAGTGGAAGTTTCTCCTATGAAAAAATGTGGAAAATAACATAAAAAGTAGTAACAAATAGAAAATGAAATTTTCTATTGAGGCAGCAAACATCGAAAAACGATACGGATATCAGAGTAATGTACGGTGAAACTATGGGTGAATTGATACGGCCAAAGAAAGCAAAGAAAATCTTAAATTAACAATTAATAAAATAAATACGGCTGGAAATATAAAAAATTATAGGGATGTGGAAAGTTACATGAGAATGGATGAGGAAAATCAAAAAAAGAACATCGTGGATAAAAGGAAAATAAGAGAAAATAGGAAAATTCGAGTTTACGACATTGAAGTAGAGACGATGCAGCTTAAAATTGAATTGATCCATATAGGTGGCATGAAGATATGGAAGAATTTAGTAAAAAGAAAATTGGAAAATGCATATTAAAAGTTTTGGCATGAGTTTGTTCATGTTCTGGTAGCGATAAACAAAATTGAGAATTATATACAGTTTATCGAAGACGGACCTTTTACGAATTGAGAAAAAAAAAGAACTTAAAAATTATGAAATTCAAGCTTATTTTGTATGACCAACAGACAAAAGGAATGAGGGGCATTTTGACGTAATATCGCCGGTCCGATCCTGGAAAAATGTTTAAACGAGATAGGGCATGAACAAAGTCATGAAAGGTGGACCTAACGACAGTTAAACAAAAATGACAGAATCGATATATGAAATCTCGAGTTGTTAGAGATTAAATTCGTGGATCAAAGATAGCTTAGATAGGCCATTCTAATCCTGGGAAGGGTATATAGGCTAGAACTCAGGCATTTTTCGGGAGTCATCGCGGGATTTGAAAAGTGGAAGTTGGTGGATCGCGACGAAAACGTCGGTAAATACTGTCGGGAAAAATTCTAAGTGTTTGGAGTCACAGGACTTAGAAAAAAAACCTCATATTCGAGCCAGTGAATTTTAAACATTTTGAAACTTTGAAATTTTGTGAAGATCAGAATCAGTGGTGATAAAGATAAAGTTACGTTTATTTAATTGTGAAAAGTTAAAAAAGTGCTGCAATAAATACAATTTGTGTAGTGAAAAGTTCGGATTTTACAATCAGTAAATATAAACAATTTGAGACTTAGGAAAATTGTGAAAATCAAAAAAATCAGTGAAATAAATAAATAAAGTTATGTGATAATTGATGTAATGCAAATAAGTTATAATTAAATACGTGTGTCCAGTTTAAACGGAAAGAGTTCTATTAAATATCAAATATTTAAATTAATTATTTAAAAAACAGTGCAAATTGAAAAGAGATAATAAATAAATAAGTGCATCCAGTTAAACGGAAAAGTTCAACGAAAATCTTTAATTAAATTGAGTGTTTTAAAGTAAGTATCAGTCTTTTATTAATTTAAAAAAATAGTGTAGTCGAAATAATTTTGTGCTATAGTCAAAGTGTAGTTGATGTAGCAGGATAAAAATAAAAAAAAACAGTGTTTAATAATAATTTCCGATTTAATTAAATGGATAAAATTTTACCTCAGAATAATTCGGCTAAATAATTTACAATTGGGCGGCACATTCCTACCACAAAGTGTTAATCTATTATTAGATTCAAAAAATTTGAAAAGAAAATTAAATAAAAATAAAAATGAATGATAATACATAATAATATTTTATTGCTAAATGAAAGTAACGATTTACGATTTCGGAATTAATCGTGAAGTAACTATCATTAAAAAGTTATTTAATCAACGGGTTTTGAAATAAAATGCAGTTAGAACGATAAACATCATTTAATTTAGATAGATTAAACGGGAATAAAATAAAATTGAAGTCGGAAAATTTTTATTTGAATTTAGTTGATAACATAGGAGTAGGTATTAGGTAAGGAAACAAAAAGGTCGGTCGTGTAGAACCCGATGGAGTAGACCTAAAGGGGTAAGTTTTATTAAAAATTAAAATAAAATATTTTCTAGGTTCCGAGGAGAGAGCGGCATGCAGCAGACAGTTGGTATTTGAATTAATTTTATAACAAAGTATTACTTGCTTAATATGTGATATGTACCTATATTGAAATATTATATATAAAGTATGTATATTTATATATATATATATTTATATTTATCCCAAGAAAGTTTTAATCAAAAGAAACACACTTAAATAAAAGTAAAAGGTATCGATTACTAATACCTACTTAGAACGCACTATGCTATTTAAAAAATAGTTGTGTGCTAGAAAAATTTCAAGTTCATATTTTGTACTTATTTTATTAATATATGTACTATTATAACTTCAGCTAATATAAAATGATAAAAAAATGAGTTATGATATTAGAATTTATTTCAACTATAATATAATTGTATATATATATATATATATATATATATATATATATATATATATATATATATATCAGTATATTTATTTATAGAGGCAAAATATGTATGTATATGTATATGTATGTAAATTATAACTATTTTTATTTGGGATCAGGTTAAGGCAATTGCAAAAAAGAAATTACCACTATTAAATTCAAAAGGAAATTTAGGACCATAAATCTCACGTTCGAGAATGTTTTAAGAGTAAACAAATATCTCATGTTTGGAATCTAGGTCACGAGGACAGCGGTAATGTTTACATAATTAAAATTGTTTATAAAACAACTCGGTCAGTAGGACACTGTGTCGAATGCTTTTAAAGAAAGATGTTCTGGGGTCTTTAATAGGTAGTCGACAGGTATTAGTATTAATTTAGAATGGGACAAATTCATGATGTTGCGCAATTATAGAAAAGGTTGTAAACACAATCTTTAACTTGTACATGAAGAGATAAATTTTGAACTGTACAATTGAAAATAAATAGATTTATTATAAGCTAGTCAAATAATAGGTACATCAAACATTTGGAAAATCACGGGTTAGTTTAGGAGTGTATTGAAGAATTACATGGAATATTCGAGGAGAAAATTATAGAACAATTACTCTCGTAAGTATCAATCATTTACATGAAACAGTTGACAAATCACGGGATAGTCAAATAGAAGAGTATTGAAGAATTACAAGGAAGATTCGAGTAAAATTTTGTGGAGTAATTACTCTCATAGACATCAATCATTTACAAGAAGCAGTTGAAAAATCACGGGATAGCCTAATAAAAAGTATCAATCAGTTACATGAGACAACTGAAAAATCACGGAATAGTAAAAATTTTACCAAAAGTTGAACCTTGGGGGAAAATTTAGAAAACAGTTCAACAATAGGAGGCAGTGGTCGCTCCTTAAAAAAAACAAGGACCATTAACCAAACACATAATAGAGATGGCAATCTCTTAAATAAAATTGTCAACCAAACAAATCAAAAAGCTTGGAATTTTCGGCACTCCAGAACAAACCGAGATAATTTCTTAATCTATTAGTATCTATTAATATTTCCCACTCTTGGTATGTATATATTCGGTCATCGGCTAAGGTTTTGTGCAGAATTCCTTCTCACGAAATCCGAGCTCGGGATTTGAGACTAGCTAGCCTCAAAATTGCGAGTTATAATCCTACCCAAACGTATGTTTACATATATATCTTTCTATGTACTGTACATTGGATGATGTGGACCCGCTTACAGCTAGCGTTTCAGACTCGACAGAGTTACTCTCACATCATTTCTTGTACGTGGAGGGAGGATTCACGACCCGTAACTCTGCAAAACACCGTGAGTATATGATTGCATATAGGACGAAACCGGTTCGCCATAAGTAAATAGTAGACCTTGGAGGAGTAGGAATTTGAGGGTATCTGGGCTCGGATGACAACCTGAAGGCAGTGCATGATGGCATAAGGAAGGACGGTTAGGACGCGATAACTTAGGTATCAATTAACCGATCCGCGCCAGAAGATTGTGCGAATTTCTAGTAAGAATCTGATCACCTGGTTTACTTGTAGGAGGATAGGAGCCAAATTTTCGGCAGACAAAGGGTATTCTGAGTTCGTCTAATATGCAATCTATTAATTACATTAACCTACTAAACCCATCTTTATATGTACCTTATAGCAGCTGAATCGGATTGGAGAGATGACAAGCAGATACAAAACAATCATAATCAAATTTACTAACAATTAACCATTTGAGTCATACTTAATTATTTGTTTAATTAAACATGCGTAATTCGATTAGTACAGGTTATTTACGAGTTCGTTAGGATGTAGGAAAACATAATAAGCGACGGAGGAAAGTTAGCTCATTTAGAGAAAGTATTTAAAGTTAGATTTGCAAGGGAGAGACCAATACAGTTTGAAACTCAACGCTCTGTTTAGAATCAAGGGGTTACCACAAAATGAAAGTAATTAAAGTCCCATATCATAAATCAAAAAAATTACACAACGTTTGATGGAGTTTAATTACAACATAAATACGAAAATATTTACGTTCAAGGTCATAATTAACGTATTAATTAGTTAAGTATACATATCTCTAAAGGTATGTAGTACAAGGAAGCTTTAAGTAGCTTTCTGTAGTTATCAAAGAAAATAAGGGTCCAATTTTCATGAAGGCTTGTGTGACGTAGGGGAGGAATTTTTCCATCCCTACTACACACATGCAAAGCCTTAAAATTTAAATATCGATCAGAGCCAAAAGAAAAGTTCAAGAAAACTTGAAGGGATGAAAGAATTCCAAAAATATATTTAATAACAAGTTAAAAGAAATAAAAAGGGGAGAAAGAGGAGAATTATCACAAGGTTTAGGCAAACAATTCTATTATCCCCAGCCACAGTATTGTTAAAGAACGAATTTTATTACAACGGAAAATCCGGGAGCAGGGACAAAATAGTCACTAAAACAAAACAATCATCGTAAATTTTAAGGAATCAGGCTGATCATAAAACTACCTTCCGAACCTCCTTAAATTCCACGTTCAATTATGAAAGAAAATACAATATACACGTACTTACTACATTTAAATAAGATCATTGGTAACGTTGGCACAATTTTTTTGTCTTCCTTCGTCGAGTAAAGTATTTATGAAATTGTGCGAAAACGAATCTAAAGCTTGCTTTGACTTATTTATTAATATTAGATACTAATAATTGTAGACGTATTTTTGTAAGGATGATCAAACTTATCTATTAAACGACAACTTATTATTATTTATAAAAATTATTATTTTTAAGTCAATACTAAGAGTCTCAACTGATCCCAATTGTCTGGAGCTAGAGAGAGTAAGGCGTCCCCAATTGGAGTATGTTGTGATGAGAAGATGTAGGGAATGCAATGAATGTAGTGGAGAGGGGAAGGAGATAGGAAAGAGGAAGTTGGGGGAGTACTGGGTTATTATAACCAACAATAAAAGCCATTTCAAGCAACGTTTTTATTCTGAATGGTGGTCTTATACTGAGAGTATCTTCCACTCTGGAACGTGCCGCAAATGTACCTTAAATATATTTTTTAAAAGGATTAATTGTGAAATGACACCAATCAATCAAATAAAACTCTTATGCACCCCGGGATTTTAACCCGCGACCTCCAGAACGGTAGTCGAGAGCCTTATCCTTCCATTACGGATGCCCCGAAAATATTGGTTGACCGTAGTTACAATTAATTATTAATTTAATTTCAAATAATCATTTTTCTCCCAGAGGTACTTCTGACGAAACAAAGTTTTTTTATTTGCGTTATTGGTTTTTGGGGTGTTATGCCATGTTGCGCTAACTCCTTCTTTAGCCAACGTTTCGGACAGCATTGCAGTGTCTATCATCAGGGCAGATCCGGTAGAAGTTTTTTTTGCTTTTCCTTTTTTTATTATCAAGCACAACTTTTAATGAAAATATGCTACTACAAACAAAGATCGTTCATCTTTTTTGTTCCTCCTTATCAGGTCCCCCTGACATTGGCGATCACTCTACTAATTGTATCTCTATCTTGCGCTGTCCGGAATTGCTCCTCCACACTTCTAATACCAGTCCACTCTCGTATTCTTCGCATCCATGACATTTTTCTGCCATCAGGTCCTCGGCGACCTGCTATCTTGCCTTTTAATATTAATTGAAGCAAGTGATATTTCTCCCCTCCCCAATCCAGATATGGAATTATGCAAAGATTATTATTCAATAAGTAAGTGTATAAATTAAAGAGCTAAAAATAACTATCATAATAAAGATTAACTATCGTAATTCCGTAAGCGATTATACCCGTCTGCCCTCAAATCCGAGGATTAAGCAAATGTTTTTGCTACGAAGTTTTCCGATTGCCCCAATAATTACAGTCAACATTAACAACAAAGTTAACGCAAAGCTAACAGCGCGGTTTATATAGTGATCAGCTGCTCGGCTTAGGGAAATTACGGAGAACCAATCGATACCACACTGTCCTAAAGGGTATTAAACGCAACACTGGCTGAGGCGGTCGGGCGATACGACTTGCTCACTCAACCAAACAAACATTACATTCATTCAAATTAACTTTTGACGGAAGTGGATAAAAGCGTAATGTTTGGTCATTTTATTTGAATGCCTAGAGGGCTTTTACATAATCCGGTATCTACGTCTTTTTTACGAAAATCTACAACGAATGAAGTGAAACCTTGCGAAAACTAAAGTAGACAGGAGTGGGGAGGCTACAAGGCACCTCACGTGGAGACCGATTATAATTATTCTATCTCATTCTCTCGTAGGCTAAATCCTGCAGATTTATGTTGTTAGACCGATTATACTATTTCATTCTCTTGCAGCTTAAATCCTATTGTTTCCTATTAATCCCGTTTTGGTTTGTCTCTTTTTAGTGTCGCTTTTTCGTTTCATCGAGTTTCAAATCACAACAGTGATAAAGAAATATTCACTTCAAAAATCACATGCGGCAGAAGTAAAACCTTCAGAAAACTAAAGTGTAAAACTAAAACTAAAACCAAAACTAAAACTGTAAAACTAAAACCAGAGTGGGGAGATTACGAATCACCGCACAATGAGGAGACCGATTATACTATCTCATTCTCTTGCAGATTAAATCCTATAGATGTTTGTATTTGTCTCTTTTGAGTTTCAAATCACAACGTTTTAACAATCAAATAAAGTTTTCATTTCATCAATCGGTGTGTGCTGTGCAGATCGCACGCGGTAGAAGTGAAACCCTCAGAAAGCTAAACTTCGAGAGAATGAGACGAATGCAGAGTACCAGGATTATTGTACGATTAATTTATTATAATATTGTTACCAAGTTTAAAAATTATTTTTCATTTTATTCTACGATGCACCGCACAAAGAGGAGGCCGATAGGCTACGAAGCACCTCACAAAGAGGGCACCGATTAGTCTATCTCATTTTCTCGCAGGTTAAGAAGTCCTACAGATATATGTGTTGTCTCTTTTTAGTGTCGCTCGTTTCCGTTTCATCGAGTTTTACATCACAACGTTTCTAAAGGAGTTTTCACCTTAAAAATATCATTGAAATATTTACAGACACATGATGTGGAATTGTGTTTTTGTAATAGACTATTTACTTCGACCAAGTATATCTAGACAGGGCGTGTAGGTCTTAAAAATGACACCGGAACCAAAAATATTGGTTTACGAAAACATATAATAATATCTCGCAGTCAAAGATCGCAAGAAGTATTGGTTTGTACCTTTAGTTGGTCTGCGTGGAGCTAATTTGTTTTCCAGTAAGTTCGCGGTAACGGAATTACTAGCTTTGTGAAGATGATTTTTAAAACACAAATTTCAGGCAGTTACAAATAATTTATGTATATGCTATCACGGACTTTATTATTAAAAATTTAATCAGCTATATGAATATATAAAAAAATATGTACATAACATATGAATTCGAGGCAGCGTATTGAGAAAAGTAACATTTGAAAAAAATGTGTAATTTCTTCCTAGTAAAACAACTACGTCACGCAAGAGATGCAACGGAATTCGATGGGAAGTTTTATTATGAAATTTCTCGTAGGTGGTGTCACTTTGGGATTGGAATTGGGTATGGGAGGGCTCATCTATAATTAGTATATCGATGACTATTGTCGATGTCAAAATGAGAAAATTGTACAGTAATTGGATAAAAATCTGTTGTACAATATTAAAAAAAAAAAAAAAAAAAAAAAAAAAAAAAAAAAAAAAAAAAAAAAAAAAAAAAAAAAAAAAAAAAAAAATTAAAAACCTCCGCGAAAATCAACCAAATTCTCAAAAATCTAGTTTTATAAAATTCAAGATTCTAGTTTTGCAATAGGCCACTTGCATCACATTTTTTAAAATTTTTTTCCGGTTTAGGCAAATATTCTAAGACATTCTGCATTTTTATTTTTTTTTTAATAAAATTTTTGAAACCCTGGGGATTTTTTGAAAATTTCAATCCGATAAATCAGACCATTTTTTATAAACCGGAAAAACGGGACATAATTTTATAGGTGTGAAAAAACGATAATTACATAGCCGAAAATCATTTAAAAAAAAATAACGTTTTCCACACGAATTGCACAGGAGAATAACGAGGCATACCAAAAATATTACATCTCATAAATATTTTTTTTCCTTGATCCATCTCATTGACCATAAATAATTATAATGAACAGCGTTTATATTACTAAATTCAATGTAATATACTTGTACTTGTAAATTATAATAATAATAAGAATATTATAAAATTTAATTTTGTTAAAATCAGCACCATAATCATTATACCTCTAAAACACGTACCGACATCATTTGCACGTTCTGAAGAGAACCCCGTAGATCATTAAAAGTACGGGGTTCTCTTCAGAGCATCTATCAAAAAGTGAAACCAAATGATAAGTTCGCAAAGAACAAACAATAAATCTAGTGAACGAATTAAAAAATTCGCCTGAAATCAAAGTGATGCCATATAAAAAAATAAATCAGTGTGGAATTTTAAAAAAATAATAGGAACATTTTCGGAGACGGGACATTTTCATGTAGTGACGTCACGAGCCATAATAACTGATTTATTTATTTAAAAATAACAAAAACTGTACATTTCTAAACAATTTTACTAACTTTTTCTTAATCTTAGTAAAAAGATCTATCCACATGATTTTTTCCAAGTCGTTATGAAATCCATGCAAGTGGCCTATTGATTTTCTTAATAAAAATGTGTATAAATATGATCATGCTCCAATAGTATGGTAGTTTCACTCAGCACATTTAAAATAACTCTTAACTGTAATAAAAATAACAAGATGCTTTGAAATAAACGATAGAAAAATCTTCATAAAAAATACAATGCAAAAGTTTCGTAAAAAAATATTCGGTAAAAGACAAGTAGGTACCTTTCGGAAAAATTGGAAGTTCGGAATAAAAATGATAAAGAACCGATCGAAACATTTTGATAAATTTGACAGTTTGCGTCTTGAAGTGACATCAAAAGTCAAGAGGCTGGAATGCTTTCAGAATATTTAACATAAAAGGGATTTCAAAAGATTATTTTTGTCTTATGTTTAAATATTTTATGGAAAATTTTCAAATCGTAAATCACATCCAACCATTCTTATAAAAACAAAAGTATGTATAACTGAGTGATGTATTGCTAATGCTATCTGAATTTATTTACAAGTGGGTTGCCAAAAAGCACTTTCTCATTCTCATCGACAAAACTGGTGTATGCAAAAAAAAACGAAAATCCTCTTGAAAGTGGGAGTTTATAAATAGTTAACATAGTTTAACGCGAACAAGCAAATAAATGCGACGAAACTTTAGCGGCTAAAGAAAATATAAAGGAAATGTTATACTCGTATTATGATCATTATTTTTTCATCGTATTTCTTCGTCGTGATAATTCTTGTATTATACATGTTTCTCGCAGTACGAACACTTTGCTAAGTAAGCGTAAACACGCACCGAATAGATTTATTCACGTTTCGTACAAGTAAAGCTAAGGACGAGCGTTTATTTTGCTTGAAAAATCACACATTTAACAGGATTCCCCAAATTTGCAGAGCACATACCAACACATAACACAAATTCGTAAAATAGGTGTGTATTTAACGTGACGATTAAACGAAGAAGCTTGAGTACTTCCTGCAGAAGGAGCCATTGTTTGGAAGTTTAGTTTTCGTCAACACTGCTAACATTACGTGATTCAAACAAAAAAGTTCACCGAAAGGTAGGTAACTAGTATCTTTCAACGGAAGCAATCTTCCAAACAGGCCCTCCATTGATATGCTTGGTGTAACTCTAAGTGACCAGCTCAGGTATGGGGGCTCCATCTTAGCCAGAGTAAAGTTAGCCTCGTACTTTACATGGCCCTCAGATACTTTAATAGTACACAACTGCTAACCCTGTACAAATCACAAGTGCGCCCCACGGTTGAATTTGGCAGCCACCAAAATACCTGAAAAATACCCTCGACTCTGTGCAGAAACGGGCGGTCCGTTTGATAGATTCTTCCATCTTAACAGACGGATTGCAATCTTTAGAGCACAAGCGTCGGGTGGGAAAGCTATCCTTGTTCTACCGGTATTACAATGGAAGATGCTCCGAGGAACTAGCATCATTGATCCTTCGGCAACGGTGCATAGTCGGGAAACACGCCAAACGCGTGCCCAATATTTGTACACGGTTGACATTTGTCACATGAGAACGGGTCGTTTCTTCGGCTCGTTTTTGTGTTCAACAGCTCGGCTGTGGAATGATTTGCCGGCCTCTGTGTTTCCTCCTTCCCACAACATGGGTCCCTTCAAGACCAATTTTCATTCCTTCTTTTCCTCAAAAATACCCTTCACACAGCATCCTAGATGACATAGCCCTTGAGGGAAATCATTTTCCTCAGGGCCTCCTTTGTGGAGTTAATGTAAAAAAAAAAACTAAAATTGGAATAAACAATTTTTGTACTACCATAATATTGATAAAAACCGGTTTTAAATTAAACCTAAACCATACCTTGTCAGCGCATCGGTTTAAATAAAGGATTATAGTAATCTTTTATCTAAATTATAGTTACGTAGGATTACAGTAATCTTTTCTAACTTGTATTTACTGTTGTTTCTCACAAAGGAAAAGTTCCACTAAACCAGGTCGATGATTTAATTGATGGTTTACTTTTGAATGTAGCTATAACTTTGTGGTTATCCATTATAGATAAATGAAACAATTTAATATTGTTTGAACCACTTATATATTTGAGTAAAACCGACCGGTTTCGGAACGACCGTTCCTTCTTCAGAGCAAACGTATACTGATTTGACAGTTAAAAAATAATGGATGGGAACAATTTATTATTATGGTAGGGGTGGAGCCGTTGTTAGGTATTAATGAAGAGTGAGTGGGTAGGGGAACATTTCCATGATTGGACTGTAAGACAATATTTTTTGTTTGTTGAAAATAGATTCATTATTTTGTAATTGCCAAATCAGTATACGTTTGCCCTGAAGAAGGAACGGTCGTTCCGAAACCGGTCGGCTTTACTCAAATATATGAGTGGTTAAAACAAAGTAAAATTGTAACATTTACCACTTTTATTTTTTATACAGTTAGTAGAGTATAAGACTGCCCTGGGGCCTAGTCACTAACTTTTATGTTTCACTAACAGTCAGTAAGCGAAACTAGGTAGTTTGGGCAAAGTTATCGCAACTGGCGAAAAATGGTAGTCAGTGCTAACTATTTGGTTAACGCTTAGTTTATTTTGACGTCAAAATAAATTAAACGTTAACCACATAGTTACTGACTACCATTTTTCGCCAGTTGCGATAACTTTGCCCAAACTAACTAGTTTCGCTAACTGACAGTTTGTGAAACATAAAAGTTTGTAACTAGGCCCCCTGATGAAGCTACGGTTGTAGCAAAACCCGGTCGGCATTAGGTCTAAAAGATAAAAGTGGTGTTTACAAAGTTATTGTTTTATTTTAAATTACCTTTATATCTATCGTTTTTCCATTAAAAACCCATTTATAGTTACCGACATTTTACAATTTAGAACTAACAACTTGGTTATTCACATCTACATTTATATATTGAGAATTATCTACAATGGATTGAAATAAAAAAGAAAATAAAACCTTGATAAAGGTCTGCCGTAGAAAGTTGACTTTCAGAAAATCTTCTGAGGAGACCCTTCTACGTAAGATAACAAAACAAGAAAATTAATTCAAACAAGATAAAACGAAAATCCAGCAAATACCATATTAAACTAACCAATTAGTGTAAAAAAAACAAAAATATGTAAAACTGCTGTTAACTCTATTAAAAAAACATTTTCATTAGGCTATAGAAAATATTTACGCATTTTACTCGAATTTTCTTAATCAGAAATAATTTTATCACTGGGCCTTAGTTAAGTTCTAAAGTGCTGTTCGTTAGATTCTAGTAATTAATATTCTTTAGTATTACACAATCTGAAATATCAAAGTAATATAATGAACATCATAATAACTTTTAATTCAGTTAACGATGTGTTTAATCAGAAAAGGAATAACAATACTTACCTACTTAATAAACTCTCGAAACTTGGTGTTATTATTCAAGGTTATAGAATCTCACGTAGCACTGCGTTTATTTTTAAATTTAATCAAGTTTTATATTATTACGACGCACATAAGATCTAGCAGAATATGAGCATAATCTGAAAGTGAGCTGTAAAACAGTTTTTCCCGAAATAAGAATCCAATTAAAATCTTCATACTAGAAAAAGCTAATTCAACTTTACACCAAAACTTTGTAATAGAGTTACAAAATGTACGGCAACGTATTTGAGTTTGGAAAAATATGCTAACAAGCTTGTTACTTATTTAGGATATTTTCCGTAGGACGAAACAAACACTTTGCGAGTTTCGCCGCACAGTCCCAGAGGGAACTTTTAAGTATAAATAATTAATAAAACGTTTAAACTTCTTTTAGAAAGGTTCACTTTTTCGAGAAAAACTACAAAAAAAATTTTCAACAGAATCAAAATACGAAATTTCGCTCGAAAAATCTAATTCAATTTTATGTATAACGAACGTAAAAAAATCGTTACGCAAAAAGCAAAGAAATTCTCAAATAGCCTTAATAAACTAAATGCCAGTGGTAAAAGCATTATAAAAAAAGCTCTTATAATATCCAGGCAATTAGGTACCTACCCCTTTCAAATTCCGTGGAAGAAATTTTATTCGGCCGCGAAATTGGTTGGAGAATTATTACCGCAGTAAAATACCATCTAGCAGTGAGCAGGTGCAAGTTGCGGAGGTATAAAAGTATGCAGCAGGTGTATTCCAAAATAACGCATCGAAAATCAATGGTTCACTAAAGTAGCACCGGAGATGGGGGGGACGGAGAGAGAAAAGGTGAAGCGGAGATACAGTTACGGAAAGATTTAACTAACACCGTTTACAGCAGACAGCGGAAGCCGGCAGCTGTGAACCAACAGCCTAATGTGTTTCCGATATAGAAACTTGCAAATTAAAGGTGGCGTTAACATAACGAGCGGTAATTGGGATAAAGTCGTAACAAAGAACTAAGCTCCTCGCTTACAATAGTCCTTGTATTTGCACAGTTAGAATGTTAATGCACGATCGAATGAAACACTTGTTGTTTCCAACACGGAAAATGCAATAATAATGCTTGGCTGATTTGTATAGCGCCGTTTTATAAGTGAAAAAATACCTCAAGGGCGCTAACAAGTTTTTTTTTTTTTTGAAGTAAAACTTCTTTACGCACGCTTGACTTGGGGTGTAAGCTGGTGAATACGTGACGAGAGCGTTAAGGAAAGTGTGATCGGGCGAGGCGAACGGTCGGGTCTTTACGCACGCTTGACTTGGGGAGTAAGCTGGTGAATACGTGACGAGAGCGTTATGAAAAGTGTGATCGGGCGAGGCGAACGGTCGGGGGAGCCGAACGGAAGTAGAGAGGGAGATATAAGTTAGTGAAGTTTTACTTCAGTCGTGTTGTCTAAAGGACACTCGTTTTTTTAAACATTATATCCACACAGAAGGCCCTGAGGAAAATAATTTCTCTCAGGGCCTATGTCATCTTAGGGGATGCTGTGAGGAGAGTCTTTTAATGAAAGGAAGAAGACGAGTTCTGGGAAGGAAATAGGTATGAGCGGTGGGTAGGAATCAGTGGGTCAGTGTGTCCAGGAGTGACGGACGTACGATTTCATCCCTCAACTGCGGTGCAAGGCAGAGTCAAGGGATTCTGGCTGGAGAGGTCAAAAGACCTCCTCAAACAGTCTCTCCGATCCGGCCTACCATGCAGCAGGTGGGCAGATAATCGGCAGCCAAGACCTTGACAAACCTCACCCCATGAACCCTGGAACCCCAGATAAGTCACCAAAAAGCGAACCACTTGGGGTGACCTAAGGCAGAGAATGATTTCCGGGGAGGCGGTACCCATACCCGCCTCCCAAGTAAAGAAAATCCTAAGTTTCATATTTTTATGTTTCTTTATCCGAGATTGATGTAAGTACATTTTTTAGTGTTTTTTTATTGTTTTCATGCCAATCTAGTTTCAAAACAAACAGTAAAATTGGAGTGTGTAGAAGTTTTGCATATACATAAAACATGAATGTTAATCGTTATTTTGCTGAGTGAAAATTTCCGCTCTTTGTTTTTTCCTGCAAATAATATACCTCGGAATGTGGAAATTGGACGGATCATCAAAAAAAGCACGGAACAAGAAATAACCGCGAATAATAAAAAGCGAATGATGAAAATGACACGAAATTGAAAAGAACAAAAGAGATTTGACATTTAGCACTCGTCTCTCGTCTCGTCTCCTATCTGCGATCCTCCCGCGTTCTGAAGGGCGCGAGAGAAAATTGTTTTCACCGGAAAAAATGAAGCCAAACGAAATGCGGGAAAAAATTCACTTTTCACAATTTCGGAAGAGTTATCACTCTCTTTTCGCACTATCAGCTTTTCTTTCAGAAGTATGTTATGTACATTGTAGTGGTATAATCTCGTCGGTCCTATCGGCACGCTTTCAATTTATATGTATTTTATAGTTTTCTTAGGAAAGGAGTGTGAAGTTTTTGGGTTCCCGTTTGTTTTCAATCAGCAGAATGTGTCCCAGGGTGCCCCTCAGCTCCGTGCATGACTTGAGGACATCAAAACAGGATAAAGATCGATCCCCACCATTCCCAGCCATCCGATATCGAACAAGTAAAACAAGGCAATACGTCAAAAAGAGATACCGCCCAACGTCGAGACATATCACCGTTGTTTCGTAAGAGTCATTTTCTTTTTTTGCTTTTGTGCGAAGTATTGGAAAGTTGACGGGACATCTGGGTGATTGATAAGCGAACTTTCGCTCAGGTTGAGACTTAAAGTAGCAGAAATGAATTGAGTCCTTCGGAATTCAGTGACACATTCCTTAAAAACTTCTCATAAGCACACACAAATAATATAAAAAATATTGCTCCCAGGTAAATGAGAATAACAAAATAATAATTAATTTTTTGTGATTTATTTTTGGTGCTAAACCTCCTTCTTTGATAAACACTTCGAAGAGCATTACTCCCTCATCAGGGCAGAAGTGAAAGATTACACATATGCCCACTGTAATGCTATACGAAGGTTATCAGAATAAGGAGGTAGCTCAATCTCAAAACAATAATTGATTTGTCAAAAACACGAGTGTGAACCGACATTAATTTGCATTAGAAAAATTCGAACTATAAAACACACAGACCATAGCAATTACAGAACACTGTGAACCGACATTAATTTGCATTAGAAAAATTTGAACTATAAAACACACAGACCATAGCAATTACAGAACACTGTGAACCGACATTAATTTGCATTAGAAAAATTCGAACTAAAAAAAACACAGACCATAGCAATTACAGAACACTGTGAACCGACATTAATTTGCATTAGAAAAATTCGAACTATAAAACACACAGATCATAGCAATTACAGAACACTGCATTTTATATCTTAATAGCTGACTATAAATGTTGTGTTAACTAATTATCTGAATTAATTAATTATGTTTACACAATGAAGCAATTATCGATGCGCAACTGTCCGAGTTTTGTTTTTGTCAGTATCAGATATGGCGTTGTGTACGGATTTATAGTTTTGCGATTTTCTTACTTTTCCACTTACTTACGGGAATTGCATTTTATTTTCTTTGTACGTGTGAGGGAGATTTATTATAATTATTGTATTTTTCCTTTGGAGGGGTACAGATATACGTTCCCCATTTGTGTAAAAAAAGAGTGGCAGCATTATAATATGTTAAAGAACAAAATCAAAACAATTAGCGCGTTGACACTTGATGTTTTTGTAATTTTGGAATTCACTTACTAGTAAATATATTCAGCCTTACTAAAAAAAAACCACAGCAACACCGATAACCTGTGTTGCAGCCGCAACATGAATAAAACAAAAATACACTAAAACACGAAATATTACTAATAACATTTGTTTTTAAAATGTATTTTAAATCTGGCAACAATGTAATTTTTTAGTGTAAGTACTAAATTGTATGTTTTCCTTCATAACCGCTAGGTGGCGGCACCTGCACATTTGTCATTCGCGCTCATGTGGGTGGTTTGGTATATTTATGTAAATGAACTTTCGCGCTGAAACGCTGATGTGTGTGAAATATTACTAAACGTTACGGTAATTTCTATAAATATGGCTAATTCACTCCTATATTGATATAATTGATATATTTACCGTGTTTTTCATTAGTTTTAGTCAAGTTATTATTGCAATAATCGTACTTTGAAAATTGAAATGTCAAAAACTATTTTATATGATACATGAAAATTCAAATTTTTATTTAATGATTTTATTTTATGAGAATTTCATAAACGTGGTGTTTTTTTTAAATATTAATATCTAATACATGTGTTCCTAAACATATCAAAGAAATTGCAAGAAAAAGAAGATGCAAGAAATCTGTTATAAAAGTCGGTATCATTTTTTAGGTTAGTTTTTTGGCAATAAAAAAACTTTGAAATTTTTTATTATTTTTTTATTGCATGCACGAGGAAAAAGTGAGGTGACAGTTTCGTTTCAAATTCATTACATAAAAGGTCTGTATTTTTATAATTTTGTTTTTTTATAAATTTCTGTACACTTTCATGAAATATGTTTTGGTAAAAAATAAAATCCATTTTTTTTCGCGTTTGAATAAAAACTAAAGTGTATTTCAATTACACAAATCTAAAAGGTAATTTTATCTAGTTTTCATAAATGGTATTTGTTTTTATGATACCTTCAAAAATAAGAAATATATAGAACATTCAAAATACTTTGGAAAAATTCCAAATTTCGTTCTGACATCATTACTAAAACAGAGATAAACTACCCTCTCAGGCCGTGTAAACCAAGTGTATTTTTTTCCATGAACAATTTTTTAATTAGTAATGTTTTCACATCCGCGGCCGTTTGTCAATTGAATAAAATTTTCACTGGGTTTTTTAGTAAGGCTGATTATATTTATCACAATATTGCAGCAGTTCTTTCAAAAGATGAGAATTCGTTCAATACAAAATGCACGAGGAAAAGAATTTTCTTCGTAATTTTTTTTCGTGCATTTTTCCGATGTTTTAATAGCCATTCTGTTATTCGGAGCGGAGACAAATCCAATAAATCAAAAATCATAAAAATAGGTCTAGCCGTTCTTGAGTTACACATGGTGTAACTAACCCGACTTTATTTTATGTATTAATATAAAAATGATATTATATTACACAACAATAATATAATTAAAAAAAAAATATATAATAATGATTATTTTAATTTTTCGAAAAAAACTTCTTCTGAGAGGTTTCTATTTTGTGATCGCGTTCTTTATTTAATTAAAAAGACATATAAATTGGATTACGTCATTTTATTTATTTATACACAATCTACATTAGCTTGTGTTGCTCTCCATAGAGATAAAAAATGGCCGTATTTTTAAACGCCCGCGTTGACTTACTTGTTTTCATAAACTTGAAGTTTTTTTTCTTTTTTGTGATTTATGCGCATTTTTTAATAATGTTAAACGTTAGAAAGTTAAATTAGTGAAAAAAAAAATAATAAAAATTAAAAAAAAAATGGTTTTAGGTTTAGTTTTTGATTTTCCACTAACCACTTCTTTGTAAGACGCAACTTTTGAAACCCCGGGCGTTTTTGAATTCAAAAGTTGAAATAACTGATACACCCTAATCTACATGTTTGTAAACAATGTTCAAATCATTAGTGGTAAATGTACACTAAAGTTAAAAATTAAATAGCTATGGAGAAGACGGCGTAGAAAGAAGGGGTTGCAAAACAATTTATACTTGTTATACAGTACCTACCCACAAAGAATCGCATTTCAAAACGGCAAGTTTAACTACTTTCCAAACGTCAGGTTTATAATCATGAAAATGAGATATAAGAGATAAGATGTGTAAAAAGTGGATAAAAAAGATGGGCCCATAACCTGTAATAATACGACGTTACGTGCAAAAGACGGAGCAGAGACTCACTTATTTTTTTTTACTTACATATATAAATGACATAGATGTCAGCACTAGTCTTAAATTGTTAACTAACAGACCCGGCCACACGTTGCTGTGGATAACGAAACACAATGCCATTACCCAACATTTATAAAATCCACACCACCCGCTCGCCAGATGCCTGCTGTCCGCTGCCCGCTGCCTGAATTGAATATTTAAATTTATCGACTTTTCTTTACTATAATAAGCATGTTTTTATACATATAAACCTTCCTCTTGAATCACTCTATCTATTGGTGAAAACCGCATGAATATCCGTTGCGTAGTTTAAAAGATTAACGCGCACATACATTTTGAGCGACTTCGTTTTATACTATGTAATGATGATAATGGTATCATTTCAACGATATGAATATAACAAAGTGTATTTTGATATCACGCTAATAATATTGATAACATTACATAATTCCTTCGTAGGATTGAAAGGGGTCATGTAAATTGTCTCTATTAGAAAACATTATTTCAAATTTGATATACCTACATCGGGATCACGCCAGTAATTGGCAAATTCCTTGCGGCATTTATTTGTTCACGTGAAAGGGCGCAGTATATCTAGTTCTAGAAATTCAATGACGAACCGAAATTTAGCCATCTCTATTAACTTTGTGAGTAGGTTATTATTTATTTTCTTTAGGGTATTTTTGAGGAGTGAACATGCGCCTTAAAGAAATCCATGATCCAGAAAATTATTAATTTGTTGCGATTGATATATTATTCCGTTCAATGTGTACCCCGATGATGCTTGTGTTAAGAGATAACGATCAGTCGCAATAAATGAAATAAATTTACTGATTCAAACAAAGCAATTGTTTTATTTCACTAAATTAATATTTGTCCTTGGGGTAACTAACGTATTTAAGTTAATAAGGATTAATACCGTATCCGTCTAAAGACTGGCTCTGTGCCCTCTGGTTGGAAAAAAGCGGTTATCCATCCTATTCCAAAGAAGGGTGACCGCTCCAACCCGGCCAACTACCGCCCCATAGCGATCACATCAGTTCTGTCTAAGGTGATGGAACGTGTGATCAACGACAAACTGCTCACATACCTCGAGAAGAACAAAATTATTAACGACCGTCAATACGGATTCCGGCGGAACCGCTCGTGCGGTGATCTTCTCGCGTATGTGACGCATGTTTGGGGGCGATGCCTGGAACGTTTCGGTGAGACCCAAACGGTTGCACTGGACATCTCCAAGGCCTTTGACCGGGTTTGGCACCGAGGACTTGTCAACAAACTGCATTCTTACGGACTTCCCGCATCCTTGTGTATGTGGATTGCCGACTTCTTGAGGGAGAGGTCGATTCAGACGGTAGTCGATGGTTTCACTTCTTCCTCACACTCGATAAATGCTGGCGTCCCGCAGGGATCGGTTCTGTCTCCGACTTTGTTTTTGTTGCACATCAACGACCTTTTGTCATGTGCACCAATTCACTGTTACGCGGATGACAGTACAGTTCATGATAGCTTTTTGTTTGACAAGCCCCCAAAGGGCTCACAAACTCCAACAGCTCGTAGGGCTTTGAAGCAAAGAATGGACGGTTACCTCGAGAGTGTTTTCTCTTGGGGTAAAAATAATCTCGTTGAATTTAATGTTTCAAAGACCCAATCTTGTCTGATTACGTCTAAAAGGGATCGAAATGAAAATCTAGTCTCTTTCAACGGAAGCAATCTTCCGAACAGGCCCTCCATTGATATGCTTGGTGTAACCCTAAGTGACCAGCTCAGGTATGGGGGCTCCATCGAAGCCAGAGTAAAGTTAGCCTCCCAAAAACTGGGCGTACTGTACAGGGCCCGCAGATACTTTAATAGTACACAACTGCTAACCTTGTACAAATCACAAGTACGCCCCACGGTTGAATTTGGCAGCCATCTCTGGTCTGGAGCTCCAAAATACCTGAAAAATACCCTCGACTCTGTGCAGAAACGGGCGGTCCGTTTGATAGATTCTCCCATCTTAACAGACGGATTGCAATCTTTAGAGCACAGGCGTCGGGTGGGAATGCTATCCTTGTTCTACCGGTATTACAATGGAAGATGCTCTGAAGAACTAGCATCATTGATCCCTTCGGCACCGGTGCATAGTCGGGAAACACGCCAAACGCGTGCCCAACATTTGTACACGGTTGACATTTGTCACATGAGAACGGGTCGTTTCTTCGACTCGTTCTTGTGTTCAACAGCTCGGCTGTGGAATGATTTGCCGGCCTCTGTGTTTCCTCCTTCCTACAACATGGGTCTCTTCAAGACCAATGTTCATTCCTTCCTCTCCTCAAAAAGACTCTCCACACAGCATCCCAGATGACATAGGCCCTGAGGGAAATTATTTTCCTCAGGGCCTCCTGTGTGGAGTTAATGTAAAAAAAAAAAAAAAAAAAAAAAAAAATAACGTTTCAATATCCGTAATGTACGTGACCATTTTTTTAGAAGATAGAATGGGTATAGCAAGCTATCCGTAAAATATAGATATATGCCTTCGCGGACTTTTTTGTAGATCTATAAAAGAGAAATATCCCACCATGCATTGTGTTGTTATATCCCAAAAGGATTAGGCAGCGTTTTCGATGAAAGCTACCAAGTGGCTTGACTTTTTCCGACACTCCTAACAATTATCGTTATGTTTCAACCAATTTACACAAATCCTTGACAAATTACATACTTAAACCTTCCTCACGAAACACTATTTATTAATGAAAACCGCATGAAAATCCGTTCAGTAGTTTTCGAGTTTATCACGAACAGACAGACAGACAGACGACGCGGGGGACTTTAATTTATAATATGTAGAGATAGAGATTAATCACGTATTACCCTGTACACGAGAGCACTTTACAAAACTTTATTCCTGGCATTATTTGTAGCAAAAATACTAAATTACGCTTCGGCCTCCAGTGAAATTTTTTAAAAATATTTATTGGAATTGGTCAAAAGGGGTCGGTATGAGGGGTTGGGCGATTATTCAGCTGAGTTGCCAGTAACGACATGTGAAAAAAAAAAACTGCTCATTTAAAAAAAAAATCTAAAGTATCATCGGCTACCAAAATTTGAATTACTTTTTTTAACTTCCAATATTAGACAATATGAGAAGTGTTGGGTCTCTTCCAATAAGTTTGAGGTTTGAGGAGATTATTTTCTTTTGGGCCCCTTGTGTAGAGTTAATGTAAAAAAAGTGACTGCTTTCTACAAAAAATATTGATTTAGTGTTTGAATTAAAATCCAGTTCCTTTATACTACTCGGTTTTGTCGAAGAATTTCATAGTTTTTTTTTTTATTTTTATTATTAACAATTGAAAATGTGATTTTACCAAAATGATATCACCTTTGAATAGATATCTCACAATTCACCCAAAACAGCATTGATGTTACTGGCTGAAAATAGTAGCGTTAAATATATAAATTCCTATGAGAGAAGTAGAGAAGTTCGAAAAAATAAACAATAATCCTTATGCAATATTTAAGCCAACAAAAAGGCGCTGTTGCGGAAGTTCATCGCGCATCATAAATGGTAGAAAGATTTAGCAGCAAAGAAAGTTAGATAGTCAAAATGGAAACTAGAGCAAACTATAATAAATCAACGAAAACGGGTTATTTGTTAATTTGATATCTTTAGTATATTTTTAAAAAGCTTTCGAAACTACGCTTTTAATTTTTTTCATCGGTGGAAAAACAAGTTGTTAAACAATTAAATTTACTTATTAAAGAAACCAGCACAAACATAAGTCGATCATCGGCCACATAGCGTACCAAAATACTTAAAATTTTGTTTTCGTAATATGAAATATCGAATAAAGTTTAAGTTTAGTAAATGCATAAATAAAATTATTTCTATGTTATTGTAGGAAGCAATCACTTTGTGATCTGACATATTTAATAAAAATAAAACAAATTTTTTGTGTAAAGCCACGAGCTTTCATTCATTTATTTACCGACTGGTTTCGCTTTGCTCAAGTACAAATTAAATGCTCGAGCAAAGCGAAACCGGTCGTTAATCAAATTAATGAAAACTCGCGGTTTTGCACAAAATGAGCATTTTATTTTCTTGAAATCGATTTCTTTGAAAGCAAATAACAATATTGAATGTTTATCATATGGTGACGAAGGGAACATAGCAAAGATATTCAAATAAAAAAGAGATAAGTATGCTATGATGTCCGCGCGACTGTCGGCGGACTACTATTTAATCAGAGTAGTTTGCATGCGAACAGATTTTGTTCGTTTCGTTGATTTTTTTAAGGTGTGAATTAGTATTGGTTAAATATATAGTTTGAATACGGAAAGAATTGGTTCATTTAGTTTAACGTTCGTTTAGTTTATTTATTCGTTAATTATTCGTTCATTTATTTTATTAAACGACTTCGAAAAGGAGGAGCTTCTCAATTCGACTGTATTTTTTTTTTTTTAATTTTTTTTTATGTTTGTTACCTCAGAACTTTCGACTGGGTGAACCGATATTGATGATTCTTTTTTTATTTGAAAGCTGGTGCTTCCCGTGTGGTCCCATTTTAATTTGGTCCAGTTATGACAATGGCATCCATGAGAAAATCATATAAGTCTTAAATTTGCATCAAGTATGTGCGCGACAAATGGACGAATAACTCAATATCACGCCAACCGATTTCGATGATTCTTTTTTTATTGGAAAGGATGTACTTCAAGGATAGTTTTATGAGAGTTTGGTTAGGTTCTGATTATGGGATCCATGACAAAGTAACGGAACTCTCCAATTCTGAAGAACAAATTTACGATACTCGGCCGAATCTTAATCGAATTAGTTAGTGTACTTCAGATTCACTAAAAAAAAAAAAAAAAAACAAAATTTTTAACAAAACAATGAAACGACTTCAAAAAATGCACTAAAAAGTAAAAAATAATTTCGTATTCTTCTACAACTTTATAATCAACTTACCTTTTCTACTCATCAATATGTAGGTACGATTGTTATTTTTGGAGTCGGTGTCAACCAAGGTACCCGCGGCCAGGCGTGTTCACATGACAGCTCCTCTCCCGCCGACACCGACTCCAAAAATAACAGTCGTACGTACATATTGATGAGTAGAAAAGGTAAGTTGATTATAAAGTTGTAGAAGAATACGAAATTATTTTTTACTTTTTAGTGCATTTTTTGAAGTCGTTTCATTGTTTTGTTAAAAATTTTGTTTATTTGTTCATTGGTAAACAATATCGGCGACACCCAGAAGCGCAGTCCCACCTAGTAAAAACTGCGGATAGCATATCTCTTATATTTCAATACCTTTGGAATATAGTTTTCGAAACCTGTGAATAATATTAATAATATAGTGCTTTTTACAAAGTTATTGGTTTTCATTGAATCAATAACGCCTTAATGTTCGAAGAAGATTTTTTATTTATCGTGATTTGCTTTTGGGTTATTATGCCGTATTGCCGAAGATTGTAGTAACGTGGTATCACATCTACATATGTGAGCAGACACATCACTTCTAACAAAATTTTCCCTACCAAGAAAATACAAGGCCTCTAAATCTATAATAGCCAGGGAGCCATTTTGGGAGGCCATCCCGCGGGAACCAATTACTGGATAACCAACACCCCTGCCATAGGTCACCCCAAGTGTTCACTACATTTAGTGACTTAGCAGGGGTGCCCGGGTTTATCGGGAAGGTAATCCTGATCTTGGCGGCGAATGCGTTTGCTCACCAACTGAGTGACAAGCCTGTATCGGAATCGGAAAAAAACCAAAGGGAAACCTAACCTAGACATCTCCAGTCGGACTCCCTCGACCCATGTGTTGCATCGCAATGCGAGGGATGGATTCATACGTAGATCATTCCCGGACACATTAAACCCACCCATTTTTCCTCTCCAAAACTTTCACTCCTTCTTTTCCCTAAAAAGTCCCTCCGTACGGCTTCCCCGAAGATGACAAAGGCCCTGAGGGATTTTTTTGCCTCAGGGCCTCCTTATGTGGAGCTAATTTAATAAAAAGATAATATCTTAAACACCCAAGTACGTAAAAATTGCGAGGCGCATAAAACGCCGATCTATTTTTGTATAAAGAATATTTAATTTAAATTCAGTTTCAAATGTTGTCCTGAAAGAAAGAAAAGATTATATTTTGATAGAAAGCAGTCTTTGTGGTTTGACATATTGAATGAAATAAAACAATAACTTTGTTTTTGGGGTGTTATGCCGTGTTGCGCTACCTCCTTATTTAGCCAACGTTTCGGACATCGTCGCAGTGTCCACCATCAGGGCAGATCCGGTAGAGATCTGCCCTTTGGCCGTGAAAATCTTAAAACGTATCCAATAACTTTGTTGTTTAACCACGATTTATTTAATTTTTATAATACCGACCGGTTTCGCTTTATTCAAGCATCTTCTGTCCTGATGATGTACATGGTCTCCAAAACTTTGGCTAAAGAAGAAGGTAGCGCAACACGGCTCAATAACCCAAAAATAAATCACGATAATACTTTTGGTCGTAAAAATCTCAAATCATACTTAATTACTCAATTGTTTTAAATCATGGCGAAGTTCAAGGTTTTAATTAAGAAATATACTTCAGAAATGTACAACAACGGAACTCCTTGTTGGAAAGCCAGAATAAACAATGAGGAAATTTTCATGTCCACAATGTTTACTTCTTTGTATTCCAGCGATTTATATAAAGCAAGGTTGAAATTTCTATCAGGATGAACTGAACCTTGAAATATGATTATTATTATGTTGTTTATAAATATAATTCAAAATTTCCTTCATAAATTGAGACTTTCATAAGAATGAGTGAGTAGAGGTATGCTTTCAATCTCTTCTCTACATCTTCTCTGCATATTATTATCTTCTCTACATACATCTCTACATATTATAAATTAAAGTCCCCCGCGTCATCTGTCTGTCTGTCTGTTCGCGATAAACTCGAAAACTACTGAACGGATTTTCATGCGGTTTTCACCAATAGATAGAGTGTTTCGTGAGGAAGGTTTAGATATGTAATTTGTCAAAGATTTGTGTAAATTGGTTGAAACATATCGATAATTGTTAGAAGTGTCGGAAAAAGTCAAGCCGCCTGGTAGCTTTCATCGAAAACTGCGTAATTTCAGAAAACTTGAAATCTTGGTGCAAAGTTAAAAACGACCATTTTAACTTCGCACGTTTGACAGTTCGCCAGTTTGTAGAATGTGAATTTTTGCATTCCTGTTTCTTACGGAGAAGAAAATTGCGTAATTTCAGAAAACTTGAAATCTTGGTGCAAAGTTAAAAACGACCATTTTAACTTCGCACGTTTGACAGTTCGCCTGTTTGTAGAATGTGAATTTTGCATTCCTGTTTTTTTTTGTAACAAAAGAATTGTCTATTGATTTTCAAAATCATAGATATATCAAATAGGTACCTACGGTAGGTACCAAATTAGATTGATTGTTCTTATAATAAACAAACACGAATATTTGTAATATATTAAAAATGAAAATTTGAATAAAAAAATTGTAATAGGTGGCACGCGAGCTGTTTGAAAACAGAATGTATTGGGACTGAATATATGGAACGCGGGAGGGGGGTTGGCGGGACGGGGAGCGGGAGAGGCTAGAGGATAGGCGGGGAAGGTGGAAGGGGAAAGCTAGAGGGGAAGGGGATGTGGGAGGGGAACGGGATGCATGGGAAAAGACATGCATGGAGAAACAATTTATTTCTTTGAATATGTCATTGCAACGCATGCCGGGAACCAGATAGTTACTACAAAAATTTTTATATATTTTTTGCATTATTTACCAATTTAAAACGTAAAAGATATTCAGATCGATTTCAAAAATACCCTCACTAATAAGTTGGTATGGAATGAATTTATAACCAGTGTCGTTTTTTGTACAAATTTTGTACATACAGTAGGAGTTTTGTACATACTGTACATACAGAGGCAGATTTTTCCTTGATGAATTTGAATGAAAATATGTTATTCGGCGGTACATCCTCTCTGCACATCCCTACGGGGTCACTTTAGTAATTTTGTTACCTATAATGTATTTTACTTAAAACGACTGCACATTGTTTATAAGTACGCCGGGGGAACAATTATCGGCGGATCAACTGCCATGGAAGCGTAATTATTAACGTAGATTGGAGACCAAAGAATAACAACTTAACGTATTTTTGTATTGAATGAACGGCGCAAACGTAGGATATAAAAGGCGAGTTCGCGTGTAAGAGGTCTTTCCTTTTAGACCATCATACCTGTTGTACCAAAATATATTACGTACAACCTCGGAGTCTACATTTTATTGTATTGTTGTTGAACAAAATCACATACGTATGACGATTGATCCGATGATAACCATACTGCGATAGGGGAGGGCGCTAGAAAAAGTGGAATGGTATTATGAAAAAAGTTAAAACTGACAATTAAATAGAAAATATGGAGGTACGATGGAATTATCCAAAGTAAACATAAATATCTGGAGAAGGCAATAATAAATTAATGTGAAAAGCCTTACCGCATCGAAACTATTATATACTCGTAATTAAAACAGTATTGTTGCGTTATATAAGCGTTAGTTGCTCCCATGGCTGGAGCAAGGGAGACACTGGCATCTCCAAATGGGGTATGTTGTGAGACTGAAAGCAGTGGGGAGGGAAAGGAGATGGGGAAGAGGTGGGTGAGGAAGTACCTGGCTATTCAGACCTAGTCACCAAAACACAGCTTGAGCCATTTCAAGCAATGTTTCAATAGCTACCCTAGGGCGATCTGAAATTATCTTACACTCTGAAACGCTACATATTATTTATAATTTATTAGTTGTGAAATAAAATAAATATCTAGGTTATAAACCAACTTTTGGAATAATTGTTTTTAATAAAAATCCTATACTATAATATGGAATAAAGGAAAAAAGAAAAAAAATAGTTGAAGATAATATTGTTAATTCTAAAATTTTAAACATGAGATTGACTAATATGACGGTTTTATAGAAGGTGGCAATGGCGGAATTCGCGCACGTCCAAGTGAGACGAGAGGTACTGGGTTCGAGTCCCAGTTGCGACCATTATCTTTTTCTATGTCTTGTTCTTCTTCAATGATATATTACATTGATGGGAATGACCTTCAAAAGTTATAAAAAGAGAGTTTTTTTTATAAAAAAAAAAATTATTCGCGCACGCCGGGATTCGATCCCGCGACTTTCGGATTGCGATTCAAGAGCCTCACCCCTCACATAAATTTATTATTAATTTTTTATTAATTTTCGGAGAACGAGATTTAACATTTTAACAGTTTATACCAAAAATATTTTCATTTTGGGAGAGTTCCATGAAAAACTCAACAAACATTCATTTTTCCGAAATTATTGAGTTCTCCGTAATAAAGAATATCGAATCTTTACTATCATCATGCAAACTAGTTCGAAAGTAGAGTCTATAATGTGGCCTGGCCGCCTGCCTGAAAGGAAATCATTAGGAAGGCCTTACTCGAACCGGGTCACGCCGAAAAAAAGTGTTACTGTAATGCAGGTTGTTTGTTGATAAAACGCTTATAATAAACGACTCGGCGTCGTTACATAAACTTATCTTTTGTAGTCGCTCGTCGGGTGATCATGCAATCCTCGTATTACGGTGCCATCCGGAGCGAATTAACTCGCCAGTTTTTACAGGCGTAAACAACGAAGTAAACATTCTCATTTGCCATAAAATCTGAGATTATTTTTACATCAACAGTATGTCGGATTCATAACGCGGCGCAGAAGCATAAAATGGCGAGGTGCCACCTTAAATCCTGGCATACTCGGGCGGGGTGAAGACTGAAGAGTCTGGCTGGGGTTTGAATTAGTGTTTGGGGATGGAAAAAAGGGTTTGAGTTCTTGTCAGGCCTAACAAATCGTGGCACGCTTATTAATAATGGATTTTTTCATCCATACTTTGCTGGCGATTTTTATTATCAGGTATCAATGTTTTGGATTGATCATAATAAAGAAAATTTATGTTAGTGTTCAGGAAATAATATACTAACTTATTTTAAAATTTGTTTTGAATATCTATATATCTATCTATATAAATAAAAATGTATAACTGCACCAAATTGGATAATTCTTTTTGCTTTGTGTTTTTTACTGTCAGGACAAGGTTCGTATAAAAGAAGCGGTGAGCTCTGGCATAATGAAATAAGTATAAAAAATTGTAATAGGTGGCATGCGAGCTGTTTGAAAACTGAATGTATCGGGACTGAATGGGGGCAAGGAAACTCAGGCAGTTGATTTTGAATGGGGGGAGGGGAACCCGGGAGGGGAGAGGGGAACCTGGGAGGGGGGGAGGGTAACTTGAGAGGGGGTTCGCGGGACGGGGGAAGAGAGGGAGTGTAGTGGGGAAAGGGAAGGTGAAGGAGGCGGAGTGGGAACGCGAGAGGGGAAGAAACGCGGGAGAAGAAGGGGAGGCGGAAGGGGAACAGGACGAATGGGAAAGGGCACGCAGGAAGAAACAATTTATTTATTAAATGGCAAAGCAACGCATGCCAGGAACCAGCCAGTATATATATATCTATCTATATAAATAAAAATGAATCGCCAAAATGCATAACTTACGAACGACTGCACCAAATTGGGTATCGCTCTGGCATTATGAAATATGTATAAAAAAATGGTGGCACGCGAGCTGTTTGAAAACTGAATGTACCAAGACTGAATGTATGGAATGCGGGAGGGGACAGTGGGGAGGAGGGAGGGGAACTCGGGTAGGGGATTCGCGGGAGGGAGAGAGTGGAACCCGGGAGGGAGGAGGGGAACCTTGGAGAGAAAATTTATTAAATGGCATAGCAACGCATGTCGGGAACCAGCTAGTTTCACAATAATGGTAAATCGGAAAAACAACAAATTACCCTGAGCGTTTGTTTTTAACCTCCGACCGGTGTTATAAGTTTGACTTTCTGTGTGTCTGTCGGTCTGTCTGTGTGTCTGTATGTGGTATCGTAGCTCCTAAACGAATGGACCGATTGTAGTGCGTTTTTTTTGTTTGAAAGCTAACGTGACGCTGGTTCTTAACTACAATTAATGAAAATCTGTTCAGGCATTTCAAGGTCACTTAAAATTTTGAAAATTTTACTTATACGTATAGATAACGTCAGGAGTCACTGGTTAAATTCAGTCAACTACGTCCCATAACAACCCGTGTATACGCAATATACACTTTGACATCTCTTTCTGTTAAATTCCGATAACATTTCAATTTAGGAGGCGGGTACGAGTACCGCCGTCTCGGGAACCATTTATTTCAAAATCCCAATGGAAACTTAAAAGTTTTAAATTTCAAAGTAATTAAAATGCTTTCCAACCAAAAAGTACAAGAATTAACGATCTTACTGAAAATAAGAAAACTGCCCTGATGATGAACACGAATGTAACGCTGTGCGAAACGGTTCCATGCCAACTCAGAATGAAACCAACTCATAATAACCTCAGAAAGGTCATTAAAAGCTACACAAAAATAATTTAAAAATAGCCGGTAACCCTAACCTAACTTAACCTATTTAACCAATTTTTTTACATTTTTTATCATCACTCCTATTCACCTTTCTGAGGTGCTTCTGAGTTGGGTTCATTCTGAGTTATCTGGTCACCGTGCGAAACATTGTCTAAATAAGAAGGTAGCGCAACGCGGCGTAAAGCCCTAAAAATAAACCACAATAGTAACATATGCCAATTAATTTACGAAAGCCAAAACGGATTTACGCAAACCAACAGACAATATTGTAAAAACAATACAAGTACATGAACACGATACAGAACAATATAATAAATTTTTCAATAATTCAATAACGACTATGTACAGTATTATTAAAAGCTAGGTCATGAGGGTGCACGTACATAATATGATTATATTATAATCTCCTTCCCGATAGACTGAAAAAATAATAAATAAATTTAAGAAAAAAACTGTTTAATCTTAAGATTGATGAGCAAAATCAAAATATATTTACAAATGAATCACAAAGCGAAAAATATTGCTTGTATCGTGATGAAGGACGCCAGTCGAATAATTGAACTCACGACCCAGTGTGCCAACCAGACGCGATGCCAACTCAGTAAGTGAACGGATATGTTATTTAGGTAACGAACAGTAATATTACGAAATTTTAGTATGCACTTAAGAAAGCGAAATATTTACATTGCTTCAAACTTAATAAAAAAAAATAATAAAAAACCAATTTTCAAATAAATTTTAAAAATATTCATATTTTGTTATTATTTGCAGAGATTACGGAAATAATAATTTTGGTTATGGTCTTGTAGAGATATATTTTGTGGGGGAAAGTAAAAATCGATTCCATAAACGACTACTGAAAACGGTTCCATGACAGTTCATCCTGCGACAATTCATCCGGCGACAGTTCATCCTGCAACAGTTCATCCTGCCGACAGTTCATCCTGCCGACAGTTCATCCTGCCGACAGTTCATCCTGCCGACAGTTCATCCTGCCGACAATTCGTCCGGCGACAATTCATCCTGCCTGATCATTTAGAAGATTTTTTCTTCAAGTAAGTATGCAAAGAGGATATACGGCCGTACAACCTAACCTAACCTAACCTAACCTAACCTAACCTAACGTAACCTAACCTGACCTAACCTAACCTAACCTAACCTAACCCAACCTAACCTAACCTAACCTAACCTAGCCGTGTTTGGTGACTAGATCTGAATAGCCAGGAAGATACGTTTTCCACATCTCCTTCCCCTCACCACTACCTTCAGCATCACACCATACCAAAATTGGGGATGCCATTGGCACTCACTGGCTCGAGACGGTTGGGACTCTTGTGTTTTTTTTTTAAATCAGTCAATTCACCCTAAAAAGATGGTGTTAATTTCAGATAAAAAAAGTTATATAAGATGCAAGTAGGAATCTATACCGTTCTTTGCTAAGCCGACTGCACGTATAAGTATGTCGTATTTTGATATTCACGCATGCTTCTTCGGAGAGTCGAAATTATTGTTAGTAAAATTTTTTTACAGCGGATTTCCACTCAAGATGCCTTCAGATATAAGTATATCGATTTTGGTTGTACGGCCGTATATCCTCTTTGCATACTTACTTAATAATAATCTTCTAAATGATCAGGCAGGATGAATTGTCGCCGGATGAATTGTCGGCGGGATGAACTGTCGGCAGGATGAACTGTCGGCAGGATGAACTGTCGGCCGGATGAACTGTCGCAGGATGAACTGTCCCCGGATGAATTGTCGCAGGACGAATTGTCGGGTCACCACTGAAAACAACCCCTTCCTTTGCGTTTCATGAGTCTCTATCTGTACACCGTTGGTTAAAACAACAATAGTGATAGTTCTGCGGAACATCTTCCATTAGAAGCTACAGTAGAATAAACAGAACATTCCTCTCCGATGTCTTCAATCTAATGATTATAACTGAGTGCATTGATTATTCAAGGTGTTAAATTTACTAGTAGTTGGGGAATCTCAGAGCTTCACACAAATGATGGCTCAGATATCCATGGCACAGTCGGAGATAATGTATAAAGTTTATTTTTCCTGGACAATTATTTCAAGCAGCGACACAATTGCTTATTCAGGATTTCAATCTGCAGAACCCACCTGCTTCAGTTGTCTATGATTAGAAGAAGAGATCTTTGAACGTTTACAATTTTTTTCGTGTTACGAAGACGCTGAACAAAATTCTGTTATCTAATATTGCAAGTATGTAGTAAATTACGTCAACTTTTTACGTGTCTTTCCAGATATTGAGGTCCCACAGTAATTGTTAATTGTACAAAATTAATTGTCTAATTTAAAAGCCAGTTTGTATATGAATTGTATTGTATTTGTAAATGTACATATATACCTATAAAATATACTTTGTTACTTGTATTTTTGTGCAATAAATGTTTTATTGTATTTGAATTTAAATTTAAAAAAAGTGGTGCCTGGTTTTACGAGGTTAGGTTTCCCTCCCTCCCTCTCATACCTTTTTCTTCCCAGAACTTACTCTACTTCCTTTTCTTAAAAAGACCCTCTACACAGCATCCCCAAAGATGACACAGGCCCTGAGGGGAATTATTTTCCCCAGGGCCTCCTATACGAAGCTAACGTAAAAAATATACATGTTTATCCAAAATATTTTTTTAAGTCGGGTCAGTAATGGGTCACAACAAATCACATTTCAATAATGAGTCATTATTTATTCCAGTAAATTAGGCCATATGCCATACATTACATTTTTGAATATAATTAGTACACATTACATGTACAAAGAAATAAGAATAGTGCAATGATAGAGTAATTTAAAGTTAACAGCAATAAAAAAAAAGAAATCAACGATTGTTGCCATAAAATTATTCACTGTGGAATTCTTCATTACGATACGCATTACTTACATTACATTGTAAAACGACTAGCCACGTGCACGTTAGACACACAAACATCTAATTTATTTTAATACCTCGTTGATAATTTGAACGAGTAGCTACTCGTATTTACAAACTACATAATACGAAGCACACAACCAGTTTGATTAAATCCAATAAGTTATGTAAATTCGATAAGTTTACTCAAGGTTCGGTCGGGATAGTTCGGAATGGGGGAGGTTACGGAAGGTAATGTTATGAACCTGTCTTAAAATATAGTAAAATAGGTTAACCAAACCTAAATTAGAACTCGGAAAATAGCAAACTAACCGTAAACTAATATAGAGTATCAAAACACTTCCTAACTAAGGAAAGGGATATTTTTGATTGGATAAGGTTTGGGATATTATCTTGACCGTAAAGCAGAAAACACTGCGTTGCGTTGGAGTGATTTTAAAGTGATAGCGTGTTTTTTTATGAATATGAGGTATAATAAAATGAATATGAGGTATAATAAATTTTTCCCATCAAAACTATAATATGGGGTTAAGGTTCACACTTGAGGTATAGAAGTATTGACTCCTGGTCTTCGTCTTCGACACCTGCACACGAGCAGTGAGCCTTGAACACATTTGGAAGGCAATTCATCCTTCTGCTGACTCTAAATACCTCCCCTTACAATAAAGGTAACATGTATCCTTTTTGTGTTCAGAAAACAGAAGTTTTTTTCGACCACTTGACTTCTTTCAGTTTTTTTTTGCTGTTTGCAGATTTCCGTTTCGAATTTTAAATAACTAATAAAAAAATAAAAAAAATAATCGTAATAAAGGGAGGGCATGATGGCGAGATCAAGATAGCATTAATCCATCATGCCCTCAGGCGTGTTTTTTTAAACATTGTAATAAATATGTAACTTTATAACTTCAACCAAATTTCAAACTCTTATTTTCAATAAGTAGTCAATGTCGGATACCCGTCAACCAGACCAATCAATCAAATAATCTTCAATATATCACGCTCGAGGTACACTCGTAATATTACACCAAAAATGTCAAAAAACTAAATTCACTCAACGCTTACGACATCAACACGGGATGACTGCAGTCGCAGTACTAAAGGCACAGGATGCGGTGGGGGCAGGTTTGAACAAAACAATACAGAAAAAACTCCATCTTGCCCCCCACCCCATCTTGCCCCGCCCTTCCATATATGTTTGTGATAATATCGCATGTTATGATACACTCTAATGTGAACATAGCTACATGAGTCTTTCTTTCCTGCTTCGCCTAACCTCGGCCTCTTCAATACCCGCAATAATAAATCCCTTCCCTTCTCAAAATGACGCATTTCACCTATCTGTGCTTTAACAAGGTATTCTCCTTAAGTCGGCTCCTCATTGCTGATATTTTGTCCCCTTCTCCAATTTCCACACTAAATGAAGGAGAAAAGAAAAATGCCGCTAGTTTATTCAACACAGGAATCGTTTAACACCCAAAGAGTCGGAGAAATGACACATTTTCATGAAACATCAACGGTGAACGTGTGTTCACTCGGGTCCGTAGAGTTTAGCTAATGTGCGCGTATGAATGCTGCTGGTCATTGCCTCTTCAAGACCCATCCTTTCCTTCAGTGCATTCCTTATCCTACACTAGGGTGGAGCACGGATGTATGAAAAAAAAAAAAATTTAAGATTCAGAGTTCTAAGAGGGGGGGATTTGTGCCTTATGTTAAAGTAAAAATACATGGGATTTTTCATTTCATTTGATTAAGATCTTCAGTCTCCGCAGTGACTTCAAAAATTGAAAATTAGTTTAAAAAAGTTTAAAGTTTATAAGGCGATACATTGTGATTAATTTAGTGGTAAGTAGGTGTTAAATGATAAACAATATATAATTAAGATATTTATTAAGGCATCGCTGTAAAAAATAAAGAAATTTGAAACAAACTCGAAAAATTATACATTTATTATTTAGGTTTAAAATCCTTTTTAGTTTCAAATTTAGGCATTTGATTTCGCGATTGCAGCTTAGCATTTATTTCACCTAATTGCGACTTTCTTATCCACTGAGAAATGGAAACCTCCATTGTATTCTTTAAAGCTCTTTCAACAGCTTGGGTATGGCAGGGAAGCCTTATAAACAATAGTTCGTTTTCACCACCAGATTCCACGACATTCTGAATTTCCTAGTCCAATAAGTTTTTCAAAATCGGTGGTTCGGTTAAGTTTTCCTGCCAATTTATTACATCGCTATATATAGAAGCATTAAAATCTATTGATGGCACTTGAAACAGTTTAGGTGTTGGAGGTTGAGTAGTACTGCGTGCCTTTAGTAGGGCTGCCAGCTCTCTAACATGTTTTTTATCATCTGTTATCATCGCAAGAAGAATCCCTTCAGGATGGCAAAGTAGCCGTTTCTTTGGATAAAAGGATCTATATTTTTTTTTAGAGTTTCTGGCAGGTAACTGGAGGCCTTAATAATATTGAACAGGTAACACGTGCCATCTTTGCATGATGGATTACTTTTAATTGATAACCAAAACGGTGCGTAAACTTTGACCACAAAAGTAGCCAGAGTTTTCAAATTTTCAGATGGTTCTTCAGTAGATACATACAAACGTAGTCTTCGGTGATCCAACGGGCTTATGATAGTTTTTCTGGAGATTTATTGCCTAGGTCTTCTGGAAATTCATCGGAAACTACAGCCGAGACAATTTTATACAAGTACTGTTTCTGGTAGCATTTGACCTTCGATGCGTTCAAAATTTTTAACAGGCAGCTTTTTACAGGTTTCCAGTGATTTTCCCAGTGGACCAATATAAAATTTAGGTCCCGAAGTACACCCATCGAGATGAAAAAACAGATGTATCAAAGGCAGTTCGTTAATGTGGAGTAAAAAAATTATCCACTGAAGTGGTTTTTGTAGCCTTTTCTCAAGCAGTCTTATAATTCCAGCATACTTTCCAGTATTAACATTCGTACCATCACAATCAATTGCCATAAAATCTATCTTGGGAAACTTCTTAATGTAACAGAAACCCTGTTATCATGGTATCTATTCCCTTTGCTGTACCAACATCAGGTACCACGTATCCCATGTAAATGGATCCTGGCTCTTGAATCAGTGAGATAGGTTCCTTTTTTCCGCTGATTACCATTACCCGAGACGTTCTTTGATCGGTCAAAAAAGTTTGCTCTTGTTTGGGAACCTTTTTATCCTTAGGATATATACATTGAGCGAATGCTTTGTACTTGCATACTGAAATATCAAAAAGTATCTTACTGCTTTTCTGAAAACTATTTAACTTGTCCAGGGAGAGCCTCTTGATAGACTTGAGTAGATTTTTGCACTTTAAATTATATGCTTTCAACATTTGAACGATCAATGTAGGAATAGATGCAGTGTGCCATATATTTTCAATTTCGACATTACTATATCTGCTATCTCACCAAAAATTGGTTCTTTTGCAGTTTCTGATTGCAATTTCAGTTGATGTCTCGTCCACTCATAATAGTATTTTACTGCATCTTCGTAAGTAGGTAGAAAATTCTCTTTCATCTCACAAACATCACCAAATAGAGGACATTTGAATACACTCCGAGTTCTTTGCATAGTTGCCATGTAAGAATATCGAACGTAATTTTAACAACAAACGAGCGTGCCACTGATCCGAGCCTCGAACAAATAGAGCAAGCAAGCTAAGTATCACCTCCCGCGCTTCCTCTCTCCCCTTTATTTAAATTATAAAACACAAATTCGAACTTCTTTTTATTTTGTGTCGAATCTATATTTATACCAAGTAAACTTTCTTGATAAAAATTAGTACGTTTATTCAAAAATATCGTACATAAACATGACTTCCAATTAGAGTGAAAAACCGACTATTTTCGTAAATTCAATGCCATTGCGGAGGCAGTTACCCTAAAAAAAATTGAATAATATTTTACATGGCTTAAATTAAGCCTAAAAGGCACCAAATTTTGACTCTTACATTACCGTCCAGTGAAAAAAAAGAATTCACTCCTACCTATCCTACACGTAACCGAGTGTCAAAACCACAGAAGCCCAACGCAAGTTCCACTACACAATACAGACAGGCGGGTTATTGGGATCCTGGTTACTGTGGTTTATAATAGTAATTAGGTCCTTACATATGAAATTGGCGTTTTGTATAGGAGGAACATAAAGTCGATTTTTTTTAAATATAATATATTTATTTAATCAAAGTATGTACCATTGCTATCTATGCACTTTTGCATCTCATAAGTAGTTCATCGATCCCTTTACTAAAAAAACCATTCGGACGGGAATCAATAAAATCTTTGAAGGCGGTTTGGACTGCCCCATCGGAGTTGAATTTTTTCCCTTGCAAGAAGTTATCCAAATTTCGAAAAAAATGGTATCTGTTGGGGCAAGGTCCGGAGAGTACGGTGGATATCTTAGATATTCCAATTGAAGCTCCTCTAATTTGATAGCCGTCTGTTGTGCAGTGTGTGGTCTAGCGTTCTAACGCGCGTTTTTTGATTTGCTTCACTCAATTCGTGAGGTACCCACCTTTCAAGCTTTTTCACCTTTTCAATTTGCTTCAAGTGGATTAAAACAGTTTAATCACTAACACCGTAGCCTGCAGCTAACTCGGACGTGGTTTGCCGATGGATTCGCTTCCACAATAGCCTTCAATTCTTCATTATCAACTTCTCGTTGGAACCAAAGACGCACTGTGTTTTCTTTTGCGGCACCGTGGCCATATACATCATTAATCCTTCGAGCCGTTTCTGCAGCACTGGTGCCACGGTGGAACTCGTACTCACAACGCGATATTTCAAGTATTCCATTTTGTAAACTAAGTGACGCAAAGAAAAAACACAATTAAGGAAAAAACAAATGAATTATAATTTTCGAAACACAAACACATGAGTAAATAGCTGTATAAATTTGAATTTGGAATTCCTAACCAAAGAGAAGATATTTGAAATCAAAGTTGCCAGTACGGCAAAACGCCAATTTCATATGTGAGGACCTAATATATCATAATAAAATATGAATGGCGATTGTATCTAGTTCCCCTGGCTGTACGCAAAATATATACAGTGTGAATCTTGTGAGGAATTTGAGGTTTAATAAAATAAAATACATGGCGTCACATGAAATCAAAGGTTAACCTGAAGGAGCGTTCAAGAAATTCCGGAAATTTATAAGAAAAGGCTTCAAATAAAAGAGTTGTTCAGGCCCTACGTTGGACGCCAATGCGGGTGAGGGTGGGTTGAGCGGATTGGAGGGGGCGGGCTGTGTTAGTTCCGGACGCCAGGGCCAGGGTTGGATTGGGAACCAACAGCCCGCGAAGAGCATCCCTTCCGCCCCTGGGAAATTGGTTTACGGTGATTTGGGAGCGGGTCCCGGCGTCGTTGTTTCGGAGGCAATTTCTCCACTCAATACCACCTACCACTACTGCCGCGGCCACTGCGTCGTTCTTCTTGCGGTCCATTCACACAGCAACTTGTATATGTATAATAAATATATATTTGAAAAATATTTTCTTTTGGGAAAAGCCTTTTTGGTGGGGAGCCTTTTGATCCTGATGTTTGAAGTTTTATTAAGCAGAAAATTACGCAACATTCCTTTCGTTATCAATTAACAGGTACAAATCGCTGAAAGGAAATAATCCTAAATTTTGTATTAAATACGTAAAAGTTGGCGCAAAATTTGTCACTCGGTTTCTTAAATTTGTTTGTGATAAGTGACGTTGTTTGTAAATATTTTTTTTGATCTGACACAATTATTCGGCGTTCTTTCAAAGTTAGTCAGAGTATTTTGCTTCTTTTACTTCACACATGTCAAAGTTGTGATGACATTAAATAAAAAACGAGAGCGTTTTCTGACAGGTTGACGATTTTTGCGCCATCTTTTATCTTGAAAAGTAAAAAAATCATTATCACTTTCTACAATATTGTTTCAAAATGAATGGTTAGTATCATTAAGCTGACACGTTTCAGGAGTTTATTTTATTTTATTTATTTATAATTTATAATTTCTCACGGTACGTTTGTTGTTGTTTTTTTTTTATATAAAAAAATTAACCTCACTAGTGAGGTTTTAACATTTATAAATTTGAGTAATACAAAACACTACTTTCAAAAACACTAACATATTATATGGAGAATGGAAGAAATAACAATATTTCATTAGTGACCAGATGGGTAATTTGAGTATGATTTGTAACAATATTTAGACCATAAATAAATCCTTTATTACTATACCCGCCAAAAGCAAAGTAAGTTCAAAACAACTAGGGTGAGACTTCGATTTGTGCAAATGGAACTCAAATATCTTATTATTTAAAAAAAAATGCATAATTTAAAAACGACAAGGATGAAAAAATAGTATGCCAATCCGCTGTCAACACAAATATCTTAACATTATTTTTAAATTTAGTTAATGAATTGGAAGACTTAAGAGGAATATAAACGCTAGAAATATTTCGATTCTCATGCCTGCAAAATTTAAAATCGAGCGTCTTATTTGCACGAGGCAAGTAAGTTAAAAAGTGGTTTTTATTTAATTTATGCATAATTTTATAAGAACGAAAAAAATTTTGAACATAGAAAACCTTAAAAATAGTCTTTGCCATAAAGGGGTATTTTTTAAAAATTGTTTTTTGTATTACTTCATAGTTAAGTCATGAAAAAACATTTTTTTAGTGGTTTACGCTTATATTTTTTGTTATGAAAATAATAATTTTATTGGAATTCCAATACATAGAAAAGCTAGTAAAAGCTTCAAATTATCCGTAGCATATTTTTTGATGTTCATACTGTAAGCTGATTCATCGTAAAGATTAATCTAAATAGTATCTAAATAGGATTTCACGTATAACTTCATCTTAATGTAATCTGGCAGAATATTAAACATAAGTGGAGCCTGATATAAATTGTTTCTTTGGCCAAAAGATGTTTTAGTATGTATTGCCACAAAATTCATTTTTGAACCAATTCTAGTGGTATGGATTTGTTGGGTTCTTTCTGCAGATATAGTATTGATAAAAAATCTACAAATTATTTTAGTGATAACATTAGATTCGTTGTAAAGTAGTTTCGATGGATAACGATTTTTTTTTTGTACGTGACTTTAAGAATTAATTTGTGAGTAATATTTAGTGGTTCTACATTGGACTTTGGACAGGATCCCCAGCACACTATATTGTTAGAAAGTCGAGATTGGACTAAGGCATATTAGATAGATTTTAATTTCTCTTTATCCAATATAATGTGACGAAGTTCTTTAAATTTATTAATTCGTATATTGTGACGTTTGGTTCATCCGTTTAGATTCAGCCATTTTTGCTCTTTAAAGTAGGTATACATGTTAGAAACTTTCTGAAAATAGGAATAGGAAGCCTAAAAACTTACCGACAATGCAGGGTAATGATGTCTCTTGTCTAATAACACTTTCCACTTTGCACAGATTAAAGTGTTCATCACCAATTGTAGTTTTGAAGGTAACTTTTAACTTTTAACTTTTGTACGTAACTCGTAATTGTCAAGATACTGAGCATGGAACATTGCTGTCGGGTTGAAGATTGTCAATGCACTGACTTGTGATTTCAAATGTGTAGGTAGAGGGACCAGGTGTGGATAGGAAATCAGGAAAATGACAGGAATACTCCCTAACAATATATTTACGGACATTATAATTTAAACCACTTACACTTTTTCTATTTCGAATGCCTAGGAGCTCTAGATCAACGCAACCGTTTTACATTAATACATCACGAGTTCAATATCTTCGTTAAATCGATAACAATGTAATCAAAAAGTTATGATGTCGTGTTGCCCATTTCCTATAACTAAAAAAGAAACAATTTTTACGAACGGAAAGAAATCTAGTTCCAATTTTAGTGAAGGCGTAAACTGAGGAGTTCATATACAGCTATTTGGTAGAATAATGATTTTTAGTAATTTGATGAAGATGATAAAAAAAATAACTGGGTCATTGAAATATATTATCTATTACTGTGTGATAGACTTTTAAGAAGAAGTGTGAAGAAATTTTTGAAGAGAAACTACTTTAGCACCACTGTGATATGAAATTCAATGAAACGGAAATGACACTAAAAACAAACACACATAAATCTATAGGATTTAACCTGCGAGATAATGAGATAGAATGAAATCTTATATACGAAGCATCGCGCTTTGACAAGATGAGTGCATTAGCCGCTTTGATTATGAGCTCACTTTTCACGATCTTTGAGATTGTGTGGGAAAAGTTTCACTTCTACCATATGTAAACTGCACTCGATGTATAAATATTTTTTACATTAGCTTTAAATAATTTTCTTCAGGGCCTCTGTCATTTTTGTGGATTCTGTGTAGAGCTCTTTTTATAAAATGAAAGAAAGGAAGTTCTGAGAAGGAAAAAGGTATTAGGGGCGGGAAGGAACCTGGCGGTCAGTATTCCAGGAGCAACAGATTAGAACCCCAGATTAAAAGGTCTCCCTCGACCAGAATTTCGCAAACCGACCTGCCATGCAAACCTCAGTCCATGAACCCGGACACCCCTCCTAAGTCACCAAACGTAGCGAACCACTTGGAGCGACCTATGGCAGAGATTTCGGTTATCCAATAAATGCTTTCCAGGGCGGCGGTACCCATACCAAATTGTAGAAGTCTCAAAAGTCTGTGAAGGTAAGTGTTTTATTTACACGAAGTAAAATGTTGTTTTCGAAAGTTCTGCGTCTCCTTCCCGACAGCTCTGACTGTCGATACAGTCAGTCTAACGTTCGGTAAATAATTATTTCAAAACACCACTCGTAAAATGCAAACTTCGCCTCCGGGATATTGAATAAGAAAGTTGAACCGACTCGAAATGGTAGTAAAATTTACACAAGGGATTGACGTTTTAGTACTGAGACAGACAGACCTTTATCGAAAAGTTATTTCAGTTGTTATTTATCTTGGCAATTTTATTGGAAAATCAATAAACGGTATGGTAGAAGTATTTGCACCATGTTGCAAAACAAATGCTTACGAAGAAAATACTATGGATTCTTTTTTTACCTTATTTTTAATGACCGACCGGTTTTCGGTTTTGGCAAGTTTCGGCAAAAAATCGAATTTTAGCATCAGTTTCGGTTTCGGCAGAAAACTGAACCTTCGGCCGCACCGAAATTCTGAGTTCGTGAATTATCTTTGTTCCAAGAAGTAGTTAGCATGTTGGTTAATTTTTGTTTGTATAGAAATGTATAAAATAAATAATTATTTTTTCACAATCCAATTATTGTTTTTTATTTCATTTAACACATGTAATAAAAATGTTGTGGTTGTTAACGTAATTAAAATTAAAATACTCAATTAATTAAGTCCTTCCTTTATAATGTAAATATCGTTAGATACGTTTTAAGATTTTTACGGCCAAAATAATTTTAGTTATTTGTTTTTGGGGTATTATGCCATGTTGCGCTACCACTTTCTTTAGCCAACGTTTTGGACAGCGTTGCAGTGTCCATCATCAGGGCAGATCCGGTAGATGTGATATGATTTATAACTTATAATTTAATTTATCAACAATAACATGTGTGGCGAGCCAACGCTCAATAAAACGTTGAGCAACAACAACGCTGAACACGGAGAAGTACTTACCTACCTGCGCTGAAATATTTGGCATATCGTCGCACCTTAGGGAAAGTACCGGAGCATTCAAATTCCCTGTGCTTAGAACAGCAAGCCAAAACAAATGGTCCTGTTATTTTACTACTGTCACGCTCCGTATTCCGATAATTTTGTGAATTTTAATTCTTAGTAAAAAACTATCAACAGTTAATTGTAGTGTTTTCTTTTACATGTTTACGTAGCACGTCCGATTGCTACACATGTATGATTTATAATTTGTAAACTTCACCCGCCATAACACAGGGACATCCCTAGCATGGCGGATAAAATAACACAAAAATACTGCACATAAGTAAAATATGTATAAAATATTATGTGCACATAAGAAAAATAAAACTTTGGTAGTTTCTCAGAAAAAAAATATTATGGAAAATGCAGGAAGGCACCGAAATAAAAAAAAAAAGTATCACGTTTCCATGTTTGAAGACCGAGATTCTCTTGTACGACGATCGAGAGCTATGGCTTATTTATTTATTTTATTTATTTACGCCCTAGTGGGCTTTTACAAAAACAGATAATAATAGTTAGGCAGGTACGTAGTACAAATAATGATTAAATTAATAGCAAAAAATAAAATTAATTAGAATTAAAATCATACATTTCATTAAAGTAATTATAAAGACTTCGTTTTATAACTAATACAGAATCTGCAAACATGTCTACAATATTCCCAAATTTATGGCCAAAATGATGTAATCTATTTATAGGTGTATGAGCCTCATAGTTTGTTTTAAAATTGTCACAGAAGAAGGTAGCACTTTGCCTCGTATTTCTGGTCGGTACGTAAAATTTTATTTTGGCGAGAATTTCAGGGTTATCAATGCAATTATTAATGATTTTATTTAATTGTTCAAGGTCAGAGATGATCCGCCTATCTGACAGCGCAATTAAGATGAGTTGTTTCATCAAAAGGTCATAGTTAATATTTTGATTTGGAATATTCAGCTTAAAGTTAATAAATCTAAGAAATTTGTGCTGTACCCTTTCTATATTGTCAGAATGTATTTTATACAATGGGGACAAAATGGGCAAATCATACTCTACCTGGCTTCTTAATAAAGAAGTGTACAATATTTTCAAACATTCTAGTGACTTAAAATAACTTGCTATTCTGCATATAAAACCAAGCATTTTTATAGCTCTATTTGTTATTTCATTTACGTGCAGAGCAAATGTTAACTTTTCATCAAATATAACACCTATGTCCCTGATCTGAGTGTCTAGTGTCAATATTACATTATTCAAAGAGTACTCATAAGTCACATGACTTTGGATTTTATGAAAACGAATAACTTGGCACTTTTGAATATTAAGAAGTAGAATAATAATAGTATATTATAAATAATAATATATATACTTATAAACGACAGCGAATCTTAAAACTCTTCAGAAGGCCCACGTTCATTACAATTTGGGTGGCGGGTGTGGGTCTGCCGTCCGGGAACAAGCACCCCTGCCATAGGTCACACCAAGTGGTTCGCTACACTTGATGAATTAGCAGGGATGCCCGGGTTTAACGGGTGAGGTTTGCCTTGGCGTGGGATGTGTTTGGGCCGGATCGGAAGAAACTGGTTGAGGCAGACCTTTTGACCTCTCCAGCCAGATCCTTTCGACCTGATCTTTTGTACTCTAGTGGTAGGAGTGGATTCGTACGTCCGTCACTCCTGGACCCACTGACCCCCAGATTCCTACCAGCCTCTCATTTTCTTTTTCCTTCCCAGACTTCCTCTCCTTTCTATCCCTAAATAGACCCTCCACACAGCTTCCACAAAGATGACACAGGCCCCTAGGGAAATTGTATTCTCGGGGGCCTCCAGTGTGGAGCCAACATAAAAAAATATCATCAAAAACAATTAAACCATTATTAGCGCCAGTCTGTTATATTATCTAAACTCAATAAAAAGTAATTATTTTTTTAAACTTAATTTAATTTTAAATTTTAGTTTCTTGTAGAACTTAATAATAAAATTATTAAACTTAGTTTTATTATTTTAATTTTTAAATGGATTTCTAAAAATTAAAAACAAAAACAATTAATAAACATAGACATTTCTCCCTGTGTAGTTAGTTGAGCAAAAGCAATTCCTTATGAACAATCACGAGATAATAAATTACCAGATAATAATCAATTAAACATCCTGTTCATTTAAGTTTTTTTCCTACCTTTCTTGTTTGTTTCTAGATGAGAGATTAAAAGACACATTCCATGGAAATCAAATTTAAAATTCTAATGAATTTAGCTGAATTCCAAAAGTAGATTCTTTGTGAAAACAAGGGCTATAAATACATTTTCTTGAATTTTTAAGAAAGCTTTCCAGCGAGAGCAATTTTTACCTGTGAATTTTTTCTGCCTCCATCGTAATATTCCGCTATTTTTAATAATGCGGAAAGGTGTTTTATGAATCAAGATGAATCCCATGGAGATACTTTTATGGTTCATAAAATGTATAAACTTATTAAAAACATGTGTTTCGGTATAAATCCACTTTTACAGGAGCCTTAGACTAGATTGCCATGTAGATAACTTTTTTTTACTTGAAACCATTGTTTGTTGATAAATAACGCATAATTTTTCGATTATCATTTTAATTTTTATTCATTCATACTGCGCGTTATATTTATTTATTTTTGAGACACCTTAAAATTATAATAAAAATATTATTGATAATATATAATATGAACTTTCTACTGCTGTGAATAATGGAATTGGAAATTATTATTATTATTTTACATTAACTCCACACAGGAGGCCCTGTGGAAAATAATTTCCCTCAAGGCTTACGTCATCTGAGATGCTGAATGAAGGATCTTTTTGAGGAGAGGAAGGAATGAACATTGGTCTTGAAGAGACCCATGTTGTAGAAAGGAGGAAACACAGAGGCCGGCAAATCGTTCCATAGCCGAGCTCCCAAGAACGAGTTGAAGGAGCGACCCGTTCTCATGTAACAAATGTCAACCGTGTACGTATGTTGAGCGCCCGTTTGGCGTGTTTCCCGACTATGCACCGGTGCGAAGGGATCCGTGATGCTAGTTCTTCGGATCTTCTTCCATTGAAATACCGGTAGAACAAGAATAGCATTCCCACTTGAAGCCTGTGCTTTAAATATTACAATCCGTTTTTTTTTTTACATGAGCTCCACACAGGAGGCCCTGAGGAAAATAATTTCCCTCAGGGCCTATGTCATCTTTGAGGATGCTGTGTGGAGGGTTTTTTTTAAGGAAAGGAAGGAGAGGAGAGTTCTGGGAAGGAAAAGGGTTTAAGGGGTGGGTAGGATGGGGGTTCAGTATGTCCTGGTCATCCGCCTCCAAGACCTAGATAGTTAAGATTGGAGAATTTATCAAATGGACAGCGTTTCTGCACAAAGTCAAGGGTTTTTTCAGGTATTTGGAGCTCCAAACCAGAGGTGGCTGTCAAATTCAACCGTGGGGCGCACTTGCGATTTGTACAGGTTAGCTGTCGTGTACTATTAAAGTATCTGGGGGCCCTGTACATTACGCCCACTTTTTGGGTTATTTAGTTACCTACATTTTTTTAAAAATTATAATGTTTAAAACTTATTTATAGTACGGCGGCGGGGGGAGTGGGGGAGGGTACAAGATTATAAGAAAGAGACCAAGGATGGGAGGAGATGAGAAGGTAGATTGAGTGGTCAAGTTAGAGTCCTGATTGGTAGTAAATTTTTGATTTATGTTCGAATGGTAGAGTTAAAACCCTTAAAACCTGTCTGCTTATTTAGGAATAAATACATCCCAAAACACGTAATCGCGTTATACTGTCATAAGACCAAAAACTTCCCGAGCGACCTTACATTTGGATCGTCTTAAGCCACAGTGAACTAACTCACTTTTTGAAATTTCTGAGTAAGTACTTGAAATGAGGTCTCCAAATCATAATCTAGCTCTTTTAGAAAAAACAATCCGAGAAATACTGACTAGACAAATGATAGCCAGTTTTTCTCTAATTAGTGCATCTTTTTGGCAGAGCTAGATTATGATTTGGAGCCCTTATTTCAAGCACTAACTCAAAATTTGCAAAGTGAGTTAGTTCACTATGTTTTAACACGATCCATTTTAAAAGCTATGTATCTCTCTTCCTCTCAGGTGAACATATGTATTTTTCTTTTAACCAGAAAGAGAACAAAATAATGCTTCTTATTGTCTTTGAAATATGAAAGCTATCTTGCATAGATATTTTACAATCTCGATCCAAAGTGATGGTTTCAGAATATACGCGTGACAACGAGGCTTCCGGATTGTGAGGGGCGAATATATTGAACCAAGCAGACGGGTTAAAATGTCAACGTGGTAATAAATAATGAATGAATTTTTGGATCTGTAGATAAAGGAGTTTTGCTTAGAATTAAAAAGAGGGAGATGAAAGAAATTTCATTATAAGTCGTTTGTTTGTTATTCAAACAATAGACAAAATAAGAAATAAATATTTAAAAGAAAAGGCTTGCAGGTCAGTAAACATTAATAATGAAAATAATTTCTATGGAGGGGTGACAAAATGACAAAATTTTAATTATTATTTTTAAATAAGTATAACGCAAAAAATTATGAACTGTGAGCTCGCGATACTAGAACCAAAGGGCATAATCTCCTACTTATCCCTTTTGCTAAAACAACCTTTGGCCAAAGAAATTTTAGATACTTTGCAACAAAACTATATAATACACTTCCACTGGCGATTAGACAAAACACAATGTATCTTAAATATAAATCTGACACCAAGTCCTGGATTACCAGCCAAAATAGATCCAACATCAAGGATTTTATCAAAACTAACTTATAAGTATTTATTTTTTCAATTTTACGTTAATGATTAACTGTTACTTGCAATATTGTGTTATTATTTGTACTTGGTATGTGTTATTATTATAAACTGCTCATGCTAAGCGCCTGCTCTCAACACAGGTTCTCCTAGTGAGACAGGCATAGAATAAAACAAATTGTAACTCAAAACTAATAAAGATGAATAATAAAAATAAAAAAAGAAGTTAAATATGAAATGTTTAAGTCGACGCAAATATTATTTTTTTTTTTTTTTTTTAAATTGTACAACAGATTATTATCCAATTACTGGACAATTTTCTCATTTTGACAGTCTTAACACCTAGGAAGATAATTATTAAACAAAAAAAAATTTAAGGCCGTCTAAAGAAGAGTTATATACATCTAGTGTTTCCGATATTTCGTTTAACAGCAGCATTCCTCTTGTCATGCTATGCTGTGCTAGATCATCTGTTCTGCCATATGATATTTTGAACAAGTCGTGTTGACGACTACGGCTGAAATTTTCAGGCACGTATAAGCCATAGCATCCCAAGAGGAATGGGCTGTCGATACAGTTATGGATTATGTTAAAAGTAAGAATTGCAAAATTTGCATAATGTCTAGTTTCCAAGCTAAATCTATTTGTTGCCTCAAGTAATTCCGTATGATGCATGAATCTCGGGTACGTTCCATGCATCCGCATATAGACGTACCTAAGGAACTTTTTCTGAATTTGTTCCAGCATATTAATATATTTAGCTTGGTGCGGAGTCCACACACCACTAGCATACTCCAGCTTACTTCTTATGACGCCATCAAACATGGCTATCATTGCATCTGGGTCATCAAATTGCTTACATATTCTGATGATGAAACCCAGGAGTTTGTAGCAAGCTGGAGAGAGCCGTGATAGCCGTGATCCGAGAATGTCAGTTTCGAAGTCGTGAAGATATTTTCATCATGAGCTCTATAGATTTGCTATAAAATGTTTCTTGAATTAACTATAACGGTTTATTTGTTCATAATATACCAAAAAAGCTATTTGAACGGCTGGAAAAAAAAGGCTGGGGAATACTTAAGTTTTTTTTAAACTTTTTATTTCATTTTAATGTTTTAAAGGCTTTATTTTATAGTCTGTCGCCTTTGTGACAGTTTGATAATGTCTTCGAATGACGCAACAGCTATCACGAGTAAAGATGTATTTATTTGCTGAGTTATAAAATCGTTGATATTTTTAATCTGTAAAATAATTACTTAAAAAATATTTTAACCACTGGAGCGCCTTTTGCCACAATATGGCAATATTTAAATATCTCGGATTGCTTTGCTGCCAATTTTGTCAAGTTTTCCCTTATTTGTAAGTTATTAAGTAGAAGTTTACGTTTTAATAATAATTTTTTTTTATGAATCCTACGAATAAGTGATAATCGACAAAAGATGGGTGAATTCATTAGCTGTTATAATCAGTTTGTATGTCTCCATATTAAAATTCAGAGGCATGTTTTTTATAATGTAGGCGGAAAATATTCAAAGTAATCACCAAAAAATCTCCAGAAATCGGAGAAAAAAGTTTTAAATAGCGCTATCGCTCCATTGGTTAATGGTTTGTTGTTGCGGCGTATCGATTTTGACAATACTAATTAAATTAACACAGATTTGGGAAACGGACAAGAAACACATGCACGATTTTTTTATTTCATCTTTTGTAACTGTATTTTTTTTATCCTTATCTTTTGGCTTTATGATGACGATAGGTTCATGTTTTTTACATTTTGTTGGTTCTTCATTAATTTTAACATTTTTCGTTGCTTCAGCATACGATTTAGAAACAATACTTGATTTGAGATTTTCAATGATCTTATCTATATTAGATAACGATTGAAACAATCTGTCGAATTCCTCATTCTCATTGTTTATTGGTGCCTTGCATTCTTGCACCGTGGCCTCAATATGACTCATCATTTCGCACATTGCTTCCGTAAGGGAGGTCTTTAGATCCTTTGACAAAATATTCGAAGTCAATGTTTTGTTAAAATTTTTCACAAAAAGTTCTGCTTTTTTAAGCCTCTTTTCTGGTGTTAAAGAAGTCATTTTATATTATTTAGTTTTATTTATAGAAGAAAAATATGTTTTGTGATTTATGATTTATGATTCAAATGATTTTATTTGAACGACAATTAAAATTAAAAAAATATAGCTTTCCCGCATAATGTATTGATAAGTCTTTTATAATAATATTTTTCATTTGAAAATTAACAAATCTGCGCATCGACCAACCGTATAACCTTTTTATAATAAAAAATTCAAACTTTTTCAAACTTTTTCAAAATTTAAACAAAACTTTAACAGATAAAATAACAAACTTTCGAAATCAATAAAAAAGTTTCGATACGTCTGGAATTGTATTTAAAAATGACATTTTTCCGGTTGAGTCTAACGAAGCCCTTTTAAATATATAAATGGCTTGATCGACAAGCTGAACGTTGATTAATATAGCGAAAGCAAAGAATAATACATCGCTTTGGCAACATGACACGGCTCTGGCCCCAAGTGTCATGTTGGGAGGATAAATAATATTACGGACCAAAAGCGGTTGAAACTTCTGCCTTTATTTCTTGGCGGTGAGTGGTTTTCCGTGTACCGATACGGCACTTCATAACCGTAATTATCGAGATAAAAATGGTACAAAAGCTTTGTTTAAAACCGTATCGATCATGCCGTGGCGTGTAAAAGGCGTGAAACTGTCCATTTTCTCGTCGTTGTGAATTATAAATTAAATTACGGTTGTTGCTCGAACACTTTGCGGCGCACGAGTTAATATTATACATTGTGTTTTACAATATTGTAAGTTTTTATGTCTTTTTAATTTGTCAAATTCTTGCCATTCATATGTATTATTTGACTTATATAGAATTCGGTGTTGTTAGTTTATTATGGCTCTTGAAAAATATAGATATATACATTCTATATAAATATATACATTCTCAAAAAATGTCAGCTTTCCATTCTATGATTCATAGATTAGTTAATGTACCTTTATCTCTTAATAATTTTTCAAAAGAACTAAATATTATTAAACAAATTGCAATCAATAATGGTTATAATTCCAATGTAATTGAAAAAATTCTTAATAAAAAATAGAAGAATAATTTTCTTAGATCATACATCTACCCTGTACAAAAGGATAAAGAAGAGAAGAAATGGAAGAAAATTATGTATTTTAATAATAAAATTTCTAATTCAATAAAAAATAATGTACCTAATGAAATTATTCCTGTATTTTATGCAAACAATAGACTTAAAAATTACAAAGTAAATAATAAAGATAGAGAATCAAAAATGAAAAAATCTGGAATTTATAAATTGAAATGTAATGATTGTGATTTCTTTTATATAGGTAAAACTTCGAGAAACTTTGAAATAAGGATTAAAGAGCATATGAAAGCTTTAAATAATAATAGTTTCTCGGAGTTTGCCAACCATTTAATAGAAACTAGTCGTACCTTTAATTTTAACAGTGGAATAGATTTAATACATTGTAATGTCAATGGCTTTCAATTGGATAAATTAGAAATTTTAGAGATTAGAGAGTGTTAATGCAAATTTAAATATTATTAATAATCAAAAATTGTTTCCAAATAACCCATTATTAAATCTATTTCCCTTTTAAATTTTTTAATTTTTAATTGTTCTATATTGCCCCTCGTCTCTTACACATGATTTTATTTCAAATTTTATTATTGTTTATGTCTATTATTTTTCTCTATTACCTATGTATGTCTATTTTTAAAATTAGTTCTGTCAAAACCCTGAGGAAGTCAGCTTTGCTGACGAAACATGTCGGTTTTTGTAAATAATTAAGTGGTTAATACAAAGTTATCTATTAATTTGAAAAATATAATTAATTGAGTTTCGCTTATATTGTTTTCATTTAATTAAATATTACAATTTGAGAGTTTTTGGAGGAACGACAGTTGAGATGGTATGGACACATAAGACAAAGACCATCGGACCACACAGTGAGGCAGGCAATGTCTATGGAGTTTCATCAACAGTCATCCAGAGGAAGACCGAAGAACTCCTGGATGACTCAATGCGCCAAAATTCTTCAGAAAAACGGCCTGGATGAAGGCGATACCCAGAACAGGAGAAATTACAACCTGAGAACGAGAAGAGCCGACCCCAACAGCCTACCTAGGCAATGAGTTGGGACAGCGCAAGGAAGAAGAAGACAATTTGAGGCTTTACTCATTAAGTTAAAATAAAAATAAATATTCATCTTAGACTCACAAAAAAAGTCAATAGATTGTAACATCCATTTATATTATATTATATGTGACCAGCAATGGGACGGAATTAGCAGCCTAGCAGAAAAAGAAGAAGAGGATTGGTTTCCGGTTGCGATGGGAAGGAGAGTTCCGTTTATGGAGGGAGAGAAAAACAGAACTGAACGCTAGTTGTCAAATTGTGTTGAAATCACCAATAAACCGTGATATACAGATTACAGACTATTTTTTGACATTTTCCTGCACACCAAGTTATTTAATGTTACAAGATATTAATAATAAAATGGATAAAAATTTATCCAAGACACTATCTAGATAGCATTTAGTTCGGGTTTGAATCTTGCATTCATACATATAGCCAATAATAATATGCGTTAAGAAAATGAAGAAAATGTTGGTAGTTCTTGGTCGATGATACAGTTTTATTTTATATTTTATTTATTTATTGATCTATATAAAGTATGTATACATTATATTATTCGATGCCCGTCTCAGGGTATACCTGTGTCGAGACAAATAAATATGACCGAATCGCATAGGGACACATTAGCTCAGTCCCGGCAAGGGTAAGGTCCTGGGTTCGAGTCTCAGAAGTGCCGTAGCTTTTTCTGTTTTTAGATTTTCGATTCAGTTTCTCTAATATTGTCTTCATTTAATTCATAGATTCTCAACCTTTTTTTGCCCACAGCCCACTTTGAGGATATTTTTATTTCTAGCGCCCACTAACTCGTGAATCCGAAACAGCAATTGACCACAACGGAGGGGGGGGGGGTCGTAACGGGATACCACGGCTGGGTTAAATTTGTCACAATATAGGGGGCTTAACGGGAAACCACGACGGGGTTACATTTGCCACAACGGAGGGGGCGTAATGGGATAGGTAAAATATTTTAAGGTGTGACGTAATTTATGGATGGCCTATAATGGGAGATGGGATGGGGCTATATAGGATGGGGTGGGATGGGTTTTTCTGAGTCTTCTACCACCCTCCTGAGTGTGTGAAACGCCCCCCAATTTTCTTTTGCTCTTCTACCGCCCCCCCTGAAAGTACGAAACGTCCCAAAGGGGGCGTTATCGTCCACGTTGAAAACCTATGATTTAATTAAATATCACAATTTGAGGTTTTACTCATTGGGATAAAATAAATAAAAAAAATAACTAGCACGATTTTTGCAGATATGATTTGAGATTTTCACGGCCAAAAGTATTATCGTGATTTATTTTCGGGTTTTTATGCCGTGTTGTACCACCTTGTTTTTGTGCATGTGTGGGGTAGTTGGTTACAGAATTATTGTTGCAGAATAATATGTTTTGCCTTGTTTCTCGAGTAGGTACTTTAAAATCAAAGAGATGCAGGGGTTCGCAACAATCTAATTCGGAGTGAATAATTTTAAACAAAAAAGTTAGATCGTTTATTTTTCTTCTGTTTTCTAGGGAATGCAATTTAAGTGTGTTTAGTAAAGATGTGTAGTTAATGTGTTGAATAGGTATGTGTAACTTGAAGTTAATATTAACTATATTTATTATGATATAAAACGGTATATAAACATAAGTTATGGGGTAAGGAGTCGGGAGATTGGGAATACCTACTGCTCGCTTATTCGTCCATGTCTGAATCTGGTTCTTGCCAGATGTGATCAAGGTCCAGCAGGATATGGAATCGCAGATTATTAAGTAACTTTATTAAGACCTCCGTAGTCCAGTGGCTAAGACTCTTGACTCACATTCCGGAGGTCGCGGGTTCGAACCCGGCATGCGCAAATAAATTTTATTTGATTAATTTGTGTTATTTCACAATTAATTCATTTAAAATAATATATAGTATATTTGCGGCATGTTCCAGAGTGGAAGATACTATTAGTATCGCCCTGGTGTAAGACCACCATTCAGAATTGAAACGTTGCTTGAAAATGGCTTTAGCCGTGTTTAGTGACCAGATCTGAATAGCCAGGTACTTCCCAACCTTCCTCTTCCCCACCTCCTTCCCCTCCCCACTACTTTCAGCCTCACAACATACCCCGATTGGGGATGCCATAGTCTCACTGGCTTCAGACTGGAGCAGTTGAGATTCTTGTGCGGTATTCACTGTAAAAAAAAAAAGCACCATTATTAAGTAGCCAGCAATGCTATAAACACTTATTTCGAAATAAAATTTTATTCAAATATTTTATGGTAGATATTGGTAGTAAGTTGGAACTAGGGATGTGAAAAAATAATCGATTATGAAAATATCGTTTAAAAATCGATCTTTCTTCAACGAAAATCGATTTTATTAAGCGATTTTAATTTTACAAAAAATCGATTAATTGGTAATCGTATTTTTTACACTGCCGATTTTTTCATTCGCAGCCCTACGAATATTAGTCATTAGTCATTAGTCCGGAATGATTTTTATAAACAAAACATGACATTAACGCTATCTGTGATCTGCGCGTCTACGATGACTTTTCTTTTGTGCTTTGAAAGCAGTTTAGTTGAAGTTTTTGAGAGGGAGGGAGAAGTGGAGGGGGAGGGGAGTGGGGGATGTTGGAGAGGTGGTGTTGGGAGGGGGTGGGGGGGGGAAGAGGGGGGGGGGGGGTGGAGAAGGTCTAGTGGGATACCCTAATACCATGCGGCCGAAGCCGCGGGAAAAAGCTAGTAACATTATAAACGCGAAAGTTTGCATGGATGTATGTGTGTTTGTTACTCTTTCACGCAAAAACTGCTGAATGGATTTTAATGAAACTTAACAATACGACGACAATTGACGACCTCCGTAGTCCAGTGGCTAAGACTCTTGACTCACATTCCGGAGGTCGCGGGTTCGAACCCGGCATGCGCAAATAAATTTTATTTGATTAATTTGTGTTATTTCACAATTAATTCATTTAAAATAATATATAGTAGGTATATTTGCGGCATGTTCCAGAGTGGAAGATACTATCAGTATCGCCCTGGTGTAAGACCACCATTCAGAATTGAAACGTTGCTTGAAAATGGCTTTAGCCGTGTTTAGTGACCAGATCTGAATAGCCAGGTACTTCCCAACCTTCCTCTTCCCCACCTCCTTCCCCTCCCCACTACCTTCAGCCTCACAACATACCCCAATTGGGGATGCCATAGTCTCACTGGCTCCAGACGGGAGCAGTTGAGATTCTTGTGCGGTATTCACTGTAAAAAAAAAAAAAAAAAAAAAATAAAGCTCATACATCAGAATAACACAAAGGCTACGATTTATAAAGCTAGCTAGGAAGGGGACGCGGGAGGGGAACGGGGACGCACGGGAAAGATGATTCAGGGAGAAACAATGTATTTCTTTGAATATGGAATTGCAACGCATGCCGGGAACCAGATAGTTGATAATAATTATTTACTCGAACTGCGTATTGGTTCTGTTAAATTGCTTGACAGATGCTTTGTTGCATAAAGATTATGGGCCTTTAACCAGCCAGCCGCCGAAAATCCACATTACGTCGAATGATGTTCTTAGGATCGTACAGGGCGGTTCCAATGAGAAAGATTAATTATTCTCCGTACCAGCTTTTTAAAATTATAACTCAATATCGATTTTATTTCATTCCAAATTTGCTTTAATTTTTACCTACATCCAAAAATGCTGAAAGGCGTGATGATAAAACTATTAAAATTATGTACTTACTTTTTATAATTATTTTTTGATCATAAGTATATATCATTTTTCAATAATATCTAAACGAAATAAGAAGGTAAAAAAATTTGAAATATATTAGTTTGTAAGAAACACATGATATATTTTTTAATGATTTTATTTAAACTAAAATTAAAATTTTGAAACATGCGTTTACCAGATAATATATTGATTTATTTTACTGCATTATTAAATGATTTGAAATGGGTGTTGTATAATACAAAATGTTTTTTGAAAAATTATCTAATCTGCCAATGGCCTATGGTATAACCTTATTATACTAAAAATAAACATTTTTTCTCAAAATTTAAAACATGTGTTTACTGGATAAAAGAACAATCTTTTGAAATCAATTTATAATTTTATTTGAAAAATAGTCAATACGTCTGAAATCTGATTTAAAAATGACACATTTCTGGTTAATATAATAATAATAGATAATTGTTTCCATTCATATTTGTATGGAAGGTACTTCAATAAAGTGAAGATACATCGTTTAGACAACGTGCATGGTTTCATTGAACTACTTCAGCGGCCCGTTCATATACATATTCCTTGAACAGCTATCATTTTTATTAGTCGTGATACTTTTTTGCTCGATTACTATAAATAGCAAGAACTTTTGGATAGATGTAGTAATTTTTCATGTTTTGTAGGTAACATTTGGTAGGTAAATTTCTTCTTTGAAAGGCAAAAAGGAAAAAGGTATTTTTACGCCTCTTCTTACAGCACAAATCCCGCAATGATTGAAATATCCTGTAATTTTTCTCGGGTCTCTATGCTAGTTTTTTAATCGAATTCCCGTTAATGAATTCCTCAATCTGAACAAGTCTTAATGTTATTCTTGATTGTGGCTAGGGAAGCAGTAAGAGAAGAGTGAACAACTGAGCAGAAACGTTGTCTCGCTAATACTGCCATGTTTAATTGCGGGGCAAATTGCTTCTTCCGTGATTTCTGACTTTTTGCCGCAGCCCGGAACGTCTGTCCGACTGTCTGTTATGTGTTGTCGACAGACGTTTTCTATTGTTGTTCGTCCCACCGAATCTAGTCGAGACCCGAACCAATAATGGAAGTTTAATGAGGTCTGAGGGTCGGTTAGACGGAATTTATAAAAGACCTGGCCAATTATTGTGTTCAATTATAAACAAAGGAGGCCCTGGTTTAATTATCTTTGGTTACTTAATCTTCGCGACATTCAAACAAAAAAAAAATTTCATCGCTGTAGTCGCAAATATATGGACTGCGAATCAATGGATGATTTTTAAATAAACTTTTTTGAAAAGTATGGCAGTACAACTATGGCAGCGGATAAAAATTGGATATTTATGAAGGGCTCATTTTCCCTTTATACTATACTACACAAGTTTCCGTAATAGATTCGAACAAATGCACTAAGATATCAACTAAATGTTCATCCTACTGATTCTCATTTTGACTGATTGTTTCTTGATACATTGTTCCAAATGTCCCATGTAGGTAATTTGGCCACACACTGTCAGAGAGGATAGGTACATGGAAAGTAGGAAGATAGGAGATGTGTGTAGTTATGTCAACGCGTATATTATGTAGATCAAACACATATCTTATGTAAATATATTCAATTGACACCTTGAAAACAAACATTTTGGATGGTGTGTTCTTTTTTGGTTACTTGGATTTTAGTAACGCACGCGGGTTAAAATATCGCGAATTAATTCCATGAGATATTTTCCACCTGTCCACAGATTCATCTTTTACTCATACATTCTTTTAATATTTCGATTGATTATCTTAGTCACGAGTATTGCCTTGTATAAAACATAGAAATACATGGAAAAAAGGATTTCCGATATTTCTTTTATTTCGGCCTAGAAAACGTGTCCGTATCTGGCGAAATATTAAACATTGCTTACAAAATGAACCCTATCGTAAAATTGAGAAACAAAATCAGGAAGATTGGAGACATTTTACCAAACCACAGATTGGGTCCATACTAATTGGTGTAAGAGATGTATGGGGATAAATATTACTTCCCTAACATTATTTTTGTATAAAAGTCAAGTAAAGTGGAGTTGAATTTAATTTGTGATATTGGAGTACCGTATTTGGATGAATCATATAAATATTGGAATATTTAATATTAACTTGTTTATTATTTTCTATGCGTCGCCTGTCCACAGATATACAAACACCATATAAATTCTATTGCGGCGCCCGTTTACACAAACGCACAAAAATATTATATCTCTTTATATTAGGTATATAAATAAATGGAGGGAAAATGAAATCTGCAGAAGAAAACCTACAATTTTCTGAATGGAGGGTGTACCCGACAAACACTCTACGAGTCGCACTGTAGATGTAATGGGGTGAGTTTATTTAAACAAATATCACGGATTATCCAAACTTATTTGATTTCGGGACAATTTTCTCTTTTTCTCGTCTGCATCCTCAGAAAGTTGGCGTTATTTTCGTTTAGTGTTGGGAGGAAATTGCGGAGAACCCATCGCACCATATGGGAGCACGGACCGTCCCCGCGACACGCAGCATTCCCGCGAGTAAAATTCCCTCGTCAAAAAGGAAAAACTCATGTTAATAAATTTAAAATATCTTTATATTAATGTTTGTTTCTTTTTGAGTCAGTTTTGGTATTTTGTTTTCAGGTTTTAATGGCGACTGGTTTGGGGATGGGAAACGAATGGTACAGACACAGATATGAGAAAGCGTTTTATTGCAATAAATGTATCTCTCAAGAGGCCGCCATGCTTTTATGTTTATTTAATATCCGAATGTCGGTGTGGCCATGGTGTTGGTGTCCCCACGTTCGGGAAAGCTCTAGGCGTCCTTATTCCGGAGAAAGCTCACATCTGTTTGCAAAAGCTCGGGTATCGCGAAAGCGCCGACACATCGTGGGTTTCAGCTTATTGTGTCCATATTGTTTGTTCCTATGATTGGATCTCATTTCTGGAAACAGACTTTTTCCATTCAAACAGCATGTACCCATATCGGCCCTATCTAGCATCTCCATACTACGTTTATTCTGTTTATTTTGAAAATAATGTTAAACTGATGAAATTCGACCTTGTGTTCAAACGTGGCTCCTTTTTACAACGTTCTTACTTCTGATGGAATCAAGTTTAAAAACATCACACAAATAAAGAGTTCGTACTATTCACAACTGACAAAACGCATAAGATTCATTTTGAGACACGACATATTATTAGATATTATTACTATGTCAATGAAGAAATAGAATAATAGGAATAACCTTCCAAAGTTATAATAAAAAGAGAGTTATTCAACAAAAATAATAGATATTATTTATTTATTTTTTAGATTAATGCCTTTCGGCTTTAACGTAATAGAATTTAAGTATTAGACATAAAATATAACATGAGAAATTAGAAATGCGTAAGTAATAAAAAGAAAATGACGATGTAAAGGTTTAGTAAATAGCCGAAAACATCTAAAATTATAAATACATATGAGTAACTTTGGATGAACATGAGGGGCAGAGTAAATACATAGGGTAGATATTTAATGACTATAATGAATAAAATGTACTTCGAGTTGTGAATATAAGAAATATGTACCTAGGTAAAAGACAGCGTGTAAACGTGAGCGTGTAAAACAGCAAAATAATAGAAAATAGAAGTTGAAAATATTGTTTAATTTAATCGTGTTAATGCAAGTGATCATTAAAATGTCCTTAATTTGTGTTCCCACTCTTAAAATGATTACCGTTATTCTTTTGATTATTTTTAGTACGGAGTATGTACGCCTTGTGAGTTTATTGTACATAATTGCAAATTCCAAATAAAATATGTAAAAAAACCATTTTTAATATCTTATTTGTGGTGAGCTAGGAAAGCGATGTAAACTATGAGTTTTCAGTTATGCAATTATTTCATCCAAAGATGCACCAACGGAAAATTGTGAAACTGGCAGGGTAGGCGCAAATAACTTCTTAAAAATAGTTAAGAATGCAGTATGAATCCATGTTGAACCCCCGACAATTCTACGGTAAGGTATTTACCGTAGAATTATTAGGAAGTTTCGTATTAATACAACAATATTAGAATTTTCATGCAGACGTGTTACGTTGCCATAATAGAATTATTCGGCTACCTCTTCCTTAGAGTATTCCAAACTAGCAATACATTTTTCTCCGTGCAACCTTTCGGTTATATCTTATGACCTATAGGACCTCAGATAAAGCCTAGGCAGTAGATACATTTAATTTATAATATATTACATAAGGTTATTTACTTTATTTAAATTTAATTTAATTTAATTTAATTTAATTTAATTTAATTTAATTTAATTTAATTTAATTTAATTTAATTTAATTTAATTTAATTTAATTTAATTTTAATTTAACTTAATTTAATTTAATTTAATTTAATTTAATTTAATTTAATTTAATTTAATTTAATTTAATTTAATTTAATTTAATTTAATTTAATTTAATTTAATTTAATTTAATTTAATTTAATTTAATTTAATTTAATTTAATTTAATTTAATTTAATTTAATTTAATTTAATTTAATTTAATTTAATTTAATTTAATTTAATTTAATTTAATTTAATTTAATTTAATTTAATTTAATTTAATTTAATTTAATTTAATTTAATTTAATTTAATTTAATTTAATTTAATTTAATTTAATTTAATTTAATTTAATTTAATTTAATTTAATTTAATTTAATTTAATTTAATTTAATTTAATTTAATTTAATTTAATTTAATTTAATTTAATTTAATTTAATTTAATTTAATTTAATTTAATTTAATTTAATTTAATTTAATTTAATTTAATTTAATTTAATTTAATTTAATTTAATTTAATTTAATTTAATTTAATTTAATTTAATTTAATTTAATTTAATTTAATTTAATTTAATTTAATTAACTTCACAACAATTAATTTTACTTCATTTCATTGTTTCTAACGCATCCAATTTAGTAACGCGTAAATTAATTCTATTTTTGAAGTGAAAACTTCTTTAGCACCGTTGTGATTTGAAACTCGATGAAAAAAAATAGCAACACTAAAAAGAGACAAACATAAATACCTTTAGGATTTAGCCTGAGAGAGATTGAGATGGTATCCTCTCCCGGTCTCCTCTTTGTCCGGTGCTTCGTAGCCTCCCCACTCTTGTCTACTTTAGTTTTATGAAGGTTTCACTTCTACCGCCTGTGAATTACACACTCTGATTTTTTTATGTGGAACAAGCAACCCATATTCATATTAAAAAAAATGGTCGGTGTTAATTAGGCGCCATTTGTTTCACAGAAATTGAACAATTCATCAAATTTCGAATTTAATCTACAAGTTCTGTATACCTAAGTTCTATTTAAGTTTTGTTATTATTTCAGTTGTGTGAAACAAGTGGTCATTAATCATTTAATAACAGAACGTGAATAGAACATTCACAAAACTTTAAAATTAACTTTGAAATTTGATGAATTGATCAAATTCCGTGAAACAACAGACCCGTCAGTGGCCGAGTTGTAACCGAGTTTGGGTCCAACCTGGACGTCGTGTGTTCAATTCCTCAAATTGAAAAATAAACTAGCCCTGAGTGTTCGACAAATTGTGAAAATCTACCTGTTCAAAGTTTCTTATAAGAATGCTTCAAAGACACTTTTAACATTAATTTCAATTCTCTAATACTTCCAACACCCTTCAATAATCTTCATGAGGTTCCAGCATTCTTTTCCTTAGCTAAGAACAGTTCTGAGAAGTATTTTAATAATGTTTAATCAAAGGATTGGAAAGATACGAACCATTAAAATCCTTTTCCCCGCACTTTCACAAGAACCCGTGGAATCAAAAATAGAGTAAAATATCCATGAATTGTTGAAACTGCATATACCTTGTTGATGTCAGCTTCTCTTGTGTTATCGATTCTCATTTGAAGTTGAAGGATTGTTTTTAATATCTACCAAAAAATTATAAACAACAAATGAAAAAGTAAACAAACAACGCAAAAACATTTTTAGTTTCTTAGAATCCGAATCTACAAAAGAGCATTCACCCGATTAAACAACAATTCAATATCTCAAACGAAATTCGTGGTTGTGGAGAATTTTAATACATTACGTTCAATTGTATTTCACCGGAAAAATATATCCAAATACAAAGTCTGTCTTTTGCAGGAAACAATTCTTCAAATCATTTCCGGAGTACCCAAAATATGATAAAGAAAACGGGTGAATTTATTAAAATTTTCAACCATTTTCAATACGCAAAATTTGTTTTCACAAAAGAATGTGTCCTTTTTAACTCAGTGTCTATTACTTTGTTATGGATTTGATGCATTACGGTGAGATTTCACCTCATATTCAACCTACAATTTATTTTGGCATCAATAGACGAGATCATGAAATGTCATGTCCATAAATGAGAATTTCGGAGGATGTCTTTTTGAAACCAGTGGTAAAACCACGATTCAAATATTCTTTTCCCTTTGTATTTACATGTCTGTTCACCGAAAATAAATTCCGCGATCCACATATATATAAAGTACCTCATAGTATTTTTGTATGTTTGGAAAGGGATTTTTAAAACAGCATTTATTTATCAATTTTTTACACCACAACATACAGTATAAGCATTTTAAAATTTAAAGACATGAACATTTTTACCACCTTTATTTTTTTTTGCATCGTTAGTCAAAAAATATGAAAAAAGGATGTTCGGACTATAAAAAAACATAGTAATACTCTTTTTCTATAAAATCTGAAGTGAGTTAGAAGTAACAAAAAATCTACGGGAGTTAAGAGATCAAATCTTTAGATTTTTATCTCCATTTTAAATCCTTAAGATTTTAGAATGTTAACCCATATTCCAAATATTGGGAAAGATGGTGATAACGACCAATCGAACAATGAATGACATAACAGGGTTTTTGACGTGAAACTTCTATAGCCCCGTTGTAATTTGGAATTAGGATGAAACAGAAATGACGCATTACAGCACCTGTGAAGCATCAAACTCCTATCAAGGCAAAAAATGGGAATGAGGCTATGTCTGCGCTTATTGGCCGCTTTGATTATGACCTTACTTTTCAAGGCTCCTTAATTCTTCATTGGTTGTGGTTGTTTTGGTAAAGTTTCGCTTTTACCGGGTGCTAACTGCACTCAATTTTTTTAATTCGCTTATTTAAATATAAACCAAATTTTTTTCGCACTAACCCTAAAACCTTAAAAATTGAAATTTTAAGTACCTACCTACATTAAGGAATACGTATATCACATTATGTTTGATATTGATAGAAATATAAAATATATCAAATCCCAATATCATTATTTTCATACGTTCTTGTTTATTTTTGAATCGTAAAAATAGACTTAAATTATTCCAAAATATTCTCGAAAAAATTAAATTCAAATATTCCTGAATTTCATTTTTAATACATAATATCTTTCCGTTTTTTAAATTAACTCCACACAACAGGCCCCAAGGAAAATAATTTCCCTTATAGTCCAGTCAGTCTGTGTTTTTAGATGGAACTAAATAGTATAAAGCTAATTTTTTCCCCATCGACTACTACCATTTAGACAAGGGTTTAGCAAAAAATTCCCCGCCCCTACTCCCCTTGCTTCCCCCCCTGTGCCCCACCAAACATGAAAAGTGTAAGGGTTTCGTAAATCTCGATTACTAAACAACATATCGGATTGCAAATTTTTTTATTCTCTTTGCTGTAACATTGTCTACAATTAATGTCCAGTTAACTTTCATCGTAACTTTTACCGTTTGTTTGTAATTCGTATGATAAGGTAAAAATTTGTATATTTTTTGGAAAGTAATTTAACTTTTTGTCACAAAACTTTTTACGCTGACATTTTATGAAAAAATATTTCCTACAAAAGTTGTAGCCCCTATTATTACCTTTAAAATGATATATAGAAGTGCATACTTTGTTGGAGATCCAGCGAGATTATCATGGCGGGTTCGGTCGAGGTGGGGCCGGCCAACGAGGCGTTGCAAAGCAAATATTGTTGTATAGTGAGAGTGTTTTTTATCTTTAAGGTACACTATTGCATTTTCTATAAAAAAAACTAATCGAGTCTCGGTGAAACCTAAATTCCTCACTTTTTAAATTTGTTTCAAATAATAATTAGAATTCAGCGAAAATAGGTATTTTAAATAGTTTTTGGTTTGAAAATGCGTGTAATATTTTTTAAAGATGTTATTTTAGAACAAAATAATTGCGGTATCTTTATTTTATGATATCCTAAACTTCCATGAGAAGTTCTTCATTTTCCTCGACTTCAACCAAAGTTACATTGCTGCATGATCCGCCACAGCTCCCGCACATTTCTGCGCAATCAAGTGATGCTTTAAAGCAGCTACAATTATTTTTGCAAGCCTTTTTGCAGTTGCAGGAAACTAAGTATATAACTTCTTCAGGTGCCGGTGGTTTTTTGAGTGCACTGGGTACAGCATGTTGTCAGTTAAAATCCATCCCCAGTCCGTAGCGCTGATTTCCATATCTCCGAGCCATTTTTGAATCTGATAGTATGTTCGACATGCGTGTTGTTCAGCAGCACCAGATGTTGGAGGGAGGGATGCCATGTTAAATTTGGATTTTAATGACATTTTTGCAACAGCTTTAAGGTACATTGAATATCTACTGTCATTCAGACTTGCAGACCTTTTGCATCCATATAGTTTCAAGACAAAAGCCTCTCCTACCTCTTTGAGAATATTTTTGTCTGCCTGTTTTATATAAAACTGTAAAAGTTTTGTGCGGAGATCATTTGATGAACTTAGCAATATGTACGCGTTAATTTTGCCTTTGCCGAATAAATGACGAAATAAAGACCATGACTCTTAACAAGAATCCATAATTTCAGCCGGATCGGTGACATAGGGCCGAAGTTATGACCGACCCCAAGTGCTTAAATGACCGACCCCAAGTGTTTAAAGAATGATTTTTTTTGATTCTTCTTTTTGCATTTTTTTTTACTGATTTGGATACAGACTTTTTGGATTCTTAATACGAATCCAAAATTTCAGCCGGATTGGTGCCATAAGACCGAAATTAGGGCTGAAAACAAGTAGTAAAAGAACCGAACCCTAGTGCTACAACGAACAAACTCGAGTGTTAATACGATGATTTTTTTAAAATTCTTCTTTTGGAAGATTTTTTGACTGATTCGCGTACTGACCATGACTCTTAACAAGAATCCAAAATTTCAGCCGGATCGGTTCCAAAGGGCCGAAGTTATCACCGAACCCAAGTATTTAAACGACCGACCCCAAGTGTTAAAACTATGATTTTTTTTATTCTTCTTTTGGCAGATTTTTTTACTGATTCGAGTACTCACCATGACTCTTAACAAGAATCCAAAAGTTTTGCGGGATCGGTGCCATAGGGCCGAAGTTATGACCGAACCCAAGTGTTTAAATGACCGACCCCAAGTGTTAAAACGATGATTTTTTTTTTAAATTCTTCTTTTGGCAGAATTTTTGAGTGATTCGAGTACTGACCATGACTTATAAAGAATCCAAAATTTTAGCCGGATCGGTGCCATAGGGCCGAAGTTATGACGGAACACAAGTGTTTAAACGACCGACCCCAAGTGTTTAAACGATGATTTTTTTTTAAATTCTTCTTTTGAAGATTTTTTTATTGATTCGCGTACTGATCATGATTTTTATAAAGAATCCTAAAGTTTAGCCGGATCGGTGCCATAGGGCCGAAGTTATGACCGAAAGCAAGTGTTTAAATGACCGACCCCAAGTGTTAAAACGATGATTTTTTTTTTAAATTCTTCTTTTGGCAGATTTTTTGAGTGACTCGTGTACAGACCATGACTTTCAATAAGAAACCAAAATTTCAACCGGATCAGTGCTATAGGGCCGAAGTATTGACGGAACCAAAGTGTTTAAACGTCCGACTCCAAGTGTTAAAACGATGATTTTTTTTTTTAAATTCTTCTTTTGAAGATTTTTTGTATGATTCGCGTACTGACCATGACTCTTATAAAGAATCCAAAAGTTTAGCCGGATCGGTGCCATAGGGCCGAAGTATTGACCGAACCCAAATATTAAAACGATGATCCTTTTTTTAAATTCTTCCTTTGGCAGATTTTTTGAATGATTGGGTACAGACCATGATTCTCAATAAGAATCCAAAATTTCAGCCGGATCGGTGCCATAGGGCCGAAGTAATGACCGAACCCAAGTGTTTAAACGACCGACGCCAAGTGTTAAAACGATAATTTTTTTTTTTAAATTCTTCTTTTGAAGATTTTTTGGATGATTTGCGTACTGACCATGACTCTTATAAAGAATCCAAAAGTTTAGCCGGATCGGTGCCATAGGGCCGAAGTTATAAACGAACCCAAGTGTTTAAATGACCGACCCCATGTGTTAAAACGATGATTTTTTTTAAATTCTTCTTTTGGCAGATTTTTTGACTGATTCGAGTACTGACCATGACTCTTAACAAGAATCCAAAAGTTTTGCCGGATCGGTGCCATAGGGCTGAAGTTATGACCGAACCCAAGTGTTTAAATGACCGACCCCAAGTGTTAAAACGATGATTTTTTTTTAAATTCTTCTTTTGCAGATTTTTTGAGTGATTCGAGTATTGACCATGACTCTTAACAAGAATCCATAATTTCAGCGGGATCGGTGCCATAGGGCCGAAGTATTGACCAAACCCAAGTGTTTAAATGACCGACCCCAAGTGTTTAAAGAAAGATTTTTTTAAATTCTTCTTTTTGCAGATTTTTTGACTGATTCGCGTACTGACCATTACTCTCATAAAGATTCCAAAATTTCAGCCGGATCAGTGCCATAGGGCCGAAGTTATGACAGAACCCAAGTGTTTAAACGACCAACCCCAAGGGTTAAAAGGATGATTTTTTTTTTAAATTCTTCTTTTGAAGATTTTTTGAATGATTCGCGTACTGACCATGACTCTTATAAAGAATCCAAAAGTTTAGCCGGATCGGTGCCATAGGGCCGAAGTATTGACCGACCCCAAGTGTTAAGACGATGATTTTTTTTTTAAATTCTTCTTTTGGCATATTTTTTTTAATGATTCGCGTACTGACCATGACTTTTATCAAGAATCCATAATTTCAGCCGGATCGGTGACATAGGGCCGAAGTTATGACCAAACCCAAGTGTTTAAATGACCGACCCCAAGTGTTTAAAGAAAGATTTTTTTTATTCTTCTTTTTGCAGATTTTTTGACTGATTCGGGTACAGACATTTTAAATTCTTAATAAGAATCCAAAATTTCAGCCGGATTGGTGCCATAAGACCGAAATTAAGGCTGAAAACAAGTAGTAAAAGAACCGAACCCAAGTGCTACAACGAACAAACTCGAGTGTTAATACGGTGATTTTTTATTTTTCATTCTTCATTTGGCAGATTTTTTGACTGATTCGCGTACTGACCATGACTCTTAACAAGAATCCATAATTTCAGCCGGATCGGTTCTATAGGGCCGAAGTACTGAACGAACCCAAGTGTTTAAACGACCGACCCCAAGTGTTACAACGATGATTTTTTTTTAAATTTTTCTTTTGGCATATTTTTTTTAATGATTCGCGTACTGACCATGACTCTTATCAAGAATTCATAATTTCAGCCGGATCGGTGACAAAGGGCCGAAGTTTTGACCGATCCCAAGTGTTTAAATGACCGACCCCAAGTGTTAAAACGACTGTTTAAAAAAAAATCTTCTTTTGAAAGTTTTTTTGAGTGATTCGCGTACAGACCATGACTCTCTATAAGAATCCAAAATTTCAGCCGGATCGGTGCCATAGGGCCGAAGTATTGACCAAACCCAAGTATTTAAAGGATGAGTTTTTTTAATTCTTCATTTTGCAGATATTTTGACTGATTCGGGTACAGACATTTTGGATTCTTAATAAGAATCCAAAATTTCAGCCGGATTGGTGCCATAAGACCGAAATTAGGGTTGAAAACCAGTAGTAAAAGAACCGACCCCAAGTGCTACAACGAACAAACTCGAGTGTTAATACGATGATTTTTTTAAAATTCTTCTTTTGGCAGATTTTTTGACTGATTTGCGTACTGACCATGACTCTTAACAAGAATCCATAATTTCAGCCGGATCGGTTCCACAGGGCCGAAGTAATCACCGAACCCAAGTATTTAAACGACCGACCCCAAGTGTTAAAACGATGATTTTTTTATTCTTCTTTTGGCAGATTTTTTGACTGATTCGCGTACTGACCATGACTCTTAACAAGAATCCAAAATGTAAGCCGGATCGGTGCCATAGGGCCGAAGTAATTACCGAACCCAAGTGTTTAAACGACCGACCCCAAGTGTTAAAACGATAATTTTTTTTTAAATTCTTCTTTTGGCAGATTTTTTGAATGATTCGCGTACTGACCATTACTCTCAAAAAGAATCCAAAATTTCGGCCAGATCGGTGCCATAGGGCCGAAGTATTGACCAAACCCAAGTGTTTAAATGACCGACCCCAAGTGTTTAAAGAAAGATTTTTTTAAATTCTTCTTTTTGCAGATTTTTTGACTGATTCGCGTACTGACCATTACTCTCATAAAGATTCCAAAATTTCAGCCGGATCAGTGCCATAGGGCCGAAGTTATGACAGAACCCAAGTGTTTAAACGACCAACCCCAAGGGTTAAAAGGATGATTTTTTTTTTAAATTCTTCTTTTGAAGATTTTTTGAATGATTCGCGTACTGACCATGACTCTTATAAAGAATCCAAAAGTTTAGCCGGATCGGTGCCATAGGGCCGAAGTATTGACCGACCCCAAGTGTTAAGACGATGATTTTTTTTTTAAATTCTTCTTTTGGCATATTTTTTTTAATGATTCGCGTACTGACCATGACTTTTATCAAGAATCCATAATTTCAGCCGGATCGGTGACATAGGGCCGAAGTTATGACCAAACCCAAGTGTTTAAATGACCGACCCCAAGTGTTTAAAGAAAGATTTTTTTTATTCTTCTTTTTGCAGATTTTTTGACTGATTCGGGTACAGACATTTTAAATTCTTAATAAGAATCCAAAATTTCAGCCGGATTGGTGCCATAAGACCGAAATTAAGGCTGAAAACAAGTAGTAAAAGAACCGAACCCAAGTGCTACAACGAACAAACTCGAGTGTTAATACGGTGATTTTTTATTTTTCATTCTTCATTTGGCAGATTTTTTGACTGATTCGCGTACTGACCATGACTCTTAACAAGAATCCATAATTTCAGCCGGATCGGTTCTATAGGGCCGAAGTACTGAACGAACCCAAGTGTTTAAACGACCGACCCCAAGTGTTACAACGATGATTTTTTTTTAAATTTTTCTTTTGGAATATTTTTTTTAATGATTCGCGTACTGACCATGACTCTTATCAAGAATTCATAATTTCAGCCGGATCGGTGACAAAGGGCCGAAGTTTTGACCGATCCCAAGTGTTTAAATGACCGACCCCAAGTGTTAAAACGACTGTTTAAAAAAAAATCTTCTTTTGAAAGTTTTTTTGAGTGATTCGCGTACAGACCATGAATCTCTATAAGAATCCAAAATTTCAGCCGGATCGGTGCCATAGGGCCGAAGTATTGACCGAACCCATGTGTTTAAACGACCGACCCCAAGTGTTAAAACGATGATTTTTTTTTTTAAGTTCTTCTTTTGACAGATTTTTTGAGTGACTCGTGTACAGACCATGACTCTCAATAAGAAACCAAAATTTCAACCGGATCGGTGCCATAGGGCCGAAGTATTGACCGAACCAAAGTGTTTAAACGTCCGACCTCAAGTGTTAAAACGATGATTTTTTTTTAAATTCTTCTTTTGAAGATTTTTTGTATGATCGCGTACTGACCATGACTCTTATAAAGAATCCAAAAGTTTAGCCGGATCGGTGCCATAGGGCCGAAGTATTGACCGAACCCAAGTGTTAAACAGATGATCCTTTATTTAAATTCTTCTTTTGGCAGATTTTTTGGGTGATTTGCGTACTGACCATGACTCTTATAAAGAATCCAAAAGTTTAGCCGGATCGGTGCCATAGGGCCGAAGTTGTAACCGAACCCAAGTGTTTAAATGACCGACCCCAAGTGTTAAAACGATGATTTTTTTTTTAATTCTTCTTTTGGCAGATTTTATGACTGATTCGAGTACTGACCATGACTCTTAACAAGAATCCAAAAGTTTTGCCGGATCGGTGCCATAGAGCCGAAGTTATGACCGAACCCAAGTGTTTAAATGACCGACCCCAAGTGTTAAAACGATGATTTTTTTTTAAAATTCTTCTTTTGACAGATTTTTTGACTGATTGGGTACAGACCATGACTCTTATAAGGAATCCAAAAGTTAAGCCGGATCGGTGCCATAGGGCCGTAGTTATGACCGAACCCAAGTGTTTAAAATACCGACACCAAGTGTTAAAACGATGATTTTTTTTTACAATTCTTCCTTTGAAGATTTTTTGTATGATTCGCGTACTGACCATGACTCTTATAAAGAATCCAAAAGTTTAGCCGGATCGGTGCCATAGGGCCGAAGTATTGACCGAACCCAAGTGTCATAATGATGATCCTTTTTGTAAAATTCTTCATTTGGCAGATTTTTTGACTGATTGGGTACAGACCATGATTCTCAATAAGAATCCAAAATTTCAGCCGGATCGGTGCCATAGGGCCGAAGTTATGACAAACCCAAGTGTTTAAAAGACCGACCCCAAGTGTTAAAACGATGATTTTTTTTTAAATTCTTCTTTTGGCAGATTTTTTGAATGATTCGCGTACTGACCATGACTCTAATAAAGAATCCAAAATTTTAGCCGGATCGGTGCCATAGGGCCAAAGTTATGACCGAACCCAAATGTTTAAATGACCGACCCCAAGTGTTAAAACGATGATTTTTTTTTAAATTCTTCTTTTGGCAGATTTTTTTAATGATTAGCGTACTGACCATTACTCTCATAAAGAATCCAAAATTTCAGCCGGATCGGTGCTATGGCCGAAGGTATGACCGAATCCAAGTGTTTAAACGACCAACCCCAAGTGTTAAAAGGATGATTTTTTTTTTAAATTCTTCTTTTGAAGATTTTTTGTATGATTCGAGTACTGACCATGACTCTTAACAAGAATCCAAAAGTTATGCCGGATCGGTGCCATAGAGCTGAAGTTATGACCGACCCCAAGTGTTAAAACGAAGATTTTTTTTTTTAAATTCTTCTTTTGGCAGATTTTTTGACTGATTGGGTACAGACCATGACTCTCAATAAAAAAACCAAAATTTCAGCCGGATCGGTGCCATAGGGCCGAAGTTATGACCGAACCCAAGTGTTTAAACGACGGACCCCAAGAGTTAAAACGATAATTTATTTTTTTAATTCTTCTTTTGAAGATTTTTTGTATGATTTGCGTACTGACCATGAATCTTATAAGGAATCCAAAAGTTTAGCCGGATCGGTGCCATAGGGCCGAAGTTATGACCGAACCCAAGTGTTTAAAAGACCGACCCCAAGTGTTAAAACGATGATTTTTTTTTTTAATTCTTCTTTTGCCGATTTTTTGACAGATTCGAGTACTTACCATAACTCTTAACATGAATCCATAATTTCAGCCGGATCGGTGCCAAAGGGCCGAAGTATTGACCGAACCCAAGTGTTTAAACGACCGACCCCAAGTGTTAAAACGATGATTTTTTTTTAAAATTCTTCTTTTGGCATATTTTTTTTAATGATTCGCGTACTGACCATGAATCTTATCAAGAATCCATAATTTCAGCCGGATCGGTGACAAAGGGCCGAAGTTTTGACCGATCCCAATTGTTTAAATGACCGACCCCAAGTGTTAAAACGACTGTTTAAAAAAAAAAAATTCTTTTGAAAGTTTTTTTGAGTGATTCGCGTACAGACCATGACTCTTAATAAGAAACCAAAATTTCAACCGGATCGGTGCCATAGGGCCGAAGTATTGACCGAACCAAAGTGTTTAAACGTCCGACCTCAAGTGTTAAAACGATGATTTTTTTTAAAATTCTTCTTTTGAAGATTTTTTGTATGATCGCGTACTGACCATAACTCTTATAAAGAATCCAAAAGTTTAGCCGGATCGGTGCCATAGGGCCGAAGTATTGACCGAACCCAAGTGTTAAACAGATGATCCTTTATTAAAATTCTTCTTTTGGCAGATTTTTTGTGTGATTTGCGTACTGACCATGACTCTTATAAAGAATCCAAAAGTTTAGCCGGAACGGTGCCATAGGGCCGAAGTTATAACCGAACCCAAGTGTTTAAATGACCGACCCCAAGTGTTAAAACGATGATTTTTTTTTTTATTCTTCTTTTGGCAGATTTTATGACTGATTCGAGTACTGACCATGACTCTTAACAAGAATCCAAAAGTTTTGCCGGATCGGTGCCATAGAGCCGAAGTTATGACCGAACACAAGTGCTTAAATGACCGACCCCAAGTGTTAAAACGATGATTTTTTTTTAAATTCTACTTTTGGCAGATTTTTTGACTGATTGGGTACAGACCATGACTCTTATAAAGAATCCAAAAGTTTAGCCGGATCGGTGCCGTAGGGCCGAAGAATTGACCGAACCCAAGTGTTATAACGATGATCCTTTTTTAATTCTTCTTTTGGCAGATTTTTTTACTGATTGGGTACAGATCATGATTCTCAATAAGAATACAAAACTTCAGCCGGATCGGGCCATAGGGCCGAAGTTATGATTGAACCCAAATGTTTAAATGACCGACCCCAAGTGTTAAAACGATGATTTTTTTTTAAATTCTTCTTTTGGCAGAATTTTTTAATGATTAGCGTACTGACCATTACTCTCATAAAGAATCCAAAATTTCAGCCGGATCGGTGCTATGGCCGAAGGTATGACCGAACCCAAGTGTTTAAACGACCAACCCCAAGTGTTAAAAGGATGATTTTTTTTTTAAATTCTTCTTTTGAAGATTTTTTGTATGATTCGAGTACTGACCATGACTCTTAACAAGAATCCAAAAGTTTTGCCGGATCGGTGCCATAGAGCCGAAGTTATGACCGACCCCAAGTGTTAAAACGATGATTTTTTTTTTAAATTCATCTTTTGGCAGATTTTTTGACTGATTGGGTACAGACCATGACTCTCAATAAAAAAACCAAAATTTCAGCCGGATCGGTGACATAGGGCCGAAGTTATGACCGAACTTAAGTGTTTAAACGACCGACACCAAGAGTTAAAACGATAATTTATTTTTTTAATTCTTCTTTTGAAGATTTTTTGTATGATTTGCGAACTGACCATTATTCTTATAAGGAATCCAAAAGTTTAGCCGGATCGGTGCCATAGGTCCGAAGTTATGACCGAACCCAAGTGTTTAAAAGACCGACCCCAAGTGTTAAAACGATGATTTTTTTTTTAAATTCTTCTTTTGCCGATTTTTTGACAGATTCGAGTACAAGAATCCATTACTAGTACACTAGTATACTGATTGGGTACAGACCATGACTCTCAATAAGAAACCAAAATTTCAGCCGGATCGGTGACATAGGGCCGAAGTTTTGACCGAACCCAAGTGTTTAAACGACCGACCTTAAGTGTTAAAACGATAATTTATTTTTTTAATTCTTCTTTTGAAGATTTTTTGTATGATTTGCGTACTGACCATGAATCTTATAAGGAATCCAAAAGTTAAGCCGGATCGGTGCCATAGGGCCGAAGTATTGACCGAACCCAAGTGTTATAACGATGATCCTTTTTTTAAAATTCTTCTTTTGCCGATTTTTTGACAGATTCGAGTACTTACCATAACTCTTAACAAGAATCCATAATTTCAGCCGGATCGGTGCCAAAGGGCCGAAGTATTGACCGAACCCAAGTGTTTAAACGACCGACCCCAAGTGTTAAAACGATGATTTTTTTTTAAATTCTTCTTTTGGCAGATTTTTTGACTGATTGGGTACAGACCATGACTCTTATAAGGAATCCAACAGTTAAGCCGGATCGGTGCCATAGAACCGTAGTTATGACCGAACCCAAGTGTTTAAAAGACCGACACCAAGTGTTAAAACGATGATTTTTTTTTACAATTCTTCCTTTGAAGATTTTTTGTATGATTCGCGTACTGACCATGACTCTTATAAAGAATCCAAAAGTTTAGCCGGATCGGTGCCATAGGGCCGAAGTATTGACCGAACCCAAGTGTTATAACGATGATCCTTTTTTTAAAATTCTTCTTTTGGCAGATTTTTTGACAGATTGGGTACAGACCATGATTCTCAATAAGAATCCAAAATTTCAGCCGGATCGGTGCCATAGGGCCGAAGTTATGACCGACCCCAAGTGTTAAAACGATGATTTTTTTTTTAAATTCTTCTTTTGGCAGATTTTTTGAATGATTCGCGTACTGACCATGACTCTTAACAAGAATCCATAATTTCAGCCGGTTCGGTTCTATAGGGCCGAAGTTATCACCGAACCCAAGTATTTAAACGACCGACCCCAAGTGTTAAAATGATGATTTTTTTTATTATTTTTTAGGCAGATTTTTTGACTGATTCGCGTACTGACAATGACTCTTAACAAGAATCCATAATTTCAGCCGGATCGGTTCTATAGGGCCGAAGTACTGAACGAATCCAAGTGCTTACACGACCGACCCCAAGTGTTACAACGATGATTTTTTTTTAAATTTTTCATTTGAAGATTTTTTGAATGATTCGCGTACTGACCATGACTCTAATAAAGAATCCAAAATTTTATCCCGATCGGTGCCACAGGGCCGAAGTTATGACCGAACCCAAACGTTTAAATGACCGACCCCAAGTGTTAAAACGATGATTTTTTTTTTTTAATTCTTCTTTTGCATATTTTTTGACAGATTCGAGTACTTACCATAACTCTTAACAAGAATCCATAATTTCAGCCGGATCGGTGCCATAGGGCCGAAGTATTGACAGAACCCAAGTGTTTAAACGACCGACCCCAAGTGTTAAAACGATGATTTTTTTTTAAAATTCTTCTTTTGGTATATTTTTTTTAATGATTCGCGTACTGACCATGACTCTTATCAAGAATCCATAATTTCAGCCGGATCGGTGACAAAGGGCCGAAGTTTTGACCGATCCCAAGTGTTTAAATGACCGACCCCAAGTGTTAAAACGACTGTTAAAAAAAAAATCTTCTTTTGAAAGTTTTTTTGAGTGATTCGCGTACAGACCATGACTCTCAATAAGAAACCAAAATTTCAGCCGGATCGGTGCCATAGGGCCGAAGTTTTGACCGAACCCAAGTGTTTAAACGACCGACCCCAAGTGTTAAAACGATAATTTATTTTTTTAATTCTTCTTTTGAAGATTTTTTGTATGATTTGCGTACTGACCATGAATCTTATAAGGAATCCAAAAGTTTAGCCAGATCAGTGCCATAGGGCCGAAGTTATGACTGAACCCAAGTGTTTAAAAGACCGACCCCAAGTGTTAAAACGATGGTTTTTTTTTTTTTAATTCTTCTTTTGCCGATTTTTTGACAGATTCGAGTACTTACCATAACTCTTAACAAGAATCCATAATTTCAGCCGGATCGGTGCCAAAGGGCCGAAGTATTGACCGAACCCAAGTGTTTAAACGACCGACCCCAAGTGTTAAAACGATGATTTTTTTTTTTAAATTCTTCTTTTGGCATATTTTTTTTAATGATTCGCGTACTGACCATGACTCTTATCAAGAATCCATAATTTCAGCCGGATCGGTGCCATAGGGCCGAAGTATTGACCGAACCCAAGTGTTAAACAGATGATCCTTTATTTAAATTCTTCTTTTGGCAGATTTTTTTAATGATTAGCGTACTGACCATTACTCTCATAAAGAATCCAAAATTTCAGCCGGATCGGTGCTATGGCCGAAGGTATGACCGAACCCAAGTGTTTAAACGACCAACCCCAAGTGTTAAAAGATGATTTTTTTTTTAAATTCTTCTATTGAAGATTTTTTGTATGATTCGAGTACTGACCATGACTCTTAACAAGAATCCAAAAGTTTTGCCGGATCGGTGCCATAGAGCCGAAGTTATGACCGAACCCAAGTGTTTAAATGACCGACCCCAAGTGTTAAAACGATGATTTGTTTTTTAAATTCTTCTTTTGTCAGATTTTTTGACTGATTGGGTACAGACCATGACTCTCAATAAGAAACCAAAATTTCAGCCGGATCGGTGCCATAGGGCTGAAGTTTTGACCAAACCCAAGTGTTTAAACGACCGACCCCAAGTGTTAAAACGATAATTTATTTTTTTAATTCTTCTTTTGAAGATTTTTTGTATGATTTGCGTACTGACCATGAATCTTATAAGGAATCCAAAAGTTTAGCCGGATCGGTGCCATAGGGCCGAAGTTATGACCGAACCCGAGTGTTTAAAAGACCGACCCCAAGTGTTAAAACGATGGTTTTTTTTTTTTTAATTCTTCTTTTGCCGATTTTTTGACAGATTCGAGTACTTACCATAACTCTTAACAAGAATCCATAATTTCAGCCGGATTGGTGCCAAAGGGCCGAAGTATTGACCGAACCCAAGTGTTTAAACGACCGACCCCAAGTGTTAAAACGATGATTTTTTTTTTAAATTCTTCTTTTGGCATATTTTTTTTAATGATTCGCTTACTGACCATGACTCTTATCAAGAATCCATAATTTCAGCCGGATCGGTGACAAAGGGCCGAAGTTTTGACCGATCCCAAGTGTTTAAATGACCGACCCCAAGTGTTAAAACGACTGTTTAAAAAAAAAATCTTCTTTTGAAAGTTTTTTTGAGTGATTCGCGTACAGACCATGACTCTCTATAAGAATCCAAAATTTCAGCCGGATCGGTGCCATAGGGCCGAAGTATTGACCGAACCCATGTGTTTAAACGACCGACCCCAAGTGTTGAAACGATGATTTTTTTTTTAAATTTTTCTTTTGGCAGATTTTTTGAATGACTCGTGTACAAACCATGACTCTTAATAAGAAACCAAAATTTCAACCGGATCGGTGCCATAGGGCCGAAGTATTGACCGAACCAAAGTGTTTAAACGTCCGACCTCAAGTGTTAAAACGATGATTTTTTTTTAAATTCTTCTTTAGAAGATTTTTTGTATGATCGCGTACTGACCATGACTCTTATAAAGAATGCAAAAGTTTAGCCGGATCGGTGGCATAGGGCCGAAGTTATCACCGAACCCAAGTGTTTAAAAGACCGACCCCAAGTGTTAAAACCATGGTTTTTTTTTTTTTAATTCTTCTTTTGCCGATTTTTTGACAGATTCGAGTACTTACCATAACTCTTAACAAGAATCCATAATTTCAGCCGGATCGGTGCCAAAGGGCCGAAGTATTGACCGAACCCAAGTGTTTAAACGACCGACCCCAAGTGTTAAAACGATGATTTTTTTTTAAATTCTTCTTTTGGCAGATTTTTTGACTGATTGGGTACAGACCATGACTCTTATAAGAAATCCAAAAGTTAAGCCGGATCGGTGCCATAGGGCCGTAGTTATGACCGAACCCAAGTGTTTAAAAGACCGACACCAAGTGTTAAAACGATGATTTTTTTTTACAATTCTTCCTTTGAAGATTTTTTGTATGATTCGCGTACTGACCATGACTCTTATAAAGAATCCAAAAGTTTAGCCGGATCGGTGCCATAGGGCCGAAGTATTGACCGAACCCAAGTGTTATAACGATGATCCTTTTTTTAAAATTCTTCTTTTGGCAGATTTTTTGACAGATTGGGTACAGACCATGATTCTCAATAAGAATCCAAAATTTCAGCCGGATCGGTGCCATAGGGCCGAAGTTATGACCGACCCCAAGTGTTAAAACGATGATTTTTTTTTAAATTCTTCTTTTGGCAGATTTTTTGAATGATTCGCGTACTGACCATGACTCTTAACAAGAATCCATAATTTCAGCCGGTTCGGTTCTATAGGGCCGAAGTTATCACCGAACCCAAGTATTAAAACGACCGACCCCAAGTGATGATTTTTTTTATTATTTTTTAGGCAGATTTTTTGACTGATTCGCGTACTGACAATGACTCTTAACAAGAATCCATAATTTCAGCCGGATCGGTTCTATAGGGCCGAAGTACTGAACGAACCCAAGTGCTTACACGACCGACCCCAAGTGTTACAACGATGATTTTTTTTTTTAATTTTTCTTTTGAAGATTTTTTGAATGATTCGCGTACTGACCATGACACCTATAAAGAATCCAAAATTTTATCCCGATCGGTGCCACAGGGCCGAAGTTATGACCGAACCCAAACGTTTAAATGACCGACCCCAAGTGTTAAAACGATGATTTTTTTTTTTAATTCTTCTTTTGCCGATTTTTTGACAGATTCGAGTACTTACCATAACTCTTAACAAGAATCCATAATTTCAGCCGGATCGGTGCCATAGGGCCGAAGTATTGACCGAACCCAAGTGTTTAAACGACCGACCCCAAGTGTTAAAAAGATGATTTTTTTTTAAAATTCTTATTTTCGCATATTTTTTTTAATGATTCGCGTACTGACCATGACTCTTATCAAGAATCCTCAATTTCAGCCGGATCGGTGACAAAGGGCCGAAGTTTTGACCGATCCCAAGTGTTAAAATGACCAACCCCAAGTGTTAAAACGACTGTTTAAAAAAAAATCTTCTTTTGAAAGTTTTTTTGAGTGATTCGCGTACAGACCATGACTCTCTATAAGAATCCAAAATTTCAGCCGGATCGGTGCCATAGGGCCGAAGTATTGACCGAACCCATGTGTTTAAACGACCGACCCCAAGTGTTAAAACGATGATTTTTTTTTTAAATTTTTCTTTTGGCAGATTTTTTGAGTGACTCGTGTACAAACCATGACTCTTAATAAGAAACCAAAATTTCAACCGGATCGGTGCCATAGGGCCGAAGTATTGACCGAACCAAAGTGTTTAAACGTCCGACCTCAAGTGTTAAAACGATGATTTTTTTTTAAATTCTTCTTTAGAAGATTTTTTGTATGATCGCGTACTGACCATGACTCTTATAAAGAATCCAAAAGTTTAGCCGGATCGGTGCCATAGGGCCAAAGTATTGACCGAACCCAAGTGTTAAACAGATGATCCTTTATTTAAATTCTTCTTTTGGCAGATTTTTTTAATGATTAGCGTACTGACCATTACTCTCATAAAGAATCCAAAATTTCAGCCGGATCGGTGCTATGGCCGAAGGTATGACCGAACCCAAGTGTTTAAACGACCAACCCCAAGTGTTAAAAGGATGATTTTTTTTTAAAATTCTTCTTTTGAAGATTTTTTGTATGATTCGAGTACTGACCATGACTCTTAACAAGAATCCAAAAGTTTTGCCGGATCGGTGCCATAGAGCCGAAGTTATGACCGAACCCAAGTGTTTAAATGACCGACCCCAAGTGTTAAAACGATGATTTTTTTTTTAAATTCTTCTTTTGGCAGATTTTTTGACTGATTGGGTACAGACCATGACTCTCAATAAGAAACCAAAATTTCAGCCGGATCGGTGCCATAGGGCCGAAGTTTTGACAGAACCCAAGTGTTTAAACGACCGACCCCAAGTGTTAAAACGATAATTTATTTTTTTAATTCTTCTTTTGAAGATTTTTTGTATGATTTGCGTACTGACCATGAATCTTATAAGGAATCGAAAAGTTTAGCCAGATCGTTGCCATAGGGCCAAAGTTATGACCGAACCCAAGTGTTTAAAAGACCGACCCCAAGTGTTAAAACGATGGTTTTTTTTTTTTAATTCTTCTTTTGCCGATTTTTTGACAGATTCGAGTACTTACCATAACTCTTAACAAGAATCCATAATTTCAGCCGGATCGGTGCCAAAGGGCCGAAGTATTGACCGAACCCAAGTGTTTAAACGACCGACCCCAAGTGTTAAAACGATGATTTTTTTTTTAAATTCTTCTTTTGAAGATTTTTTGTATGATTCGAGTACTGACCATGACTCTTAACAAGAATCCAAAAGTTTTGCCGGATCGGTGCCATAGAGCCGAAGTTATGACCGAACCCAAGTGTTTAAAAGACCGACCCCAAGTGTTAAAACGATGGTTTTTTTATTTTAATTGTTCTTTTGCCGATTTTTTGACAGATTCGAGTACTTACCATAACTCTTAACAAGAATCCATAATTTCAGCCGGATCGGTGCCAAAGGGCCGAAGTATTGACCGAACCCAAGTGTTTAAACGACCGACCCCAAGTGTTAAAACGATGATTTTTTTTTTAAATTCTTCTTTGGGCATATTTTTTTAATGATTCGCGTACTGACCATGACTCTTATCAAGAATCCATAATTTCAGCCGGATCGGTGACAAAGGGCCGAAGTTTTGACCGATCCCAAGTGTTTAAATGACCGACCCCAAGTGTTAAAACGACTGTTTAAAAAAAAAAACTTCTTTTGAAAGTTTTTTTGAGTGATTCGCGTACAGACCATGACTCTCTTTAAGAATCCAAAATTTCAGCCGGATCGGTGTCATAGGGCCGAAGTATTGACCGAACCCATGTATTTAAAAGACCGACCCCAAGTGTTAAAACGATGATTTATTTTTTAAATTCTTCTTTTGAAGATTTTTTGTATGATTTGCGTACTGACCAAGAATCTTATAAGGAATCCAAAAGTTTTGCCGGATCGGTGCCATAGAGCCGAAGTAATGACCGAACCCAAGTGTTTAAATGACCGACCCCAAGTGTTAAAACGATGATTTTTTTTTACAATTCTTCCTTTGAAGATTTTTTGTATGATTCGCGTACTGACCATGACTCTTATAAAGAATCCATAATTTCAGCCGGTTCGGTTCTATAGGGCCGAAGTTATCACCGAACCCAAGTATTAAAACGACCGACCCCAAGTGTTAAAATGATGATTTTTTTTATTATTTTTTAGGCAGATTTTTTGACTGATTCGCGTACTGACAATGACTCTTAACAAGAATCCATAATTTCAGCCGGATCGGTTCTATAGGGCCGAAGTACTGAACGAACCCAAGTGCTTACACGACCGACCCCAAGTGTTACAACGATGATTTTTTTTTTTAATTTTTCTTTTGAAGATTTTTTGAATGATTCGCGTACTGACCATGACACCTATAAAGAATCCAAAATTTTATCCCGATCGGTGCCACAGGGCCGAAGTTATGACCGAACCCAAACGTTTAAATGACCGACCCCAAGTGTTAAAACGATGATTTTTTTTTTTAATTCTTCTTTTGCCGATTTTTTGACAGATTCGAGTACTTACCATAACTCTTAACAAGAATCCATAATTTCAGCCGGATCGGTGCCATAGGGCCGAAGTATTGACCGAACCCAAGTGTTTAAACGACCGACCCCAAGTGTTAAAAAGATGATTTTTTTTTAAAATTCTTATTTTCGCATATTTTTTTTAATGATTCGCGTACTGACCATGACTCTTATCAAGAATCCTCAATTTCAGCCGGATCGGTGACAAAGGGCCGAAGTTTTGACCGATCCCAAGTGTTAAAATGACCAACCCCAAGTGTTAAAACGACTGTTTAAAAAAAAATCTTCTTTTGAAAGTTTTTTTGAGTGATTCGCGTACAGACCATGACTCTCTATAAGAATCCAAAATTTCAGCCGGATCGGTGCCATAGGGCCGAAGTATTGACCGAACCCATGTGTTTAAACGACCGACCCCAAGTGTTAAAACGATGATTTTTTTTTTAAATTTTTCTTTTGGCAGATTTTTTGAGTGACTCGTGTACAAACCATGACTCTTAATAAGAAACCAAAATTTCAACCGGATCGGTGCCATAGGGCCGAAGTATTGACCGAACCAAAGTGTTTAAACGTCCGACCTCAAGTGTTAAAACGATGATTTTTTTTTAAATTCTTCTTTAGAAGATTTTTTGTATGATCGCGTACTGACCATGACTCTTATAAAGAATCCAAAAGTTTAGCCGGATCGGTGCCATAGGGCCAAAGTATTGACCGAACCCAAGTGTTAAACAGATGATCCTTTATTTAAATTCTTCTTTTGGCAGATTTTTTTAATGATTAGCGTACTGACCATTACTCTCATAAAGAATCCAAAATTTCAGCCGGATCGGTGCTATGGCCGAAGGTATGACCGAACCCAAGTGTTTAAACGACCAACCCCAAGTGTTAAAAGGATGATTTTTTTTTAAAATTCTTCTTTTGAAGATTTTTTGTATGATTCGAGTACTGACCATGACTCTTAACAAGAATCCAAAAGTTTTGCCGGATCGGTGCCATAGAGCCGAAGTTATGACCGAACCCAAGTGTTTAAATGACCGACCCCAAGTGTTAAAACGATGATTTTTTTTTTAAATTCTTCTTTTGGCAGATTTTTTGACTGATTGGGTACAGACCATGACTCTCAATAAGAAACCAAAATTTCAGCCGGATCGGTGCCATAGGGCCGAAGTTTTGACAGAACCCAAGTGTTTAAACGACCGACCCCAAGTGTTAAAACGATAATTTATTTTTTTAATTCTTCTTTTGAAGATTTTTTGTATGATTTGCGTACTGACCATGAATCTTATAAGGAATCGAAAAGTTTAGCCAGATCGTTGCCATAGGGCCAAAGTTATGACCGAACCCAAGTGTTTAAAAGACCGACCCCAAGTGTTAAAACGATGGTTTTTTTTTTTTAATTCTTCTTTTGCCGATTTTTTGACAGATTCGAGTACTTACCATAACTCTTAACAAGAATCCATAATTTCAGCCGGATCGGTGCCAAAGGGCCGAAGTATTGACCGAACCCAAGTGTTTAAACGACCGACCCCAAGTGTTAAAACGATGATTTTTTTTTTAAATTCTTCTTTTGAAGATTTTTTGTATGATTCGAGTACTGACCATGACTCTTAACAAGAATCCAAAAGTTTTGCCGGATCGGTGCCATAGAGCCGAAGTTATGACCGAACCCAAGTGTTTAAAAGACCGACCCCAAGTGTTAAAACGATGGTTTTTTTATTTTAATTGTTCTTTTGCCGATTTTTTGACAGATTCGAGTACTTACCATAACTCTTAACAAGAATCCATAATTTCAGCCGGATCGGTGCCAAAGGGCCGAAGTATTGACCGAACCCAAGTGTTTAAACGACCGACCCCATGTGTTAAAACGATGATTTTTTTTTTAAATTCTTCTTTGGGCATATTTTTTTAATGATTCGCGTACTGACCATGACTCTTATCAAGAATCCATAATTTCAGCCGGATCGGTGACAAAGGGCCGAAGTTTTGACCGATCCCAAGTGTTTAAATGACCGACCCCAAGTGTTAAAACGACTGTTTAAAAAAAAAAACTTCTTTTGAAAGTTTTTTTGAGTGATTCGCGTACAGACCATGACTCTCTTTAAGAATCCAAAATTTCAGCCGGATCGGTGTCATAGGGCCGAAGTATTGACCGAACCCATGTATTTAAAAGACCGACCCCAAGTGTTAAAACGATGATTTATTTTTTAAATTCTTCTTTTGAAGATTTTTTGTATGATTTGCGTACTGACCAAGAATCTTATAAGGAATCCAAAAGTTTTGCCGGATCGGTGCCATAGAGCCGAAGTAATGACCGAACCCAAGTGTTTAAATGACCGACCCCAAGTGTTAAAACGATGATTTTTTTTTACAATTCTTCCTTTGAAGATTTTTTGTATGATTCGCGTACTGACCATGACTCTTATAAAGAATCCATAATTTCAGCCGGTTCGGTTCTATAGGGCCGAAGTTATCACCGAACCCAAGTATTAAAACGACCGACCCCAAGTGTTAAAATGATGATTTTTTTTATTATTTTTTAGGCAGATTTTTTGACTGATTCGCGTACTGACAATGACTCTTAACAAGAATCCATAATTTCAGCCGGATCGGTTCTATAGGGCCGAAGTACTGAACGAACCCAAGTGCTTACACGACCGACCCCAAGTGTTACAACGATGATTTTTTTTTTTAATTTTTCTTTTGAAGATTTTTTGAATGATTCGCGTACTGACCATGACACCTATAAAGAATCCAAAATTTTATCCCGATCGGTGCCACAGGGCCGAAGTTATGACCGAACCCAAGTGTTAAAACGATGATTTTTTTTTAAATTCTTCTTTTGGCAGATTTTTTGAATGATTCGCGTACTGACCATGACTCTTAACAAGAATCCATAATTTCAGCCGGTTCGGTTCTATAGGGCCGAAGTTATCACCGAACCCAAGTATTAAAACGACCGACCCCAAGTGTTAAAATGATGATTTTTTTTATTATTTTTTAGGCAGATTTTTTGACTGATTCGCGTACTGACAATGACTCTTAACAAGAATCCATAATTTCAGCCGGATCGGTTCTATAGGGCCGAAGTACTGAACGAACCCAAGTGCTTACACGACCGACCCCAAGTGTTACAACGATGATTTTTTTTTTTAATTTTTCTTTTGAAGATTTTTTGAATGATTCGCGTACTGACCATGACACCTATAAAGAATCCAAAATTTTATCCCGATCGGTGCCACAGGGCCGAAGTTATGACCGAACCCAAACGTTTAAATGACCGACCCCAAGTGTTAAAACGATGATTTTTTTTTTTAATTCTTCTTTTGCCGATTTTTTGACAGATTCGAGTACTTACCATAACTCTTAACAAGAATCCATAATTTCAGCCGGATCGGTGCCATAGGGCCGAAGTATTGACCGAACCCAAGTGTTTAAACGACCGACCCCAAGTGTTAAAACGATGATTTTTTTTTAAAATTCTTATTTTCGCATATTTTTTTTAATGATTCGCGTACTGACCATGACTTTTATCAAGAATCCTCAATTTCAGCCGGATCGGTGACAAAGGGCCGAAGTTTTGACCGATCCCAAGTGTTAAAATGACCGACCCCAAGTGTTAAAACGACTGTTTAAAAAAAAATCTTCTTTTGAAAGTTTTATTGAGTGATTCGCGTACAGACCATGACTCTCTATAAGAATGCAAAATTTCAGCCGGATCGGTGCCATAGGGCCGAAGTATTGACCGAACCCATGTGTTTAAACGACCGACCCCAAGTGTTAAAACGATGATTTTTTTTTTAAATTTTTCTTTTGGCAGATTTTTTGAGTGACTCGTGTACAAACCATGACTCTTAATAAGAAACCAAAATTTCAACCGGATCGGTGCCATAGGGCCGAAGTATTGACCGAACCAAAGTGTTTAAACGTCCGACCTCAAGTGTTAAAACGATGATTTTTTTTTTAATTCTTCTTTAGAAGATTTTTTGTATGATCGCGTACTGACCATGACTCTTATAAAGAATCCAAAAGTTTAGCCGGATCGGTGCCATAGGGCCAAAGTATTGACCGAACCCAAGTGTTAAACAGATGATCCTTTATTTAAATTCTTCTTTTGGCAGATTTTTTTAATGATTAGCGTACTGACCATTACTCTCATAAAGAATCCAAAATTTCAGTCGGATCGGTGCTATGGCCGAAGGTATGACCGAACCCAAGTGTTTAAACGACCAACCCCAAGTGTTAAAAGGATGATTTTTTTTTTAAATTCTTCTTTTGAAGATTTTTTGTATGATTCGAGTACTGACCATGACTCTTAACAAGAATCCAAAAGTTTTGCCGGATCGGTGCCATAGAGCCGAAGTTATGACCGAACCCAAGTGTTTAAATGACCGACCCCAAGTGTTAAAACGATGATTTTTTTTTTAAATTCTTCTTTTGGCAGATTTTTTGACTGATTGGGTACAGACCATGACTCTCAATAAGAAACCAAAATTTCAGCCGGATCGGTGCCATAGGGCCGAAGTTTTGACCGAACCCAAGTGTTTAAACGACCGACCCCAAGTGTTAAAACGATGATTTTTTTTTTAAATTCTTCTTTTGGCATATTTTTTTTAATGATTCGCGTACTGACCATGACTCTTATCAAGAATCCATAATTTCAGCCGGATCGGTTCTTTAGGGCCGAAGTTATCACCGAACCCAAGTATTAAAACGACCGACCCCAAGTGTTAAAATGATGATTTTTTTTATTATTTTTTAGGCAGATTTTTTGACTGATTCGCGTACTGACAATGACTCTTAACAAGAATCCATAATTTCAACAGGATCGGTTCTATAGGGCCGAAGTACTGAACGAACCCAAGTGCTTACACGACCGACCCCAAGTGTTACAACGATGATTTTTTTTTTTAATTTTTCTTTTGAAGATTTTTTGAATGATTCGCGTACTGACCATGATACCTATAAAGAATCCAAAATTTTATCCCGATCGGTGCCACAGGGCCGAAGTTATGACCGAACCCAAACGTTTAAACGACCGACCCCAAGTGTTAAAACGATGATTTTTTTTTAAAATTCTTATTTTCGCATATTTTTTTTAATGATTCGCGTACTGACCATGACTTTTATCAAGAATCCTCAATTTCAGCCGGATCGGTGACAAAGGGCCGAAGTTTTGACCGATCCCAAGTGTTAAAATGACCGACCCCAAGTGTTAAAACGACTGTTTAAAAAAAATCTTCTTTTGAAAGTTTTATTGAGTGATTCGCGTACAGACCATGACTCTCTATAAGAATCCAAAATTTCAGCCGGATCGGTGCCATAGGGCCGAAGTATTGACCGAACCCATGTGTTTAAACGACCGACCCCAAGTGTTAAAACGATGATTTTTTTTTTAAATTTTTCTTTTGGCAGATTTTTTGAGTGACTCGTGTACAAACCATGACTCTTAATAAGAAACCAAAATTTCAACCGGATCGGTGCCATAGGGCCGAAGTATTGACCGAACCAAAGTGTTTAAACGTCCGACCTCAAGTGTTAAAACGATGATTTTTTTTTTAATTCTTCTTTAGAAGATTTTTTGTATGATCGCGTACTGACCATGACTCTTATAAAGAATCCAAAAGTTTAGCCGGATCGGTGCCATAGGGCCAAAGTATTGACCGAACCCAAGTGTTAAACAGATGATCCTTTATTTAAATTCTTCTTTTGGCAGATTTTTTTAATGATTAGCGTACTGACCATTACTCTCATAAAGAATCCAAAATTTCAGTCGGATCGGTGCTATGGCCGAAGGTATGACCGAACCCAAGTGTTTAAACGACCAACCCCAAGTGTTAAAAGGATGATTTTTTTTTTAAGAAGACTTTTGAAGATTTTTTGTATGATTCGAGTACTGACCATGACTCTTAACAAGAATCCAAAAGTTTTGCCGGATCGGTGCCATAGAGCCGAAGTTATGACCGAACCCAAGTGTTTAAATGACCGACCCCAAGTGTTAAAACGATGATTTTTTTTTTAAATTCTTCTTTTGGCAGATTTTTTGACTGATTGGGTACAGACCATGACTCTCAATAAGAAACCAAAATTTCAGCCGGATCGGTGCCATAGGGCCGAAGTTTTGACCGAACCCAAGTGTTTAAACGACCGACCCCAAGTGTTAAAACGATAATTTATTTTTTTAATTCTTCTTTTGAAGATTTTTTGTATGATTTGCGTACTGACCATGAATCTTATAAGGAATCGAAAAGTTTAGCCAGATCGGTGCCATAGGGCCAAAGTTATGACCGAACCCAAGTGTTTAAAAGACCGACCCCAAGTGTTAAAACGATGGTTTTTTTTTTTTAATTCTTCTTTTGCCGATTTTTTGACAGATTCGAGTACTTACCATAACTCTTAACAAGAATCCATAATTTCAGCCGGATCGGTGCCAAAGGGCCGAAGTATTGACCGAACCCAAGTGTTAAAACGACCGACCCCAAGTGTTAAAACGATGATTTTTTTTTTAAATTCTTCTTTTGGCATATTTTTTTTAATGATTCGCGTACTGACCATGACTCTTATCAAGAATCCATAATTTCAGCCGGATCGGTGCCATAGGGCCGAAGTATTGACCGAACCCAAGTGTTAAACAGATGATCCTTTATTTAAATTCTTCTTTTGGCAGATTTTTTTAATGATTAGCGTACTGACCATTACTCTCATAAAGAATCCAAAATTTCAGTCGGATCGGTGCTATGGCCGAAGGTATGACCGAACCCAAGTGTTTAAACGACCAACCCCAAGTGTTAAAAGGATGATTTTTTTTTTAAGAAGACTTTTGAAGATTTTTTGTATGATTCGAGTACTGACCATGACTCTTAACAAGAATCCAAAAGTTTTGCCGGATCGGTGCCATAAAGCCGAAGTTATGACCGAACCCAAGTGTTTAAATGACCGACCCCAAGTGTTAAAACGATGATTTTTTTTTTAAATTCTTCTTTTGTCAGATTTTTTGACCGATTGGGTACAGACCATGACTCTCAATAAGAAACCAAAATTTCAGCCGGATCGGTGCCATAGGGCCGAAGTTTTGACCGAACCCAAGTGTTTAAACGACCGACCCCAAGTGTTAAAACGATAATTTATTTTTTTAATTCGTCTTTTGAAGATTTTTTGTATGATTTGCGTACTGACCATGAATCTTATAAGGAATCCAAAAGTTTAGCCGGATCGGTGCCATAGGGCCGAAGTTATGACCGAACCCGAGTGTTTAAATGACCGACCCCAAGTGTTAAAACTACTGTTTAAAAAAAAAATCTTCTTTTGAAAGTTTTTTTGAGTGATTCGCGTACAGACCATGACTCTCTATAAGAATCCAAAATTTCAGCCGGATCGGTGCCATAGGGCCGAAGTATTGACCGAACCCAAGTGTTTAAACGACCGACCCCAAGTGTTAAAACGATGATTTTTTTTTTAAATTCTTCTTTTGGCATATTTTTTTTAATGATTCGCGTACTGACCATGACTCTTATCAAGAATCCATAATTTCAGCCGGATCGGTGACAAAGGGCCGAAGTTTTGACCGATCCCAAGTGTTTAAATGACCGACCCCAAGTGTTAAAACTACTGTTTAAAAAAAAAATCTTCTTTTGAAAGTTTTTTTGAGTGATTCGCGTACAGACCATGACTCTCTATAAGAAACCAAAATTTCAACCGGATCGGTGCCATAGGGCCGAAGTATTGACCGAACCAAAGTGTTTAAACGTCCGACCTCAAGTGTTAAAACGATGATTTTTTTTTTAATTCTTCTTTAGAAGATTTTTTGTATGATCGCGTACTGACCATGACTCTTATAAAGAATCCAAAAGTTTAGCCGGATCGGTGCCATAGGGCCAAAGTATTGACCGAACCCAAGTGTTAAACAGATGATCCTTTATTTAAATTCTTCTTTTGGCAGATTTTTTTAATGATTAGCGTACTGACCATTACTCTCATAAAGAATCCAAAATTTCAGCCGGATCGGTGCTATGGCCGAAGGTATGACCGAACCCAAGTGTTTAAACGACCAACCCCAAGTGTTAAAAGGATGATTTTTTTTTTAAATTCTTCTTTTGAAGATTTTTTGTATGATTCGAGTACTGACCATGACTCTTAACAAGAATCCAAAAGTTTTGCCGGATCGGTGCCATAGAGCCGAAGTTATGACCGAACCCAAGTGTTTAAATGACCGACCCCAAGTGTTAAAACGATGATTTTTTTTTTAAATTCTTCTTTGGCAGATTTTTTGACTGATTGGGTACAGACCATGACTCTCAATAAGAAACCAAAATTTCAGCCGGATCGGTGCCATAGGGCCGAAGTTTTGACCGAACCCAAGTGTTTAAACGACCGACCCCAAGTGTTAAAACGATAATTTATTTTTTAAATTCTTCTTTTGAAGATTTTTTGTATGATTTGCGTACTGACCATGAATCTTATAAGGAATCGAAAAGTTTAGCCAGATCGGTGCCATAGGGCCAAAGTTATGACCGAACCCAAGTGTTTAAAAGACCGACCCCAAGTGTTAAAACGATGGTTTTTTTTTTTTTAATTCTTCTTTTGCCGATTTTTTGACAGATTCGAGTACTTACCATAACTCTTAACAAGAATCCATAATTTCAGCCGGATCGGTGCCAAAGGGCCGAAGTATTGACCGAACCCAAGTGTTTAAACGACCGACCCCAAGTGTTAAAACGATGATTTTTTTTTTAAATTCTTCTTTTGGCATATTTTTTTTAATGATTCGCGTACTGACCATGACTCTTATCAAGAATCCATAATTTCAGCCGGATCGGTGCCATAGGGCCGAAGTATTGACCGAACCCAAGTGTTAAACAGATGATCCTTTATTTAAATTCTTCTTTTGGCAGATTTTTTTAATGATTAGCGTACTGACCATTACTCTCATAAAGAATCCAAAATTTCAGCCGGATCGGTGCTATGGCCGAAGGTATGACCGAACCCAAGTGTTTAAACGACCAACCCCAAGTGTTAAAAGGATGATTTTTTTTTTAAATTCTTCTTTTGAAGATTTTTTGTATGATTCGAGTACTGACCATGACTCTTAACAAGAATCCAAAAGTTTTGCCGGATCGGTGCCATAGAGCCGAAGTTATGACCGAACCCAAGTGTTTAAAAGACCGACCCCAAGTGTTAAAACGATGGTTTTTTTTTTTTAATTGTTCTTTTGCCGATTTTTTGACAGATTCGAGTACTTACCATAACTCTTAACAAGAATCCATAATTTCAGCCGGATCGGTGCCAAAGGGCCGAAGTATTGACCGAACCCAAGTGTTTAAACGACCGACCCCAAGTGTTAAAACGATGATTTTTTTTTAAATTCTTCTTTGGGCATATTTTTTTAATGATTCGCGTACTGACCATGACTCTTATCAAGAATCCATAATTTCAGCCGGATCGGTGACAAAGGGCCGAAGTTTTGACCGATCCCAAGTGTTTAAATGACCGACCCCAAGTGTTAAAACGACTGTTTAAAAAAAAAAACTTCTTTTGAAAGTTTTTTTGAGTGATTCGCGTACAGACCATGACTCTCTTTAAGAATCCAAAATTTCAGCCGGATCGGTGTCATAGGGCCGAAGTATTGACCGAACCCATGTGTTTAAAAGACCGACCCCAAGTGTTAAAACTATGATTTATTTTTTAAATTCTTCTTTTGGCAGATTTTTTGACTGATTGGGTACAGACCATGACTCTCAATAAGAAACCAAAATTTCAGCCGGATCGGTGCCATAGGGCCGAAGTTTTGACCGAACCCAAGTGTTTAAACGACCGACCCCAAGTGTTAAAACGATAATTTATTTTTTTAATTCTTCTTTTGAAGATTTTTTGTATGATTTGCGTACTGACCAAGAATCTTATAAGGAATCCAAAAGTTTTGCCGGATCGGTGCCATAGAGCCGAAGTTATGACCGAACCCAAGTGTTTAAATGACCGACCCCAAGTGTTAAAACGATGATTTTTTTTTTAAATTCTTCTTTTGGCAGATTTTTTGACTGATTGGGTACAGACCATGACTCTCAATAAGAAACCAAAATTTCAGCCGGATCGGTGCCATAGGGCCGAAGTTTTGACCGAACCCAAGTGTTTAAACGACCGACCCCAAGTGTTAAAACGATAATTTATTTTTTTAATTCTTCTTTTGAAGATTTTTTGTATGATTTGCGTACTGACCATGAATCTTATAAGGAATCCAAAAGTTTAGCCGGATCGGTGCCATAGGGCCGAAGTTATGACCGAACCCAAGTGTTTAAAAGACCGACCCCAAGTGTTAAAACGATGGTTTTTTTTTTTTAATTCTTCTTTTGCCGATTTTTTGACAGATTCGAGTACTTACCATAACTCTTAACAAGAATCCATAATTTCAGCCGGATCGGTGCCAAAGGGCCGAAGTATTGACCGAACCCAAGTGTTTAAACGACCGACCCCAAGTGTTAAAACGATGATTTTTTTTTTAAATTCTTCTTTTGGCATATTTTTTTTAATGATTCGCGTAATGACCATGACTCTTATCAAGAATCCATAATTTCAGCCGGATCGGTGCCATAGGGCCGAAGTATTGACCGAACCCAAGTGTTAAACAGATGATCCTTTATTTAAATTCTTCTTTTGGCAGATTTTTTTAATGATTAGCGTACTGACCATTACTCTCATAAAGAATCCAAAATTTCAGCCGGATCGGTGCTATGGCCGAAGGTATGACCGAACCCAAGTGTTTAAACGACCAACCCCAAGTGTTAAAAGATGATTTTTTTTTTAAATTCTTCTATTGAAGATTTTTTGTATGATTCGAGTACTGACCATGACTCTTAACAAGAATCCAAAAGTTTTGCCGGATCGGTGCCATAGAGCCGAAGTTATGACCGAACCCAAGTGTTTAAATGACCGACCCCAAGTGTTAAAACGATGATTTTTTTTTTAAATTCTTCTTTTGTCAGATTTTTTGACTGATTGGGTACAGACCATGACTCTCAATAAGAAACCAAAATTTCAGCCGGATCGGTGCCATAGGGCCGAAGTTTTGACCGAACCCAAGTGTTTAAACGACCGACCCCAAGTGTTAAAACGATAATTTATTTTTTTAATTCTTCTTTTGAAGATTTTTTGTATGATTTGCGTACTGACCATGAATCTTATAAGGAATCCAAAAGTTTAGCCGGATCGGTGCCATAGGGCCGAAGTTATGACCGAACCCGAGTGTTTAAAAGACCGACCCCAAGTGTTAAAACGATGGTTTTTTTTTTTTAATTCTTCTTTTGCCGATTTTTTGACAGATTCGAGTTCTTACCATAACTCTTAACAAGAATCCATAATTTCAGCCGGATCGGTGCCAAAGGGCCGAAGTATTGACCGAACCCAAGTGTTTAAACGACCGACCCCAAGTGTTAAAACGATGATTTTTTTTTAAATTCTTCTTTTGGCATATTTTTTTTAATGATTCGCGTACTGACCATGACTCTTATCAAGAATCCATAATTTCAGCCGGATCGCTGACAAAGGGCCGAAGTTTTGACCGATCCAAAGTGTTTAAATGACCGACCCCAAGTGTTAAAACTACTGTTTAAAAAAAAAATCTTCTTTTGAAAGTTTTTTTGAGTGATTCGCGTACAGACCATGACTCTCTATAAGAATCCAAAATTTCAGCCGGATCGGTGCCATAGGGCCGAAGTATTGACCGAACCCATGTGTTTAAACGACCGACCCCAAGTGTTAAAACGATGATTTTTTTTTTAAATTTTTCTTTTGGCAGATTTTTTGAGTGACTCGTGTACAAACCATGAATCTTAATAAGAAACCAAAATTTCAACCGGATCGGTGCCATAGGGCCGAAGTATTGACCGAACCAAAGTGTTTAAACGTCCGACCTCAAGTGTTAAAACGATGATTTTTTTTTAAATTCTTCTTTTGAAGATTTTTTGTATGATCGCGTACTGACCATGACTCTTATAAAGAATCCAAAAGTTTAGCCGGATCGGTGCGATAGGGCCGAAGTATTGACCGAACCCAAGTGTTAAACAGATGATCCTTTATTTAAATTCTTCTTTTGGCAGATTTTTTTAATGATTAGCGTACTGACCATTACTCTCATAAAGAATCCAAAATTTCAGCCGGATCGGTGCTATGGCCGAAGGTATGACCGAACCCAAGTGTTTAAACGACCAACCCCAAGTGTTAAAAGGATGATTTTTTTTTTAAATTCTTCTTTTGAAGATTTTTTGTATGATTCGAGTACTGACCATGACTCTTAACAAGAATCCAAAAGTTTTGCCGGATCGGTGCCATAGAGCCGAAGTTATGACCGAACCCAAGTGTTTAAATGACCGACCCCAAGTGTTAAAACGATGATTTTTTTTTTAAATTCTTCTTTTGGCAGATTTTTTGACTGATTGGGTACAGACCATGACTCTCAATAAGAAACCAAAATTTCAGCCGGATCGGTGCCATAGGGCCGAAGTTTTGACCGAACCCAAGTGTTTAAACGACCGACCCCAAGTGTTAAAACGATAATTTATTTTTTAAATTCTTCTTTTGAAGATTTTTTGTATGATTTGCGTACTGACCATGAATCTTATAAGGAATCGAAAAGTTTAGCCAGATCGGTGCCATAGGGCCAAAGTTATGACCGAACCCAAGTGTTTAAAAGACCGACCCCAAGTGTTAAAACGATGGTTTTTTTTTTTTAATTCTTCTTTTGCCGATTTTTTGACAGATTCGAGTACTTACCATAACTCTTAACAAGAATCCATAATTTCAGCCGGATCGGTGCCAAAGGGCCGAAGTATTGACCGAACCCAAGTGTTTAAACGACCGACCCCAAGTGTTAAAACGATGATTTTTTTTTTAAATTCTTCTTTTGGCATATTTTTTTTAATGATTCGCGTAATGACCATGACTCTTATCAAGAATCCATAATTTCAGCCGGATCGGTGCCATAGGGCCAAAGTATTGACCGAACCCAAGTGTTAAACAGATGATCCTTTATTTAAATTCTTCTTTTGGCAGATTTTTTTAATGATTAGCGTACTGACCATTACTCTCATAAAGAATCCAAAATTTCAGCCGGATCGGTGCTATGGCCGAAGGTATGACCGAACCCAAGTGTTTAAACGACCAACCCCAAGTGTTAAAAGATGATTTTTTTTTTAAATTCTTCTATTGAAGATTTTTTGTATGATTCGAGTACTGACCATGACTCTTAACAAGAATCCAAAAGTTTTGCCGGATCGGTGCCATAGAGCCGAAGTTATGACCGAACCCAAGTGTTTAAATGACCGACCCCAAGTGTTAAAACGATGATTTTTTTTTTAAATTCTTCTTTTGTCAGATTTTTTGACTGATTGGGTACAGACCATGACTCTCAATAAGAAACCAAAATTTCAGCCGGATCGGTGCCATAGGGCCGAAGTTTTGACCGAACCCAAGTGTTTAAACGACCGACCCCAAGTGTTAAAACGATAATTTATTTTTTTAATTCTTCTTTTGAAGATTTTTTGTATGATTTGCGTACTGACCATGAATCTTATAAGGAATCCAAAAGTTTAGCCGGATCGGTGCCATAGGGCCGAAGTTATGACCGAACCCGAGTGTTTAAAAGACCGACCCCAAGTGTTAAAACGATGGTTTTTTTTTTTAATTCTTCTTTTGCCGATTTTTTGACAGATTCGAGTTCTTACCATAACTCTTAACAAGAATCCATAATTTCAGCCGGATCGGTGCCAAAGGGCCGAAGTATTGACCGAACCCAAGTGTTTAAACGACCGACCCCAAGTGTTAAAACGATGATTTTTTTTTTTAAATTCTTCTTTTGAAGATTTTTTTTGTATGATTCGCGTACTGACCATGACTCTTATCAAGAATCCATAATTTCAGCCAGATCGGTGACATAGGGCCGAAGTTATGACTAGAAAGTGTTAAAAGAAAGATTTTTTTTTATTCTTCTTTTTGCAGATTTTTTGACTGATTCGGGTACAGACATTTTGAATTCTTAATAAGAATCCAAAATTTCAGCCGGATTGGTGCCATAAGACCGAAATTAGGGCTGAAAACAAGTAGTAAAAGAACCGAACCCAAGTGCTACAACGAACAAACTCGAGTGTGAATACTGTGATTTTTTTTTCATTCTTCTTTTGGCAGATTTTTTGACTGATTCGCGTACTGACCATGACTCTTAACAAGAATCCATAATTTCAGCCGGATCGGTGCCATAGGGCCGAAGTATTGACCGAACTCAAGTGTTTAAACGACCGACCCCAAGTGTTAAAATGATGATTTTTTTTTTAAATTCTTCTTTTGGCATATTTTTTTTAATGATTCGCGTACTGACCATGACTCTTATCAAGAATCCATAATTTCAGCCGGATCGGTGACAAAGGGCCGAAGTTTTGACCGATCCCAAGTGTTTAAATGACCGACCCCAAGTGTTTAAACGACTGTTTAAAAAAAAATCTTCTTTTGAAAGTTTTTCGCGTACAGACCATGACTCTCTTATAAGAATCCAAAATTTCAGCCGGATCGTTGCCATAGGGCCGAAGTATTGACCGAACCCAAGTGTTTAAACGACCGACCCCAAGTGTTAAAACGATGATTTTTTTTTTTTAAATTTTTCTTTAGAAGATTTTTTTGTATGATTCGCGTACTGACCATGACTCTTATCAAGAATCCATAATTTCAGCCAGATCGGTGACATAGGGCCGAAGTTATGACCGAACCGAAGTGTTTAAATGACCGACCCCAAGTGTTAAAACGACTGTTTTAAAAAAAACTTCTTTTGAAAGTTTTTTTGAGTGATTCGCGTACAGTCTTTGACTCTCAATAAGAATCCAAACTTTCAACCGGATTGGTGCCATAGGGCCAAAGTATTGACCGAATCCAAGTGTTTAAACGTCCGACCCCAAGTGTTACAACGATGATTTTTTTTTAAGACCGAAATTAGGGCTGAAAACAAGTAGTAAAAGAACCGAACCCAAGTGCTACAACGAACAAACTCGAGTGTAAATACGGTGATTTTTTTTTTTTCATTCTTCTTTTGGCAGATTTTTTGACTGATTCGCGTACTGACCATGACTCTTTACAAGAATCCATAATTTCAGCCGGTTCGGTTCTATAGGGCCGAAGTTATCACCGAACCCAAGTATTTAAACGACCGACCCCAAGTGTTAAAATGATGATTTTTTAATTTTTTTTTTTGCAGATTTTTTTAATGATTCGCGTACTGACCATGACTCTTATAAAGAATCCAAAATTTTAGCCGGATCGGTGCCATAGGGCCAAGGTTATGACCGAACCCAAATGTTTAAATGACCGACCCCAAGTGTTAAAACGATGATTTTTTTTTTAAATTCTTCTTTTGGCAGATTTTTTTAATAATTAGCGTACTGACCATTACTCTCATAAAGAATCCAAAATTTCAGCCGGATCGGTGCTATGGCCGAAGGTATGACCGAACCCAAGTGTTTAACGACCAACCCCAAGTGTTAAAAGGATGATTTTTTTTTTAAATTCTTCTTTTGAAGATTTTTTGAATGATTCGCGTACTGACCATTACTCTCATAAAGATTCCAAAATTTCAACCGGATCGGTGCCATAGGGCCGAAGTTAAGACCGAACCCAAGTGTTTAAATGACCGACCCCAAGTGTGTAAAGAAAGATTTTTTTAAATTCTTCTTTTTGCAGATTTTTTGACTGATTCGCGTACTGACCATTACTCTCATAAAGATTCCAAAATTTCAGCCGGATCGGTGCAATGGCCGAAGGTATGACCGAACCCAAGTGTTTTAACGACCAACCCCAAGTGTTAAAAGGATGATTTTTTTTTTTAAATTCTTATTTTGAAGATTTTTTGAATGATTCGCGTACTGACCATTACTCTCATAAAGATTCCAAAATTTCAGCCGGATCGGTGCCATAGGGCCGAAGTTATGACCGAACCCAAGTGTTTAAATGACCGACCCCAAGTGTTAAAACTATGATATTTTTTTAAAATTCTTCTTTTGGCAGATTTTTTGAGCGACTCGTGTACAGACCATGACTCTCAATAAGAAACCAAAATTCCAACCGGATCGGTGCCATAGGGCCGAAGTATTGACCGAACCAAAGTGTTTAAACGTCCGAACCCAAGTGTTAAAACGATGATTTTTTTTTTAAATTCTTCTTTTGAAGATTTTTTGTATGATTCGCGTACTGACCATGACTCTTATAAAGAATCCATAAGTTTAGCCGGATCGGTGCCATAGGGACAAAGTATTGACCGAACCCAAGTGTTTAAACGACCGACCCCAAGTGTTAAAACGATGATTTTTTTTGTAAATTCATGTTTTCGCATATTTTTTTTTTTGATTCGCGTTCTGACCATGACTTTTATCAAGAATCCATAATTTCAGCCTGATCGGTGACATAGGGCCGAAGTTATGACCGAACCCAAGTGTTTAAATGACCGACCCCAAGTGTTTAAAGAAAGATTTTTTATTCTTCTTTTTGCAGATTTTTTTACTGATTCGGGTACAGACATTTTGAATTCTTAATAAGAATCCAATATTTCAGCCGGATTGGTGCCATAAGACTGAAATTAGGGCTGAAAACAAGTAGTAAAGAACCGAACCCAAGTGCTCCAACGAACAAACTCGAGTGTGAATACGGTGATTTTTTTTTTCATTCTTCTTTTGGCAGATTTTTTGACTGATTCGCGTACTGACCATGACTCTTAACAAGAATCCATAATTTCAGCCGGTTCGGTTCTATAGGGCCGAAGTTATCACCGAACCCAAGCGTTTAAACGACCGACCCCAAGTGTTACAACGATGATTTTTTTTTTAAATTCTTCTTTTGCAGATTTTTTGACTGATTCGAGTACTGACCATGACTCTAAACAAGAATCCATAATTTCAGCCGGATCGGTGCCATAGGGCCGAAGTATTGACCGAACTCAAGTGTTTAAACGACCGACCCCAAGTGTTAAAACGATGATTTTTTTTTAAATTCTTCTTTTGGCATATTTTTTTTAATGATTCGCGTACTGACCATGACTCTTATCAAGAATCCATAATTTCAGCCGGATCGGTGACAAAGGGCCGAAGTTTTGACCGATCCCAAGTGTTTAAATGACCGACCCCAAGTGTTTAAACGACTGTTTAAAAAAAAATCTTCTTTGAAAGTTTTTCGCGTACAGACCATGACTCTCTATAAGAATCAAAATTTCAGCCAGATCGGTGCCATAGGGCCGAAGTATTGACCGAACACAAGTGTTTAAACGACCGACCCCAAGTGTTAAAACGATGATTTTTTTTTTTTAATTTTTCTTTTGAAGATTTTTTTGTATGATTCGCGTACTGACCATGACTCTTATCAAGAATCCATAATTTCAGCCAGATCGGTGACATAGGGCCGAAGTTATGACCGAACCGAAGTGTTTAAATGACCGACCCCAAGTGTTAAAACGACTGTTTAAAAATAACTTCTTTGAAAGTTTTTTTGAGTGATTCGCGTACAGTCCATGACTCTCAATAAGAATCCAAAATTTCAACAGGATTGGTGCCATAGGGCCAAAGTATTGACCGAACCCAAGTGTTTAAACGTCCGACCCCAAGTGTTAAACCGATGATCCTTTTTTTTAATTCTTCTTTTGGCAGATTTTTTGACTGATTCGAGTACTGACCATAACTCTTAACAAGAATCCATAATTTCAGCCGGATCGGTGCCATAGGGCCGAAGTATTGACCGAACCCAAGTGTTTAAACGACCGACCCCAAGTGTTAAAACGATGATTTTTTTTTAAAATTCTTCTTTTGGCAAATTTTTTTTAATGATTCGCGTACTGACCATGACTTTTATCATGAATCCATAATTTCAGCCGGGTCGGTGACAAAGGGCCGAAGTTTTGACCGAACCCAAGTGTTTAAACGACCGACCCCAAGTGTTAAAACGATGATTTTTTTTTAAAATTCTTCTTTTGAAGATTTTTTTTGTATGATTTGCGTACTGACCATGACTCTTATCAAGAATCCATAATTTCAGCCAGATCGGTGACATAGGGCCAAAGTTATGACCGAACTGAAGTGTTTAAATGACCGACCCCAAGTGTTAAAACGACTGTTTAAAAAAAAACTTCTTTTGAAAGTTTTTTTGAGTGTTTCGCGTCTGTATGGACTGTCATGACTCTCAATACGAATCTTTAGCCGGATCGGTGACATAGGGCCGAAGTTATGACCGAATCCAAATGTTTAAATGACCGTCCCCAAGTGTTAAAACGATGATTTTTTTAAAATTCTTTCTTTTCATTCTTCTTTTGTCAGATTTTTTGACTGATTCGCGTACTGACCATGACTCTTATCAAGAATCCATAGTTTCAGCCGGATCGGTGCCAAAGGTCCGAAGTTTTGACCTATCCCAAGTGTTTAAATCACCGACCCCAAGTGTTAAAACGACTGTTTAAAAAAAAATCTTCTTTTGAAAGTTTTTTTGAGTGATTCACGTACAGACCATGACTCTCTATAAGAATCCAAAATTTCAGCCGGTTCGGTGCCATAGGGCCGAAGTTATGACCGAACCCAAATGTTTAAATGACCGACCCCAAGTGTTAAAACGATGATTTTTTTTTCAAATTCTTCTTTTGCAGATTTTTTGACTGATTCGAGTACTGACCACAACTTTTAACAAGAATCCATAATTTCAGCCGGATCGGTGCCATAGGGCCGAAGTATTGACCGAACCCAAGTGTTTAAACGACCGACCCCAAGTGTTAAAACGATGATTTTTTTTTTAAATTCTTCTTTTGGCATATTTTTTTTAATGATTCGCGTACTGACCATAACTCTTAACAAGAATCCAAAATTTCAGCCGGATCGGTGCCATAGGGCCGAAGTTTTGACCGAACCCAAGTGTTTAAACGACCGACCCCAAGTGTTAAAACGATGATTTTTTTTTTAAATTCTTCTTTTGAAGATTTTTTTTGTATGATTCGCGTACTGACCATGACTCTTATCAAGAATCCATAATTTCAGCCAGATCGGTGACATAGGGCCGAAGTTATGACCGAACTGAAGTGTTTAATTGACCGACCCCAAGTGTTAAAACGACTGTTTAAAAAAAAACTTCTTTTGAAAGTTTTTTTGAGTGATTCGCGTCTGTATGGACTGTCATGACTCTCAATACGAATCTTTAGCCGGATCGGTGACATAGGGCCGAAGTTATGACCGAACCCAAATGTTTAAATGACCGTCCCCAAGTGTTAAAACGATGATTTTTTTTAAATTCTTCTTTTGGCATATTTTTTTTAATGATTCGCGTACTGACCATGAATCTTATCAAGAATCCATAATTTTAGCCGGATCGGTGACAAAGGGCCGAAGTTTTGACCGATCCCAAGTGTTTAAATGACCGACCCCAAGTGTTTAAACGACTGTTTAAAAAAAAATCTTCTTTTGAAAGTTTTTCGCGTACAGACCATGACTCTCTATAAGAATCCAAAATTTCAGCCGGATCGGTGCCATAGGGCCGAAGTATTGACCGAACCCAAGTGTTTAAACGACCGACCCCAAGTGTTAAAACGATGATTTTTTTTTTTTCTAATTTTTCTTTTGAAGATTTTTTTGTATGATTCGCGTACTGACCATGACTCTTATCAAGAATCCATAATTTTAGCCAGATCGGTGACATAGGGCCGAAGTTATGACCAAACCGAAGTGTTAAAATGACCGACCCCAAGTGTTAAAACGACTGTTTAAAAAAAAACTTCTTTTGAAAGTTTTTTTGAGTGATTCGCGTACAGTCCATGACTCTCAATAAGAATCCAAAATTTCAACCGGATTGATGCCATAGGGCCAAAGTATTGACCGAACCCACGTGTTTAAACGTCAGACCCCAAGTGTTAAACCGATAATCCTTTTTTTAATTCTTCTTTTGGCAGATTTTTTGACTGATTCGAGTACTGACCATAACTCTTAACAAGAATCCATAATTTCAGCCGGATCGGTGCCATAGGGCCGAAGTATTGACCGAACCCAAGTGTTTAAACGATGATTTTTTTTTTCATTCTTCTTTTGTCAGATTTTTTGACTGATTCGCGTACTGACCATGACTCTTATCAAGAATCCATAGTTTCAGCCGGATCGGTGACAAAGGTCCGAAGTTTTGACCTATCCCAAGTGTTTAAATCACCGACCCCAAGTGTTAAAACGACTGTTTAAAAAAAAATCTTCTTTTGAAAGTTTTTTTGAGTGATTCACGTACAGACCACGACTCTCTATAAGAATCCAAAATTTCAGCCGGATCGGTGCCATAGGGCCGAAGTTATGACCGAACCCAAATGTTTAAATGACCAACCCCAAGTGTTAAAACGATGATTTTTTTTTTTAAATTCTTCTTTTGCAGATTTTTTCACTGATTCGAGTACTGACCATAACTCTTAACAAGAATCCATAATTTCAGCCGGATCGGTGCCATAGGGCCGAAGTTATGACCGAACCCAAATGTTTAAATGACCGACCCCAAGTGTTAAAACGATGATTTTTTTTTTAAATTCTTCTTTTGCAGATTTTTTCACTGATTCGAGTACTGACCATAACTCTTAACAAGAATCCAAAATTTCAGCCGGATCGGTGCCATAGGGCCGAAGTATTTACCGAACCCAAGTGTTTAAACGACCGACCCCAAGTGTTAAAACGATGATTTTTTTTTAAATTCTTCTTTTGAAGATTTTTTTTGTATGATTCGCGTACTGACCATGACTCTTATCAAGAATCCATAATTTCAGCCAGATCGGTGACATAGGGCCGAAGTTATGACCGAACCCAAGTGTTCAAATGACCGACCCCAAGTGTTAAAACGATGATTTTTTTTTTAAATTCTTCTTTTGAAGATTTTTTTTGTATGATTCGCGTACTGACCATGACTCTTATCAAGAATCCATAATTTCAGCCAGATCGGTGACATAGGGCCGAAGTTATGACCGAACTGAAGTGTTTAAATGACCGACCCCAAGTGTTAAAACGACTGTTTAAAAAAAAACTTCTTTTGAAAGTTTTTTTGAGTGATTCGCGTCTGTATGGACTGTCATGACTCTCAATACGAATCTTTAGCCGGATCGGTGACATAGGGCCGAAGTTATGACCGAATCCAAATGTTTAAATGACCGTCCCCAAGTGTTAAAACGATGATTTTTTTAAAATTCTTTCTTTTCATTCTTCTTTTGTCAGATTTTTTGACTGATTCGCGTACTGACCATGACTCTTATCAAGAATCCATAGTTTCAGCCGGATCGGTGACAAAGGTCCGAAGTTTTGACCTATCCCAAGTGTTTAAATCACCGACCCCAAGTGTTAAAACGACTGTTTAAAAAAAAATCTTCTTTTGAAAGTTTTTTTGAGTGATTCACGTACAGACCATGACTCTCTATAAGAATCCAAAATTTCAGCCGGATCGGTGCCATAGGGCCGAAGTTATGACCGAACCCAAATGTTTAAATGACCGACCCCAAGTGTTAAAACGATGATTTTTTTTTCAAATTCTTCTTTTGCAGATTTTTTGACTGATTCGAGTACTGACCACAACTTTTAACAAGAATCCATAATTTCAGCCGGATCGGTGCCATAGGGCCGAAGTATTGACCGAACCCAAGTGTTTAAACGACCGACCCCAAGTGTTAAAACGATGATTTTTTTTTTAAATTCTTCTTTTGGCATATTTTTTTTAATGATTCGCGTACTGACCATAACTCTTAACAAGAATCCAAAATTTCAGCCGGATCGGTGCCATAGGGCCGAAGTATTGACCGAACCCAAGTGTTTAAACGACCGACCCCAAGTGTTAAAACGATGATTTTTTTTTTAAATTCTTCTTTTGAAGATTTTTTTTGTATGATTCGCGTACTGACCATGACTTTTATCAAGAATCCATAATTTCAGCCAGATTTGTGACATAGGGCCGAAGTTTTGACCGAACTGAAGTGTTTAAATGACCGACCCCAAGTGTTAAAACGACTGTTTAAAAAAAAACTTCTTTTGAAAGTTTTTTTGAGTGATTCGCGTCTGTATGGACTGTCATGACTCTCAATACGAATCTTTAGCCGGATCGGTGACATACGGCCGAAGTTATGACCGAACCCAAATGTTTAAATGACCGTCCCCAAGTGTTAAAACGATGATTTTTTTTAAATTCTTCTTTTGGCATATTTTTTTTAATGATTCGCGTACTGACCATGAATCTTATCAAGAATCCATAATTTCAGCCGGATCGGTGACAAAGGGCCGAAGTTTTGACCGATCCCAAGTGTTTAAATGACCGACCCCAAGTGTTTAAACGACTGTTTAAAAAAAAATCTTCTTTTGAAAGTTTTTCGCGTACAGACCATGACTCTCTATAAGAATCCAAAATTTCAGCCGGATCGGTGCCATAGGGCCGAAGTATTGACCGAACCCAAGTGTTTAAACGACCGACCCCAAGTGTTAAAACGATGATTTTTTTTTTAAATTCTTCTTTTGGCATATTTTTTTTAATGATTCGCGTACTGACCATAACTCTTAACAAGAATCCAAAATTTCAGCCGGATCGGTGCCATAGGGCCGAAGTATTGAACGAACCCAAGTGTTTAAACGACCGACCCCAAGTGTTAAAACGATGATTTTTTTTTTAAATTCTTCTTTTGAAGATTTTTTTTGTATGATTCGCGTACTGACCATGACTCTTATCAAGAATCCATAATTTCAGCCAGATCGGTGACATAGGGCCGAAGTTATGACCGAACTGAAGTGTTTAAATGACCGACCCCAAGTGTTAAAACGACTGTTTAAAAAAAAACTTCTTTTGAAAGTTTTTTTGAGTGATTCGAGTCTGTATGGACTGTCATGACTCTCAATACGAATCTTTAGCCGGATCGGTGACATAGGGCCAAAGTTATGACCGAACCCAAATGTTTAAATGACCGTCCCCAAGTGTTAAAACGATGATTTTTTTTAAATTCTTCTTTTGGCAGATTTTTTGACTGATTCGAGTACAGACCATAACTCTTTACAAGAATCCATAATTTCAGCCGGATCGGTGCCATAGGGCCGAAGTATTGACCGAACCCAAGTGTTTAAACGACCGACCCCAAGTGTTAAAACGATGATTTTTTTTTTAAATTCTTCTTTTGGCAGATTTTTTGACTGATTCGCGTACTGACCATGACTCTTAACAAGAATCCAGAGTTTCAGCCGGATCGGTGACAAAGGTCCGAAGTTTTGACTTATCCCAAGTGTTTAAACGACCGACCCCAAGTGTTACAACGATGATTTTTTTTTAAATTCGTCTTTCGGCAGATTTTTTGACTGATTCGAGTACTGACCATGACTCTTAACAAGAATCCATCATTTCAGCCGGATCGGTGCCATAGGGCCGAAGTATTGACCGAATTCAAGTGTTTAAACGTCTGACCCCAAGTGTTAAACCGATAATCCTTTTTTTACATTCTTTTGGAAGATTTTTTGAATGATTCGCGTACTGACCATGACTGTTATAAAGAATCCAAAAATTTCAGCCGGATTGGTTCCATAGGGCCGAAGTTATGACCGAACCCAAGTGTTTAAATGACCGACCGTGTTAAAACGACTATTTAAAAAAAATATTCTTTTGTAAGTTTTTTGAGTGATTCTTGTACAGATTATGACTCTCAATAAGCATCCAAAAATTCAACCGGGCCGGTGCCATAGGGCCGAAGTATTGACCGGCTGAAATTATGGGTTCTTGATAAGAGTCATGGTCAGTACGCGAATCAGTCAAAAAATCTGCCAAAAGCAGAATTAAAAAAAAAAAAAAATCGTATTAACACTCGAGTTGGTTCGTTGTAGCACTTGGGGTCGGTTCTTTTACTACCACGTTTTCAGCCGTAATTTCGGTCTTATGGCACCGATCCGGTTGAAATTTTGGATTCTTTTTAAGAATCCAAAATGTCTGTACCCTTATCAGTCAAAAAATCTGCAAAAAGAAGAATTAAAAAAAAAACATTCTTTAAACACTTGGGGTCGGTCATTTAAACACTTGGGTCCGGTCATAACTTCGGCCCTATGGCACCGATCCGGTTAAAATTTTGGATTATTTAATAGAGTTATGGTCTGTACGCGAATCATTAAAAAATCTGCCATAAGAAGAATTATAAAAAAATCATCTTTTTAACACTTGGGGTCGGTCGTTTAAACACTTGGGTTCGGTCCTTTCTTCGGCCCTATGGCACCGATCCGGCTGAAATTTTGGATTCTTATTGAGAGTCTTGGTTTGTACCCAAATCAGTCAAAAAAATAATAAAGGTTCCCGGGGCGGCGGTTCCCATTCCCGCCTCCCAAGTTGAAATTACTGAAACTTCTCCCAAATTGCTGAATGGAATTTAAAAATTCTTTCACTAATAGAAAACTACAGTATTTGCCAGTAATATAGGCTGTATATGTATATTGGTAAGTTCTGGCGTTATGAATAAGCTTTGGCATTATGAAATTATTTATTATATTTTTGTTGTCCAGACGAAAGGCAAAACAATAAGTCATTATTTGACTTGCGCTGTCATTTTGTTATTTGTTTAGATTGCTATCCGTTAAAGAGCACATTATTTGATTTTAAAGATAGTATTCTTTATCTACTATTTTGTAGGTGATTAAATAAACAAAATATCATGAAATTTATACATAGCAATATCTAGGACTGTGATAAATTATTTAATCATTTTTTATTTAATATTGTCCTAGCTGTTTTTTGTGATTGTGATAACAATGTTTTTGATTTAAATATTTCAATCCTCAGAATAAAATTGAGAATAAAATACTGATCCTTATTTGTGTAAGGCCATCTGATTTAATATTCGATTTAATAAATTGCCTATACAACCTATACCATATTCGTTCTTCAGACCTATTGACATGGAATTGACAGAGAATTTAGAATTAGAGAATTAATTTTCCCCACACAAAGGGATTATTAAAATAACTCCAGTACGTTGCTTGAAAAGTGAAATATACTCCAATCTACTCGAAAAAAATATCCAATGTTTTGTGATAAAACATATCGGCATCTACCTTTCGATATATACCGGCAATCTGAGGTAGGTAGTATCTACCTTAGGTACGTACCAAGAATGGTATGTTTTCAATTTGGGAGGCGGAAATGGATCCCTTAAGAGGGTATTACCAGAAAAAACTGTCAAGAAATATGTCATTTTTAAATCAGATTTTAGACGTATTTACTCTTTTCTACAAAAAAAATTATAAATAGATTTCGAAATATTGTTCTTTTATCTAGCATTCGCATGTTTTTAATTTTGAGAAAAAAATATTTATTTTTAGTATAATAAGGTTATACCATAAGATGTTGGCAGATTTGCTAAATTTTCAAAAAAGATTTTGTATTATACCACACCCATTTCAAATCATATAATCATACGGTAAAATAAATCAATATATTATCTGGGTATCGCATGTCTTAGAATTTTAATTTAAGTTTAAATAAAATCATTAAAAAATTAATACGTACATGTGTTTCTTGACGAAAATTGGTCCGTTTGTGTATTTATTTGCGCACTTACAAACTTAATATATTTCAGATTTTTTTAACATTCTTATTTAAGTTAGACATTATTGAAAAATGATAAATACTTATAATTAAAAAATAATAACAAAAAGTACATTATTTTAATAGTTTTATCATCACGCGTTTCAGTATTTTTGGATGTAGGTATAAATTAAAGCAAATTTGGAATGAATAAAATCGATATTGAGTTATAATTTTAACGGAGAATAGAATATAATTTTAATCGGAGGCACGGAGATTATTTAATCTTTCTCATTTTAACCGCCCTGCACGATCGTAAGAAAAACTTTCGACGAAATGTGGATTTTCGTCCTTAATAAAGATGGATGCCATTTACCCACTGGTTCAGAGAGTGGAACTCTTGTGTAGTAGGCACAATCATATTATATTTTTATATCGGACGAGTATGTACGTACTTACTGAATAGAGTGAGTGGTAGTGAGACTGGAATTCGCGAATTGGGGAATAATATAATGTAGGCTGAAGGTAGTGGGGAATGAAAAGAGGCAGGGAGGAAAACTTTAAAAAATTAAATATCGATACCTTAGCTCAGTTGGTAGAGCACTTGCCATGTTAGCAAAGGGTCCTGGGTTCGAGTCCCAGAGGTGCTAATATCTTTTTGGATTTTTCTGTTTACAGATTTTCGATTGAGTTTCGCTAATATTGTCTTCTTTTAATTAAATATACATATTTGTATATCGTGGAGTAATTACTACAATTATGTAACCCCAAAATCAGTGGTATTGAGATACAAACTAAAAACACAACTCTATTTCCTGATACATGAAAGCCACAAACAGAAAAGTCGTAACGCATTGGAATCATCAAGATATGTGAAAATGTTTCATGTGGGTATCTTCAAAAACGGATTCGTTTATTTCTGTAGTTGGGTGACTCTAGTTAACAAAAGTGTTTCCATGTTTCAATTAGGCAACTAGACTTAGTTGTAGCACTTAAATTTGTAGAATTGCTCTAGTTGATTTCTTTGAATTTTGTATGCCCCAACAAGACATTCCATTTTTGTAAATAAACACTTAAAAAATTATGAACCATTTTCTTAGTTCCAAAATATAAGTATTACGGTCCCCAATCTACAAATTTATGATTTTACTATACTTATCAGTATAAATATACAACTGATTTTTCAGATTGGTTACCATCTTATAATACAATTTCCCAACAAAGCTGAATTCAAAGCTACCTAGTTATAGTAATTATTATCACTCTGGTACAAGACATTCTGGCCTAACGCCGTATTTAAAGGGGTATTCTAGTTTAGAAACATGAATTGTAGGTATTTTTACTAGCTATTATTTTACCATATATTTATTAAATGTAAAAAAAAACGTTTATAAAAAATCAACGAAAAAATCCAAAATTCAAAAAGTGACAAAGTGTTTAAGTAGGAGGTCTCAAAAAAGGGCGCGCCCTAGTTGACACGATTGCAACCCTCCTGGTAATCTGAAAAAAATAATTATTACTTAATCCAAACAAATGCTCCTATGGCCCGAACCATGGAAAAGTATACAAAATTTGGTCTGAAATAAAAAAAAAACATTTTTTACGAGTTTTTTTCTTACTATTCCGAATTTTTTTTAATGTAATGAGATAAAGTAATGGATAGAGAAGACTCACACCAAATTTCAACTAAATTGGTTCAGTAGAATTTGAGAAATCTTGTCAAACGTCTCGAAAAAAGTACTTACGAGAAACAGGCGTTTAAAGTTTTGCTCTTTTTAGATTCTAGTTAGATTCCGTCTTAACTGGTCGAACTAAAATGGCTGCATCTTTTAAAATAACTCGAATTTTGAAAAATTCTTCTAAGGAGATATTTTTGAATACCTAAACTATTGAAAAATAAATATTTTTTATGACTATAATACCCTTAATGATTAGTTCCGAATAGATTTCTTCCCAACATTTTCCTTTTGAAAATACTGACATGAAATTATTAAGCCCCGAGCTTTGATGATTCTTATCTTTAGGTAGGTTCAAAAAAAGTTGTGGTACTTAATTAGGTACATAAAATAAAAATGTTTACTTGTTTCTTATTCCGTCCGGTGGGTTTTAAAACATCGACATCTAGTCCCAGAGCAAAGAACTTTATCCCCCTACCGCGGAGGTCGTAAATACGTACGAGAAAAATCACTTGTTTATTAAAATCTATTATGTATTAAAATACCAGCACGCCCCTGCACAACGCAAACCACAACATTGTGGTTGCAATAGAACAATAAGCCCGAACAACGGAACTCTCCGGTGGCTTGGCTTTATGTAGGTTACAAAAATAGCTCCCTTTAACCAAACCAAAATATAATAAATCGCCAAACTACAAATTCCTGTAGCCAGCAATTCGCTTTGCTTTTCCTCCAAGAACCAGCTCACCCCAAACATTCATAATATCAATTCTATTACAAAAGACAAAAAGTTTTCTTTCAGTTTTGATAAAAAAAAACAAAAATTCTCGGTTTTATTTTTTATTTCGGCGATGAGTTTCGGATGGGGGAGCTTTCAACGAGTTCTCGAGGGATTTTCTCTCAATAACGAAAAATTCTATCCCAAAACTTTTCGTGTTTTACGATCCATGGGGTGCAAAGCGATGTAAGGGGACTTGAATTTTGGAAAATGATGTACTCGCCTAAAAGTGATTTAAGCCGGTGATGGAGTGGATATACATATAAATAATTAAAATTGTTTTTAAATCAAATCATGCGAAATTCTAATGATTTTAACAATCTCTACAAATTATAAATTAAACTCCTCCGTCGCGTCTGTCTGCCTGTCTATTCGCGATTAGCTCAAAAACTACTACACGGATTTTCAAGCGGTTTTCACCAATAGATAGAGTGATTCATGAGGAAGGTTTAAGTATATAATTAGTCAAGGTTTTGTGTAAATTAGTTGAAATATATAATTTAAGGAGAATAGCGGGCTGGCAAGCAGGCGGTGTGGATTTGATTTGTATGTAAATAAACAGATGGCGGTGGTTATAAAGGTTGGGTAACCACCAAATAGATGGCGTTGTGTTTCGTTATCCTCAGCAACATGTGGCTGGGTCGACTAGTATAGAATATTTTAATTACATAGAGTAAAATATCGCCTCTTACGTGATGTGATCTGAATAGCCAAAACTCTTTTCCCCAATTTTTCTTCATAACCCTAACATTGCAAAATTTATTCTCAACTTGAGTTTTACAAAAATCTACCTTTTCATGAAATTTATTTAGTGCACAAAAATTAAGCATAAACCTAAAAAATATCATGCACATCGATCGTCTAGTTGGTTTGTCAGACATCTCCGAAAATTTTAAGTTAAGGCTCTGCAACCGGGCCCGAAAAGAAGAAGATGGAGAGATACGAAATTACGAATGTTAGAGGAGAGCGCTAACATTTACAGCGACGAAAATGTTTAATAAAACACGTCTCGTTTAAAATAGAGCAAAAATCTCACGAGCATTTTCTTAAACAGCATTTAAAAAAACACTGTGAATTTTTTCATGCCTATAACTTGTATAATAACTGAAACAAACGTGTTAATAATAATTTTTGGAGCTTACTTAGCGATTTTTTTCTATCGAGGGAATTTTATATAATTTGCGTTTCGGCGCGGGCAAAGTCTAGATATTATCTTCAAGAATAACATATATTTTTAAGAGCTTTAAAACTTACCGTGTTTAAGGGAAATATGTAATAAATCGGTACAAATCTGGGTTTCGGGCCCTTAAGTAAGTTAGGTATATGGGAAAGTGCATCCTCAATCCGGTAGATACAATACTCAGATTACTCATAAACACCACCAAATCAATAACAATGCTGAAAAACATATAGTTAATAAAACAAAATATTGATGTTTTCTGTGTACTGATATAACCAAAGATATTCAAATACAGAAGAGATATGCTATGGTGTCCGCGCAACTGTCGCCGGACTACGCGCTAATTAGCGTAGTTTGCATAGTTCATTTCGTTTATTTTTTGAAAATGTGCATTAATATTGGTTAGCAATATATTTTAAATAAGGAAAGAATTCGTTCATTTAGTTTAACGTTCGTTTGGTTTATTCGTTAATTATTTGTTCTTTTAGTTTATTTGTTAATTGGTAAACAATATCGGCGACACCCGGAAGCGCAGACCCACCTAGAAAAAACAGCAGATAGCAGATCTACTTATATTTCAATATCTTTGGATATAACCTTCCGCTGTTTCTCCCAGAGTTATTTTATAGCTTAAATATTTAATACGTAAAATACACATCTAAATAATATTCGTAAATAACACATAAATAATATTATGGTAAGCATTTGAATATAATATTACTTTCCTCATTATCTCAAAACATAGTACAAACCAACTGATCGATCGATATTTAAAACTTAACTTTATTTTAACGAATTTTATTTCCTCCACGTGTAATTTATTCCAGACTAGCTGACCTGGCCACGCGGTGCTGTGGCTGACGAAACATCTACTGGATGATCACCCAATCCTTTATCGCACACCGTCATATGTTAATTTGCATACAAATCAAATCCAAATCGTCCGCTTGCCAGCCCGCTCGTTCACCACATACAGACATTCCCTTTTAATAATATATTTCAACCGACAAGTATTGTTTTGCCGTGCATAAGATATGTAATTTTCGACGTGGTCATGTCATCATTCAACTGTTGTAATGCACATTGTGCGTGAGCTTAGAAAAAAAGTGATTAACAATAAATTATCAAATCTAAAAAAAGTTTTCACCAATTAAGCAAAATACATAGTCCATTAATATACAAAATATTGAACGATTTAGCAAAATTCAGCACTCTAGCAGCCTCAAACGAATGTTTTCTAGGCCACACGGTTTAACAAGGAACGAAATATATGGAATCCTTGGCGTAAAAGCAAATACTTGTACATAGGTATACAAGTTCTCAGAAGGAAGAAGATTTCGGCTATGCAGTCCAGATTTTAAAATGACGCTACTCTAGCGTTCTGTGCTATCTTACGTGGGTACATAGTTTGGGTATCCTTTGAAAGAGATGTGTGGAACAACTTGACAGGACATCGAGTGCAATACAATTACGCCTTCTGCTTCCGTGCGATTTTTGGGGACCGTAGATATCGCAGCAATTCAATATCGAGTGTGGGTATTCGAAGTTCGGGGAAGGTCTAGTGATAGGATTTTCAACACTTATAAGAGAGAGAGAGAGAGAGAGAGAGGAATAAGGCACTAGATAACAAATTTAATGCCCTTCGTAGTGACTGGTTAAGATCCTTATCTCTGGACCCAAATGTCCCACCAGATTTGAAAACCTGTAAAGGTACGTTATAAAATAAATGTTTTTGAAATTTGTTATTTCACATGGTATTATTACCAGTATCCATTATATTTACAGCACTTTCAGAGAGTGGTAAATACTCTCAGTTTCGCCCTAGTGAAAGATTGGTGTTCAGAATCGAAACTTTGCTTGAAATTCCTCAGCTGTGTTGAGCGACCAGATCCTCCAACCCCAAAAAAATTGAACAAGCCACCAAATAAATTGCAGATGACATAGTCTCACTAACTTCGAGCATTTGGCAGTATTCAGTATGCATATTAACGGGGGAAAATAATTTTATTAATCTCTTATCCCGAAGAAAAAAACATAGTTTTAGAAACATGTTGATAATGTTAATAATTCAGTGGTGCATAGGTACTAAGTTATTTGTTTCATCATACCAAAAATGACGCTACAAAGTAAGGAAATAATTTCCCTTAGGACCTATGACACCTTAGGGGATGCTGTGTGAAGGGTTTTTTTTAAGGAAATGAAGGAGAGGAAATTCTGGGAAGGAAAAGGTATGAGAGGTGGGTAGAAATGTTGCGGTCAGTGTCTTGGAGTGACAGACGTATGAATCCATCCCTCCAATTGCGGTGCAAGGCAATGGGTTGAGAGAGTCCGGCTGGAGAAGTCAAATCTCTCTCGATCCGGCCCGCCACGCAGCAGGTAGGCAGATGCATCTGCCACCGAGACCCGGACAAACCTCACAGGCATCCCCGCTGCTGTATCACCAAACGTAGCGAACAACTTGGGGTGACCTATAGCAGAAGTGTTGGTTATCCAATAAACGGTTCCCGAGGCAGCGGTACCCACACCCGCCTCCCAAATCGAAATATTAAGGCTTCACTTATCAGAGCGTCAACAGGACGTCAATTATTCAGATTCAAACTTTTGAATAATTGAAATGGCATTTAATATATTTTATGTTCCATTTATCTTCTATTTATTTTTCATTATTTTCTGTCTTTAACTTGAATACATTACGTACAAAGACTAAGATAATCTTTCATTTTCACTTTTATGATATTGAATAAGCTTTCTGGAATGTGTGGGATTACACTTCTCTCCCGACATCTCGAAATAAACATGTTTTATTAATTTTGCAATGATATTAATGTGAGTGATACGTATGTCTAAAAGAGTCATTTGGATGTATGTTTCTTGTCTCTGCTCACTTATTAATTTAAACATTGGCATTTGTATAAACTTAAATAACTGAGTGACAAAGAGACTATGGAAATATGGAAAGAAATATGCTGAACATATGAGATTATAAAACCCAAGGATGTAGAGACATTAAACTGGCAAGAGAAATCCAGAATATCAAAATAAATTTATTTCTAAATGAAACAATATTTCTTTGTTTAAAGCACTATTTTTAACCAAAATATGATGGTTTAAGCAAAGAAGTATAGTTTCATTTATTTTTAATGGATAACCACAAAGTTATTTAGCTGCATTCAAAAGTATAAACTCATATTCCTCACGAAATTATATAATATCAAAATACACATTAATTATCATGTTCCCACTGTATTTATACTTTCTCATTAATTAATTATCGTGCACCTACTTACTGTATTTACATTCATTTCCATGTGAATTTTAAATTACATATGCAATCTAACAACCCTTCAGATACTCGAGCGACGCTCTCTTCAAGGAGTTTAATGTGCTTGATGTTCGACAGTGTTACATAAAAAAAATAACAATCTGCGTCCACAAAAATATAAACAAAACGATAACAGTCGATCATAATCATCAAACCAGAAGTAAGAGCAGCAACGACCTTTCTATTCCAACAAGCAATACTGCGGCTTATCAAAAAGTTTTCTCATACCTGGGACCAAAAATATACAACAAAATCCCCTCTCAATTTAAACTGTGTGAATTATCATCCTTTGGTACTAAAATTACAAAATGGTTATTAGACTTAGGTAGGACAGATTCCGAAAAATTATTAAAAAACGTAGTCTGAGTTGATTTCTTCGATTTTTTATTTTGTATTTTCCTAAAAAATATTTTTTTATTTTTCTTTCTTACATTTATATATTATATTTTTATTTTATATTTTACATGTACCTAGCTGGATTTTATTGTTTATTACTGCTAATTTGTATTTTCCTAAAAAAATACTTTTTTATTTTTCTTTCTTACATTTATATGTTATATTTTTATTTTATTTTATATTTTACATGTACCTACCTGGATTTTATTGTTTATTACTGATGTATACCTAGAATAACACAACTTATATCTGATATTGTACTTAATATCTAAGTAACTCCCCCAATATGTACCATTATTGTTAATTATTATTGAATCCATTAATATGAAATTATGTACACGCAACCTGCCAATTTGACTGTCCTAAAACGGGAAACCTTCCTAGTTGGACAGTCAAAGCTTCCTTTTATATTGTTATATCTTGTATGTAATAAATGTAATAATAAATAAATAAATAAATAAATAAATCTTTTTATAGAAATATATAAAGAAACAAAATTTAAATATAATGATTTAATGTATTTTAACAACATTATGTTGGTATGCATGTGTGTACATGCATATGTTTTTATATGTATATTTATATTTTTTATTTTTATACATATTTTTTTTATCTTTTATTTTGTCTTCTTATATTATTTTTTTATCCTTTTATATCCATGTCTATTTCGATACATATCTTTTTCACTAAATAAAAATTGTTATTTACCCGCCTCGGAACAGACTATGTCTAGTGAGGTGGGTAAAAGAAATCTATGTACACATTGAAAATAAAATAAACGCCCGGGTTACCGGCACTGAAACTGAACTGAACTGAACTGATTTAAATTATTATTGTTTTTATTTGTTTATTGTAATAGAAAGAATATACGTAACATTTATACTTATATATTTAAAAATATATATATATATTTTAGGTCATCATTGGTCATGTACACCTTATCAGAAAAGAGGAGTTCTGATAAGGGAGCCACGATTCTTACTTATAGGTTGTATTTTATAATATGTTTTGTATAAAATATTTACTTTTTAATATAAGTTTTTTTTTAAATTGCTAAATTTTATTTGTTCTGATTAGTTGATGAGAAAGCCCAATTCAGAAGGGAGGTTATTATAGTTTTTTTATGGCTTGGTAAATATATTTGTTTTGCATTTGAGTTGTTTTAAATTGTTTAGCAATATTTATAATCCTCGTAGACGATACATACTCAATTTATATTTTGTGTAAATTATCCGAATATCTACCAAATACTTGAATGATTTGCATAATACGAGTACATTGGCGTTTTGCCTGTAGGATAGCCGAATTTCCAGTCCTACATTTTTGGAAAAGTTTATTAAGAATTTCTTTCTTTCTTACCTAATTGTAATTGTAGGCATTGTTAGTATCCCGTATTGGAAAATATTGACCATGTAACGTATCTAGGTGTTAACATTGACCAGAAGTTAAAATGGACCGAAAAAAATAATTATTAAAAAAAAATATATGTTTTTCGTAACCTTAATGTCCACATTAAAAATAATTTAATTAAGATCTACATGACTCTTACCAATCAACGTTAGAATGCGGTATCATCGAATGGAGCAGTAAAATAGACAGTGTTCTAAAATCACTGATTAAAACCCAAAAAGCTTTAATGAAATTTATACTGAAAATTCTCGTAAGAATGTAAATTCAATGACAATGTCTTGACATCTTAAAATCTTAACATTATTTCAATTAAACAACTCGATTCTAAAATAATACTCTTGTCCATTCATAAACATAAAATATACGAAATATACAATTAACACTTAAATAGAAAAAACTTGATCTCAGGATCAAAAATATATCCAGCAAGCAAAACAACAGCATTATATATAATATTTAAATCGCAAAAAAAATCTGGTTACAAAACGTAGGGAGATCAGAAATAGAAATTATATTGACATCAAACACACACTGAAACCTTAACCACATAACTGCACGAAAAATGAAAATGTAATCCATGTACAGTTATTAAAAAAACACTTTATAATAAATTCATTCCTTATTATTATTCATACTATTAAATTTTAATGATATGCAAATGAAATTCTCAGCACGGAAGATCCCAGTGAGGATATCATTATCTCTGTTTGTTACAAAAAGGAAGACAATAAAACGTTCAATGATCTCTAGAACTTAGATTTTCTTTGATTTTAAAAACTGGGAACAATTCAGACAAGTGAAAAATTAAATATTCTTTATTTGAAGTGGGTATTTCATTGGTTAAAACTTTCAACAAACGTCGTAATTATGCAAGTTTACGAACTGTGATGATTCTGAAGGTAAATTTAAAAAAATGACCATGTCTGTTTTTGAAAGGATTTTTGATCCTTAAAGTTTTTTTTATAATTTATTGATGCTTACAACTTCACAAATGCTACAATTAAAATAAATATCATCATAATTAAAATCAACAGAACAAGACCCAGATAATAAAAAGGTAACGATCGCTACTGGGAATCGAACCCACAAACTCGGTCTTACCGGTACATACATACATTTATACGGGAAAATTATTTGAGGAAAATATTGTTAATTCTGTGATTAATATATAAGATCAATTAAAAATTACTTAAAAAATTAAGGTCAAAATAGCTGAGTGGTTAGAGACGATAATCCGGAAAGACAGATGATTTAGGTTCGATTCCCAGATGCGACCGATAGTTTTTATTTTTCTGTGACTTCTTATGTTTCATGTTTCGTTTAAATTTATTAGTAGTTTCTTCTTCTTCAAGATCAATTATTGCAGTGATGGGCATAAACATTAAAAGTTATTCCAATAAAACTAAATTCGTTAATTATTGCCCGAGGTCTAAAAAAATTGCACTCTAAATCTTTGTTCTCTTAGGCGTTCCTATTGCGATACACTAGAAAGAAAGCTTCCCGTTAAGATTAACATTTTAAACCGAATCCAACTACTTGTATGAGATTAATATGTTAACTTTAAAGTTCAACAAGATTACGGTTCTCCTGAGTCTTGAGATTTTATATAAACATGCGATGTTTTGAACAATAAAACAAGTTATATAGGAATTAATGTTCCTACCATTTTATCTTCACTAAAGCAATTTTAAAGCAAGTTTTGTATTATTTTTTTTAATAATATAATAAACTATGACTAATTGAATGGGAGACTATTTGAAGTGTGCATTTAAACAATTGTTGGGATCTACATATGTACCGTCGCGTCGCAAAGAGGAAAGAATGGAAAAAGTCAGGGATGCCGACTTACATACATTATTTCTTCCTTCGCTTGACTTCAATTTAGCTGGTTCATCATATTCAACACCACAAACTCGCGAGCTCACGATGACTTTATCGAGACTTCTTTATACTTTATACTTCGACACGGTCGAACAAGCAGGCTCCTTAAATCTACAGCCAAGGTGCTGTTAGCTTAACTTTTAATTTCCAACTGAATACTTTCACACAAGGTTAATCTTAGTCGATACAAGGTAAGTTGACGGTCAAAAGTATTTTTAGGTGGGAATTTAATTTGAAAAGGTACAAGGCTAGTGTGTGAGGACATTCCGTTGTTGATTTTCTGGTCAAGGTATCTACACCAAAAGTAAGTCTGATTACTCGAAACCAGAGGGACCATAGGATCTCATATCTGGGATAGGTTGTGGAACTGTAGGGATTGGAAAAAAGGATATGGACAAGAGAATGGACCTGGCTATTTAGATCTGGTCACTCTACACAGCTTATACCATTTCTGAAGACTCCAGATACTAATATCTACAGCCTGTATGTCGGAAGAATATCTACAGCTCATATGTTGGACTAATATCTATGAACTTCAGAGTGGGGACTGATATCTACAGAGTTAAAGTCGGACGAATATCTATGACGGTCCCAGCGGTGACTAATATCTGTGGAGCGTTGGTTGGACTAATATTTACAGAGGGCAGCTAAGCAAAAGGTTGTACGGAAAAGCATAAATTACTTCAATTACGTAATTACTAATTACGTAGCTTAAACGTTTAAAGTACGTACATGAATTTGTTACATAATATTACGTGTTTTGCTGTTTACGAGGACAATAATTTATTGAACAAACATGGAGGTCATAATACAAAGATATTTATTTATTTAGAAATATACGGCACCACAACCTAACTTAACCTTACCTAACCTAACCTAAATGACATAGAAATGGTCATGGTAACAGACTAAATAATTTAGAGGCACTCGAAATATAGAAAGCTATTAAAACAAAACCCAAATCCTTAATAATCAGCTAAATGTGTCCAATAGTCCGATATTAGGGATTTTTACATACATACATACATAAATTAAGTTTTTTAAACTGCATACGCATTATTACGTTATTCCAATATGCTACACATAATTGCAAATCCAACCTCTGCCAGCGCTTTTTTTTTTTTTTACAGTGAACACCGCACGAGAATCTCAACTGCTCCCGTCTGGAGCCAGTGAGACTATGGCATCCCCAATTGGGGTATGTTGTGAGGCTGAAGGTAGCGGGGAGGGGAAGGAGGTGGGGAAGAGGAAGGTTGGGAAGTACCTGGCTATTCAGATCTGGTCACTAAACACGGCTAAAGCCATTTTCAAGCAACGTTTCAATTCTGAATGGTGGTCTTACACCAGGGCGATACTGATAGTATCTTCCACTCTGGAACATGCCGCAAATATACTATATATTATTTTAAATGAATTAACTGTGAAATAACACAAATTAATCAAATAAAATTTATTTGCGCATGCCGGGTTCGAACCCGCGACCTCCGGAATGTGAGTCAAGAGTCTTAGCCACTGGACTACGGAGGTCGTGCTGTAGATATTCTTCCACACTTTGGTCCTCATAGATATTACTCAGCAGTTTGAGCTGTAGATATTCGTCCTCACTTTGGTTCTTATAGATATTAGTCCGATTTGTTCAGTTTTTGGAATTCCTGTAGATATTCGTAGACGCAGACGAAGAATAGTGGTCTTTCACCAGGGTGATACTGAGAGAACCTGCCACAATTATTCATACGTATGTACCTACCAACATGTTTCAAGGAGCCTTAGGCGTATCGTAATAATTACTAAAGCTACGCGAGATAATAAAAATACATAGAAACGTTCATGAATCTTCATAACAGGAGGAAACTTGCGTAATAAAGCATGATCTTGGATTTATAATAAAAAAAAACATACCTACTACATTCTATTTAGGTATGAACCTCTCAAACAAAGGAAATTCTCAGTGATGTTATAAGCACTAACTAGTGAATTAAATCCCAATGCTTAATGAGAAACCTTGCCCCACTCACGAATGTACAGAGTGTTTTATTTGCAATGCAGCCCTAAACAAAGGAGCAAATTAAATTCTGAAAATAGTTCGTATCTCTCCCATTACCATCCCTCACAGGAACCCAACTTCCCCTAGTCCATTCCTATTCCAGAGATTTAAACACAATAACGAACAAGAAATATATCTCCCTGCGATAATAAGAGCGTAAAAATACCCTGCGGAGTAATATTCACAGCACTAAATACGCGCCAGCAGAACATAGGAGAAAAAAAACTCTACTTCTCAAGGGATGCCTCATTTCAAAACAGTGCTGGAATAAACATTAATATCTCGCCCAACTTAACCCTTCCAGGTACCGTGTTATCTTAAATAGAAAACAATGTGTATTGTAAATTATATCTCTTGATTTTATACACTTAAAGTGCTTTATGGGTCATTATCATCTGACGTGCGTTGCGATTAAAAGCTGCTTGGCTCTAAACGGTTGATCAAATGCCTGGAAAAGCCTGTTTATACTCGTACTACGAAAGATATATCTTTTTAGTATTATTCCATTCTCTCAACGCAAACAAACGTAACATAATTTATCCACCTCGCAAAAATAAATATTTGTTCAGTACAAATATTGTGATGTTAAAGAGGTTTAATAATCTTTTGGAAAATAACTTTTCTATTAATACATTGTATCTAAATGTGTGTACCGACACAACACCTTTGTTTGCTTTAGCTAAATTGCAATAAAAGGGTTTATTACAGTAAATTTTCTCGAAATTTTGAGACAAAAAGGACTTATGATGTTGCACCTACGAGGTTAATATTATGTATTTCCTACAAAAGGTGTGTTTAGTGTCAAATGCTGGTGTCTTAATGATAATGTATGAAGGTAGAATGTTCGGTTGGGGAGCGATAGAACAAGAAGCCTTATTAACTTTTCAGGAGAATTATTTTGAGAGTCGATTGTTTCCCTTATTTTATACGTTAGCGTTTATCCTCGATAACGACACATTTACAAGTTAAATTCTCGAAAATTCTCGAATGAAAAGCGTGAAAAGTCGCCATTAAAAAAGTTTCAGGCAGAAAGAAATGAAATAAACGGAAAGCATTTTTTTACAATCTTAACTTTCTACATTCAAATTTGATGTTTATAAGAGTATTGTTTTATACTTGTGGAAGGGATTAGGTACCAAGAAGCAGACTAAAATTGTTTTCAAATCCCCTTTTGGCATAGGAACTCTGCGTCCAAGCCAAACTTTGTCTGATTCAAATAATCTGCTTGTTTTTTGGGGAATGCTACACAAGAGACCCGTTTTGTAGAAAGAGTCTAAAAAAATCACACCCCGCGGAGATTGAAATGTGACAAATGCTAGCTTGAAAAGAGAATGTATTGTTCTTTTGTAAGTAATGTCAACTCTACAAGGTGTGGAGCATGAGATAAGCATCACATACCAAACACAAAGTCTAGGTCAATAAATAAATAAAGCAAACAGGATTTTTTCTTCCAGAAATAGGTATTTGGCATATTCAGGGTTCAATGTATTCAAAATATTTTATTGGAAGGCGTATAAACCGACAAATTCAAGGAATTAATTGGTAGAATTTTCAGAAGGTAGACCTTTTTCGATCATATTTGGAGGCCATTCGATGAAAAAAAATTCCTTCAAAGGTGATTGATTTCATAAAAAAATATTTTGAATCGGATAGAGTAAAATCGGTAATAATTGCTCGCTTAAAGAAAATTTCACTTTAAATGGTCGTACTCACCAATAATAAATAACAAAATGATTACATAATGTTTCATTACTTACCTATCAAATCCTTCCACCGTTTGTGTTAACAAATTCTTCTAGCTAAATTTACAGTGATTGCCTTCTTGTTCAATGTTCATAGTGCTTCCCACGATAATGACAGTGATTTCCTACATTAGAGTTTCGATAAAAAATCTTTAATAAAATAACCCGAAGATGGCACATATTTATATATTTCGTTTAGTTAAAAATAATGAATGGTAAACATGCGGATTATGTAAGAACTACCTGTAAATTTAAAAAGCTTCGAAGCGCTTCATAAATTGTGACTTCAATTTTCGCCAACGTATCTGTTTCGGCCGATATTATAATGTCGATTCACATTGAAGTAATAATAGCGTCTGTCATGATTTCGGTGAAATATTTACATACGTTAATGCGAAAAGTACAAACAAAGTGAGAGTGAGCAATAATTAGTTGCGGGCGATCATAGTCCAGTTTTTCCTACATACTAATTTACTCTTGTGACAAATCTCGTTCTCACAAAATATTGTGGGGTAATTTTACCACTAAAGGTATAATATCAGGAATCATACAATTTTTGTGATATATTTTCAGATTTTCATTTATTGTAAGTTTTCTCTAAATGTAACATTTTATTTTCTTGAATAATATTTTAATTTATCATGATGTGCTCTTAGATAAAGACCTACCGACACCTATTTCATAAGACGACCTTAAAATGTGGCTTTAAAAAATAGTTGCATTTTTCATAACATTATTTCGTACAATATGCACCATATAATCCTTACTTTATTTATTATACATAGGGGTAGCTTGTGTATTCAATTTACCATTATGCTTGTGTGGTCGCTATTGATTCCTAACTAGACATATTACCTGTTCTAAAGAATTATTTTTTGGTAGTGGGAAAAATGTATATTTTTGGTTCAGCTGTTTTTTTTTGATATATTCGGGTAGCACTCACAAAAATCAGCTCCGGTACAACTTCTGGTTTGAAATGTGTGTTTGATTTTACTTTTATGTTCTTTATTTTTGTGTATGAAACTTTGTCGAACGTACGGAATATTAAAATCATTACGGAGCAATTCACCAGGACATCTGAAGTGATTCCCTGTGATGACTCTGACCACGACCTTCAATGCCTTTAGTAGTGGGTCAATTATTGCAGCTCCCACTCCCCACAGCCAAAAATATCTTAGGTAAGGGTGGAGTCACATAAGCAAAGTCAAAATTAAGCCTTTGTATTGATTAAAATTAATTTACTTAAGGCTGTACAAAGGCTTTTGCATTACAATGATAAGATTATAAGTTACAGTGGCACTACGGTGGGTATCAGTAGTATAAGGACAAAATAAGAATGAATGAGACAAAAATAATATATAAGAGACACATACTACATTATTTGGCAGCCATCTCTGGTCTGGAGCTCCAAAATATCTGAAAAATACCCTCGACTCTGTGCAGAAACTAGCGGTCCGTTTTATAGATTCTCCCATCTTAACAGACGGATTGCAATCTTTAGAGCACAGGCGTCGGGTGGGAATGCTATCCTTGTTCTACCGGTATTACAATGGAAGATGCTACAAGGAACTAGCATCATTGATCCCTTCGGCACCGGTGACATTTGTCACATGAGAACGGGTCGTTTCTTCGACTCGTTTTTGTGTTCAACAGCTCGGCTGTGGAATGATTTGCCGGCCTCTGTGTTTCCTATTTCCTACAACATGGATCTCTTCAAGACCAATGTTCATTCCTTCCTCTCCTCAAAAAGACCCTCCACACAGCATCCCAGATGACATAGGCCCTGAGGGAAATTATTTTACTCAGGGCCTCCTGTGTGGAGTTAATGTAAAAAAAAAAAAAACATTGTTTTTTTTTTAAACTCAACAGTTGTTTTTTACAAAAAATAGGACTGAGAAGAAATATACTTAAAAATAAATGTGTAATAGTTTTAATAACAGCGAACAATCTATGTAAACAGATTGATAATACGTTAAGAAAGGTAACTTGATAGCAATTATAATCATGCAAAATTTTCAACATCAAGTACCCATATCTCTTCTTAAATTAGAATTGTTAATTACAAATCGTTGAGTTCTACGTGTTAAATTATTATTTTTTTTTTAAATATGTCAATTTTACGAGTGTATATCTACGTATCTATCGCCAACGGGCCAAAATATGATATTTGTCGTATAAAATAAATACGAACCAGCGTAATCTACCATCCTAGTTCAACATTGAAAAAAAATAATTGCCAATTAGATGAATATTTACGGTATTAAATCCGTACAAGAAACCCCAACAAAGAATATCTTACGTTGTCAATATGACATAGGAAAAAATATTAATATACGAAAGTTACATGTTAAAACTTTAGGTAAGTACCTACATTGTCATCCTTTAGGGACAATTATTTTTTTTATCAAATATGTTTTTCAAAAAGACAATACGTTCTCAATATACAAATAACTTTTTAGCTTCGTACAGACGGGCCGCACTACGGGCGTGAGACGATCCGAATTGGCAACTAAATTTTTAAGCAGTTGTAAGGACAAAATAAAGTGCATAAAATCAATGAAAAACCACAATGGTATATGAAGGCCTTTTTTTCGTTGTTTAAATGACGGCCTCCGTGATAGAGGGATTAGTAAATTTTATTTAATGAAACGTAACTATATTTGTATTTGCGGCACATTCGGGAGAGGAAAATATTAAATTCAATTCAATTCAATTCAATTCCATTCAATTCAATTAAATTCAATTCAATTCAATTCAATTCAATTCCATTCAATTTAATTCAATTCAATTCAATTCAATTCAATTCAATTCAATTCAATTCAATTCAATTCAATTCAATTCATTTCAATTCAATTCAATTCAATTCAATTCAATTCAATTCAATTCAATTCAATTCAATTCAATTCAAGTCAATTCCATTAAATTAAATTAAATTAAATTAAATTCAATTCAATTCAATTCAATTCAATTCAATTCAATTCAATTCAATTCAATTCAATTCAATTCAATTCAATTCAATTCAATTCAATTCAATTCAATTCAATTCAATTCAATTCAATTCAATTCAATTCAATTCAATTCAATTCAATTCAATTCAATTCTATTCTATTCTATTCTATTCAATTCAATTCAATTAAATTCAATTCAATTCATTTTAATTCAATTCAATTAAATTCAATTCAATTCAATTCAATTCAATTCAATTCAATTATTTTTATTTTATTTTTTTATTTTTTTTAATTTTTTTAATTTTTTTTATTTTATTTTTTTTTTTATTTTTTTTTTTTTTTATTTTTTTTTTTACAGTGAATACCGCACAAGAATCTCAACTGCTCCCATCTGGAGCCAGTGAGACTATGGCATCCCCAATTGGGGTATGTTGTGAGGCTGAAGGTAGTGGGGAGGGGAAGGAAGTGGGGAAGAGGAAGGTTGGGAAGTACCTGGCTTATCAGATCTGGTCAATAAACAACGCAACGTTTCAATTCTGAATGGTTGTTTACACCAGGGCGATACTGATAGTATCTTCCACTCTGGAACATGCCGCAAATATACTATATATTATTTTTTTTAAATGAATTAATTGTGAAATAACACAAATTAATCAAATAAAATTTATTTGCGCATGCCGGGTTCGAACCCGCGACCTCCGGAATGTGAGTCAAGAGACCCACTGGACTACGGAGGTCGTCAAATTCAATTTATAATTTATTTAATTCAACATTCTCAGTATAACCCCGGTTATGGACCACCATTCAGAATTGAAACATTACTTGTAATAACTTCAGGTGTGTTTAGAGACCAGATCTGAATAGTCAGGTACTCTCCCACCTTCCTCTTCTCCATTTCGTCATCATAAGTGGCACCCCATTGGGTACCCCCATGCTATATATTTATAAGTCGTACCCCCATTGGGTATCCCCATGCTATATATATTCATAAGTCGTACCCCCATTGGGTACCCTAGTGCTATGTATCCATAAGTCGTACCCCCATTGGGTTTGGGTACCTCTATGCTATATATTCATAAGTCGTACCCCCCATTGGGTATGCCCCCGTTTCAATGACACCAGACACTTAGGAGCAGTATATAAATAATAGTAAACAACTGCTGGCCCTGCAAAAATCGCAAGTACGCCCCATTGTTGAAATTGGCAGCCACCTCTGGTCTGGAACCCCAAAATACCTGAAAACAAACCATCGCCTTTGTGCAGAAACGGGCGGTCCGTTTGATAGATTTCGCACATATTAAAAAACGTATTGCAATCTTTAGAGCGTAGGCGTGTGAAGAGTGTGTTATCCTTGCTCTACCGGTATTACAATAGAAGATTCTGCAGGGAACTAGCGTCTTTGATCCCTTTGGCATCGGTGCATAGTTGAGAAAAACGTCAAACGCGCGCCCAACGCGCATGCGCATGGTTGATATTTATCACATGAGAACGGATCACTTCTACGACTCATTCGTGATTTTAAAACTCAGCTGTGGAATGATTTGCCGGCTTGTTTATTTCCTCACTTTTACAATATGGGTCTCTTCAAAACCCTCCACACAGCAACTTCAAGTTGAGGGAAAAATGCCCTGAAGGAAATTATTTTCCTTGGGGCCTCCGCTGTGGAGTTAATTTTAAAAAAATACGGGACTCTTAAAGTAGTCTAGTAGTCTTCACTTACAAATATGTTTTTTCTAACTTAGATAGTTGAAAGCAGCTCACGTGTGTTGTGTGGTTTGTCTGTGCGAACCTAAAGCTGTATTATCTTATAAATGTCTGCTGAGAAGCTACTTAGATGGATTTTTTATTGAATGTTTTTGATACTTGGAACAGTTATTTTAAAAATAAAATACCAGGAAAAATATAACAAAAACATTCCACAAGGCACAACCTGTGTTTGGATGATTTATGAATTCAACATTAAGATATTCATTTTCATTTCAGAGAAAAAATACATAAAACTAAAATTGTGGAAAAAAAACAATGAGAAATAATTTTTTTTAACGTATTCGCATGATTATAAGGTCAGAGTTCGACCACGAACAGATAAAAGGTTCCACGGTCTTGTCCTGAAAGATGCTGAAATAAGGTAGACATGCGATGACTGCATCACATTCACAGGACATATTTGATTCTAGAGCTTGTAATTATTTTGTTGAAAAACGTTATAATTCAAAATAACACTTTATTTTCAAAATGTCACTTCATCAAAGTGTAAGAAATCTGATATTTCAAAATAAAATAATCGAAGTACGCAACCATAAATTTTACATCGCGATAATTCAATTGCAGATATGGGTACCGCCATCCCGGGAACCATTTATTGGATAACCAAAACACCTCTGCCTTAGGTCACCGCTAGTGGTTCGCTACGTTTGGTGACTTAGCAAGGGTGGCCGGGTTCAGGTTTGTCTGATAAGGTAGACATGCGATGATCACTTCCACAGGATAAGTAGATATTTGATTCTCAAACTTGTATTTCAAACGTTATATTTCAAAATAACATTTTATTTTCAAAATTTCACTTAATCAAAGTGTAAGAAATCGAATATTTCAAAATCAAGTATCGAAGAACGCAAACTTAAATTTGGCATCGCGATAATTCAATCGCGGGTATGGGTGCCGCCATCCCGGGAACCAATTATTGGATAATTAAATCACCTCAGCCTTAGGTCAGCCAAAGTGGTTCGCTACGGTGACTTAGCAGGGGTGGCCGGGTTCAGGTTTGTCTAAGTCTTGGCAGTGGATGCGTCTGCCCACCTTTACTGGGTAGCGGGCAGGATTTGAAGAGTATGATTAAGGTAGATGTTTTTACATCTCCAGCAGGACTCTGGATGAATTCAAGTCCGAAACTCGTAGAAACAGATTCCTATCCACCTCATATCTTTTTACTTCTCAGGCATTCCTCTCCCTCTTTCCTTAAAAAAAACCTCCACACACCCTAAAGAAGAAGAAAGAAGAAAGGCAATTAAAAAAAAAAAAAAACAGAATATTATATGTATAATCTTGTACTAAATAAAATAAGGAAAAAATATTTGCCCCGTGGATTTTCAACTATTTAATTTTTTAATTGACCGTGTTCAAACAGGTTGTTGAACTAATTGTTTCTTATTGCGGAAAGTATGTCTCTCGTAGCAGAGAGATTGCCAACATTATCTATTTCTCAGGTGGCGGGTTGAAACAAACGACAACGTTAAGCACTACAAAATCATGTGATTTTGGTTTGAAAATTAGATCGCATACAAATATTTTAGATGCTTTAATTAAATACAGCGAGTAGAAGACATATTTATTCGTCTTTGAAATCATCGAGAATTTCTTTGATTCGTTTTTTATAAATCCAGAAAAAATAAAGTATCTATCATGCCTATAAAAATTGGTTATGTATTATTTATTCCTTTTGTCCTTGTTAATTCTTCTTCACATTTCATCTTCATAATGTAGAATTATCAAAAATAATCATCTGCGAATTTTTATTTTTTTTGGTAAACCGATTTTAGTGGTATTGTCTTGTGTTCACCACGCCTCTGAGGTTTGATGAAGATGAACATGAACTAATGGCTTTTTTACTACCTCTGTAACATCTGATCAGCCAATAGAGGGCACCACCAGCTCTCCTGGTTTACAATCGTCATCCACTTCTGGATTACATCTTTCAGTAGGTACTTTAATCCCAATTACTCAACATCTGGTTTGTCATTCACCGCTGCTATTCCAGTCATATTGGCATCTATACCTGAGATTGTAGTCACGCCTAAGTGAAGTTGTGCTTCAAATTGATTTAGTTGGCGAGTTCCGAAAAGAAATTGGGCTGCATAATTGACTTTCTGACTGTGAAAAATCCTTCTTGTTCTGCAACTTTGGTTTCATTAAACATATCTGCAGTACTTAGGGAAACGTTTACAACCAAAAAAAGTTCAGGAAATAAAATTTTTTATTTATCTAAACGTCCTAATAAGAATAAAAAAAATAAGAGACCGATCGCAAATCGCAAAGATTTTAGCAATCGAGTCTACATAGAACAATCAGCTGACGAGGTGCTCAATTGTATCAAAAAGTAAAGGTCTGGGTGTAATGAAGTGGACATCCAAAAAAATAAGCCCCAAGTCCCCATGTGAATCCTGAAATATGCCTGAAAACTGCACCCACGTTCATTTAGATTTAGATCTTGAGTACCAGCTGGTGAATTGATTATTTGAAGTACTACTTTGTGTGTAAGTATAATCATAAAGGGAAAAACTGATTATTATTACTTCTTCAAACTTCGCAAATTTATTTTGTGGCATCATTTTTCATATAATGAATAACTTATTACTTTGTATAAAACCACTATTTTTAAAACAATATCAACATGTTTCGACAACAATGTTGTCTTCATCAGGATATGTTACTATGATAAATGATAAACAAGTATTCGTAAGTACTTGTTTATCATTTATCATAGTAACATATCCTGATGAAGACAACATTGTTGTCGAAACATGTTGATATTGTTTTAAAAATAGTGGTTTTATACAAAGTAATAAGTTATTCATTATATGATTATTATTAATTTACACAAGTTGTGCGATAAGTAATGCAACTACATTCTACTCACAACTTTGCTTTTTTCTAATAAACTTTTCATTTAAACGTGAGAACTTAAAATTTAATTTAATTTAAAAAATATTTAAACTTTTACACACCAGATTTAAATGTCCGGGTTAAATTTTCCCCACAGGAAAAACTAAACCCTTTCACACACTTCCCCAAATGATCATCTAGTCAATCCACGCTATGCAAATGCACCATTTAAATATTATAAATACAAAACAATACAAGAACAACCTGTCAACCTACCAGAGACCAAATGGGAAAATAATTCACCAACTCCTCCAACGGGAACTCCTAATGGGACTTATAAATCCTACTGATCCCTCAATATAAATATTTAAAAAATCTTTTGTAATCCTACATGTATTTAAAATGATTGATTTTTGAATGTTTATATATAAATTCTTTGACAAATCTAATATGCCTAAATTTGAATGAGAGACCTAGGTATAATGCCAGTAGCCGAAATAACAAATGGTAATATTTTTATAGTCTGAGAATGCCAAATTTTTTTAATCTCATTTCCTAAATCTGTATATTTTCTTATTTTTTAAACTATTATTATTTCCAATAAACTTTTGATTTGAACAACAGAATGTTACCCCCTGTGTTACATGGTGGTATCAAATATCGATCACCTCATTCCTGAAAAGTCCTCAGCCAATTCAAAAAAAAAAATTAATCGTTATGATAAGTCTAATTTATTTTATTAAAAGATGAATAACTTTGTTTACATTACATTATTTTATACACAATAATGTTTCGTGAACAATGTTCACATTATCAGGCGTAATGTGTATTGAACTTACAAAATAAATACAGATCACAGATTAAATACAGGGGAAGGGGTAGAAGGAAGGAGGAGGGTAAAAGTGGGGGAAGAATGGTAGTTTTATTGGAATTAGGGATTAAAATATCATTAGCAGGGAAAGACCGGTTAAGGGGGAAAATATTCAAAAGAGTAAGAAAAACGTACCTCTTCCAACAATTTTGATGATTTATTTTGCATTTGGCTAGGTACAGAAAGACAACTGAACATGTTCTTAAACTTTTGAAATAAATTACATAAAACCATTCAATTCACACTAGAAATAGATAGGAGTTTAAATTTCTTAGATTTAATTTTAACATTGATACGTAATAAAATAACCGCAAATTTTTAATATTTTCCGTAAAGACACGTACACTGATATTGTTATTCACAATTCATCAAATAACCCTTTCTATCAAAAACTTGCGGCCTTCCACTCTATGAGTAATAGATTAATTATAAATCCTTCGTCTGTTTCTAAATATACTTTGGAATTTAATCTCATAAAGCAAAAAGCAATTAATAATGGTTATTCCACTAAATTAATAGACCAAATACTAAATAAGCAAATGAAACAGAATTTCTATAAACGGTACATCTACCTATTTCCTAAAGATTTAACAATGGCGTAGTTCTATTTGTTGAAAACGATACCGCAAAAATAATAAGTAGTAACATTCCAGGTACTATTCAACCAGTATTTTATACAAATAATAAATGAAGAAATACATCCTTAACAACAAAGATAGCGACATTAAAATAAAAAAAGGTGTTTTTTAAATTCAATTGTAAGGATTGTAATTGCTTTTATATAGGTAAAACTAACAAAAATTTTGAGGTAAGAGTAAAAGAACATTTTAGGGCTTTAAATGGTAATAGCGAATCTGAGTTCGCAGATTATTTATTAAAAAATGATCATAAATTTTATACAAACTTTGGACTTAAACTACTACATACAGGTTATAAGGCATCGCAGATAAATCGTTTGGAAATCTTAGAAAAAAGGAAAAAATATTAATACCAAAACAGATATAATTAATAAGCAAAAAAAAATTGTGAACGCTCTTTTGAATATTTTTCCATTTAACCGCTCTTTCCCTGCTAATGATATTGTAATTCCTTTTTTTCAATTTCAATTTACTTCTCCCACTCTTACCCCTCCACCTTCCTTCTTTCCCTTCCCCTGTACTTAATCTGTGATCTGTATTTGAAATTTGTAACTTCAGTGTACACTCCGTACCTGATGATGTGAACATTGTTCACGAAACATGTGTATAAAATAAAGTAATGTAAACAAAGTTATTTGACATATATAAATGAATCCCTATTTCCCTTGGTCATGCCATAACTTCAGAACGACTTGACCTATTTCATTCATATTTTTTTTTAATTTTTCTGATACTTTGTAGAAGGTTCTTACGGAAAGAAAAATTAAGAAAATTACGCAGAAAAAAACTTAACGAGTATTTGAACTTTGCACGTTTGACAGTTCGCACGTTTGATGAATGTGAATTTAGCAGGCAGCTGTTTTTTTTGTTACAAAAGAATTGTCCATGAATTTTTTTAAATAAGTACCTACGAAAAGTACCAAATTTGATTGATTTTTATTTTAATGTTCACAAATGAATGTTTCTAAAGTACGAAAAATGAAAATAGGTGGCACACGAGCTGTTTGAAAACTAAATGCACTGGGACTGAATATATGGAACGCGTGAGGGAGGTTGGCGGGACGGGAGAGCGGGGGTGGGTAGAAGGAAGGCGGGAAAGGTGGAAAGGGAACGCGGGAGAGGAAGGGGACGCGGGAGAGAAACGGGAAGCCGGGAAAGGATATGCAGGGAAAAACAATTTATTTTTTTGAATATGGCAATGCAACGCATACCGGGAGCCAGCTAGTCTTTTAATAAAATAAATAATGCCATCACAAAGTGAAAACCTTTCAGAAGAAGTTTTCTTCGAAAAAATTTAAAAAAAAATCGAAAAAAGGAAGGAAAAAAAAAAGTTTTTTTAGTTTGAAATAGGCAATTCACCCTAAAAAGAGTAAGTTCAAGGTTCAAAGAGTTGTGACAAAATCTGCTAGAAAATTATATTGAAAACGCTCGTTTTCACAATACCTGTAACCGAGGAAAAATATCAAACGAACAGTTTCTCATGTATAGAAATGTAGCGGTGTAAATAAATAAGTATTGACCACTTAAGAGGGCATTACCAGAGAAAGCCAGAAATACGTCATTTTCAAAAAAGTTTTTAGACGTATTGACTCTTTTCCACAAAAAATTATAAATGGATTTCGAAAGATTGTGCTTTTATCTAGCATAGTTATGTAATAAATTTTTAGAATTTTTTTTAATTTTTAGTGTAATAAGGTTATTCCATAGGTCGTTGGCAGAATTGTTAAATTTTCAAAAAAGTTTTTGTATTATACCACACCCATTTCAAATAATGTAATCATGCAGTAAAATAAATCAATACATTATCTAGCAAAGTTATGTATTAGAATTTTAATTTTAGTTTCAATAAAATCATTAAAAAATATGTACGTACATGTGTTTCTTGACGAAAATTGGTCCATTTGTGTATTTATTTGCGCACTTACAAACTAATATATTTCAGATTTTTTTAACATTCTTATTAAATTTAGACATTACTGAAAAATGATAAATACTTATAATCAAAAAATAACTACAAAAAGTACACTATTTTAATAGTTTTATCATCACGCCTTTCAGCATTTTTGGATGAAGGTATAAATAAAAGCTAATTTGGATTGAAATAAATTCGATATTGAGTTATAATTTAAAAAAGCTGGTACGGAGAATAATCAATCTTTTTCATTGTAACCGCCCTGCACGATCGGAAGAACAACTTTCGACGAAATGTGGATTTTCGTCCGCTGGCTGGTTAAACGCTCTTAAAGAGCGAGTAAAGAAAAACCATTAAACTCGCGAATGACATTAGCAGATGCTCTTCCGATCGCTGTCAGGGGGCAGATTGAAGGAGAGCTAAAAGCGGTGGATGAAAACAAGGATTGCGAGGAGAAAGATATCAAAGTGCTTAAAGAGGTTCACTTATACTAAATCCGGAAGTACTAACATGGATACAAAAGGAAAGTCTCGTGGGATATGGGAAATTATACGGGACGTGGGAAATTTAAGGAAGACGTGTACCACGGCTATATGGCCGGCTTTTGTTCCGCGGTTTCTTTTATCAAGATTTTGAAAGGAGATTACATAAAACCCTCAGAATTAAATGAACTTAAAGTGGATAAATGAAGTGTATATCTTTACATCTAACTGAAATGTTTCACTCGGCAGGTAACCCACGCACGGTTTCAATCTTTAAGGTTTTAATACCTTTTTACATGTGAAAAACAACATTTTAAAGCAAAGACTTTGAGTGTTTTCATCAAGTAAAATACCAGTCTATATTTAGAGACTGACTATGTCAATAAAAAAATATTATTTATATAGTAAATATTATTGAAAATAAATGCAAAAATCTGATAAAAATTTGCATTTTGAGAATTGCTATTTCGGGCGTACGTTTAACGAATATAATTTGTCTGTTTTGTTAAAAACAACTGGTAATATGTCATTTATTTTCGGCGTGTTATATCGTATTTTGCTACTTCTTTCTTTAGCCAACGTTTCGGACATCACCACAGTATCCATCATCAGGACAGATGTGGGAAGATGGACACTCTAACGCTGTATCTGAAATGTCGGCTAAAGAAGGAGGTAGTACGGCATAACATCCCAAAATAAATAACGAAAATACTTTTGGCCGTGAAAAGCTAAAAACATATCTGATTATATGTCAGGTCATTGAAAACAATAATGAAATGGAGATAAGCTTCAAAAATTTAAAAAACGAATTACTTACCTTTTATTGAGTCAGGTACGCCTCCTACGTCATACGTAAGTCTGGCAACAACAAATTATGTTGAAAACAAGCTTATGGGTCCGTGTGTAAGTTACAAAACTTACACATGGGTAAGTTTTGTATCCTTATGAAATAGTTAACCTTCGATGGCCTTAAACACAATTTTTGCTCCATAACATTCTGATTTTGAGCTACGGGACTTTGCTACTGGAAACATGTTAAGGGGAACGGATGTTCCCGTTTCATACAAATCTTAATTTTAGATTGGAGGCCAAAATACCCCACAAAATTAAAAAAAAATTGTAAGCAAAAAGTATATAGCTATTACAAATATCTAGTACAGAAATGATTTTACTATTTAATGAGTAATTGATAAACATTTAAATAAATAATGTTCTTACAAATTGGTCGTACAAATTAAAATAGCTATAAAAAACGTACTTTTTTAATACACAGTAGATAAGACAAAGTATGTGTTATAACAATAATAATAATTACTTAACTAAAAAAAAAAAAATTGTCTCCGAAATGAAGCAAAATTGTATTTATTTATTAATTATGTATATTATCATTTAAAACAAAAATAAATAAAATAGCACTTATCCGTACGAGATGTTTAATATACCCCACGATTAAAAAAATATTTTTCAGATCGGTTGGGTATTTTGGTCTCCAATCCAAAATTAATTTTGTGAAACGTTAGGCTACTATTCAAGTAAAATATTAAAAAATATATATTTCGGTAACAATAATGCAGTTTATTTCAATCATTTTTTTGATTTTTAAGGCAAAAAATGGTTCATCAATCAACAGAAGAATTTAGATATAAAGGTACATCAAATAAATGTTGGTTTCTGAAATTTCGCAATCATATTAATTGTAGGTTTCTCGGCCGGTCTCTTTGCCCGAGGCACTGCGTGGGTGAAATGAAATGTTAATTTACGTACATCAATCTTGCCATTTATGATAATCCCAGAAGCATGTATCGAATATAAGTTTTTCACCCATTGATTGAATCACATTACAGCTGCGAGAGACTCCTAGGAATGGAAGGAGTTAAAAAAAACTCTTGATGGTATTACCAGATAAAAAATAACATCCCAAGAAGCAACGTTTCAGAAAGAACATTCTGATTTCATAAGAAGCCAAAAACCCTCAAATTTATCGTAAAGACAACAACTTCTAAGCATAATTTTATGTTTTGAGAATACAGCCAGTTGGTTACTATCTGTGAGTATTAAACATGGTCGTCCAACTGCCAGTCAAGCATCCAATTTATTTGGCTCTCAATCGCTTCAATTTAATTATTCGTATTCGTATGAATAGCACTGTTAAGATATTACATGTACATTAGTACGTCATTTTTTGTTTGACTGGTTTTTAGTTATATTTTAAAAGAAGAGCTTTTTGAAAGATTGTGATTTTTTAAAGATGAGTAGCGCTGATAAGTATCTAACAAAACGAGTTTTGATTTAATGTTTTTAATCTTTTTTCATTGCCTTTCTAAAAATGTTGTCAATTAGGAATATGGCAACACGAAACAGTGATTGGCCATGAGGTGGAAATAATTGTGGAAACAAAAAAGAGGACGATAGTAGTGAACTCTTATCGGCTGTCGTAGCTTTTACCATCCTGACAGTAGGCTTTTTATTAATAATGGTAATCTCTACATCTCTATGTAGTATTATAAATTAAAATCCTCCGACGCGACTGTCTGTCTGTTTCGATAAACTCAAAAACGACTGAATGGATTTTCATGCGGTTTTCACCAATGGATAGAGTGATTCACGAGGAAGGTTTAGGTACATAATTTGTCAAGGTTTTGTGTAAATTGGTTGAAAAATAGAATATATAAAGGAGAGTGGTGGTAATAAAGGTTGGGTAACCATCCAGTTTAGTTAGCCACAGCAACGCTTGGCCGGGTCAGCTAGTAAATAATAAATAGCGACAACTTATATCTTTGTGGTGATTTTCTCGCGAAAACAGAACTGTAGAAATTATCTGAACATTTTTATTATTTCAGAATGAAGAGTTTTACATTATTATTGAATTGGTTTTGGTCGACACGTATAAATCATTCCCCCATACGCTTCAAATGTGTTTTAGGATCACACTCCACCATTCTGAAAAATCAGTTGAAAACTTTACAAAGGCGTAAAAGGCAGAAAAGGAGCGTTCCCAAATGTCAGAGAATAAAAAGGGAAGAACAACTTTGTTTCGTTGGAAAAAGAAGTGTAATCACCGCCGGTAAAAAATCGAAGATTTTCATTCACCGCTGCGTTGGTTGCCATCAAGATAATGTGCGTGGTGATAACGCCGCTCCCGGGCCGTGAGAATTGTTGGGTTCGGTTAGAGTTTATCTCGAGTCATTAACCCAGCCTCTGGGAGTGCTTAAGCCATTCTTAATGAATATGGAGATTTATTAGGCGGGCACCCAGAGACCAAAACGCCTAACGGGGGCTACGATTCCAAATAACTGTTCAAACGCGCAAACTTAATGTTTCAACTAATGTTTGAAGCATATTTTACAAAATGTTTTTATTAAAAAAAAACATTATTACCGAGATTAATAACAAAAAGGCCCAGAGTATAATGGAATACGATGAATGTAAGGTAATTGGATTCCAGAATGGACTAGAGGAAAAAAAGGATACCACTTTAGCCTCTTGAGACCTGAGACTTAACTAAGCATAAAAAACTTTTTTATTTGGTTCCGTGTCTTTTTAAGGATGGGTAAATAAGAGTTTTCTTGTATTTTTTCTTACGTTCACAAATATTAGGTCCTTACATATGAAATTGGCGTTTTGTATGGGAGGAACATAAAGTCGATTTTTTTAAATATAATATATTTATTTAATCAAAGTATGTACCATTGCTATCTTTGCACTTTTGCCATCTCATAGGTAGTTCATCGATCCCTTTACTAAAAAAACCATTCGGACGGGAATCAATAAAATCTTTGAAGGCGGTTTGGACTGCCCCATCGGAGTTGAATTTTTTCCCTTGAAAGAAGTTATCCAAATTTCGAAAAAAATGGTAATCTGTTGAGGCAAGGTCCGGAGAGTACGGTGGATGTCTAAGATATTCCATTTGAAGCTCCTCTATTTTGGTGTGTGGTCTAGCGTTCTAACGCGAGTTTGTTGATTTGCTTCACTCAATTCGTGAGGTACCCACCTTTCAAGCTTTTTCACCTTCCCAATTTGCTTCAAGTGGATTCAAATAGTTTTATCTCTGACACCGCAGCCTGCAGCTAACTCGGACGTGGTTTGCGATGGATCCGCTTCCACAATAGCCTTCAAATCTTCATTATCAACTTTGGTCTCCGGCCGTCCACGGGGCTTGTTCTGCAGGTCAAAATTTCCAGAACGAAAACGTTGGAACCAAAAACGCACTGTGTTTTCTTTTGCGGCACCGTCGCCATACACATCATTAACCCTTCGAGCAGTTTCTGCACAACTGGTGCCACGGTGGAACTTGTACTCGTTAATAACGCGATATTTCAAGTTTTCCATTTAAAAAAAAAACAATTAAGAAAAAAACAAATGAATTATAATTTTCGAAACACAAATACATGAGTAAATAGCTGTATAAATTTGAATTTGGAATTCCTAACCAGAGAGAAGATATTTAAGATCAAAGTTGCCAGTACGGTAAAACGCCAATTTCATATGTAAGGACCTAATAAAAGAAGAAGGTATGCATATTATGTCTACCGTAGAATACAAGCATAAAATAAATTAAAACTCTAGAATAAAGATTTGCCTTAGAAGCTTTGAAATGTGAACACGTATTCAGAATATTTAGTAAAAATTTTATAAGATATTTCAAGAACTTCGTAAGATAATATTTTGAGAATATCATAAGATATAATTTTAAGAATATTATAATATATTTTTGGAATGGCTTCTAGTTCGAATTTAAAATGAAAAATCGCAGAAACAATTTTAATGAAACGGAATTTTTGGTAATAGTCGGTGGAGGAGAACTAACTTAGAATAAACAGTGAAAAGTGGGTCGGCTGCTGAATACGAAAAGAAAAATAAACACAAATAATGTGTAATAAGTTTGCTAGTTTGGGTTTGGATGTCCATGTTAAGAGGAGTACACATGTCAAATATATACACAATCTTAATGTGAGTTATATCATCACTTGGCAATAAGTATAAAAATTGCTTGGCAAGCGGAGTCCAGAAACAGCCGATTTTAGCGAAAAAGGGGTTTTCATTTATTTTGTGAATAATTTTGCAATAAAGAAAAAAGTTAATCGAGGGAAACTTTCACTATAAATATTAATCTTATATGCATTCGTACATTTCTAAGTAAAAAAAAAATTTTTACACACAAATCTACACAAGAAACTAACGATAGGAAAAGCTTTGATTTATTTACGATTAGTAGTAAAGATTAACGACGGCCGGCGTAGTGCAGCGATAAGGCGCTTGACTAGCATTCCGAAGGTCGCGGGATCGAATCCCGGCGTGGTAAATAAATTTTATTTGATTAATTTGTGTATTTCACAATTTATTCATTTAAAATAATATATAGTATATTTGCGGCACGTTCCAGAGTGGAAGATACTCTCAGTATCGCCCTGGTGTAAGACCACCATTCAGAATTGAAATGTTGCTTTAAATGGCTTCTGCCGTGTTTGGTGACCAGATCTGAATAGCCAGGTACTTCCCCACCTTCCTCTTCCCTATCTCCTTCCCCTCTCCACTACCTTCAGCCTCACAACATACCCCAATTTGAAAAGTGTGATTTAATATTAAGCTTCTCCTTTAAAGGACACATGAGATGAATTGTTAATTCGCGAATTTTAGATTGTATTTTCGTTTACGGTGAAAACAGTATTTTTTTGATAAATTATAAGATTTATTGCCAAATTAGGCATGGAACTGACTCACCAAATATCTTGGTAGAAGAAGTTCTCGATTCTGGTTCATTGGAATGTATAGTTTTTTTATTATTATTTGGCGTCTTAAGATATTTTTTTTGTAATAATCGAGTTTTAAATCGTTCTAATGAATTTTTAATTAATCTCCCATTTGTGATACATTCCGTTCAAGGAATATAAGATTTATTTTTTGTTCATTAGGCCCTGAGGAAAAAAAACACTCAAATTTACAAATATGTCATCTCTGGGGATGATATGAGAGTATGAATCTGGGAGTAGATGTCCTACTGCGATACACGATGATACATCGAGAAAGTCCGGTTGGAGAGATTAAAAGGTCACCCTCAAAGCATCTCTCCCGATCCGGCTCGCTAAAGAGCCTGCAAAATGTTTTTAAATAAATTTAAAATTAAACTATTTCTTTCACAACTCCAGTAACATTTGATCGATTCGCGCGCTGTTGACTTGAAAATATCATATGTCATTAAATTAAGAAATTTCTGCTCAAATATCTAAAGGTATTTTTGATAAATACCTGCTATTACTTTTTAAGTATTCAATTGATGAAGCAGAAGTAATGCAAATTTAATTCAGCTGGAGCTTAAGGCAAGTTGACTTAAATCCTAATGTGTTCGCTTTTGGAACAGTTCGTGTAGGTCTCAAAGAAATCGTTGTGTCTCTCTTACTGTCATGATGAGAAATATGATCTAAACAGTGTTAGAAAGAGAAAATAACACGCTTTATTTTCAAATCTAAAAGTTAACCACAGAATAATTAAAATGTACATATAACATGAAACTAAAGTTTCCGAATGCAATTTAAGAAAAAATTACGAAGAGATTTTTATCATTTTTTAACGTAAATAAACATAAACACGTTTATCTAATATAAGAAGTGTATTATTAGTGTTTTTCGTTATCAGTAATTTTAGTTAGAAAAAAACGTAAGGCGTTTTTATACATTTATTTCTAAACAAAACTAAATGCTTATCTCATCACCTTTCAAAAACAGTTTTCAGTTTTCAAATAAGTTCCGAAATAATTTGCTTTAATTTATACCTGCATCCAAAAATGCTGAAAGGCGTGATGATAAAACTATTAAAATAATGTACTTTTTGTAATTATTTTTTGATTATAAATATTTGTCATTTTTCAATAATGTTTAAGTTAAATAAGAATGTTACAAAATCTGAAATATATTATTTTTTAAGTGCGCAAATAAATACACAAACGGATCAATTTTCGTCAAGAAACAAATATACACGTATATATTTTTAATGATTTTATTTTAACTAAAATTAAAATTCTAAAACAAGCGTTGCCCAGATAATGTATTGATTTATTTTACTGCATGATTATATGACTTGAAATGGGTGTGGTATAATATAAAATCTTTTTTGAAAATTAAACAAATCTGCCAACGACCTATGGTATAACCTTATTATTCTAAAAATAAACATTTTTTCTCAAAATTCAAAACATGCGAATGCTAGATAAAAGAACAATCTTTCGAAATCCATTTATTATTTTTTGTGGAAAAGATTCAATACGTCTAAAATCTGATTTTAAAATGACGTGTTTCTGGTTTTCTTTTGTAATACCCTCTTAATTGTTATTTTATTGTAAAGCGGAAAAACTGTGCCGTCTGAAAAAATATGCTCCAGTCCTGAGGGATTAAATATTTTTTTAATTAAAATTAAAACACTTTTTCAATCATAGGTTACTTTATCCCCACTCATATTTAATGCATTTTTACTTAGCAGCGACATTAAATGTAACAAAGAAATCTGATGTGGTGTGTTGGCAGGTCCCGGGGCGAGGAATAAGTGCATTGCTTTAACGTTTATTTCCCATGCGAGTTATCGGGAAACCCGCTTTCTCGGAAACAAGAAATAATATCGCTAATATGGACTTCTTGCACATTTTAATTTATGTGGGAGCGAGTATTGATATTTCTTTTCTACACGCTACTTCAATGAGAAAGGTTGGATATATTCGAAAAAAATAATTACATATTAGTTTTATTTAAATGAAAACAAATCACTTTTCATGTGTCGCACGCCAAGCGTAAAATGAGCCACATCATGATCTGCCGCCATCTCACGATGTGGCTAGGCAGATCATGATTTGCCTGATTTTATGATCTCAGGCACATCACGATCTGCCGCTATTTCACGATGCAGCAGATCATGATATGGCTAGGCACATCACGATCTTCCTGATTTTTCAAGCTCAGGCACATCACGATCTGCCGTCATTTCACGATATGGCAGATCATGATATGGCTAGGCGCATCATGATCTGCCTGATTATTCAATTTCAGACACATCACGATCTGCCGCCATTTCACGATGCGGCAGATCATGATATGGCTAGGCGCATCACGATATGCCTGATTTTTCAAATTCAGGCACATCACGATATGTCGCCATTTCACGATGCAGCAGATCATAATGTGGCTAGACGCATCATGATCTACCCGATTTTACGACATATACACCACTTATTTAATAAAAATTATCAACATGATGGTCCTATGCTCTGCAGGGAACAGCGCGGGTGTAAACTGTGCGCCCTAAAGTTTAAGTTTAGACTTACGGAATTCAATACTTCGTGTGTGTGAAAGCACTATGAAACAATACAACATGTTTCGAAACCAATGGTACCTTCGTCAGGATAAAATTAATATTAACAAAAGTGACAAATTCAAGGTATTGTCCGGTAATGGAAGGTATTGTCCAAGTATGGAGTGAATAAGTATCTCATACAGGCAATTGCGTCTCTGTATGAGGGAAGCGTTGCATGTGTTAGGGTGAACGGCGATTTTACGGGGTGGTTTGACATCACAAAAGGTGTTAAACAAGGCTGCGTAATGTCGCCGTGGTTATTCAATCTATATATGGATAATTGTATGCAAGAATTGAAAGAGATGGGATTGGGTGCAAAATTGAGTAATCTAGAAGTATGTTGCCTGTTGTATGCTGATGATGCGGTGCTGATATCTAACAGTATGGAAGATCTACAGTCTCTTGTGTCAAGAATGAACGAAGTATGCATGAAGAATGAGTTAATGATGAATGTAAGTAAGTCTAAAGTCATGGTGTTTGAAAGAGAGAGTACGAAAACAGTATGCAATATAGTTGTGAATGATGAATACTTGGAGCAGGTGGATGAGTTTGTTTATTTGGGAAGTATGTTTACGAGAGATGGGAAGGCTGATAGAGATATTGAAAGAAGGGTGAATGCAGGTAACTCTATTAATGGAGGACTGAACGCCGTTGGCAGCAACAAAAAACTGTCCAAAGACGCGAAACTAGCCGTCCATAATGGAGTACTGGTACCTACCCTGATGTATGGCAGTGAGGCATGGAACTGGCAGAGGAAGGATGAAAGTAGACTGAACGCTGTAGAAATGAGATCCCTGAGGCGTATGTGTGGTAAAACCATGTATGATCGTGTGAGAAATGTGGAAATCCGCAAAGAATGCAAGGCTGATGTAAGCGTGATGAGTAAGATCAAGAAAGGAACGCTCCGATGGTTTGGGCATGTAGAGAGAATGAACGAGGAAAGGAGTGTAAGGAGAATATATGACGCAAATGTGAATGGTAGAAGAAGTCGAGGACGCCCAAGAAAGACATGGCACGACCAAGTGAATCAGATACTTGAGTCGGGCCATGTCAAGAGTCAGAATAATAGAAGAGAATGTATGAGACGTTGTATGAATGTAAACGAGGCAAGGAATGTGTGCCAAGACCGGGATGTTTGGCGGTCCGTCCTCTCTGCCTACCCCTGCGGGGAAACGGCGTGATGGTTAGTTAGTTAGTTAGTTAGACAAATTCAAACAAGTAAACATAAATAAGTAACTGTAGAAAAAAAAAGAAAGAGTTATTAATTAGTTAAAGCTGTCATGAAATATAAAAAAAAAATTAAAAAGGGGTAAAAGTTGCATTTTTATATTGATAAATTGAATTTTCAAATGTTGAAGAAGTAAACATTTTAGTTTATTTACGTAATTCTGTTAAGGTATAATAAATATCACCTCACCACTCTTGACTCTACAACCCGTTGTGGGTCTTGGCTTCCTCAAGAGTCTTCCTCCACTCATCTAGTTTTATGCCAGTTCTCTCCAGTTTAGGAGCTCCAAGGTAAATAATATGTCTTTGAGGACTTTGTCGCTCCATCTTAATCTTGGCCTTCTCAGGCTCCTTCGCCCTTTCGGTCTTGAGTTCAACAGGGACTTTGGTGCTTGATGCTTGGTAATTCTTTCCACAAGACGAAATCTTCCCAGTTTCATAAATTTTGTGACGTTTAGCTCTTTAAACAGTGGATAGAGCCAAAATCTATTTTCTTGAACCGGTCCAAAGATACAACTTGAAATTTTCCCTTCAAAAACGTCCAGTGCTCGCTCATTCCTCTTAGTTAGTACCCAAGTCTCAGCTGCGTATGTGAGCACCGGTCTAATAAGCTTTTTGTACACTAATATCTTGGTTTTCCTGGATAGCAGTCTCGATTTTATTTGCTTTTGTAGGCGGAAAAAACAGCGATTTGCCCTCACTATGCGCTTCTGAATCTCCTCTGTTATGTTGTTATTTGTTTTCAGGGAGCCTAAGTATGTAAATCTTGGTAACGTTTCAAAATTTTGACTTCCACATGGCAGCTGGAAGGGGTTTGTTGGGTACATCCTACGGCCATGTATTTGGTCATCTGCTGGTTTACTACGAGACCCCTGTTTTTTTGAAGAACTTTCAATGTATCATAATAGTCTGTGATTTAGTTTTTACTTTACTATGAATAGGTCACAATGTCTCTGGAGACCGAAGGTAAATGTACGGAGTCATTGGGTTTCAGGAGCTCCATAGATCAGAAGAAACTTCAGCCTGGAAGGACGTTAATCCTCAGAATTAGTTATTATAATTACGATACTTCAATAAACAGCCTGTTATGAAGCGATTGTATTTATCGTAAGTTAGGTACTATTTTCTTAAATGCATTTTAATTGGTTAGGTTGGCAAACCTGGGGGAGTTCGTTCAACGTGTCGGTAGGCGGCGGTTTTTGGGTTTGGTTTCCGGATCCGCACTCTGGTTTTCACGGCGATTTGTGCGGTACGCCGTGAAAACAACGGTCAATTAATCTTAAGTTTTAATACGATGTGATTGTAATCCAAGCTTGGGCATCTGCATTCGGGGGACGGAAACACGTTGTGTTTATTTTAAATATAAAAATTAAAGATTTATTCGCGTAAAATGCGAGTTTTCGCGCGGGTCCCAAAAGGGAGCACGAGTTTAATGGCGATGTACGTGTGTTACGATTAATGTACCTCTTTATCCGAGACATCGGTGTAAATAATAACCCGCCACGCTTATCATTGTGCGCTGTGCATCTAACCGAAGAGTTATTCACGTAAAATGTGAGTTTCGCGAGGGTCCGAGTGACCACGAGTGAATTGGCAATGTCCGAGTGAAAAGACTATTGTACCTCATTATCCGAGTCATCGGATTAATTAATAACTCGCTGCGCCCGTGATTATATGCAGGCCAACTATTGAATTCCCCCCGAGGGTATATTTATGGAACAAACCCGAGATACCGCAGTGTTGAACGAAACATCGCCTCGAATTGCTGACGGGCCTTCCTTTACAATTTGGAGTAGAGTCTGGGTACTCCTTCCTTCTCCTGAGGGTCCAGGTCTAACATCACTTCCATGCGACTGCTGAGGAGGTCGCAGGGCCAAGCTGAGCCGCAGAGGTTGGGATCACCCTTGCCACCAGGAGCTGGGGTGGGTTCTCACGACATCGGGAGTTCGGCGGCAGTAAATTTAATTAGGGTAGCTAGGATTAGCATAAAATTACGATATTGGTCCCGGGGGTGAGTCCATACCATTTATTTTATTATGTCTTTCGAAATCAATACAGTGAACCGATTATATACTCCACATTTTGTTTTATTAAGTAGTTTCCTTGTGCAGCCTTTTCAGGAATGCTATAAAAACTAATGGCCCACACTCTGAGAATTGAGTACCGTGTTCTCCGCTGGTTGACATACCCAGACATTAGGCTGGGTTTGGCGTCCAAGGTTTCCGGTGAGGAAATCAAAGTTGACTAGCAGATTACACCCGAGCCCGACAAAGGCTCATTAGTACATCTCCCTTTAATCTTATAACACAAACTCATAACAATATGTCATCACACTTTAATGGTAACAAGCCACTGTGTTATAATGAACCTGTTTTTTAATAAGCATCCATTTACAAGCACTGGAGAATAGGTACAGGTCCGAGTACTAACCATATTACCATATTCTCTGGAGAGAATTAAAGAGAGACGTTGCAGTTAGAAAGCATAACAGCTTTTATAGATTGTTGAAAATCTTCCCAACCGCTTCAGCCTTCATTATGTCATGTATGGTTTGGTTATGGTTTGATTTTAGTCCACGAGGAGACTGTTGCCGCGGTTAATTACGAACACTGAAGTCGCGGGACAAGTGGGGAAGGGAACCATTCTTTGCCATAGTAATTGCAAAAGCAAATGCACATAAAGTTAATGGTTTTCAAATTTAAAAAATCTTCATCAATTTCAGGTATAAGATATATCCGAAATGTACGAAATCGATATGGTGTCATATGCAACGGGCTTAGCTTCCCTCGGCTAGGTGTTGCAAGTTTCTTTGAAATAACTTATATAAAGCCAAATGAAAAACGTAGTAAAAGAAAGTTCATGGGGTGAGGTTTGTATAAGTCTTGGTGGCGGATGCGTTTGCCCAACTTCAGCGTGGGGGATGGATCGAAAGAGACTGAGACATCTTCAGCCAAACTCTTTCGACCCGCCTTGCACTGCTGTAGGAAGGATGGGTCCATGCATCGGTCACTACTAGACGCATTAACCCCAGATTTCTACCCACCCCTCGTACCTTTTCCCTACCCAGAACTTCCTCTCCTTCCTTTCCCTAAAAGTCTATGAACTGCAAGCAACTGGTAGGCAAGTAACTTGTAACATTTGCTGCTAGCGTCGTGAGCGATTCGCAAATTTCGCATGATTTGGTTGGCAGCATTGCACTCCGAAGGGGCGGCAGATGTTTCAAGATGCTTCGGAAAAAGTTCGGGCGCTTCAGTTGACGGGAGTACCACAGATCGAGCAGGTGTTTTTGTGTGACGGGCTGTTGTATAGCTGGACTCAAGACATTTTGGATCACGAGAAGTGAGATTTAAATTACTTATATTTTTAACAGATCGAGATTGTGCTTCATAGATTATTTTTAGGGATTACTGATTCATAAATATGTTACGTTTTACGTCACAGGCGCCCATCAGTAATTTTCTTATGTCGTTACAATATAATTTCTTTCTTATTGACACGTGTCGAGAAACTTTAAACATTTACAGCTGGGTACGATACATCGTAACCAGTCACCCCTGATGATTAATTCTGTTGTTTAACTTAGAGTCTCATAGCGAATCATTATAATATGTTCCAAGGGCAGGGTTTGTTTTTTTACAATAAATTATACATTGTTCACATACCTACTTATTATTGCTACCTAACCTCATTGCTTGCTTGCTGGCTTTGTATGTGATTATTTATACTATTCATGGATGGATGACCAGGTTTGGAGGGAATGAATTACAATTAAGTATTAAACGTCACATTGGCGCGCTTCGGCTGAACCTGTCTATGTTTGTTTTTTCTCGCACGTGTTCGCGGTAGTGTTGTTCACGATTATCAAATGGTTTTTACATCTCGATCTGTTATTAATTTGATTCTCACTTTTCCTTGGGTTTATAACAGCCCGTCCCACGACTAACTTGCCGATCTGATATTTTTAATACATAGTTTCACACAGTTTTTTTGCCTTGGTTTCCGTCAACTCATCGGCGTTATTACGCTTTTAACTCATTTTGGCTGCTCAGTTCGCTGGCAGCATACATTATTTATTATTTTCTTAGAATTGGTGATTGCATGTGCATTGTCATTTTTCATGTCGTGTTGTTGCATGTATTCTAATAATTTTCTTTCTACCCTACAATCGAGAAATAGGTTATGGATGAAGGAGTAGGTACAAGAAGTAGAACAGCGGCAAAATTCATCATGGCGAAACAGGATGATACACCGGCGGGGTCCGGTTCAGCTTTGTCAATTCCGTCACTTCCGTCGTTTCCGGTACACAAGTGGAACCTCACCTTTGATGGCTCTGCGGATGTCAGAAATTTCTTAGAACGGGTAGAAGAACTTGCTGTCGCTAGAAACGTAAGTTATGCTTCTCTTTTTTCTTCTGCAGTCGAATTGTTTTCAGGGCAGGCGCTACAATGGTTCAGAGTAAACCGCTCCGCTTTCTCATCTTGGGCGGACATTGTGGTTGCGTTAAAAAACGAATTTGAGCTTTTAGACCATGAAAAGAGGTTATTGGCACAAATAAGATTGACGTTTCAAGGTCAGAAAGAGAATTTTAGTTCTTTTATCACTCGTGTTCAATTGCTGAATAATCGTTTGTCCACTAGGTTGCCGGATGATGAGATCCTAGACATTTTGCGGAGTAATATGTTGCCAAGATATATTCAGAAACTTTCTCTTTCGGAGATCCCTGATTTGTTAACCTTAAAAAAATTAGGTAGGATGATTGAGTTGGCCGACAGCCGTTCAAACGACAGATCAAACACTAGTAATTCTCATCCTATTAATTATTCTAGTAACAAAGGTAATCAGAGGAATCACAGTAAATCTAATTTTTCTAGAAATAACTTTTCTGGTAATAGAGGCAATGAGAGGTATTCGAATGATTTACATTTGTCTAGGAACAACCATGCTGGCAATAGTAATAATAACAGAGATTGCAACAATTTTGAATTTTTCTAGAAACAATTATTCTAACAATAGAGATGGTTTTGTAAATTCTGCCGATCCTAATTTCAACTTCAGGAATAACCGTCGTGATTTTTCGAATGTTTTGCATAACCCGTCAAATGTGAATTCTAGGGAGGTGCACTGCTTTCGCTGCGGGCGTCCGGGGGTCAAGGCTCCTCTCTGCGGCTGCCGTCCTCAAAAAAACTGATGGCCCGTGAGGTCCTGTCGGTGGGCGCTATGACGTCTGCGTTTGCCGAGATTACTTCACGGGAATGGGTTTTGTGGCTGGATACCGTAAGAGATTTTTATAAGAATTTAAGGACTTCGAAGGAGGTGCGAGCGGCCAACAGGGACGGCCGTCCTTACATCTCTTTCCAAGTTTTGAGCACAGGCTACTCTGGTCTTCTAGACTCTGGGTCGCACGTTTCGATTTTAGGAAATAACTTTCATCGTAAATTTTTAGATTTAGGTTTCAATTTGTCAAAATTGGATTCTGATTTCGCTCTAGTATCGGCGACCGGTCATTCGGTTACCTGTTCTTACAAAATAGCTCTCCCGGTGCGTTTTGAAAATGTTGTTAGAACGTTCAATTTTGTTATTATGCCAGACATTAAATCTGACATTATTCTGGGTTGTGACTTTTGGAAAGTTTTCAACATCTGTCCTAAGATCTCAAAATTAATGTCTTGTAATGATTCTGTTAGTAGTGTTCGAGCATCGAATAGTATTGGGCTGGATAGTGAGAAAAATTTATCTCAATCCCAACGCTCCGTCTTGAACGTTGTAGTTCAGGAGTACATGGATTACTCAGGAGATCGGTTAGGCAGGACAGGGTTAGAACATCATGTCATAGACACGGGTGATGTGCCTCCTATCAAACAAAGGGTTTATCCCATTTCTCCGCACTTACTTCCGGAAGTACATAGGGAGCTTGACAGACTCCTAGAGTTAGGTGTGGTAGAACCGAGCAACAGCTCGTGGAATAATCCCATTGTTCTGGTACCTAAGAAAAATGGCACATTCAGGCTATGCCTCGACAGCAGACGCTTAAACGCCGTCTCGAAACGCGACGCCTACAATTTACCGTTAATCTCAGACATTCTCAATAGCTTGGGTGGTGCTCGTTTTCTATCAACTTTGGACTTAAATGATGCCTTTTTCCAAATTCCGCTAGACGAAAAGTCTAAGGAGAAAACCGCGTTCACGATACCCAAGCGAGGGTTGTTTCATTTCGTCACAATGCCGTTCGGTTTACATGGTGCTAGCTCCCGGATGATGCGGCTGATGGATAAAGTGTTAGGGCCTGAATTTGATGGCAAAGTCTTTTGTTACTTAGATGACATCATCATTATTAGTTCATCTTTCGAAGAACATATTTATCTCTTGAGGAAGGTTAAACAGAGACTACAGGCCGCCGGTCTTACGATTAATGTGCAGAAATCCGTTTTCTGCAGGGACTCACTCAAATACCTAGGTTTTGTCATTGATGATAAAGGTCTCCGCACAGATCCGGATAAAGTCAAGGCAATTGTTGATTTTCCGACCCCTTCGTCACAAAAGAGCTTACGTAGATTCATTGGGGTACTCTCGTGGTATAAGAGATTCATTTTCAATTTTTCTAGCATTGCTTCACCTTTGTATAATTTAACAAAGAAAGAATTCGCGGGTAAGAAATTTGTGTGGAATGATCAAGCGCAATTAGCATTCTCAAAACTTAAAAACATTCTTGTATCCGCTCCGGTTCTCGCATGTCCTGATTTCAAGAAACCATTCACGATTAGCGTAGATGCTTCAAATGTAGGGCTCGGAGCATGTCTTTCACAAATGGATGATAAGGGGTTAGAACACCCTATTTCTTTCATTTCAAGAACACTTTCTGCTCAAGAGAGGAACCACTCTACCACAGAAAGAGAGTTAAATGCTATGATTTTCGCGTTGGAAAAATTCAGGGGTTATATTGAGGGTTCGCCTATTCCGGTAAAGATTATAACAGACCACTACAGCCTGAAGTGGTTGACCAGCTTAAAATCGCCTTCAGGACGGCTCGCGCGCTGGGCAGTCAGGTTACAACAGTTCAATTTTGAAATTATTCATAGAAACGGTAAGGACAATGTAATTCCTGACGCGTTATCACGGGATCCTTTACAGGTTAATACGATCAGTCAAAATTTTTCTACATCGGACCAATGGTACGTCAAATTAAAGGAGAAAATTTTGGCAAATCCTGAGAAGTATCCGGCGTGGAGAATTACTAACGATAGGCTCTATAAACATATCCAGAGTATGGAGGCTTTACATAGGTCCTACGACTGGAAAGAGGTAGTTCCGAAGGAACTCAGGAATAGTTTAATTGTACAGCACCATGTTCCTCCTACTTGCGCCCACTTTGGGATTTTAAAAACCCTGAACAGAATTAGACACAAATATTATTGGCCTAAAATGTCTGCTGATGTAAAAGCTTTCATCGGTAAATGTCAGATATGCTTAGGTTACAAGAGTACTAATTTGTTACCGCCAGGTTTGATGGGAAATCCCAAATTGGTTCAGCGCCCTTGGCAAATGATTGCAACTGATTTACTGGGGCCTTATCCGAGTTCATACAAGAAAGGTTATACTTATCTCTTGGTAGTTTCTGATTTCTTTTCTAAGTACACGAGGCTGTTCCCGCTGAGGAAGGCTACTGGGTTGAATATTGCTTCCATTTTAGAGAATGAAATTTTCCTGAAGTTTGGAGTTCCGGACACCATTGTGTTGGACAATGGTCCTCAATACATTTCACGTGATATGAAAGCTTTAGCCAATAAGTTTCATATTCGTCACCTGTTTTATAACTGCAGATATCATCCTCAGAACAATCCTGTGGAACGTGTTAACAAGGTTTTGGTAGCAGCGCTTGGTTCGTATGTTGGATCTGACCACAGAACCTGGGCGAATCATCTTCCAGAAATTGAGTTAGCCATTAACACGGCAGTCCATGAAGTCACAGGTTACACTCCGTTTTTTCTCAACTTTGGCAGAGAGATCATCATTTCAGGAAAAGATTATTTAGGCACTGATTTCAATGCTGAAGAAATTACGTTTGCTAAGCGTGACTCTTGGGCGTCAGGTTTAGAAGAATTGAATGACATTTTTTCACAGGTACGGACATCGTTAAGGCAGTCATACGAACGGAACAAGCTGAACTACAACTTGCGTCGTAGAGATATTCAATTTAGGGTTGGGGAAACCGTATGGAGGCGATCATTCGTATTATCAGATGCAAGTAAACACTTTTCAGCAAAATTGGCACCTAAATTCATTAGGAGCAAGATTATTGGGAAAATTTCTCCAGTAGCATATCAGTTAGCTGACATGAATGGCAAAAAACTGGGTATTTATCATTTAAAAGACATTATTAAATCTGAAACTCCAGTTGATCGTTAGGGTTATTTCAATAGGGGTTGGGTTTTTCTTATCTCCGTTGAGAGATTTTCTTTGTCATTTTATTTGAATGTTATATGTGTTCTAAGTATTTGCATGCATATCCAGCAATTGCATGTGGATCATTCAGCGTGGTGACGTGACTTATCCTTACGTCCTCACGTTGATTGCATTGTCCTTGTCAGTGTTTGTGTTTTCAGATATTACACGTATGTGTTGTACTTTGCAAGTGTATAATGCGTATACTTAAGCATATGTAGTTCAACGTGTGAAAGTGACTGATCATCTTTTTCATACATTGAATTTACTTGTAATTTCGGTTTGTTTCCCTGTAGCAAAACCGTTTTTACATAGTTTTTCAAAACCTTTTATTTTAATTTTTATTGAACTATTTACTGTGTATTTTTGCGGATGTATAGAGGTGTTTAGCGTAGTATCATTATTGCTATTAGTGTGTAGAAACCTAGAATACCTTATTGTTTCACTTACTTTATGTTGGTGTCTTTTGGAATAATTTCCATGGGAAAAAAAATATATATATTTATATGAAAAAGGCTATAGCTTCAGAAGCTCAAAATTATCTATTTTTCATATCGTTTTAGGAAACGTATGGCATGGGCATTGTTCCTATTTGTTTACTCTGGTTATGGTGATGGTTGTTTTTCACACGCAATAGTGAACATATTCCTTAAGGTTCTATTCTATGATACTTAAGTTATTATTTTATGATATACATAACATCGGTACATATATTTGATGAGTAAGCATAATATAAATACATTTATTAAGTTAATTCCGCTGTGGATTTTTGTTTTAAGATTATTATAAAGGGTTTTGTAATTGTTTGGTTTTACAATATTGGTTAAACAATTTTTAATTCCATGGTCAATTTCTGGATGCATTTTATCCTCTATTTATACTAAAGATTTTGAACTTAGTTTGTTACTTCAATTTATTTCCATATTCGACTGGTTGTTGGAGTTCGCTTAAGAGCTCGAGCGAATTTGAACACCCTGTCAAATGTGAGAAATACTAATTCTGTTAAAAGAGTTACATATTTATTACAATAAATTATTGTCATATAGTTAATTGCTGATTACAATTATGCTATCTAAAACTAGGGGAATTATTCAAGTTCACATCCAATTTTATTGGGATCTTCTATTTGGGTAACTTTTTTCGACAGAGGTCTTCATTCTGTGAGTGGGGTCATTACTTGCTTGAAGTTTAATGGTTTGATTCTCGGCTATTTATTTTTTTGATCAACAGGTGTCAGGGGTGTTTTTTTCAAACTAGGATTTAAAATAAATGTTTGTGTTTGGACTTCAGTATTTTTATGTAATATCTTCCTCATTCAATTGAACTTTAAAATGTTAATTAGGTATTCAGTCTTGCAGGTCATCTATGAGAGTTATTTACTTCCTTTTCAAATAATTTTTTTGAAACATTTCATTTAGTAGGTAAAGCACATTTCATTCTTTACTTAACTTAGCTTTTTTTCATGCAAATTTTACTCAGTAACATTATGTAAGCTTTAGTGGAGCGGTTAGTTAGAAATCTCACTTCTGAATACTCTTCAGCGTCGCATTGTCAACCCTCATCAGCACGGGGAAATTTCTTCAATGTATGCAGAACCTCACTCAAGGATCTTCTTCAGCTTACACAAGATGCAGTCTTGATCATAATACATCTTCATTCTTTTGGACGGCAGAGCTAGCAGCGCGGGAAAAATTTCATCACCTACACAGAACCTCACTTAATGACTTTCGTCTGCTCCAATTTGAGATGTTTCATCGCTACCTTGGGCCATCTTGGGTCATCAGTTTTGGAAGAAAGTAATATCAGAAGACGCTGAATTTGAGATTTCAGACCAAATGTTTCATCGCTACCTTGGGCCATCTTGGGTCATCAGTTTTGGAAGAAATTAATAGCAAAAGAAGCTGAATTTGAGATTCCGGACCAGATATTTCATCTCTACCTTGGGCCATCTTGGGTCATCAGTTATTGAATGCATCATAATTGGAGAGAAGCTGCATAGATTGATGCGTCTTTCTGTTCATCGCATTATGTCATGGCTTCAGTATTGCAGTACGGTGGTCACCGCTTCTTCCATGAGGTACATTATAGGGATTGGGAGTACTTCTATCACCAGGATCCTTCCGGCTGACAATCCTTATATTTTGGCATCTTCCATGACTAACATTTACGACCAAGGCTCACATAGTATGCAGTTCTCTTCAGGAAGTGACACATGGACCACTTGATTTCCAGGAGGAAATATTTTCTTCTTGGTGGAGGGGTAATGTAACATTTGCTGCTAGCGTCGTGAGCGATTCGCAAATTTCGCATGATTTGGTTGGCAGCATTGCACTCCGAAGGGGCGGCAGATGTTTCAAGATGCTTCGGAAAAAGTTCGGGCGCTTCAGTTGACGGGAGTACCACAGATCGAGCAGGTGTTTTTGTGTGACGGGCTGTTGTATAGCTGGACTCAAGACATTTTGGATCACGAGAAGTGAGATTTAAATTACTTATATTTTTAACAGATCGAGATTGTGCTTCATAGATTATTTTTAGGGATTACTGATTCATAAATATGTTACGTTTTACGTCACAGGCGCCCATCAGTAATTTTCTTATGTCGTTACAATATAATTTCTTTCTTATTGACACGTGTCGAGAAACTTTAAACATTTACAGCTGGGTACGATACATCGTAACCAGTCACTCCTGATGATTAATTCTGTTGTTTAACTTAGAGTCTCATAGCGAATCATTATAATATGTTCCAAGGGCAGGGTTTGTTTTTTTACAATAAATTATACATTGTTCACATACCTACTTATTATTGCTACCTAACCTCATTGCTTGCTTGCTGGCTTTGTATGTGATTATTTATACTATTCATGGATGGATGACCAGGTTTGGAGGGAATGAATTACAAGTAAGTCTTCAACGTCACAAACTATTTATTTGCAAAATTAAAAAATGTTAACCCGACTGTAGGAAAATATTTATATTACGTGGGTTGTTCTTCTTTTTAACCTACAAAATTTTTACTTCTCTGTCACATTTCCACCCCTCCGTCACATTTGTTTTTACTATAAATGAATTCTCGCTGGATATCAGAGGGAAAATTGTAGCAAGGGGGGGAAGGAGAAATATTTTACCATGACTCCAGGCAGGAGAGCGTAACAACAAGTTAATTTATTATAACTTCCTATTTATCTACTTATCTTGTTTTATGCACTTCAGAATATAGGCCTCTCGAAGATAACAAATTCAAAATAATCTCAAGAACATTAAATTATACCTGTACCTGCGTACATGAAATTTTGAACCAAATTTGATGTTGAAAAGTTTACTCTCGGAATAATAATGTAATATCATAAGAAAATTTCAGTATTTAAACCCTCAGAAGGGAATTAAATATGAAAACGCAAATTTCATAACGGTTTAGATTCAATAACATTTGAAATGAGAAGGGTGCTAAATGATTAATATTTCCGAGATTCATCAAACGAAGCTTAAAAGGTCAAAGAATTTATTATCCATTTCGTTACAGTGAAAGGTGGATTATTTCAATCGACGATTCCATCGCGGAAAATTGTTATGACAAATAAAATAAAAAGTTTCTCTGTAAAATGAATCACTTTATATGCTGATATTGCAAATGATGTAACTATCTTTAACTTCGACAACGACGTGTGTTCGCTAAATGGGCTCTGGAGCAGTTGGAAACTGACCAAAATTTTCATCGAAAAATCATCTTCAGCGATGAGGCCCATTTCTGGATAAATGGGTACATCAATTAATAAAATTGTCGAATTTGGGACGATACCAATCTACGTGAGATCCAAAAGCGTTCAAGAGCATATTAGTAATATAAAAAGAAGATGTCGTTTTGCTCTCCGATGATATTTTTTCTACTAAAAACATTCTACCACACGTTATTACACGTCACGACGGGATAACGTGATACAGACGCTGTTTACTGTGCTGCTGGAACGAGACGGAATGCTTATCACGTGACCCCCTTGGCTGTACCCAACTACTAAGTTGCGACATGTGATCGAAAAATATTTTGGTTGTTTTTAATTTAAAAAAAACATCTGACAGCAAAATGACGTGTGCATTTTTTTCCCAAAATGATCAGAAATCGCTGGTTAAAATACTTCGGGTACGTGCTGTGTTAGACCCAGTATTCAACCATACCTCATAATATTTGCTCACGGAGTTGATATGAAATTGACGGATACTGATGGTATCTTGATTTATATACCCCTACCAATAGGTAGCACCACCCATACAAAAAATGGTCCAATGGTCCACAATGTTCCAGAAGATTCCATAACATTCGAGAGTGCTCTGGAATGTTCTGCAATGATCTGCGAAGTTCCGGGATATTCCCGAACGTTCTAGACTATTCCCGAACATTTCAGAATGTTTAGGATGTTTTGGAATGTTGTGGAATGCTCTCGAATACTCTCGAATGTTTTGAACTGTTCTAGAAATTTCTGGAGGACGAAACTTCCAGCCCTTATATCTTAAAAAGCACTACCTTCAGGTAAAAACGGGAACCTTCTTCATTGATGGGGAAGAGTGGAACACCATACCACATAACTCCCCTGTACATACCGGGACTCAGTTCTGAGTTTTAGCGACGCGTACATTGTAATACACTTTCTTTTGTAATTTATATTGATTATCTTTTAACGAATTTTATTTAATAGTAAAATGGGGGTCTCAGCACGGGTAAACTATCCGGCGAGGCCCACATTTTCAAATAATGTTTAAAAAATGGAAAGATATTGCATCAAATAAAAATGTAAAAATTAACTGTGAGTGAACAAAATTTGTTCTTTTAACATAGCATTCACACTCATAGATTCGTATTTCAATCGAGAATTCATAAATAATTATCAATATTTTCCATAAAATAAACCTTGAGTACTCGTAATAACAGAAATAGTCCATGAAATTATACCGAAATAAGCATTTCAAGTAAATCACTGTTTAATTTACGTTTTAGAGACGCGCTACTGTAGCACCATTTCGTCGGAGAATTGTAGCGGAACATTCCAGGAATAATGAGGTAACATTCTCCTAGGCCACATAACGGAGTTGGAAGCACCCCGGGAAGAAATAATCATAAAAATAATAATTAACACCACATTTCAGGACGCAATACCTGAATTTAATTCAAATGCCGTATCTATTAACTGAATTTCAAGCAATTAATCCCGAATTACGGGAAATAATAAATAATGACCTCGACATACATGCACATGCACAAGCATGTTCAGAAAGTGAGTGTACTGATTTTTTTTTTTTGAAAAAGTGTAATAGAAAAAAAATTACAGAATATTGTTGATACACTTTTTGACCATTTTTTCAAATAATTGCCAACCGTTCAATGCATGTGGTGAGCCATGGTACAAGTTTCTTTATGCCTTCCTCGAAGAATTCTCCCGCCAGCTCCTTCCCCCTTTGCAGGAGCACTTTCTGCAACTGTTTGATAATCTGAAGATGCCAAGTCAGGGGATTATGGGGGATGGTTCAAAACATTCTAACCAAATGAGTCCAGAGCGTATTGGTGGCTATGACTGTGCGAGGACAAACATTTTCGTGAAACATGCACACTTCTCTGGCCAGCATTCCCCTCCTTTTATTTTGAATTTTCCTTTAAGTTTTTTTGGGTATCACAATATTGTTGTGCATTGATGGTTTCAACCAGAGGCAGAAATTCGACCAAAATGATGCCTTTTCAGTCCCAAGACACCGAGGGCATGATTTTTTTGCCCGAAATTGTGGTTTAAAATTTTTTGACAGATGGGGAATTGGCGTAAGTCATTCTCTATCCTCTCTAGTCATAATAGAGCTCCGAAATCCTCACCTCTTTTTCTTGTAGATTTTATTCCTTCTGTGAGTAAAAAGCGGATCACTGGAGGGATTTTTTGCCGACATCTTTCAAGCAAGTGGACACTACAACGTGAGTTTATGTACTATAATGTTCTTGCGATACTCGTTCCGGTCAGGAGTCCTCCTTCTACCACTCAGTGTTGTCAACCCTTAAACAATTAAAACACCACCTCCCGTTATGGTCACAGTACACTTACTTTCTGAACATCCTAAGAACATAGTTACCGAAAAGTTATTTGTATTTTTTTTAAATCATAAATTTTTTAATTAATTTATCAAAAAAATCAAATTTAATACGACATGAATGATATTATAGTAAGATGAAGAGTATTTTTTATTCGAAAACATGATCACCTTGAATGCACCATTCCATCGTGTTTTTATTTGGCTCATTTTTTATACTTACGCCTACTAATTTCGACACTACTCGTGACATCAGCGTAGCATTTCTGGGTACATCATAATCAGTTTATATATATTATAAAAGAAAATGTAGAAAAATGTGCGTCTCGACAAAACTCAGAAACGAATCCCGGTACGACCAAGGGTTATACAATGTGGTACCCCTTTATCCTCCATTCATTCAAGGGCGTACTTTTGAAGATATAAGAGCTGGAAGTTTAGCCCTAACATTCGACAGTATTCGAGAGCATTTTACAACATTCCAGAACGTCCCGGAATACTTTGAAATGTTGTGGAACGTTCGGGACTTGGGAATCGGGAACATCATTGTGGAATATTCCAGATCACTCTGAAATGTTGTGGAAAGTCCTGGAAAATTGTGGACCATCCTAAGCCTTTTTGTATGGGTGGGCCACCCCTTGGTATGGGTCGTGGGTTCGAACGACAGTTCAATCTCATATAACTACCTGAGCGAAGCCGGGTACTCCTGCTAGCATAATTATAAATCTAAATAGCCAGGTACTTCCCCACCTTCCTATTCCCCATCTCCTTCCCCTCCTCACTACCTTCAGACTCAGAACATACCCCAATTGGGGATGCCATAGTCTTGCTGGTTCCAAACGGGAGCAGCTGAGACTCTTGTGAGGTATTCACATAAAAAAAGTAGTCTTAGAATCAAATTTTATAAATGAAAGAAATCTCTATAATCTTTTGCGAAAATGTAACAACAGTCTGCGAAACCTCGCGTACTCGTATACAATAAAATATAAAGATAAAGACCTTTACAATTAGATATTCTCTTATTTTTGGTTCCTAACTCTGAACTGTCACCTGTTGCAACCCAAATATACATTATTTTTACTTGCCAAGACCATTGAAAAATCATACGATGCTATGATGTTACTTTTGAAATTTTAATATTAGAATCCAAAAGAAATGCCAAGGCCAAGAATCGAACCCCGATCAATTGCTAAGATGGCAACAGTTTTGTCCATTATGCCATCATCGCCTTAGTTCTTAATTTTCCAAACGACCATTTTAATTTTTGTTCAATCTCAACTTAAAAATTAAAAACAAAGCAAAAAAATTATAGTTAATCACTTAACTAAGAACTATTTAAACTAATGAGACCTTTACCTGTACGGAAATAGCTTTATCTTAAACATCTATCATATTTTTTTATTGTTTTTTCAAGGTACAATCCCGTTAAACCGCAATTAAGCAGTATGTCAACAGAATGTAAGTATTACATGTATTGTAAGTATTACATTAATGTAAATATTACAATTTAAGTATATTATATACATAATATTACTACTATAACTATACATATTGTCACAATTAACATACATGACTTAATATAGACCATCTCTACTTAGTAACAATTGTTTCAGCATATATTTAAAAAAAAAAAGTAATATCTTAATCTATTTGTACAATCGCAATTTTTTATATTACTTGGTAACATGTTAAATATTTTTGGCAAGTTATATTCTAGGGTTCGCCGTCCGAAGTTATTGTTATATTTTGGAACAAGCATTCCTTCATTCTTTGTGAACCTAGTATTATGTTCATATTCCACTTTCCTCTTATAATCAGATTCAGATATATGCTGAATCAATATTTTGTACCATAATAAGGCCTGCACCGGTAAGATAGTTGAATTCCGATATAACAATGATATGTTTCGTCTCTGTGCATAAATATGCTATATAGGTGGGGGTGGTGTAAAATTTACATTATTTGTAAAATTTTCTAATGGTCGTTTGGACAATCAAGTACTAAGGCGACGAATTGTAAAAACGGTAGCACGCATTCATGATGTCTACATAAAATAATACGAATTGTGTAATATTACGTTCTCACATCACGAAATTATATTGTTTCATTATGTCGCTGTTTCTTCGAGTTGGCAGTTACGGATGCTTCTGAATGGCATTATTTGTCCAACAATTTTTTGTCTTCCAAGCGATATCCTGCCCACCGCCATTTGCTTTATTTGGCGAATAATTGTATGCTATATGGGTCACTACTTTTGTTTGCATCGTTAGGATTTATAGTCAGCATTTAGGGTAACATTACGTTGAATGCAATAGCCATTAGGTTAGTTAAATGACCGTCTTCAGTTTATTGTACCAAATTAATTAGAAGCAAGGCACCAAAGATAGTTTTTTAACATTTTTATTTGTGGAAACTTCTTTATCACCGTTAAACTCGATGAAATGTAAGTGAGCGACACTAAAAATAGACAAACACAATGTAGTGGTTAAGAATCCTACAGATGTATGTGTTTAACATGGTGACCGTCCAACTCAGAATGAAACCAACTCAGAACCACATCAGAAAGGTCATTAAGATTGATGATAAAAGAATTGATTAAATTTTAAGTTAGGTTAGTGTTACCGGCTATTTTAAAATTATTTTTTCATATTTTAATGAGCTTTCTGAAGTGATTCAGAGTTGGTTTCATTCTGAGTTAGCTTAGCATGGAACGGTTTAACACAAACATCTGTAGGATTTAGCATGCGAGAAAATGAGATAACATTAAATTATTTATTTGTTTCATGGGTATTCGATTCCAATATAATACCATAAAACCACGGACCCATGCAATCCCCCTTGGTCTAGTGGTACGAAGCGCCTGACGAACCTTAGCGACCAAACATTCTGAAACAGAATGAAATCATGGGAAATCAAAAAAAATTTTTTTTTTTACAAAATCACTCTTTTTTTTCAAAATCACTTTTTTTTATCAAAATCGCTTCAAAATCACTCAAAAAGAAAACGCAAAAGAAAGCGATATCCGATTATTTTTTAATATAAAGATTTCTGTTAAAAACAAACAAAAAAAAATCAATCACACGTCACTTTCGACGTCTGATCCCGTCCGTATACGTCGAAATTGAGCGGTCTATCGTATCGCGATCAAGCGATACGCGGGCTGTTTCGTATGTTACCGTGCTGTTAGAATGTGACGGAGTGCTTATTGTGCAACCCGCCGCTTTTTAAAGACAGACAAACACATACATCATAGGATTTAGCCTGCGAGAGAATAAGATAATCGGTCTCCTTCTCGTAGCCTCCTCACTCCCTTCTACTTTAGTTTTCTGAAGTTTTCACTTCTACCGCTTGTGAACTGCTCACTTGTAATTTTTCGATATTATTCGTCAGGTTATGTAAATGTAGAAAAGGTTTCTGTGTGCATTTTGGCATAACATCAATACTACTCGTAAATCACAAAATAATATCCTAGAAGGAAAAAAACCTCACCCTTCATTCTGGCTTATATGAATCTCAAAGTAGATGCTATGTTTTTACTTAGTAGGGCAGACTGTGTTTAATAGATGGTGTTTGCACGTAATAAATATAAAATAATAATAAAACGCTTTTATGATAATAATATCACGGCAAAAAAAGTGAGTGAAGGGTCGTTTCAACGACGTAAAGATTGACAAAAGGGAAAACGCCCCGTCACCTTAAATAAAAGCTTTTTTTAAGCAAACTAAATTTTAATCTCATTCTTCCAGCACGCAAGGCGGTTTTAAAATGTATTCAATTTCACACTCACTTCATGTCTGTACAGTGTACAGTGAGAGGACATTCGCGCCAAACTTAAGAGGGCATTACCAGAGAAAGCCGGAAATACGTCATTTTCAAAAAAGTTTTTAGACGTATTGACTCTTTTCCACAAAAAACTATAAATGTATTTCGAAAGATTGTTCTTTTATCTAGTGAAGTTATGTAATAGATTTTTAGAATTTTTTTAAATTTTTAATATAATAAGGTTATTCCATAGGTCGTTGGCAGATTTGTTAAATTTTCAAAAAAGTTTTTGTATTATACCACACCCATTTCAAATAATGTAATCATGCAGTAAAATAAATCAATACATTATCTAGCAGAGTTATGTATTGGAATTTTAATTTTAGTTTCAATAAAATCATTAAAAAATATGTACGTACATGTGTTTCTTAACGAAAATTGGTCCATTTGTGTATTTATTTGCGCACTTACAAACTAATATATTTCAGATTTTTTTAACATTCTTATTAAATTTAGACATTATTGAAAAATGATAAATACTTATAATCAAAAAATAACTACAAAAAGTACACTATTTTAATAGTTTTATCATCACGCCTTTCAGCATTTTTGGATGAAGGTATAAATTAAAGCTAATTTGGATTGAAATAAATTCGATATTGAGTTATAATTTAAAAAAGCTGGTACGGAGAATAATTAATCTTTCTCATTGTAACCGCCCTGCACGATCGGAAGAACAACTTTTGACGAAATGTGGATTTTCGTCCGCTGGCTGGTTAAACGCTCTTAATGTGAAAACTTCATGACCAATTTTATTTTGTTGATGTGTGTTAAATTTCATATTAAGATTCCAACGTCTTCGTCGCCTCAGTTCTTATTTGTCCAACAGACCATTTTAGTTTTTGTTCAATCCCATTTTAAAATTAAAAATTAATGTTAAAAATGATCGTTAATCATTTAACTAAGAACTATTTAAACTAATGAGACCTTTACCTTCACGGAAATAGCTTTGTCTTATACACCTACCATAATGTTTCATTGAAATAATGAGAGAAAACCTTTTCCTCCTGTAAAATTTTCTAATGGTCTGTTGGACAAATACGAAATAAAGCGACGCACAGTGGTTTTACTAGTATGGGAGCGTCGGAAACAATTCGAAATTTCAAATTGCAAGTATCACTAAATTTGGTTTCTTTATCTTGACACCACATACAAGCGCATCTTTCCCCATACCACAAAATTCAACAAAACGTTTCGTCACTGCGAAACACGTCAGCAAAGATTGACTTCCCGTGCAGTCAGGACATTTGTGTGTAAATGCATCGTTTATTACATAACATTTAGGGACTGATAACTTTTTACACCGCTTGCTTGCAATTTTTTTAAACTTGGATTCCATACCTTCAGGTGTTTACTAAAGATGTTAAGTTTATTTTTTTCATTTCCTAATGCGACAAATTTGGGATATTTTTTTAAAAAAATATCTCGTGAATTAAAAAAAAAATTACGAAGATTTCTGGAATACTTAAGGTTAAAGTTAGATATTCAGTAATATTCAGTAAATGTGCTGATGTACTTTTGTAGCTGAATTATTTACGTATCATATTTAAAAAAAAAATCTTGCGCATTTTTGCGGTTCTACGGCCCAGGAATTTTTACGTAATTTACTTACTGTAAAATTTGAGTGCTTCATAAACATTATTTTTGTCACAGGTTCGGTTTCAAAGGATTTGTTCTGAATACAAAAGGAGTTATTTAGCATAATGATGAACTCGAAGTGTCAAAAGATGGAAAAAGATTTTAATATTTTAAAAAAACGTATATAAACCTCACCAATTACCTTAAAGAGAGGTCGGATAAATTCAGTAAAAAAATCACGGGCTTCAAATTTCGCATTAATACAAGATGGACTATTGCTCGTCGAGATGATGCTATATTTGTGATGGAAAAAAAAAAAATGAAATGAGACTCCGATTGGTTTTATATTGTATGCGATTTATCCTGAAAACGGCACGTGATGATCGTAAACACAATTTGAATGTACTTCAGACCAATCCAAACGCTTGAAAATCAAAGATCTTCGGAAAAGTGCACCTCTTTCTCATTTGGTGTTTGAGAAAGAGGTATATTTTTCGGTCAATCGGTAACATCAAAATTATAAGAAGACATTATTCTAGGCGCTCATCTATTAACAGACAAGTGTACAAGATATTTGATGGTAAATCGCTCTTCTTAATAACAAGTGTTCATTGAAACGCGAGAGGTGCGGATATTCTAGTATTTTTAAATCTTCCATGGTACCTACCTTTGCGATTAGTTCGCGGGAAGTCTGACAATATAAACGTAGTGAGGCAGAATCCTTGCCCATCGTCCATCAGATATTGCCACCCGATTAAGATTATCAGAAAAGGCTCAGGAAGCTCGGAACAAAGATTTTTTTTAAATATCGCGAGAACTATTCTAGAAAATGTTCTCGTGAGAAATTTTATGAAGGTGTTTTTAATTTAATGTTAGTTACATCTGATCCTATCATAACTAGTTACAGGCAACCCCCAAAGAAACCATTAAATCGTTTTCCTAAGGAAGTTTTCGATTTAATAATTACTCCGGATATTCTTTCTTCAAATATCTTTAGCACCGACGATGATGATGTTTGTTCATCGTCAGCCTCAGAATGTTAAAAATCCAAATTAAACATTACTCGCCCTATATTTTCACATAGATATGGACATAAATAATATCAATTTTAAGAAAAAAAAATTTATTTTATTTTTTCGTTGATAAAAATATAATAAAATCCTGAAATCGTTAATAAAATCCAGTAAAACTTACTAAAACCGAATATTATAATTTTTTTTAACCATACCGAAAAATAATATCACTTTTTTCCCCCGTTAATCCTCCTTGTGAATTGTTTCCAACTTTTGGGGTATTTGGAGCCACTGTGCGACGTCTTGTTAAAATTTTTCCCTAATATTTTCTCTTACATCGAATTACCTTTGTAGTTTACTCTAATCCGCATAGCTATACCATAAAAACATTATTTCAAATTATTTCTTTTCATGCTGATAACGGAAAATAGAAATACATAAAATACTGCACAATTTATTAAACGTAATTCATACTATTGCCAAAGGTATAAAAAGATAAAGGCATTAGCCTTCACGTAAGTATAATCGCAAATTTGAATTAATCTGCAACAAAATGAACCAACAGCTCTGCCCTAAGTGGTTCACTACGTTTGGTGACTTAGCAGGGGTGCCTGAATTCATGGGATGAGGTTTGACCGGGTCTTGGCGGGGGATGCGACTGCCCTCCAACGCATGGCAGGCCGGATCGGGAGAGAATGGTTGAATGAGTTTGACTTCTCCAGTGTACTAGTGTCTAGGAAAATCGTCTTGCAATGCAGTGGGAGAGATGGATTGATACGTCCGTCACTACTGGACACACTGACCCTCAGATTCCTACCCACTCCTCGTACCTTTTTCCTTCCCAGAACTTCGTCTCCTTCCTTTATTTAAAAGTCCCTCCATACAGCATCCCCAAAGATGACAAAAAACCCCGAGGGGAATTATTTTTCTCAGGGCCTCCTGCGTGAAGGTGATGTAAAAAAATCGGTTTTCGGTAATTTTGCCGTGATGAAACTTTACTGGTTAAAAATAATATGGTCTTATGGTTTAATATGTGTTGTTACATATATTATATTCTCCTTTAAATTAACGTTTACCATGGGAATTTATAAAATTTTTGATTTTATTTTTTTTTTCTAAGTATAAACATCAGTAAATACAATTGGATTATGAAAACGAAAGGCATCTATGAACAGGTATTTAACTTACGTGTTCAAATTTGTGAGTTTTCATTACATAAACATGCTTCGCCACAATGTAATGTAATTAATATATTGATATTCGTATTTTTTTAATTTTTCTTTATTCATTTTCCTTATTCATTTTTATTATTATGGTTACATTATTTGTGGATTTTTCGACCACCATGCTAGGCTGATGCCGGTGTTATGGTGGTCGAATCGAACTATCTCATCAGTATTAACTACATACAAAATATTTCGCCATAATGTAATATATTAATACTATCTCATCAGTATTAATTACATAACATACTTCGCCATAATGTAATATATTGATACTATCTCATCAGTATTAATTACATAACATACTTCGCCATAATGTAATACATTGATACTATCTCATCAGTATTAATTACATTAACATACTCCGCCATAACGTAATATATTGATACTATCTCATCAGTATTAATTACATAACATACTTCGCCATAATGTAATACATTGATACTATCTCATCAGTATTAATTACATTAACATACTCCGCCATAATCTAATATATTAATACTATCTCATCAGTATTAATTACGTAAATATACTCCGCCTAATGTTATATATTGATACTATCTCATCAGTATTAATTACGTAAACATACTTCGCCTGACTAAATATTGAAAATTAAATATTTCTTGAATATTGACAATTACATTTTTTCTATTAATATAATGAATTGGAGTAATACACATTCGAAAAGTGTTCATTTTTCAATGTATGTCTAGAAATATTTATGTAATTTGGATTAATAAAATGGACATTGCGGATTTTGATACTCACTTCGTGATTTATATGGAACATAGAGGCCTTTTAAACTCATCTGTCCTGAGGGGCGTGTTTCTACATCCGCAATCTTGGCAAAATAACTGCTCGTGATTGGTTGAATTCCGATACAGCGGGTTTTGATAGTAACTTTTTGAAGTAATAGTAACTTCTTTTAGCGGGTTTTGTTTCTCAGTGGCAGTTTTAACATGGTTATTGGCCGTGAAAAGGAAGGTTTTGAAACTCAATTTTAGGTTAGTCTTGTTCCTCACAAGAATGTGAACAAGATGTCATACTCGGATCATTTTGTCAAAAAATCGGATATGGCAGGTATTGAAATTATAGGACTCGCCTTATACCGACAGTATCTAGGTACCACTCTTTATTTATGGAACTTAATACTTACTTCAAATAATAATGTTGTCTTTATAAGTTCGTGAAATAAAACGATAATCCCTTTGTAACAATGTGAATTGTTTGGTTTGTCGGTCCCCACTCGATACCCACAGTAAGTAAATTTCACACACGACTCGTATTATTTATAATACAAATGTAATGTGTTATGTGGCAAGTAGTGGAAGGCTAATGCTTCTGGGAATACGAACAAGCGACCTACCCCTGCGGGTGGAGGCACTAAACATTTTTATTAACTTGGGCGGAAATTCAACCCCTTCAAATGTTAATTATTTTTTTATGTACGCGCCGGATCTAGATGTGAACTTTTATTTAATTAACTTGTTTTTCACCTTTTGGAAGACAATTTTTATGAAATATAAGCATGAGTTGTAATTTATTTTCAGCGGCAAGAAATTTTCATTAGACAGAGTCATTGCGTGATTATAATGAAAATGTATCTATCAAATTTAGTCGTAAAAATATATTTAAAAAAAATCAGAGTGTGGAATTCACACGCAGTAGAAGTTAAACTAGAAAGTTGCTAGATATCGCTTTCTTTTCTTTTGCCTGTTTATTTTAAAATGGTTTGAAGATTGGATATTGATTTAAATATTCTTTTTTTTTTTGGATTTGGTAGGATTTGAACCTCCGTTCGCTGGATTCGTCTTTCTGGGCGCTGAGTCGGGCGCTTCGTACCACGGCGCTATTGGAGACCCGTGCGTAGTCGTGAAAATGCTTTGTTTTTGTGTGGAATCTGTCGTTACTGTGTTTAACCTTTCTATACTCGTGCGTTGGTCTCTCAGACCGACCAATCAATAATTCGCTGTTTTCTCAAAAATTAACGACAATGAGACTTTGAGTCTTCTTAATTTGTTGTTTGGCATTGTTTTCTTGTTTAGTACGGCGCGCACATTGGTGCTGGGTGGACGTGTGACACTTATTTACTGTTATTAGTCTTTTAGGTAAGCAAAAATTACTGCCTAATAATTCAATAATGATTAATTCTTATTTTTACAATCGAACGTTATTAATGGCCTTGCGTCTGCGTGGTTGAATTTGACAATCCAGATTCCAACGCATGTCTGCCGCCACGCCTTACACGTCGCACCATTTAAACATCCGTGTACGTGGATTTTTAGATAAAGCTACGTTGTAATTCGGTTTCTAATTCAGTTTCGGTTTCGGTTTCTAATTCACGAGATGACGCCACTGAAAGACGCAAAGGGACGTGCCTTACAAGGTATAAATTCTACGAATTTCTGGACGTGGAGTATCTCCCGAATTTCCAAAGATTGACGGTAATACTCAGTTGTATCCGGCGGCTGTATATTACATAGCCCGTCTCGGTTACTTTTTCGCGGTGACTAACCATCACTGGTTGACACGTTGACAGTGGATACGAGGAACGGGCTAATTTTGGAACCAGTTCCTATTGGATTTACAAAATGATCACCAACACTAACTGGGCGAAGCCAAACCAAATGCCACCCGCAGGGCCTAGCAGTAAAAACCTACGGAGCTTAGAGTTTTTTTTAATTAACATGTGATAAAGTTTATTTTTGTTGTTAAAGTGAGACTAAAAAAAGTTATGTTCTTGTTAAGAGGCTGAGTAAAAAGTCCGTTTCCACCAAATAAATTAAAAGTTTTAATATATATTTTTTATTTTATTTTAGTTATACTAACTTCTATATATTAAATACCAATAATGCTTAAAAAGTATATAATGATTTAAAATGATACAGACGAAATGAAATCTCGGTCTGAGACACCATGCGCAAGTATACGGGTTATGCCGTTGAGCGCGAGTACACGAAGGTTAATTCTTAGAACTCCATTTAATTTATTTTGTTCATGAAATAAAATTAATCAAGTTGTATAAAAGCATTTTTTTTATTTATTATTATAAAAATAATAATTAATAAAAAAAAACTACATTACCCGCAGAACTGAATAATAACACAATAAAATAATGACATATTAAGAAAAGTGTGAAATCGAGATGAATTAACATTTTCTTTATCGTGGAGGATTCTTTTCATTTTGGATTTTTTGAAAACGCATTAAATAATAAACCTTCAAATCCGCGGGCTTACCGCAGGGGTATGTACCGATACAGAGAGGATGAACTGATGACTCGGTCAGAAGTAATAAATTCAAAATTGATGTACCAATACAATTATAAGAATTTAATCCAATAAAAATATGTTTGACAAAATCAAAGTTAAGAGCGTTTAACCGCCAGCGGATGAAAATCCACATTTCGTCGAAAGTTGTTCTTCCGATCGTGCAGGGCGGTTACAATGAGAAAGATTGATTATTCTCCGTACCAGCTTTTTAAAATTATAACTCAACATCGAATTTATTTCAATCCAAATTAGCTTTAATTTATACCTTCATCCAAAAATGCTTAAAGGCGTGATGATAAAACGATTAAAATAGTGTACTTTTTGTAGTTATTTTTTGATTATAAGTATTTATCATTTTTCAATAATGTCTAAATTTATTAAGAATGTTAAAAAAATCTGAAATATATTAGTTTGTAAGTGCGCAAATAAATACACAAATGGACCAATTTTCGTCAAGAAACACATGTACGTACACATTTTTTAATGATTTTATTGAAACTAAAATTAAAATTCTAATACGTAACTTTGCTAGATAATGTATTGATTTATTTTACTGCATGATTACATTATTTGAAATGGGTGTGGTATAATACAAAAACTTTTTTGAAAATTTAACAAATCTGCCAACGACCTATGGAATAACCTTATTATACTAAAAATTAAAAAAAAATCTAAAAATTTATTGCATAACTATGCTAGATAAAAGAACAATCTTTCGAAATCCATTTATAATTTTTTGCGGAAAAGAGTCAATACGTCTAAAAACTTTTTTGAAAATGACGTATAACCGGCTTTCTCTGGTAATGCCCTCTTAATATATTTATTATTAATAATGAGTTATCGAAAGCATAATATTAATCCGTTATTCGTAGAAATTTAACAGAATTATTTTTGTTGTTAGCTGAAGCTGGGGTTTTATTCAAAATTTAAATTGAATTTCAAAGTGAATTCATTCAATTCATAACGCGTGAAAATATTATCAGATGAAATCCAATGATAATGGGTGCTTTATTTGACGTATTTTCAAAATTTAAATTACGGGGACAATATTGAATGATACCGATATTGGAGTAATATTTTTATTTCATTGAAAATGGAATCGCGATTTATGGAGGGTTACTGGTTAGTTCAGGTTTTTGTTATTAGTAAATGCGACTCGTATAACTTGGTATAAATACTCAGGAAATATTATTTTCACAAATGTAGGAATTTGATTTAAATTGGTCACACAAATTACGTTTTCTCCTACATGTTGTTAAATTATTATAAAAATACATCAACGTTCAAAAGAATCAATTTGCTATTAGTCATTACCCAAACTTTGTACAAAATGATCACTATTACTGAATTATGATAAAATAGTTGATGATGTACTCTTTTCTACGAAAATTATTCCGAAAGTAAGGAAAGATATAATGAACAGTTAATTAGCGGGATTGAATCCCGGCATGGGCAAATAAATTTTATTTGATTAATTTGTGTTATTTCACAATTAATTCATACAAAATAATATATAGTATATTTGCAGCACGTTCCAGAGTGGAAGATGCTCTCAGTCTCGCCCTGATTTAAGACCGCCATTCAGAATTGAAACGTCGCTTGAAATGGCTTTAGTCGTGTTTGGTGACCAGATCTGAATAGTCAGGTACTTCCCCATCTTTCTCTTCCCCACCTCCTTCCCATCCACTACCTTCAGTCTCACAACATTCCCCAATTGGTTATGCCATAGTCTCACTGGCTCCAGAAGGGAGCAGCTGATAATCTTGTGAGGTATTCGCAAAAAAAAATCTCGTGCACAGATTAGACAAAACAATTAAATGTTGAAATGATAATCAAAATATATATTTAGGAATACAATGAGCATTTTATTTCTTTAATTTAATTATTAAGATTGAAAAGTACAATTGTCATGAAATATTTTCTACTAAATTGCCCACATGTGGGTAATTATTATTTATTTATTTATTTTTTCAGGTTCTCCATAAAACAGTTATACACCAAATTATTACGGAGAAGATTACAAAATATAAGAGAAAAAAAGGCCAATGGGGCAGTTTCACTATGTTGAGACATATGTCAAAAGATAGTTACTGAACTCTCTATAGGTAACATTGAAGATGTCAACGCTTAATGCAGGATCGTTAAGCAGTTGAATTGCTCTATTTAATGGGGCATTCTGAAAGGAAGAAGTTCTCGCTTTCGGAGCATAAAAAAGTGTGTGGAATATCCCACAAGTATACGCGTAGGGACATATAAGTTAATCTCCTTCAACATAGGTGGATTCAGTACAGTACCGGAGATCAGCTTAAAAAAATGTTTCCCCAAAAATATTTTTCGGCGGGCTTCTAAGGTATTAAGATCGAGCATTCCTGTTAAGAACAATGATGGTTACAGGAATGGGTAGTATGTATATTCCCTCATGTACAGGTAACGCATAAACCTTTTTTGTACTTTTTCTATTTCTAGGATATGGTTTTGTTCAGAGGGTGCCCAATTAATGGAGCTGTATTCCAGGATGCTGCGGACAAGTGCTTCGTATGTTCTTCTCATTTAACCATCACGATTATTTCAATTATTCACATTACATCTATGTAATATTACTGAATTTTCGAGAAGGTTAGATATTTATTTTTTCTCATGATATCAAAACGTGCTGCGAACGACAATGTTAATACTAACATCATAAACAGTAAGTAAGTATTGTGAAATCAATCAAACAATTTATTATTCCATAACTTAAGTTATGTATCGCATACAATGATTCATAGTTTCAGTAAAATTTAATAATAATTCTGACATTATATTTGACATTTATGCCAAAATGAAATCGATATAAGGAAAGGTTAATTGATGATAACTTTGCTGACATTTTGATATTGCGTCGAAAAATATTTCTATAAAAATAGGTGGGTTTGTTGATCCAAGATACTTGTTTCGTATTTTGTGCTCCTGTGTTGTTTATTTATGTAGGAAATGACAAAACTTCGGTATCTGTGTAACTAATAGGCTTCTGACATCAGTAGGTACATGGAGAACTGAAGTAATATTAATGTGAAACATTGTGGCAATCATTTTCTTCGTACACTATTGCATTTGTGTATAAATATTAATGTATTTATTACGAAACGTCCGAATAACGGGTCATCTGGCGACGGCCTCCGTCGTCGAGAGCAAACTAGCAATTTGGAAGTGGCGGGTTCAATTTCCGGAGTGCGCAAGAAACTTTTGATCAAATGAATTGTGTTGCATCACAATTAATTCCCGAAAAATAATTTATGGCATATCTGCGGCACATTCCAGCGTAGAAATATAGTCGTCGTGAAATTTCACCGTTCACAATTGGAAAGTTGCTTGAAATGACTTTAGCCGTATTTGGTGACATGATTTAAAAATTCAGATACTTTACATCTTCCTCTTCTCTTCCTCCTTCCCGTTCCCACTACCTTCAGGTTCAACGAATACCCTAATTGGGTACCCTAATAATATTTTAATTAATTATATGCAATTAATATAATCCATTAAAATCCTCGTAGACCACCCCTCTTCCCCTCCCCCATATGTTTTGTATAGATACAGTAGACATAGAATGATTCGTACCAAATCTGAAAATGGCTTTAACGAGCTGAAAAAATTAAGTGGAAAAAAGTTTTATATTGGTTTTATTATAATGTATCCATTTTTATCTCAATAAAATGTAATCCAGAGATGGGAAGGCTGATAGAGATATTGAAGGAAGGGTGAATGCCGGTAACTCCATTAATGGTGGACTGAATGCCGTTGGCGCTAATAAAAAACTGTCAAAAGAAGCGAAGCTAGCAATCCACAATGGAGTCCTGGTACCTACCCTGATGTATGGCAGTGAGGCATGGAACTGGCAGAGGAAGGATGAAAGTAAACTGAATGCTGTTGAAATGAGATCCCTGAGACGTACGTGTGGTAAAACAATTTATGATCGTGTGAGAAATGTAAGGCTGATGTAAACATAATGAGTAAGATTAAGAAAGAGACCCTCAGATGGTTTGGGCATGTAGAGCGAATGAACGAAGAAAGTAGTGTAAGAAGAATATGGTAGAAGAAGTCGGGGACGCCCTAGGAAGACATGGCACGATCAAGTGAATCAGATACTTGAGTCGGGCCATGTCAAAAGTCAGAATAATAGAAGAGAATATATGAGACGATGTATGAATGTGAGTGAGGTAAAGAGTGTGTGCCTGCGGGGAAACGGCGTGATGGTTAGTTAGTTAGTTTTTTTTTTTTTTTTTTTTTTTTTACAGTGAATACCGCACAAGAATCTCAACTGCTCCCGTCTGGAGCCAGTGAGACTATGGCATCCCCAATTGGGGTATGTTGTGAGGCTGAAGCTAGTGAGGAGGGGAAGGAGGTGGGGAAGAGGAAGGTTGGGAAGTACCTGGCTATTCAGATCTGGTCACTAAACACGGCTAAAGCCATTTTAAAGCAACGTTTCAATTCTGAATGGTGGTCTTACACCAGGGCGATACTAATAGTATCTTCCACTCTGGAACATGCCGCAAATATACTATATATTATTTTAAATGAATTAATTGTGAAATAACACAAATTAATCAAATAAAATTTATTTGCGCATGCCGGGTTCGAACCCGCGACCTCCGGAATGTGAGTCAAGAGTCTTAGCCACTGGACTACGGAGGTCGTTAAATGTAATCCAAAAAAAAAATTGGGTTTTGATTAAAACTTCCTAATTTTGGTGAAATGCCAATAATATTCTAAAATGGCAATGTTTTGTTGTAACAAGAACAGAATCAGGAAGTACTTACCTATTTTACTTTGCTCTCGCTTTTTTCTAACATATTTCAACATCTTTCCACCTTATAACGTTCCTCAGTAAAGTACGATTTGGTTCCAATGTCCCCAGGCTGTGAAATCTCAATTTGTGACCAAAACAAAAACTTACTATACAAGACTATCTTTACACCTCATTTTCCTTCTCGTTTCGAGGATTCGTCGTAATTATTTCTTCCTCCATTAAAATTTAATCATGCACAAAGTTTCGCGAAATTACAATACCATACGTCGTCATAATTTTACATCTTAGGTATGAACTAACTGTATTTTATCCTTTTCAATTTCCAGTTTACAAAGATAAAATTGTTGAGGGCCTCTCAGGACCACGGGCCACAAGAAGAGGGTCCTCGAAAGATCACACAGTCGTAGAACAATAGGGACCGTATCTAGCCAGTATCTGGAATGGTTGTATGTCGAGAGCAAACTGAAATAAACCGAGCTTTAATAGATGAATAAAACATTTTACGTTATACAGCTGTGGCAGGGTTATATTATTGCAAATGAAGGCAAATCATTTTGTCCTTATGGGCAGGCGAATGAATTCTTCGGTGTGGCCCAAAGATATTCAAATACAGAATAGATATGCTATGGTGTCCGCGCAACTGTCGCCGAACTACGCGCTAATTAGCGTAGTTTTCATACAAAAAGAATTTGTTCATTTCGTTGATTTTTTGAAAATGTGCATTAATATTGGTTAACAATATATTTTGAATAAGGAAAGAATTCGTTCATTTAGTTTAACGTTCGTTTGGTTTATTTGTTAATTATTTGTTCTTTTAGTTTATTTGTTAATTGGTAAACAATATCGGCGACACCCGGAAGCGCAGACCCACATAGTAAAAACAGCAGATAGCACATCTACTAATATTTCAATATCTTTGGTGTGGCCATAGTAGGTGCTAATAATATTATATTTTAAAATTTTTAAAGTTAGCTGATGGGTAGGCGCGTGCGCCGACAAGACTTGAACCTACCCTATATTACTACTATTAATTTCATTAATTTTTAATTTTTTTTTATTTATTTATCTATAAAAGGTATGTTTACATTACATTATTCGATTCATTAATTTATTTAATACTAATAATAATACTTGGCTAATTTATATAGCGCCGTTTTTGTGAGAAATCACCTCAAGGGCGCTGTACAAGTAAATTTATAATAAAATTGGTATATAACTGAGATTTGTAATTAAAAATGGTGACCTATATCTAAGACTTATAGCTAGTTGCTTGTATCCAAGACTTAAAGCTAGTAACTTATGACTAAGACTTATAATAATAATATTAATGTTTATTTCAGGATGATAGTGCAATCCCACACGTCCCATAAAGTTGTACATATTTACACAACAGATAAAGTAAAAAAAGTAAATGGAAAAGAAAAGAAAAAAAAATATATATATATATATAAAAAACATACGCGATAATAGAAATAAAATAAATAATCAATTATAATGTAGGACGTGGTCTGGAGTGTGCTCGGGCCCAGCGCTCGCTCAGGAGTGGCGCTTGGTGTTGGAAGGCTGCGATCACCACTGTGTTATCGGAAGCCATTAATCGCATCCAGGCTCCAGTGATCCGGTGTCATTAGACCGGCGAATCCGTGTAGTCCTAGCTCCGTAAACATTGAAGATGCGCTGCTGTATCTTCTGTATCCAAATATAATTCTGCAAGCATCATTATATTGGATCCGAAGTCGTTCTATTGAGCTGGTTCGGTAGTGACACCATGTTTCACATGTATATAGGTTAGTGCAAAATGCATTGAACAATGTTTTTAAGAATGACTAAGACTAGTTCTTATGACTAAGACTTATAATAGTTGACTTAAAACTAGTGGCTTAATGACAAACATTTTTACAACTGTGACTTAAAGTTAGTATACCTTCCCGTAAACCCAGTTTACTCATTAAGTTACCCCCCACCCCTTTGCTTACCGCAATTACCCCCACTCCTTTGCTTACCTCCCACTCGAACACCTAAAATTTGTATGTCTGTCAACATTCTGTATCATAGTTTAGTTATAATATTATCCTGAGGAAGGAAGGGTGCTTCCTAAACCGGTAGAGTGTTTATAAAATAAAAGTGGTCTACAACAAATTTAAACGTGTTTTTATTGTACTCATTAAGTATTCTAACCCATTAATATACCAATTTTCATTAAGTGCACCCGTGTCCTTAAATTGTAATATTATGTAAAAACTTACTACTTCTTCTGGCGCTAATCTTATCGTAAATATGTATGTTAGTAAGTCACTAATTTTAGGTCAGTATTTGTATGTCTTAGTCATAAGTCAACAGCTATAAGTCTTAGATGTAATTCACTAGTTATAATTGTAAATCTTAGTTGTAAGCCAGTAATAAGTCAACAGCTATAAGTCTTGGATGTTAGTCACTAGTTATAATTATAAATCTTAGTTGTTAGTCAGTTAAATTAATTATTTTATGTTTTTATTTGTACAGCGCCCTTGAGGTGATTTTTCACAAAAACGGTGATATACAAATTAGCCAAATATTATTATTACCCCACCCGATTAATTCGGGCACCCCTGCTAAGTCAACGTAGCGAAACACTTGGGGTGACCAATGGCAGAAGTGTCGGTTATCCAATAAATTGTTTCCGGGGCGGTGGTACCTGTACTTGCCTCCCAAATTGTGTATAAATATATCGAAAGAAAGCTTCACAAAGTTAAATTGCCACACCCCCATTTAGCTCAAGTTGGCAGCCTTGGAAATGTGTTACTTTCTGCCCGCTATTAGCAAAATATGACATTTACATAAAGTAATGAAAAGAATCATGGCTGAAAAACCTTACATTATGATGATTACATTGCATTGTTTAAACCAGCTGCTTAGAAAGCAAGAAATACTACGATGATATTTTGACTCACGTAAGGGAGACTTTTTGTCATAAACCTTGTATATGTTGATGAAAAAATCGGAAATAACATCATAAAGTTTCATACTTATTACTTTCAGTAAAGAGTGTCCTTCTATTATTATCATCAAAAAGTGAATGCTATCAAAATCAAATGGTATTATGCTGGACATGACAGATAGTTGACAGGTGGAACTCAAGCAGAATTCAATGGTGATTCCTTTGATAGCGGAATTCAAACAGAGGTCACCCACAAATAAGACGGAAGGACGAACGTAAGAGAACTGCCGGCGTAAGATTCTGACAATCGGTAAAAAAAAGATATGTGATTGCGGCTATTTTCAAGGTTTGACGCCAGGTAAATAATGAAAATGTTCGTGAGAGTAAGAATTTTAAAATTAAAAATTATCCAATTTTTTATAAAAAGAACTCTCTTTGAAAAACTTTTGAAGGTTATTGCCATCAATGTAATATATCATTGAAGAAGAAGGTAACACTAAAAATCTAAACGAAAATATGAAAGAGAACAAGACACAAAAAAAATAGAAAAGGATAACGGTCGCAACGCGAACCCCTGTATCTCTCGTCTAACCGGGACGGGCCCTTTACTAATTCGGCCATTGTCACCTTCCATCAAACTGTCATAATTGTCAATCTCATATTTAAAATTTTAAAATTAATATTATCTTAGACTAATTTTTCCATATTATAGGCAACTACCATTTTCATTGGAAACAACCGTTCTAAGAACTGGTTTGTAACTTAGATAGCGTCTCGGATAAATATATCCGATTTTATTTTTAAATGGAAAAGTGGTACCACTATAAAAGCGATACCACCAACGTAATACAAAGAAAAAAAACTTCTTCCTTTACTTTAAGTCAATATAATGACCATCGGTCACCGTTCATTTTCGGAAACTTAAACATTTTACTTTGGCGATTGGATAATATGACAATACTCGTAAATGATTAATTTTATTGTTAATCAATAATTCATTGTTAAAACCTTTTAATAGAAAACTCCAAAAAGTTTTTTGGAACTTTTCCTGTAAATATTTTATTACATTACGTTGTAATCTAAGTTTATAAAGTGCCCTTTGGCGATTTTCCTGAAAACAGACGACATAAAGGTCGGTTATTTTCATTTTTTAAATTTTCCCATTTCGACAAAAAATATATCCACGTTGCATTTTATTTATTCCTGGCGAAATTTAATCTTTAGCTTTTTTTTGTGTCGGCTTTAATAATTAATAAACGTGATGTATATTTTATTATATTGATTAACAGCCGTGTATGAGAAAGCCATATTAATAAACGGACTGTGTGAAGTGATAAATAAGAGCGAAAAAGTTTTACACATTGTTTTTACAGGGAAACGCAGTTTATTCAGGCATTTAGTAATGTATTTGATAATAATTTTAATAATATAGACATATTCTCATGTAATTTAAGTTCCTTAAAAAAGTATGTCGTAGCCAACATTAAATAATTTTTTGACCGTATTGCAAGTTACCATGTTATTGCTGTGAAAGCTTTCCAGTTACATACTTGTCATTCAACTTACTATTGTATTCACTCTGAGTTGTAGGTATGTACAATGTACATATATTTATTATTGCTGTTGTAGAGTGAGAATAGATAGCTGACTCTGACTACTTCATGTTTTGAAATTTAGTAAGCAGATTATTATAGTTTATATTGTGTTTTTACATCTTTTTTATTCAAACTTATATTTTTGTCAACTTCTTACGGGTACAGGAACCGTACTTTTTTAAAACTTTTTAATTATAATTTTAATCATGTGAAAATCTGTTATTGGATATTATGTATATTATTAATGTTATTATTATAAGTGTAAAATATCTGTTCATTTTCCATAATAAATAAAATTAAATAAAAGTGTAAACTTGAAATTTTCATCGAATTATGTATGTGCTAAATATTCCTATTTTTTTTTTTACATTAGCTCCACACAGGAGGCACCGAGGAAAACAATTTCCCTAGAGGCCTATGTCATCTTTGAGGATGCTGTGTGGAGGGTTTTTTAAGGGAAAGGAAGAAGAAGAAGTATATGAAAGAAAAAGGTATGAGGGGTGGGTAGGAATCTAAGGGGTCAGTGCGACCAGGAGTGACGGACGTATGAATCTATTCCTCACACTGCGGTGCAAGGCGAAGGGTCGGGAGAATCTGGCAGGAGAGGTCAAAAGGTCTCCCTCAATCAGTCTCCTCCGATCCATCCCGCCACGCAGTGGTTGGGCAAACGTATCCGCCACCAAGACCTAGACAAACCTCATCCCATGAACCAGAGATTTCCTCCCAATTTGGGAGGATTGTACGCCATACACTGCTGCTCCGGGAACCAATTATTAGATAACCAATACCCCTGCCATAGGAAATCCAAGTGGTTTGGTGGCTTAACAGGGGTGCCCGGGTTTATAGGGTGAGGTTTGATTAGGTTTCGGCGGCACTTGCCGACCTATTGCGTGGCGGGTCGCACCTGGAGAGACTGGTAAATGGAGACCTTTTTTCCTCTTCAGCCGGACTTTTGCCACCCATCGTCTTGTACCGCAGTGGAAGGGATGGTTTCGTTCGTCCGTTACACCTGGACACATTGACTCCTACATTCCTAACCATCCCTCATGCCTTTTTCGTTCCCAAAACTTCCTTTCCCTTAAAAGACCCTCGGTACAGAATCCCCAAAGATGATTTAATCCCTGATGGAAATTGTTTTCCTCAAGGCCTGTAGAGCTAAAGAAAAAAAATCTTATTATTGAAGATGTCTTAAAAAAATACCGTTTTCAGAAACTAGTTTAAATTACCATTTAGATTTTTGTATTTGATTTCTATTTTTGTATTTGCATTTTAGTATTTAAATTTTATATATTTAGAAATTGGAATATTTAAATTGGAAACCTGATTTTTTTTTACGTGAGAAAATTGTAGAGAATACGAAATTAAATAAATTTAAAACAAGTTCCTCTCATTTGGGGATTCTGCAACTTTTATCTCTTTCACACACAAAAAAAATTTGATACGTTGGAGTCATTGTTAGCACAACATACACTTTGATTTCTTAGATTTGTATTTACCTAAACAAGCGTAAGGCATTTATGTTGTTGAAAAACATGACTGTCAAGGAATTCTTGGTAAATTCCCTTTAGTTTAATTTGCAACAAAAACAACGTTTAACGGTTGGGAATTGTTTTTTTTTATTAGTAAAGCTGATGTTTCAATCGTAGAACACCCATTAATATCCTTAAATTTTTAAGTGTACCAAATTAAATATATTTTGTCCTGCAAGTATTTTCATATTTATTACTATGACAACAGTTTCGGCGTTCAAAGCCGTTATATCATTGTGTTGCTAATCATTAAGATGATTTATTTATATGAATGGGGTGGGGGTAAGTAAAATCATGTAAATAAGTCGTCTCAACAACCCAACAATAATCAAAATCATTAAAACAAGTCATCTCAATAACCCAACAATAAACAAAACCATTCAAATAAGTCATCTCAATAACCCAACAATATAAGCTAAAAAAAACTTGCGGCCCTTGTTATAAATAACTAGCTGGTACCCGGCATGCGTTGCTACGCCATTTAATAAAGAAATTGTTCCTTCCTGCGTGTCCTTTCCCATTCGTCCCGTTCCCCTCCCGCCTCCCCTTTCTCTCCCGCTTCCCCTTCCCCTCTCGCATTCCCACTCTGCCTCCTCCACCTTCCCTTTTCCCACTTCACTCAACCCCTCCCCCTCCCAGGTTCCCCCCCTGCCCCGGTTCCCATCCTCTCTCTCGCAAACCCCCTACCCGAGTTCCTCCCCCCCCTCCGTACATTCAGTTTTCAAACAGCTCGCGTGCCACCTATTGCAATTTTTTATACAAATTTAATAATGCCAGAGCTCACCCGTAGTTTTACACAAACCTTGTCCTGACAATAACGAACACAAAAAAAAGAATTATCTAATTTGGTGCAGTCGTTCGAAAGTTATGCGCGTACATACATTTCGGCGATTCATTTTTATTTATATAGAAGATAGAAGAAGATAGAAGATAGAAGCGCAAGGCAAGGAAGCGTACTAGGACCGATATTATTTCTAATATACATAAATGATATCGGTAGCCTAGGAACGAGAGGAAAAATCATAAGTTTTGCTGACGATACAGTAATTGTATTCAACGAAAAAGACTGGAGAAGTACCTATAAAGAAGCGGAACATGGACTTGGTCTACTGCAAAACTGGCTTAAGAGAAATTCCCTTACACTTAATGTCAATAAAACAAAATATCCGACATTTTCTATAACAGCCAGAGGACAGCCAGAGGATGACTTTAATCTCAAATTACATACATGCCAAGAAAACAATCAAAATCAAGGCTTATCATATCACTGTCCTACCATAGCACACTCCAAAAGTATCAAATATCTTGGTATTGAAATTGATGATAATCTCCGATGGAACGCACACATTGAAGTAATCACAAAAAAACTCACCAGGTACATTTACTTCTTTAGAGCCATCCGTAACATCCTCAACATAAACGACATTAAGAAAGTGTACTACGCTTTATGTCAATCACAAATAGAATACGGGATAACTGGATGGGGGTCTGCTTTGAGCACTCACACAGAGCTACTCAATATAGCCCAAAAAGGAGAACTGAAGACAATACTGAAAGTTCCGCTTAGAACTCCGACGGAAGAAATATTTAATAACTTTCAAGTCTTCAATGTACAGAAACTTTATTCAAAAAATATTTTATTTAAACTGAAAAAAAACATATATGTATACTCCACTGCCCAACATAAATACTCAACCAGGTCAGTAAGCAATAACATCCTGGTTACTCCCAGTTTGAACACATCTTTTGGACAGAGAAATAATAAATTCCATGCTATAAAATTATACAATGCTCTACCAGATCAAATCAAAAATATAAAGGAAATGAATATATTTAAAACAAAAGTAAAAATATGGCTGAGAGATCAAAGTGATAATAAAATTACAAACATCATGAAGACGATATAAAGACAATCCATAACCAAATACAAATATTTTAAAAAACTACAGGCCACCTCAGAACAGGAAATCCTAGTGAGGAGGTCTGTGAAAAAAAAAAAAAATTCATACTTATTATATACATCATACATACAAGTACAAACCTTGTTATTGAAATTAAAAAAAAATAAATAAATAAATAAAAAAAAAAAAAAAAAGATAGATAGATAGATAGAAGATAGATATAGCAAAATATAAATTACTACTAGCGCCTATATTTATAGCAAACCTTATTGTCAATTTGTATTCACGCGAATGAAGTTCTCACGAACAAGCTGCGTTTTAATACTATTCTTACAGCCCTCAATAACACCACTATTAAAATCGATTTGATTAAATTTAATTAAAAAAAGAATCCATAGTTTTGAAAACTATCTCACTTAGTAAACGGAGTAGATGTAACAAAAAATTAAAATACGTGTTTCAACGGAGATAATTTTTTTTAACCGCCTCTAACTATTAAACCTGTATTATGAAAATTAGTATATTAATATCGACAAAGTTTTGTTCATAATGTAACATATGAGATAAAGTTTCTACGAAATATTTAAAATTGCTCTTTTTTGTACATAAGCTCCACACAGGAGGCCCTGAGGGGAATTATTTTCCTCCAGATTTGATGCGTCTTTTCGACAGCTACATGGCAGGCCGAAACGAGAGAGAATGGTTGAGGGAGTCCCTTTGACTTCTCCAGAGTCTGTAGCAGTATGGGGATGAATTCGTACGACCGTCACTTTTGGACACAATGACCATCACCCCTCATACCCTTTTCCTTCCCAGAATTTCCTCTCCTTCCTTTCCTAAAAAACTCACCACTCGGCGTTCCCAAAGATGACCAAGGCCCTGAGGGGAATTATTTTTATGGCAGAGGTTTTGGTTATCTGATAAATGGTTCCCTAAACGTCGGTACTCATTCCCGCTCCCAAATTGTAATTTAATGAATAAAATCGATAATTCCAACAATGGGGAATGACGTGAGATTTATTTATTCTTATTACATTTACATTACAAAGGAATAATATATTGTCCTCCACACTAGGAGTTCACCTGTGTTGTAGAGGACATAGTTAGAAAGCTATATATAATTCTGGAGGCAGAGATCAATGAAAAAATGCAGTAAGCATGAAAATAGTAGAAAACAAACCTTTTTTTTTAATGAATGCACAAAAACAATGAAAAAAAAAACATCTTTTGTAAATTCTGTAATATTCGTTTTATATGAACTTTTGTACCAAACAAGCAAACAAAAGCGTAGATATTGGAATAAATAGGTAACCAATTTTGGGTATAGAGAAAAAGAATTGACGATAGAAATGCCTTGAAATATATCTCAGTTTTCACTAGGCACGATCTCACAATAAACATGTCAAAGTATTTCGCACATGTATCTGTATTTTTTGGGGCCAAGGGAAACAAGCACGCGCGACTTTTATTTGACCTTAGATTTGACAAGAAAAGACAAGCGAAGATAAAAGTATTATTTGAAATTTCGGAATATCTGCATACAAAGCTTTGGAATATCTATTGTGGGTGTCTGTGTTTAGTTAGTTTCATATTACAAATAAATATTTTATTTAAATACAATTTTTTATAAGGACAACTCTCTTTTTATAACTTTTGAAGGTTTTGCCAATCAATGTAATATATCATTGAAGAAGAAGATAACAATAATAATCTAAACGAAAGTATGAAAGAGAATAAGAAACAGAAAAATAAAAAGATAATGGTCGCAACTGGGACACGAACCCAGAACCTCTCGTCTTACCGGGACGGGCGGTTCCACCAATTCGGTCCCATATTATTGACTCTTTTTTTTTGTTTTTTTTTTTATTATTTGGCCTTCTTTTATCGGAGATTGAATTCGGCCAGGACAATCTTCAGCTTGCAAGGAGTGGTCCAAAACTTCTCTCGTACCAACCACATAGGTTTCGCAGTCTCAATAAGGTCGTGAGTTTTGGAACAAATTCGTTTTCCGCATTTTTACTTTTTAAACTAAAACTAATTTAAAGATAGATTTTACATAAATGATATTTATTTTTCGCTGATACGTTTTTGCTGGAACAAATAAAAGATTTCTTAGTATCTTGACGAAAATAATTTAATTAATTTCACTCAAATCGATGTTAAAGTTTAGGCACTAATCTCAAGTAATTTAAAAAAACGAAGCTCTACGAATTCTATTTTACAACCTATGAACTCACTCAAAATTTTCGGAATCATGTTTCAAAAGTCAATAGGCACTTTAACGTAGTAATAACATCAATTATTAATTAAATTTCTTGTAAAGGTTAAAATAGCCCTCCAAAAATATTCGCACCATTCCAAATAAGGAAACTTTCCTCAATTTCGAATTCTAATCCCTTAGTTACAATCGGAAAACATAAATCTCGAGCAACAATCTAGATTCCCATTATTATTGGAAAAGATTTTGTTAAGTTTTGTTTCGGAGGAACGTCTATTAACCCGGGTATTTAATTGAACATTATTCGGAACAATGAGTCGTCAGTAATGAAGCAAGTTTTGGAATTGTTGTATTTGACTTTGGGAAATGTCGTGAACTGTTCCTCATTCCTGTTTACCGGAGGCTCTCACAGGCAAATTATTTCCAACTTGTTTCGCATTACGTGGCGTACTTGGTCATATTTTACTTTTTGAAAGAAAGTCGATTATATCGAAAGCATTGATCGATGAATTACGGAGGACCTGTTCGCTGTTCTCATATTTATTTTTATGTATTATTCAAGACTCCAACTGCTTTTAGAGTCAGTGGGAGTACGTCATCCTAAATTGCGAGTCTGAAGAGAGTGGTGAGGGGAAAGAGGTTGGAACGAGATACACCACAAAGAGCTGAGCTACTTACTAGACCTAGAATTTAATCAGTCTCAGAAGAGACATCATATTTTTTAAATGATTATTAAGTTAATAGAAATATATATATATATATATATTTCACATTCTTATCTTAAGGACACACCAAAAATTCTTAATATTATTGTTTACTACCTAAGTAACATAGTATTCTTATGGGAACATGTTGATTTTGCTCACTAATCTTAATGACAAAAGGTTTTATCTTAAATATGTTTTTATATTTTCAATTTTCAGGCTGTCGGGAAGGATAATGCATGTAATGTGTATACCTTCACGGCCTATGCTTCTTTTACCAGTTCCAATATTTACAGTATTGTTAATAATGTTGTTGTCTCGCGTAGCGTTCCTTGTGATATTTTATGTACATGTGATTTTTTATAAATATCATATTAGACATATCTAGTTTTCTTTCATATCCCTTTCTTTAATTATTCGTTACGTACTTTTTTTCTAACTCAATAAATTTAAGTTTTTTAATTTATGTAAGATTTGTAATTCTACTATTTTTTTACGTATTATCAATATGGAAATATTATCATTGTGGAAACCTGGGCTCTTCTATTTTTATGCGTAATTTTTGCGTATAATATGCTAATCATTAAATGCTAGTATTTTATATTTCTCCACCTTTTTTACCCATTAAAGAGGTTGTAACGTGTTCTGTAACAACAACAATTAGTCAAACTAGTCATTTTTTGTATCTTCTGAAGATTAATAAAGAAATTAAAAATAAAATATAATAATAAAAATATAAAAAAAATTAACTAGGAAGAATATGCGAGCACTGGATACATTTAAAGGAATATTTTGAGGCATATCTTCGAACCGGTTCTAGAAAATGGATTTTGGTACAGACTTTACAAAAAACCATCTCTATACTCTGTCTAAGGAGCTAAATATCACAAAATTTATAAAACTGGGAAGATTTCGGTAGTTGGGTCATGTAGAGAAAATGACCGAGCATCAAGCACCAAAGTCCATGCTGCACTCAAGACCGACAGGGCGGAGGTGCCTAAGAAGGCCAAGATTAAGATGGAGCGACAACATCCTCAAAGACATATCTACCATGGAGCTTCTGAACTGGAGAGAGTTGGCAAAAAACCGAGATGAGTGGAGGAAGACTCTTGAGGAGGCCAAGACCCACCAGGGATTGTAGAGCCAAGAGTGATGATGATGATGAATAATTAATAAATTTTCACTAAACGCCCGGGCAATAAAATGAAACAAAAAGGAAGGTTGAGAAGCATTTATCTATTCTGACCTGGTCACCAAAACGACTGAAGTCATAATGCAACACCATTTGGAAGTTAAATCATTTTCTTCGCTAGGCAAAAGTCTTATTTCAGAAGATATAGGAATTCTCTTTGGTGGTTGTTCTAAATTGTGCATGCATAAATTGCATATCGTGTCATTCCGACACCAACCACAAAAGCTATGGAGATATTGCAGAAAACTTGCAAAAGATATGATGCTAAACCAGTTCACTCGCAAAACCACTTTATTAGAATAAAATACAACAATTATTGTCGGAAGTGGGTAATTTTTAATTTTCTAATTTTATTTTATTTTTTTCAATTCCGATGAATTACAGAACTCATTTTGGGACGGAAGGAACTTATATGGGAGGAAATAGTTACAATTCTACATTTAATAATTTAAATTTAGATATTAAAAATATAAGTTACAAAAATAGTACAGACGAAAAATCAAAGACATGTTAAGTAGGAATAAAATATCAATGGAAATCAAGTAAAGAAAAAATAAGGTTATAAAAATATAGATGATTACAGATTGATGGAAAAGAAAAGGAGAGAAAAGAAACGAGACAGAATAGAACATGACTACAAAATTACAAAGTTAAATATTTTAATACATCACACTGAATTTTTTATTTTTCTGGATTCCCTAGTACATTATCTGGAAGCGAATTATATAGTGTGTAGGCAAAGTAGTTTGAGATTTCATCCCACATTTTGTAGTGTGTGTTTGAGGTACGCAAATTTTATTGCTGTTTCGAATATTGTGTGTGTGAATATCTTAATTGGCTTGATGTTAGTGTGAGTTGATTGTTGAGTAATTTGTACGATGGTGCTTGTAATTTCGTGTTTAGGAAGGATTGTGATTGGAAGATTACCGGAAACTGAATAGATGTCTCTGATATGGGTGCCCCTTGGAAGTCCAAAAACATTTCTGAAAGCTGGGTTTTGAACGATCTGCAAATGACATCAGAACTGAAAGATAAAGCGGTAAATAAGTTAGTGTATGAGAAAAAAATATTTCGTGGGCAAATGTATTTGCTGAATCATTTAATTAATGCAAACGAGAAGTAAAAAAAAACAGTTAATTCTTATTGTACCAGCTTAAACACGTCTACACATTTGATGCACGTCTACATATTTTAACGTTTTATTATAATAAATGCAATTACAGTAAAATAATTTATTGTGATTATTCTTAGGGCGTTTTTTATTTTAGTTCCCCATAAATATTTGCAATAGAGCACTCCAGTCCATTTTTTTTTTCAATGAATAATGACCTTCTAACTTAAATAACTGCATTTGTATTTTTATTTTTAGAGTTAGTTTTAATAGTTAAAATAATTAATTTTTTAATTAATTTTTCAAGACCCCCCGAAAACCACCGTATGTATGGTGAATCGTGTGACGTCATCACTCCCGAAAAATTAGTATAGGATCCGGCAATCAGCTGATCTACTGCCGCCATTTTGAATTCCGTTGTTCGAAGTATTCTCCCTAGAAATAGCATTGACATTTTTTTGTAAAGTAGTTTTTGAATATTTTCAATAATAGAGATACCTTTATTTTTGAAACATTATTTAGGCCTAAATAATGTTTCAATAAACACAAAAACTAAATCTTCAACAACATAAACAGTATAAACGAATAAATTAATACGATGGCTTGAGTCATATTTTTTTTTTTTTTTACAGTGAATACCGCACAAGAATCTCAACTGCTCCCGTCTGGAGCCAGTGAGACTATGGCATCCCCAATTGGGGAATGTTGTGAGGCTGAAGGTAGCGGGGAGGGGAAGGAGGTGGGGAAGAGGAAGGTTGGGAAGTACCTGGCTATTCAGATCTGGTCACTAAACACGGCTAAAGCCATTTTCAAGCAACTTTTCAATTCTGAATGGTGGTCTTACACCAGGGCGATACTGATCGTATCTTCCACTCTGGAACATGCCGCAAATATACTATATATTATTTTAAATGAATTAATTGTGAAATAACTCAAATTAATCAAATAAAATTTATTTGCGCATGCCGGGTTCGAACCCGCGACCTCCGGAATGTGAGTCAAGAGTCTTAGCCACTGGACTACGAAGGTCGTCATCATATCATACATTCCCATACAATTACCTTACGGTGACGTCACGACACGTCGAACAGTATCGTCACCTTGACGGCGTGTTTTTACGACCCGATTAAAAATGGACTTTTTAATAATTTTTTAAAAACTCTGCGTTTAATATTATTAATAAAACTTATATAATCAGAATCAGCAAGCAAGCAAGAATATTTTTCACTGGAGTTCCTTATTGGTGAGTTTCCAGATTTAGAGATTTGATGAGACCCAATTGCTATACTGTGTTTGCAAGCAAATTTGAAGTATTTTATGTAAATATTTTACTAATTTGCCAAACATATATTTAATTTGACAAATTAGGACCTCTATCCTCAGGGTCTAAAAAAATTTATTAAAATAAGTAAGTATACAAGGTTAAGGTGTTTTCCCAAAATATGTTGTTATTATAACTAATCAGCTCTAATATATATATTTTTTTCATTTGAAAGTTTCTCGTTGAAGTTCGGTTCTGGTTAAAGTTGATAGAAAGATAAAACGAATCTAGCATCAACGTGAAACGAGGATCTTTGTTTGAAAAACTGATTGCCATTTGATGATAGCGTAAAATGAATTTGAATTTATTTGAAAATTACCAACCTTAGTAAATAACGATCGATCACCCCAGATACATTTTATTCTAATGTGCACAGTTATTTGAAAGGAGAATATAAACATTTACATATTTCAAGAAAACCCTGAAGAGGGGACACTTGCTTCCAAAACCAGTCTCTAGCCCTAAAAAAGTTGCAATAAAAATTAAGTTGTTGCTCTGGTATATTGAATATCAATGTTGTTTATATTTGAAGAGCACACTTCGGAAATACAAAATAAGTAACATACTGTTCGAGGGGCCGGCCGGGTAAATAATGAGGGTTAAGATTTGTTTATTTTTAACGAAATAAGAGTTTTACTGTATGGAATCAGTACGACAAAGGCACCTCAACTCGGAATTGTCATGGGGTGGAAGGAATTGAGAAAAGGAAAGAAGAAAGAAATGGTGAACTTGACTATTGATATTCTTTGGTGGCGAAATATACGATAACTTTATGAACAGGTTCGAATCAGGAAATTGGTTATCATACAGTTCTATTACGCTGAGATCGTTTTCAAATTAGATGAAATACAGACATTGTTTTTAAACATGCTCGTACAAGCAAACAACCATACAGTAAACATGACATAAACATGTAAACAGACTTGCACAAAATCTATATCTGATGGTTTTCGCCAGAAGTTCCAGTGTCAGTTTTTAGTAATTTGATTTAGGTATCAGAAAGTACTCTACAACGTCTCTTTTTAAATGCTACGAATACCCATGTCTGCTGCTCTAGATTGATGTAATTCTGACCTATCTAATGTAAAATAAAAATATTTTTTTAGCATTTTTTTACGTCAGGAAATCGTTAAACAATCTTCATTTCTCAGCGATTTACAAACTTGACAAAGGCACTTCTAACATAAAGCCCCAGATATAATAGAACGCATGCGTAGAATTAATCTCAAGCAAAACAACGGGTAAATATTTTTAACACCTATATTTTTTTCGTAAAAGTGCATCATTTTTAGGGACCGACCAAAGGATCGGTTTCGGCAAGTTTCGGCAAGTTTCGGTAAAAAAATCTAGTTTCGGCATCAGTTTCGGTTTCGGTAGTTTTTCTGTCGAAACCGAAACTTTTTTATACATGTTAAAAATCGATTGTTTGCTGTTATTTGGCTTATTTTTTAAATTTATTCAGATAGTTAATAAGTGTTAAATTAATTAAATAAAAAAAACAATAATTGAAGTATGGGAAAAAATAATATTTTTTTTATACAACTTCTATAAAAAAAAACAAAATTTACAAAAAAATAACAAAACATGTTAACTACTTCTTGGAATTTCTCTTTCGGCTGACTTCGTGTGAGTCCGTGGCTCATATGTCACTCGCCATCATCAGCAAAATACACAATTAATGACGTCCTTCCTTTAAGTGTTGATTATTTACAAATGTTTGTTCCAAGAAGTAGTTAACATGTTTGTTATTTTTTTTTAAATTTGTTTTATAGAAGTAATATAAAAAAATATTATTTCATTTTTAATGTATTTATTTAATTTACCAAGTGTTAACTGTCCATAAGTGTAAAAAATATCTGACCATTATAAGCCAAAAAACAGTAAAATATCGATTTTAACGTGTCGGTAAAAGATTCGGTTTCGGTGGAAAGTTCTGTTTCGGTCGGACACTAATCATTTTGCAAACTTTTCGTCAATTATAAATAACAAGCAAGAACCCGGCATGCTTTGCAATGCCACACAAATAAAGAAATTGTTTCTCCCCGTGTGTCCCTTGTCTTGCGTCCCCGTTCACGCCCCGTTCCCCTCCTGCGTCCCCATTTTATTCCGCGTTTCCGTTCCACCTTCCCTATCTTTCGCGTTCCCCTGTCCTGCGAACCCACCCTCCTCCCCCCGTTACCCTCCCGCATTCCTCTTCCATCTTCCCTGCCTTCCCCCGTCCCCTTAGTTTCCCTTCCACCTACATTTTTCCCCCTTTGCCGCTAAACTATATGAAAAATTCACATTTATCCAACTATTCGCCTGATACCTGTTGTAAAATTTGTACGAGGAGTATTATTTGTATTTGAAAATTTGCATAACGCCAGAGCTCACCAGTATATATTCATCGCAATCGAAGTTGAATGGTTTAGGAGCGCATAAGGGACAAACAAAAAAGCATTTAAGTTTATACATACATATATTAAGATTATTTGCAATCACCGAAACGGAATCATCAGTAGTACAAAAGTTTATTTAACGCGGTGGTTCCCAATTAGTGGTACGCGTTCCCCCAGGAGTAGGTGGGGTTGCTTGAAGAGGTGCGCGCAGGTTAATTCACGAAATATATTTTGGTTCGATTAACCGCGAATGACAGCGTTCTCGAAGGGGTACTCAGGAAAACTAATTGGTAACCACTGCTCTTAAACATGCATTTTTCTGGACTTATAAATTCAGGGTGGGTGATTTGTTTACCAGATATACGAATATGCTGTCAGAACTTTTTGCACCATATGTATAGCATTAAAATTGCTTTTGATCGGTGCCAGGCAGAAGTTCTTGGTTATTTTTATGCGCAACTAAAATGACTGCTACTGTAAAGTTCGTCTCAAGGCGATGAAATGCATTAGCAGGTATCACGTGGATAGTAATTGGAAGATGCAAAGATGCTGTAAAGTAAGGGCGCCTTCAATTTAGACGTGTTGTATCGGACCGCTGCAGTGCCGAAGAGGTGCGTTTGTCGTATGGCGCAAGAACGGTCATTTGTTTTCATACAAAGTGCACGGAGCGACAACAGTGCGGCGTCGGTACCGAGAATGCTCGACGACAGGACGGCAACGTCGCAAGCTCCACGTGTTCATTTCGCTGTTGAATAGTGCGGTGACGAGACGTGAGAGCTAATTGCATCGAATTTTCATGTTTATTGTTTTCTTAAAATGGATGATAGAAAAGTGGAAGAATTTATAAATGACATTGAAACACATCCTGCTATATCGAACTAATTCATAGAAACATTCTCTAGACATTCTTAAATAATTTTTAAAAATGCTCTGATCTTGTTTTAACCTAGGGTAAAGATTATGAAAATCACCAAAATTACATGTTAATGAAAACATCGGTGATGCTCTTATACGGGGGCGTCGTTTTTGTTTCTGTTTCTGTCGGATGTTTTTCAACAAGAGCACTAACAGTAATGTTTCTTCGTCAGAGTTCATGGCTTACCTGCTATCAAATGAATTTAAACACCACTAGCATATAAACGCACGGCAGTTAGATACGCTTTCAATTTAGGCGTTTGGTGTCGGACTGCTACCGTACTGCAGCGACACGGCAGCGGGTTAAAGGCTGCATTTCTATAGAAGCGGAGCTGCGCGGAGCTGAGCTGAGACTTACAAAAATTGACTAATGATATTGCTCAAATCACAGAGATGTGTGATTTGAGCAATAACTAACACCTCTGCCATAGGTCACGCTTTGGTAACTTAGGGTAACCGGGTTTATGGGGTCAGGTTTGTCTAGGACTTGGCGGCGGATGCGTCTGAGGCGGGCGACTTATTGAGGGAGACCACCCATTGTACCTTTTCCTTCCCAGAACTTCTTCTCCTTTCACCCTTTTAAACGACCCTCCTATAGACCCACACAGCGTCCCCAAAGATAGGCCTAAACAATGTTTCAATAAACACAACAACTAAATCTCCATAAACAGTATGTAAATAAACGAATAAAGTAATACGATGACTTGTGTCATATCATACATTCACATACAATGACTTTACGGTTACGTCATGACACGTCGAACAGTGACGTCACCACTAAAATTTCAATAATGCCAACTTGACGGCGTATTTTTACGACCCGATTAAAAATGGGCTTTTTAATAATTTTTTAAAAACTCTGCGTTTAATATTATTAAATAAAACTTTTATATTGGTCTCTATGAACATATTTTTTTAAAGCCATAATATTTTTTACTGGAGTTCCTTATTATGACTACCACAACTCGGGCATCAGTCTAGTATAGTAATTAAAAAAATTACAAAAAACTGCAACATATAAAAATTCTTCAAATAACAAAAAAAAAATTGTATTTTTATACCCACCCTATACGCTTAAACATATAAATATTGCGAGGCGAGTAAGTTTTAATAGCGAAAATTATTAAAAAAAAAAAAAAAAATATTGCCTCTGCTTTTGATTCTGTATCTCCAACGTCTTGCTTCATACTCCACAAATTTAAAATCCAAGCGACTTTTGAAGGTAGGTAGAACAAAACTTTTCAGTAATAAATTTGGAGAGTTGAACGTTCCATGGATACGTTTATTAGAGTAGAATAACATAAAATAGATGGTCGTATTTCATTTTGTGAACAAATGGAATAAAAAGTTTGCTTTTAAATCATTGATAGAACGATTTAATAAAAATCTGGGTACTTCAACGCGTATTTTAGACAGAAAATTAATGTTTCTTTTTGGTGATTTGTTATTATGATACAACTATATGTTTTATTAATGAGACGATGTATGAATGTGAGTGAGGCAAAGAGTGTGTGCCAAGACCGAGTTGTTTGGCGGTCGGTCCTCTCTGCCTACCCCTGCGGGAAAACGGCGTGATGGTTAGTTAGTTAGTTAGTTAGTTCTGTTGGCGTTTATTAAATTGTTTGTCAATTTCAAAATTGAATGCTGATTTGACAGGTTAGTTTAACATTTGTAATATTTTTATCTTAATGGGATTCTTGTTAAAGTGTTGAAACTTGTTTCCTTACCCCAAACAATAAAACAAAAAAATCTCAACAAACATAGTTTCAATATACATTAAATATATATAAAGGTTTATCGCTCGACCCTGGTAGACCTCCTGGCAGGTAGGTACTTGTCTATTTCACCCTTTCCTCCACCAGTTCCTTCAGCAAAAAACGTTTCACAAATTGCATTAATACTTACCACAGTTGCTCCTGATAGATTTGAATGTTGATGGATCTAAGAATAAGTCATACAAAATGGCAGTTTATAAACAGTTAAAATGGTAATCGATTATTCAAATATATTATTAAATGTGATCTATATATATATAAAATTCGATATATGTTGCCCATGCATTGCTGTATTTAGCGTAGGAAATGATTGAAACCTTCAAAATACCTTATTTCCATCCTCGTGAAGATTTTTCGATTGCAACCACATGACAATACATCGGAAAAGTTTTTTAGTCATTAGTCATTACAAAAACTTTTACGAAACTCTCAAAAATGTCGCAATTTGAGAATGACATTTTGCAAACCATCGATTGCTAAACCAAAGTTCATTTTTCGAATAAACTCTTTAAATTAAAGAATTTAATCGAAGAACTCGCCTGTGAATCGAATACTTTGAATCTGATCAAAATTATATTTATTTAAAATAGATTAGATACCAAATTAAATTGATTGTTTTTATAATATATAAAAATGAATGTTTATAATACACGAAAAATTAAAATTAAAAAAAAAAAATTGCAATAGTTGGCACGCGAGCTGTTTGAAAATCTGAATGTACCGGGACTTAATATATTGAACGCGGGAGAGGGGAGGGGATCGCGGGAGGGGAGTTCTCAGTAAAGGGAAGAGGGAAGGCGGGGAAGGTGGAGGGGGAACACATGAGGGGAAGGGGACATGGGAGGGGAAGAGGAGGCGGAAGGGAAATGGGAAACGACCGGGGGGAATGCGGAACGACAAGGAGGGAGATATCATTTATTTTTAGTGGTATTGCAACGCATGCCGGGAACTCACTAGTCTTTAAATAAATAAACAGTACCCGAAATTAATTTTATTATTTGCGGTTTTATTAAAACGTGATGTTTGTTTTTCACCCGTCAAAAAAAAATGCGTCGATTTTGAATCAGAACCAGAGTTGAGTTTGCGTGCTTGGAAATAATGCACGTGAGCTTTCACATTCGCGATAACCCCAGTAATGCCAGCTTAAGAGGAAAATTTCGTATCTTGATTTTTAGCGCTAATACTTTTTAAACGAAGATTGGACAAAGTGATTACAAGAAAAAATCTCGCATAGAACTTTCGTGTCAAAAGTCGTGCCTTAAAGTCTGACTATAATCCAATTCAACTTCAGTTTTTTTTTCGGTTGTTGGTGCTTGTGTTAGTAGTGTGAAATATACTTGAGTAATTAAATTAAGCATACCTACTAATTTTGGTTATTGGTGCACTTCTAAGTAGTGTCAAATATTCCTGCGTAAAACGTAATATTATTTAATTTCTAATTAAATGAAGACAATATTAGCGAAACTCAATCGAAAATCAGGAGACAGTAAAATCAGAAAAAGATATTGGCTCCACTGGGATACGAAACCAGGACCCTTTGCTTAGAGCCAATATCTTTTTCTGATTTTTCTGTTTCCAGATTTTCGATTGAATTTCGCTAATATTGTCTTCTTTTAATTAAATATTATAATTTGAGATTTTACTCATAAAGTTAAAAAAATAAAATTGATAATATTATTTAAGTTCAATGAAGTTTTTATTTTTAAATGAACTACTTATCATGATACGGGTATATAAGATAAGTAAAAACGAAGGCACCAAAATTATTTTATTAATATATAATCCTTTTTTAATTGCTTACTAGCTGACCCGATGAACTTCGTACCGCCTCAGAATCAATAACTGTTGAATTAAATTAAGTTTTTTTATTAAGTTAAAAATTACACAACTAAGCAATTATCTATGCCCAACTGCCCGTGTTTTGTTTTTGTCAGTATCAGAGATGGCGTTGTGTATGGATTTATATTTTTTGTGAATTTATTATTTTTCCACTTACGGGAATTTTTGAAAGGAAGCGGGTACGGGTGCCGCCGCCCCGGGAACCATTCATTGGATAACCAACACCTCTGCCATAGGTCACCGCAAGTGGTTCGCAAGTGGTGATTTAGCAGGGGGGCCCGGGTTCATGGGGTGACTTTTGTGCGGGTCTTGGTGGCGGATGCATCTGCCCACCTGCTGCGTGGCGGGCCGGATCGATATTGGTTGAGGGAGGCCTTTTGACCTTTCTAGCCGGATTCTCTCGACCAATGGGTCGAAAGAGTCCGGCTGGGAAGGTAAAAGCTGGTAAAAGGTCAATTCCGGTCAAGGCAATGGCCTTGCACCGCAGTTGGAGGGATGGGTTCACTCCAGGATACACAAACCTCCAGATTCCTACTCACCCCTCATGTCTTTTCCCTTCCTAGAACTTCCTTACCTACCCTTCCTTAAAAAGACCCTCCACACAGCATCCCCTAAGATGACGTAGGTCCTAAGTGGAGCTTACGTAAAAAAATGCGTTTCATTTGAGAGATTTATTTTTATTGTTTTTTTCCTTTGGAGGGATGCAGAGACATACGTTCACCGTTTGTCTCATTTTCGACTATTGACATTAACTGTATAAGAAAGAGGGGCAGCATTATATAATTAAGAACAAAAGCAAAACAATCATCGCATTGACATTTGACGTTTTTGAATGTTTGGAATTCACGCACAGTTATATATTACACCTATCACAATATTGCTGCAGTTCTTACAAAATATGAGAATTCGTTCCATACAAAATGAATTAAAAAAAATTTCTTCAGAACTTTCTTTTTCGTGAATGTTTTAATAGTTTTTATATTATCCGGGGCGGAGACAAATCCAACAAATTAAAGATCATCAAAATCGGTCCAGCCGATCTCGAGTTATAAATAGTGTAACTAACCCGACTTTGTTTTATATATTATCAAGATAAGATCTATTTTATTCAAATGTTTCTCGAATATTCGGACCGCGGGAAGGTTCAAATATATTCTTATTATCGTAGGCACCCACATTGTGGACGGCTGGCGTTCAATTATAAAAGTTACAAATCTACCCACTTTGTGGGCGCCTAGCGCTCCAGGGGTTAGACAAACAGAAACAATGTCTAAATTTATTTCCTAACACAACACGTAAATACCTGTACTTGTCACACTAATCATAATAAACACGTAAACACCTCTACACAGGTTATCCTAGTGAGGTGTTCACGAAACATACAATATCACCAACCAACAGTTTCACCTTCTCAAACCTATCTTACACCCAACATAATAAAATGTAATATTAATATGTGAAAATGTTTTCAAAATATATTATATAAAAATGTTAATAATAAGGTAAAAACTGTAATATATATAAATAAATTTTATTATATCCTAGTATCACAGAGAACGTAGAATGTAGATAAAAGTAAAGTTGCCTAAAATTGAGCAAAAAATTCATCTAGCCTTTGTGGTATCAGTTTGTAACTGGAATAAAAATATTTTATAACTTTAATCTTGAAATCACTTCAAAAAGTTTATGATCATCATATCAATAAAGCAAAAATCTGATTGAACAAACTGTATCTCTCAAATGAGATGTGAGATGTCATGAAATGTCAATTCCGGAATAAAAAATAATTAAGACGTGACGCCATGTAGTTTCATTAATATTTTTGTTGAAGCCGGTTAGTAAAACTGTTGTGAAAGATACTTCTCAAAATTTAATAGGATTTAGCCACAACAAAATTCTATTCACATTCATCACACGATGTCATCATGCTAACGGAAACCTGGTTAACACCATCAATTTTCTCAGCGGAACTTGGATTGCACGATCACCACATCTACCGAGTAGACCGTAGTCCAAACACCAGCTCCAATACAAGAGGGGGTGGAGTCCTGATTGCTGTCCACAAACGTATTCCGTCAAAAGTGCTTAAAAACAAAAATAGTGAGGTTGAACAAATATTCGTGTTGCTCGAAAACAAAAATGCTGGCAAGTTAATAATTGGATGTTTATATTTACCGCCATCCTCCGATACACAGCTGTATACAAAACATATTGAGGACGTGGAATTTTTAAGGTTTAAATATCCCAGTGCCAAACTTATCGTAGTAGGAGACTATAACTTGCCAAATATATCCTGGAACCATGATGACCCTGAATTGTCTGGTATTAATATGTCAACTGCTAATCTTAGTGAGAGAGAGATTCTGGGTATGTCGAATTATTTATCAATCCCACAACTAAACACTGTCGCTAATATAAATAGTCGCATTCTTGATCTAGTTTTTTGCAGTGAGCCCACTGCTAATGTATGTAAATCTTTGGAAGAACTATTACCTGTAGACGTTTACCATCCTCCTCTGGACATAGTTATTCCATTTGTTAACAACACTCATCTTAAAAATATCAAGTCATCTTATAACTTTCGTAAAGCAAATTTTCAAAAAATTTCTGATTGCTTAAATACAACAGACTGGTCCTTTCTGGAAAACGCAGATATTAACGATAATGTAAATAAATTCTATGACATTCTAAATGATGCTATTGCAAATTTTGTGCCCCTTCGACATAATAGAATTTCTCATTTTCCAAACTGGTTTAGTCCCAATTTGATCACTTTAACATATAGTAAGAAAATAGCTCATAAAAATTACAAGCGATCTAGACTGACGACTGATTACAATAAATTTCAATTGTTAAGAAGGGAGTGTTGTAAAATCTCAAAATTGTGCTATAAAAAATTACATTGACAAAATTGAAAGTGAAATTCGTGTAAATATAAAAGAGTTTTGGAATTACACTAATTCTCAAAAAAATACTAACTTAGGTATTCCAACTTCTATGAATTTCAATGGAAAAATTGGGTGTAATGATAAAAACATTGTAAATCTATTCGCCGATTATTTTAAGTCTGTGTATGAAGAGGATATACCTAGCAACGAAATTCCAAAATTCTCATCGAATCTTAGTCTGGATATATCTGAAGTACGCATAGAAATTAAAGATATCAAAAACCATGTAAATTTGTTAGATGCTAGAAAAAATGCAGGACCTGATAATATTCCACCTGTGCTAATTAAAGAATGTTTAAACGGCTTAGTTGTTCCTCTTTTTCTAATTTTTAACCAGTCACTAGAGACAGGCAGTTTCCCTGATACATGGAAACACAGTTTTCTTACACCCATTTTTAAAAAAGGGGACAAAACGGACGTAACAAATTATAGACCAATATGTATCCAATCATCGATACCCAAGCTTTTGGAAAAAATTGTCCTCCATAAAATATCCACAAACATAAAAAAAATTATAACTCCCTACCAACATGGCTTTTGTTCAAATAAATCTACACTGACCAATTTACTAATATACGAAAACTTCATATCAAAATCTTTAGTCAACAGGTGCCAGGTTGACTCAATATACACTGATTTTAGCAAGGCCTTTGACAAGGTGTGTCACAAAATACTAATCAATAAATTGGCGAAACTTGGAGTTTATGGTAGCTTATTAAATTGGTTTGTTAGTTATTTGTCCAAAAGAATTCTTAGTGTGAAAATAAATGGCACACAGTCTTACAAATTTATAGCAACAAGTGGAGTACCGCAAGGCTCCCATTTAGGGCCCATTTTGTTTATTATATTTATAAATGATATTGTTGATATATTTACTGAAATAAATGTGCTACTGTTTGCCGATGACATGAAACTGTATAAAGAGATTAACCACATTAATGATTGTATTATACTTCAAACTAACTTGATATATCTTTTTGAATGGTGCTCTATCAACAAACTAGCATTAAATATAAATAAATGTCAGTTCATTCATTTTTCCAAAATAAATAATCCTATTATTTTTCAGTATTCTTTAAATGGTGAAAATTTAAATTGTGTTAGTGAAATTATGGATCTAGGCATTATGTTCGACAGTAAACTCACCTTTGTATGTCATATTAATAATATTATCAACAAAGCCCTAAAGACTCTTGGTTTTGTTTTGAGAGCTGCAAAAGATTTCAATGATTTAGACACATTCATTATGTTATATAAAACCCTTGTCAGATGCCAACTTGAATATAACTCTACGTTATGGTCTCCCTTTTACAACATTCATTCAGACAACATTGAAAAGATTCAACGGAAGTTTCTAAGGTTTATAAACTATAAATTGCATATTCCTATACTAAACATTAATTACAATTATCTCCTGGATAAAACGTCTCTATTGAAACTTTCAGAAAGAAGAATAAGCACAGATTTAATATTATTACATAAAATACTGCATTACAAAATTGACTGTTCTGAATTACTTCAATTTATCAATATCCATGTTCCCCAAAAATCGCGTCGACATTTATTACCCTTCTACTTCAATAACACCAGGACACTAGCTTATCAAAATTCTCCGTTTCCGAGACTTCACAGTCTCGGAAATAAATATTCTAATCTAGGTGATATATTTCATCTTAAAACTAATCAGTATAAACGTTGTATATTCTATCACTTTTATTCTTCTAGGCAAAAATAGATTTACATAATTTCTTCAATTTTTGTTTATATTGAATATGAGACTTCTTATCATTTTTACATAATATGTATTTTTATTCTATTATTTGTTTTGTTGTTACGCTGTTTTGTGTATTTTCTTTTCTCATTGTATTCATTGTTTGTTACTCAATTTATAAATTATAATGTAAAAGCCCATCAGGGCGTGTAATAAATAAATAAATAAATAAATAAATAAATAAATCTCTTTACATAGTTTCTGCTCCCTTGCGTTATCGAGGCGTAACGAGATAAAAACTTGACAAAAACTTAAAAAAGCAATTAAATCAACTTTTTTTACATTTCACCAGCAGTCGAATCATCAAGTGCAAACCACTCTACCGTTGAGTTCGTTGAGAGACACTCGTGGTTCGAAAAAGTATCGAGAAATACACCCTTGTATTTTCATATTTCTGAACAAACTGTATTGGACCAAGTTTCAGAAGTAAGATTAGAATCAACATGCAGACTGAGAGATCGTCTTCTGAATTTGACGAAACGATGCAATTTTCAATTTAATATTTAAAAGTTTTTCAGTTACTACTAACTTGTAAGTTGTAAAGAAATAAAATTCAATTTGTGAAGGTTTAGTGTTTTTGCAGTCACGAGCTATCGCATGTCTCGACTCGAGGGGTGCACTGGGAAATGGATCGGCGAGCTTTTCAATTGAAAAAGGTCGATTTGATTATCGGGGAAATATTAATTCCAGCTTGTTTCGAGGACACGGTGAAGTCGAAGAGTTTATTTAGTCATCTCTGTTTAACGATGCTTTTAAATCGCGTCCATAATAATTATATTATGATTAATTAATTAGATAAGTATTTACATTTTTTAAAGTAATCAATCCTCTGGAAGGGTTTAATAGTTAATGCTTGTAAGAAGATTGATTAGTAATAGTGCTTGGGATGTCGGAAAATCGTGTTTGGGATGCTTTATAGAGGATATTTATTGTTAGTCAATAGTAATGTATATACGAGTATGTTTTGAAGATATCTGTATTTTTAAAAGCATGAATCACAAAAGCGGATAATTCCATCAACGCCTCGATTTTAAGCAAAAAACTGTATTATAAAAAATGAAACAAACACTTTGTATTTAAGCACGAATTTATTATTTTATGTATCGACCGGTTTCGCTTCGACCAAGCTTCTTCAGGATATGATAATAACGGTTATTATTATATCCTGAGGAAGCTTGGTCGAAGCGAAACCGGTCGATATATTGTAACGGTTATAAAAAAAGAGTAAATATAACCTGATAATACCGTTATTACTATTGTATGTATTAAAATATATGGCTAGCTACAGTTTGAAAAGTAGAAACATGAAATATGTCAAGTCAATCGAAATAAAAGAGGAAATTAATTATATTATAATATGATTTATTGAATTTAGATAATCATGACATTGCGAAGTATATTAAAGACTCTTATAAAATTATTTGATCTCAAGGGGTGCTTGTGATTCTCGAAGAGAATTACAACAATCAAACTATTATGCGTAATATGAATTATGAAAGTTATGTGGAAGATAAAAAGGAAGAGTTGGACGCCAGAGTATTTAAACTGCAACACTCAAGTATTAAATGGTATAACCAAAATGGTAACCTTGAATATATGACTAATCTAAATAAAATGTTTGGATGAAAATTAAAGTTACGAATTCGATGCGCCATGGTATGTTAGTTTCGTCCATCGCAGGTACGTGCTCCTTCCGCTGGGCTCGCTCAATCCAAACTCAAGCTTGCGGGTAAAACTTGTACTAGCATTAAATGATTGCTTACGGCGTACCAACATCAGGAACATAAGGGCGTTGTTGACATTTTAAGACGCAGCCGGTAGCTACCTGCTGCAATATAAAACAATGTTTATAAAAAATATACCCCTATAGAATAAGCTTTCCCTGAAGAAGGAACGTTTGTTCCGAAACCGGTCGGATTTACGCACTATATAAGTGGTTTATACAAAGTTGTATTGTTACATTTTTCTATAAAATAATGTGTTTGTTTCATTTTTAAAAAGTAATCGCATGTTATCAAAAAAACTTTTTTTTACGTTAGTTCCATACAGGAGGCTCTGAGGAAAAGAACTCCCTCAGAGCATACACGTCATCTTTGAGGAAGCTGGTGGGTTTTTTAGGGAAAGGAAGGAGAGGAAGTTCTGGGTGATGAAAAGGGTAAGAGGGGTGGTAGTAATCGGAGGGTCAATGTATTCAGGAGTGACGGACGAACGATTCCATTCCTCTCACTGCGCTTCAAGGAGACGGCTCGAAGAGTCTGACGAAAGAGGTTAGGTCTCTTTCAACCAGTTTCTCCCGATCCAGCCCGCCATGCAGACGGTGGGCAAACGCACCCGCCGCTAGGCCCCAGACAAACCTCACCCTATAATCCCAGGCATCCCTGCCAAGTTACCAAACATAGCGAATCACTTGGGGTGGGAAACCAATAAATGACGTGCAAACATAGCATGCGTATATTATGACTTTATAACACAGGCATATGTATGTATAAATATCGTGCAGTAGTATCCAGCCTCCTTTAGATGTTCTTGTTTTTGTCACTATTTGCTGACGGCTTGTTTCTGCCTTCAAACTTAAGTGTATATATGTATTTGTATGTATATGTATGTATATGTGTATACATATGAATGTACAAGTTTGTGTGGGTATGCTTAAATACATGTTTATGTAAGTATATATATGTATGTATATGTGCATGTATATATGTATGTGTATTTATGTACATACATAACAGCTACCTTACTTATTTGTGTTTATTTTCCAGGCAAATTTGGCATTTTGTTAGTTATTTCTACCAATTTTCTAATTTTTTTAATAATTTTTCTTAAATATGTATCTTAAATAGACTTCATTTCAAAATAACTATCCTCCATTGGTCACCATGATATAGGTAGCTGCCTAGTATGGTGACCTAATGTATCTTCTCAAGTAAATGTATTAATCATGTAACACGTACTTATAAATAAATAAATGGTTCCCGGGGCGGCGGTACCCATGGTTAGGTATGGTTACCCATACCTATGGTTAGGTTGACTTTTAGTAGATATTTTGTGGGAGAATATTTTGTCGCGGGATAAAAACGCGCATTACCAATGTAGACAGTAGGGTCGGTACAATTTGATTCTGTCTGTACCCTCGAAACAATTGAATAACGGATACGTGGTTCCACCAATCACGTGGTATCCATGCAATCAATCACTACCACTCGCGGTAATGTTGGAATCGGTAAAAAAAATGGTGGATAGATAAATATCTGGGGTTGTTTTGAATTTTCATGACACGAAAATAACTATTAAAAAATAATTACAATTAATTAAATTTAATAATGCATTGAATTAGGTTAATGAAGGAATAACCATTCCTTATTTATTTTGTTTATTGCTTCGCCTACAGAAAACATTACATTTAATTATTTTATTAAGCTTATAAATTGAACATGGCTACAGTGACAAATTCCAATTAAAGGTGAGCACACCATTCATCTCAAAATTCTTAATATATTTACACAAAAATAAAATATATTAGATGTACGAACGTGCAGAAAACAATATTAAAAAACACATACATACACACTTACGTTTACATGTACACACAGAACATGCATACGTGTGTACACTCCAAACACAAACACATACATATACTTGCATGCATATTATTGCTCTAACTGAGAAGATCATCATGGATCATAAGTACAAGTTCCTGTTTTTACCTGAAGTATGTGCTTTTGAAGATATAAGGGCTTGAAGTTTGGCCCTCTAAAAATATCTAGAACAGTCCAAGGGTATTCAAGTTTGTATTGAAGTTTGGCCCTCTAAAAATATCTAGAACAGTCCAAGGGTATTCTCTAAAAATATCTAGAACAGTTCAAGGGTATTCAATAGCATTCCACAACATTCCAGAACATCCCGGAATACTCTGGAATGTTGTGGAATGTTCGGGAATAGTCTGTAATGTTCGGGAACATCCCAGATCAGTGTGGAACATTCCAAAACGCTCTCGAATGTTGTAGAATTGTCTAGAACATTTTGGATCACTCGAATGCTTTTTGTATGGGTGGGGATACCCATTAGTAGGGGTATATAAAGTAAGATCCGTCGTGTGTTCGAACGTCAGTTCCAGCTCATTCAAATCCCTGAACAAAGTCGGGTACGTACCCCAGCTATTAAAGGTTTACGTGTAAAAATGTACTATGTAGGTAGCCTTTTTCATTGATTATCTTGAAGCATCGGCTACATTTGATTATTGTGTGGATGACAGTGACTCCTTACAATCTTTGTAAAATACGAAATTTATATATTTTTTACCGGTTGTTTAAATTTTGAGACTTGCGTGTTACCCTTTATTTTCCTTTTCCAGTTGAACTTTTGGAGACACTTCGGAGAGTATCACCAGGGCAGAATATTATCATTTTTACTTGATGATTGACTACAGCGCTGTTCGAAACGTTGAATCAAGATTAATTAGAAAGCGCAAACGCAAACAATATAATCGATATCAAACGTAATTAAGGTGGTGTTGATTTAATGCAAACAGATTGCATGATAAAGGTAGATACTGCATGGCTAAATAGCAAAAATTATACGTTAGAAATAGTTTAAAACAATGTGTGCAGTTCACACGCAGTAGAAGTGAAACCTTCAGAAAACTAAAGTTGACAAGAGTGGGGAGGCTACGAAGCACCGCACAAAGAGGAGACCGATTAGTCTATATCATTCTCTAGCAGGCTTAATCCTATAGATGTATGTGTTTGTCTCTCATTTCAACGAGTTTCACAACACAACGGTGCTAGAGAAGTTTTCAATTTAAAAAAATCAGAGTGTTCAATTCACACGCTGTATAAGTGAAACCATCAAAAAACTAAAGTAGACAAGACTGGGGAGGCTACGAAGCACCGGACAAAGAGAAGACAGATAATGCTATCTTATTCTATCGCAGGTTAAACCCTACAGATGAATGTTTTTGTCTCTTTTGTCTATTTTTCGTTTCATCGCTTCCAATCACAACGGTGCTAAAGAATTTTTCACAAAAAAATACGAATTTTATTTTCCACGTCTGCCGATGATTTTTTTTATCTGAGTACGGAATAGAGTCCCAACTTCTCCCAACCGTCTCGAGCCAGTTAGACTGTGAGGCTGAAAGTACCTGGCTATTCAGATCCGGTCACCAAATATTTCAAGCAACGTTTCAATTCTGAATAGTAGTGGTCTTTCACCGGAGCGATGCGGAGAGTTTCTTCCTTCCTAATTGCCGTATACCTATATCTGACACAAAACGTGCTAATAAATTTAAACAAATTTACTTTTCATAGTTTTGTGTTCTTTCGTCTGTTTACTTTAGTTCTACCCTTGCCGTGGGGCGGGTTGAATATAGCCTCCTGCAGGTTTTACGTCACTTGCAACACGCCACGTCACGTGTGCACGCCATGTCACGTCACGGACCATGGCACTGACAAGGTCCTCATGTTGCAATTGCGGCGCGAAGGAAATTTAACATTATTTCAAGACGGAAAATGTTGAAAAACCAACATTATGCCGCTGGTAATGTAATGATATTGTTTTACCTCGCCTTGAAACCCGCATTCAATTTTACATAATATTGAAGAAACACGCTACCAACCGATAGAGTCTTACGTTTTGTGGAAATGAACGTTATTTATTTATTTATTTTTATTACTGTACTAGCTGGTTCCCGGCATGCGTGGCTTTGCCATTTAATAAGGAAATTGTTTCTCCCTGAGTGTCCTTTCCCATTCGTCCCGTTCCCCTTCCACCTCCCCTTCTTCTCCTGCGTCCTCTTCACCTCTCGCGTTCCCTCTCCCCACTCCACTCCCCCCCACCTTCCCCCGTCCCGCGAACCCCCCTCCCGAGTTCCCCTTCCCCCTCCCCGATCAGAGGTTCCCCTCCCCCTCCCTCCCTCCCGCGTTCCATACATTCAGTTTTCAAACCTCGCGTGCCAACAATAGCAATTTATTTTTATAATTTTAATTTTTTCATGCGTTGGTATGCCATTTAATAAAGAAGTTGTTTCTCCTTGAGTGTCTTTTCCCATTCGTCCCGTTCCCCTTCCGCCTCTCCTTCTTCTCCTGCGTCCTCTTTACCTCTCGCGTTCCCAGTCCGTCACCTCCACCTTCCCTCTCCCCATTCCCGCGTTCCGGGGGACCCGCGGGGGTCCCGCGAACCCCTCTCCCGAATTCCCCTCCCCCTCCCAGGTCCCCCTCCCCCCTCCCAGGTTCCCCTCTCCCTCCCTCCCTCCCGCTTTCCATACATTCAGTTTTCAAACCTCGCGTGCCACCAATAGCAATTTTTTTATACAAATTTCATAATGCCAGAGCTCACCGGAAGTTTTATAAAAACCTTGTCCTGACAATAACGAACACACAAAAAAAGAACTATCCAATTTGGTGCAGTCGTTCGAAAGTTATGCGCTTAGCAACACATTCAGCGATTCATTTTTATATTATGGGTAACAGAATATTATTCCAATTACGGTACAATTTAGTCGCCATATCAGCGTTTAGGCAGGTGACTCTTCAATAATAGTTTTAAGGCATTTACAGTCAAATGGTTTGCAAGTTCATTTAACCTTCGCGCACGGTGTCTTAGACCGAGATTTCATCTCGTCTTTATTGTTTTAATTTAATACTTTTCAAGCATTATTGGTACTTATTGTATAGAAGGGGATGTAAATGAATTAAAAAAAGAAAATGTCAAAACTTTTACTTTATTTGATTGAAACAGGCTTTTAAGTCAACCTCTTAAAATGAACATAATTTTTTGCACTCCAACTTTAATGAGAAAAATAAACTTTTTCATTGGTGAATTAATAAAACTCTATTATCTAATAAATGAAAGCATAAAAAATAATAAAATATTATTTTTGAATTAATCTTCACTAGGATTTTCGGGTAGGTAATAATTGTAAATATTAACCTAAATTACCGATAATAGTGAATAAGTATCACAAGTCCACCTATCATCAATGCGCGCCGCACTAAACAATACCTAACAACAAATTAAGTAGCTACTAAAAACCTCAAAGCCCCATTGTTGTTAATTTTTGAGAAAACTACAAATTATTGATTTGTCGGTCTGAGAGACCAATGCGCGAGTATAGGAAGGTGAAGAGCACCACTCCCCTCGTTATGCTATTCTTTGCCAGGATGTCAGTACTTTGAACAGGTCATGGTATCGACTCCAACAGTAGTGGTCTAGTACAAATAAATCATAGCATTCCAAGTGGTTAGGGGCTATCGGTGAAATTGTTCCAAATTTTGAAAGACATATCCGCCTAGTTTCCAGATTCACAGAATCAGTTTCCTCAAGTAAGTCAATATGGTGCATGAACCTTGGATAGGTTCCATGCGTCCGCATATAGACAATACTGAGGACTTTTTTCTGGCTTTGCTCCTTACATCAATGAACTTCCGGTGGTATGGTGCCCAAACCCAGCTCGCATACTCCAGCTGGATTTTCAGCAATACTAGCATAGCTTCTTGGTTATTAAACAGTTTACATGTCCTGATGATGAACCCCAGAAGTTTTTAGCAAAACTGAGTGAGCTACGATGTGTAGTCAGAGAATGTCACTTACGGATTAAAGACTTTATGTGTTCAATGGTTCGTTCACACTTCCCCTTTCAAATGAAACTAGATTTCCGGCTGGTACATTATTATGCCACTAATGCGCTTTGCATTGTTTTCCATCAATTTTATTATTAATAATAATAATAAAATAAATTTTAATTAATAGTAACATATCCTGATGAAGACAACATTGTTGTCGAAACATGTTGATATTGTTTTAAATATAGTGGTTTTATACAAAGTAATAAGTTATTCATTAAATAAATTTTAATTAATTTCTTACATCATTACAAATTTGAATTTATTACGTGTAAGAAATAACGCCGTTCTTCACAGTTCATTACCGTTTTATGCTAAAACCATCTAAGTAGTAGCTTGTGTTAAATTTAAGCCTGTATAAAGTTGGACACAAAGAGTGGTGGTGTATTATTTTTTAACATTATATTTTTATATACTTATTTATTTAAACGCCATATAATGGCTTTTACATTCAAGTGATAGGTACATGATATTATAAGTTTATTGTTACATTCAAAGTTATCTTTGTTTGGAATTACTAAGCAGGTATTGCTAATAAGCTAATTGTTTCAGGGCTGTCAGTTAAAGATTTAATAATAGTTTTGGTTTTTTTAATAAAATAATACATTTAAAAGCTATCTCTCTTCAGTCTGATAGTAAAGCTGAAGTAAGTAGGTGAGTGGGTAGTAGTTTCACATGTTATTTTATTTATTTATTACAAAGAACATCTAAGTGAGCACCACAAAATCAAAGCAAAATCAAAAACAAAACAAAAAACAAAATAGAAGACAAAATCAAAAACAACATCTAAAGCAAAAACAAAGTAAAAAACGAAATAACATCGAAACTAAATACTCGACCATGCAAGACGGAAAAATGTAATACTAGGAAAATACAATACATTGGTAAGATCTCGTAATTCGACGCTGAGCTACGAAGTTTTTTTAGTTGATTTTTTTTTACATGAGCTCCACACAGGAGGCCCTGAGGAAAATAATTTCCCTCAGGGCCTATGTTATCTTTGGGGATGTGGAGGATTTTTTTAAGGAAAGGAAGGAGAGGAGAGTTCTGGGAAGGAAAAGGGTTTAAGGGGTGGGTAGGAATCTGGGGTTCAGTATGTCCTGGTCATCCGCCTCCAAGACCTAGACAAACCTCACCCCACGAACCCGGGCACCCCTGCTAAATCACCAAATCACTCCACGATCACTGAACTCAGAAAGGGGGTCTAATTTCCCGTATTTTAAGTACGTAATTCTTTGCGTATTGTGCATTGTGAATTGCATATTTTTGTTAAATAACTAACCCGTACACATTAGAGGAAATAAATAAAAGAGATCATGTTTACAACAAATATTAGGATTGCTTCTGGAAGGATGCAATTTTTATCATGGTTCAGTAATGGGTAAATATTAGCTTTGAACTTATTGAAAAAGCATCCTCGCAATAAGAGAACGTATCCATACTACGTGACCTGTTCAGGGGGGGAGTCTTCAAAATACCATGCTTGCTACAAATGAGCGGCGGCGGGCTTAGGTTTTTAGTCACCGGGGGGGGGGGAGGGGGGGATTAAAAATTGCAAAAAGTTAGTCACGTAGTATGGGTACGTTCCCTAATGGACTCCGGTTGGGTCGTAAAAGCTGACAGCACGCTTTCTTGTTTAGATCTATCATACGTTATGGAAGATTTATTTTTTAAGCTGGAAATGGAAGAGATAAGGGATTCGAGCAGCAGTTAGATGCATTTATGAAGTAGATACGTGGGTGATTCAGTAGGTAAGTACAAACATCACACAAATTAGAAGACATTAAACTAACAATATTACATTATTTTAATCCTAAAAATAGTGAGACCTCAGAATTGAGTATTCATGAAATACCAGACCAGTTCATTCTAACAGAATCAGATCTAACTTTCGCAAATTAGGGGGTAATGCAACGCTTTTATGCTGATATGAAAAGAAATGGCGGGAAAATATGAATCTTAATATGACTGAATAGTTTGAAAGTAGGTAATGTCTCATTCTGGAAGCAACAGCAATTTTCAGTGTTATTCAACGTTGACAATATTTGTGTACACCTCGCGTATTCAATATTTTCTAATTATCGCCTGTCAAAATACGAAAGACAAGCAGACAGGCTACCTAAAAAATATGTTTTCAAAAAATATGTTTGCTCTTCAAATTTTGCAAATTCACTTTGTGGCACCATTTTATCAATAAAATAATTAAAAACACTTTGTTTTTACCACGATAATCTTCATTTAAAAGTCAACATGTTTCAAGAACGATGTTCTCTTCATCAGGACATTCGAAGGAACTAGGAATTCCAATTAAGGAACATTTGAGATGTCTAAATAGCAATAATTATTCGGAATTTGCTAACCATATAATTGAATTTAACCATTCATTTGACATAAATAATGGTTTTAAAATTTTACACACTAACGTTAGTGGTTTTCACTTAGATCTTTTAGAAATATTAGAAATTAGGAAAAATGTCAATAGAAATTGGAATATTATTAACAATCAAATTAATTTTGTGAATAACCCTATCTTAAACATATTTCCAGTGTAATTTTTTGTCTATGTTCTTCCAAGCACCCCCCTTTCCACCTCTCCCCCCTCCCCCTTGTTGATCTTCTAAGCACCTCCCCTTTCCACCTCTCTCCTCCCCCACTACTTCCATTTCTACCCACGCCTGTCTTTCTATGTTTGATCATTTAGTTTTAGTACCTCAAATGTCCTGATGAAGAGAACATCATTCTTGAAACATGTTAACTTTTAAATAAAGATTATCGTGGTAAAAACGAAGCGTTTTTAATTATTTTATTAAGTATGTTCGTATTTAGTTTGAAAATTATTTAAATCTGGCGAATTTAATAACATTTGTGTCAGATGTCATCTGCCTCACTTACGTCAGATTCATTGTTTAGAGATACCTACCGAGGAACCGAGTGAATGTTTAAAAAAAATACTAACTAACTAACTAACCATCACGCCGTTTCCCCACCGGGGTAGGCAGAGAGGACGGACCGCCAAACAACTCGGTCTTGGCACACACTCTTTGCCTCGCTCACATTCATACATCGTCTCATACATTCTCTTCTATTATTCTGACTTTTTACATGGCCCGACTCAAGTATTTGATTCACTTGGCGTCCCTGACTTCTTCTACCATTCACATTCGCGTCGTATATTCTTCTTACACTAAAGAAAATACATACGTATGTATCTCCAATTTTAAATTCTGTGATGGTGATTAAAATTTACAATGTGTTCTAGTCTTCGAAGTAATGTTTACCAACAGTCTGCTAAAGCACTTCCTATCGTCAACCAAACTAGAAAGTTCCTCCACACCTTAAACACCTGTCCACTAAAGAAAGTTCTTCAGCCATGTTAATCTCCCACGTTCTACACCCCTAGGGCTTTTCGCTCCTCATTTCATTACCAGTTGTGGTATGCATCACTACTTGTTGCTCAGTGGCATGTGCCCAGTTTAAACTTTTTCGTTTCTCTAAAGTTTTCAGAAGCTCATAAATGGGTGTTCTATTTATCGCTCCTTAAATCCCGCTATAAACGAAGTTTTCGATAAGTTTCTTATGCATTGAGCATGTTTTTTTTATGTTTTACCTGCTTACATATATATAGAAGCTCTCCAGCGAATAGTTACTAACTGCACAGTCAGCCGCACAACAATCTAATTTTTAGAATTTATTTTTAAAGGCCCATTGAACGGGATTGCTACTTTTTTGTGTGGTAACGTTTTTAATTTGAATTTTATATTAATTTAATTTCAATTTAAATTATTTGATTCAATCTGAAGATTTATTTTATTTTATTTGAATTATCCATCATGACGTGACTTATTTAAACCAGTGATTCCTGAAATTATTTGGAGAAAAAAAAAAAAAGAAATTTTGGCCTCCGGTGACTTCTTCGATGCTTTTTTTTTCTTCTTCAAAATCAAACAAAATAAATTTCTTCCGCATGTCGTCACTGGTCACTCAGTCGAATAACCGCCCAACCTTTTACCAAGCCCCCAACTGTCCAATACCTACCGTTTTAAAACCAAAAACGACACAAGACAAATAAACTATAATTTAATAACTTTAGTCCACCTCGGTACAGAATCTCCTAGTGAGAAAGACTAAGAAATACCAAATCTTTACTAAAATTCAACATTATATTTTTTATGTACAACATTCTACATAATAGCTAAAATTAAAAAAAAAAAATATATATATATATATTAAATTAAAATTAAAAAAATAAGCGGAAGGTTATCAAATTAGGTTAGATTAGGGAGAGGAATGCATAATGCTATTGTAACCATGTCGATACAGCCTCGCAAAGATAATTATATAGATAACTAGTAGACCCGGACACATGTTGTTGTGGCTGACGAAACACAACGCCACGCCATTACCCAACCTTTATAACCATCAAATCCACACCGCCCGCATGTGTGGATTTGATTTAACAGATGCCGGTTGCCGGCTGCCCGCTGCCCGCTGCCCGCTGCCAACCCGCTCCCTTTATTTATATATTTCAACCAATTTACACAAAACCTTGTAAAATTATATACTTAAAAACCTTCCTCATGAATCGCTCTATGTATTGGTGAAAACCGTATGAAAATCCGTTGCGTACTTCACCCGTTAGTTATACCAGGGCGGGTAAGAAGTGGATAACCTCCACTGCCCGCTGCCAACCCGCTCCCTTTATTTATATATTTCAATCAATTTACACAAAACCTTGACAAATTATACACCTAAAAACCTTCTTCATGAATCACTCTATGTATTGGTGAAAACCGCATGAAAATCCGTTGCGTAGTTTAAAAGATCAAAGCGCACAGACAGCGCGAGCGACTTCATTTTATACTATGTAATGATTATTCGATTGTATTTTAAGTTCTGTACTTTTCGTTCACCACATTTTGGGACAACTGCAATAATTTGGTTTTTATTTGAAAGCAGTCATCGTTACAATTGTAAATATCTTAATTTTTGACGAAAAATGAAAATGTTTCAACAGGTGCCTATTCAAATAGATTTTATAAGCGATAAACTAACTGAATCTGTCAGGATTTCCATAAAACTTTATATACTAAGCATCAATTTCGTCGATTTCTTGAGTTGACAACCTACGTGGAACTTGTGGCTTGAAATTCCACAAAAGCTCCAACGCCAGCGGTTTGCATGACGTGAATGCGAAATATTCATTCCAACTAAATTGTGGTTTTGCTGCAAACTTACACTAATAAAAGTTTTATATTAAATGAAAAACTGGTCAACAACAACAGTTGATATAATAAGCCCCGATGAAGCTTGAGCTAAGCGAAACCTGGTTGGCTATTAAATATTAATTCCAATAAAAAGTGGTGTTTTACAAAGTGTGATTTTTCATTTAATATAGAATGTCACACCACAAAGTGTTTGCTTCCTTCGATACAAAAACATAAGGTTTTTTGCAAATATGCAGGTGCATAAAATAAAGCTTTTTGTTACCAAAAAATTATTTTCAGCAATTTAGGATATGTATTTTCATAGTAGTTTCATGGCGAGAAGTTTGTCTAGGCCTTGGTGGTGGATGCGTCTGCCTACTTACTGCTTGGCGGGATGGATCTGTATTGGCGGAGTGAGACAATTTGGCTTCTACTGCAAGATGCAGTAGAAGGGATGGATTCATACGTCCGTCATTCCTGGACAAACTGACCTACCTACCCACACCTCATACCTTTTTCCTTCCCAGAACATCCTTCGCTTCCTTTATATTAAATTGGATGTAAGTCCGTTAATATATAAATAGATAAAAAAAACCCCACCACACAGCTTTCCCAAAGATGATTTAAGCCCTCAGGGATTTTTTTTCCTCGGGGCCTCCTGTGTGGAGCAATTGTAAAACAATGAATTAACCGTTAATAATAAGGAAACGTTCTATTTTTTACATTTATAAAATAACATATTTAGAAGTGTTCTAATTTTAACACCCAGACTACAATCAGCTTCAAGCCGTTTAAAAAATTTGTTGAAAATATATTATATAAAATCAGTAAACGTTGCATTCACAAAAAACAGAAGTTAGGTTTAATTACGTGGGTATATAATCTTAATTGCATTTTTTTAGATAAACGTAAAAAAACCGTTTATAAATTTTTATTTTTTGTTAGAAATTCTTAGGAAATTGTAAAAACATGGAATGGCATAAAGCTCACACAACCTCAACAGGATGGTGTCACTTTCCACTTTGCACGATTCTAATCGCTCAGTACATTTAGATAGTTTTCAGTTAAAGACAAAATCTTGTATTTTAATCAAAGTAATTAATCGAATTCTAATGATAACAACACGGTTGTCACTTTGAAGATCATCATGGCACCGAACTTGTGACTTCACAGGTGTGGTTAGGAATAAGGATTATAAAAATTATAATCTCTATAATTTTATCATATCGTAATGAGTAAAACTTCTTATCATAATATTTAATTAGTAAAGAAATTATTAGCGACACTCGTACGAAAATTTTAAACAGATAAACCAGATAAAGATGTGCCCACATCTTTTTCAGATTTTTCTCTTTCAAATTTTCGGTTGGGAGTCGTTAATATTGTCTTCAGCGATTAAAAAAAACCTCAACCATTATCTAAGCTTTCAACACAGGGTAGCATTTCAATATCTACAAAATATACCTAGTTTATTGTGGTACAACGGAAGAGAGCTTTCATTTTAATTTGTTTTAATTCAAATTCTTCCGTTTACGTTTTCCACTGCACTTTTTACTTCTATAAAAAGGACCTTTATTTACGCCCTCCACACAGCATTCCCAAAGATGATTTAGGCCCACAGGGATTTTTTCCCTTGGTGTCTCCTGTATGGAGCAATTTAAAAAAAATGAATTAAACTTTAATAATAAGGAATTGTTCTATTTTTTTACATTAAAAAAAAATAGAAAAAATCAATAAATAAATAATAAAATCACAAAGATGTGGATCTACAGAAGAATACTTAAACTTAGCTGGATAGACATGGTTAAGAATGAAGATGTTATGGTTCGGATGAATAAAGAAAAATAAGTTATTAAAACTATAAAAATCCGAAAACTTCAATATCTTGGACGTGTGATGAGTCATTCAGAGAAGTATGAGATCCTGCATCTCATATTGCAGGGAGAGATTGCCGGAAGACGGGGCCCTGGAAGAAGGAGAACCTTATGGCTGAAAAACCGGAGGCAGTGGTTTGGCCGGTCTACTGCAGAGCTGTTCCGGGCCGCAGTAAACAAAATCCGCATAGCCTACATGATAGCCAACGTCCGTTGAACGGACAGAGCACAAGACGAAGAAGAAGTAGAAGAAAAAAGTACCTATAGGGTGTTTGAAAAAAATGTTTATTTGAAATAAAAATTAATACTAAATAAATAAAAAAATTACGAAACGGAAAGCCTTTTATATTTCGTTACACAATATTCCAACCCGATTAAACGGATATGATGGAATTCCCATTAAGGAACAAAGCATGTTATGAATTACCCACAGAAGTACCTAAAAAATGTACGGACCGCTTGTGGTTCAAACGGAGGCAATATTGTTATTAAATATTTAAACGCGATCGCCGTAACGAAATGAAATCTTGAAGAAAGATAGTGGGCCTCGGCTACAATACGCCGTAACTTTGAAGTACACCGAATTGGATCTCGTCCTTTGAGGATTTCCAATGAAGGATATAAGATTACTAGGCGGCGTTCCTCCATTCTCAGGCTGAAGTAGCCCCTACTTTCCTTGAGGGCCCCAGCCTCTACGGTAAATATTGTATTAAACAAACAAGTTAGATCCTTTATCCGAATTTTATGGGGGATTGGCTCGGAATGACAAAACGGCCTCTGAAATGCTTTGCTCAATCAGTTGTTGGCTTTAAGATTTGAGAATATATCCTTTTTAGTGATGCGAAAATGATTGTTAAGATATCCACATAATGATGTTATGTTCATATCACGCACGACATGTATTATCATTTGTGCTAGAAATTATACATTTTAGACAAAAAGATATTTCTTCACTATTGGCCACGTATTTTATTTATGAGAAAACAAAATCGGTATGAAAAAAATTTTTTAATAAGCAAGAATAACAATTTTGGTGATATAATACTTATGTAGATATAGACCAGATACTTAGAGTAATAAAAACAACTCTATTTGTAAAAAAAATGTAGGTTATTTTAAAGGTGCATATTAAAATTTCAACGTGATCATATTTTGATAAAAATTAAGTTATTTTTAATGAGAATACCTCACAAGAACCCCAGCTGCTCCCGTCTGGGGTCAGCAAGGCTATGTTATCTGAGGGGAAATGTGAGGGAAAGAGATGGGGAAGAGGAATTCTAAACAAATTTAAGTATAAACGTGGTCGAGGGGTGAGGCTCTTGACTCACGATCCAACGGTCTTGGGATCGAATGCTGGTGTGCGCAAATAAATTTTATTTGATTACTTTGTGTTTTTTCACAATGCGTTCTGTTAAAAACGATATTTAGTATATTTGCGGCACATTCCAGAGTAAAAGATGCTCTCAGTATCGCCCTGGTGTAAGACCACCATTCAGAATTGAAACATTGCTTGAAATGGCTTCAGCCGTGTTTGGTGACCAGTGAAGTACTTCCCCACCTACCTCTTTCCCATCTCTCACCCTCCCGAAAAAAAATATTTTAGGGCATCGTGCCTGTCCAGGGTCTGTACGGAAAGAAAGAAAAAATTGATCGAAGTATGCCACTCAATGTGTGGAATGGCATTTAACTGGTGTCTTAAACAAATTTTCTTTAACGTTAGTTTCACACAGGAGACCCTGAGGAAAATAATTCCCCCCAGGGCCTATCTTTGGGAATGCTGTGTGGAACATCTTTTATGGAAAGGAAGGAGATGAAATTCTGGGATGGAAAAAGTGTGAGGGGTGGATAGAAATCTAGAGGTCAGGTTGTCCAGGAGTGACGGACGTATGAATCAATTCCCTCCACTGCGGCGCAAGGCGATGTTCTGAGAGAGTCCTGCTGGATCCAGTCTCTCCCGATCCATATCCAACCGGTTGGTGGGCGGACTCATCCGCCGCGCGCCGCCAAGATCTCGTATGGATCTTGGCTCATACCATGAACCCGGGTTACCCAGTCACCAAACATAAGTAACCATTCATGGTGAACATTCAAGGTGTTGGTTTTTCGGTAAATGGTACCCATAGAAATAGTTTTGCATGGTACCAAAGAAAAGTTTAGTGTTTTGTGCCTCAAATCACTTATTTCTTTAACATACCTCTAATCTTAATATATTAAACAAAAGTCGGGTTAGTTACACCATTTATAACTCAAGAACGGCCGGACCGATTTTCATGACGTTTGATTTGTTGGATTTGTCTTCGTCCCGAATAGCAGAATAGCTATTAAAACGTCGGAAAAATCCGAAAAAAAAATTATGACGACAATTCTTTTCCTCACACATTTTGTATGGAACGAATTCTCATCTTTTTAAAGAGCTGCTACAATATTGTGAGAAGTATAATATTGAGTAGTGAGTGAAATCCAAAAATTGATGATTGTTTTGCTTTTGTTATTAAACATTTAATGCTGCCACTCTTTCTTACACACTAAATATCAATAGTCGAAAATGAGATAAACGGTGAACGTATGTCTGCACCCCTCCAAAGGAAAATATGATCTTACTAATATTATAAACGCGAAAGTTTGTATGGATTTATGTGTGTTTTTTACTATTTCACGCAAAAACTCCTGAATGGATTTTAAAGAAACTTTACAATATTGTGGCTCACACACCAGAATAACATAATATAGGCTAAATATAATGGTAAGACCTGGCGTTATGAAGTTTGTATGAATGAAAATGTGTGTATTTGATATATTTTAGCGGCAAGGAGGAAAGGCTGGGGGAAGGGGAACGGAGGAGGTGGGGTTCGCGGAGAGGGAAGAGACGAGGGAGGGGGAAGTACGGGGAGGTGGAAGGGAAAGGGGACGCACAGGAAAGGTCATGCGGGGAGAATCAATTTATTTCTTTGAATATTGCAACGCATGCCGGGAACCAGCTAGTATTCTATAATTGTAACAACTGAAATGTAAAAAAAAATTACAATTCGTGAGATTCATTTACTCATTGTTAATCAAACCAATTATTATGGACCTTACGTCTCTGATATCTTTACCTTGATATAACTCCACACAGAGGGCCCTAAGAAATATGTTTTCCCTCAGGGCCTATGTCATCTTTGCGAATGTTGTGTCTTGCTTGGTCTTTTGTGGAAAGGAAGGAGTCAACCTGGGTCATGAAGAAACCCATGTTATAGGAGTGAGGAAACACAGAGGCGCACGTTTGGCGTATTTCCCGACTGTGCACCGGTGGCGAAAAAATCAATGGCGATAGTTCCTCGGAGAATCTTCCATTGAAATACCGGTAGAACAAGGACAGCATTCACATCTGACGCATGTGCTCTAAAGAGTGCAGTTCATTTGTTAAGATAGGAGAATCTATCAAACGGACGGCACGTTTCTGCACATTTTAGGGTATTTTAGGGCTTCAGACCAGAAGTGGCTGCCAAATTCAACCGTGGGGTGCGCTTGCGATTTGTATAAGGTTAGCAGTTGTGTACTATTAATATCTGCGGGCTCGGATTCTGAGAGGCTAACTTAACTCTGGCTTCGATGGAGCCCCGTGCCTGACTGGTCACTTAAAATTACAAGAAGCATATTAATGATTTAAATAACCTAATTGAATTTCAGATGCATACGACAGCTGCTCGTTCCATCTTGTTTAAATGTAAAAATACCAGAACTGGGTATTTAAAACACTCGCTTGTATCTAGATTACACGAAGTTATATGTACGCAGACGTGGCAGATCTATTAGTTAAATACTCGTAGATCCGCCATGGAAGGTTTTCAACAAAAAATTCAAATTAATTTAACCTAAGTCTACTTATATATACGTATATCATAATTAGTATTTACTTCTTCCATTTTAATTATTATTTTTAATTTAAAAACTAACGTTTAAGACAAGATTTTTATGCCTAGCACAAAGGGTAACAAATATTATAAGCAATAATTGTCAGCCTGAAACACTCATTTACATTTAAAAATCTTCCGAGAAAAGATACTTGCCGCCATCGGGACTTGAACCCGTATCCTTCTGATTGCCGGTCGGATGCTCTGACCACTAAGCTATGTCGGCTTATCTAATACCCACCAAATAACTCAATATATACTGGTGTTTCATTCAACAATTACTGATTATTACATTTTTCCACCTGAAAACAACCAACTTTATTTTTGTGAGGGAGGTATTGTTAGTACTAAATCTCTCGCTAGGTGGCGTCATAAAAATTTCTTTGCGCTATGCATAAAAATCTTGTCTTAAATGTTAGTTTATAAATTAAAAATAATAATTAATATTTAACAAGTTAAAAGTATTTCACCAAAAAATGTAGACATAATTTGTCTCGACGCCACCTAGCGAGAGATTTAGAACTAACAATACCTCCCTCACAAAAATAAAGTTGGTTGTTTTCAGGTGGAAAAATGTAATAATCAGTAATTATTGAATGAAACACCAGTATATATTAAGTTATTTGGCGGGTATTAGATAAGCCGCCATAGCTTAGTGGTCAGAGCATCCGACCGGCAATCAGAAGGACACGAGTTCAAGTCCCGTTGGCGGCAAGTATCTTTTCTCGGAAGATTTTTCAATGTAAACGAGTGTTTCAGGCTGACAATTATTGCTTATAATATTGGTTTTCTTCCACCTTAGTTTTAGAGTATTTTTTATTTCATACTTTCTTTTTATTTATTTATTTATTTTTACTTTAATCAAAATTAAATTTGATAATGTTAATATTGACTTGTGCAAGTATTTTAGTATGTATTTATGTGCAGCTGTTTCGGTTTGCAAGACCATTTTCAAACTGTATTTTTATATTGTTATTAGTTTTTGGGGTATTATGCCGTGTTACGCTATCCCTTCTTTAGCCAACGTTTCGGACATGATGGACTGATGATGGACACTGCAACGCTGTCCGAAACGCTGGCTAAAGAATGTGGTAGCGTAACACGGCATAATACCCCAAAAACTAATAACAAAATAATTTTTGCCTGAGAAAATCTAAAATCGTATCTGTATTTTTATACTTTCTTACTTCTTTTATACTTATAATTTTTATATTTTCTGTTTTAATTCATGTTGTCACGATCAAATGCCATACTTAAATCTTATTTTAAAATAATTGTTTCTAGTATTTACTAATTCTTGTCCGTGTACGCAATAATTATACTGTGGATTTTAAATAGATAAAAACACTCCTACTACCACCACAGAAAGTCGAAAATGTTGCTTGTGTTGTGATGGAGGACTTAGCCATCCGAGGATTCGAACACGGGACGCCCGGGTGAGACCCAAACGCGGAGCCCACTCAACCACTGACCGGTCAAAAACATACGTTAAGTATCGTTATTTTTAAATTATTGCGCAAAAACAAATAAAAACATTTTTAAAACTCTTCAAAAATATCCATCAAAATATATTTGAATTCGAATGAATGAGTGAAACATTAACTTATAAAAATAAGTAATAATTAATTCCACAATAATATTATGACGTCGTATTACAGTATTCAGTTGTAACCAGATTTAGCCTGTTTAGTGGCGTTATTCCTCTCAATTTGGACTGAAGCCAGCTCTCGTGCAAATTTAAACCGATGTTAACCGACGTAAATATTATACAGTTCGGTCCGTTAGTACTTATTATGCATTCACAAAATTACCATCGGTAAACCTTAAATATGTGGATTAATCAGTATTAGGAATAGTTTATTGAATATTTTGTGGAGTTATTTTGGTCTGTTTTGAACAATCGGTTTACCAAGCTATTTCACGTTATGAACGTAGTTCAGGGTTTCGCGATTTAGGTTTATTTTCACAGAATTTGAATAAATCATGAAATTTCAAAGTCAATTTTTAATCTCTTTGAAGGTTCTATTCAATTTTTTATTTATTATATCATTATTGGCCAGTTGTTTCACTTAACCGAAATAAAAATTGATCTTTTTTAAAATTTTTACAGAACTTGAATTTAACTTTAAATTTGATGAATTGTTAAAATCCTGTGAAACATTAGTTATTTAAATGAAGTGACAATATATGCGAATCTCAGTGGAAAGCCAGACTCTAAATTAAACTATAAACAATAGTTTTAAAAGAATTTAATTTAATCAATATATACCTAATATAAAAGAAAGTCCAAAAAATGTGCGGCTCGTAAAAACTCAGAAACGAGTCCCGTTACAATCAAGGAAGTTATATGATGTGGTAGATCTCTATCCCGCCTCCAGGATGACGCTTCCCATTTTTACCTAAAGGGCGTGCTTTTGAAGATATAATATGGATGATATAATATATAATATGGCCCTATGGACGTTACCCTTGGCTTTACCCATTGATTTATATATTAGGCATCACCAATTACCACTCCCTGGAGACACGTATAGGTATTGCTTTGCTTAAATATTTTTTTCGACTAATAAACGGTCACTTATCTAATAATGAGATACTGGCCCAATAAATTTTTTTTGTACCAGAGTCTCACTCTCGAGGACGTCATCACATCCTCCTATATAGTAGAGCAAGCCGCGCTAATTTATTTATGAACTCACCTGTGGGGAGAGCTACGTGCTTTTTGAATGCGGTGGATAAAAAAAAGATTTATTTTTTGTGTCCTATAGCGCATTTGTAAGATTTTTGGCATTGCATATACACTGCATAAATGGTACAAGTATAACGTCTTAGGCTATTTTTTTTTTTTTACAGTGAATACCGCACAAGAATCTCAACTGCTCCCGTCTGGAGCCAGTGAGACTATGGCATCCCCAATCGGGGTATGTTGTGAGGCTGAAGGTAATGGGGAGGGGAAGGAGGTGGGGAAGAGGAAGGTTGGGAAGTACCTGGCTATTCAGATCTGGTCACTAAACACGGCTAAAGCCATTTTCAAGCAACGTTTCAATTCTGAATGGGTGGTCTTACACCAGGGCGATACTAATAGTATCTTCCACTCTGGAACATGCCGCAAATATACTATATATTATTTTAAATGAATTAATTGTGAAATAACACAAATTAATCAAATAAAATTTATTTGCGCATGCCGGGTTCGAACCCGCGACCTCCAGAATGTGAGTCAAGAGTCTTAGTCACTGGACTACGGAGGTCTAAATTGCCTGTAGTTGTTATAAATAAATGTACAAATTATATATAAATAAATAAATAAGGACTGGAAGCTTCGCCCTCTTGAAATTTCTACAGTCTTCCGGAAAGTTCTAGAAGGTTCGATAGAGCTCAAGAAAGAAAGTTCTGGAAGCAGGTGGAATGTTCGGGAATATCATTGTGGAACATTCCAGAACACACTCGAATGTTTTCCCGAGCGAAGCCGGGTAACCCAGCTAGTATTGTAAAAGTCCTCTATTATAACAAAACATATGTGAGAAATTATAAATAAATAAATATGTTAATTGAATTCACGAATACCTTCAACCGACAAGCACCGACGTTGGCAATCAAAACAATAGACTATCCTTGACAATATGGAGAAGTCAGAAACTCGGCACAGTATTTTCAATCGTAACTAAGTGCAAAAATTGTAAATAGTAAACGTGACTTATTGCGTGCATAATATTATTTCAGAATACGTACTGAGCTAGCTACTAGTAAAATCCGTATTATTTTCTGTGGCAAAAGTGACCATCTGGCACATATCCACATTTAGAAGAAAAAACATAGAATCTTCATTATTTGTTTTTGGGGTGTTACGTCGTGTTGCGCTACCTCCTTCTTTAGCCAACGTTTCGGACAGCGTTGCAGTGTCCATCATCCGGCAGATCTATCGGAGCTGCCCTGATGATGGTCACTGCAACGCTGTCCGAAAGAAACACCCAAAAAACAAACAACGAAAATACTTTTGGCCGTGAAAATGTAAAAACGTATCTAACATAGAGTCTACATTAACTTTCGAACGGGAAAATCTACTTCGATGAAATAAGTAGGAATCTGTACATAGTTTTTCTGCCACATTTATAATTTAATTAATTGCAGATAACACTGTTAGAATTTTTGTTGTATGCTAGATAGATTAAGGTAGGATAGATTATAACCTTTTACCACAGTCGAGATAAGAGCATTTTAAAACTATTGAAGAAACTTTGAAAACTGAAAAAATTGCAGATGAGTCCTTCTGCGATATGACTACCGAAGTGTTTTTCAGCTTTTCTGAATTTGTTCAAACAAACAGTTCCAATATTGAAAATGACCCTTAAAAACATAGCAAATCCGAGTTCTAGAGTTCATTGAACTGGCATAACGGACACGCAACCAAAATCAGTATTTTTAATCCTTAAATAAACAGTTCCAATTTTGAAAATGACACTTACAATCAAAGCAAATCTGAGGTCTAGAGTTCATTGAATTAGAGTAACAGACACAGAACTTAAATCAGTGTGATTGATATTTCTATATCTCGTAACCGGTATTTTTTAAATTTGAAATAAAAGTTAAGGGTATTGATGTAAAATGTTAAAATACAGACATAAGTAATGATTTTTTTTTCTAAAATACATTTTATTTAGAATAAAGTGATATTAGAAAAAAGAAGCCGCACGTAACATTGTAAGTACCTAAGTATAATTTATTTCCGAAGATGAGAAACCAAAAAGCGATTTCGTTTTAATTGACCCTTACCGAGAGCAGGTGACGCCGCCCTAATTTGAATATCGGCCGCCCTAAATTTACATTTCAGACTGGCAATGTCCTAATTAATTTGCTTTTTGTCCCGATTTGTCTTTATTCTAAGCCAGAAATGTGTTGGGCCAATCCTCGGTGTGCCTACATTCTTATTAATCTTTCGCTGTCCGCTTTTTCCGGCAATTTGCCCAGGCAGGCCCAATAACCCAATAGACATTCAATACACCTACATAGAACAGGGCAGAAAGGAACAGTGTGGGCTGGAATCACTACTGATTTATTTTAATTAAGGTAATAAGTATTCTAAGAAAATTGCGTGAAAATATAAATTCTAACAGTTACCTATCCGGTTTGCCAAAGGTAATATTAAAGCCTTCATACAAGAATCACGTACACCTGCAAGTCTTTGTTACGTTTGAACTAAAGGCTCTACTATATGCTCATCTGTAACTTGTAACTATAAACCTGGTGCCTAGATATAGCAGTACAAATGTACCTTGTTTCTGAGGAAAGACACGTCCCAAAACACCATCGTTAAGGGAATATCGCGATAATCATATTCTTGTTTCCATTCCTACGGCATTTAAAGGCCTGAAAACATTTAAACATATATATAGATATTATCAAAAAGCTTGAAAATTTGTCATAGTCTCACCGGTAAATTCTAAACTAAAATTTACAGAAATTGTTGGGTAAAAATACGAAATGAAAGCAATATATTATGATAAGCTAGATTTCTTTATTTGTTAAAACTTTATTTTTCCTGTAGGTTTTACAAAATAAATTTAATGTGTAATACTTGTAGAAATTGAGTACATTATTTAAGGGGTTACATGGGTCCGAAATTTGAAAAAAAAATCCTTTTATCGAATGGTGCTGGAATCGGCGATTCTATGCAAGTCATAAAAAAAGATCTCCGTTTTATTTCTACTTGAAACTAATCTCGAAACACCATTTTTGAAGTCGGTAGGCACAATTTCTCAGAAACCAATGCACCGATCTTTTTGAAATTTGGCACACTTGTTTAAAATAGCATTGAACAGTACCTAAACGAAGGATTTTTTTAGCCTACGAATAATTTTTCAATGATATACGTAGTGTAAATTGTACCAAGAATGGAATCATTTTGATATTTAGTCGAAAATTCAAATTTCAATTTTTTGAGAATTTAGAGAACTTACATATACTTATCTACTAACAGATTTTTTTTTAAATTTCAAATGAAGCTATCATGAGTTATCCTGCCTACCGCGAGGGCACATTTTTGGGGGTCTTCGGAAACCAGGCCCCACCGGTTGAACTTTCCGAATTTTTTATGGCTACATTTTTTCAATATTTTTGAGAAATAATGGTTCTTTTTTGTGCTCAAAACTTCGAATGAAATAATTCGATTCATTTGAATTTGCTCGATTTTGAAATCGAGCAAATTTGCTTTGTTCCCATGCAACCCCTCAAATATCCTACTAATATTATAAAGGTGAAAGTTTGTATGGATGTATGTTCGTTACTCTTTCACACAAAATCTACTGAATGGACTTTAAAAATTCTTTAAAAATAATCTAGCTTTCTATTAAGAAAGCTAGATTATTTGCGTGATCTATAGGCTATATATATTGGTAAGCTCTTGCGTTATGAATAATCTTTGGCGTTATGAAATTATTTATCATTCGTTTTCTGTCGCTAATAAAATCGATTTATTGCAAACGTCAGAAACCAAATGTCGCCTTGGAAACGATGTATTTTTTTTTAATTAGGCAGCTCACACTAAAAAGACTTTGTTGATGTCGTACTTAATAACTATCTCTAAAAATGAATCACCGAAATGTATGTATGCGCATAAACCCGAACGTCTGCATCAAATTGGATATTTTTTTTTGTTCCTTATTTTGTATAAAACTACCGTTGAGTTCTGGCATTATGAAAATTGTATACAAAATTATAATAGGTGGCATGCGAGCAGTTTGAAAAATGAAGGTATCGGGAATGAATGTGTGGAACGCGAGAGGTGAGTGGGGGGAGTGGGGTAGGGGGAGGGGGTGTTAAGAGGGTGTTGGTGGAGGGGGGAAGGGGAGAGGGTAGATATTGGGGGGGAGGGGGTTAGGGGAGGGCGAGGGGGAGGGAAGGAAGGGGAAAGGAGGTTGATGGGGGAGTGGTGTGGGGAGAGGAAATGTGGAGGGGTAGAGGGTTAGGGGAGTGGTGGGTGGAGGGAGTTGATGGGGGGAGTGGGGTGGAGGGAGTTGATGGGGGGAGTGGAGGGGAGAGAGGGAAGGTGGAGGAGGCGGAGTGGGTGGAAGAGGGAGAAGGAGGGTTGATGGATGAGTGGAGTGTAGAGAGGGAAGGTGGAGGGGGGGAGAAGTGGGGGAATGGGTGGGTGAAGAGGTAGGGGGTTGGGCAGGGGAGTGTAGTAGGGGGAGGGGTGAGTGGAGGGGGAGGGGGGTTGATGGGGGGGAGTGGAGTGGGTAGATGGAAGGTGAAGGAGGCTGAGTGGGAATCCCCTAACACTATGCGAGCGAAGCCGCGGGAAAAAGCTAGTATTTAATAGATTTTGCCTCGCACGGCTAAATAACATAATTTGGTGGTCCTGCAAAAAAAATTATTAATATTTTGATAAAAACATGATGGTTAAAACAGAGTTACTCATTTTCCTTAAATTAAATTGTCGACACAAATTGAATTTGCGAATGTTGAAGAAATTTATTTATGAATTAAGTCAAAGCATTTTTCATAATTTTTTAGTTGTTAAAGAACGATAAATATTACCTGATTACAAAAAATGTGACATTATTTGAAAAATTCTTACTACTTTCATTTATTAATTTATTTATTTATTGTTTCTTTACACTGTAGGTTAAATGTTTACAATACAATTTGTTACCTTACTAGGACAAGCCTGTGTTATACAACAATAATTATACAAGTTAACAAAATAACACAAAATTATACAGATATTGAAAGAACAATATTGTTGTATTTCTTACAGATTGAGATATTATAAGCGAAAGATTTTGCTCGTGCAATGATGGAAAATATTTAATAGTGTTAAGATAGCGTGATACCTACGACTGCAATATGAAAAGATCTAACTATTATTGGACTCTCATTTATTTTTATTTTCACATTACCTGTAGGTATGTATTCCGAACTTATTGTTTTATGGTATACTTGTTTAAGTACTCTATTTTTCTAAACAAATTTTCACTATTACAGGTATGTACAGGGTGGTACAAAATGACCTACGTAGGTATATGTTAATATGTATTTTTTTAAATATCCACATAGGTAAGGTTTTTACTTGACCAAAAAGTAAGAGATTGGGTCTCGCAAATGGTGGTCATTTTTTTCTCTACCTTTCACAAAATGTATAGTGATATGATAGTAGCTTGCTTAGTAACGTACGCTTGTTTTTTTCACACAGACCAAAGAAAACAATCGGCAGAGGATAATTTAATTGATAAAGGCGGCCAATTGAAGTGGCTACTGCGCTAAGTAATGTGTTCGTTATAAAAAAGTAAAGAAAATTCGTCGACGAAATCACATACGAATGGTTTTTTACAGCTGACCTCAAAAAATTCCAACATCATCTAGTATTAAGCAGCATCAATGATAACCGCGGTACTTGCTTCTATTTGAAAGAAAATGGGACCAATTATACTTTCGGATGATACACCGCACCAAAAAATATCCTAAAGCGCATGTAAATGTCGTTGATGAACTTAACTGCTACCGCGCGAAATAATGCGCTTGTCGAAGATGTCACATACAGCCTTTGTGTCCGTTGTGCTATGTTCTTAACCCATTTAAAATACAGTTGTGGATGGTTTTGAGAGGTGCTCCAAAAAAAAATCAAAATCATTCGATATTGAGCACCATTGATGGCGATTGCGGTACCGGCTTCATTTTGAAAGAAAAAAAGGGGATACACCGACGATATACCGCACCATAAAGTAGATTAAAGCGGGTGTAATTGTCGCTGACGAACTACTCTTGGATTCTCTGTAGCCCACATCCTACAGTTTTTCTTGTTAACGAAGCAATTTACATGGATATACATCGCTCAAACTTTGGATGAAATCGGGATTTTGATTCGCTTTTTGCCGAAACAAAATTTCACAATCAATACGTTGCTGGTATTCGTTCTTACATAAAGTGAACTTTATAAAGGAACATGTGGGATGTGGCCATAATTTCGTGAACAAAACTGCGCGATAGTCCTAGTTGATCCGAACTTCTCCTTGTTTTTGGACTAACCTTCACTCGTTGAATGTGTTCATCCGCCGTATGTGATCTTCCGGTATCGTATAAGTTCGTTTTTTCTGAAAACGCGCAACCAGATGATTTATTGTTGACAATGTTGGTGTGATTGTACTCGTAAATGAACGTTATATCAAAAAATTGAAAGTCGTTTTCAAATTATAATTTTATGCTTTTTGTTCATTGTTCAGTTCTGTATCCTTCCATATTAAATTCCCCAAGTCATGTTTGCGAAATTCTGAAAAATAAGTGATGATAAATTTTAAGGGTAAAGGTCATTTTGCGCCATCCTGTAACTTATACCACATTTGTAAGAATCAATCAAAGACAATCTCCGTCCTTACTGCAAAGGCTAAAAGCTTTCAAGGAACTAATTTTTAATGACAGAAGTATTTATTTATTTATTTATAAACCGATACAAACAGTAGATACATTAGTTACATAGATGAAAAAAATTACAATAGAGAACTCCAGTCCAATTTTTTTTTTTTTAATGAATAATGACCTTCTAACTTAAATAACTGCATTTTTGTTTTTTTTTTTTATTTTTAGAGTTAGTTTTAATAGTTAAAATAATTGTCAAAGTTTTAATTTTTCAAGATCCCCTAGGACCACCGTATGTACGGTGAATCCTGTGACGTCATCACTCCTGAAAAATTACTATAGGATTGGGCAATCAGCTGATCAAGTGCCGCCATTTTGAATAGCGTTATTCGAAGCATTCTCCCTAGAAGTAGCATTACTATTTTTTTGTGCAGTAGTTTTTCAATATTTTAAATAATAGAGATAAACTAATAGAAATACCTCTATTTTTGATACTGGATTATTTGGGCTTAAATATTGTTTCAATAAACACAACGACTTAATCTCTATAAACAGAATGAAATAACAAATAAAATGAAATGTTGTTAATACTGATGGCTTATGTCATACCTACATAATCAAAGATATCAATACAATGACTGGTGACGCGTGACGTCAGCACTAACCATTCAGTAATACCAACTTTACAGTGTGTTTTGACGAGTGGTTTAAAAATGCAGTTTGTAATAATTTTTAAGAACTCTACGTTTAATATTATGAAATAAAACTCACATATTCAGAATCAGCGTTTATTGGTCTATATGAACATATTTTTTTAAAGCCATAATATTTTTCACTGGAGTTCCTTATTAATAAGTATATTTCACGGTGGGTACCTATTATGTGTTTCATTGTAGTACCTTACGTATGGTATGCATATTAAGTAATTACCGGGTGATGTGTGTAGTGGGAAGGTGTATGTGTGAGTATGTGTGTATGTATGTATGCGCGTTGAACAATTTATATTATTGACATGATGCTATTTTTTAATTTGGGCAGTGAATCAGAGAAAATTTCTATGTTAGAATTTAGACCAATATTATTGAACATATGAAGAGCACGATTGACTGGCAAATTTGTTGCTGCATTTGTCTTGAAATTAAGCCGCCGCTACCCGAATTTCTACCGAATTCTTACATATCTCCCTTAAACACATTAAGTTTGCTAGCATTGGCGCTACTTGCGGCCAACGCCAAACCCAAAACCTGGAAAGCACATGCAATAAACAAGCCGGCGGCTAGCTCTGCACAGCCGGCGCGAGCAAGGTCCCTCTTAAACCCAGGGCGAGTGTTTGTGGTTCGCTTGTAAATTCCTACTCCCCTTCCTTTCCTCAAAATCTCCAGGTCTCCTTCCTCAATCAGAACACAGTAGTTATGCACGAAAAAGGGTTTATTCATTTAAAGGTGAACAGGATTATACACAAGCCAGCCTCGGCACTAAAACACATGGTTATTTGGCTAACTAAAATGCTATTGTTCTATCAACTCTCTCTCTACGCGTATATAGTGAAGTTAAATGTCAGTTCTTAGCACACAGAGGGAAAGCAAGGTTCATTGGTACTAAACAGGAGATAGGCAGTCGTCAGACGGGTACTGGTTAGGCGGGAGCTTCTTGAGCACAATGCACAATCAAAGTAAAACATCGCGAGTTCAGTTTACGGGGAGCGCAATCACGGGGACACAGTTGTTATGCCGAAGGTCGGCCGAGGAAAAAATGCGGGGAGCCGCTCGGCGCTTGGCTACGGGCGCCGCGCGGCGCGGGGAGAGGGGGGCGGAGGGCCTGTGTAAGGGGTCAATTCGCTATTAGCTCGCACGGGAATCAATTCCGTAACGTAACAAGTTTTAAAGCTCTTAAAAAAATATATATTATTCTTGAAGATAATATCTAGACATTCCCCGCACCGAAACGCAAATTATACAAAATTCCCTCGATAGAAAAAAATTTATGCTCCAACAATTATTATAAACATGTTTGTTTCAATTATTTTACAAGTTATGTGTATGAAAAAATTCACAGTGTTTCTTTAATTGCTGTTTAAGACAACCCCTGCGAGAATTTTGCTCTATTTTAAACGAGTGTTTTATTAAACATTTTCACAAATTTCATATCTCTCCATCTTCTTCTTTTAAAGCCCGGTTGCGGTGCCTTAAGCGTTTGGAATAGTTCAGTATGTCGTGTACGTCTTAATGGTGTGTTAAAATTAACTAAGGAAAATCCGTTCCTGTAATCCGTTCCTGTAAACAATTCAAAGATCTTATTACTTTCAAAACGCTATACTTCTCATATGTTCGTAGTATCCTTGAATACGCATCTCAAGTGTGGAACCCAGGCTATGCAATACACAAAAATAGAATCGAAAATGTTCAAAATATATTCTTAAGGTACCTTAACTTCCGCTATTTTCGATCTCACGTTAGTAATGAAGACTCTGCAAAGTTCTTCAATATGCAGACATTAAATTGCCGAAGAAATATAGCAGATTCGGTAATGTTATTTAAAATTACACATAACCTAATTGATAGTCCTGATCTTCTTCAACGTCTACCATTCCATGTTCCAAATCGCAACAGCAGACAATCACTTACTTTTAATCTCCCTCTTTGCAAGACCAACTCCAAACAGAACTCATTTATCTACAGATCCACACACTCATTTAACTTAAATTATTACCATATTGACATCTTTAACTTGACTTTACATGATATAAAACGAAAACTCAGTAAGCAACATGACTCAAACTAGAAAGTTTAATCCCTATATATTCCCGTCCTTTTCCCGCCTCTTAATCCTAATTCTATGTTCCTCCTCCCCCCTCCCCTTTCATATATTGAAAAAAAAAAAATTAATTTAAGAAAACACCCTTATAATGTCACACTTTATTAATCATTAACTATCATCAGTGGAAAGTTCATAATTGGCATAATTGACTATCTTACTATTGTTTTGTTTTGTAATATCAGATCTGCTGTCAACTTTCCCTAAAATAAATAAAATAAAATAAAAATAAAATAATTATTATATTAAGAAGTAGATATATAAGTATTAAATTTGAACAGAAAGTTCCAGTTTTCTTAGATTAATTATAAATTATTTAACAATTATTTTGGATTTGTAAGTGAGTTGTACCTGTCAATATTCTGGTGAACCAACAAATTAGTTTTCGCTTTATCTCCTAAATGAGAAAAATTTCTGGATTAACCAAAAGTTTCATCAATCAATCCTAAACACAAACCATCTTCATTATTACGCTAAAGAAACAGAAAATCCCGAGGAATGGGACGAAATCAATAGCAAACTTATCAAGATCTCTCTGCTGTGATCAGGCGAACAGATTCCAGAGATAAAATAACTGACATTAATTAGAAAGTCTGTAACTGCGTGAAATTTTTCAGCATTATTGCAAAAAATAATCATTTTAATTTACTAATGGAATTGCAATACGAAGAACATATGAAGCACTTGTCCGCAGCATCCTGGAATACAGCTCCATTATTTGGGCCCCCTCTGAACAAAACCATATCCTAGAAATAGAAAGAGTACAGAAAAGGTTTATGCGTTACCTGTATATGAGGGAATATACATACTACCCATTCCTGTATCCATCGTTGTTCTTAACAGGAATGCTCGATCTTAATACCTTAGAAGCCCGCCGAAAAATATTTTTGGGGAAAAATTTTTTTAAGCTGATCTCCGGTACTGTACTGAATCCACCTATGTTGAAGGAGATTAACCTATATGTCCCTAGCGCGTATACTCGTGGAAGATCTCACGCACTTTTTTAAGCTCCGAAAGCGAGAACTTCTTCCTTTCAGAATACACCATTAAACAGAGCAATTCAACTGCTTAACGATTCTGCATTGAGCATTGACATTTTCAATGTTACCTATAGAGAGTTCAGTAACTATCTTTTGACATACGTCTCAACATAGTGAAACTGCCCCTTGGACTTTTTTTCTCTTAAATTTTGTAATCTTCTCCGTTATAATTTGATGTATAACTGTTTTATGGAGAACCTAAAAAAAAAAAAAAAAAAATAATAATTATTTTCTGTCTTTATTACTTTATGTGATAAAATTTTTAAGGATCTGTTAGCGTGATAGCTGTTCATACGAATGCAATGTTTATCATTGACACATTGTTTGACAATTCCTTTAACAATTTGGGAGGCGGGATTGGATACCGCCGCCCCGGGAACCTTTATTGGATAACCAACACCTCTGCTTAGGTCATCTCAAGTGGTTCGCTACATTTGCTATGACACACTGAACCCCAGATTCCTAACCTTTAAACCCTCTTCCTTCCCAGAAATCTCCTCTCTTTTCTTCCCTTAAAAAACCCTCCACACAGCATCCCCAAGGATGACATAGGAAAAATGGTTTTCCCCAGGGCCTCCTGTATAGAGCACGTGTAAAAAAAATAACAAATAATATATTGAACCCGGCAGAACTTTAATGTGGTAGGTATTTAATAATAACATTCGCCAACTTAGAAGAATCTGGGTTCTTTTTACGAAAAATGGTGGATGACAAATAAAGTTAATTATACCAAAATATTGGGTCCTTACATATGAAATTGGCGTTTTGCCGTACTGGCAACTTTGATCTCAAATATCTTCTCTTTGGTTAGGAATTCCAAATTCAAATTTATACAGCTATTTACTCGTGTATTTGTGTTTCGAAAATTATAATTCATTTGTTTTTTCCTTAATTGTTTTTTTCTTTGCGTCATTTAGTTTACAAAAAGGAAAACTTGAAATATCGCGTTATTTACGAGTACGAGTACGAGTTCCACCGTGGCACCAGTGCTGCAGAAACGGCTCGAAGGATTAATTATGTGTATGGCGATGGTGCCGCAAAAGAAAACGTGCGTTTTTGGTTCCAACGTTTTCGTTCTGGAAATTTCGACCTGCAGAACAAGCCCCGTGGACGGCCGGATACCAAAGTTAATAATGAAGAATTGAAGGCTATTGTGGAAGCGGATCCATCGCAAACCACGTCCGAGTTAGCTGCAGGCTACGGTGTTAGTGATTAAACTGTTTTAATCCACTTGAAGCAAATTGGGAAGGTGAGAAAGCTTGAAAAGTGGGTACCTCACAACTTTAGTGAAGCAAATCAACAAGCGCGCGTTAGAACGCTAGACCACACACTGCACAACAGACGGCTACCAAATTAGAGGAGCTTCAATTGGAATGTCTAAGACATCCACCGCACTCTCCGGACCTTGCCCCAACAGATTACCATTTTTTTCGAAATTTGGATAACTTCTTGCAAGGGAAAAAATTCAACTCCGATGGGGCAGTCCAAACCGCCTTCAAAGATTTTATGGATTCCCGTCCGAATGGTTTTTTTAGTAAAGGGATCGATGAACTACCTATGAGATGGCGAAAGTGCATAGATAGCAATGGTACATACTTTGATTAAATATATATATTATATTAAAAAAAAATCGACTTTACGTTCCTCCCATACAAAACGATAATTTCATATGTAAGGACCTAATACTTACTCTGTAAGTTACTCATACAAAAGCTTACTACAATAACAAAAATACTAATAATTTTTTCAATTAGTTCCACAGGGCTCTGAGGAATAATTTCCCCTAGAGCTCATGACCTGTGTTGAGGGTCTTTTTTAGGAAGGGAAGGAGAGGAAGTTCTGGGAAGGAAAAAAAAATCTTTAGTATCTAGCAATAATGGACCTATGAGTCCATCCCTCTCACTACGGTACACGAGAGCCCGGTTGGAGCAGTCAAAAGGCCTCTCCAAACCAGCCTCTTTCGATCCGACCCGTCATGCAGCAAGTTGGCAGGTATATCCGCCGCCAAGACCTAGACAAACCTTACCCCATGAACCCGGGCTCCCGGGCATACTTGTACCTATGGCAGAGGTGTTGGTCATCCAATAAATAGTTCCTGAGGCGGCGGTGCCCAAAATCCGCCTCCCAAACTAGAACCAATTCAGCATTTCCACCAAATGCAGTTTTTGAGTAGATAAAATAAAGTTTAAGATGCCTCGGTCTATCTACCTGTTATTTAATCTGTTTTTTTCATGTTTATGTTCCAATTAGAACCATCTGAATTTCTATGTACAGGGGGTTAGGATAGGTTGGTTCATGTTGGGTTAGGTTACATTAGGCTAGTTTAGGTTATGTAGTTGTCTTATTGAAATACTCCGCTGAAACTGTTTGGTTTATTTTTTTAAAACAAATATTCCAGGGCTACAAATTATCTGACAATGGTTAAAACTCCTACTTCGATCAATTACGTAGGCAGTTAAGTAGTATTTTATTTTACAGTGTAATTGAAACCACGCTGTTTGGATGGGAACCTAATGCCTCTTTCAATTCAGCTACTAATCAGTCCACTCCAATAATCGTCCTGCACCATCCACAGTTCCAAGATCCGCATCAGTTCCCAAAGCCTAGATGTCCCTTTGCGGAAAATTCGGGCAGACATAAAATAACCATCTGTCATCTCATTTCCTTTCAGGCGTGGGGCATAAATAAAACTGCTAAGCCCCGAACGACGAGATAGGAAATTTTCTCGCTACTATACTGAAAGGATGCCCCCGTTCGTTTCAAGAATAAAGGGAAGTGTAAACGAAAAGTCGGCCCACAATCGTATGGGCTCACGATGTTAATTTTCTCTCCTGTAAGATCTCTAATAGTTCGCTTGGTTCAGTGAAGTGAAATCTTTATACTAAAGAGGCAGGAATTATTTAACATAATTATTTTACACAAACCGTAGGTAAAGGTATCACAACTACCTAAGCCTTTGTATGGAACACAGTTTTTAAGACAAATGAATTTTTAATATCATTATACCTAACTTGATATGTAGTGGCGGAAGTATATTTTTTTCTCTATTCAACAACAGCTTATTTAGAACATTGGCTTTACCAACAATTGCGGATTCTCCACGTGAGGCATGCGGGGGAGGGAGGGGTCACGTGATGTCGCAGAAAGTGAATTTCACCAAAAAACTAAACATCTATTAATAACTCTAGATCTGAAGAGCCAACTTACACTGCTAATTATTTTAAACTAGCAGACCCAGCCACACGTTGCTGTGACTAAAGAACACAAGGCCATCTACTGACAATGCAATTACCCAATCTTTATAACCAACGCCTCTGTTAATTTGCATACATATCGAATCCAGATCGTCCGCTTGCCAGCCAGCTGCCTATCGCCCGCAGCCGCTGTCGCTGCCACACATATTATATATTTTAACCAATTTACAAAAACCTTGATTAATTACATGCCTTAAAACCTTCCTTGTTAATCATTCTATCTATTGGTGAAAACCGTATGAAAATCCGTTGCGTAGTTTAAAAGATCTAAGCGTATAGACAACGGGAGCCACTTTACTTTATACTATGTAATGATGATATAAGATACGCCAAAATCATAAAAACTAGAGCCAATATTCCAAAATCATTCATTTAGAACCACTTTCATATCAAGAGCAACAAAACCATTGTTGACCAGTGTAATGTATGAACGGTGGGTAGTAATCTGGGGGTCAGTGAGTCCAGGAGTGACTGAGGTCAGAATTCATCCCTCCCACTGCGATGCAAGGCGATATTCCAAAGTGAAGGTTTAAGAGGTCACAAGGTCTCCTTCAACCAGTCTCTCCCGATCCGGCCTGCCACGCAGCTGGTGGGCAGACACATACTCCGCCAAGACCCGGAAAAACCGCATCCCATGAATCCGGGCATCAAAACCCGGGCACCAAAGTCACTTGGGGTGACTTACGGCGGAGGGGTTGGTTATCCAATAAATGGTTCCCCGGGCGGTGGTTCCCATACCCTCCTTCCAGCTTGATTTTTTAATAATTTATACGGTTCACTTGTAGTTACTACCCGGCGTCGACTTATGAAACCAGTTTTCGAAAAGGTTTTCGTTAACAATCAAAATATTTTTTATACAATCTTGTCGTAATATTTTGCTATATTTGTTATCTGAATAATCTTGCCTTGAAATCTGTGCAACTGTTTCTCGTCGCCCGAGGGCTTTTTATAGATTTGAGAAAGATACTAATATTTTCTGTTTCCTAATTAATATTCATGCAAAAAATTCACTGGAATGCGAAGGAAAGTTGCACCGCTTTATAAAAAACAAACAACTGAAAGTAGGTTGAAACATAAATTATTATTTTAAAAATGTACATACATAAGCAAGATTAGTTTTGATAAGATTTTAATCCCGTTGACAAAGAATAACAAACAAACCTTAACGCCCGAACATTGTTCACTTCCCATTGTTGTGCTTTGTGCTTTTACTTTTAAGAGGCGATTTTAAAAATTTGAATAAAGAAAACTAAACAGTGTTGTCATTCCGTTGTTGTTTCGTCTCCCATGTTTATCTCCGCTACAGCATCCCATTTCCAGAAACAAAAGACACCAAAGAGAAAGGTTCTCAACCCCTGGTTGTGAGATACCATCAGCAATCAACATGGGATGGGAAGAGAGGGAAGACTGAAAGACCCGAAAATCTTCCTTGCGAACCTGAAAGGAGTCTTTCATGCAAAATCGCCGAGAATTTTCACACCTTCTTGTGTCTGAAAATGATTGCAGTTGAAAAATTGTACCTACGTGTGAAACGAATTCCTCAGAATTTGTTACGGCCAGTTTTTGTTATTATGTTTGGGTTGTTTATGAAATTTTATTTCGTTAATGTTTCCGCAGATGACTTTTTGGTTTATGGGCTGTTAACGTGTTCATGCGCTTTTGGGCTTTATCACGATGACATTTAGCACAGTATGTTTATATTGCGTGTTTGATAAAGCTGTATTTGTTATTACATCATTAACTTTATAATAAATTATTTTAAAACGTAGCGTACAATTGGCAAGCCAAATGGTTTCTGCACGACCGTGCTGCGGTAAAGCAGAAAGGTTATTCACAAAAATACAAAAAGATGTAAAAAAAAATTTAATAAAAAGAAATTGAGTAGATTTACGTTAAAAACTAATTTTTTTATCGATAAATGAAACAATTTAACTTTGTTTGAACCACTTTTATATTTGAGTAAATCTAACCGGTTTCAGAACGACCGTTCCTTCTTCAGGGCAAATGTATACTAATTTGACAGTTTTGAAATATGGATGGGAACAATGTATTATTATGGTAGGGGTGGAGCCAAAGATATTCAAATACAGAAGGAGATATTATGCTATGGTGTCCGCGCAACTGTCGCCGGACTACGCGCTAATTAGCGTTGTTTTCATACAAAAAGAATTTGTTCATTTGGTTGACTTTTTGAAAATGCGCATTAATATTTGTTAACAATATATTTTGAATAAGGAAAGAATTCGTTCATTTAGTTTAACGTTCGTTTGGTTTATTCGTTAATAATTTGTTCTTTTAGTTTATTTGTTAATTAGTAAACAATATCGGCGACACCAGGAAGCGCAGACCCACATAGTAAAAACAGCAGATAGCAAATCTACTTATATTTCAATATCTTTGAGTGGAGCCGTTGCTAGGTATTAATGAAGAGTGGGTGAGTAGGGGAACATATCCATGATTGGGCTATAAGACAATATTTTTTGTTTGTTGATAATAGATTCATTATTTTTAAGGGATTTTTTTCATTTCCAAGGTTTCTAAGTTATCTAAACGTTTTCCTTTATGATTAATATGAAGAATATTTATCCTCGTATTTTTTTCAAAACTATGGTTATTTTCAATGATATGGTTAGCGAACTCAGAAAAATTATTATTATTAAGACACCTTAGATGTTCTTTGATTCTAATTTCAAAATTACGAGTTGTTTTTCCAATATAAAATGAGGGACAATCATTACATTTGAGTTTATATAATCCGGAATTAGTCAATTTATGGTATTTATCTTCAGCATTTCTTAAAAAATTACCGATATTATTTCTTGTATAAAAAGTTGGTTTAATATTAGAAGGGAGATTTTTGCAACATTGAACGGAAAAATTAATAATATACAAAATTTTATGCCATTCTTTATCATTAATATTATTAGAAGTTTTTTATTTCAGATGTTATTGTGGCGGTTACTTAACCCGCCCCGTGGAATTTACCGCTGCGCCACTGGGCCTCCATAGAATTCGCTGGAAGATACGAACTACCTACCATTGCAAAGCCGTTTAGGTATAATCCGCCACCTACGTGAAAGAGCTAGAACGTCTGGCTGTACCAAACAAGTGCCCGCAGAAAGTTCGAGCGATTTCTCACCTTTGCGTGAATTCACCGCATTGCCTACTGCGAGACTAATTACTTGCCACGGGTATATAAGCCGCGCTCGCTTGCTCGGAGCCAGTCAGTCAGTAATTACTTTCCAATCATCGGCCGAACAAACACATCAAGCAGTGCAGTAACTCTTATCGTGCCTGCGCCCGTCACGGGCCTCGCGCAGTCGACATCAACTTATCCAGCGTGACCCAGGAACATTCCAGCACCTTCGAGGAACTTCTCCAACTACCATCTCGACGTGAGATGGTAATCAACATACTGCACGCCTTTCATTTCTCTCTACCGATACGGACCGCTCCCTCAACTGGTGACCCCGACGTGATATGGATACGCAGCATACAGCATCCCGACGTGATTTGAATACGCAGCAAATAACTTTCTGACAAGAGTGTTACCACGACACACCGGTAACACCGCAAAAACGAGGGAATCGGTAGAGACACATCAGCATGGACATACCGGCCAGCATCAACTCGGCTCTCCTGCGTCTCCTGGCATCATCATCCCTCAACTGGTGACCCCGACGTGATCACGGCCCGCTCCCTCATTATCAATTAAACTTGGTTCATATTCATTATTTACAGCAATTTCTTTTATTATAGATAGTTCAGAAAGGAAATTATTATTGGACATTGGGACATTTACTAAGCGGTGTATCATGGAATGGAAGGTGGAGTGTTTTTGTGAAACAGGATGGTTGGAGGTCTAACGAATTACTATGTCAGTGTATGTGGGCTTGCGATATATTCTAAAATCGAGATTATTATGTATAATAGTTAAAGTTAAATCCAAAAAGTTTATTTTTTATTGCCTATTTCTATCGTAAATTTTATTTGTTTATGAAAGGAATTTAAAAGGTTAAGAAAGTTGTTGATTTGGCGTTCTGATCCTGTCCTTACCCACCCACTCTTCATTAATACCTAGCAATGGATCCACCACTACCATGATAATACATTGTTTCCATTCATATTTCAAAACTGTCAAATCAGTATACATTTGCCCTAAAGAAGGAACGGTCGTTCGGAAACCGGTCGGATTTACTCAAATATGAAAGTAGTTAAAACAAAGTTAAATTGTTTCATATAATGAATAAAAAATCACTTTGTTTAAACCACTATTTTTAAAACAAATCAACATGTTTCGACAACAATGTTGTCTTCATCAGGATATGTTACTATAGTAACATATGTTACTTATAGTAACATATGTTACTTATAGTAACATATCCTGATGAAGACAACATTGTTGTCGAAACATGTTGATTTGTTTTAAAAATAGTGGTTTAAACAAAGTGATTTTTTATTCATTATATGAAAAATGATACCACAAAATTATTTTGCAAAGTTCGAAGAAGAAATTAAATTGTTTCATTTAACTTTATAATAAATTATTTAAAAAACGTAGCGTACATTTTGCAAGCCAAATGGTTTCTGCACGTCCGTGCTACGGTAAAGCAGATAGGTTATTCACAAAAATACAAACAGATGACAAAAAAAAATAATAAAAAGAAATTTTACTATTAAAACTTATTGACGCCCTTTGTGGTCGAGGAGTAGGGTTTTCGATTAGCAAATCCGAAGGTCTCGGGTTCCAATCCCTTGTGTGCGCAAATTTTATTTGGCTGATTTGTGTTATTTCACAACTTAATCATTTAAAATAATGTAATGTATGTTTGGGCACGTTCCAGAGTGGAAAATACTCTCAGTATCACTCTGTAAGACCACGATTCAAAGGTTAGTTAAAATGGCTTTAACCACGTTTGACAACCAGAACTGAATACCACAGTACTTCTCCACTTTTCTCATCCCATCCCCCTCTATCCAAGACCACTGCACCATTGGATTGTGGATAAAACACATTGAAGGTGATTAGATGTTAGGAAAAATGGTGCCAGTGGCAGAACACTACCAAAAATGTATTGTAATGGGTTTCATGACAACTCAAGAAAGTGGCATTTAAATAACCCTTTGAAAAGTCATAAGGGGCCATTCATTTATTACATATGACGAATTTGGCTAGTTTTCGACCCCCTCCCTCCCCTATTATAAGAAAAAAGAATAGGCCGACCCCCTTCCCCCTGTTTATTTATTTATTTTCGGGAAATCGACAGTTTACATTTTTCCAGTTTGCATATGTTTGTATAGCCGAAATAATACCAATTTAAGTTTAATATTTATTACGTAAGAATCTAAAGGAAAAAATGAATACCCGTTTGGTTTGTTTTAATGTTTATTTTTCAAAGTAACAATTGTTAGAAATGTTTATTTGTAGTTAAAAAGGTACTCACAAATTTTACTTTGTTAACAAAGTCAAAATTAGTATTAGTCAAGTATTGCGCATTTTTCTGATCTTACGTAAAAACTATCGAGACTCCCTCCCACCCCCTTATTGGAAAAAATAAGACATGGTCGACCCCCCTTCATCCCTAAATCGTCTTACGTAATAAATGAATGCCCCCTTATAATAAATGAAAAAAAAAATTCCATAACCTATACGTAACTTATTTAACAAAGTTTGAATTTTCTTCAACAATTTTAATGATTTTTCAAAAGAGCGATGAAGTACCATTTTATTGAGTTGTCGGGTTACCATTGTGGTTAAGCGGTTTGGGTCGCTTATGCATATATTCTACTCTAATTAAGTCTTTCAACTATTACGAACTTGTCACACGTACAGCTCCAACTAACGCGGCTATGTCAAGCGGTAATAGGCACTAGATAATATTAGTTCAGCGTCGCATAACGCTGCCGAGTAAGATAGTTTCTTCAAAAGTTATATTGAACATCAATGACCTCAGTTGAACATGTTTAAAATAATTTTCAAGATTTTCGTTTACTGGGTTTTTATTTCGTAAGTGTTTTTATTTGCTGTAATTTAATTTTTATTATTTCTTTCCTGTATTCAAAATTATTTCTCATGTTAAAGTTTTACTATCTACATTTATGTAAAAGCCTTCCAGGCAAAAATACTAAATAAAAAAATCTTTGATGTTACTGAATATTTTTATGGTTTTTTTGTTTCAAATTTTCGTTTGAGTGATTAAATAAAGTGATTGATTAAATAAATAAATATTTAAATTATCGTTTCGTTTCTTTCACTCTTACTAACTGTTTGTATGTCCGGAAACGTTGATTAGAGTTGTTTGTGTTATTCAATAAATAAATATTATTGTGTATTCAATAAATAAATTAAGTTATTTAAACACACCTACGAGTGAGAAGAACAATCGAAGAAGACAGACCGCCAGAGCAGAGGATTACAATTTAACGGAATTAAAAAAAGCATGATTAGTTATAATTTATAATATAACACTGATTAAACTTGACTAAAGCGAAATCGGTTGGTTATTACGCATAAATTAATTGTTTAACCTTCCTATACTCGCGCATTGGTCTCTCAGACCGGCAATTCAATAATTTGTTGTTTTCTCAAAAATTAACAACGGTGAGACTTTGAGGTTTTTAGTAACTTCTTAATTTGTTGTTAGGCATTGTTTAGTGCGTGATGCTGACTGGCCGTGTGACATTTATTTATTGTTAGCGGTATTTTACGTAAGTAACAATTACTACCCAAAAATCCTAAGAATGATTAATTCTTATTTTGGTAAGTAACAATTACAACCCAAAAATCCTAAGAATGATTAATTCGTATTTCAATGTTTTTATTTTATTATTCTTGATGCTTTAATTTATTTAATTTGATAGTTTTTTGTTTTAATGAACACAGAAAAAAGTTTATTTTTGTTATTAAAGTTAGAGTTCCAAAAACAAATCTTTTTGGAGGCTGAGTTAAAAGTCTGTTTCTACCAAATAAAGTTAAAGTTTTAAAATATTGTTTCTTTTTGTGATTCAATTATTACAATACTCGATTTACGTTAAATGAAGGACTAATTGTACCTAAGCACTTAAATAAATATGGACAAAGAACGCTGGCCTACATGATACCTACTTGCTTAACTCTCCCGCAGCCAACTGGGACCGAAGGTAGACCCCAAAATAACTAACCTTCTTATATCTACTTAAATACATGAAATATATTTTTAGTATTTTAGATATTCCTGCGCAAAGGATTAATACATAATATGCCATTTAAAAAAAATGTGAAAAAATCGTTGATTGCAGGAAAAAATATTTTGTCAAATATAGGTAGGTAATATTCCCTGCAAAAACATAAATAACAAAAAAAAATATATCAAAAAAAGAAAAAGCGTTTTCTTTGGTTTAAAAGAATAGAAAAAAATGGGGTCATCAGCCGACCCCCATGGTTACGGACGTCATGTTTGGCATCTTGGCCTGTCGAGAGTTAAATACGTTACCTGCTAAAATTAAAAAATGTACAAATAATGTAAAAACAAATATTGCATTATAATATGCGAGCCTGAGGTGTGTAAATAACCCCAGACCCAAATTATGATTATGAAAAAACTCTACTTGCGAACAAATATATCACAAATGGCACAAAAAGAAACTCCAGGGAAAACAACAAATCCACCAACCTTGTTTTTGTAGATCTTGAAGTGTGGAGGCCTCCTTAATGTCATCCAATCAACAATTAAATGCAGTCAATGCAATCCTTGGGTGACTCATAAGTTTTTACAAGAGATGAAATTTGTCAATCAATACACAAACTCATAGTTTTTCACAATGCATGAAAATTTTCCAAAACAAACAGTGTCAGTAATTTTCTTGTTTTAGAATCTATTTTTGAAAAACAATCCATTCGGTGTCTTTGTTAATTCCAAGGAGTGAGTAAGTACCATGCTTGTGATATATATTTATTTAAAATTTCGAACAAAAAAAAAACATATTGCAATGTGTGTCGTTCTGCATAGAGAGAAAAAAAATGACCTTATATTTAAACGCCCGGGGTCTCAAAAGTTTCGTATGATCTGTAGCTATTCGAAAACGTAAAAGTAAATTAAATTATTGTTCACTATTAGCCCGCTAAAATGGTCGGAAGTTTTCATATTTTATATTTTGTACCAAACTTATTTTTCATTCCATAACCGCAGTTCAAAGAACCAAAAAAAAAATTTTTTTTAAACATATATGATGTGTTGGTTAAAAATATAAAAGGGGGAAATGACACTTTTTCTGGATATAATCAGAATTCTTGTTGACTTACTTGTATTCGTATACTTGAACTTTTTTTTAATTTTTGTCAATTATACGCATTTTTTAACAATAAACAAACGTTAAAAGGTAAAATTACTGAAATTTTTTTTATTAAAAATTTGAAAAAAAAATGGTTTTAGGTTTGTTTTCTGATTTTCAATGCATTTTAGCGGGCTAATAACCATTTTTAAAAAAATAAATGTAAATGCAGTTCTTATTTTCTTTGTAAGACGCAACTCTTGAGACCCCGGGCGTTTCTGAATTCAAAAGTTGAAATAATTGACACACCCTATGCTTACGCATTGCGTAACCAAATATTATTATACTGAAAAATTGGCTCGCCGAAAGAAATAGTTTGTATTAGACTTTAACACAAATAATGTCTTAATACAAAATAAGTATTATTTTTTAAACTTCAAAGTAAAAGCACCCTTAAGCAGTACTTAAATGTAGTTTATTGGTACTTTTCTTTTTTCTGTAATATTTTATTTTATTTGATTTTCTCTAATATTGTATAACTTTTTCTTCATATTAAAAAAAAATTATACCTCCTTTATAATAAATAACAAAAATGCTCAAAAGTATATAATTAAAGTAATTCAGACGAGATCAAATCTCGGTCTGAGAGACCGTGCGCGAGTATACGTGTTATGCCGTGCACGAGTAAACGTAGGTTAAAACAAAGTTATTGTTTCATTTCAAAAATCAAAATTTTACTTGAATTCAAAACACTAAAATTGTTCTTGGTTTTTGCCTGAGCTCTTCAGCGTAAGAAAAGTAATTACATTGTGGCAAGCGGTCGGGTTTAATTTAAAAGCGTTCTATTTAAAATCTTCCAGAGTGATCAAATGAAATTTCGCTATCATTAGTGAAACATGAGAATGACGGAGGTCAGATTGGAGCTCGATTTCCATTAGGATAATGAAAAGGTATTAAAATTCTTGGAACATTTCTGTGAAAGACTCTTTTGTTCCCTTTAGGATTAAAACATTTAATTTGAAATATAGAGCTGGTTAAAGCGGCGAAAAATTTGATCGAAGAAAACAGGTAAATTAAAAATTGTTTCATGCCACAAAATTGTCGTAGCTACTTCGTCAAAATTAATTAAAAGTTTAGGGTGTCCCTTAAATTTTTAACCGACTAGCATTTATTTTTGCGTATGGACAGTTTAAAAGTTTTCAATTTGGGAGGCGGGTATGGGTAACGCCGCCCCGGAAAACAATTAATGAATAATCAAAATCTCTGCCGTAGATCATTCCAAGTTGCTCGCTACGTTTAGTGACTAGCAGAGGTGTCTGGGTTCATGGGGTGAGGTTTTTGGATCTTGGCGGCCAATGCATCTGACTACCAAGAGCGATGCAGGCGGTAACGGGAAATACTCGTTGAGGGAGACCTTTTGACCTCTCTACCTTATGGAACATAGATAGAACTTACACCGTACTTACTTACACTTTGGGAGGAACAGATTCATACGTCCGTCGCTTTTGGATACGCTGGCCCTTAGATTCCTACCCACCCCTCTTTTAGCTACCCTTCCATAACTTTTTTTTATTTCCCGGAACTTCTCACATAGCATCCCCAAAGATAACTTATGCCCTGAGCAGAACTGTTTTCCTCGAGGCCTCTTGAGTGGAGCTAATGTGAAAAAAATGCAAGCTAAATAGTTTAGAAGAGTTTAAATGATTTTTAAAGTATTGTTTCAATGCATAATATTCTGACTTTAAATAAAAAAAAACAACAACGCATAATGATATAAAAAATATTGGGGTTGTATGTTACTATAAAAGCCCGTAAATTTGTAAATCTTAGGTTTTACTAGCAAATATTAGGATCTATCAACGGACTTATTCTATTAAAAGTTGGTAAATCTTAGAATTTACTATAAAATCTTAAGATTTACCGTAGTACAGGCTGTTACAGTAACATATAAATTATAAGACACGCAGTAAAAACAATGTGATATAAATAATAATATTTCCCCTGAGAAAGACCACCATTCAGAATCGAAACATTGCGTAAAATGCATTTGGCCGTGCACGGTGACCAAATCTAAATAGCCATCTACTTCCCTACCCTCCACCCGAAATATATCTGAAGTTCAGAGCTGATTCCACCAAAGAATCAACATACTTAACCTCCATTCGTGTTCTGAGTAATGATAAGTAGGTACATGTTATGGTAGTTAGAACCAAAATCTCTGCACTGAAAAACCACTTGACTTCAGTAATCCGGTAATGGCGAAAAATTAAAAACAAAACGTAAGGGAGGGTGCACTCATTCCCAGCATTACTTCGCCACCGGCTAGCCAGCTTCTGGAGCAGGACACGGAGGTCAAACAACATCATTGTCGTGGCTGCATCCGGGTGGCTCAGTTCCCCACTAAATGAGCGATGGATGCAAATGATGAGGCGACCTCCCTGATGGACGATAAAAAAAAAACTAATATTTCTTTCTTTAATTTTAATTTCTGTTAAATTTTTGTTTAATTTTACGCACCAGATTTAAATGTGAACAACATGTTAACCTACTAGAGACCAAATGGGAATATAATTCACCGACTCCAGATATTTTCATATCAGAGGTTTCGGCTCTGTGGCATTTCTAATTGAACCTATAAATCCTACTGATCCCTCAATATAAATATTTAAAAATTCTTTTGTAATCCTACATGTATTTAAAATTACTGCTTTTTGCATTTTTATATACAAATTCTTTGACAAATCTAATATGCTTAAATTTTGAATCAGATTCCTAGGTATTATGCCAGTGGCCGAAATAACAAATGGTAATATTTTTATAGTCCGAGAATGCCAAATTCTTTTAATCTCATTTCCTAAATCTGTGTATTTTCTAATTTTTTCAGAAACAGTTTTTTGAATATTACAGGAATTTGGAATAGCTACATCAATGATATAAGTTATTTTTTTAATTTTGTCATGTAAAACTATATCAGGTCTATTATGACTAATTGTTCTGTCTGTTAGTATAGTTTTATCATAATATATTTTATTTATGGTTCATATTCATAATATGGTACTACATTACGTTTTTAATTTTGTGATTAATTTTTATTATTATTATGTTCGAATTTTATATTCATTTTTTGTTTTTTTTTTTTTTTTTTTTTCGTTAGGTACCTAACCTAATACGCTACCATATTTTATTTCTTTTAGATTTTTTAATTGCTCTTTAAAATATATTATACTATAGTTTATGTAATATGGCAGACTGGGATTGCACTACCCTCCCAGTCCTGCTGGAATAAAAACTTAAATAATAAAATAAAATAATAAAAACAACCAAATGGCGAACATAAAAATTATTAAAGCATGTGCAAACTTTGGCAAAAATGCCCAAATATCTAGAGATCGGAAAAAATTGTTTTCCATTTTTTGCTTCATCGTCGTTTTTCGTAATACGTGCATTTTTACACGATTAGAGCGACTTTCGTATTTTTCCTCTAAAGAGGGCAATTTCTCGTGGTAATTGGCCTTGTTAACTGTATAAAAAGTATTTATTTGTCATAAAGCACCAACACAAATTATATTTTACTAATTTTCAAATCTACAGTTACATAACCTATTAACTTGTCGCAGCTCTATTTTATGCTAACAATTATGACAAAATTGAAAGTGTATGTGACGATTCCCCCTCTGCCAATCTATCATGCTTGAAAGATCTTGTCAAAATTACAGAGTTAAAGAAACATTAATTATTTACATAAATAAATTATTCTGTTTTTTTATTCGTCAAAATAGGTGACACCACAGTTTCCCAGTTTCCACAAATGTGTCACATAAAATGTCTGTTTCTTTCTCCTTTAAAAGTCACGCTCGGCGTTTAACAATTCATAATTAAGTAATATTTAGCAAAAGTTTTAGTGTTTCCAAACAGTATCGATTTAATTAACTATATTGAATATTATAATTATTTCGCTTTGAGTTTGAAAGTTCCCACAATTACAACTACCTCCCCTTCTAAATCCTTGGGGCTGATAATGTGATGAAGGAGGTCGCAAGGATTTACGTTAACAGTATCGAAGGATCTGCAACAATTCAATATATAGAAAATAAAAGTTAGCTGGAAACATTCAAATACTTTTTTACTCTTTGATTAAATGGATATCAAATTATGATAAGTGACCTGCGACTCACCTAATGTTTTTTCTAACTTAAATTACTGATAACGAAAAAAATAAAAACACTCATGTATAAACGTTATTGTCAACTCACTTTTTTATCGTTTCATGTAAAGATTCCCTAAAAGTTACATAATTTTTTTCAATTTCTTTCTTTTCAATTATTTCGCTGTTAAATAATAGATTTTTTTTGAACACCGTTTGGAAAATATTTATTACCACGATAGTAGGGAGACAGAACGATTTCTACGAGACCTATACGAGTTATTCCGGAAACCGAACAAACTACCCTGAGGGATACGTAGAAATATTAACCTTGTTATTGCGAGGTTAAAAATTGAATTGTAAACTCACTCCTCGGGAAGGCGATTGCGGTTCTATTAGCCTTAAACTTTTTTTATAAAGAAATACAAACATTCCATGGTTGAGAATAACCTGAATTTGTTTGAAAATCCGCTACTATCACCACAGTATGCGAAAATTGTTACTTGTGTCGTGATAGAGGACTTATCCAGCCTAGGAATTGAACCAGTGGCGGCGTAGGGTAGATTGGCACCCGGGGAGGTTTTGTATTGAACACCCTACATAAAATAAAACACCAAATACTACACATGCTTACGAGATTTCATTTTACTAAAATATTCAATCACAATATCAAGAATGTTTTCCCTGTCTCTTTCAATTGATAACATAGAAAAGTTGATTATTCGCGCTTGGCTCATTGTGGACCTTAAATAAGATTTTATTAAGGAAACAGAAAAAGATATTGGCACCTCTGGGACTCGAACGCAAGACCTTTCGTTTACACGGAAACAGCTCTACCAACTGAGCTAAGGTGTCTATAGATATCCAATTCGGTCACATTTAACTGTACCATTCTTCGACTAAGAACTACCAACTTTATCTTCATTTTCCTAACGCATATATTATTGGCTGCTACCTTTATATATGATTGCATGATTCAAACCAGAACTAAATTCTATCTACAAGGGCGGATCCAGGATTTTTTTCTGGGGGGCGCAAGGGGCGGACGGGCAAAAAAATCAACAATTACTGTTAGGATTTTTTTCTGGGGGGGGGGGGGGGGCACAAGGGGCGGACGGACAAAAAAATCAACAATTACTGTTAGGATTTTTTTCTGGGGGGGGGGGGGGGGGCACAAGGGGTGGACGCGCAAAAAAATCAACAATTACTGTTAGGATTTTTTTCTGGGCGGGCACAAGGGGTGGAAAGGCAAAAATCAACGATTACTGTTAGAAATAAACTTAAGTATCATATTTCAAATTTATTTCTACAAGTTAAAGTATGTATAGGAAGATTTATGAAAGTGTCAAAACAATCGAAAAATTAAATGTTTAAAAAAGACAGTTTTAGCTTCTAAGTATGTACTGTGATGGAATCTCCACAGTACACAAAAATACCGTCTGCGGGGGGGGGGGGGGGGGGGGGCGCGTGTCCCGTGCCCCCCCCCCCCACCCCTAAATCCGCCAAGGTGGCGATAACTTTGATTTACTTAACTTATCTGATTTTTCGGTCTCCAGATTTTCGATTGAGTTTCGATAATTTCTTCTTTCAACGCCTGCTTTGCCGGTGTTGGGATCACACATCACTTCGAGTGTTGATACAAGCTTCTCAAAATGATTCTTCAGTTTTAGAAAGGGAATTAGAAATTATATTCGAAAAAATATATATACATAGTTGCGACGCATTTCAAAATATGATAATGTAACTAGCTAGATACAAGAGTACGTAGTTATTTATTGAAATATCTTTACAGCGGGAGATTTTGTGCGCATTCTTTGTCTGTACGAGTGGGTTGTCGTTGTCACCCCTCGGGGCTTGGCACCCGGGGCGGACCGCCCCCTCCGCCCCCCCCTTACGCCGCCACTGAATTCAACACACGACGGCCACTGCCTGGTCGCAACCTTTTTTGCAAAATAAATAGATTACTTAATTTTAACCACGTTTATTGATTAAAAAACCGACTCGTTTCGTAAGCAATGCTTACTTCCTCGGGGTTATTTTGGAACTAAGTAAATCTATTCATTTTGAATTAAATGGTGCCACCAATTATTTTGCTGTGTTTGAAGAAGGGCATTTTTTTATGTAAGAGTCCCAGCTGAAGCCAGTGAGACTATGGCATCCCTAATTGGGGTATGTCGTGAGGCTGAAGGTAGTGGGAGGGGAAACACACGGGGAAGAGAAAGATGAGGAAGTACCTGGATAGGCAGATCTCGTCACTATACACAGCTTAAGCCATTTCGAGCAAGGTTTCAATCTTGAATGGTGGTCTTTTTTTTTTTTTAATTTGATGCAATATATTTACATTTTATACATAATTCAATGATGTTGGCCTCACTGGGTGGTTTACCCGTGCTGAGGCCTCCATTTCACATACAAAATTATACACAATACATATAAATATATATATATATAATATTGGTGAAAAAACGGAAAAAAATAAATAAAAAACATACGATTAAGATAAATTAAACTTAAAAAGTAGAGATTTAAAATTAACGTAAATTTAAAAATAAATAATATTATATAAGGTTAAAAATGATATTTTTAATAAGTGTTGTGTGTTTGTGGGTGATTGTGTTTTATATTGGTTATGTGTGTTTTTATTTTTATTTTATGCTACGATATTTTGGTAGTATTGTCTATTTTGGTCTTTAATCCATTTTGTAATTTTGTGTCGGAATTTAATTTTGTTTTCCTCAATTTTATTTTCCGGTGTTAGACTGTTGAATGCTTTTATAGCGTGATATTGGTAGTGACTTTGTCCAAGGCTTGTATTTAACGTCGGTGTTTTTAAGTTTTCTTTGTATGCTTGTCTAACTGGTCTGTTTGTGATATTTTGTGTTTTTTTAAGGTTGTTTTTTTGGTCAAAAATGTAATTTAGTAGCGATTTAACGTATAATTGTCGTATGTCTAGTACGTCACAAACGTTGAATATTTGGTCTGTATCAGTAAGTCTATGTGTTTTAAGTATTACCTTTAAGATCGTTTTCTGCGCAATTTTCAGGTGTTCGATGGCTGAGTTTGTTGCTCCTCCGCAAGCAATTATTCCATATTCTATTATAGACTTTCAGGGGACGATATTGGAAATATCCTCCAAACTGGAACGTGTCGAAAATATACTATACTCTCTTTTGGCCCGGCTTCGTTCGCATAGTATTAGGGGGTTCCCACTCCGCATCCTCCACCTTCCCTATCCACACTCCATCGCCCCCCCTTACTTTTTTGTTTTGTAGTAAAAAATGAGGTAAAAATATTGTTAGCGCTTCGTCAACATTTTTCATGTTTGATGCGAATTTTCCTTTCCAAAAGATTACTTAGAACATTCAGTAAGTGATATATCTATGACGGATATGATAGTTTGTATTTGATATCAACACTATCTCCTTTGGTCCTTGACAAAATAATACACCCACATGCTAGTTTGATCTCACACTATAATTATGTGATCAAAATACCTACGTTTGTTTCGAGTGTCGATTGTTACTTTGAGGTATTAGAAGTTCAACTATTATTCGGGGATCCAAAATTGTACTCTGGTCTTACCTTGCCTAATGATTATTTCCAGGATTTATCAACCTTTCAAGTCATATTTATACAGCGCCATTGGGGCGCTTTAGCGCAAAAACAGCACTATAAAGAAACGTTTTTAAATTTTCAAGGCCAAAAGTATTTTTTTTTATTTGTTTTTGGAGTGTTATGCCGTGTTGCGCTACCTCCTTCTTTAGCCAACGTTTCGGACAGCGTCACAGTTTCCATCATTAGGGCAGATGTGGAATTGTTAGTGGTTTGGCCGGGCGAACTTGACGTCCTTCCGCCCCCCACCCCTCCGGCAACCCGACGTTTCCATCCTTAAGGTCTTCGGGTACGTCACATTCACTATCGTCAAGGAATAACCGAGAAACCGGCTTAACGACGCGGACGTTGAGATTTGTTCACGACCAGTCCGACAGCCATACACATTCTCGCAGGTACTGAGAGAGGTATCCCACCCGATATTAGCGTTCTTCACCATACTTATTTTTATTATCATTTCTTGCAGATGCTTGCAGCATACGCAAGATGCCAATACCTTGCAAGCAGCAGCATTTTATGATTACGTTTTTAATTACTTTATGTTTGGAATACTTTATATTATTAATCACATTTTGTTCGCATTTTGTATATTATGTAAGCACTTGCATACTGCTTCCTAACACCGTATGCAGGGACAATGGTAGTCTAGTTTCATTCAAACTTAAATGTAGATTCGTTCTTTCAAAAAAAATTAGAGTCCTAGCGAGCCTTGAAGGAGTAAAGAAAGATCTGTTACTTATACCAGGGTGGATTACCTCCAATGTCCGAAACGCTAGCTAAAGAAGGAGGTAGCGCAACACGGTATAACACCCCAAAAACAAATAACAAAAGCTATAAAAATTATATTATCATTTCATTCTCATATTCCTGCAGAATTAATAAACCGTAAAATAAATAAGCGGTTTGAGCTAAAAAAAATTATTTTTTTCTCTTTATTAATTTACTCTTTTATACGCTTTTGAGGCTTTTACATTGTTTGCATTTTTTTCACAAGGGTTAGTAATTAACTTTTAACTATACGTTTCCAAAAAAATAATTTTTAACATTAATTAAATAATTAAAATAATTGTATACAGTTACTTGAAAAAAAAATAATAACATTATGTTTAAGTATGTTTTAAACATAGAAATTGCAAAATTAAAAATGTCGATAACATTCGTTTATTTGTTTGCTAACCCATGTAGCGAAGAATTGGCGATGCCAGATAATTTGATTGTGAACGGTGACGTTGAAATAGGTCCTTATGCCTAGTGAGTCGAGTAGGTACTCTTAAATTGATTACACTCAGGAGTTCGTGACAGTAAACGACTCTTGTTTTCGCAACAGTCAACAAATCTCTCTTTTTCGTATTTGTTGCATTTTTTGTTGCCGTTTTTTACGTTAACTCTTTTATTACGTTAGTTTTTGAATTCAAAACAGTCGATACCTCTCTTTTTCGTATTTGTTACACTTTTGTGTTGGCGTTTTTTACGTTAACTCCACACTTTTGAGAAAATTAATTTTCTTCGGGCCTACGTCATCTTTGGGGATGCTGTGTGGAGGGTATTTTTGAGGAGAAGAAGGAGTAAACAAAGGTCTTCAAGAGACCTATGTTGCAGGAGAGAGGAAACACAGAAGCCGCAAATCTGTAGAACTCAAGAACTAGTCATAGAAACACGAGCATTACATTGATTCAAACCATTCCTTATTTTTTTATATTCTACCAGGAATAAAAATATTATTACTTTTATTACTATCATTGTAGTCTCAGGGTATTGATTGCGAATTAATTAACCGTAATCAATAATATGGGATTTTTGAAAGTTATGCAACTGTGGAAATAGCTTGGTGAACAATGGACGTTGGGAAGGAATCTGACTTTTTTCTGAATCTGAATTTTTACCTATCACGTTTTTTGTGAAATTATATATTACGGCACCGAAGGATCACATGGTTGATTATTAATTGCACAATTTTCGAAAAATGAATTAAAGTCACCGAGATATCCACAGGAATTGATAAAATTGCACGGGTTACTTAAATAGGCGTACTGATACTTAAGTATTGGTCCAAATGTCACAAAGTAAGTAATATTGGCATACATTGTCAGATAGGATTGGTAAATGGAAAGTAGTTAGAATAGAGACAATGAGCTCTACACTTTGTTTAAGGAGCTAAACGTCGCAAAATTTATAAAACTGGGAAGACTTCGGTGGCTGGGTCTTGTGGAGAGAATGACCGAGCATCAAGCACCAAAGTCCCTGCTCAACTCAAGACCAATAGAGCGAAGGAGCCTGGGAAGACCAAGGCTAAGATGGAGCGACAACTTCCTCAAAGACATATCCATCTTGGAGCTTTTAAACTGGAGAGAGCTGGCACAAAATATAGATGAGTGGAGGAAGACTCTTGAGGAGGCCAAGACCCACCAGGCGTTGTAGAGCCAATAGTGATGATGATGAGTTAGAATAGAGGAAGGGAGATGTAGGTATATAGTTTCGTGAATTTTACTGCACTAGTGTAATTTATTAAGACTTATTTCATGACATTGTTTAATGCGTATATTTTATTTTATTAATTTGTATGTGACTAAATATTAATAACTTATCATACACTTCAAAACATTGAAACTTTACACTACTTAACCACATATGGCAGTATGGATAGAATCTATATTGGACGCACATTCCAGAGTGGAAGAACTCTCAGTATCGCCCTGTACACTACCTTTCGGAATTGATACGTTGCTTGAATAAATGGCTTTAGCCGTGTTTGGACCAGATCGGAAGAGCCAGATACTCCCTTACCTACCTCTTCCCAATTTCCTTACCTTCCCTACCACCTTCAAATGGGTATGCCATAGTCTCACTGGCTCCTGGTGGTTGGGGGCAGTTGGGAATACTCTTGTACGGTATTCACATAAAAAAGGTTGGTAATCTCTCACACGTTAGGCATAATATGTATATTAGATTCGAAGTGCGACATATTACAATAGGGAAACTGACATGAAGGTCGTGTAATATCGCATTATGTAATACTATTTATTAACCGAGGTAACACTTCTCCTTTATCATTTTGAACACGAATCCTACTTTGATTGTCTTTGAGTAATAAGATTCTATTTCAAGAATGCTTAAGCGAGTCTCATATCAAACACACGTTTTATTGACGACTGTAGTTTTTGGGAGTAAATAAACGGAAATTAACTCCATTTTTTATAAAAAAACTCTCTTTTATAACTTTTGAAGGTTATTCCCATCAACGTAATATACCATTGAAGAAGAAGATAACAATAATAATCTAAACGAAAATATGAAAGAGAACAAGATACAGAAAACAGAAAAAAGACAATGGTCGCAACTAGGGCTCGAACCCTTTCGTCTAACCGGGACGTGCGCGTTAACAAATTTCGCTATTGCCACCTTCTGTCAAGCGGTCATAATAGTCAATCTCATATTTAAAATTTTAGAATTAACAATATCATCTTCAACTAATTATTTTTCCATATTATGGGCAATTACCCTTTTTATTGGAAACAATCATACTAAGAAGTGGTTTTTGAGACTATATCCAGGATTTAAACCAATTCTTAGAATGATCGTTTCCAATAAAAAGGGTAGTTACCCATAATATGGAAAAATAATTAGGTGAAGATAATATTGTTAATTCTAAAATTTTAAATATGAGATTGACTATTATGACGGTTTGATAGAAGGTGGCAATAGCAAAATTGGTTAACGCGCACGTCACTTTTAGTCAAGAGGTCTGGGTTCGAGTCCCAGTTGCGGCCATTGTCTTTTTTCTGTTTTCTGTGTCATGTTCTCTTTCATATTTTCGTTTAGATTATTATTGTTATCTTCTTCTTTAATATAAATTAACTCATTTATTTGTGATCTAGAAAGCTTTTACTGATTTTTTTAGTGTCAATACCTCACAAAAGTTCCAACTGCTCCCGTCTGAAGCCTGTAAGACTATGGCATCTCAAATTAGGGTATGTTGTGAGTAGTTAGGAGGGAAAGTACCTGGCTTACAGATCTGGTTAACAAACATAGCTAAAGCTATTTCAAGCAACGTTACAATTCTGAGTGGTGGTCTTATACCAGGGCATTTTATTTTAATTGAATAAAATGAAAATAAAATTTAACAAAAAATAGTAATAGCAAATAACGCCGGGATTTGAACCCGTTTCCTCCGGAGGGAGGACGCGAGGAAGAGCCTTGCCCGTGAATATAGTCATCATCATCATCATCTGTGGCTCTACAACCCAGGTCGGGTCTTGGCCTCCAGCAGAGCCTGCCTCCATGACTGTCGGTGTTGTGCTGCGTTGCGCCAGTTTCGGATGCCGATGGTGCTTTCATCCTTCACCACTCCGTCCAGCGATCGAAGCTTTGGTCTTCCAACTCTTCTCCGACCCCCAGGTGCACCATCCATAATTCGCTTTGGGATATCTCCTTCGCTCATTCTCTGGATATGTCCAGCCCACCTGAGTCTTCCAGTTTTGATTTCCTTGGAGATATTAGGGTCCTCGTAAAGATCAATAATACAGTTGTGTTAATTATTTGTTGCACATAGTAACAATGTTACAAATTAATGGTGTAATTATTAATAAAGATTTTATTTTTTGAAAATAAAGTACCTACCTAATTAACTTAGTTTTAACTCATTAAGCCCGTATGCCCACTTTGAGGGGTGTTGAAATGCCAGTTATCGTTAGTGAGTTTAATTTGTAGTTGGGAAAAATGATTTAATTTAATGATTATATAATTATTATTCATGTACGATTTTTTTTGTATTCAAGAACAGCAATGTGATTATTATTGAGCATAACAGCGTTAACATTAATATAAAAACATATTTATAAACTTATATATATAGTTTTATTTTTAAAAAGAAAGATAACCATTGCCGGATTCCGAATAACTTGACAATATTTGAAAATGTAGAGACTCTTAATATTGTGCTCCTAACCTTAGAAAGATAATCTTATTTTGACTTACGTTAAAGTTTAAAAATGTATATTTGACATATTATCATACTTAAACAGTTTAAAGATAGTTAAATAATTAGTTTAGGGTTTTGTACTTCAAATAAAACCTAAATAATTAAAAAATATATATTGTAATTTTAAAAAATAACAAAATGCTGTTAACCTTAACAAATGAGTCGTTCAATTTCTATATCCGCTATATCAACGTTCACCGATTCGGAGAAAACCGCAAAAAACTGTCACATCTGTAGCATAAATAAAAAAATGCATTTTGTTTTTTATATAATGAATTGGAGTAATATACTTTCGAAAAGTTTTCATTTTTCAATGTATGTCTAGAAATATTCAAGTAATTTGGATAAATAAAATGGATATAGCGGATTTTGATACTCACTTCGTGATTTACATGGAATATAGAGGCTTTTGAAACTCAACTGACCTGAGGGGCGTGTTTCTACACCCGCCATTTTGGCAAAATAACTGCTCGTGATTGGTTGAATTCCGATATAGCGGGTTTTGATAGTAACTTCTTAAGTGATATAGCGGGTTTTGTTTCTCACTCGCAGTTTTAACATGGTTTTTGGTCATGATAAAGAAGGTTTTGAAACTCAATTTTAGATTAGTCTTATTCCTCGCAAAAATGTGAACAAGTTGTCATACTTAGATCATTTTGTCAAAAAATCGGGTATGGCGGGTATTGAAATTATAGGACTCAAATCAACTATAAACCATAAAGTTTTTATTCATATTTTATTTTTATTTTATGTCTAAATCATATTTTTCTTATGCGATGAAAGTTTAAAATCTATTCATTCGTATAATAAAAAATAAAAATTGAGATTAACTTAGATGTTCCTCCCTTGATTCATACTTAAAATTCATGCTTTGAGATAAAACGTAGTATAAATAAACCCATCTTATAAACACCCACGAACTTTGCTCTGGAAAAGACGTTAAAAGTATTTTTATTGAGTTTAAAATATGTGACGTATTTTCGACTATTTTCCCAGGCATCATTCAAATTCAGCGCGCCGCGTCGACTTCCATCGCGTTATTACTTTATTCAATTTATCATTTATATTTTATTGAAACGAAGTCATAAAAATAAAAGTTAATTCTTATTTCAGCTGAATATAAAATATCTCTTGGCCCCGGGCGGGGAATAATGTATTTGAAGTGTGATCATCAATGTAAAGGGATGAATTTGTGTTGAAAACTTATTATTTTTTGTTAACCTTCTTTAAATTCTTGGTAAGACGAAATGCTAAACTTGAGCATAAGGTATACATATTTCTATAGTAGGTTTTCTTAACTTTATTGTTGCCAAGAATTGAAAAGAGTATTTGATATTTTTTGTTGTTGTATTTCATTTTTTAATACCGATTAAATTTCGTTAACAAATAGGATTTTTTTTGCCTTTTATGTAAAAAGCAAGGCTCGCAATTTGAAATAAATAATCGCTATACGTATTAATATTTTAACAACCTATTTTATATTATCACTTCTTTTAACGATCTCCTTGATGTATGTTGTTACTCTTTTACACAAAAACTAATGAATGGATTTTAATGAAACTTTACAATAATATAGCTCATACATCAGAATATCATATACAAGCTCTGGCTTTACGCAATTTGTATAAAACATTGCAATAGGTGGCAAGCGAGCCGTTTTAAAACTGATGTACCGGGAGTATGTATGGAATGTATGGAAAGCGGGAGGGACGCTGGGAACCCGGGATGGAGGCGGAGAACTTGGAAGGGGGAAGGGGAACTCGGGAGGGGGATTCACGGGAGGGGGGGCGAATACGGGAGGGGGAGGGATACTCGGGAGGAAGATTCGCGGGACGGGGGAAAGCTGGGAGTGGAGTGGGGAGAGGGAAGGTGGAGGAATCGGAGTGGGAACGCGATAGGGGAAAGGGACGTGGGAGAGAAAGGGGAGGCGGAAGGGGGACGGGAAGAATGGGAAAGGACACGCAGGGAGAAATAATTTCATTATTAAACGATATAGCAACGCATGCCGGGAACCAGCTGGTATTATCTAAAAGTTAACGAAAATATTCACGAATGTCAGCTTTAATTGAAAAATTACCTAAAACTACCGTCAGAGCCCATTTCTATTACTATTATTTTTTTTAAATCTTGATATCTGTTATTGATAAGTCTTGCGTTTTTCTTGTTAATCTTTTCGTAAATATTTGCAATATTTAATTATTTACTTACATCATTCTATATAATTGAGCTAGAATTCCCTCGTCAAAACACAAGATCCTTGTCTTTTTATGGTGTGGAAAGGGTATTCTCTTTTGCCTTATAATGCAGCTTACAAAAACGTAAACTGTAAAGCAAAATAAACATATTTACAAATATTAACCTTCAAAGGTTGACGTGATTTTTTTACGTGTACGTGGGAGCCTGGGTGGCCTTTTTTTTTAAAAATTATTTATTAACCAAGAATAACATTACAATATATACAATATACCTACATATACATATATATTATTTATTTATTTTTTGGTATATACCACCTTACTAGGCTGAGCCTGTTCTGAGGTGGCAGGAATTTAATTTAATTTTGATATCTTAATCTTGGAAGATGAAAAATATAATTTTAATTTAAATAGATAAATGGAATAAAAGAAAAAAAATATAAAGAAATGAAAAAAAAAAGATATGAGATAAATAGATGAAAATAGTTAAGGAGAAAAGAGAAAAAATACAGGCGTTGAGTGTGTTGTTTGATCAAGTTATCTGCACGCAGTATGGAATACCCTTGTTTACTAGCCACGTATGAATTTTGCGTTTTAGATTTTTTGTCACCTAGAATATCTTTTATATCTTTTTCAATTAAATTAAAACATTTTGGAGCCAAATTGTGATAATGTCTTTGTCCAAATGTAGTATTTGTCTTCGGAGTCATGTGTTGATGTCTATGTCTTGTGTCGTAATTGTGTTGTGCAGTATGATGGTTTAGTTTGTCTTTTTGGTAATGTATAGATATAATTTTGATGTACAGTTGGTGTATGTTCAATACAGCAAAGTCTTTAAATAACTGTATTGTCGAGAATCTAAAAGGTTTTTTAGAAATAACTTTAATTAAATTACTTTCAATGTTTATATACTAGAGATCCATGAGAATTTTGAGGTCCAAATTATTATTTAATGAACAATTTAAAAATATTTAAGCGAAATAAAACACTTTTCAAAATTTGATACTTAAGTAACTTATATTTGACAATTTCGATATAATATAATATTTTTTCCAAAAATTACTTGAGATCAGAAATCAGTCTGTATTATACTCGCCTTACCTTATATCACCGTTTTTTTTTAATTTACTTGCAAACATACATTCAATTTGGGAGGCGGGAATGGGTACCGCCGCCCCGGGAACCTTTATTGGATAACTAACACCTCTGCCATAGGTCACCCCAAGTGGTTCGCTATGTTTGGTGATTTAGCAGGGGTGCCCGGGCTCATGGGGTGAGGTTTGTCTAGGTCTTGTCTAGGAACTCCAGATTCCTACCCACCCCTTAAACCCTTTTCCTTCCCAGAAACTTCCTCTCCATTCTTTCCTTAAGAAAAAACCTCCACACAGCATCCCCAAAGATGTCATAGGCCCCGTGGGAAATTATTTTCCTCAGGGCCTTCTGTGTGGAGCTCATGTTACAAAATAAAATACAAGTATTACATACACTGACAGTAACAAAAAAAAAGTGTGTGGAGTTCACACGTGGTAGAAATGAATTTTAATTTTGTTACAAAGTTTAAAAATCTTATCTTACCAATCTGATTTTGTCTTCCGACTAATTTATAGTATTTAACATAAATATTGTTTGTACCTCTTTACCGGAATGAATACACTTAACTAAATAAATAATAAATAAATATTTTTTAATCGTGCATTTAAATTTTTTATCTCAAAGTATTTTTTTTTTTTTTTTTTTTACATTAACTCCACACAGGAGGCCCTGAGGAAAATAATTTCCCTCAGGGCCTATGTCATCTGGGATGCTGTGTGGAGGGTCTTTTTGAGGAGAGGAAGGAATGAACATTGGTCTTGAAGAGACCCATGTTGTAGGAAGGAGGAAACACAGAGGCCGGCAAATCATTCCACAGCCGAGCTGTTGAACACAAGAACGAGTCGAAGAAACGACCCGTTCTCATGTGACAAATGTCAACCGTGTACAAATGTTGGGCACGCGTTTGGCGTGTTTCCCGACTATGCACCGGTGCCGAAGGGATTAATGATGCTAGTTCCTCGGAGCATCTTCCATTGTAATACCGGTAGAACAAGGATAGCATTCCCACCCGACGCCTGTGCTCTAAAGATTGCAATCCGTCTGTTAAGATGGGAGAATCTATCAAACGGACCGCCCGTTTCTGCACAGAGTCGAGGGTATTTTTCAGGTATTTTGGAGCTCCAGACCAGAGATGGCTGCCAAATTCAACCGTGGGGCGTACTTGTGATTTGTACAAGGTTAGCAGTTGTGTACTATTAAAGTATCTGCGGGCCCTGTACAGTACGCCCAGTTTTTGGGAGGCTAGCTTTACTCTGGCTTCAATGGAGCCCCCATACCTGAGCTGGTCACTTAGGGTTACACCAAGCATATCAATGGAGGGCCTGTTTGGAAGATTGCTTCCGTTGAAAGAGACTAGATTTTCATTTCGATCCCTTTTGGACGTAATCAGACAAGATTGGGTCTTTGAAACATTAAATTCAACGAGATTATTTTTAAGTATAAGTGAAAACAATAAGTACTCTTATTATTATTAAAGCAGTTCAGTAATATGTCATTCTGGTATATTCTCTTATTTAAATTCAAATTTACAAAGCCCCCCAATTAATACACTTGATGGAAATTTGTTTCTGACTATACTCGAGAAGAAATCAAAACGCTTTAATAACATTTCGTAAATTAATTAGTTCAAAATTAGTTATATTTTAGTACAAAAACTCACGAAATCTACAGTAACAATATTTGTACGGTCTAGAACTAGCACAGTTTTGGTGATGTGATGCGGGATGCCCCAAAGTAGTTAATTTTGGAAAGAAGACAGTAAAAAACTTTTGTTTCATCTAACTAATCGTTATAATTAATAAGTATATAAGTTTTATTTCAAGCTAAAAATAAAACTCATATACTTGTTACATACAGTCACTAACTCTTATATACGAGTTCAAAAACGGGGTTGTTTTTCAAGACGACTTTCTTTGAGTGGCCAACATTCCAATAGAGTTTCTTAGAGTCAAACTATTTTTGAAACAACGAATACTAACCTGAGACCACTTAACAGTACTCTGATCAAAGTATCTAAAGATTGCTGAAACACGCGTTACTTAAAGAATCATTAACTAAATCTGGAATAATACCTACATATAGAAATAATGGAACTTTGCAAAGCTAAGGCATTGATTTTATTATCACCAGATGAGACAGTACAATGTTTTACGAACCAATCGAAGCATTGAGATACAAACAAGAAACAGATTTTCAAAAATAGCTGAAATGTTAAGGAAGCTAAATTGGTTAATAGCAAAACAGAGGCTTACGTTGATCGCAATGATATTTAAGCATATAATAATGAAACCTTTTACTAAAATTTTTTTGAAATTAAATTAACGTATATTATACAGACATGAAGAATGTGAAAGCAAAACAGGCACTAACAATACAAAGTTCATTTTGACCTAATGATTGGTAATCTACATCTCTTTCTCTACACCACGCAATCTTCAAACCAAAGCAAAAAAGTCTCTAAGCCGTTTAAAAATTACTTTTTAAACGGTGGTCAAATGCAAAACCGTCTCTCTTCCATTTTTAGTGACGCTCAAAAGCGCCACTCTCGAATTGTACCAATCACAAGTCAGAAAACACATAAGTTCTTCCCAATTCCGACATGGCCGTCGTGCTGGTTGAAAAACGAAGCCGCCACAATTTAGAGTAGAAGCAAATTAAAAACAAAAAATACCCAAAAAGTTTAGGCGATACATGAAATCGTTTTTTTTTTAACTGTACATTTTGCATTGGTGGATAGTGATGATTTTTGCTTTTATACCCCTCAAAAATATTAGTCAAAAATATAAATTCATTATTTATATCACCTTTTTTATATTAACCCATACAGGAGGCCCCGAGAAAAATAATTTCTCTTAGGGCCCATGTCATCTTTGAAAATGCTGTGTGGTGAGTCTTTTTGAGGAGAGGATGGAGTAAACATGGATCTTGAAGATACCCATTGTTTGGTTCTGAAACAGTCTTTTAGAAAACTAAATCCATTTTCCTCAAGTCCTTCAGTAATCATGCATTCCTTTCTCTTCCTCCTTTCCTCAAAAGTCTCTACCAGGAGAAGAAGATGAACCCACCTACATGAGGAAATAATGGAACAATATTATCGCCCAAGTTTACCCTACCTACTTGGGCAGTTGAATTTTGTTCGTGACATGGGTCACAGCTCTCTCGTGGATAATATTGCAAATATCGCAAGATTTCGTCTTTTTATCGTAAAAAACTGTCGTTCGTAGAAGCCTGGTGTTGTGTCAGTGCTTAAAGCCAGGATCGATCCTGCATCGCCGTAGTACGCCGTCAAAAGGTAAGAGACTTCCTTTCATTTCCTATTTCCTTACGATTGAATTTCAAAACACAATTATTTGGTATTTACTCAAAACAAAAAAAGGGATTTACAGTCAGCTTTTCGTGTCTCGGTATCGGCCGTGACACCCATGCTGTAGAAGGGAGGAAACACAGAGGCCGGCAAATCGTTCCACAGCCGAGCTGCACTCAGGTAATAGAAATGACCCGTTCTCATGTGACAAATGTCAACCGCGTAAATATACGTTGGACGGGTGTTTGGCGTGTTTTCCGGCTATACACCGGTGCCGAGGGGATCAATGATGCTAGTTCCAAGGCTAGTTTCATTACAGTCTCTGTGGACCGTGTTTCTGAGAGGCTAATTTAACTCCGGCTTCAATTGAGCCCCTTAGTGTTACACCAAGCACATCAATTGAAGGTCTGTTAGAAAGATTGCTTCCGTTGAAAGAGACAAGATTTTTATTTTGATCCCATTTCGACGTAAAAAGAAATGATTGGATATTTGAAACATTAAATTCGACGAGGTTATTCTTTCCCCAAGAGAAAATACTCTTGAGGTAACCTCTAAGCCAGTTTTTGAGTTTGTGTGCCCTTTGAGGGTTTATCGAATAAAAATCTAACAAGGACTGTACTGTTATCCGCGTAACAATGAATCGGAGGAAACAAAACAAGAGGTCATTGATATGCAAGAAAAACAAAGTCGGAGACAGAATCGATCTCTGTGGGACGCCATACAATACCATTCAGAATTAATTATTTTCGCGTCGATGTAGGACGGTGAGGTTTGAATAATATCGGAAAGGTCTGTCTGATTATTTATTGACAGTTCGGTGAAAACTAATAGTGACATGTATTATGAATGGTCTATCTAAAATGATTTAACATTTTTGAGGCCAAAATAATTATCGCGATTATTTTTTGGGTTAATACGCCGTGTCGCATTTCGTCCTTCTTAAGTCAATGTTTCGGACAGCGATACAGTGACCAGTACCCGGGAAAATGCTGAACAGCAAATCCTTTAAAGCAATTTGATGAGCTGTCAATTTGAAAGAAAACTGTTGTCGCAAATTTAAATAAGACCCATTGACTCCTAGACCGATCAATGACATAGATTTTTGATATTTGAAACACAAATTTAAATGTCAAAATGATTGATTAATTTCGTACGAAGTAGTCACACATTTTTAAGTCCACAAACGCCGTGACGGAAGGACGTATTGTTAAGCTATGTCGTGTAACTCATGTAACGTCATCATAAACGAGTGTCTCACGTTTATTCAAAATAAGGCAGATACTCTCGATGAGATCGCCATCATCCAATTATGTATTTCCACCTTCTCGGAGGAGGATGTAAAAGATGCAAAAACTATCCTGTTCGATAAGCTTCCGGAGAAACGCACTCTGCGGAAAGGAGATGGCAGGATTAGCAGAGATCTCCAGGACATCCTGAGGGCGTTAAAGGAGACAGACCCTGACCAACTGCCTATATTCGTTGCCAGACAGCTGCACAAATTGCCTCCAGTTAACTTCGATAGTGTGGACGTATCTAAGCTTCTATAGGAACTTAATTCCATGAAAACAGAAATAACTCTCATCAAAACGGAATTAAAAGATTCATCGGTCACAAGAAATGATGATTTTAAACAAGAACTGGCTTCGCTAAGAGAACAAATTACAAAACTGCATGCTCCAAACATACAAAGCGATTTAGCTGAGAACTCGCAACAAAATAGCGGCAAAACTGTAGGTAATCCACAACTCAAAAGTAAATAAATACCGACAGAAGCGACCTACTTATCGACTGCATCTAAGAACGCATACAGTAATGGAACTACCGCACACACGAAAACTACACAAGAATGCACAGAGCGAAGGAGCAGTAATCGCCGTGAACGACCGAGTTCGGACTTCGAACTTAGGCCCGAAAACACAGCAAATAAACAGGGAATGCGCGAACACGGCCCGCGGTACCAACATCGGCCATCCGCGACTGACGAAAGCGGTTTCACATTAGTAACGCGGAAAATTAACCGAAACTTGAGAGGTAAAGCAACATCAACAACATTAAAGTCAGCTGACATACTCACAACGGTATACATTTCTAGGTTTACTGTGTAAACTACAGAGGAAAACATCAATAACTACCTAAGAGAAAAAGATCTGGAATGTACCAAGATTGAAAAAATCAAGCCTTTTCGTCCTACGCCTTTTAACACCTTTAAACTCACTGTTAAAGCGATCGAAGTAAAGAAATTCCTAGCAGAAGAACTTTGGCCGGAGGGAATTGTATTCCGAAGATTTATAGAACCGCGCATATCTATTATCTAATGATGCCTACTACTTTTAATTTTTTTTAAATTTTATTTTTATTTTTTATTTATATGTATTTTTTTATGTACTTACTTGTGTTTTATGTATGTACTTATCTATATAGGATGTGTGGGATTGCACTCACCTCCCCACATTCTGGAATAAAGACCATTATTATTATATTATTATTTACAGAAGCTCCACAACACACATCCACCCGCCCTTGGAGAGACATTTAAATAAAAAGCCCAATATAAAATGTCGTATAACTAAAAGCTTCCGAGCTTGTCACATAGAGGGCTGTGCTAAGAGCTGTCCCGAAAGTCCACAAGATGGCGGTTAGTTTAGGTCGGAGTTTATGCACCAAGGGGGCCGAGGGCCGGGGTGCAGTTTGCAGGAGCTCACATAATTCAGATCCATTTCAGCTAGCTTCTAGTTAGGTTGACTACTCGCAGTCACAACATTTGTAATACGCGAAGTACTAATAAATCCAGATTAATAAAAAGAAGTCTATTATTTCAAAGAAGTAATCTCCTTCCAAGACGAGTTGGAGGACCTGATTGTGTGAATACAATAACCTGTGAACACAGCATAAATAATGAAGTATTCCAATTATTTTAACCGTTCAATCACTTAATTGGTTTAGACAGAATGATTTTTATGAAGCTGCTGATGGGCAAGTCTGATTATGTTATATAAAAGACTCGTAAAAAATGTTTTGTATTTCAAAGAGCTTTCTAGTGCATTTTAAATCGGCGATTTTCTCAAAAGCCATTAAAAACGTTTTTTGAAAGTTGTTAGAAACTTTCACAATTACGTGCGTAGAGTTTATATTTTAATGGCGCTATGAAAATCACACTTATAATAAATTTGCATTGGGAATTATTAAAACACTGCCCGTTAATTATAAAACTGTTAATTACAGCCTCCAGAGCGTAGTTGTATTCGAGTTTTAAAGTGAAGATATTACAAGTTCATTAAAAATGCAGCAGTAGGTACACCATAATATTATTATTATTATTTTCACATTAGCTCCACACTGGAGGCAATAGAAGGGAGAAAATATTTTCCATCAGAGCAAATGTCATCTTAGGGGATGCTGTGTGGAAGATCTTTTTAAAGGGAGGAAGTTGCTCAACCCGCTTCCCAAATTAATATATTTTATTTTATTTTTATTTTTATTTACAAAAGGATACATAAATTATAATATATTTTTTACAATAATTAATTACATAATACAGGTATATGATGTACCCCCATAAATAAGCAGGGCTTGTGTGTATGGGGGGTAAATACGTATAAATGATTTATTATTGGTTGACGGGTCCGGGTTTCGTAGCTTCGCTTAGATTGACCACCGTCATTGAGCGGTTAAAATCTTCGACCATATATTGCGTGAAATAAGGTTTGTTCAGATCTTGGCGGCGGATCCGCCGGCCCACCTGCTGCGTGGAGGGCCAGATCGAGAGAGACTGGTTGAGGGAGGCTTTTTGACCTTTCTAGCTGGACTCTCTGGACCCATCGCCTTGCACCGCAGTTGGAGCACTACATACACTAACCCCCAAATTCCTACCAATCCTTCATATCTTTTTCCTTCCCAGAACTTCATATCCTTCCCTTCCTTAAAAAAACCCTCCACACAGCATCCCCTAAGATGACATAGGCCCTGAGAAAAAAAACTCATGTTATTTTAAATAAACAAAATAAATACAATAGTAACAATTATGTGTTTGCGGCATGTTCCGAAGAGGAAGATCTCAGCATATCCTGGTGAAAGACAAAGAAGTTTGAATAGCTGGCCACTTTACAACTTCCTCTACCTCGTATCTTTTCATTCCCCATTCTCTTCGGTAATACAACATATCTGCAGATGAGGGCAATTGGGACTGTATTGTGCGGTATTTATACAAAAAGAAATCAATAACAGATAAGTTTTTAGATGTTCAGGGCCAAAAGTATATTCGTTATTTGCCGGATCTGCTCTGATGATGGACAATGCAACGCTGTCCGAAACGTTGGCTAACGAAGGAGGTAGCGCATCACGGCATAACACCCAAAGATCGAAAAAAAACGAGTGTGCTTTTGACCACAGTACTGAAGTAAAACTTCTCTAACTTTCCTTCGTCTCGCCCGACTGTTCACCTCGCCCGATCACACTTTTCATAGCCGTTCGTCTCGCCTGATCATACCTTTCGTAACGCTCTCGTCACGCATTCAACAGCTTACTCCCCAAGTCAAGCGTGCGTAAAGAAGTTTTACTTTAAAAAAAATTATTTATCTCAATGACTATTTACCGAGAGGTTGTGGTTTCGATTACCGCACTGCGAAAAAAAATCTATTTTAAAAACTTTTGAAGCGATATCACTGCTTTCAAAAACATCGATGCACACAAGAAAGCCTTTTTAGTTTTCTAAACGTTTCCTAAATTAAATTTGTCTGCTGGTCTTAGACAGGACTGCAAAAAACATTTATTAATTCAAACATTTTTTGGGCGCGGCCATGTTCGGTTCGGGTACTGGCGTAATGATTTTTAAGTTTAATATGGACACCTACCTAACAAAAAATGTTCAAAGGAGGGACGTTCGCTACATTGAACAATAATTGTTGCGAAAAAACAAAAGCCCAACCCTTTTCTCAGTTATTACATAATTTTGTTGTTATTGCATAAAATCATGATTGTTAGAATAAACATTGTATTTCCAAGTTTCAAACAGACCCTCCGACAACAATGATTTTATTTACAATAACAAGACAAAAAACCATCGGTAAATATTTGAACAGCCGAGAAAACCTGAGAACAAGAGATCGCTTTCCATAATGGTTTTGTTTTCAGTAGCTGTTATTTATTTTCTTACCATTTTGATTTTACTGTAAAAAGATTTTTTGTTATAATAAATAAATCCAAATAACTCAAATAGCTATGAATATAATCAATATAATCACTAATGTTAAATCATCTCTTACGAGTATACGTATAAGTGGTGATAATCGTTGGTCAAAATAAATCATTATTTTTATGTTTTTTTTTTTTTAACTGGCTCTGATAATGAATAATTACAAATATAAAATTTTTAACTTTATAATTACGTCATCAAGTGCTTAAACCCAAAAGCACACGGTAAATTTTTCATCTTAATCCCTTAGACCTTGGGCATATGCTGTTAGATTTCCACTTTGCAATAAAATCCAAATAATGGAATATTTCTAAAGTACCCGAACACCAAAACTGTTTTTTTAAAGGTAATGAAATATTATTTTTTAATTGATAAACTAACGTTTAAGACAAGATTTTTATGCATAGCACAAAGGGTAACAATTATTATAAGCAATAATTATCAGCCTGAAACACTCATCTACATTGAAAAAATCATCCGAGAAAAGATACTTGCCGCCAACGGGACTTGAACCCGTGTCCTTCTGATTGCCGGTCAGGTTCTGACCACTGAGCTATGGCGGCTTATTCAATATGTACTTGTGTTTCATTCAACAATTACTGTTTATCACATTTTTCCATCTGAAAACAAACAACTTTATTTTTGAAATTTAAAAATAAAAATTTATAAATATTTATTCATGAAAACAACCAACTTTATTTTTGGTTGTTTTCAGATGGAAAAATGTAATAAACAGTAATTATTGAATACCACGGCTCAGTGGTCAGAGCACCTGACCGGCAATCAGAAGGATACGGGTTCAAGTCCCGTTGGCGGCAAGTATCTTTTCTCGGAAGATTTTTTCAATGTAGGTGAGTGTATCAGGCTGATAATTATTGCTTATAATAATTGTAATGAAATATGATTTACATTTTTATTATTAGAAATAGGCTTTTCTAATTTCATAATTTGGTTTCAAATTGTTCTTGGTTTCAGAAAGGCGTATTTGTGAATTATTTTGTGATTAAATTTCAGATTTGAATATAAATCCTGGTCAGATACGTTTTAAGTTTTTCACGGCCAAAAGCATTTTCGTTATTTGTTTTGGGGTGTTATGCCGTGTTGCGCTACCTCCTTCTTTAGCCTACGTTTCGGACATCGTTGCAGTGTCCATATACATCTATTCACACATTATTCCCACATCATTCACACATCTACCGGATCTGCCGGATCTGCCCTCTTCTGGGTCTTCTACTGCCCCCCCTGAAAGTTTCACAAACCCACTAGGGGATGTTATCGTCCATGTTGAGAACCTATGAACTAAACTAAGCCCGTCGGGGAAAACTCGCACGGACGTCACCGGCGTTCATCCGCTTCCTTTATCAAGCTGACGTCAATCTTAACGCATATTTTTATTGGCTGCTATCTTTATGCGTGATTGTAAGATTCTCTTTCAAACTAAATGCTATCTGGGTGGGGTCCTTCATAAATTTATCCATTGAGAAAATGAAGATGATGTTGAAAGATCTTAGTCGAAGATAATGCAGTTAAATATGACCGAAGGGAACAGGGTCCAATTACATCAGTGGTAATGCAGCACTCCAGCAAGGGTAAGATCCTGAGTACAATTCCCAGATGCGACCGAATCGTTTTCTGATTTTTCTGTTTCAAATTTTTCTATTGAGAGTAGCTAATATTGCCTTCAGAGATTAAATAAATAAAATCTTTCGTAAATGTCAAGTCACTTAATTCATCTGGGGTGGTGGACTTTTTTTTATTGTAAAACACTTTTTTAATGAAGAGTCGTTTTATTTACAAACACTTTTGAGTAACAATGAAATCAACACTTTTTGTAATTAATTTTGGCCCGGATCCCGCCTGGGCTGTACAGGGTCTGTACTCTAAGTATCGGTTAATGCGAGAGAGGGAAATATTTTAAATAGCACCCCTTTTATACTGCTAAAAACTGTAAAAATACCGTCCTTCAGACTACTAAAAAGACGATAATAACAATAACACCGGTATTAGATACCTACTGGGGTCACGTGGTCCATTCTAATTAGTAAGTAACAATAGCTTCTATAAAATTCATCCAGAGGTCTCTAACATTCATACTCTCTTAATAAGCTAAGAAAAATTAAATCAATGTGATTAACTACAGTATTTATCTCATAGATGTCACCATTCTTAACAGTATTTTGAATTGTAATTTGCCATCCAAAAATAATATATGAGTTGAGTACTTTTTGTTTGGTTTTTATTATCGGCCGCAGCGTGGTGCGGTGCATTTATATTTCATTTTTCCGAAGTGGTTCTCCATCCATTAAATTCCCGCAGAAATAATTTAGCTAGTGAATATAAATTCGTTCCCCGGCAGACTACGGTAACACAGACGGTAATTCCGTCGGACGGCGTTTCAGAGATAGATCCATGGAGAATACTGAGAGACACATTATACTAAGGGCATTAGATACTGTAATGCATAGAGTCATGGATGCCAGAAGGCGGAAGGTTGCATTTCTCCTCTTTAATTCATATCGAATTGGAATTGACTTGTTGAAATTAACACCCACAGCAGTATGAAAATAGAAAATATATACCAGTAACCAGTACCGGTTATACAGGAGAAAACTTCTTCGAGTTGGAAACATTCTGAAAAGTTTAAGTTTTTGGACAAATAACAATGTTTAGACAGAAGCGTTTCATAGGTACTCAATTGAAAAAAAATACTGAGAATCATAGCATTTTCATTACGAAATTCGATGCTACTCGTAATCCGCAAACTATTTTTATATCTTTGTTTTAACATTTTTTTAATTAAATTTCGTCATCCGCCGCTAAGACTCGGACAAAACGCACCCCATGTAGTCGAGCACCAAACATAGCTAATTACTTGGAGCGATGTGTGGCAGAGGTGAGAAATGGTTCCCGGGGCGGGCGGCGGTACCCAACCCGCTACCCAAATTACTTATTATTTTTAATAATAACATTACTAAATTAAATTAAAAAAAAATAAATAAAAAGAGTTCCACGAAAAAAAAAAAAATTTTTATTAATTCGTTACAAATAGTTTTCGGTAAGCCGGTGAAGTCTCAGGGATAATAATCATACATAAGATGAAAGGAAAAACCCATTGCCCTTGAACGTGCTTTTGGCCGGCTGCAAACGTCAGATTTTTCCATCCGATTGTTTGATGAGACAAAAATCGATCGAAATTGGTCATAATACCGAGGCCACGCCCATTGTCGGACATGATCGGACTGCCGGCGCGGTGGTAATGAAAATAGGCCACGCCTTTCCGCGCCCGCCGTCCAATTGAGTTTTATCTGATCAGACAATCGGCCGGAAAAATCTGATGTGTGCGCTGTCACTAAAAGCCGCCCATTTTAAATCAGATCCGAAACTCAAATCGTTCTGGCACCGGGTATATTATCGATTTCGTATTCGAAGTTAGGTTTTATCTTAGATTTTATAATTTTTTTCATTTCCTTTTTTCTTTTTGTACTCATTTGTATGTGTATCCGATACTCATTTGAAAATTTTATTAAATTTTGTTTTGATATCATTTACATGCTTGAAATAAATTTTCCTAATAAAAGTGTCAAAGATTTTATTTGTTCAGCAATTTTAGTTAGAAAATACGTTTTGTGAGATTTATAAAACTTTTTCACGTTAACATAAAAAATGATATGCTTATTTCGATTTATAAAATTGTAAAGCGTATTTTATTACCTTTAAAAAACACTTTTTATTTTCGGATATCTTCAGAAATGTATTAGTGGTAGCGAACAACGAAGGTATATTAACTGCGACATAATCCCTACTGGCTCCTCGCACGCTAATAGCTACCACTAAATATTTTCTTCTAATTACCGATAGTCGGCGGCGAAAGAAATAACTATTCCTATACGAATATTGTGTAAATATAAATTATGTTATGGATTTAATTGTTATAATAATAATATAATAATTAATTATTTGATTTACACACGACCAAGCTGTGTCGAACGTGTTATGCAATTAAGATGAAACACAGCAAAACCCTTTTTGCATCATTATTGAAGACAAATTCTGCATTTTAGGCCGGCCGCAAAAGTCAGATTTTTCCATCCGATTGTCTGATCAGACAAAAATCGATTCGAAACCTGATTGGTTATAATACCAGGACTACGCCTATCGTCGGACTGGATTGGATGGCCGGCGCGGCGGTAATGAAAATAGGCCACGCCTTTCCGCGCCGGCCGTTCAATTGAATTTTGTCTGATCAGACAATTGGATGGAAAAATCTGATGTTTACGGCGTGCCTTAGATGATTCGAAAATATTGATGTCACAACGTGAAATAATTCATGCTCCTAAAACAGACATTATTTGAATCACACAACATCTAGGGCGAACAAGCAGATACTTGCACCGGCCACCTGGGATAAATGGGCAGGCATAAACAACACTTAACACCTGCACCGGCCACCTGGGGTGAACAAGCAGTTACTTGCACCGGCTACCTGGGATGAATGAGCAGGCGTAAACAACACTTAATATCTGCACCGGCCACCTGGGGTGAACAAGCAGATACTTGCACTGGTCACCTAACACCTGAACCTGCCAAACAGACGTAAACAACATATGACACCTGCCACCTTACTATAAAATGTTGTATCAAAGGAGCAGAATCACCCAGTCTTCACCGTCAGTGATCAGAGAAAAAATCTCTGCAAAGCGCCTACCTGATTTGCCATCGGTTCGCTACTTGATTCAAGGCGCCAGTCTCGCCGCCACTAGTTGCAACTCCAAGTCGCCAGTCTCTTTCACCTCAAGCACCCGATGGGATATATACCTAAAAAACACTGACGCCTGAGCCCTGGCCATCTTGCTCCGGGCTGCTATCTTGCATCGAGCGTTGCATCTCTCTGCCCTGATGATAACGCCTGAGCCGCATGGCCATCCTCGGGCTTGGTTGAACTTGCTGATTCTTACGAAACCTTTGAAGTCGCTGCGCTACCCCTGACCATCTTGCTCCGGGCTGCTAGCCTGGGGCCCCTTGTATCGAGCCTCGTATCTCTCTGTTGTGATGCTGAAGCCCGAGCCCTGAACCTTACCGCTACCGGGGCTTCATTTTGTGCCACAATTTTACTGTCTGACACTGCCAGAAATCCATTGAAGATGAGGATTTATACAATTTGAACCACGCCCAATAGAATGCAGACCGATTACCCTGAAGCCAATCAACAAGTGAATGGCTGCGACCGCCCCAGCCTAGGATGCTAGCGACCCGCTGCCATGCAAAGCTGATTGCTGACCCGCTCGCAACCCTGAATGCTGCGACTCAACGCCAAGCGACAGGCCAGCCTTGAATGCTGTTCCTTTGGATGCGTAACAACTCGAGAACATTCTCCATCTGGGGCGCGGCCCGTCTCGATTACTAGCAACTAGCAACTAGCGTTCACCGCAGCCTACATGCTTCGATGCAAGAGCATTCCATCTCGGTGGAATACGCAATAGCACTCCAACTCAATGTGCGTCAGAAGATGCCCGTCCAGCATAGACGCTTCAGTAACCAGATACTCTCACCTGACAATGCATATTTGTACTCTAAAGTACTATGCTATGGAACTTTAATAGCTGTCAAGACGAGAAAACATCTCTATCAAGACTTTGCGATTGTCGATCTTCTCCGTGTGCCGGCGCTTATTGTTTACAGTTTTTTATGCAGGCTTACAGGTCTCGTACACATGCATCTTATCTTCCATAAAATGGCGACCCCGAAGTGATCGACCCCCGAAGAACTCTCACTAGGGGTTGTAATAGTGCAGGAGTGTCCGGGACGGGCTGATGGGGTGGAGAACAACGCAACTATTTTGATTAACGCAGCTAATTTATGCGAAATCATCCCTATTCGGTAACAATGAGAGAGCGTGCGAGGAGCCAATAGCGAACTTAAAACATTTTCATTTAGTTACCGACAGCTGGCGGCGAACGAAATAAGAAGAACCATTCTGTTCCTAATTGCAGACGACGTGACAGCTGGAAAATCGCTACACGTTCGCTCCCACTGTTCCTGTACGAATATTGTGTAAATATTAATTATAATACGAATGTAATTGTCTTAATAAACTTGTAAGTAAAGTTTTAATACTTAGTTGATTTAAACTCGTACAACCGCATTTTAATCTTCAATAAATTTATTTTGATTTTATTGCATGGCGGAATATTTTGACCTCAAAAAATATGCCCGAGGCCTGATGGGTTAATTCTTTAAAAAACATTGTTTGTGTAGTAGCGGTACCATCGCACCATGACTCCATTGGAATACAGAGTAGAAGAGAGAGAGTATGTTGATACAAGGTAGTTGGCACTTCATGCATTGTATAGCGAACACCTGCCGGTGCTCGGTTTCTATTATTTCATAACGATCATTATGGTATTCATAATAAATTATTCAATTATAAATGGCGACAAAGATTGATAAACGTACCTACTAATTAAATAACCCTAGAAGACGTCTATTATTTATTAGTTACGGGATCGTTTGCAAAAGAACCGTTTAGTAAAACATTTAACAAATATTACGCAGATGATACACACATTTTTTTAATTAGCTCCACAGAGAAGGCCCTGCGGAAAATAATTCTCCTCAGGGCCTTTGTCATCTATGGAGATGCTGTGTGGAGGGTTTTTTAGGAAAGGAAGGAGAGCAAGTTCTGGGAATCAACATTTCTCTGCCATGCAGCTAGAGGGCAGACGCATCCACCGCCAAGACTCTGACAAAAATCACCCTATGAACCCGAACACCCCTGGTAAGTCAGCAAACATAGCGAACCTCTTGGGGAGACCTATGGAAGAGGTGTTGGTTAGACCTATGAAAGAGATGGTTCCTGGGTCGGCGGTATTATAATAGATCTATTTTCAAATGCCTTTCAAAACTTAAAAAAAATTGTTCACTTACGATTGAAACTTCACGGCCATTGATCGGAATCAACCGCGCTATCAACGGGCCAAACCACTAGTTGATATTCAGTGCTGTAACGTCATCGAATTTCGGAGAAATATGTATATGTCCGTATGTTTGTGCGTGATTGCCACCAAAAGTTGATAAAATCTCATCGACAACGAGCCGAGCTTCAGCTCGATCGGATGAAGGGAAGTGAGTTTACTTCTACTTCAAAGATTCCACTTACTTCATGCATTCATTCAAGGGAGAGAAATGAATTTCAAAAAGATGTGTTTAAAAAAATTGCTTGCTAAACATTTCCCGATACCTGGAATGCAGCCAGTTCTGCTAAGGTAATTGCAAATTCTTTAAAAGCTTTTTATTACTTTGGAAATTGTATGGAAATATAACTATTCATTCAGATGTACATGTTTATATTTTCTGTAGAAGCGGTGGATTTCTGGATTTTTCTAGAAAAATCTCACCCCGTGAATCCGGGCACACCTGCTAAGACACTTAGGTAGCGAAACACTTAGGGTGACTTATGGCAGAGATGTTGAGTGTCCACTAAATGGTTTCCGGGGTGGCGGTACCCATACCCATATCCCAAATCTATATAAATAAAAATGAATCGCCGAAATGTATGTACGCGCATAACTTCCGAATGACTGCAACAAATTGGATAATTAATGTAGTTATACTCGTATAATAAGTTTAATTATAAGAAACTCAAGATTTCTTCTTTCGGCGAAAGCGCGATAAGTCTCCTCTCTAAGGATAAAATAGAGCGTCGCCTTCAAGCCTACCACGAATTGAAAAATCAGATGGAAGAGGACTTAGATTTTTTTCCAAGGCTATTGGTAATAAGTTATGAGTCATAATACGGGCATGTGCCTAGTGTGGCAGTCGAAAAACTTGAAAAACCGTGTACCTGAAAAAATATATGTTAATAAAGAAATAATAAAAAAATATTGTTATGGGTCCGATACCGAAACCAAACAACAGTCAAGCCAATAGAAGAGTGCTCTCTCTCCTCTTCAGAAAAAAGTCCGGTGAAATCAAACATTGACGATTCTCATTGGTTTTTCCAGAGATTTTGTGCATACAGAATTTTTTGCTGAAAAGGGACTTAAAAGGGAAATGATTTCATACTTTTGAAGAAGGGAAACAAAAATTACAGGAGGCCATAAAGGACATTCCAATCAGTGAGTTCCGAAATTGTTTTGGAGAGTGGAATTAAAGGTTGAACAAGAGTATAGATATAACTCTAATATCGAACACTTTGAAGGTGCCCAAATTTTTGTGCAAAAATATATCAAAATAAAAAAGTTACAAGAAAAGTCCCGTTACTTTTGGGTCCTCCCAACGTATGTCATTATATAATATATAATAATGCAGTTTGGTACACATTTATCACATTTTTAATAAATAAAAAATATATATTTTCGTTACAAAGTAAGATATCTACACCAGAGAGAATATTATTACAAGTTGAGCACATTCTCACACGGTAAGCATTTGGATCTGAATTTATTTTACAGTGTTTTTCTTTAAAAAGATTACTTCAACCTGTGTTATTTAGTGCTTATGATTTTTTCCCTCTACTAGTGATGTTAATACTGTTAAAAGTTAAATCCGTACTTACTTTTACTTTCCATTTTTTAACGAAGACTTTAAAAAATGTCTATACGTTTTTCAAAATAAATATGGCCTCTTATACGCAAATACACCCTTACTTATTTTTACATTATATTAAATTCAACTTTTCTCCTTTATAATATTGAGTAATGCTGATTTTAATCATGCTCATTATCGAAGTTCTTCGAAAATTCTACCGTACTTGTCTGTTTATGATAGCCATTTAAAATATGCCTTGGGTGAATAAGACATCATGCTTCCAAAAGTTTTAGTATTATTTTCAGGAGAATTGAATACAAGAGCTCGACATCCAAAACGCTAGTCTCTTGTTCAGTTCGGTAATAGGGACTTAGGTTTGGAATAACCTAGGTGAGCTGTGGGCTTATTATGTAAGGTTTTTTAATAAATTTTTCCAGTTGGTATTTAAACATTACCTATAAGTCTCACAACAATTACATGGTAATCGATATTTTGGTTCAAATCAAATCATTTCTACCATGCCTTAATTAAGACGAGCCGTGCGCATGACAATTTGCAAAAATACATACCAGCCATAGACATCTAAATTTCTTTGATACCAGCACATGCATAACGTTGTTGCTAACCAACAACTTAAATGCTAACTCTCCCGAGACTTTCTGATTCTCTATCTCTATTTTTGATACAAATTCTTGTAACCATTTTTCTGTAATAATAATCTGTGGGTTTTCATATTTACCATGACCAGGACTGATTACTTTTAGATCATAATAATCAAATTATAAAATATGTTTGTTCATATGAAGCAGATACTTTTTATTGAACGGTAAGGACAAGGAAGGTAGTCTAAGCCACTCGGGAATTTATTCACTCCAATGCAGTGATTGTCCCGCGTATTATATAGACAAAACGGAACGTAACATAGACACCCGTACCAAAGAACACCTAAGATATTTATATAGTAACAGCTTCTCGGAATTTACAAACCATATTATTGAAATAAATCATAAATTCGACAAAATAATGCACAAAAGCACGATAGGTTTCAGATTGGATAACAAAGAAGCACAAGAACTAAGGAAAGCCGAAAACATTAAGAGTAAGATAATTAACAATCAAATAAATTTAAATAAAAGTCCAATACTAAGGTTGTTCCCAATTGACAAAGAAAATACCCCTTTCCCTTATAAATTCTCCATCTACAATCATCACTTTCGCCTACTTCTTCCTCCACTTAGGAGTCCAGCCCATTTTCTTTAAAACCATGTATTGTCTATGCCACATGTAACTTGATTTTTACATAGTATTATACTGTCCTTAAGAAGCTACGGCTGTAGTGAAACCCAGTCGGCATAAAGCATAGAAAATAAAAGTGATATAAATGATGGTTGAACCTTCTGAGAGACAGTCAAAATCTATGAAATCATATCGTAAGTAGACATTTAATTTTTCGTGTAGACAATTTACGGCAAGCAAATAATATATATTCTTTTTTTAAATGACCGCATAAAATTATTAGGTATCGTTTCAATGTTAAATGTATCACCAGGAACAATCTAAAAACCACAAAGTTAAAGACTGATGACTGAAGAAGACAAGACGTTGGGTAGAAGAATACCACAAACTTGTAATGTTCTGATTAATGATAGATGGATCCAGATTGCAGACAGTGGCAAAAGACAGAAAAAGTTTTGTGGTAAGGATAAGAAAGCTTATGTCCAACAACGAATAGTGTAAAGATATAAAAAAAACTTCCGTATGGAAGTTTTATGGTTTTTTTTTAAATTTGTGAACGTGTTCATACGAATAATGCTTATTAAAATTAAATTATTATTATTCATGACTTTTGATAAAATAATTTTTTTGGATCAAATAATAACGTAAAATTACAATCTTCATAAGTATGCAGGTTTCGTAAATTGACCAATCTCGTAAACAGTATGTCGATTAATGGAGGTAATACCAAGCAAAAGTTTTGTGAAATTCTTGATTTACTAATTTTCATGTTGTTTGAAAGGAGGTGGGTGTTCGACGAAACGAACTAAGAGATTCTCTATTCAAGCCCACAATAATTATTAGCAAAGTTTAGCAATAGCCTTCTTTTGTATTTCAAATAGCTGTTCTTTATTAAGACAGAAAATCGATAACCAAGCGATAGAAAGCACAAATGAGGTTTTGAATTTCATAACAAAGAAATTAATATTTCTTTGAAATAACAGATTTGTTGCGAGACGAGGGTGGCGTGGAAAGACAGCAAATCAAGAAGGGCCGAAAATAGAAGTTCGTATGCCGACTCCAAGAAAATATTAATTTATTTTAAATGCCACATATTATATACATACAAGTGTCCCACTGCACTGGTTTGATTACTTGAATACTTATAATAACGGGGGTTAGATAATAATGATAAATAATCGTTTAAGAAAGTTAACGGTCGGATATTTTTCCGGTGAAAAAAATAAATAAATTGAAATAACTTGTAAAAACGTTGTGAAAAGGGTTTCAAAGGGTATATCAAATAACCTTACATAATTTTTTCGGTATAATGTTAACCCTAATTTTTATCATGACTTGGCGCAATAAATTATTAAAATCTGTTCGTTTGCTGAATTTGTCCAATTTACATGTTTAAAAAATAAATATTAGTCGCTAACTCCAGTCGCAATCTGGAAGTATGTTGCCTGTTGTATGCTGATGATGCGGTGCTGATTTCTAACAGTATGGAAGATCTACAGTCTCTCGTGTCTAGGATGAACGAAGTATGTATGAAGAATGAGTTAATGATGAATGTAAGTAAGTCTTAAGTCATGGTATTTGAAAGAGAGAGTATGAAAACAATGTGCAACATAGTTGTGAATGATGAGTATTTGGAGCAGGTGGATGAGTTTGTGTACTTGGGAAGTATGTTTACGAGAGATGGAAGGGCTGACACAGATATCGAAAGAAGGGTAAATGCAGGCAACTCTATTAATGGAGGACTGAACGCCGTTGGCGCCAACAAAAAACTGTCCAAAGAAGCGAAGTTAGCCTCCATAATGGAGTGCTGGTACCTACCCTGATGTATGGCAATGAGGCCTGGAACTGGCAGAGAAAGGATGAAAGTAGACTGAATGCTTTAGAAATGAGATCCCTGAGGCGTATGTGTGTTAAAACCATGTACGATCGTGTGAGAAATGTGGAGATCCACAAAGAATGCAAGGCTGATGTAAGCGTGATGCGTAAGATTAAAAAAGGGACGCTCAGATGGTTTGGGCATGTAGAACGAATGAACGAGGAAAGGAGTGTAAGGAGAATATATGACGCAAATGTGAATAGAAGAAGAAGTCGGGGACGCCCGAGGAAGACATGGCACGACCAAGTGAACCAGATACTTGAGTCGGGCCATGTGAAGAGTCGGAATAATAGAAGAGCATATATGAGACGATGTGTGAATGTGAATGAGGCAAGGAGTGTGTGCCAAGATCGAGTTGTTCGGCGGTCCGTCCTCTCTGCCTGCGGGGAAACGGCATGATGGTTAGTTAGTTAGTTTAACTCCACATATTTATGAATTCCTCACAAGGAACAAAACAAACATATATCGACGAGATTAAAATAACTGCTTGTCAAAATCATCCTTGTACCATTTACTATTTATTGTTTTTTCGCTATATTTTCGTTAAACATGAAAAAAATAAATAAATAAAAAACACTCTACGCCAGCCACTAATCTTTTAATGTGCACTTATGACCTACAGGTTTAATAAAGAAATGCAAAATATTATTTTATAAAATATACATAACATTGTAACTCAAATGCTTCTTCGGAAAAAATACCAACGTTTTTAAATAATTTTTATGCACTGAATACATACGAGTATATGTTTAAATACTTTTAAAGTTCTACTGAATCGAATAACAAACTCTCGTGCATGAGAGCATGTTTTAATCTCTCATTTCAGAAGCAATGAAGAACTAATTTCCTGCAGAACGAGCCAAAGGAAAAATTTTCTCGAATGCTTTCACGAAAATATTTTTTATGCTAATGTAACGGTACATCCAAATTACTCTGATTCCTTACATGGAGATGGAAAAATGCCTTTCATTTCAGGGCGTTTCCTTTTTAAAAAATATTTGTTATTTATGTAAAAGAATAATTACCGAACCTAAATATAATTACACAAAGGCATCGAAGTTTATGACACTAGATTGGCTCACAAATAAAGATAAAAAATTGAGTGCAGTTCAAACGCGGTAGAAGTGAAACCATCACCTACACAATATCATCCAGGAGTCTTGAAAAGTGAGCTCATAATCAGTGGCGGCTCGAAACTTTAGGGTGTGCTAGGATGCTAATATTATAAAAAATAGCATTATGGATGTTGTCTTGGGAGAAAAAAATTTTTTTTTGAAGATTTTTCAGGAAATCCGTGTGGCATACGGCCAAAGCGAAACTTTCTGAAATTCTTCATGCAAAAATTTGATTTTCAAAAAAAAAATTTTTTTTCCGCTACAACGCCATTTCTCTTAATATCAGCACTCTAGCACAGCCGAAAGTCACGAGCCGCCATAATGCTCATAATCAAAGCGGCCAATGCGGTAAGGCTTCATTCCATCTCATTCTCTCGCAGGCTAAATCCTATAAATGTATGTTTGTGTTTCTTTTTGGTGTCGTTTCCGTTTCGTAGAGTTTCAAATCACAACGGTGCTAAAGAAGTTTTCACTTCAAAAATATTGTTATCTTATTACAATCTATTAATGGTATAACTAGATATATCTACTGGTGATACGTCTACTCTAACATTCCTCGCCCCAAAACTTTTTTATCCTTTCTTCAATAAGTGTTATCTGTACTCACATTTGATTAGCATTTGGGTTATTTTTTTTAAAATTTATTATCGCTTATTTATTTAATTAATTATAATGTACTACAAAAAACACGAAGTAACACATTGCTCCCAATGAGTTAAGAAAATCTCATTACGGGAAGGACAGACACATATAAATGTTTCATGGATATTAAATGGATATTACACGTTAAAAAAAAATACAACATATTGGAAAAACAAAAAAAAAGATGTATTGTCATGAATAGATATTTTAGAAATACTGAGAGACATCCATACATATAAAACATAAAAATAAAATAAATGCATGAAGGCGAGCGAATATTTAAAAACATTTAAAACGAATCATTTAAAAACATTTTCAGAAAATATTGTTTAAGCGTTTTAATTAATATTTTTTTGTATTGTATAGTTTATATGTAGTATATTGTAATGAGTTAATACCAAATTTAGTTGTGTGGGTAGATGATGCATTTGATTTTGGGATCGTGTTTTGTGGTGGTGTATGTCTGAATTAAAGGCTGGTCTGATGTTAGTGTGTGAGGATCTATGTATGATTTGTAATATAGCACTAGTGATACTGTATTTAGGTAGAATCGTAAAAGTAAGTATGTTTGTCTTTGAATATGTATATGTTTGATATGTGTATCCCATGGCAGATGGTAGATATTCCTTATAGCTCTATTTTGAATTAATAACTTCATTTTAATTTTTTTTAAACTTTTTAAATAATGATCCTGGAAGACAGCCTTAGGGGCTACTTCAATTTAATTCCCTCTAATTCCAATTTAATCCAAGGCTAACCTAAGGGCTAACCTGTATTTATTTGTATCGCTGCAAAATAACGTATTTCTGAATTCATCAAGGTAGCGCTTTTTGTTTGTATTTTCCGTGGCCGACCGGAAAAAGAAGGAAAAATTGGTGGAAAAACACAGAACAAGCGTCATTATCTGCTCAAATTGTAAACCACTCTTTGTATTTCTTTTAGAGGGATGTTTAATGTATGCACCGTTTATTCTTTTAATGACTGGACTCTTTGTTGATGAAGCGTGATATGACTGAGAACATTAGAGGGCAGGTACTGGAACTAATTCATGTCATTTAAGTTTACAGGTCAGGAAAAATAGGTCTACAAATGTTTTTTTTCTTTCAAATTATCCATTATTAGGAACGTAAAGTAATGGGTATTTGGTGTAATGTCATTGAAAAGTACATATTAGTACGTGTTGGTGAGTGTTTAGAGCTTTAGTAAATTGCCTTAAAATAGGGCAATGGTCTAGTATTGGTGGCATAATCACTGGACAAAAAAAATAGAGACACTATTAATTATGGGTAAAAGTTTCTTAATGTAACTATTAATCATCGCTGAGGACTTTCATTGACTGAACATAGCGAAGTCCTATTTTTACTCGTCTTTTTGACACTTTTTTTTTATTCCAGTAAAAAAGAAAATTACATTTTCACTCATTTAACTAGAAATAATTAAACACTTTAAACTAAACTAAACTTTTTTATCAAGAATAAACATTAATAATTTTTTTTATATTTTCCCAGCTTATTTTCGTTTTTAATGCCGTTTGGCATGCAATTATATAAGTTGCCCCCCTCTTAACCAATGAATTATTTACCATAGTGTGGATGATGTTTATATTGTTATCGTGTTGTCGTGTAAAGTGTTTGTGTACTTGGGACGTTTTAATGAATTCTGTGTTTGTATGTACGATTTTATTGTTTATTTTGTAAATAAGGAGACACATATTGTATTCGTATAGTTTCTTAATGTTAATAGTTTTGTTTCCATATATAATGTTTTTGTGAATGTTCCGAGCTTGTAGTGAAACAGTTTTTTGATTACTTTGTTTTGTATTTTCTGTAATTTATTTATGTATGTTTCACATACGCATTTCCCCAGATTTCAATCAAATAATTTAAATGTTAGTGTATGAGACCTTTAATTATTAATCGTTTTTAAATTTATTTGGCAACAGATATGATAGCCGGCTAAATACGCTAATTAAGGGGATTATTTTGTCTTTAATACGTTGTATGTATTGTTATTGATCAGCATTACTGTCAAATGCTGATCAATGCATAGCCTCAGGTATTTTTCCTGTATCAGGATTTGCAGGTCATTATTTTCAATTTTTAACGGTACATGAGGAGGAATTATCATGATCTTGTATCTTGTTTTTTTTACATTCATTGTTAAAATATTTGATTGGAGCCAACGGTTGATTTTTTCTAGGTTTCTTTGCGCATTTTCTGTTAAGATGTCTAAATCTTTACCCCAGTAGAAAATTGCAGTATCATCTACATATAAAAAGATTTCATTATTTAAAATTAATTACGAAATATCATTGATGTAAATTTAGAACAGTAGTGGACTTAGTATAGGTCCTAGCGGAACTCCATAGTTTATAGGAAGGAATGTAGTTGCTATTTTGATTGTTAATGCTAACGAATTGCTTTCTATTGCAAAGATATAATTTGAATAGATTAAGAGCAGGACCAACTACACCAATTTCCTCGAGTTTCTTGGGAATATATTATGGCTAACTGTATCAAAGGCTTTTTGAAGGTCAACTAATATATATAAAATATAATTTCTAATCTCAATACCGTTCCTAAGTTTACTGATTAGGTCATTTACTGCTCCTAGTGTTTGATTTTTTCCTAAAGCCGAATTGTTTTTGATAAAAGAATGATTTTTTAACATAAAATTGTTTAAGCTTTCGTAAATTACACGTTCAAATGTTTTTGATAAAATTGGTAAAATTGAGATGGGTCTGTAGTTTGAGGTATTTGTTTTGGACCCACCTTTGTGAATTGGTATCACCTTAGCAATTTTACAGCTACGGGGAAAAGTTCCCTCTTTAAAAAAATGATTGATTAAATTAATAAAAATTATTTGTTCTCTTTGTAAATTTGTTTGTTGCGGTCTGTTTCCGGTTCAAAATCTCTTTTGTCTATTTAGAAAAAAAAAATGTATGTGTCGGGCGGGTGGACGGACACCGCGCAGGCGGCTTTTGTTTGATTTTTACACAAATCTGTAGTTTGATGAAATTTTGCACACTTGACCATCAAAACAAGAGGATGGTCAATGTATAAGTCGATTTCGAAAAGCTCTGTGTAAAGTCTGAGCAATGCCGGAGACTTCAGAACATTTTTCGTGATGATTTTTATATCTGATTCATCAAGTGTATATATTTACTTGTACCAAAAATAAAAATAAAATAGACCTAAATGCTTCCAACCATCTGGAGCCAGTGAGACCATGGCATCCTATCCGCTCTTATTTTTAATTTTTATGAATACGTGTTATATTTAAAGAGTTATTAACGACAGTGCGTAACAGAATGCATAGATTATTATTAACTTCCCTCGGTTTTTCGGGTCATTATGCCCCGAAACTGAAATTTAGCTAACCGTAAAAGTCGCAATTAATAATATATATTACAATGACTTCATGAAAATTTTTAATTATCCATTCACTTATTTTCAGTATTGTATAATTATGGAAAAGTCGAAAATTAAGATTAAAAATAAGTTTTTTCTATTCTAGGTTCTTCGGGTCAATAATACCCGAGTATGAAAAAAAATCAGAGTGCGTAATTCACACACGATATACTTAAGTAAAACTGTAAAGACGCTAGATGTCGCATTCTTTTCTTTTGCTTGTTTTTTTGTGGTTTGACGAATTGATGTCACAAAATTAAAATGTTTTTTTTATTTTTTATTTCGTAGGATTCGAACCCCCGTTTGCTTGATGTCTGTCTAGCTCTCTGGCCGCTGAGAGGCACCTTGCCCACTTCGCTATGGAAGGCACGCGCCGAGGAGCAAATATACCGCATTATATTAGAACCGACGTGTTTGTGTAGAACTGAGTTGTGACGCATTTCCGTTTCAAGTCACTAACGGCGATAAAGAAGTTTCACTTCAAAAAACCAACAAAAAAATAAAATGTTATTTTATTGAGCACAAACCACAACCAAATCGAAATACATGATTCAGAGCAGAAGAAACCTAAAATGGACTGTACTGCAACAAAGGGTGGTGTTGATTTTCTTGACAAAGTGGTTTCAGCCTGTAGTTGCAAACGAATGACAAGAAGATTGCCTATAGCCATTTATCATAACATGATTGATATTTCACATTACAAAGACTGGAAACAGAAAAGAATTTAATTTAAATCATTTCTGCCAATCACGTTCGTGATGTCACGCGCTTTTTTACTGGTGGAAAAAATCAACATTTTGACGGCTTGTATGTTCGGTACTATTCTATATTTCCCAAAAATTCTAAAGTTATGTCCTCAATATGGTATTATTAATGTGACATGTTTGAAAAAAAGTTGAAACCTTGTTATAGAATACGATCTTATTGGTGCGTGTTGTGGGAGGCGTCTACTAATATCTACGGGAAATCCAAAAACTGAACAAATCGGACTAATATCTATGAGAACCAAAGTGAGGACGAATATCTACAGCTCAAACTGCTGACTAATATCTATGAGAACCAAAGTGAGGACGAATATCTACAGCTCAAACTGCTGACTAATATCTATGAGAACCAAAGTGAGGACGAATATCTACAGCTCAAACTGCTGACTAATATCTATGAGAACCAAAGTGAGGACGAATATCTACAGCTCAAACTGCTGACTAATATCTATGAGAACCAAAGTGTGGACGAATATCTTCGGCACTGGCAGAGGCTGGATTTGCAATTATGTATAGCATATTGGAATAACGTAATATTGCGTATGCAGTTTAAAAAACTTAATTTATGTATGTAGGTATATAAAAATCCCTAATATCGGACTGTTGGACACATTTAGCTGATTATTAAGGATTTCGGTTTTTGTTTTAACAGCTTTCTTTATTTCGAGTGCTTCTAAATTTTTTAGTCTGTATTTCTATGACAGTTAGGTTAGGTTAGGTTAGGTTAGGTTGTGGTGCCGTTAATTTCGAAATAAATAAATATCTTTGTATTATGACCTCCATGTTTGCTCAATAAATTATTGTCCTCGTAAACAGCAAAATACGTAATATTATGCAAAAACTTCATGTACGTACTTTCATCGTTTAAGCCTTTACGTAATTAGTAATTACGTAATTGAAGTAATTTATGCTTTTTCGTACAACCTCTTGCTCAGCTGCCCTCTGTAGATAATAGTCCAACCTACGCTCCATAGATATTAGTCACCCTGGAACTGTCATAGATATTCGTCCAACCTCTGATGTTCATAGATATTAGTCCAACATATGAGCTGTAGATATTTGTTCCACATACAGGCTGTAGATATTAGTATCTGGAGTCGTGTTGTGAGGCTGAAGGCAGTGGGGAGAGGAAGGTGATATGGAAGAAGAAGTGTAAAGTGTTAAAGTACCTTCCTGGCTATTCAGACCTGATCATCAAATACGGCGAAGTCATTTTTAGCCGGTTCGGACAGTATCTATAACTCTGATTATCGTCACGAAGATTGAAAGATTTCCATAGTAACTACAAGAATACGTATGTATAATGAATGTATAGTTCTACCAAAGACGCTCTGACCGAAGTTTCGCTTAGTAGTTTCATGTTTAATAAAAGTGTACTGAAGTTGAATGACACATTTTCAAACGATACTGGAGTTATTTGAGGGTGGAAATTCACTTGTTTCAACAAATTTTTATAATTATTATCTCTAAAATATCTGAAAATTCTAAAAGTGTCATTGTTATTGCAATATTCTCAGAAACTGTAATAATTATACTTAAAAATTTGCAAAATCATTTTATTTTGCACTTTAAAATAAGATAACAAGGTACGCACATAAAGGTAGATCTTAAAAGCCATTAACCAGCCAGCGGCTGAGAATTCATATTTCATCGAAAGGTTCTTACAATCCTTCAGGGCGGTTCCAATGAGAAAGATTAATTAATCTCCGTACCAGCGTTTTTAAATAATAACTCAGTATCGATTTTATTTCATTCAAAATTTGCTTTAATTTATTCCTACTTCCAAAAATGCTGGAAGGCGCGATGATAAAACTATTAAAATTGTGTACTTTTTGTTATTATTTTTTGATCATAAGTATTCATAATTTTTTAATAATGTTTAAGCAAAATGAGAGAGTAAAAAATAGCTTAAATATATTACTTTATAAGACCGTAAATAAATAGACAAACTGCAGTATTTTCGTCACAAAAGACGTGTGCGGATCTTTTTTTAAATGTTTTTTTTAATTAATATTCTGAAACATACCTTTCCCAGATAATTTATTGATTTATTTTACTGCATGATTATATGATTTTAAATATGTATTGTATAACATAAAATTTTGTTAGAAAATTTAATAAATCTGCCAACGTCCTACGGTAAAACCCTATTTTACTAAAAATAAACATATTTTCTCAAAATTTAAAACATAGCTTTACCAGATAAAAGAACAGTCAATATATCTAATATTTGATTTAAAAATGACATATTTCCGGTTTTGTCTGGTTATTCCCTCTTAACAAATATGCACAAAAAATATTGACGAATCTGATATGTGTAGTTTTTCACAATATACATGGGTACTTTAAAATATTTTATAACATTGTTCTTACTCACTAAATGATAATATAATAAGCGAGAAGTTCAGAGTTACATTCAAAGAATAATTGCACAATTCCTACATCACCAACTAATACATACCAACCAATTACTTAAAAACATAAAAAAATATTCTCATAAATGCTTGATCATTAAAAAAGACAAACATCGAGTGAAACCTTCAGAAAACTAAAGTAGAAAAGAGTCGGGAGACTACAAAACACCGCCCAATGAGGATAACGATTATTTACGAAGCACTGCACAAAGAGGAGACCGAGTAGTCTATCTCATTTTTCGCAGGCTAAATCCTATAGATACATGCGTTTGTCTCTTTTTAGTGTCGCTTTTTTCCTTTCATCGAGTTTCAAATCACAACGGTGTTAATTAAAGAAGTTGCCACTTCAAAAACAGATGAAATAAATGTTTTTAGATGAACACAAAATGTAGATGGTATTTTCAATTATTTTTGAGGAATATAGAAAACCGTTACCATGGAGGGCGCGCCACTGGCACTCGTTCTTCCTACTGATGGAAATAAATAAATAATTTTGTGCCGAGATCAATACTTACCACGCTGCTTACGAAATGAGCTCGTTTATTTTTAGACGAGCCAGTTATAACTATAGTCGGAAGAGGAAAGAAGTAATTTAAACCCTTTGCCTTCCATAACATACGGAAGAAGAAAGTACCTGCAAACAATGAATACCTATGTTCGAATCATGAATTAAATATGTATTTTCTTTGGTTAATGTAAGCCACTTGTTCTGTTTTAGACTACTGGGAGTAGGAATAACAGATTATGTGGTTTGATTTTGGAAGAAATCTCAATTCTATCCATGTATTATATTTTAGGAAATAAAGTTCTTTGGTGGCATCAGTGATTGGTGTTCATAATTTACAAGAATATAAAAAAATAAGGTAGGCGTTACTAGTATTATTATCAACATCATCTTCTTCCCCTTATCCTATTTGGGTCGGGGACCCATTGCTTCGACAAGGCTTTGTTCGGCCTCCGTCCATGGCATCCTCGCCTCACACAGTTTCTGAAGTTGCCTCGCTCAATTGTGTCTGGGACGGCCTACAGTACGTCTACCCTCTGGAATCGCACTCATTATCTTCCTCGGAATGCGGTCATCAGACATTCTTAGTACAAGTGCTCAAGCCATCTCAGTCGCGATTTTTTTATGAAGAGTAGCAGTGGTTCAATGTTCAGATCATCTCGGATCGTCGAGTTTCTTATATGATCCCATTTCGTAAACCGCTTCCACCCCTCTCAAGTACCTTATTTCGGCAGCTTGGATTCTAGAACGTGTTTGTTCGTTTAGCATCCATATCTCGTGGCCGTAAGTAAGCGTCGGGAGGTATACCGTTTTAAATACTGCCATCTTTGTCTTAATGCTGAGCTCGGTTTTACTTATCACTGAGCTATAGATGTAGCGGTAAGAACCGCTAAGACACTATAATGCTCAATGGATTCGACCAGTGTGGTTGGCAGCATTACAAGCCATCTGTATTCCGAGGTTGGTGCCCATGCTTCGCAAAGTTCGAGAGCGCCGCGGGGACAGTAGTACTTCAGTTTGATTCCAGGCGACTTGTGAGACGGCCGACGGCATGTGGATCCTGACAGAAACTCGACGGGCAGAAGATCTCACAGATTCACAGACCTCATGGGAATTATCAATCACGTATCGTTATTATATTTTCATTGGTTTTCTCATACATAATTTAACAGACTATTTGTCGTTTAATAGTTCTAGGGCAATTTTAATAAACGACTGGCGCCTACCATCTTTCAATCTTAGAAGCAACTTATGATACAATATGCACTGTTTTCTTGGAGCAGTCACCATACCCTGAGAATAATCATTTAATTTATTTAGAGTCTCTTTTGTTGATCAAACTTTGTATTTATGATTAAATATTATATTCCCTATATAGCCTTTCATTTCATTTAGTATTGATTACCATATTCACATGTCTTACCTACCCTGAGCTTAGCATTACCTTACTACAAGATTTAACTTTCATAACCTCAAATATTCCATTCTGACAGTTAAGATGTCGATGCACACATTTAAATACGACGAAGTTAAACCAAATACGTTTAATTACGTTATATTTTGGCACTAACGTGACGTAAAACGTTTCAGTGGCGACCCAACGTGCTTTGAACTATTTTATCATATTTTGTTTCGTTTAAAATATATTATCTAGTGGGTATACATTTTTTTGACGGTGGAATTCTGTGAGGTCATCTGCGTTTCTAGATGGATTTACATGTAAGTCTTTTTGAACATTTAATGTTAATTTATTATTGCATATTCTCTTTGTCAGCCTGGATCAAACTCATTATTTTATTCAATTCCCTTTGAAACTTTTATTGTAGCCGTGAATAATTAATTAATGCTCAAATATTGTTCGCTTCTCGCAGATTAATTATGACAAACTTTGTAACCACTATTTGACTATTTGAATCTTAATTGTTCGTTGAATTTGAACGATCTATTTTATCATATTCCTTGTTGTGTTCAATACATGTAATACAAAAATCGTCTAATTATTTTTTCCGATTTTTTTCAGAAAATGTAGGTACTTTTAGCCTCAGTTTGTCACAATGTAGCATTCATGGCTTCAGGATATCTCATGGCGTTAATCTGGGATTATAGGTTATAATGCCGAGTACAATTTAAATTGGACCACAATAATAATTAAACTATGTAAGTTAATAATTATTTAAAAATTCTTTCTTGTGTTTTAAATCGGTTTCAGATTGAAATTTTGTTTCAGATTGTTAAGCGTCAATTTCGAATTATTGATGTTCTTTAAAAATTATTAGGAAAATCCTTACAACTAAATTTTATTTTTCATTTATGAATAGGGACCTTGGTGATTCTGCGCCCCATACACTTTTACTGGAAATTATCTGAGCTTCTTCATTATTTCTTAAAGATTATCGTATTTTTGAACATTTACATCCTGGTGATTTAGGGTATTGACAAAAAAAAATTTTTTTCATGCGACCCAAGTGAATTTTTGTCACGAACAAGGCTATCTTTGTCAGCCGTTTGTTGTTTTTCTTCCTTTATCCAGGTTTCAAATATTTTATTTCTTTAAATAACTTTTCATAAATATGTTTTCAGTATGGCCAGCATTTTTCTAATGATAAGCGGTGGAAATCATTTTAGACGTCAGATTTCTTCACGCAGATCTGCGGAGGTATTGCTGGGACCAGTTCTTCGCAACAAGCGGGTTTAATTTTTTTTTCATTTATTTTATTACTAGTGGATATAATTGTATTGACAGATTTTGACTTTTGGGAAGTTTTTAAATCATTAATTCTGTTATTATCTTCTTTTGGTAATTTTTTAAATTTTTAGATCCGTTTTGCAGTTGATGGTTTTTCAAATTTGTTGAGCTGACATGAAGATCGATGTTTTAGCTCATTCCTTTTGACAAATCTATCGTTTAGTTAATGGGGATTTAAAATCTTTTTGGTTTAATTATCGATTTAAAATCTAATTTTATTGGGGGTTGATAAACTTTACCGATGTCCTGATTTCAGAATAATCTGTACAGTATTCTGTTGCATCATGATATATTAAACTTTATCAGGGTAGATTCGTTCATTTTGTTAGCATCGGAGGACATTTTTGATATGTGTCTCGATTGAAAATTGCTGGTTTTAATCGGGATTTACAGATCACAATGATTACTTTGATCTCTCAAATATTTAGTTTTATTGTTCTGTTGGATTTAAATTATTGGGTCATTTTCTTAAATTTTTTTTAAAAACAGATCTTTTGACATTTAATTTTTGTTCTCAGGCTTTCTACTAAAAATGGGCATACGTATTGATTGCATCGGGATTTTTCATATGTACGTTTCAGGAGTTTAATTTACGGTTCATTCTGGGATTGTTATTACATCCTTTTAGGGTTTTACATGTGATAACATATTGTTAGTTCGTGCTGTATTTTTTCTCTTAGTACGGATTTTACAAAAATTTATTTTTTATTTTTTTACTGGAATTTTTTTCTCATAGTGACATCTGTGGTCAGTTAGTAGTACTTTCTAGCATTGAGTTGTGAGGCCTCGCTTATTAAAAGCATAGTAATATTCAGGTTACATAGTTTGACGATAGATGTCAGTAGTGGCATAACTGAATTAATATAAATATAAATCGAACAATTTTTGTCATGATTTACTGCGATACTTAAATTGGTTTTTGCGTGAGATCAGATAAAATTTGAGCGCACATCAAATTACACTTCCATAAGCACCATGTCTCTTTTGAGGGATTATTTTATTTATTTATTAATTGTTATTAAATATTTTATTTGATAAATACAGCGTTGGTTTGTTCCGTCACAAATAAATGCTCATATTTTTCAATTGTGTTCGTGTACGTTTTGTCTGTCTGTAATTTGTCTTGTGTTCGTAATACATAGTCAGGTTGTTTTCTCGGGGTGGTGTAGTAAGTACCTGCATAAAACAGGTCATTCTTGCGGTGGTACCATATAACTGGTGTCGCAGTTTAATATTCTGATCAGGTATTACCTCGTCAGGTTTTCGCGGAAAATGCGAACGTTTAGCACATGAATATACACATGGGGCGTGGCTACGCTTATTTTATTGATCAATATTTGGAAGTTGGTTTCATATCATCTCTTCGGAGGATTTTTAAATGATGTGTAAACAGACTCTTGGTTATTGTTGATTTTGATGATAAGATTTGCATATTTTATCTGGTTCTGGTTAGTTCTGGATAATGGGAACAATTCATTTCCCATCTCCTCGGAGGTTTTAGCGGAATGACAGTTTGGCATAGGGCCGTAGGTGGTGATTTAACACAAAACACATGTGGTACATCGTAATATGGTGTATTAATATTACATTTAATGGTGATAAATTTCACTGCAATTCTATCTCTTTGAGGATTTACACGAGATTATGTGTACGTATTTAGTATTTATGTCTTGTGGTTGTTTAGGTTTAACAGTTATATTTTTATGCGTGTTAATAAATTGTTCAGGAAAATATTTCGGAAGATAGTATAACTTTTTTTTCTACAAATTTATCTTTCACATTATAAACGGGGTCATTTTACAATGAAGATATTTTTACATTATTTTTTATAAGAATTTTAAATAGTAATAAAAGATATTTCTTTTGTTTTAAAATAACAATTAACTTTCATTAATTTTCTACGTTGAGTGTTATGTGTTCACTTTGTTCCTGATCTCTGTTTCTGTTTGATTTTATGAGTTCATATTTGAATATTAATGTTGATCTTTTTACTGCACTTCGACCATGATTATTTTTTTTTACATTTGGAATTAGAGAGACAAAATTTTTTTTTAAGTCTGAAGTTAGACATTGTTAAATATTTAATAAATTTGGAATTATTTTCTGGGCGAATTCAGCGACATCTATGTTCTCAAATTATAATCAACACTATATTCTTGGGAAATGATTTAATATTTATTGATATAAATTTTACTTGCTGTTTTTGTGAAGTCTAATTGAATATAATCATAATGGCATTTTTCATTTTTGATTTTGATCGATTAATATTTATAATTTGAATATTGCGTTGTGCTTCTGTGGTGATTAACAATAGAATATACATAGAATTAAATGATGTATTCTATATAATTATTTCAAGGTTATTTTCAATATGGTCAGGGTGACTTTTTGCCTTTTAGGATCTCAGTCGATGAAGTTTTTTGGTACTTTGGCACTGTTTTAATGTAATATAATATTTTAAAGTTTCATCTTTAATTAGATTTTGTTTTGAGAAAACCAATTGTAGGCAGGTTCAGTTTTAGGGAACGACAAGAAACTGGATTATTTGGGTCTCACAATCTGGACTACATCTTCAACTATTCGAACTACTTCACATCGGAAGTTCATCATCTTACTCGGATGGCGCATTTCATTGCAGTTTTCTGATCTCCACTCTATATGGAACTTCTTGCACTTTCTGTCACTCAAGGATTTTCTTCAGCTTTCACAAGATGCAGTCTTGACCATCATACATCTTCATTCATATTGGGCGGCAGAGCTAGCAGCGCGGGAAAATTTTCATCACCTACACAGAACCTCACTTAATGACTTTCTTCTGCTCCAGTTTGGATTATTAATCATAAACGCAAATCAAGATCCAATTAGTGCGGCGATGTACGCAGACGGAGGAATGGTCTGATTTCGGCGTTTTTTTTCCATCTCTACCTTGGGCCATCTGGGGTCATCAGTTATTGAATGCATCATAATAGGAGAGATGCTGCATAGTTTGACGCGACTTTCTTTTCATCGCTTTACATTGAAGTCATGCCTACAGTATTGCAGTACGGTGGTCACCGCTTCCTCCATGATGTACATTATATGGATTGGGAGTACTTCTATCACCAGGATCCTTCCGGCTAACAATCATTATATTTTGGCGTCTTCCAAGACTAACATTTACGACCAAGGCTCACATAGTATGCAGTTCTCTTCAGGAAGTGACACATGGACCTCATGATTTCCAGGAGGAAATATTTTCTCTTTGGTGGAGGGGTAATGTAGCGGTAAGAACCGCTAAGACACTATAATGCTCAATGGATTCGACCAGTGTGGTTGGCAGCATTACAAGCCATCTGTATTCCGAGGTTGGTGCCCATGCTTCGCAAAGTTCGAGAGCGCCGCGGGGACAGTAGTACTTCAGTTTGATTCCAGGCGACTTGTGAGACGGCCGACGGCATGTGGATCCTGACAGAAACTCGACGGGCAGAAGATCTCACAGATTCACAGACCTCATGGGAATTATCAATCACGTATCGTTATTATATTTTCATTGGTTTTCTCATACATAATTTAACAGACTATTTGTCGTTTAATAGTTCTAGGGCAATTTTAATAAACGACTGGCGCCTACCATCTTTCAATCTTAGAAGCAACTTATGATACAATATGCACTGTTTTCTTGGAGCAGTCACCATACCCTGAGAATAATCATTTAATTTATTTAGAGTCTCTTTTGTTGATCAAACTTTGTATTTATGATTAAATATTATATTCCCTATATAGCCTTTCATTTCATTTAGTATTGATTACCATATTCACATGTCTTACCTACCCTGAGCTTAGCATTACCTTACTACAAGATTTAACTTTCATAACCTCAAATATTCCATTCTGACAGTTAAGATGTCGATGCACACATTTAAATACGACGAAGTTAAACCAAATACGTTTAATTACGTTATATTTTGGCACTAACGTGACGTAAAACGTTTCATAGAGAGGACGTAGTACACCGCGTGCCGCACTAATTCTTCGATCAATATCTCCGTCTTGCCGTCCATCGCTGGAAAATTCAACCCCGAGGTATTTGAATCTGTCCACCCGTTTCAACTGAGTCCCATTAGCGAGTATGTTGCACTGAGTTTGATCCCTTCCTACAACCATCACCCCTGTTTTCGAGATACTCATCTTCATTCCCGCCGCCGTGCACTCGTGGTCCCTCCTGTGTTGTGGTTAATCTCGCGATGTCGTCAGCAAATACATAGAAGGGAGCTGATTCTGATAATGCCCACCATTGCTGCATATGGTGTTTGACTATATAGTGAAGAGGATTGGCGACATAGGGTACCCTTGTCTGAGGCCAATTTCCACTTCAAATTCTTTCAAAACTTGACCGTTTACGCGGACCATATTAACATTCAAGTTGGATACAGAAAGAAATAATAATTGAAATAATATTGTATTGGGTCATTTGGTTTAAGCTAAAACAATTTACAATTATTATAAGTAATCGAGGGTAATAATAGAGGATAGTAATAGATAGAGAGCCGCCAAAGGGCCCAGTAGGAGACAAATGTCTTGGCTGCGAAATATATGAGAGTGGACCGGCATTAGAACTTTGGAGGAGCTATTCCGGACAGTGCAAGACAGAGAGACATTTTCAAGAGTGATCGCTGACGTCGGAGGGACCTGATACGGCACACAAAGAAGAAGATAAGTAATAATTATTAGCCTGAAACACTCATCTACATTGAAAAAATCTCTTGAGAAAAGATATTTACCGCCGACGTGACTCGAATCCGCGTCTTTCTGATTTCCGATCAACTGCTCCTATCCACTGAGCTACGTCGGCTTATCTCCTGCCCGCCAAATAATTCAATATATAGGTACCACCTGCAAACAAGCAACTTAATTTTATATAAGAAAGGCGTTGTAAGTGCTAAATATCCCACTAGGTGGCGTCGAGACAAATTATGTCTACATCTTTTGGTGAAATACTTTTAACTCGTCATAAATTAATTATTATTTTTAATTGATAAACTAACGTTTGAGACTAATAACTAGTTCAGGCTAATAATTATTTCTTATAATAATTGTTACCCTTTGTGATATGCATAAGAATCTTGTCTTAAACATTAGTTTACCAATTAAAAATAATAATAAAAACAATTTATTTCTTAGCCTCGGAGAAAGTTTCACATATGATGGAATAACTGCTTATGACTCGTGGAAGGAACCAGTTAAGGTTTAATTTATTTTAATACTTTCGAAGACTAATTTTGTCTCTACCGATAAGTGGGCGGTTTAACTTCTAAATGTATTTTTTTCATGGTTTATTGCCCTTCAAGAGTCGGGAGTGTCAAGTTGTTCAGGGCCGCTACTCCCGTTGGGAGTGACGTCTTGTCTTCCCAGGCGCCGCTCACTCCCATGTGCGGATTTAGCAAAATCACTTTTTTCGCATACAAAAAGGTGGCATATATGGCAATCTTACACATTTTTATTTTATTATTAATTTTTAGTACAGTGAAAAAGAAAATTAGATTTTCACTCATTACCTAGAAATAATTAAACACATTAAACTAAACTAAATATAACAATACGGCGCTATATTATGTCATTACTTTGTTTATCAAGAATAAACATTAATATATTTTTTTAAATGTACCCAGCTTATTTTCGTTTTTAATGTCGTTTGGGATGCAATTATATAAGTTGCCCCCCTCGTAACCAATGGATTGTTTGCCATAGTTAGTGTGGATGGTGTTTAAATGTATGTTATCGTGTAAAGCGTTTGTGTACTTGGGACGTTTTAATTAATAAATAATAACGTTTTACGTTTTTATTAATAAATAATATGGACGTTTTAATTAATAAAAGCAGCTGCGATTTGACACCGTTGGACTATTATTTGTGGAGTGCCCTCAAAGATAAGTGTTACGCCGACAAGCCAGAGACAATTGACGCTTTAAAGGACAATATTCGTGAAGCCATTGGTGAAATACAGCTGCACACAATCGATAATGTGCTTAAAAATTGGACCGATCGTGTAGGCTACTGCATGGCCAGCCGAGGCAGCCATTTGAATGAAATTATTTTCCATTATTAACCGGAAGGATTGTTCTTTCAAATAAAAAAAGAAATTTGAGAAAATATTCAGTAGTTTTTTTTATAGCATTTTAAAAAAAAAAAGTTATTTGGCGGACCCTTTATTTTGTATATACCTACATATGAACTTTACGCACGTAGGTTCATACATTTTTTTTTTTTTTTATGAATACCTCACTAGAGTCCCAGCTGCTCCCGTCTGGAGGCAGTGAGGCTGAAGGTAGAGAGGAGGGGAAGGAGATGGGGAAGAGGAAGGTGGGGAAGTACCTGGCTATTCAGATCTGGTCACCAAACACGGCTAAAGACATTTCAAGCAACGTTGCCGCAAATAAACTGTATATTATTTTATATGAATTCATTGCGAAATAACACAAATTAAACAAATAAAATTTATTTGCCTATGCCGGGATTCGATCATACGGTCATATGATTATAGGTTCATGGGGTGAGGTTTGTCCAGGACTTGGTGGCGGATGTGTTCAGTGCCAGTACCATGTAGAGGCAATAACATAGGCAATTAAAATAGTACTGAAACGCTACCTGATGCTCACTTTCACCCCTAGAGTCTTCAGATCTTTCCCCTCTTAATAATAATAATAATAATACTTGGATGATTTATATAGCGTCGTTTTTTGTGAAAAATCACCTCAAGGGCGCTGTACAAACTTATAATCAATATATATTATAAAAGAAAGTCCAAAAAAGCGTGCGGAACGCAAAAAACTCAAAAACGAGTGCCGGTACGATCAAGAGAGTTATATGGTATGGTAGATCTCTATCCCCCCTAGGGAATAAGGGTATTCGTTTTTACCTAAAGGGCTTGCTTTTGAAGATACAAGGACTGAAAGTTCTAAGAAGACTCTAGAAATTTCAAGAAGAGTCTGGAAGATTCTGGAAACTTCTAGAAAATTCGATAAAAATTTGGAATGTTCTGGAAGCAATGGAGGAGTATGTCAGCGAGTTTAGGAGGTTGCGAAAAGTCCGATAAAGCTGTAGAAAGTTCTGAAAGGAGTGGAGGAGTGTTTCGGTGTGTTTAGAAGGTTCCGGAAAATTCTAGAAGGTTCCTTAAAGCTGTAGGAAGTCCTAGAAGGTTCGATAGGGCTGTACAAAGTTCTGGAAGGAGTGGCGGAGTATGTCGGTAAGTCTAGATGGTTCCGGAAAGTTCTAGAAGGTTCGATAAAGCTGTAGAAAAATCTGGAAGGTGTGGCGGAGTATGTCGGTGAGTGTAGAAAGTTCTGACGGTTCACGAATGCTTTAGAAAATTATGAAAGTAGAAAGTTCTAGATGCTTTCAGAAACAATAGGCGGTGAGTCTAGAAGATTTCTAAAGTTCTAGAAGGTTCGATAAAGCTGTACAAAGTTCTGAAAGGAGTAGCGGAATATGTCGGTGGGTCTAGAAGGTTCCGGAAAGTTCTAGAAGGTTCCATAAAGCTGTAAAAAGTTCTGAAAGGAGTAGAGGAATGTGTCGGTGTGTCTAGAAGGTTCCGGAAAATTTTAGAATATTCCACAAAGCTGTAGGAAGTTCTGGAAGGTGTGGCGGAGTATGCCAGTGAGACTAGAAGGTTCCGGAAAGTTCTAGAAGGTTTAATAAAGCTGTAGAAAGTTCTAGAAGGTTCCATAACGCTGTAGAAAATTCTGAGTGGAGGAGTGTGTCGGCGTGTCTAGAAGGTCCCGAAAAATTCTAGAAGGTTCCATAAAGCTGTAGGAAGTTCTAGAAGGTTCGATAGGGCTGTACAAAGTTCTGAAAGGAATGGCGGAGTATGTCGGTGACTATAGAAGGTTCTGAAAACTTCCAGAAGGTTCGATAAAGCTATAAAAAATTTTGGAACGAGTGGCGGAGTATGTCGGTGAGTCTAGAAGGTTCCGAAAAGTTCTACATGTTTTGATAAAGCTGTAAAAAGTTCTAGGAGGAGTGGCGGAGTATGTCGGTGAGTCTAGAAGGTTCCGGAAAATTCCAGAGGATTCGATAAAGTTTTATAAGGTTTGATAAAACTGCAAAAAGTTCTGAAAGGAGTGGCGGAACATGTCGGTGGCTCTAGAATGTTCCGGAAAGTTCTAAAAGGTTTGATAAAGCTGTAGTAAGTTCTGGAAGGAGTTACGAAACACGTCAGTGAGTTTAGAAGGTTCCGGATAGTTCTACAAGGTTCAGTAAAGCTGTACAAAGTTCTGAGAGGAGTGACGGAGTACGTCGGTGGTTCCGAAAAGTTCTAGAAGGTTTGATAAAGCTGTACAAAGTTCTGGAAGTCTGTGAGTCTAGAAGGTTCTGGAAAGTTTTGGAAGTTTGGATAATTATATTATTAAAAAAAAAAACAATTTAATGCCGCTAAAACTCAAAGACGAGTCCCGGTACGATAACGGTTATATGTCTGGTAGCCCTCTATCCTCCATCCATGAAGAAAGTTCCCGTTCTTACCTGAAGGGCGTTCTTTTAAGGATATAAGGGCTGGAAGTTTCGCCCCGTTGAAATTTCTAGAACAGTTCAAAAAATTCCAGAGTGTTCTTGAGCATTCCACCATATTCCAGAACAGAACATCTCGGAACATTCTGGAATGTTCGGGAATAGGATGGAACGTTCAGGAACATACCGGAACAGCCCAGATGATTATGGAACATTCTGAATGTTGTTCAGAACACTCCTGAACACTCAGAACACTCCATTCAGAACACTCCTGAATGTTGTGGAATGATCTGGAATATTATTCTGGAACATTTGAAAATTTTTTGTAAGGGGCTACCCATATGGGGTATATAAAGCAAGATCTGTCGTGGATTCGAACCTCAACTCAATCTCACATCAACTCCCTGATCGATGTCGGACACCACAGTCAGAGTATTTGAGAGCATTCCACAACGTTCCAGAATATTCCGGAACCCACTGGAAAATTGTGGAATGTTCGAGAAAGGGAAACGGGAACATCAACGTGAAACATTCCAGAACACTCTCGAATGTTTTCCTGAGCGAAGCCGGGTAACCCAGCTAGTACATTACTAAAGTAAAAAAAAAACTGCAAGCTAGACAAACAATTTAAAACAACTTATGGCTACAAATTGCATACACCGGTTCATTGATCACCGACACGAAAATATATGTACAATATTTTGTCCAATGAATGCGATGCTGCCTAAAATTTAATGAAAACAGGACCATACTTACCTGGGAGGTCGCTTGAAATTAACATTGTATATTGTCCATTTAAAGAAATTTAGATAGAGTTCGCACGCAGAGGACATAATTGTGAACACGTGTTATTTAATCCTGAAAAATTATTTTAATATTAACATGTAATGTATTCTTTGATGAGTGTATTTTGGAAAGTAAAAGCAACATTTAATGGTGGGTGGTGCAGTAGTACCTTCAGCGCCCTTGAGGTGATTTTTCACAAAAACGGCGCTATATAAATTAGCCAAATATTATTATTATTATTATTATTACTTATAAGGATTTGATCTTCCTAAATGTGATTCGTCAAGAGACAGATTGATGTGTAAGGACTCGAATAATTTATTTCAGTAAGAAAAGTGTGATTAAGACATATCATAGGCAATACAAGTATGATACTCTCAGATATATATATTTAAATTAAGGGTATGAGAGCCCAAAATGGTTAGTTTTTAGTTTGGACCTAAACTCTGTTAGGCTTGTCAGGCCCAGATACTCCGAAAGCACGATCTCCAAACTTAGTATTTGGCTTTCATTAGGTTCTATTAGACTGCCTTTAGCAGATGAAGTTGCTGATCTAAGGGTCAATTGTCGCGGACCGGTATTTTCCGGGACGCATAATCCCAACACTTTCTTCGAGGGCCTACCGGGAAGCCGGTTCAGGGGCGCGGACGCCGAGTTTCGCTTGCGACTGGACGGATAGTTCCGCTCATCCTCGGCGGGACTGCCGGGCGACTACAACTCAGCTGCTTTGGTTAATTCATACAATCTCATCATATTATGTAATTTTCTATTAACTTTTTTTCCTTTATATTAATAAACTTTTATTTCAGCTACATGCCACATCAAGTGGCGGAGATGAAACATCATGCTGTGAAATAAATAATTAACATCATGTACGCACTCGCTTACTGCCTGCTAGCAATGTATGCACGGACATTGGAGGTATAGAGTCTTTTTAATAAAAAGTAGCTTCTTTATAAACAAAAATTAGAGTCCTGACGAGTACGGTGAAGGAGGAAACCAACTGTTTGTGGATAACGTGTGTAAAGTGGTGGATAACCAATAAAACGCCAATAAAACACTGTTTGTAGAATAAAACACTTTGTTCACATAAAACACTGCTGTAGAACTGTATGCAGTCTGTGCAAATCGGATCGTTCGTGGGCCAAACCGCCATCCGAATAATTATTATTCTCTTTGTCCGGTCGTCGCCGTCGCGTCGGAAGAATAAAATAGAACGGTGAGATACCGTAATTTGGCAAGGATAAAGGGTTTATTCCTCAGATTTAAAGATTATTCCTTAATAAATTCCGTGATTATTTATGGATCAATATGACTAAATTTTCATTTTTTATCCCCTCAGCCCTTGGAGCAATATTGTCGGATGGTCAAAATATGTACGCTTATTACGCTTTGTAATAAAATCCAAAAAAAGAACAATATGTCTGAACGCATCCGAAAACTAAAAACCGTTTTTAAAAGGTGGTGAATTATGCTTATGAATTTTGTAATTTGAAAAAAAAAGTAATTTTTTAAATAAATTAAACAATTTAACTTTGTTTGAACCACTTTTATATTTGAGTAAAACCGACTGGTTTCAGAACGACCGTTTCTTCTTCAGGGCAAACGTATACTGATTTGACAGTTATGAAATATGGATAGGAACAATGTATTATTATGGTAGGGGTGGATTATTATGGTTGCTAGGTATTAATGAAGAGTGGGTGGGTAGGGGAACATATCCATGATTGGGCTATAAGACAATATTTTTACTACTCTTAGTTAGATACTTTTAAGAAAACTCAGAAACTTTTTGTAACTATTTAAAACGTAATCTTCCCATCTTAAGAGGTATCACCAATGGGGGTATATTGTGAAGCTGAATAGAGTGGAAATGGGAAGGAAATTTGAACAAGGTAGGTTCTGCGCCGACTGGCTACTACTAATGTAAAAATTATAATGATCATTTATCTTAGATTACGCAGATGGTGTCTTTTTGTATACGTAGGTTTCCATTTCGAATGGAAACAAGAATAAGCAGAAAATGTTTTAATAAAAATTATTTCAGATGTATCTTCCACAAATCTATAACCAGAGATTCTGTAATCCTCGAAGTAGGTCGTACATACCTACGTTAAAGCCAACAACCCAATACCGGGAGTAGGTAGACCATTTCTCACAGTAAACTATTTTCGGACCCGCCTTATCCTGCGGGTCTTAGCGAAGTCCCCAGTTATTAATTATGATTGTTGGAAACTCCGGTCGCCCCGCGCCGGAACAAAGATGGCACCTGATTCATATTCATCAAGCGGCGGCGGAGAATCGTTGTGCAATACTTCCCAACTCAATTATTTAGGGCGAATTCGCCTTGGAAACCCCTCGGGGCTTGGCCATAATTGATGAATTACTGTATTGATACAATTATTGTCGTCATCCATTGAATTGGAATACATTAAGTTGACGTAAGTGCCGATGACCTAAACATAAGTACATTCTTAGCTACTTGTTGGTAACGTTATTATCTCAACCCCAGTAAAAGCATTTTTCTCTGATTGAATTTATGCATAGATTCCTGAAAGAAAAGAGGAATTAAAGTCCACGCGTCGTCTGTCTGTCTGTCTGTCTGTTCGCGATAAACTCGAAAACTACTGAACGGATTTTCAAGCGGTTTTCACCAAATAGGTAGAGTGTTTTGTTAGGAAGGTTTAGGTATGTAATTTGTCAAGGATTTGTGTAAATTGGTTGAAACATAACGGTAATTGTTAGAAGTGTCGGAAATAGTCAAGCCGCCTGGTAGCTTTCATCGAAAACGCTGCCTAATCCTTTTGGGATAAAACAAAGCAATACATAGTGGGATATTCCTCTTTTGTAGATCTACAAAAAAGCCCGCGAAGGCATATAATATCTATCTTTTACGGATAGCTTACTATACCCATTCTATCTTCTAAAAAAATGGTTACGTACATTGCGGTAATTGAAAAGTTATTTAGACGGATACAGTATTAGTCTTTATTAACTTAAATACGTTAGTTACCCCAAGCATTTCGTGCATTAGAATTTGAAATTAAAACACTTTTGTACTTTCTTCCACTAATTTATATTTCACCAGGACCGGTTTCATCCTATTACGGACATTTTCAGACTGGCATTTGAAATTCTTATGCTACAGTATTTATACACACTTAGGCAGGGGTACACAACATTACCAACGGAATATAGATATTATTTATAAAGTATAAATATGAATAAAGAGCCTTACTAAAAAATATATTAAATATTTTACAAAGTGATAAACAACCTTACTAAAAAATGTTGTAAATATTTTAGAAAAACGATAAAAAAACCATGTGTGAAAACCTTAGTAATATAAAAACTGATAAAAAAATAGTTCATGGAAAGGTATACCTAGACATTGCTTATCCAGCCAAATAGAGTTGTTTACCTGTTGTTTACACTGTTATAATAATTTTTCATCGAATTTCCGAATTTTTCCAAGATATTTTAAATTTCGTATACATTTTTGATGTACATTTTATACAATGATTGCAAAATCTAACCATCTTTTTGTATTGCTAGATGGTCTCCAACCAATTGCATTATAAATATTTGAAAATTAACCAAAATCGATTTACTAAGTTTCGTAATAATATCATATCATTATATTTGTCACTTCTAGACAACTAGATACTTCTAAACAACTAGACATAGCTCTCTTGGCAACCAGAAATCTATTCATAAAACTTGTGTTCCTCGTGTGAACATAATTATGATACATTAGTTAAAGACGTGGAAAAACTTGTGTCCATCACAACTTATCATATAGCCACTTGTAGGTCTTACGCCAAACATCTTTTTCTGCAAAGCTAGCGGAAAACTTGGAAAACTTTCATTATGCCCTCGCTATTCCATTCTTTTAAACGTATGTTCCGTACGTAAGCACACTGAGGATAAATAAGTTAAAGAAACGTTTTCTGGGAAATTTTAATTTCTTCCACTTCTTTTATTGTTCAAAATTATTTAGCATTTTAAGCACTTCCTAAGTCTTCTTGTATATTATCATGGTTTTACCAAAGTCGTGTGTAGTGCATTTTTTGACCGAAGATGCTCATAATATCAGCATGGATTTTTCTCATATACCAGCATGGCCTTTTGTCATGTGTACCAATTCATTGTTACGCGGATGACAGTACAGTCCATGATAGCTTTTTGTTTGACAAGCCCCCAAAGGGCTCACAAATTTAAACGGCTCGGAGGGCTTTGAAGCAAAGAATGGACAGTTACCTCGAGAGTGTTTTCTCTGGAGTAAAAATAATCTCTATTTAATTAAATGAAGACAATATAAGCGAAACTCAATCGAAAATCTGGAGACAGAAAAATCAGAAAAAAGATATCGGCTCCACTGGGACACGAACCCAGGACCCTTTGCTTACATGTAAGGTAAGTGGGTCCCAGTGGAGCCAATATTTTTTTCTGATTTTTCTGTCTCCAGATTTTCGATTGAGTTTCGCTTATATTGTCTTTGTAATTTGAGATGTTACTCAAAAAGTTAAAAATTAAAAATAATCTCACTGAATTCAATGTTTCAAAGACCCAATCATGTCTGATTGCGTCTAAAAGGGATCGAAATCAAAATCTAGTCTCCTTCAACGGAAGCAATCTTCTGAACAGGCACTCCATTGATATGCTTGGTATAACTCTAAGTGACCAGCTCAGATATGGGGGCTCCATCGAAGCCAGAGTAAGGTTAGCCTCTCAAAAACTGGACTTACTGTCCAAGGCCCGCGGATACTTTAATAGTACACAACTGCTAACCCTGTACAAATCACAAGTGCGCCATATTGCCACCAATTTGGCAGCCACCTGGAGCTTCAAAATACCTGAAAAATACCCTCGACTCTGTGCAGAAACGGGTGGTCCGCCTGATAGATTCTCCCACTTTAACAGATGGATTGCAATCTTTTGAGCACAGCCGTTGGGTGGGAATGCTATCCCTGATCTACCGGTATTTCGATGGAAGAATTATTTTCCTCAGAGCCTTCTGTGCGAAATTAATGTAAAAAAATGGCCAATCATAAGTAGATCTTTCAAAATTAATTGTATTCTATTATAGAACACCAAAATAATCTCCACCACAGCCACAAAATGTACAACCACACAAAACTACGGCAACAACAACCATCTCAACGGTAAAATAATAATCACTGTATTAGAGGAACATTGGTAGATTTAGGGCCGGTTTTATAAACGAAGTACCAAATTTCAGTTACGTAACGAACCGTTTTTCGTTAACGGACCGCTATCCGTTGGTTATCTTATTTTACGTATTATAAACAAATGTGCATTACTAGCGGTCATCGGTTACATTTAGTCCCAAAGTTTTATTACTTGGGTCACTCTCCGAATAACAATGCACTACTTGCATTGTTATACGGATGCATCGACTTAAAGATTCCTGTAAAATCACCAGCTGCTTGCAGCATTGATCCCAGAGCTTAGAAACGTAGTGTTAATAATAACTTATTTGTTGTTAATTTGTGGAACCCCATTTTAATTTTAATTTCTTTTATGTATTCTAATATTATTATTCATTTTAAACTAGGCGAAACAGCGGTCTCGCGCAATAATAATTATGTAGCAGAAATAGTTTAAAAATAAACTGTTTTTATAAATTAAATAATAATATTATTGAATATATAGAAGAAATACAGCTGGGCTGGCGTTACTGATTTCTATAATAAATAAATAACCGAGCGCCGAGAACAACTTCCTACTTACAACTGTCAAAAAACGTCAGCAAACGGATCGTTATCCATTTAACTGACCAAAATCGGTCCGTAAAGCATTAACCGCTACATAACCGACCGGTAGCCTTGTGAATGTTTATAAAACGGCAAAATCAAGCGGTAAACCAAATATTAGTTAAAATGGGATCAAGCGTGATGAAAAGTTGCTAGAAATAATTTTAGCCATGATTGAGGACTAGATCTGAATAGCCAGTCACTTCCCAAATTTCTCTTCACATCTCCTTCCACTACCCATTCCTTTAACCTCACAACATTCCCTAATCCGGGATGCTATAGTCTTACTGGCTCGAAGTATTTACGACTCTTGCGGCGTATTCACTTTTTACTTACTTATGGCACTTCAATTGATACAGAAAATTGCTTATTTCAACAGTTAACTATTATTATCTTTTCAAAACCAAAAAAAAGATAATATGCCAAGCTTGTCTATAAGTGTCTTGACAAAAACACAATAGTATATTATGAGTCTTGTTAAAGTATGATAAATATATAAACCAAACTGCCAATCATGACCCTTGATTCTGGAGAATGACTCCCATGTGAATTACTGTATATTTACTTTCCACGGCACTTATTACCGTCCAATAAAATTAATATCCATCAAAGTAAAAAAGAAAATATATGAGTAGGTATGTTTTCCAGCTATATTTTTTAATTTCATATATGTTATAAATACTCGTATGTTGTTAAAATGTCAAGAGGACGTAACTTTTTAGTGATTATTTAACAAAAGGTTTCTTTTACGATATCAAACTATTGAAGGCCTTACAAACAATCGAAACAAAAGTTAGTAAAACCGCATTCATTTTATCCGTAAAATGAAGAGTCCACAAAGGTGACAGAATATTGGCAATTATCATAATGTTTAAGACAAAACCTAAAAAGGAAAAAAAAACAAGTATGCAACGAACAAAAAATCTCTCCAGCGGGGAATCGAACCCCGGTCTCCCGCGTGACAGGCGGGGATACTTACCACTATACTACTGAAGATATTTGATCAGCGCCAATATCAACGTACATACGAAACCAGTGCTATTTTTTTATCGTGGCCAGTAGTGAAAAAAAATTGATAGCGATTTTGTTCGTGGGTCTTATCATTTTTTGATAAGCTTACCAAAGTGATTAAACTCTTCAGTACCAACCTAGAACGTTCGATATTCATAATAATAATAAGGCTTGTATTTTAATTTATTTCTCCGTGGCTTTTTACTGTTTCCATTAACTTATAATAAAAGACGTGTTTTTCTGTTTTTTGTAGTATTTGTCGTTTAATTCTATTTAATTCATTGTATCATTAACTTTTTTATTAAATGTCTTATTATTAAAAAAATATGTTGAAGTTTTTCATAGGTAGGTAATTCTACTGATTAAATAAATCAAATGGTTTATTTGCGGATAACAACACTTTAGCATACTAATATTTAGCCACGACCGATGTATACACCAAAAACACTACCTACATACCATACTGCTAAATCAGGAGTCACCACCAAACAACCAAAAATAAACCCTTGTGGGCCTTTTTGGAGAAAATTTCTTTTTGGAAAAATTAATTAAGTGAAAAGAATTACGGCCTTACTGCTTATGAAAGCCGTGCATGCAGGAGTGTCAACAATAAGTAAAATGAAATAAGGTGTCTACCATAGATAAAAAATAACAAGGTAGATCATTTTTGGTAAGCGGGTATGGTTACCGCCTTCCGGGGAATCATTAATTGGATAATCAACAACTCTGCCAAAGGTCACCCGAAGTGATTCTCTACGTTTGGTGACTTAGCAGGGGTGCCCGGGATCATAGGGGTGAGGTTTGTCCGGCTCTTGGTGTCAGATGCGTCCGCTCACCAACTGCGTCTCGGCGGCCAGATCGGAAGACAACGGTTGAGGGAGACATTTTGACCTCTCCAACGGGTTTCTCTCGGAACATCGCGTTGCACCACAGAGGGAGGATTGGATGTCCATCGCTCCTGAACTAACTGACTCCCAGATTCCTACCCATCCCTCACACATTTTTCCTACCCAGAACTTCCTCTCCTTCCTTTCCTAAAAACCTTCCACAGAGCATCCCCAAAGATGACACAGGCTACGAGTAAAAATATTTTCCTCCAGGCCTCCTGTGTGAAGCTTATGAAAAAAAATGGCTGTGAACCATTATTAGTACGAAACAACCTTTGAAGTGCACAGAAGTTTCGCTAAAAACGTTCCCCACTACTATTGCAAATAACACACATGCACAGTGGCGCCCCACCTTTGTTGTATCGACACATCAAACGATTAACAGTTCATGCAGTTTGGTCATGGTTCAGCGACAGTCGGCAACCTTTCATGCCATATCTTGATCTTGATGTGCTTATATTAGTTTTTTTACCACCCTTCAGGAGTCTGGGGACCAAATATATTTTCTGCCTGTAGAGAGTATAAATTAAACAATATTATATTTAATTAAATGAAGACAATATTAGCGAAACTCAATCAAAAATCTGGAAACAGAGAAATCAGAAAAAGATATTGGCACCGCTGGGACTCGAACCCAGAACCTACTACTTACATGGCAACAGATCTACCAACTGAGCTAAGGTATATCCAATTCGGTCACTTAGCTCACTGATATAGACACTCTTATAGACACCTTAGCTCAGTTGGTAAAGCTGTTGCCATGTAAGCAAAAGGTCCTGGGTTCGAGTCGAGGGGCATATCTTTTTCAGATGTTTCTGCGTCAAGATTTTCGACTGAGTTTCGCTAATATTGTCTTCATTTAATAAAATACATATTACAATTTGAGGTTTTATTCATAACGTTAAAAATTTAAATAAAAAAACATACATGTTTATTTTTACGCAGCGTCGCGTTCACCGGTGAAATGCATTGTACATATAATTTGTTTCAATGCAATGGTGGATGCAATATTAGCCATGTGGTTATAATGGTTTGTCTAGTCTGTAGTTAGATGTAAAATTGAGCCCTTGCCCGGAACCATGTTGTATCCAACAATATTCTAGTTCCGAGAAAAGTTGAAAAAACGAAACCAGTTATGTTTCATAACATTTTATATTTAAAATACATAAAACATACCATTCTTAAGTGTTTTAACTGAAAAATTGTCTAGAAAATCAAATAAATTAGAGTTTATTACTAGAATTTACGTCGAATTTTTGGAATAATGTTGTACATATATGAACACTTTCACATACAACGTTATTCCACAAAACGGTTTTTTTTTACTCTTGGCACCTTACATAAATGTACAAATGTCATGTATTTTTTTGAGCTTAAAAAGCAAAAAAAATGAATAAATGAAACTAGATGAAATGAAAATAGATATCGTCATATACAGCATTATTTCACAACATCATCAACATTCAACATTATTTCACAAAATTGTTTCAACGGCTAAAAAGCAGGCTTAATAATATTTTTTCTGGACAAATTCTATTTTCCTGCATTCTTCAGCATCTTGGTTTTGAAAACTTTCTAGTTGAAGCCATAAGACGTTCGTTTTTTACATTTATTGCCATAAATTAAACCTTACGCCGTGATTTTGATGAATGGCGTTATGCAACATTTTTCCACAAAACAAACTTTAAAAGGCTGTCACAGGCCTAAAATTTTTTTCATTATCATAATTCCTACCTTAAAAGATGCGTATTAATATGCCCAACAATATTCCATCAATAACTCAACTTTGATAGTTTTGTTGGATACAACATTATTCCGTACAAGGGCTCAATTGTAGAAATATATTATAAATTTGTACAGCGCCCTTGACGTGACATTTCACAAAAACGGCGCTATACAAATCATTCTACAAATTGGTATTTTGTGAGGCAGAAGGTTTCGAGGAAGATAAAGATATGGAGAAGAGGAAGGTAGGGAAGTAAGTATTTGGTATGCTTATTTAACTTTTTCCTTGATGAAATAAAAAGTGAGAAAAGCTATTCCAAATTTTAAGACAAAAACTATACATTATAAACTTTACATTTTTATCCCAAACCTGATAAATATTTTACCGATGATTTTTAGATATTTATATTATTATGTTATTTTCTGTGTTTGGAGGTATATATTCTCACTTAATATTTCCAATATTTTAGATACTGGAAATGTTTTGTAACTTAATATACTTTTTAAAAGTATTAATATACCTCCCCTATTAGACACGAGATTATTTCTCTACTAAATGGGTAATTAAATTAGTTAAAGAATTTTATGTAACATATGCTTTATAACTTCATTAAAAATATATTTAAAAATATATACCAAGGTAATAAAATTTTATATTTAAACGCTTACAAATACGTCATGAAAAATAAATACGGAAAACGTATGAATTGCAGAAAAATCTGCATTCAACCTTCAAATGTAATAATGATTATGTGACTGTGGTGACCCTAATTGGTGTAGTGTGAGACTAAATGTACGGAAAGCAGTAAGTAGATGGGAAAGGGGTGATGAAGTTACTTGTAGGGTCTCTACCAAGGTAACAGAATTTTAAAATTTAAAGCTTTTTAAATAAGTATGAAAAACGTTCATTTTGCAGAAAAATCTGCCTACAATCTGCAAATTTAATGAGAAGTGTTTTGACGGCGAGAGCAAAATGCGTGGTGCTATATCCTGTTTATAAGGACCCCAGTGATGGATGGCCTGCACAAATCAGCAAATAAAATAAATCTTTCACCGCCATTAAACTCGTGCTGTGTTTAACCCTCCTCTATCTCCCCTAATCGAATTCACTGTCTGATTGTTTTAACCCGATAAGAAAGCTGAGTTACAGTTACATCATTTTAAAGAGATCCTTGCTTTTATAGTGGTGTACGGTGTTAGGTACAGAAAAGCGGATTTGAACCGTTCTTTAATTAATTAAACCACGCTAGTTTATTTACACCGCTGATCACTCAATACTTACTTAAATTCGACTAGCTCAATCGCTTGGTGTGTTTTCAGTTCGGCCTTGGTAGACTTGAATAACCACTGCTATACAAAATACAGGAAAACACAGAAATATCGGGATAATTGTAAATAAAAGGTTCTCTTTTGATACTAGAAAAAGGTTTATATTTGCAGAAAGGACTCTAGGCCAGGAAAAGCTTAAATCTCTGTGAGAATGGGGTGATTACATGAAATAAAAGTGTGAATTTAGTTTTAAAGTCAAGTAAACACAATAATATATATATGAAAATTGGAACGATACCGGTGTGGGATTCTGTAGGCTCGGCAGCAATAACGCCAACAACTGAATTTAACCAAAAACCCGCAAACTGTTTTTGGTGTAAATAATGAACGGAAGAATAAGACAACCTATCCGTTCGAGGACTGGGAACCAAAAAAAAGCTCCTCCAAATTTCACCGGTCCACACCGCACGCCCCGCCCCCGTCGATAGCGGTGGGCGCGGCTTACTTCGGTGTTGTCATACCCCAAAATATGAACAAAAAAGTACTTGATTTCAAAAATACTTACGGGGTAACATGTTCTATATTATGAAGTGCATTTCATAACAACGGGATGGATCAAAAATACTTGAAATTTTTTTGAATAATTTTGTTTTTGTTTGGAAGTGTGGAAGCTGAATATTGAAACAAAAAAAAAACATTTTAATAGCATTGACGAATTGATTTGCGAGGCTAAATTAAAAATAATTGATAAACGTTGATACGCACCCAGTATAGTTGGGCATTTGCGGGATATGAGGTACTGTGAAGGGAGGCGTCTAGTAATATCTACAGGAATTCCAAAAACTGAACAAATCGAACTAATATCTATGAGAACCAAAGTGTGGACGAATATCTACAGCACTGGCAGAGGTTGGATTTGCAATTATGTATAGCATATTGGAATAACGTAATATTGCGTACGCAGTTTAAAAAACTTAATTTATGTATGCATGTATGTAAAAATCCCTAATATCGGATTATTGGACACATTTAGCTGATTATTAAGGATTTGGGTTTTTGTTTTAACAGCTTTCTTTATTTTGAGGGCTTCTAAATTATTTAGTTTGTTACCATGACCATTTCTATGTCAATTAGGTTAGGTTAGGTTAGCTTAAGTTGTGGTGCCATGTATTTCGAAAAAAAATATCTTTGTATTATGACCTCCATGTTTGTTCAATAAATTATTGTCCTTGTAAATAGCAAAATACGTAATAGTATGCAAAAACTTCATGTACGTACTATAAACGTTTAAGCCCTAATTAGTAATTACGTAATTACATTGAAGTAATTTATACTTTTCCGTACAACCTCTTGCTCAGCTGCCCTCTATAGATATTAGTCCAACCTACGCTCCATAGATATTAGTCACCCTGGGACCATCATAGATATTCGTCCGACCTTAGCTCTGTAGATATTAGTCCACACTCTGAAGTTCGTAGATATTAGTCCAACATGTGAGCTGTAGATATTCGTCCGACATACAGGCTGTAGATATTATTATCTGGAGTCCTGTGAAGGGGTATTCTAGGTAAACTTAATACTAGTAAGTACTACTCTCTTAGTAGTTGATAATATTATTCTGTTCGTTTCGCCTTTATTGAAGTTTGACCATACATGACAATTTGTGTCGTTATGGTTTTTTTTTACAACTTTAATAGGAAATTTACAGGACTTGAAAATTAATTCAGAAATTTGATGAATTGTTCAAATTCTGTGAAACAATCTGTCACTAAAATTACATCAAGAATATCAAAGGAAGGTATGTTGGGAAAATTGCTTCCGTTGAAGGAGCCTAGATTGTATCTAGATTATTGGATCTTTGAAATATTAAGATGAGGTTATCTTACCCCAAGAGGAAACCCTCAGGGGTTTGTCCTTCAGGGGTTTGTCAAGCACACATGGACTATACTTTCATTCGCGTGACAAGTAATTGGTGCACGAACAAACTCGGGTACAGAACCGATCCAAGTGAAACGCCAACATTTATTGTATTTATCGTCTAAATCGACCTCTCCCTCAAATAGTCGTCAATCCACGTATACAGGGATGCGGGATATTTGTAAGCAGGCAGTTTTTGAAGTCCTCGGTGCAAAACCCGATTAGGAAACGACCGGTCGTTCGTTTACACACGTTCCATCCACTTGGAAGGAATAGAATCTGATGTGATCGCAATGGGCGGTAGTTGGCTGGGATGGAGCGGTCACCTTCCTTAAAATAGGATGAATAATGAATACCCCCTTTTTAACAACCAGAGCGAACAGAGCCACACTTTAGGGACAATTTAAAGAGCATAGCCAAAATTAGAGCTATTTGTGCAGCACGCCTCTGTATCACCAGTGCACTTGTATCACCAGCTCTGTTTCACCATGCAGGTATTCCGTCAGGCCCACTAGCTTTGTTAACATCAAGCCCCCGTAAAACGTGGAGTACATTTCGATACCGGATCCTCAGATTTTCGTATAGAGACTGCAGCGTGGAACGAACGGTAGGATAGCAGATTGATCATCGAGGGTTGAGTTTTCCGCAAATATTTTACTTAATATTAGAGATACTTAGGATTTGGAGAAACATGGATGGCACAAAACAAACATATCTAAATTAAGCTTCAGCAGGAGAATGGTGGCGTCACCTTTCACTATGCACCAATCCTGAGCGCTCAGTATTTTAGCTTTCAGCCAGTTTTCAATGAAATATAATTTAATAAACACATCACGAAAAACTCATAGTTAAACCAAAAGGAAGGTAAATTAAACTGAAGCTATTCTAATACTAGAATTAGTCCCACACAGTTTTCATTGGAAATCTATCACGGCACGACATTTTAGTTTTTATGCCAAAGGTTGTGGGTAGGAATACGCTCAATATTAGCTTTTTTGGTTGCTAGTGAGCCATCGGTTTTTTTTTTAAATGAGCTCCACGCAGGAGGCCCTGAGGAAAATAATTTCGCTCGGGGCCTATGTCATCTTTGGGGATGCTGTGTGGATGGTTTTTTTTAAGGAAAGGAAGGAGAGGAGAGTTCTGGGAAGGAAGAGGGTTTAAGGGGTGGTAGGAATCTGGGGTTCAGCGTGTCCTGGTCATCCGCCTCCAAGACCTAAACAAACCTCATCCCGTGAACCCGGAAACCCCTGCTAAATCATCAACTTAGCGAACCACTTTGGGTGACCTATGGCAGAGGTGTTGGTTATCCAATAAAGGTTCCCGGGGTGGCGGTACCCATTCCCGCCTCCCAAATTGTAAATTGCTTGGATATGTTTGCCGGAATGCCGATATCGTTATAAATTAGAAACATCCCGATTTTTTCTTGCTAAGTTTGTTCCGAAATTAATCTTGTTTTTACCTGTAGTTATATTAGATTCTGGTTTACATATTAATAGCATAACACCAACGGAAATCGTCCATAACTGTTAAACTAAAACAATTTTGTCGTTAATAAATTTGCCCACACTGCCTATCTATTTAATGCTTTTTTTATATAGAGTATTTTATCGCACACTCAAACATGTGCACGTCACAATCTTTGCAGAAAAAAGTCTCATAATAATAATGGTTAGGTTTTTTGTTGATTTCTCCGAGAATTTATTTTCACTGAATGTAGGTACGTTCTCTTAGAAAACAAATATTACATAAATATTGAAATGTGCGTAATTAAATTTTCTCACCCTTATGAGGACTATAAAAAATAATTATTGTTTTGCTTGAAATAATTTTGGAGGTCACCTTTATGTGTTATGATTCTTAACCATAAATTCATCATTCAGCAAATAAATTACCTTCCATAATTTCACATGTTTGCTTCAAGTTGAAGAGCATTACCTACTTACACGTGTACGTAATGAGAATTAAATTAAATTTTATAACCCAATTTTCCTTACTAGCACAGCTTAGCAAAACAAAGGTACGGGATTTTATTCCGGCTAATTTTGCGTAAATTAATTTATTTAATGCCAAAATTTTTGATGTTTGTTTTACCACAAGGTTTGCATGTATGTTATTTCTATAATACAATGAGAAGATGCCAGGTGAAATTTACTAACTGTGGATTTTACATGATGGTTACTTGAAATATCACGTAATAAAAATAAGATAAGCAGAACAAAATATTTTTTAATTAAAAATAGTATATAAATAGTAATCAAATTAAATTAATAATGTAGGTAGACAGGTCTGGAAATAACGTTAAGTAATGCAACAAATAAATAGATGTTCCTTAAAAATAATGTGAAATCCATCATTGCTTTTACAGGCGTATATATTATTAGGGCTCCAAGATTTTTTAATGCGTTTCATAAAATTTAAACAAGTAAAAAGTACGAATACCAGTAGACTTTATGAATTAAAAATAAATTCCCAAAAATCCTATAAATATTAATAGAGACGACGGAGCTAAGCTCAACAGTTCTTGGTATCCGGTAATTGACGGCGACATCAACGCTAAACGCAAAAAAAGCTACTGATGTGTGAAACCACCGCTGCTCCCGGTGCCCTCCTTACATCCTGTGCTGTTCTTAGGTTTCGAGATATTTACTGTGATGATCTATCTTTTATTGATCTTCAGATTACCGGATGCGTCAATTGTGATGATGCCAAACAACCGCTGCTCCCGGTACCCTCCTTACATCCTGTGCTGTTCTTAGGTTTCGAGATATTTACTGTGATGATCTATCTTTTATTGATCTTAAAATTACCAGATGCGTCAATTGTGATGATCTGAATGCCCAATATGTGAGGATCTAGTTTCCTTCATGTGGTGATCTCAATACTTTGATGGTGAGAGACAATAACACTAATAATGCGTGGGTAGACTAGTTAGAATTATTGTGTGATATAAACAATGTGTTCTTCCAGGAAGCCTACGTGCAAAGAGAGCGAGTGGACAACAATCACAACATTTATGCATTATTTCATGCTGTCTCACTCATACACGCATGTCGTCTTCATACCCTAAGACATACGTTCACCACATTTAACATTTAACAAACCACGTATTACAAAATTAAGTTGTATTTTTATTTCTTAAATTCTGTAAGTTTTTTGATAAGTAATGTGTACAGTTGTTATTACGATTGACTGATATACGAAATAATCTGTAATAGCTTAGTCAAAAGCTTTTTCTAATGATCGTACCTGATTGTACAGGTTTGTACAGAATCGTACATCGCATCTCATCCTTCAACAAATTTAGATAAGATGTACATTTCGAAATTTAGATTTGCGGTTGCAAATATTGATATCAAACAACGCTGAATATGAGAATTTCATCGTTCAGTAGTACCTTTTTAGTTTATTGAGCATCGAGTTATAAATGCACGTCGCATTGACTGCTTTTTATTGAAAGTGAGTATTAAGTCAAAAGTAGATACTATTTCGATTTTAAATTTGTAATCAGTGTTCTCAAAGAAAATAAAATATTTAAGCTGGTTTCCAAAGTGCTTCTTACCAAAGAAAATAAAATTATTAGGTTGGTTACCAGAGTGGTTTTCTAAAAAAAAAATCCAAAAAATGCCTAGGTATCTGTTTATTTTTATTTCCGCTTAGAACAAAGCCCGGTGCAAAAGAATTGGTAACATAAGTATCAAAGTACATATTTTCTTATGTACTTAAATTACCATCAAAATCACGGGTCCGCATGGACCAAGTATAGTGCGAGTATTGACGTTTGGCGAAAAGGTGTAGATAAATGGTTAAAATGTTTAAAAATATCATCGGTTTGCCATTCTGCTCGACAGGAACCATGGTTATCCTACATGACACACAGTCGGAAGTTACGCATACGAAAATTACAAGAATAAATAATAGAGGGAGGGAATTTTACATGCAAACACTACTTATCCTACCCAGTTTAAACTAGACGTCACGAAAATACAAATATTATGCCGTATAATTTTTTTAAGCGTTTATATTTGAAAGTTGAAGTCTGATCGTTATACCACGGAAACTTGCCGTAAGTTACATGCTATTGAAACATGGTAAGTAATTTATTAGTTTTTGGAGTTTCTTATTCATATTCTGAGAGTAAACGGCAAACAAAGGCAATTTTAATAACGAATACATAAAGGGTATAATAATATCACGTATTATAAGATGTATCTTAGAACTCCCTTTATCTTTTTACAAAATAGTAACATTTAGAAATTTGAAAGAACAAAAGATAGAAATCTAGGTAAATATCAGTTTTATAACAAATTTCCTAGAATTCTATTACAATACTGCTTTATTTAAACTTTAAAAAAATCTCTTCCACCAAATACGCTAAGAACGAGATATAAGGGGATTAATTTATAATTATCAAGGTAAATTTGTAACTGTGTTAACATAGGGGCTAAACTATCCTGATAGTACTAAAATATGCCATATCTTGACGAGCATATTATTAATATGATAACTCCACCGCCGCGCCGTCGAGGAGCTAGTGAACGAGATCTGATTGAATAAATGAACTGAAAACGCCCTCCCGGCGAATTCTGACTGAATGAGACTCGATTAAAATCTGTCTGTCATTTGTCTAGCTAATGAATAACTTTTACATCCACAGTTCCATGTTAAAGTTATAATACGACTTGTTTCAAAGCAATGACATAAATTACACCAGCGATGAAAGATGAATATGTTGAATATGTGACTTTGTTGAGGAAATAGAGAAAGTTAAGCTTTGGGAAAATATCTCAGTTGCTGAAATTATGTTACGAACGACTTGCTAGGGTTAGAGCAAAAAGAACAAAAAAATGCAGATAGATATAAAAGATCGTCCAGTGTCTCTTCGTCATCCCATATTAATATTATTTTATTTAGAGTCTGGATTATTTTTCTGCTATCCCAATTTCCAATATGACTATAAAAACTTAAATATAAAAGGCCATCATGAAAAAGGCAACATAACAGTACTACATTATATGTAATATAACAAGCTGTTCAAAATCCGCTCCGCAGGTTTTTACTGCTAGGCAATGCGGGCTGCTTTTGTTTCGGCTTCGCCCAGTTAGTGTTGGTGACCATATTATAAATCCAATAGGAACTGGTTCCAAAAATAGCCCGTTCCTCGGATCCACTGTCATCCAGTGTAGCTAGTCACCGGGACAAAGTAAGCGAGACAGTGCAATGACGTTGTATGTAATATACAGCCGCTTGATACAACATGTGTTACCGTCAATCCATATCCGGAGAGATACTACGTATTCATAAATTTGTAGCAGTTATACCTAGGGGGGAGACGTCCCCGTACAACCTGCTGGCGGAAGTAGAGACATCTTGTAACAAATTCTTGAATTCGAAACCGAATTTTAACTGTAGCTTTGTGTGAAATTCCATGTACACAGATGTTATTTGTGGCGCGGCCCGTATGGCGTGGCGTCAGACATCCACTCGAAGCTGGATTCTGAAATTCAACCACGGAGACGGTATCGTATTAATACTGTTCGATAATATTATAGAGTCTCTGGTTGCCTAAAGAAAAGGTGGCATGTCACCAAAAATTATATTTAAAGATATAAATTTTAGTCTTTAAACGTAAAATAATTTAGAATCTACACTGGGATATTCAACGCGAGGATATAGAATGAACCATCATCGACTCCAGAATCAAATTGAGGACGAAAACAATTAAGATACCGCAGTTTCCAAAGATTGCATTGGAGCAAATACTGATATAATAATAATAATAATAATCTTTATTCCAGGATGTGAGGAGGATAGTGCAATCCCACACGACCCATATAGTTATACATATTTATATATTTACAAAGTAGAGAAATAAGAACATAAATAGAAAAAAAAATAATAGTAATAAAAATTAATAACAACAAAAATAAATAAACAAATTATTATGCAGGGCGTGATCTTGAATGCGCTCACTCAGGAGTGGAGCTTGGTGCTGGAAGGCTGCGGTCACCAACGTGTTGTCGGAGGCCATTAGCCGCATCCTGGCTCCAATTACCCGGTGTCTCATCAGACTGATATAGTATTTGGTTGTGGGAACTGGCTATAAACAAAGAAATTAATCTAGATAGGTAGGATTAACATTTAGTTTTAACAAAAAATTACGGGACCTAATAATAATTACATTATGTTGGCCTAGCGCGGGAGGGTAAATGACGCCTTACTAGCGAGAAAACAAGTCAAAGGGTTGCTAGAAGTGCGTCTGTAAATTTAAAATAATACTAAAGGATTCCTCCTTTTTGTAGTTGATTATGCCTTCAAGAGTAGGTACGCATTAGGTACAATTAATTGGTGTATTTGGTAGAATTGCTCATCTTCTACCAACAGAGGTAAAGAGAGGCTTATACTTTAGTTTAATACAGTCCCACCTAAATTATTTAATAGAAATATGGGGAAACACATACATTACGTACTTAAACGAATTACAAATAATACAAAATAAAGTTATTAAAAAACTCTTCAACTATAACCCAGACACTTCCACAAAAAAACTATACCAGGAAAAGAATCTCTTGAAAATAAGAACATTGTATGAATATAACATACGTCTTTTTATCTACAAAATACAAAATGGACTTATACACACAAACACAACATTTATAAAAACATCACAAGTACACGAACATTAAACTAGACAACACAATAAATTGTATACAAATACAGAATACTGTCAAGACTGAAAGTGGCAAGAAAAGTATTGGCCACATATATAATCTCCTTCCAGATAACCTTAAAGCAGAAAAGAATATAAAAACCTTTAAAAAAAAACTATTTTGATGTTGGAACAAAATTAAAAATATTACTACTACACCTGTACTATATAATATGCTCTGTACTTAAGTTAAGAAAGCGAAATATTATATTTCTTATAATGAATAACTGATTACTTTGTATAAAACCACTATTTTTAAAACAATATCAACATGTTTCGACAACAATGTTGTCTTCATCAGGATATGTTACTATAATATTATTATATTAAATATAATAGTATTATATTTCTTTTAACTTAATTAAAAAAAAAAATTAAATAAAATAAAATAAAAAAATTAAAAAAACCTCAGGCTAATTTGTTCGCTTTTCGAAAAAGCCCATGTAGGTCACATATAAATCGTTTTATCTCCCTTACCAGCATATTGGGAAATATGATCTGATCTGATATGATATGATATTATCTAAACGGTATATCAAAATATTGTGAATGCATTAAAATGTATTACACGTTATGTGCGAAAATTACATGTTTTTTTTTAAGTATCCTGTACATTATGATGTTAAAGACCATTAAAAAAACAGCTTTCAAAAATTCAAGCCATAAAACAATAAACCGATCACTTCGGAAATCATTCCTTATTACTCTTTGAGGTAGTGCAAAAGAAACAGTTGATCACCGCTGCAAATATTTATCTATTGAAATATTTGTGTATTTAAAAACTTAAACAATGGGTAAATATCACCAGGATATTTTCCTCTTACGTATGTGTTGTCGTAATCTTTACATAGTATAAAGCAAAGTCGCTCCCGCTATCTGTAAGCTTAGATCTTTTAAACTACGCAACGGATTTTCAGGCGGTTTTCACAAATAGAAAGAGTGATTCATGAGGAAGGTTTAAGTATATAATTTGTCACGGTTTTGGGTAAATTGGTTGAAACACTTATTATACAGGGTGTCCGGGGGTAAAGTGCATTAACTTCGGGAGGTGATTCTACATTATGGTAGGAGTAAAAAAGATAAATTACTTTTTTTGAAATTCCAACTTTTTTTTCCCATACAAAAAGAGATACCTACTAAAAATCCTTAGTGTAAGGTAGCACTTACCCAAGTTAGCTTGCCGGGCGCATTTGTTGCAACGTTGCTTGATGTGATTTGGCCTGTATCCATGGAAACCGTTTGTAAACATAAAAAGACCGAAAATTTGACGTTTATACAGATCGTATGTTTTAAACCAATGTAAAAAGATAACTGCACTTAAATAACAATTGTAGACACGCTTTTAACGATTAAATTGTTATAAACTAATTGAACACTTAACTAATGTCATCGCTTTTAACTAGTTTAACAAATTTTCAAAATGTCCACCTTCAGCTTGTAAGCAAGCATGTAAACGTAAAGTAATATTATTATCAATTCGTACGTTGTGGTGTATTTCATTAATGAATGTCTCCCCGTTCTTTGTTAGTAAAGTAAGGCATTTATCTAATAATTCAATAACAAAATTACGCGGTATTGGCTCAAATTAAATTGTAGGAGAATTATTTCTGATCAATTGTTATTGTATAGAATCCTAAATAATACGATGTCTTCCCCGTATCTTTTACAAAAAATAGATATTAGAGTTCCTGGTCGCAATGGCAGAAACGTATCCCTTTTTTATAACAGCCGCTCCAACACCAACTACTTACAAAATGAATTCATACACCGAGCCTGCCACTATCATAACACACACCTCACATATACAGACATCTTCAATATAACTTTCAACAAATTCAAAGCAACACTATTAGATAAATGTAATGCATCACAACACACAATTTAACATCCATATTTATATATATTTATTGTATTATTTATCAGATTTCTTTTCCTAATTTGCAATATATTTACATATTCCCTAATTACATACATATCATCCTTATACTCCTATAAGATCATAAGTTTACCCTTTATTGTGTTTTTCTATATTCTTAGCATATTTAAGTATTTAGCTTCTCGTAACTATTTTTTTTTCGTTTTTCTTTATGTTTTTCTAGTCTAAACTAAAAAAAAAAAAATTATCAGCGAAAACATGTTTTTAGGCTTACAGTTTTAATAAACACCATTTTTACAGCTAGGCAGGTTAGGCACGTCTACAACTAAGTAAACAAAAGTAAGTCTGAAAAAACACGCACTGAATGAAGTTGTTCCTTTAAGTCAGTCTTAATAAATACACACTAGATAAAGACGCATTAAATCAACAAGTTTTGACTAACAACAATAAAGTTTTTAAAGTGAAACACTCCTATGCGAATAAAATTGTTACATTCCAATTCAACACTGACACTGCGCGCTTGGAGTGGGGATTCGGCATTCGGCAACAGTGTAAAATTTAATAATAAAGCCGCCCGCACACGCTAATTTTATCTTTTTACCAGAAAACTACCCCTAAAAGTTGGAATTTCGAAAAAAGTTATTTATCTTTTTTACTTGTACTATCATGTAGGATCACCTCCCGAAATAAATGCACTTTACCCCCGGACACCCTATATAAAGGGAGCGGGCTGGCAAGCGGACGGCGTGGATTTGATATGTGCGCAAATTAACAAATGGCGTTGGTTATAAAGGTTGGGTAATGGCGTTGTCAGTATATGGCGTTATGTTTCGTTAGCCACGCAGCAACATGTGTCCGGATCTGCCAGTAATTTATAATGTAACATGTATTATGTGATATTTGTTAAGAGCATTTAATGGGTAGATACCCAGGTACGTACATTGTTAATTACTGCTTTAAGTTTTTTTTAACTACATTTTCCAATTACGAATAAAGTGCGACTGGCAATCCATTTTTTGTTCGTTTCTTTTCTAATATTATTTTATTATGTGATCAGTTAATAACGAGCGCATACGGAAGCAACGTCAAATATGTGATTATTAAACTTCTACCCTGTTTGTATTCGAGGAAATATCCTACATAAGCTTGACAGGTATTCAGGCAACTGACTTAGCTATTTTCGTTGCGGATGTTTAAATATTAAACATTATTAAATTCGCCAAAATAATTTGTCTTCTAACAAATAGCTTGCATAAGAATGTAACACATTTTAATTTATGCAACTGTAGCTACCTACTGGCAATTGTAAGTAGGTACCAACATTATTATCTACTTACTGGCAACAATCTACTCAGGAATTCAAATATTGGAACACCGAAACAGTACTATACAAGAACATCTTGACGAACTTTCTGGACAATGCTGCATGGAGGGTATTTTTAGGATAGAAAGGAGAGGAAGTTTTGAGGTCAATGGGGTGGAGTAACAATAAATGCGCACTTGAATTGAGTCCTATAATTTCAAAACCCGCTATATCCGATTTTTTAACAAAATGATCTGAGTATGACAACTTGTTCACATTTTTGCGAGGAACAAGACTAACCTAAAATTGAGTTTCAAAATCTCCCCCTTTTTACGGCCAAAAACCATGTTAAAAGTGCGAGTGAGAAACAAAACCCGCTATATCATTCAAGAAGTTACTATCAAAACCCGCTATATCGAAATTCAACCAATCACGTGCAGTTATTTTGCCAAGATGGCGGGTGTAGAAGCACGCCCCTCAAACCAGTTGATTTCAAAAGCCTCTATATTCCAAACAAATCACCTAGTGAGTATCAAAATCCGCTATATCCATTTTATTTATCCAAATTACTTAAATATTTCTAGACGTACATTGAAAAATGGATACTTTTCGAATGTATACTAATCCACTTCAATATATAAAAATAAAAAAAATCATTTTTTTATTTACGCTAGGGATGTGACAGTTTTTTGCGGTTTTCTCCGAATAAGTGAAAGTTGATATAGCGGATATAGAAATTGAACGACTCAATTGAAATAAATTGCGCTACGCAAATGTAATGTGTGATTATAAATGTGTCCAGATTTGACGGACGTATGAATCAATCCCTCATGCAGCTGTGGGAGGCGGTGTTTCAAGAGAGTCTGGAATGGTCGAAAGGTCTTCCTCAATAAGTCCGTCCCGATCCGGCCTACCACGCAGTAGATGGGCAGGCGCAACTGCCACAAAGACCCAGACAAATCTCACTCGAACCCGGGCACCCCTACTGAGTCACCAAACACAGATGATGACTTGTGGTGACCTATGAGAGAGTTGTTTGTTATCCATTAAATGGTTCCCGGCGGTACCCATACCCGCCTCCCAAATTAAGGATGCAAGGGACAGGAAAGGTAGAGGAAAGCGAGATGTCCTGGGTTTGTGTCCCAGAGGTGCCAATATATTTTTCTGATTTTTCTGTTTTTAGATCTTCGATTGAATTTCGTTACATTGTCTTCATTTAATTAAATATTACAATTTGAGGTTTTACTCATAAAAATACAAAAAAAACAATTAAGATAAAGAGGAAATTGAGCATCAGAATAATATTGCAGACTTTCCATTTAATATTAAACCCCTTCATCTCTATATTTCTAAAGTTACACCCTTCCATGGAACATGTTAATAATAAAACCATTGCAGTCATGTCAAATATTTATCGTTGGCTTTGTGTGGCTTTCATACGAGTAGATACCTACTGAGAACTCGGGCTGTGCTCAGGTCACTCGCTAGGGAGGGGCACTGCGAGCTCCGTGTTATGAAAGTCTTAATATTATATAGCCAATTTATACGTACATATTATTTCGTTTTCATGCAATTATCCTAGCATGAACACCTTACAAAGGGAAACATGGTTTGAAAGTACACTCGAATGCAGCGAACCAAACGGCAGACAATTTATCTTATTTATATTTTTAGTAAGTTTGTAAACCGTCAACATCTTTCAAAAAGTAGAACTCATTTGATTGAACCAATCATAAGTGCGCCTTCAATTTAGACGTTTCATGTCGGACCGCTGCAGTGCCGAAGCAGTGCGTTTGTCGTACGGCGCACGGACGGTCATTTGTTTGCATACAAAATGCACAGTGCGGCAACAGTGCGGCGTCGGTACCGAGAACGCTCGACAACAGGACGGCAAGTCTCAAGCTCCACGTGTTCATTTCGCTGTTGAATAATGCGGTGACAAGACGTGAGAGCTGAGAGCTGACAACTGAGAGCTAACTTCATCGAATTTTCAAGTTTACCGTTTGCTTAAAATGGATGATATAAACGTGGAAGAACTTATAAATGAAATTGAAATACGCCCTGCTATATGGAACTCCAAAAACGGAAACAAAAAATGCTTGGGAAGGTATCTGTGAAAAATTTATAGAGGATTTTAAAAATAAAACTACTGGTGAAAAAAACTCAGCAGGTAACTAATTCTTTAAATCAAATATTATTATATAATGAAAAATACATTACTTTGTTTACACCACTATATTTAATAATCAATCTACCTTTTTCGATAACAATGTTACCTTTATCAGGAAAGATGTTAATTTAAAAAATAAATGACAAACAAGTAAAGACAAATAAGAATAAATTAGAACATAGACAAAAATATTAAAAAGTAACAAAAATTAACAAAATAAATAATTATAATTATTAATAAGAAAATAAATTTAAGAGATTGCTAGTTTTAAAAAATGTTTGGTTATTTATAATATTTAATTTACTATTAACGCTTTTTCTAATTTCTAAAATTTCTAAATTATCTAATTGTGTGCCCGTAGTGTTAGTATATAAAATTTTAAGACCTTTAGTAATATCAAAAGAATGACTTGTTTCCAAAATATGGTTGGCAAATTCAGAATAATAATTATTATTTAAACATCTTATACGTTCAAAATGAATTTAAAACATCAAACGACCCACGTCTAAACATCACTAGCATACAAACGCATGGCAGTCAGAAACGCTTTCAATTTAGGCGTTTGGTATCGGACTGCTACCGTACTGCAGCCGCACGGCAGCAGCACGGCAGCGGATTATAACCAGCGGCACAGTAAACGTGCGGCAGCAGTCCAACACGAAACGTCTAAATTGAAAGAGCCCTAAAAGGGCAAAAACCAATAATAGTTCAATCGTAAAATGTACACACCAACATATTTAATATTAAGTGCATTTTAACCCTCTTTCTGGTACCCCAAAAATCAGAGGAAGCAGTTCCATTATCTCTAATTATAATTTTTCTTAAGGTGATTAAATAGTACAGGAAAAAATCGAAATCGGAATTCACGCCTCTTTTTGGGAGGGGTTTAAAAATACTTGATGGAAAGCTTTTGGAAAGGTATTTAAGAATTGTTTTTTACTGGTTAATTTCGTAAAGATCTGTAAAAAACGTTAACTCCCTTTTTACGTATTGTGTATTGTAATAATAATAACAAAGAAATTTAAAATTGATTTCACGGAACCAAACTAGGGACCCGGAGTCTAGGGACGTCTATTCCCCATCGCAGACGGGGTCGAACTGATTACGAAATGGGTGTGCCAAAGCATGGCTCTTACTAGCCAAGATATATTCTACACGCAGTATTTAATTGAAGCATCTGTATATCTATAATACTTCTAAGCGATCAAATTGTGAAAACAAAAATACATGATTTGGTATGATTTTGCATTATTTCGCTTTAAAAGAAAGTTCATCTTAAGCTGTCTTTCATTTAAAAGGCACTTTACACTAATTTACTAATAGGTACTAAAGTTTCAATTTGGGAGGCGGGAATGGGTACCGCCGCCCCGGGAACCTTTATTGGATAACCAACACCTCTGCCATAGGTCACCCCAAGTGGTTCGCTACGTTTGGTGATTTAGCAGGGGTGCCCGGGTTCATAGGGTGAGGTTGGTCTAGGTCTTGGAGGCAGATGACCAGGACATACTGAACCCCAGATTCCTACCCACCCCTTAAACCCTTTTCCTTCCCAGAACTCTCCTGTCCTTCCTTTCCTTTGTTAAAACCCTCCACACAGCATCCCCAAAGATGACATAGGCCCTGAGGGAAATTATTTTCCTTAGGGCCTCCTGTGTGGAGCTCATGTAAAAAAGGTAGTTATTGTTTACATTACTCATTAAAAATATTACTAAAATATTATTAATTTTTTTTTTTTAATTTATTTACAACTCAACTTGCGAATTTCCGCTCTCAAAATTGCCCTTCTCATGTAAAAAATGTTTTTTTACACTGGAGGCCGTGAAGACAATAATTTCCCTCAGGGCCTATGTTATCTTAGGGGATGCTGTGTGGAGGGTTTTTTTTTAAGGAAAGGTAGAAAAGGAAGTTCTGGGAAGGAAATGGGAATTAGAGGCGGGTAGGAATCTGGGGGTCAGTGTGTCCAGGAGTGACGGACGTGTGATTCCATCCCTTCAACTGCGGTGCAAGGCGATGGGTCGAGGGGTTCTGGCAAGAAAGGTCAAAAGACCCCAATGTTGACGATTTGTCTCTCTCGGCCCGGCCCGCCTCGCAGCAGGTGGGCAGACACATCAGCCGCCAAGAACTTGACAAACCTCACCTCATGAACCCGGGCTCTCCTGATAAGTCATCAAACGTAGCGAACCGGGGTGACCTGTGGCAGACGTGTTGGATATCCAATAATTATATTATAAGGATATTCCCTGGGCTGCGATACCCATACCCACCTCCCAAATTGTAAAGTAGCTAACTAGGTACTACCTACTTAATCGCTTGTCGGCATTTGAAAAGATTCCTAATAATTATGCTCAAACCCTTTTGCCAATTCGCCAATAAATCTTAAGCTGTCGGATGAAAAATGGGTTATTTAAACAGCACTTAATACATAATTTATCGCGTTAATGAGTTTAGATCGTGTACCGCCGCTCCTCATCCGAGATGTCGATCGTCTCTGAATGGATTAGCCTAAACCGTGTCTCAGATACCTACTGCTCTATAGTCTCTCTATCTGCCACGAAGTAACTCTCTGTGGGCTTAATGCTTATGCAGGCTGTATAACTGCGAGGGTTTGTAAATGTAATGTCATTGTCTTTTGAATTTTTAGGATTTATTGTGATATTGGGCTAGCGTAATAATACTCATTTGTACAACTCTACGTGGTGCGCGACGGTTTTCAAGTGTAATGTCTTTGTTTTTTTCGTTTTTAGGATTAATTGTGGTTTTGGGATAGCGGAATAATATTCAATGGTACAACTCTATCTGGTACAAAGTAACTCTCTCTGTGAGCTTAATGCTTAAGCAGGTTGTATAACTGCGAGTGTTTGTAAATGTAATGTGATTGTCTTTTTATTTTTTAAGGATTTATTGTGATATTGGGCTTGCGTAATAGGATTTATTGTGATATTGCGCTTGGTAAAAAGTTACTATCACTGTGGGCTTAATGCTTATGCAGGCTGTATAACTGAGACGGTTTTTAATGTTTTTTTTTAGTTTTTAGGATTAATTGTGGTTTTGGGATAGCGGAATAATACTCAATGGTACAACTCTATCTAGTACAAAGTAACTCTCACTGTGGGCTTAATGCTTATGCAGGTTGTATAACTGCGAGGGTTTGTAAATGCAATGTCATTGTCTTTTTAATTTAAAGGATTTATTGTGATATTGGGCTATAGTAATAATACTCAATTATACAATTCTACGTGGTATAAAGTTACTATCACAGTGGGCTTAATGCTTACGCAGGCTGTATAACTGCGACGGTTTTTAAATGTAATGACTTTGTTTTTTTCGTTTTTAGGATTAATTTTGGTTTTGGGATAGCGGAATAATACTCAATGGTACAACTCTATCTGGTACAAAGTAACCCTCTCTGAGGGTTTAATGCTTATGGAGGTTGTATTACTGCGAGTGTTTGTATATGTAATGTCATTATCTTTTTATTTTTTAGGATTTATTGTGATATTGGGTTAGCGTAATAATACTCAATTGTACAACTCTACGTGGTACAAAGTTACTATCACTGTGGGCTTAATGCTTATGCAGGCTATATAACTGCGACGGTTTTTAAGTGTCATGTTTTTTTTTTTCGTTTTTAGGATTAATTGTGGTTTTGGGATAGCGGAATAATACTCAACGATACATTTCTATCTGGTGCGGGTTTAAGGGGTGGGTAGGAATCTGGGGTTCAGTGTGTCCCAGTCATCAGCCTCCAAGACCTAGACAAACCTCACCCCATGAACCCGGGCACCCCTGCTAAATCACCAAACGTAGTGAACCACTTGGGGTGACCTGTGGCAGAGGTGTTGGTTATCCAATTAAGGTTCCCAAGGCGGTGGTACCCATTCCCGCCTCCCAAATTGAAAATATTGGGCTAGCGTAATAATACTCAATTGTACAACTCTACGTGGCACAAAGTTACTGTCACTGTGGGCTTAAAGCTTATGCAGGCTGTATTACTACGACGGTTTTTAAGAGTAATGTGTTTGTTTTTTCGTTGTTAGGATTATTGTGGTTTTGGGATAGCGGAATAATACTCAATGGTACAACTCTATCTGGTACAAAGTAACTCTCTCTGTGGGCTTAATGCTCGTGCGGGTTGTATAAATGCGAGGGTTTGTAAATGTAATGTCATTGTCTTTTTAATTTTTAGGATTTATATGAAAATTTTTTTAGGATATATACGGCTTAAAATGAAAATTTTCAAAACTTTGAAGTGAATCTGGTGGAAGAAGATCGTATCAGATATTTGAAAAATTTTAAACACGTCGTTTTGAACACATTTGGCACCCTTTTATCGCTCTTGGAATTTAAAAATAACATTTTTTGAAATGACCCACCTAAATTTTGATTTAAGTGGGGAACTTTATCAAAAATTACATCGTAAATTAAACCCACCTAAAAATAAACTGCGGTCGTGTTTTGAAAGATTGCGATCACAATATAGCGATTTCGATACACACATAAGAGAGCGTATAGATATACCACTTATATAGACAGTAGATTTGTTTTCCAAAAAAAAAGTTCCTTTATTAAATTCGTAGACAATGCATGTAATATTGGTGACATTTAGGCTTTCGACCTGTATACGGATTATTTTCCAATCTGTGCTAAGCTTGAAATTCCAACAAAGCCGCTTATTATCAACAACTGATAAATAGGGCAAAAAACTGATCGGCAGCGCTGGAATGGAATGGAATCATTAATTGCTGCATAATATTTTCTTTAATTTTATTTTATAAAATAGTTTTCGTTGTATTTGTCAAGTTAAAACCTGGTAAACTAGTGAATTGAGCCTGGAAGATTTTTGGTCGTAGTATTAATTACCCAGTGTAGTAAGATAAGTAAGTGTAATAAGTTACCTACTTTCATATTTCACACCAATAGAAAAAGCTTGGAAGATAAGCTTACGTAATGTAGAATGAGACTCCTTTAATCCCTTTTACAAATGTAACACATTCCCAGAGGTTCGTAATCATTGGCTAAGCCGAATCGAGTAATTTATTGCCGATGAATGAAAGAAAATTATAGATTATTACTCTGTGTAAATATTCAACGGTGCAAATTAATTAGACGTCAAAAACTAAATTTTTAATATTTGGACTCGTAAAGTGAACGTCTGTAAAACACTTTGTTCGTTAATTCATTACAAAATAGGTTAAGAGCCATTAACCAGCGGCCGAGAATTTAAACTTCGTCGAACGATGATCTTGCGATCGTACCCTTCACCTGTATAGGGCGGTTCCGATGAGAAAGATTAATTATTCTCTAAACCAGCATTTTTATAAAATAACTCAATATCTATTTTATTTCAATCAAAATTTGCTTTGATAAATACCTACATTCAAAAATGCTCAAACTCGTGATGATAAAACAATTAAAATTATGTACTTTTTGAAATTATTTTTGATAATAAGCGTTGATAATTTTTCATCATGTCTAAGCAAAATAAAAATGTAATTTTTTTCTTAAATACATTAGTTAGTAAGACCGTAAATAAATAAACAAACTGAAGTATTTTCGTCAAAAAGCAAGGGCGGGGATCTTTTTTTATGATTTTACTAGCTGAACCCGACCACGCTTCGCTGTGGCTTTGTCTGATTTTAATTATTAGAGGAGTTAACAAAAATTGTCTAGCAACTGTGCATTTTCCAAGAAGACACATTATTTAATTGAATATCTGCTGTGACTATGCTGTAGTGTAGAATATAAGGGAAGAAAAAAAAACATTCGTAATTTTTTTTAAATTATTTATTTACTCAGACCTTAAATGCTTTTACAATATCACTTTATTATAGATTAGCACCTATTAGTGTCAGCAATTCTTTGTAGTTAATCATTTTTGCGTTGCAAAACGATATTGCGAGGATGAAATTCTTCTCCAACCATGACATTTCCCACCTCATTAATTGTTGGCGCATTATATCGTCTGACATGCTCACTTGCTGGTGTTTGATCAGCACTTATGATAATTTTATGGCTGTCTGATGGCATGAGATCAATTGCATTTTTGAACATTCGAATTAAAATATTTTTATCATCTAACATTTTTTTCAACTACTCAACAATATTTCTTTTGACTTTATTAGAGATTTGACTGCGTGCATTCAACTGATCATTTCGATCTCCCATGAAATATATTTGTAGAAATTTATGTTGATTGCTGTGAAAAGGAAGCAAAGAGCCAGTTTTATGGTAAATTTGTCCCTGAATTTTAAACGTCGGCATAAAATTTTCTGTTATAACGTTAGCGCCAAATGAAGTCATCTGAAAATATGAATTGTATTTTCTAATATTTTTGAGGAAATGTTTTGAACCATCAGTAATTCCTTGCAACAAATTTATCAGTAGTGCTATTGGCTGATCAATTTCAGGTAGCTTCACTTTGCCGCTCGCACAACACATTCCTTGAGCTTCTCCTTTAAATTTCATCGCTTTGCAGTGTGGACAAACTTTATCCATTTTACCGATTTGAACAAATTTACATGAGGTATTGTATTGAATATCTGGTTCGTATGAAAAAGCAATTCGATGGTACGAAGCATGGTTATTCAAAAGTTGCACTTGCATTCGTCTTCGGCGTTGATCTATTTCTCTTGACGTTGTTGAGATGAATGTGCTGCTCGTCTTCTTCGCGCTTCTACTCATAAGCTTTTAAGTCTTTCTTCCCGACGATTCGCCAGTTCTTCTGCTCGCCTCTGAATAATTCTAACTCGAACATGTTCATTATCGTCTAAACGTTCTTGATCAGTGCGGTTTGATCTTCTCTGACGATCTGCGTTTACGTGTCGAGTACGACAGCCTATGTTTGAACATGAGCGAGGCATCCCACGAATGGTGATCAACTTTGAAAAAACTTACGCATCAATCAACTGGTCACAGTTACACTTTTTTGACCCTTTGAAAATTTGTCACATATAATTTGATTTGTTAATCTGATTTTTTGTAGGTTGTGCAAAGTTACGAACTGACATTCAGTACAATTATGAGTAAATTTAAAACGCACAGAGAAAACAAATGAGTGAAAATAGTAATATAATTTGTTAGATATAATTCTACTTTTAAATCCGATTAAATTCTTTTAATTCCTAATTGTAGGCATCATAAATTTTAGTAACTTTTAATAAAATTAATTAAATGGCAACACTGTCTAGAACTGTCATTCCGTTTTTTACTATGACAAATTATGAGTCAATTTAAAACGCATTAAATTATCCTTTTCCTTTTGAACTTCCAAATAAAAAGTATGTATAAACGCTCTTCTGCTAAAATGCAATGTTCTATAAAAATTTTGATTCAATACATCGATTACTTTCCGAAATTACCGAACGCAAACATACGGAACCTAAATTTTTATATACATAATATAGATTTGAACTAAAGTTAAAATTCTAAAAAGCAGTTCTCCCAAATAATTTATTGATTTATTTTACTGCATGATTATATGATTTGAAATGTATGTTGTATAATACAAAATTTTGTTTGAAATTTTAACAAATTTGGCAGCGACCTACGGTAAACCCTTATTGTATTAAAAATAAACATATTTTCTCACAATTTAAAATATAGTTTACTAGATAAAAGAAAAGTCTTTCGAAATCAATGTATGTTTTTTTGTGGAAAAGTGTCAATACCTGCGTCTAAAATTTGATTTAAAAATGACATTTTTCCGGTTTTGTCTGGTTATTTCCCCTTAATGAATTATTTATTATTCTGAACGTGTCTCTAAAGCAATACAAAATTGGTAGTTTTTGCGTCCGTTATTTTACAACACTAAAAAATAATGAATTTATAAAATAAATGATCTTTTGGAATATGGCAACCCCAGTTTTGGTTTATTGTGAGGCAGAAGCAATATGCAAGGGAGATGGGAAGAGGTAGGCTAGAAAGGGGATCTCCGGCCAAAAATATTCCAAGCAACGTCAACGGATCGATTCTGATTGGTGGTCTCTCACTAGGGGGGTACTGAAAGCATCCACCTCTCTGGATCAATCTGTCTTGAACCACAGTTAATACAAATTAAGTAAATCTGCCACAAAATCTTGTGATTAAAGCCGAGATCGTTTCGATCAGTTACATGTAAATCGAAATCAAAATTCTGTATGAAAACTTCCCCACTATCGTTTATTTTTAATTTATTGACGTGTTTTTTGTAAATTAAGTACCTACCAATTACTTAAACGTATTTGTTAACATACTATGAAAAGTACCTAAGGACTTATTTTCTATAGGCAACTTCATCTTAATTCTTCTACCGTTTCATGTTTGTACTGCAGAAGCTATCAAGTTTATTTTTACTCATCAAAGTTATTTATTTACGTTCTTGTACCTATATAAATTTACAGACACTCCAAAGCAGTGAGATTCAGGGACTCAAAAGAAAAAAGAAACGCCAATGTTCAAAATTAGATTGATAAAATTTAATGATTATCTTCTTCAAATTTCTCTTCATAAAATCTGGGAATTTCAAGGCTCCCATTTCAAACATCGACAAAAAAAATTCTCATTTGATATGACATTTCCTTCATTCATCTGAAGTCCTTTACGTTGTTAGAGCTGTTACATACAGGGTGTTTGAGTCGCACGTTTCCCTTTCAGTTTAAAACGCTCGGTTGTCCGGGTGTACGGAACTTCATTCTGGTATTCACGCGAAACCGCGCTGTTCCGAAAACGAGTGTTTGCCGCCGAATTATCGTCACGAATCTCGGTTCGCTCGTTTTACGTGCGTTTGCCAAGCGACTCGAAGTGTACGTAGAGCTAGGGATGGATTCAGTCACCACGCGTTTCCCGAGTGGTTTGTATGGCAACAGAATGCCATGAGTCCAATATTGATTTGCTTATTAGTGAAGGACGAAAAAGACCTACGATATGGAGTAAGGGATGTGATGAATATTCACATAAGATTTTATGGATACGCGTTTTTTTTTTTTTAAATTTTGTTTCATATCGTCCCAGTTTAGGATAAAAGCCAACACAATGCCCATGCATAAGACTGAGTCAGGATGCACACGACATAGGCTTTTTCTTCGCGTTATTCCTTGGAAAAGAAGTCATGGGTCTCCTTAAGAGGAACGTTTACGCGGCCCGTATCGGCCCGTTTCATAAAAATCTTAATTTTTTCTTCTAACACAGCAAACTTATTTTGTGGCACCATTTTGATTTAAATTAATAAAATAATTCGTTTTTACCACTTTTATTATTTACAAAACCAACATGTTTCGTGAGCAACGCTCACTTCTTCAGGGTTCTTCTTGAGTATCAATAAAAAACCCTGAAGAAGTGAGCGTTGCTCACGAAACATGTTGGTTTTGTAAATGTTTAAAAAGTGAAGGCTACTGCCATCTAGCGGCGTATTTTTATAGCTTCTTGTTTTGATTACAGATTACAGACTAGCCACGTAGGGCGACACTGAATAAAATATTAGACGATAAAGCAGATTTCTGCCTCATATTGACAATGACTGACACTTTGGCGTTTTCTATTGGTGTGAAAATGTGTGGTTATAAATAGGACAATTTTTAGTTAAAAACTCTCTCTCAAATCGTGGATCTCCTGTAAACAGCTAGCATTATCTAGCAAGTGGTCGAGGGACCGAAGTAGTGTTTTGTCGGGTCGGGAACAAAAGTATTGTAACATGTGCTGTGAATAAACGAGAAGAATTCCGCCATTGAAGGAAGATGTTTTCATTTTAAAGTCCTTCTGCCAAAATACCAATTTATAACAGTAAACAATAAAAGTGGTAAAAACGTAGTATTTTATTAATTTAAATCTTAATTTTGGATTTGAGATCAAAATACCAAACCAAACAAAAAAAAAATTTTTGTAATCTAAAGGAATTTTAAATATATAGCACGGATATGAGCTACTTTATTTATTTTGGATTTAAATTATAAGATAAAGGCTATTAAAAATAAAAAAAATTCTTGATTTTAGAGGCAACTTGAGCAATTATTTGCGAGTAAATGAAAAACATAAAAAAAAATTTAACTGTATTTATTACAAAAATATGAAAACATAATAAAAAAAAAACATTTTGAATTTGAATTTTATTTTCACCATATTTTAAAAATAAATATAATTAAATTATTTTTAAAATGTTTTTCATTTACTCACAAAAAAGAATAACTCAAATCTTTAATGGCCTATATCTAATAATTTAAACCGAAATAAATAAAGTTGCTCTCATCCGTACTAGATATTTTGATCACAAAAATAATTTTTCATTTCGGTTGGGCTATTTGATCTCAAATCCAAAATTAAGATTTGTATGGAACAAGCCGAAAGGAGTCGCGCGAACGTTCCACTTAACCTATATTTAAAAAATAATGTATGAAGAATGAGTTAATGATGAATGTAAGTAAATCTAAAGTCATGGTGTTTGAAAGAGAGAGTACGAAAACAGTGTGCGACATAGTTGTGAATGATGAATACTTGGAGCAGGTGGATGAGTTTGTTTATCTGGGTAGTATGTTTACGAGAGATGGAAAGGCTGATAGAGATATTGAAAGAAGGGTAAATGCCGGTAACTCCATTAATGGAGGACTGAATGCCGTTGGCGCTAATAAAAAACTGTCAAAAAAAGCGAAGCTAGCAGTCCACAATGGAGTCCTGGTACCTACCCTGATGTATGGCAGTGAGGCATGGAACTGGCAGAGGAAGGATTAAAGTAAACTGAATGCTGTTGAAATGAGATCCCTGAGACGTATGTGTGGTAAAACCATGTATGACCGTGTTAGAAATGTGGATATCCGCAAAGAATGTAAGGCTGATGTAAGTATAATGAGCAAAATTAAGAAAGGGACCCTCAGATGGTTTGGGCACGTAGAGCGAATGAGCGAAGAAAGTAGTGTAAAAAAAATATATGATGCAAATGTGAATGGTAGAATAAGTCGGGGACGCCCGAGGAAGACATGGCACGATCAAGTGAATCAGATACTTGAGACGGGCCATGTCAAAAGTCAGAATAATAGAAGAGTATGTATGAGACGATGTATGAATGTGAGTAAGGCAAAGAGTGTGTGCCAAGACCGAGTTGTTTGGCGGTCCGTCCTCTCTGCCTACCCCTGCGGGGAAACGGCGTGATGGTTAGTTAGTTAGTTTAGTTTAATCGAGGAGCAACTTTCACAGTCACAGCGCTAAAAACGCGTCGCGTCGTGCGTCAGCGTCGCGTCGGTCGGTCGTATCAAACCGCTCTTTTCCGAAATAGCGCGCTTCAAACGCCCTATATGAGTGCCCCCTAATGATTTTAAAGACATCGATATGGTATTACGCTAATATCTTTCCCTGTTTTGCACTGAATTTCAAGATATCTAGTCATATAATAATAATAATAGATATAATATGGGAGTTGTATTACTTTTTGGACAGTGTTTGGTTGCTAAATTTATTTTTGTCGGAACCGTGGAAATTCCTAGTAGCCTGGTCTCATTTCGTCGAGATATTTAATATCTAGCTCTTTGAGGTATCACGTTCATATTTGCTGGAATCAGGCATGAGTGGTTTGTACTGAATGCGAATATCGTATTTAATATTCGTATTTGTGAAGAATTGAATCAAGAATCAAATTGTTCAATCAGCTTAATTCCTATATCGAGGTAATGCGAATATCACGTGTTATTGAAAATATTCAAAAAAAATGTGATAAAGAAAGAGGAAAGGTGAATGTCTAGCACAAAAAAAAACAGAACCACAGAGTTTACAATGAAAACAAGAGCAATTATTAACGAAATGTTTTTAGGAACATGAATGTAATTTACTTTAACTAATGTAAATTATCTCAGTTGTTGGTCAATCAACATTTTGAAGACTGGAAGTTTTCAATATGACCGTAAGTTTTATGTACACAAAACTTATTTATAAGAAAAAAATCATACTTCTTGATAAATTTCTAATTGAATGGCGTGAACATTATCGCTTAAAAAAATAGTGTACAATTCACACGTGGTAGAAGAGAAACCTTCAGAAAACTAAAATTAGACAACAGTGGTGAGGCTAAGAAGTATCGCACAAAGAGGAGACCGATTATACTATCTCATTCTCTCACAGGCTTAATCCTATAGATGAATATGTTTGTCTCTTTTTAGTAACGCAGTTTTTCGTTTCATCGAGTTTGAAATCACAATGGCGCTAAAGAAATTTTCACTTTAAAAAAATTTCCTCAAACATTGGAAATGGATTCTTAGACAGGATGTTATCAATCTTCGTTATTTGTTTTTGGGGTGTTATGCCGTGTTGCGCTACCTCCTTCTTTAGCCAACGTTTCGGACATCGTTGCAGTGTCCATCATCAGGGCAGATGCATAATAAAGAAAACCCAAGAATTTTATATTTTTCTTTCACGATTTCATTTTTTAAAGTGTTTTCATTTTTCATTGATTTTTCATTGATTTCAGTTTTAAAATGTTTTTGGGGTGTTATGCCGTGTTGCGCTACCTCCTTCTTTAGCCAACGTTTCGGACATCGTTGCAGCGTCCATCATCAGGGCAGATCCGTCAGATCACACATCTACCGGATCTGCCGGATTTGCCCTGATGATGGACGCTGCAACGATGTCCGAAACGTTGGCTAAAGAAGGAGGTAGCGCAACACGGCATAACACCCCAAAAACAAATAACGAAAATGCTTTTGGCCGTGAAAATCATATAACGTTATTTTAATTAACTGAACCCAATAAGCATACATTTTTTGATCCGGTCATACAATTTAGTTAGAAATTAATATTTACTGAAAGTGTTAAAGGACAGAAGTCACAGAAAACACTTTAAAAACTGAAATTGTGAAAGAAAAATATAAAATTCTTGGGTTTTCTTTATTATGCAGCGACTTGAACTTGAAGGCTGTATGTTTTTCAAAGAAATCGCAAGGGTTTTTCTCACAACGTATTTTTAAGGAAAGAAACAGAGCTTCTGCATTTCATGCTCTCTGAGAGCAGCCTAACCCCCCTCCCCCCAGTTCAGACATTCAAAGCCTTATAAAATATACCTTCAATTATCCTACAGCAATGCTCTCTTTATCCCCCCTCAAAGGGGAATCTTGAAGCTTTAAAAACATAAGCGTACAATTCGTTAAAAATGAATTCGCTTTTGTATTGTGTTGTACGTTGTTTGTGGTAACTTTGTGTCTAAAACCATTGCAAGATATCTTATTCTCAGATAAAATACTTTTATAAAATTTCATTATACACTAACTTCATATCGCTTGGGAATTTTATCATGCAGCGCCGAACACGTAATTTTTATCGTGGTATAGATTTTTCATGACTTATTCGTGTAAATACATACATTACTATTTTTGCTCTTGGAGCAATTGGAGCAAAAGTGCGAGGTTGATGTTTTTTTAAGCTTGTGTGCCTAAACAGCTCTAATCTGATAAACATATTTCTTAAAAGGTAAGATTTTAGATTTTCACGGCCAAATCATTATTGTTATTTTTTGGTTTATTGTGACGTATTGGGCTACCTTCATATTTAACCAACGCAACGTTTCAGAGAGCGTTACAGTGTCCATCATCTGCCCTGATGGTGGACACTTTAAGGCTGTCCGAAACATTGGCTAAAGAAGCAGGTGGCGGTAATATGCGTTTTCATCCCGCAAAAAAATTTCCTCGACAAAATATCCACGACAAAATATCCTCCGGACAAAACATCCTCCAACAAAATATCTGCTAAAACCTAACATAACCTATAATATATTAAAAAATATATTTGCATTAACGTCAAAATCCAGCGAGGAAATTGGTAAATACGTTTTAAAAATATACTTTAATATCGGTACGTTTTGATTTTTTTATTAAATCACTTCTTGAGTTAGGACCCTTCAAAAATCGTTAAAAATGCCAAATTTAAATGCCGGTATACAAATTAGAAAATGATTTTTTTAAAACCCAAACAAAGTGCAGAGTATTCTCTTCTTAAACAGTTTGTAAAAAAAACTCTTCAAAATTGGTCTAGTTTTGAAGGAGAAAAATGGGGAAAATAAAACCTCCATTTTGGTGATTTTATTTAGGTATTATCAGCCTGAGGAAAAAAGAATTTTGACTGGACACCAAGGTGGAAAGAGAAAAGTGGGAAGACCCAGACTGAGGTGGGAAGATGGGATAAGAAGGAATGCAGCACAGATTTTCCAGGTAACAAACTGAAAGTCAGTCGCTGAGGACAGGAGGAGTTGCAGGCGAATGTTGCTGGCCAAAGCTCGGTATGGGCTGTGGCGCCATCGAAGAAGAAGAATTATCAGCCTAATCCCCCCATTACACGTATCAATCCTCGCATCAATACTCGAGTATTGATGCGAGGTTTGATGCGTGTAATGGCAAATATTGACGCATCATCAATAATATCGCAACGCATCTAGATATTTGGATCGGTCACATCAGTATTGGGGCGTAGCCGTAAAGTATTGGGGCGCGGCCGTAAGTGTATATTGCGGGGATATTGGTGCGCGGTTTGATGCGTGTAATGGCTCGCCGCATCAATACCTCAGTATTCCGTGTGCACCATGGAGAGCAGTGGTCCCTTGTCGCCTGTAATTATGTCGGATAGCGATGTTCCGCCATCTCCAGTATTATTATATATTTGTACTAGGTTATTAAAAATTATTATTTTTTATCTACAATTATTATGAACTCACAAACTGACAGCCCTGAAATTCAGAGTTAATTTGCTAATACCTGCCCAGTCATTTCAAGCAAAGTTAATTTTGGTAACAATAAACACAATATTATATCAAACATTATTATTTTTTTTCATATCATATTCTAACACATACTTGTATCATATACCTACATACTAGCTTCTACCTTGCAAACATCACATTGTTTTATGTCAGGTCTTATACCTAGTATTATTATATTATTTAAATATGTTAAACTTTTTTATTTTGTTATTATTATACTACTGTGTACCAATGTATCATGTATCTCTTGATTGTAAAAGCCATGTTATGGCGTTTAAATAAATAAATAAATTTCGAAATTATTTTTCAAGTTCAATGAAAGTTCTATTCACGTTCTGTTATTCAGTTTTGTAAAGAAACTAGCCCATAATAATGACATAATTTTGAATTTTATGAAAACAGTTTTTCTTAAATGAAGACTACCAGTGACCCCCCCCCCCCCCCCTCCAACGCTTAAAACAAAAAAGAGTGACACCGGAAATATTTCCACAAGTACACTCAGTGACTGTACTGACTGTACTACCAAGTTTAACAAAGTTATTATTATTAATTATACTTGCCTTTACGTAATCCTGAAGCGCATACATAATAGCCTCGGACGTGTCCAATATTGCTTGGCTTATTGCTGCTGGAGACAGAATCGCTGACAACTTCAGATCCTCAAAGCTTCTGCCGGTCGCATAGAAACGTAGAGTTACAGCTATTTTTTTCTCTTGGCGTGATCGAAGCTCTCATGGCTGTATTTTGTTTCAAAATATATGGACTAACCATATCTAGCTGTTAAAATTATCATTACTCATTCTAAAATAATTTTTATAGTCGTGTGGATCACTCAGCAAATTTTCATCCATTAAATTCAAGTGTGAGAATTTTTCTCTTTGGAGAAGCCAATCCTTCACCCACCGTTTGCGCTTCAATCGTTTCATTGAACCGAACGCCAAAATTATAGCAATACAGGCTTTTCGTTTCGGATCCATCACTTAAAACGCGTCCGTCCCGCAAGGATTCGCATCGATACTGACGTCAATAATATTGACACGTGTAATGGCTCACCTTGTGAGCCGGTTGCGATATTTTCGGATCGCGATATAATATTGATGCGAGGATTGATACGTGTAATGGGGGGATTAGGCGTAGTTGTCCCTTTAGCAACAGTATTCGGGGGAGAAAGAGCGGCAGTGACAGCAACAATTTGGTAAGATACCTGTATATAATTTTATATATTTTTAAGTTATAATTTTCTCGGATACCGGGCTTCCTTTTAATTTGAAGAAGAACCCATAGTCAAGGTAATGGAAAAATCAGACCAAACGGTACGTCAATATTTCTATCATGTTACGTACGACCGATCTTATTATTGATGAAACGAATTGCCCATTGTTCTCTCATTAAAATATTGCCCAATAAAATGCTATAACTTAAGATTGCGTTGTTTTACTGGCTTCCAGCAATAGTATTTATCTGATCTTGGAAAGCATAGTCACGTAAAAAATAGTCACATCTGTTAGAAGACTCCACTAGAAGAACCCAAATTGGAAAACTATTTAACAAATCAAAACTATTTAACATTGCAAAACTATTTAACATTGCAAAACTATTTAACATTGCAAAACTATTTAACATTGCAATACTATTTTTTAACATTGCAAAACTATTTAACAAAGCATGGTTAAACACTTAACTTCTTTTTTAACTTCAAAAGCTTCTAAAGTTTTAGGATGTAAGATAAACAATGTTTTCAACTATTTTTTAACACCCGACGTAAAGGGTTTCATAGGTTCAACGCCACCAGCCGCCAGTGCCGAGGTGTATAATACGTTCAGTAATATAAAAGAGTATTGATGGGAAGTGTGGGGAAAAGGAAGGTTTATTTAAAACGTAACTTTCCACAATAAGTAGGTAGTAAAACTAACGTGCGATTTTGAAAGGCGGTAGTGAAGTTTCTATTTACAGGAAACTGTTTTATCTCCTCTTAAATAAATAGATTACGGGAAGGTTTTAAACTTGGGATACTAACTTATTTACAGGGGTAATTCAAGGGTGTTAATAAATTAAAGTAAGTTTTTCCAGGAATTTGTTGTACTTCTGAAATAGAAATTTAGTGATCAATAAACAATCTTTCACTCGATATAAAAAAATGAAGGAAACAAAAAAAAAACACTTCATACGCAAAATTAAAATATGGATTAATGAATAAAAATGCAAAAAAAAATTGTAGCAGGTATGCTGCATATGCTGACGTTTTCACTTTTGCAGTACAAATGTCAAAAGAATACAATTCAACGCATTCTGCACATCGCTGTATATATGTATGTTAGAACTGTGGATAGATTATACTGCATCCCAATGCAATGTCAATTGATTGAGTGAAACTCAATCAATTTTTTAAATTTAATTTCTTCTCAAATTGTTTATCCGTTCAATCCATGAATATGAATACTACACAGTCGTCTTCTCCGCTTGGGAAAAGCTGATAAAAACAAAAACAAGTTTGTGTGGGAGTTGGGACTTCTGTTGATTCTGGGTACGTACAATATTGATCAACACTTGTCAGCAAATAAACAACTTCACGAATGTTTTATGGAGAGATATATTTAATGGATAAAGATTTTGTTTATGAAGGCGAGACATTAAAAAAATATATATTTATTAGCTCCACACAGGAGGCCCTAAGGAAAAAAGTTACCCTCAGGACCTATCTCTATATTTGGGGATGGTGATGGAGTATAATTGTTACGTAACAGAATCGGCTCCCGAGCGGAAGGTTAAGTGAATCGTCCCCACTACACGTGCCGACCGTTTCCTCTCCCCGCACCGCGCGACCACCCCGCGTCAGGCGCGAAGCGCCGGGCGGCCCGCCGGCCGCCATTCCTTCGCTAGCCCTCGGCCAAGCAACTGCGCCACGCGCGATTCGCGCTGTTTGTGCTCCACGATATTAACTCCGCGATGTATTGTTTGCAATTGTGTTGTGAACGGAATCCAGAAAAGATGGCAGACCACGCATCTAGCTATGTGAGTACCAACTCGCTTCCTCCCCCCCACAGTGTGCTTTGAACCGTTTGTAACTTCATTTAAACGCATAGAGAGAGGGAGAAATCCTCGTTAGGTCAGTAGGGTAGTTTAACTTGTGTTTTGTGCCGACACTGGCCGTATGTGTATCACCCTGTTCTGTTTATTGAATAAACCCTTTAAATGCAAATACTGTGTACTGATTGAAGAGGGAGTCCCGGGGATTTTGAGGAGAGGAGGGGAAGGAAGAATTGACCAAGCGAACCACTGGCACTCGCCCTGTTTTTTAGGAGGAATCATGTTCGAGCCGGTTTGAGCTAACCGACGGCTGTTATTGTGTGTGTTTTACAGGAATAGGGCCTGGGGTAGGCCGCAGCTGCAGCGCCCCCAGCACTGGCGTTCCCAACTTAGGGGCAATTTTTTTTCCTCCCTCTTCACAGTCGCTCGCCTCGTTCTTCAATCAGCCATTGTTTAAACTGTATAATCTATAATGTTTTGTCTTGTTTTTTTTCCCAATTTGTCTAGCATTACCATCAAAGAACATCGACGCGAGTGTAACTTCGAATTGCAAATTTAAACTATCGCGGGCACATTCCTTCATTTTCGAGTCGTCACTCGACAAAACATTATCACCGGTATTCCTACGTAAAGTGCTCAACCAAGAAAGTTGCCGTCGTGAATAATATAGTGTTTACAAGTGTCGACCGACTAAATTTGCTAGTTTCAAATACAAGATTAATAGTGGAAATGTACACAAATATTTAAAACAAAGTTATTCAACAATTAAAATCCTGTATATGATAAACCAATTACCCGCTTCGTTTCCCGAAAGTTAATTAACCAGTTTTCATTAATAAACTTATTCCGCAGTGTGCTGGTCTGTATTTGATATCGACATATACTGCGAATAGGGGTCTATTTCGCAAAATACTGGCCTGTATATATAACGGCATATTTTGCAGCTTAAGGGAAACAAGTGGATTAAATTCTTTCTACCTTTTGACAATTGAGCATTTTTCTAATTTTGCCGCCTGTTTCATCATTTAGCTTTTTTTTCTTTCGTAAGAAACAGACGACATAATTTGAAAGACGTTCGGTTCGCGTTGACGTCGTTTCCTCGAGTCAGGCATTACATTACGTATGCACATCTGCATATAACTTGTTATGACAAGAGGAAGTCGGCGGATAAATACCAGTAATGGTGTATGCTCAAATCAGGCTGCAGTATAGCCACGTTAAATAAAGAACAATTCCCCAAGACATTGTTGAATTTTCAAACATACTTCCACGAAAACTTGTATAAAAGAAAAAATATTTCCTTTCCTTTCTAAAGAACCCCCCCCTTTGGAAGGCTAATCGAAATATTCCAAAAAACATGTTCATTTAAGGCGAACCTCGTTTCCGTTTTTTATTTTTTCTTTTCCGGACTTTTGCTTATTTGCAAACCCTTTTCAAAAACATCGGGATTTTTTCTCAAAATCACGTTTTTGTAAGGGAAACCGCTGCCCAATTTTTTTTCTCGTCTATGGACTTTGAAAATTTTCAACAAATTTTCAAAACATCGGGATTTTTTCTCAAAATCACGTTTTTCGAGGGGAACCGCTGCCCAATTTTTTTTTCTCGTCTATGGACTTTGAAAATTTTCAACAAATTTTCAAAACATCGGGATTTTTTCTCAAAATCACGTTTTTGTAAGGGAAACCGCTGCCCAATTTTTTTTTCTCGTCTATGGACTTTGAAAATTTTCAACAAATTTTCAAAACATCTGGATTTTTTCTCAAAATCACGTTTTTTGAGGGAAACCGCTGCTCAAATTTTCTCTCGTTCCGGACTTAGAAAATTTTCTACAAATTTTCAAAACATCAGGATTTTTTCTCAAAATCACGTTTTTTGAGGGGAACCTCTGCGCAAATTTTTCTCGTTTTTGGACTTTGAAAATTTTCTACAAATTTTCAAAACATCAGGATTTTTTCTCAAAATCACGTTTTTTGAGGGGAACCTCTGCGCAAATTTTTCTCGTTTTTGGACTTTGAAAAATTTTCAACAAATTTTCAAAACATCTGGATTTTTTCTCAAAATCACGTTTTTTGAGGGAAACCGCTGCCCAAATTTTTCTCGTTTTTGGACTTCGAAAATTGTCAACAAATTTTCAAAACATCAGGATTTTTTCTCAAAATCACGTTTTTGTAAGGGAAACCGCTGCCCAATTTTTTCTCGTCTATGGACTTTGAAAATTTTCAACAAATTTTCAAAACATCAGGATTTTTTCTCAAAATCACGTTTTTCGAGGGGAACCGCTGCCCAAATTTTTCTCGTTTTCGGACTTAGAAAAATTTTCTACAAATTTTCAAAACATCAGGATTTTTTCCCAAAATCACGTTTTTTGAGGGGAACCGCTGCCCAAATTTTCAAATAAACCAAACACTTATAAAAAACGCGTTTTTTTTCAAAAACTTTTTGTAAAAATACGTCCCCAGTGGTCAATCTCTGCCCAATTTCTTTCCAATTGCGAGTCTAGTTCTCACTTTTTCCAACATAAGGTCACTCTGATACGACCTTATACACCATGGAAGTTCCTCAAGTCACGCTGGGTATAATCCCACACATTTTTACTTCAAAAAAGGAGGAACTACTACAGGCCCTGAGAAATAGAAAGATTTCTCCTAGGAATAAATCCAAAAAATGCCTCACTCTATATGCTTCTTTCTACAACAAAAAATATATCAGGAGGTTGCAATTTCAACCGGAAGTCACCTCGGAAATCATCACTACCCCCCTCACAGTCTCCGAAGCAAAACCCGTGGTAGTGCAAGCCCAAGAACCAACAAAAATATACGATCTGACATCCTGGAAAACAAAATACAACGGACTCACGGATGTAGAGGATTTCATCAACAGAATAGAGGAAACAGCTCAAGTCAGAGGAATTCCCGAGAACATCCTACACAGAAATTTCATAGACCTCATCGCTCCTGAAATGCTTACCTGGCACAGGATACATAAGAGAAAAACAAACTCATGGAAGGAACTCAGGGCGGCACTTTTAACGAGTTTCGGAGAAAAAAAGGCCCAACACAGAATCAGGTTATCCTTACTCGCTATCAAGCAACACCCCGGAGAGCCTGTCGCTAGATTCACGCAGAGGGCAGAGGCCATCAATATTAAGCTCGCCCAACCCGTTCCTGAAGTGGAACTCCTCCCAGTTTTGATCGACGGTCTCCTGCCCAGATATGAGAACATCATAACTTCCCAGAAAATTTCCACGCTGGAGCAACTTAAGGACGTCTGTCAGCTACTGGAGGCATACCAGGATCGGAAGAGAGACGAAAGGTTCCCCAAGGAAAACTTTCGCCCCAGCACTTCGTCCGGCATAAAACCAGAGCACAACGAAAAGAAATCCTGCTCTTTTTGCCACAAGGTTGGTCACTCCCAAGCCTCTTGTTTCAAACAAGCTAAACTTTTATCTTCAAGAGACCCCCAATCTAACAAAAGGCGATCTGTCGATCGTTCTCCAAGAAGAGATGAAGGGAGGAAGTTTGGCAAAAGACCACGCCAAGACAATACTGAGACACCCATCCCGGACCTCAGATTCATCAAACCCCCTACAGATTTCTCAAGGCCCCCTCCCAATTGGACAGTCAAGAGGCCAAAAAACTAGAACCCAACCTCCCGGGCCATCCTCCCCATAGGCCGAAGGAATGGTCGGAGTGGTTGGAACACGTCAAATTCTTCAAAAAGGCCTTACCCCTCTCTACAGTTTGCTGCAAACAGGCAATAGACGGTAGACCCTTCGCGCATTTTTCTATAAACAATGTGGTTTTTTCTGGTCTCCTCGACAGCGGCGCGTCTGTCAGCTGTCTGGGCGACAACGCTCACACCTTATTCACAAACTGTGGTTTTAAAATGGAAGAACATTCTTCACATGTCACCACAGCAGACAACACTTCACAACGTGTCATTGGTTCTCTTACCCTGCCGATCAATTGCGACACAAAAACAGTTCGGATCAAATTTCTGGTTGTACCTACAATCTCGCAAAAATTTACCCTGGGAGTGGATTTTTGGATGGCTTTCAAAATTGCTCCACAGTTGTTTAACAACCCCTCCGTTCCCCCCCAAGTGAACGAAATCCGTACAGTAATACCGTACGAAAATTTGAACCCCCTGCAAACAGATCAGTTGGATCAAACGATAAACAAGTTTGAATCAATCTCATTCGAAAAGTGTGGTTTAGGCTTAACCAACTTAGTAGAACACCATATAAAAACAACAGGCCCCCCAATCAAACAAAGGTATTATAACCTCGCTCCCCAAAAATTAAAAATATTAGAAAAGGAATTGGACGATATGTTAAGAATGGGAGTGGTGGTACCCAGCCGCAGTGCTTGGACCAACCCCACCTTAATAGTTTCAAAGAAAGACGGCTCGGCACGTTTCTGCCTCGATAGCAGACGCCTCAACGCATGTACAGTGTCAGACGCCTACCCCCTCCCTTTGGTTAACTCCATCCTCGACAGACTTCGAAACGCTAAATACATCTCATCTATAGATTTGAGCAAAGCTTTCTGGCAAATACCTTTGGATCCCAGCTCCTGCGAAAAAACTGCCTTCGTAGTGCCTGGCAGGGGCATGTTTCACTTTAAAAGGCTACCCTTCGGTTTAAAAAACAGCCCAGCGGAGCTACAAAGGCTCATGGATAAATTGTTTGGCCCAGAGTTCGACAACAACTTATTTTGCTACCTGGATGACTTGATCATCATCAGCGATACTTTTGAAAAACACATACTCATTCTAGAAAAGGTTTTTCAACAACTCAAACAAGCCGGTTTGACTATAAACCTTAAAAAATCGGAATTCTGCAAACATCGCCTACGATACTTGGGCTTCATAGTAGATGAAGAAGGCCTAAGAACCGACCCCGCAAAAGTTGCAGCTATGACAAACTTCCCCCGGCCCACGAATGCAAAAGAGGTAAAAGCTTTCCTCGGCCTCACCGGTTATTACAGAAGATTCATAAAAAACTTCTCAACACTCGCGGCGCCGCTCAACAAAATCACGGGCGTCCGCAAAGGTACCAGTAACTTTGCCTGGTCCGTAGAGACCGAGTCAGCATTCAACTCCTTGAAGGAAGCCCTTCAGTCAGCCCCGGTACTGAATTGTCCTGACTTCAGCCTCCCCTTTACGATCCATTCAGACGCATCAAACGTCGGAATCGGAGGAGTCCTCACTCAGAATTTTACGGACGGCGAACACCCCGTGGCATATTTCTCTCGAACCCTAAACAAGCACGAAAAAAATTACGGAATCACTGAGAGAGAATTATTAGCAGTCATGGAATCCATTCAACATTTCCGCGGATACATTGAGGGCAGTAAGTTTACCGTGGTTACGGACCATAGCAGCCTAAAGTGGCTGATCTCGCTAGACAATCCCTCTGGAAGATTGGCTCGCTGGTCGTCCCGCCTATCTCAATACACATTCGATGTCATCCACCGTAAAGGCGCGGATAATATCGTCCCGGATGCCCTTTCTAGAATCGAGATTGCGATACTAAACACGGTATCATCCAATTCTAGTCTCCCCACAAAAGATTTATGGTATCAAAAAATCTTCCAAGGATGCAGTAACAACCCACAAAAGTTTCCGAATTTTACAATTAAAAACGGACAATTATACCGCAACTGCAAGCCACCACTGTCAATATTAGAGGATTATGCCTGGAAAATGGTAGTCCCTCTCGAAAATAGAGAACAGGTTATTATCAATAACCACAGTGCCGTAGATTCCATACACCCTGGAACCTTTAAAACATATAAAAAAATATCTCTGAGATATTATTGGCCTGGTTTATTCAAACAAGTACGTCTATTCATCTCCAAATGTGACATCTGTAAGGCTTACAAACACAGCACGGCACCACCGTCTGGCCTAATGGGCAACCCCAAGCGTGCCGATAGACCACTTCAATCCTTCTCAATGGACCTCATCGGACCTTTCCCTAGAAGCTACGCAGGTTACATGCATATACTCAGTGTGGTGGACGTTTTTTCCAAATACTGCTGGTTGTTTCCTCTGAAAAGGGCGACCGCAGCAGCAATAACCAATCTGTTAGAAAAGCATATTTTCATACCCTACGGTATTCCTCGTACTATAATATGCGACAATGGCAAACAATTTATAGCTCTAGAATTTAAAGAGTTTTTGTCTAAATATGGTATAAAGGATATATTCTACAATACCCTTTACACCCCACAGAACAACACCGTCGAACGATACAACCAGACCATTAATACGGCTCTGGCAATTCTGGTCGGCAAGGACCAACGTACATGGTGCAAAAAATTAGACAAAATACAAGCAGCCATGAACAACACGGTGAACCTCGCTACAGGCTATACACCATTTTTTCTCAAACACGGCATGGAGCAAGTAGTTCACGGTTCATTACACCCTGACATTTGCCTTCCACCCACCCCTTCCGCCACAGCAGATCCCGCAGCAAATTACGCTCACCGCTTGGAGGAACTCTCCGCTATCTATAGCGAAGTAACAGACGCTCTACTATTGGCCCACCAAAAGAGTGCCGACAGGTATAACCTTCGCAGAAAGCACGTCACGTTCAAAGAAGGAGACATCGTTTGGAGAAGGAACAACACCTTGTCGCAAGGTGCGCTATACTTCTCTGCCAAATTGGCACCCCGCTTTGTAAAAACGAAAGTTCTAACAAAGATCTCAGACCTCGTTTATCGATTGTCTGACATCTCTGGTAAACACATCGGAAATTACCATGTGAAAGACATTGTCAAAATTGGGAATATGGAATCAGTAAATTCCATCACATCAAGTACTCAGGTGTTACCAAATCGGCAAAACATGCATCTTGTTAACCCTGATCATTATTACGTCCCTGACCTCTCTTGGCCAGTCATCAATCAGTGCGATGCGGTCTCTTTAGAAGTCTTATAATTCTCGTCATAAACGACGTGAGTCATGTGTAATTATTAAATGTAAATAATCACCCATATGGGCATTCGTAAGGTAATCCTTACACCCGAAGGCACATTAATGTCAACGGTAGCCTAACTCCTGTACATTTTTTTTTTGTGCATAATTTTATATGTTCTTTTACATCCTGCGCGCCTTGCCTGCTGTACCACAAGAGCACCTCTTGGGGCACTGTTTTCATGCTTGTATGCATCCTCTTCCTGAAATTGATCACTTCGGGAAAGGGACTCCTTTTTCCTCCTACCATCAACGGTTCCAGAAAACTCTTGCTCCGAGACGTCGTTTTCCTTTCACAATTCTTGCAGCATCCGCGCGTTTTTTTTCTCACCTCATCGCCTCATCTTGTCATATCACCCCTTTTTTTAATTTTTTGTTTTGTGTCGGGTTTTTGCCGTACCAGTACGTCCCTACCCTAATGTTGTAAATATAAAATCATAAGCACAAGTCTGTATAATAACCATTGGTTTCAGACCTTTGCCGCGGGCTCGCTACTATGGTCACAGCACCATATTGTAAGAATGTCGCGACGATTTCTGTTATAATAGGAAATCCTCCCGTTTTTTCTTTCTTTCTTTTCCCTCTTCACCCCATCCTACACATTCATAGTAATGTTGTATATTGGGAATCGTTTCGAATACACCAAATGTACTCACCTATCAGGTCACATTCGCTGGATTCGAGACAATTCAAGAGCAACCTTGTTGCTATTTGTGGTTTTTTCTTCTTTTTCCAAAAAATTAGAATGGCGCTCAACCCAATTGCTCTTATTTTTCTAGAATCATATTTTGTCGGTTTCGGAAAAATTTTTTTTTTTTTGTTGTTATAAAAGTGACAATATGTTTTGTCCCTTCATTAACTTTGTTCCTTGTACATATACAACTTCATTATGAGGTACATATTTTATCATGACATCAGTTTCTTTTGTCCTTTATTGTACCATTATTCTAGTTTGAAGTTTAAAATCTTGGCCAGATCTTCAATAAAATTTGTGTTTATCGCCTTTTGGCAAGTCTTGTAACGTATGCTAATATGAAATTATTAAGCTACAGCAGTGCCGTATTAATTACATCATTGCAAAAAACCGCCGTCTGTATTGAATGGGGACCCACTTTTTCGAACGTAAGTGGGCTACTGTCTTTCAATACTGGGCAAATTTGTTGTAAATCGTTCATTCCACCCGCCGTCTGTGTTGAATGGGGACCCACATTTTCGAACGTAATTGGGCTACTGTCTTTCAATACTGGGCAAATTTGTTGTAAATCGTTCATTCCTGTCACGTGAGACGTGAAAACGTGACAATATCTACCATCATAGGAGAGATCCTCAAAACATCCGCCATGATACGAGAAGTTCGTTATAATTACTTTATACTCTTAACTAAATGTTATTGAGTTGGTCGTGTGTCTTTTGGCATGAGAACCGCTTAATCCGCCGTCTGTATTGAATGGGGACCCACTTTTTCGAACGTAAGTGGGCTACTGTCTTTCAATACTGGGCAAATTTGTTGTAAATCGTTCATTCCACCCGCCGTCTGTATTGAATGGGGACCCACATTTTCGAACGTAATTGGGCTACTGTCTTTCAATACTGGGCAAAATTTGTTGTAAATCGTTCATTCCTGTACATGAGACGTGAAGACGTTACAATACTCACCATGAATCGTGCGAACGAAATAATATCTACCCCATGTTTGTGTGACCTACCAAGCGTAGATCACACGCCTTTTATTTTCTGTTATCAGAAAATTATTGCTTTTGCAGCAGAGTACTCATTAACATGCCCGTGGACTTCCTGTCACAAGAACCCAGGAACTATCCACTATCTCAAAAGGACTAATCATACGCTTCACTCATGATTATGGGGCATCGTGTCGTAGGAGTTAAGTTGATGGACACAAAAACACCTAACTCGTTGTCTGGGGGACGAACAAGAAAACCCCCAGGTTTGTGAGATTTGAGCAAGGGTCTGTCATTTCTCGCAAACAAGTAGGAGAATAAAACGACCTTCTAATCTTCTGCCCAATACACGTAGTGGATTAGACTCTTTTTGTCAGTGTATCCCTTTTGTCCCACTCTACCAAATTGTATTGTAATGTGCCAGGAAAGTTGCTGTAGACCTTGTTTCACCTTTCACTCAGAGGTCGAATTTCGGAAATAGCCGAGTCCTCAGCAGTTTTCTTCGTTCAAATGTTCCCAATTGTCACTCTTTCCTTTTCTCGAAATTATCCGTGAATGGGGATATATGCGTTACGCACTTGGCGTTTCGTTTGTCAAATGGGACAACCTTCATTCACGGATCTTTTCAACTTCCTACTCCTTTCCCACTTTTCATAACTTATTTGTACTCAATGTTTTGTTCTTCGAAAGTAGAAAAAATGCTACCGTATAGACGTGAGCATAGGTCATGGAAGACCAACTTCTTTCGAAAAGGGGCATTTTGTCATACGTACAAACCCTTACCTACGTGTTCTTGGAAATGTATTTAGTTTAAAAAAAAAAAACTAAATGGGTTAAACAGAACCTTCCTTGAATACGTACCTTTGTAATATGTATAAGTCTGTAGTTGCATTTAGTTAACTCTCTCTCCGTCTCTCTCTCTCTCTACGCGTCAAACAAATCCAATTTTTCTCAACATGCACACCTTGTTTCTCTCCAAACCTTTTCATCATTGGTCTACCAGGCAGGTAAACTTCAAGAATTTTGCTCTAATAATAATTTTTTCCCGGATTAATAAGAAGACCAGCAGCTCTTCACCCTATCTACACCTGCGCCTCTCTTCATGCTGCCTTCACTACCGTCACGGAGGTCCCATGCCTTCAAACCCTGCGTACCAAAAGCACCCGACCACACCTAACATAACCTAGTGTGAGTCGTGCGTGTAGTTGCGAATTGTATCATCACAAAACCATCACTCAAACAAACCCGAGCACGTCAGCTCTAAGTTGGTTCATGTTCCTGTTGCCATTGTACAAATGTTCCTGCGGCATCTCGCAAATGTTCCTGTTGCCATTGTACAAATGTTCCTGCGGCATCTCGCATATGTTCCTGTTGCCATTGTACAAATGTTCCTGCGGCACCTTGCAAATGTTCCTGTTGCCATTGTACAAATGTTCCTGCGGCATCTCGCAAATGTTCCTGTTGCCATTGTACAAATGTTCCTGCGGCACCTTGCAAATGTTCCTGTTGCCATTGTACAAATGTTCCTGCGGCATCTCGCAAATGTTCCTGTTGCCATTGTACAAATGTTCCTGCGGCATCTCGCAAATGTTCCTGTTGCCATTGTACAAATGTTCCTGCTGCATCTTGCAAATGTTCCAGCTGCACCTTGCAAATTGCTCTGTTGCCACCATGCCAATGCTCCTGTGCCTTTGCGCAAATAACAATACCAACGATTGTTCACACAACAATCCCACTGTATACAAACCAGTGTACCAACCACCATCACAACAACGGCTGTCATGCACACAAACCACCTCCTCTATAAAGGACCAACCACCAATTACAATTCCACCCTCCAGTACCTCAATGACGTCATACTGGCCCACCCACAGGATCCGGAAGCAGCTACCTTTTTGACCTCTGTGACAGGTAGAACCCTCTCCACCACCAAGAAGCCTCATCCTGCGTTCTCTTCTTCGTGTTTTCTTTAAGGCCCTAGTGTTCCTTGAGTGTAATCTCAAACGGGCCAGGTTACTGTGACAAAGTAACCGTGTAACTTCAGTGCAACGTCCCAACACCCCAAACATCCTACGCAAACCACGCTACGCAAACATAGCTCACAGACCAATGATACAATTAGAGTCATTTTTTTTCTATCACTGCATAACCCTTGTACCTTTCTCCAACAGGTCCTTGTTTATATTTATGTATGTCACTGCTCTTTCTTGTTCATTCATGTATAATTCCTTGTTCACCATGCTTTTTCTCTTTTGTTTTTGTTTCTACTATTTTGTAGCTAGCAACCTTTTTCTCTCTCTCTCTCCTTTTTTCTCTTAAATTTTTTTTTTTTGTTTTGTTTTGGCACAAGTGCTAGAAGGGTAAGAGGATTTCTTAGCCCTACTGCTCCATTACCACGTCGCTTTTTTTGCGGCGAGGGGGGAAGTGTTACGTAACAGAATCGGCTCCCGAGCGGAAGGTTAAGTGAATCGTCCCCACTACACGTGCCGACCGTTTCCTCTCCCCGCACCGCGCGACCACCCCGCGTCAGGCGCGAAGCGCCGGGCGGCCCGCCGGCCGCCATTCCTTCGCTAGCCCTCGGCCAAGCAACTGCGCCACGCGCGATTCGCGCTGTTTGTGCTCCACGATATTAACTCCGCGATGTATTGTTTGCAATTGTGTTGTGAACGGAATCCAGAAAAGATGGCAGACCACGCATCTAGCTATGTGAGTACCAACTCGCTTCCTCCCCCCCACAGTGTGCTTTGAACCGTTTGTAACTTCATTTAAACGCATAGAGAGAGGGAGAAATCCTCGTTAGGTCAGTAGGGTAGTTTAACTTGTGTTTTGTGCCGACACTGGCCGTATGTGTATCACCCTGTTCTGTTTATTGAATAAACCCTTTAAATGCAAATACTGTGTACTGATTGAAGAGGGAGTCCCGGGGATTTTGAGGAGAGGAGGGGAAGGAAGAATTGACCAAGCGAACCACTGGCACTCGCCCTGTTTTTTAGGAGGAATCATGTTCGAGCCGGTTTGAGCTAACCGACGGCTGTTATTGTGTGTGTTTTACAGGAATAGGGCCTGGGGTAGGCCGCAGCTGCAGCGCCCCCAGCATAATATTAGGGTTTATTAGATGGGTCATTGTGTCCAGCAGTTACGGATTATGCATTCATCCCTCCCGCTGCACGGGAACAATATTGGCTATGAAGATGACATGGTCGTACTAGCCCCATCGGTAAGAGCAATGAGAAAACTCCTGGCCATATGCGAAGCATACCTTGATGGTCATGGGCTGAAGTACAATGTCAAAAAATCATCGCCGCTGGTATTTAAAGTAAATATTAGTCTAGCTGACATTCCGCCCATACATATATTTTCCTTATTCATATTTTTTTTGGTACAAACATCAGTATAATTTTACAATAAATACAAGCTTTTTTTATAAACATTTAAAAAGTAAAGAAAAACATAATTAGCAGATTGACCAAAAAAATCCCACATAGGCAACGCCAGTTCAGGGTATACTTGTGTGTTTTTAAAACAGTTAAAATTGCCGTCAAGTATACCGTCACCTAAATTATATGATGACCTAAATTATAAAAATGATATAGAACGCCAAAGAAAAGAACTTAGTGTGCGCGCCAACATGCTCGCCAGGAGATTTAACAGGTGAAGTCTTCCGGTGAAGAAGCAACCATCCCAAACATACTGCATGAGCTTTTAAACTAGTGAACAGTGGACAAGATACACACAAGGTGTAATGAACACAAACCGAGTACAGTGTAACCACGCATACTATGCGCTGTTCGGCCTACCTTGTCGATGCAGCGCCTCGCAGATGTTTGCAAAGAGAAGGGTGCATGGGTTCGTTGCTTTGATGCGCCACAGAATTGCCGCGACGACTCAGCACTACCACCGCGCTCGTACACCATAAATGGGAAATTTACTTCAAGCCTCCGTACTACAAGTACTAAATACGTTTACCATTTTATTTTATTTTATTTTGCAATCAATTTTGTATAGGTAATAAAATGTAATTTAATAAATATTTTACATATGGCAGACAGGGTATTGCACTCAGCGCTCTGCTTAGCTGAAATAAACCAATTTCATCATTTTTATATTATTACTAGCTAATCCGGCGAACTTCGTACCGCCTCAGAATCAAAAACTGTTGTCAACTTATTAGCTGAATTGATCTAAATTGTTTTTCCCTGCGTATACCATACCATGATCTAAATTGTTTCTCCCTGCGTATCCTTTCCCCTCTCGCGTTCCCTCTCCCTCTCCCCACTTCACTTCTCCCCTTCCCCCGTCCCGCTAACCCCCCTTCCTGAGTTCCTTTCCCCCCTCCCCCCTCCCCCCTCCCCCTCCCCCCTCCCCCCCTCCCCCCCTCCCCCCTCCCCCCCTTCCCCCTCCCCCCTCCCCCCTTCCCCCTACCCCCCTCCCCCCTCCCCCCTTCCCCCTTCCCCCCTCCCCCCTCCCCCCTACCCCCCACCCCCCTCCCCCCTCCCCCCTACCCCCTCCCCCTCCCCCCTTCCCCCTCCCCCTCCCCCTCCCCCCTCCCCCCTCCCCCCCCCCCCTCCCCCCACCCCCCTCCCCCCTCCACCGGTTCACAGTTCAATATTATACCCCTTACAATATTGCTGCAGTTCTTTCAACATAGGAGAATTCGTTCCATACAAAATGTATGGGGAAAATAATTTTCTTCGGAGTGGAACACCCTTTACTTTTAGGGGTATGCACAAAGATATTCAAATATTTCAATATCTTTGGGTATGAAAAATAGATGTTGGTCGATTCTCAGACCTACCAGATAAGCACACAAAATTTCATCAAAATTGGTCCAGCCGTTTCGGAGGAGTATGGTAACAAACACCGTGACACGAGAATTTTATATATTAGATAAACGGGATTTTATGTAGGCACTGACAGGTATGATAATTACTAACTATTATGTTTAATAGACTCAACGCTATACAATAGGTACACTTTCATAATGGTAGAATATTTAAAAAAAACTTCAATTTTTCAAAATAATATGACAAACCGTTAAGTATAATGTAATGTAAACCTATTTCATCGGATATACATAAAAATGTCAAGTGTTAAATTTGTACCAGGAAGTATTAAAACAAAGAAAAGGTAACTCTTCACTAATGTTTGACAGGTTCGGATATTTTGTCGCGATGTAATACATGAAAGCAAAAAGGACCAGAAGTTCTAAATCAAAGAGAAATGCATCGGCACGTAGAGATTTATACATTCCATGTAAGGAGAAATATTTTCAGGGCAATGCATCACGGGAGGAATGTGACAGAAAATATTAAATCGATGGTTTCACGTTTTCATTTATGAAATCCTGCAGTGGCGGTTCGTGGTCTATCTCAGCTGGAGTTCAATCGGAGATTAAATAGAGGAGAACTAAATTCACTTAAGTATGAATCCTCGGTTGGCACCATGCTTCCATACATTTTTTTCTTAGATCTAAAGAAATTTCGTCATATCACTACACCAGAGATCAACGAACTTGCAACGTACATAATCAATGAACATAATGTCGTAGGACAGCGGTTTTCAACCTTTTTGAGCCTGCGTACCCCTTGACTATTTCCCACCACCACCAATTCTTCATTTTGCTGTACAGATTTATGAACAACCAATCCTTCATTTGAAGTGAAACTTGTTATGAAAATGATGTTATGGTAAACTCTTCCTTTATTGTTTTTTTTTTTTTTATTTTATTTCTGTTTTTACGGAAAATTATCAAAGATCACATAAAAAAATATAGAAGGGGACCTTCATGAAAAAAAAACCTACATGATGCCATAAAGGCTCGTTTTTCAAACAGTTTCAGACTTAGTGAATGCAAATCAGATGTACACTTTATTTATTATGTTGTCAACGGAGTTGAAAAAAACGTTCAAAGTTTTATTGAAGGATAATTCAACATACACACTGTTTCAAACGGTTTCACACAAAATGCTGTATCTCTGTCAATTTTACGATTTTTTTAAAAACATTTCGTCGCCTCAGTTCTTATTTGCCCAATAGACCATTTTCATTTTAAAATTTAAAATTAAGCCTAAAAAATAATAGTTAATCATTTAACTAAGAATTATTTAAACTAATGAGACCTTTAACTTTACAGAAATAACTTTATCGTATACACCTACCATAATGTTTCATTGAAATAATGAGAGAAAACCTTCTACTCATGTAAAATTTTCTAATGGCAAATACGGACAAATACGAACTAAAGCGATGATTTGTTGAAAGCGTTTTTAACAAATGCACCTTTCAGAAAATTAAATTTAAAAAATGAAAAAAAAAAGTTTTCACTGTGATCTGCCGCCATACAGTGGGTAAAATTATAGTAATATTCATTTTATTTTTTAAGGGAGTTCACTAAACAAACGCAGTTTAGAGAAAACCGCCACTGGTTTCTCGGGAAAGCCAAAAGAAATCTGAGATTTTATTCGCGGAATTTGGTCTTTGCTGGTGATATATTATTCCGGTTGAAGAATTTGTAGCCACGAAGAACTGGCACGATGAAGTTGGACCGAGTCTGGTTTCGTACTTATGTTTAAGGACCGAGGAACTTATGTTCAAAGTATAAAGCTTCAAATAAAGTTACTTAACATGTTCATGTACGTGTATTTTGTCATGACTAAGAAGTATAAGTTTGGAACTCACCATCATGATGGATTTTGTCGACGTTCATGATTTTCGTCCTATAATTTCTAACTGCAAGGAATATTACTTAAGAGAAACTATGCATAATGGACGTGTACCTTCGGTCATTTCCAGAAAGATTTCAACTAAAACACTCTAAACGCTTTTGAGGCTGGCTGCCAATAATGAGGTGCTGACACAAACCCTGTTTTTTTAAAGTGAAAATTCTTCAGCACCGTTGAAACTCTATGAAACGAAAAATAGCGTCACCAAAAAGACAGAAAATAATTCTATGGGAGTTAGCCTACGAGGGAATGAGATACTAAATAAGTCTCCTCTTTGTGCGGTGGTTCGTAGCCTCCCCACTCTTGTCTACTGTTTTCTGAACACACTTCTACCGTATGTGAATTGCACACTTTATTTATTTTTAATATATTTTATTTAATATCTAATGTTATTTTTTCATAAGAAGCAATTACTTTTTGGTTAGACATTATATTATAAAAATAAAACAAACACTTTGTATTTAACCACGAATTTATTATTTTATATATCAACCGGTTTCGCTATAACCTAGCTTCTTCAGGATATAATAATAACTAGATAACAGTTATTATTATATCCTGAAGAAGCTAGGTTATAGCGAAACCGGTTGATATATAAAATAATAAACTCGTGGTTAAATACAAAGTGTTTGTTTTATTTTTATAATCTAATGTTATTATTAAGTTCTGCAATTATTTTAGTTTTTCATTATAGTGACAGCTGTTTCGACTTACAAGACAACTTTCAAACTGTAGTTAGACCACTTTAAGATGACTTATTTATAAGATTCTAAATTTCAGTGTTGAAGGTGCCTAAATTGATACATTACTGGTTAAACCGATTTACTGAGAAAATAATTGTGACAATAGTTTCCCTATTTTCGGGGTTAACTTCTTTGAAATAAGTTTTCCCTTAAATGTTTTTCCCTTCAAATGTTAATGTATTGTTTCTTAAGCAAATAACTCTTCTCAGTCAAACCCCAGTTTTAATGCCGACACAGAAGTTGCAATAATAAAAAAAACTAAAATACTTGCTGAATTTAATAAGGAACTCCAGTGAAAAATAATATGGCTTAAAAAAAATATGTTCATCTATATGAACCAATAAACGCTGATTCTGAATATATAAGTTTCATTTAATAATAGTAAACGCAGGGTTTTTTGAAAAAATACTAAAAAGTTCATTTTTAATCGGGTCGTAAAAACACGCCGTCACTGACGTCACTGTTCGACGTGTCGTGACGTCACCGTAAAGTCATTGTATGGGAATGTATGATATGACACAAGCCATCGTATTAATTTATTCGTTTGTTTACATACTGTTTATAGAGATTTAGTTGTTGTGTTTATTGAAACATTATTTAGGCCTAAATAATGTTTAAAAAATAAATGTATCTCTTATTAGTTTATCTCTGTTATGTTCAAAATATTCAAAAACTACTGCACGGAATGCTATTTCTACGGAGAATACTTCGAACAACGAAATTCAAAATGGCGGCAGTAGATGAGCTGATTGCCCGATCCTATACTAATTTTTCAGGAGTGATGACGTCACACGATTCACTATTTGACCTATATTATGACGACCTCCGTAGTCCAGTGGGTAAGACTCTTGACTCACAGTCCGGAGGTCGCGGGTTCAAACCCGGCATGCGCAAATAAATTTTATTTGATTAATTTGTGTTATTTCACAATTAATTCATTTAAAATAATATATAGTATATTTGCGGCATGTTCCAGAGTGGAAGATACTATCAGTATCGCCCTGCTGTAAGACCACCATTCAGAATTGAAACGTTGCTTGAAAATGGCTTTAGCCGTGTTTGGTGACCAGATCTGAATAGCCAGGTACCTCCCAACCTTCATCCTCTTCCACTCCCCACTACCTTCAGCCTCACTCACAACATACCCCAATTGGGGATGCCATAGTCTCACTGGCTCCAGACGGGAGCAGTTGAGATTCTTGTGTAAAAAATTCTCATTGTAAAAAAAACAAAAAAATTCACACGGTTGTTTTCGGGGGGTTTTGAAAAATTTTAACTTTGACAATTATTTTAACTATTAAAACTAACTCTAAAAATAAAAATAAAAATGCAGTTATATAAGTTAGAAGGTCAATCATTAAAAAAGTTGAGCCCCGATGTTGATAGTGAGGCACGGAACTGGCAGAAAAAGGATGAAATGATACTGAATGCCGTAGAATTGGGATTCCTTAGGCTTATGTGTGAGAACACCGTTACCAATGTGCTTCTGGAAATATTACAGGAATGAAAAGGTACCTAAGGGTAGTGAAAAAATAAAGAAAAGAAAGCTCAGATGGATTAAAAGTGTGGAGCGGATGAACTGATAAAGGAGTGCTGGGATGATGCATGACACGAAAGCGAATAGTAGAAGAAGTCGGGGACGCCCGATACGACACAACCGAGCGAATCAAACATTTGAGTTGGGTAACGTCAAAGAAATAATAAAAAAAGGTACGCGTGAAAGCAAAGAGAGTTGGTGCCAACATAGATTTGTGCGGCGGTCTAACCTCTCTACATTCCCACCCAGGAAATGACGTGATGGTTAGTTAGTCACACAATAACAAAATATTTATTATGATTTATAAAAACTTTCTCCAACAACGATCACATTTCTTGACAATTCAAGTAGGTACATACGCAAAAATTTACAACAAAATATTGTCTCTTCAAAAGACTTGTTCGGTCCTTCTTCTTTTCCCCAAAAAGACCCTCCACGCAACAATCCAAACATAATATAGGCCTTAAATAATTTAGTGTGGAGTTTATATAAAAAAATATTTAATTTGTATGCACTTTTGTAACGAGTTTCCATGTATCCATACATGTTTGTTCTTATTTATTTTTAAATATCCAATTGCAAGTAAGCCACTCGAAAATATGCTTTTTGTTAATACTATTGTACTTGAACAATGGAAGCAGACCTTGTTTAATTAATAAACTCTAAATTAAAAAAAAATACTTTTCTGCAGCGGTAAAACAAAGTCAGACAAACGAATTAAGAACTCATATTACTAGGTAAAGAAAGTTTTAGTGCAAGTTAAACTGTTCCTAGGAGCTCGTTTGAAAATGTTCTGGATCTAATTATAAGATTCACTTCACTTTTAGGTATCCTTCAGTGCATCGCGTTAGACGACAAATTATAATTGAAAATTGAAATGAAATTGTAATTAAATATTAGAATTAATTAAATTTAAAATGTAACATAAATTTTGCAAAAATTACCTAAAAAATATGGGTTTAGCATTTTTCAACCCGCATTTAATTTTAGTTTCTTTACACTTTTACTCTCTAAATTCATTCGTAATCCAGAATTTTACAAGTGCTAAATAAAAATAACCTAATATAGTAAGTACTACTAGCAGTTAAAAACCCGCAGGTTTTTGCTGCAAGCCCCTGCGGACGGCTTTTGGTTCGGCTGCGTCCATTTTGAGTGTTGGTAACCATTTTATAAATCCGATAGAAACTGGTTCCGAAAATAATCGGTTCCTCGGATCCACTGTGATCCAGTGACAGCTAGTCACCGGGATAAAGTAACTGCGACAGGCAATGACGTCATATGTAATATAGACGAAACCACAACTGCCAGTTACAATAATAATCATAGTAACGTCAATCTTTTCATATCTGGAGTGATCACTAAGTTACAAATCGCCTGCCAGGGGATGCTAATCATGCGTTCTGTTAACGGAAGTGTAAATTCGGTTCAATTACAAAAGTAGATTTGTATATAAAATCTACGTACGAAAACGGTCCTACGTACGGCGCTTAGTCAGAGTTGCCATCTTAGCCGGATTCTTAAATTTCAACCATACAGTCTCTGGTCTATTAATACTGTTTTATTCGTGCGGGACGTAGGCTTGTTCAAAAAGTATGGATATATCGATGTATCGATATTTTTAATTCAATAAATCGATATTTTTAGCCGATATATTTTGATCCGATATATCGATGCAAAATATACAATATCGAAATTTCTATCAAAAACGATATTTTTTTAATTTATGTAACTAACGATGTAACGACCTCCGTAGTCCAGTGGCTAAGACTCTTGACTCACATTCCGGAGGTCGCGGGTTCGAACCCGGCATGCGCAAATAAATTTTATTTGATTAATTTGTGTTATTTCACAATTAATTCATTTAAAAATAATATATAGTATATTTGCGGCATGTTCCAGAGTGGAAGATACTATTAGTATCGCCCTGGTGTAAGACCACCATTCAGAATTGAAACGTTGCTTGAAAATGGCTTTAGCCGTGTTTAGTGACCAGATCTGAATAGCCAGGTACTTCCCAACCTTCCTCTTCCCCACCTCCTTCCCCTCCCCACTACCTTCAGCCTCACAACATACCCCAATTGGGGATGCCATAGTCTCACTGGCTCCAGACGGGAGCAGTTGAGATTCTTGTGCGGTATTCACTGTAAAAAAAAAAAAAAAAAAAAAAGTCACTAGAAACCAAAACCGTATAGGAACGAACGGAAAAAATGTAACGGGATTGGGTCATGACGTCTGGCGGTTGAAATTTTAACTATTAATAGCTTACAAATCCATTGTCTTTGCATTAGTATTTGTGATCACTAATACTATCTCTTATGTGTAGGTACATACATAGAAATGTATGCTATTTTTCGCCATTTTTTTCTAAGCCACTCCTATGTGTTGGTTCCAATTGTCTATGATTAAACTGTACCTTGTTGCAATCACGAAGTCCTTTTTGACAGATTAATACGCCAATAGAATGTTACTGAGACACATACAAACTTTGTATACCTCTCGGTTTACATATAAGTTAGAAGACAGCCTTTTAGTTTTTGATATTTTTGTAATTTATACCTAATATAAGTTAATACTGATAAAAATACCTTCATTTTTATTGAAGTTTTTATACATTAAAATAATCCACATTGTGTATATTATTTTTAAAATACACCATCGATACATCGATATTTTTTCCTCGATATATCGACGTCGATATTGATATTTTAATAAATATCGATACATCGATATATCTATATTTTTTTTTCATTTTCGACATCCCTCGGGACGTCTCAGTATCTTCCAGGTGAAAACCCACCATTTAGAATCGAAACATTATTTGCATTAGCTTTAGCAGTATTTGATTTTTTTTATTTTTTTATTTCATAAATTTTTTAATTAGTATATTTGTTTTTTTAATTAGGATATTTGTTTTTTTTGGCTACCACACTGGCCTCATGCCCGTGTTATGGTAGTAGTATATTTAATATTTTAAATTAATACAAATACTATTTTATTAAAACAGATGATTAAATATACTAAATAAAAATTATGAAATATTTAAAAGTAAGTGAAAAATAAAGAAAAAAAAAGATCATATTTTAAAGAAAAGTAGAAATAAAAATGAAAATTCAAATTTTGAAATACAAAAATTAATATTAAGATTAAATGTTAAGAACTCAAGTGTTCTATACAAATATATAAATTAAAACATGTAAGTAAATAAATTAAAATTAAAAAATAAATAAAATTTAGTGAAAAAATTAAGAGGAAAAATAACAACATTTTAAAGAAAAATAGAAATAAAAATGGAAATTAAAATTTTGAAATGCAAAAATTAATAATTAAAATGTAGTGTTAAAAACTCAGGAATTCTTTAAAGTACGCTCGTCCACTTTCGAAAATCCAATGATGTACACGTGTTATAAAAAGAGAATTAGAATTACTTGACTTTATGTCAGTAATTACAAAAAGTAATTAATTACAAGCTAGGTACTTATACCTTCCTCTTTCCATGCACTTTTCCCTTTTTCCCACTCCATCCACAACACCAATTGCAATTGGAACTCTTTTGTGGAATTTGCATAGGCAAAAATAATAGAATTGTAAAACGAATCATAACTAAGGTCCCGATTACACAGATGAGCCTCAACATCATATTTGATTGTCAAGTACTCATTTAGCAGGCCACGGGCACATTGGTGAAGATTTTGCTCCAACATCCACATGTATGGAATATTTATGAATGTTATCGAAAACTATTTTTGTTTAAAGGTGATAAAATACGCTTTCAAATTTTATTAGAAATAAACGTAATTTTTTAACTAAAAATTTTAATGCAAACATTAAAAGGTTTTAAAAGTTGCTCACCTTTAGTTTTTTCTAAGTAAAATTATAAATAAAAACAAACTTATGTTTTTTTTGACCAACATATATGTCATCTCGCTTTTTTGTTTAATAAAAAATTTACGAAGTTTAATAAATTTTTCACAAATTGTGATCGGAAACTTTGATTTCATAGAGGCGCACATTTATTAATTTTTCTGCAGTTAACTTCTATATTCAAATATAAAGCATCGTATTTTCTCCTTCTATCACCGTTTAGATCATATTTCTCAGCATGATAGTACTGGAGTCGATTTCTATGTGAACTCTTCTCAACAGCCAAATTAGTTTGAGGGGTTAGATCAGAACCCGCCAATTAACATAGCGACTCGACTGCTTGGTCCTTAGAGATGCTGCATTGACGAGCGAAATTCTCAACGTCACTCACAGACTGAATATCTTTTGTCGCATGCCTTAAAATAGTGGAACCGTCCCATGACCATTTCTCGGTTACTATACCTTCATAAACATGTTCTAAATGTGTATTCCTCTCTGCTGTATTATATTGATGTATGTACATCCGTTTTATGAAGACCATGAAAAATAAATAAATAAATTTAAAAAATGTATTGCCGCACATGTTCCTTAAAACAAGTCTTCAAAGAGAAAGAAATAGGAAATTTAGAAATGAATCCGTTTAAAGCTTCCATTTCATTTCAAACCGTTAGAATCTGACGATATTAATAGCGACTGTACAGTTGGAATGTAAGAACCCGGCTACGAATACATCTCTGACGCCACGCCTTAGGTAAGTACTTGAAGTTTGTTAAAAAACTACTTTTGTAGCTTGAAGTTTGTTAGAAGGCTACTAGACAATAATACCAAAATATGGCGCCACTTACGTTAACAGCTAGTATGAGGAGCATCGGCAGGCAGGTGTAAGTAGGTACTATTGGATTTTTTTAATTTCGTGAATCTCTCCGGGTATGGAAAGATTGATGGTAATATGATTATTATTGTAACTGGCAGTTGTGAATATTAATACCACGCGTCTGTGCATTATATAAAAGTTATTGCCTATCGCGGTTATTTTGACCCGGTGACTAGCTGTCACTGGATGGCATGATTTTTTTTCCGGGAAACGAACTACTTTTTGGAAGAGGTTATTTTATGAACCAGTTCCTATCGGATTTATAAAATGGTCACCAACACTTAAACTGGGCGAAGCCGAACCAAAAGCCTGCTGCAGAGCTTAGCAGGAATTAACTGCTAGTTAAATTATATTAAGACAGATGCATTTATCGCATTTCACTACAAAGCAAAACTTATCGTAGTATTCTGAACAACAGAATAAGGAAACTAACATATATATTTAGATGCTTAAGAGATATTTTAAACGAAAAATTACTTAGAACCACATATTTCGCTTTCTGTCAATCAATTATACAATACGGCATTATAGGATGGGGCGGTACATATACAAATCAAACACAAACAATTTACATATTACAAAAACTAATAATAAAAACAATTTAAAAAAAAACCTACTCATATTCATCAGAACTGTTATTCAAACAATTTAAGGTCAGAAAATTAAGTGCGTTATACTTTTATCACGCAACATTACAAATTTATAAAGATAATATTCAAAATAAAGTTGCACCCTTCAAAAATAACAATCTTAGACAAACATCAATACTTCCTATTCCAAAATGTAAAAAAAAACAATAGGACAGTTAAATCATAGATATCTCGGAGTTAAATTTTTTAATTCACTACCTGAAAAAATCAGAAAATTGAACAGTAACATAAAAAAATTTAAAACTCAGCTTAAAACTTATACTGAAAATTTGAACTGAAAAAAAAATAATAAATTGAACCAATATAATAACACCCCCCATACACACAAGCCCTGCTTATTTATGGGGGTACATCAAATACATGTATTACGTAATTAATTATTGTAAAAAATATATTATAAATTATGTATCTTTTTGTAAATAAATAAAAAAATATATATATATATCTACTTGTTACACGAAATTTCTTTTGGGTACCTACTACAATAGCCTTTGATTACTTATGCAAATCATGTCCAGAATTTATTGTTCTTTCTCATGGAAGAAAGCATACGTCGCAACACAGAATCATAAAATCTTCTCCTCGTACTCTCATACATATTCCCTCATGGAGACAAAGTGAGGTCGCTATGGTTGGATCAAATCCTGGGCATGATGGATGACTGAGTTTCATTTTAAACGTCCTAAACGATGTCGCCGTACTACATTCTGTGCTATTGTGGGATTAAACGTAATGTGCGCTACACAGATGTATTAAAGTTAGAGTGTTTATTGCATTGGACATATCAACGTCCTCGTGATGGGCTAGAACTTTCAGGGTAACGAAATGCAAACTTTTTTTATTTTATTTTTTAAAATATTTATTTCTTACTTTTAATAATAAGGTTTACATGGTATTTACAAGATAATTTTACATCTCAGGTTTCTTACTACCCTTCCATTAAAAGCATTTGCTTGTGTATGGAAGGGGAGTGTACATAAATGCTATTAGTTATTAGTTATACACAAGTTAGTACTTAAATAATTCATTGTACATAAATATATGTGAGCTGCAGTATTTATTTGATAATGGTGTGTATTTAAAAAACAAAGAAAGAATGTTATGAAAAACTTAGGATATTTGTAAGATTAATTGACAGTAGTTTTTTTCTTAAGAATATTTTTAAAATGTCTCTTGACAGAGAGCAGTATTCGGGTTTTATCATTAATGCTTCTGATTTCTTCTGGTAGACGATTGAAAAAAGATTATTTTTAATACTAACACTAAATCACGAGCTATTGTAATTGTACAATTTGTGAATCTGAAACTTTACGTAAAGGATAAATCAGAACAATTCATCCCGAATATGTTCTAATTAATAAATTGGTACTTTATCACTTGTATTTTTGTCACATCAGTTACAAATTTTTCCACCTTTGACTGCTGACGTGGTCGAGGGGTAAGGCTCTTGACTCGCAATCCGTAGGTCGCGGCGTGAGCAAATAATTTTTATTTTTTTTATTTTAATTTTATGAGTAAAACCTCAAATTGCAATATTTAATTGATGAAGACAATATAAGCGAAACTCAATGGAAAATCAGAAAAAGACATTGGCATCTCTGGGACTCGAACCCAGGACCTCTCGCTTTCCAGGCAAGCGAAAAGCGAGAGGTCCTGGGTTCGATAAAATATAACTTGGGTGGTTTTTAGTCGAAGCATGACTGAGGTAAAATGACCGAATTGGATATCGACACCTTGGCGCAGTGGTAGCGCTTTGCCCGGAAAGCGAGAGGTCCTGGGTTCGATAATAGATATGTGGGTGGTTCTTAGTCGAAGTATGATATAGGTAAAAAAAGACCGAATTGGATATCGACACCTTGGCGCAGTGGTAGCGCTTTGCCCGGAAAGCGAGAGGTCCTGGGTTCAAGTCCCAGAGGTGCCAATATCTTTTTTTGATTTTTTTGTTTCCATATTTTCGGTTGAGTTTCGCTTATATTGTCTTTATTTATTTAAAAATAAATTTTGCTTTATTGATTTGTGTTATTTCACAATAAATTCATTCAAAATAATATATAGTGTATTTGCGGCACGTTCCAGAGTGGAGTATGGTCCCGGTGTAAAACCACCACTCAGAATCGAAATGTTGCTTGAAAAGGCTTAACCATGTTTAGTGACCAGTTCTGAATAGCCAGGCACTTCCCCACCTTCCTCTCCCGCGTCTCCTTCCCCTCCCGACTGCCTTCAGCCTCACAACATACCCCAATCGGGATTGCCACAGTCTCATTTTCTCCAGACGGGAGCAGTTGAGACTCTTGCGAGGTATTCACATAAAAAATAATAATACTAAATTAAAAATGTTGGTAAACGTTTGGACATTATACCTATTTTGTACTTTAATAAAAAAAAACAAAAGAAAACACAAAAGAACAAGCTAATTTTGGCATATGTGAAGCTGAAACTAAATGTAAAGGATACAGCCAAAAAAGAACACATTCATTCATCCCGAAAAAACTATATCAGTTCCAATTTTGAAAATGACATTTTTTTCACATCAGCTTCACACACGAGGCCCCGAGGAAAATAATTTCCCTCGGGGCCTATTTCGTTTTTGGGGTTGCTGTGTGGATTTTGTGCATCCAAAACTGCTTACGAATTACAGCTTCAGATACACTTGATATGGATCCCAAACAATGGACTACAATAAAACGAATAAGCACAAAGCGATATAATGTACTTCTGAGATGGTAACATTTCTTCTTTTTACTTGAAAACGAGATTGTGTACACGAAAAAGACTAACAACTTGCTTCCAAGATAGTCCCAAATCTTATTTTGTTTTCGAAACAACCCCTCAAGAATCGGACGAATATAGTCAGAAGATCAAAATATTTCGGCTTTACAATAAAGTCTAAATAAATATTTCTGAGCGTATCTGAAAATCTAAAACTGTTTTTTTAAAGGTGGTGAAATACGTTTACAAATTTTATTATTAGATATGAATATCTAATTTTTGAAATATTAATATTTAATGAATATACACACATATAAAAAGTTTCAAAAATGGCTCACTCTGCTTTTTTCTATCTAAATTACTGGTAACGAAAAAAACACTAACAAATGTTTTATTAGGCAAATAAACGTTATTATCAACACCTTACGTTTTTGTCGTTTCATGAAAAAAAATGAATATAAAATTCTCTAAAATTTTTACATTCTTCTGAAATTGCTATCGGAAACTTTGGGATCATAAAGGTTAACACTTAATTTTTTCTATGGTTGAATATGAAGCGTAGAGTTTTCTCTTTCTAACACCGTTTAGATCATATTCTCACCATGATAGTAAGGGAGATACGACGATTTATATGAGACCTATATACGTGAGATGGCAAAAATTTGGTCTCCTGTGATTAAACGGGTTAAAACAATGTTTTTTTTGTAGTTTTCCAACATCACTTATGCGGTAAGAAATCATTGATAGAACCAGAACTTTAAATTTTGATTTATCTGCCTTCACACCCCAACCCTTGAATTATTTACCAGAAAGAGTAGAGAGTAGAGCTCTCTACAGCAGTGATTTATAAACGTTCTAATTAGCATCCAGTGGAGTTAGTTATTATAATTTTTAGGTTTGTGTGTGACTATATCTGTGTAACTTGTTAGAGATTCAAACACATTTCTGTAGACAGAATTCATAAATCTTCTTAGAAAAATATATAATTTTACCTACGCACCAGATTTAAATGTCCGGGTTAAATTTTCCCCACAGGAAAAACTAAACCCTTTCACACACTTCCCCAAATGATCATCTAGTCAACTCACGCTATGCAATTGCACTATATAAGTATTATAAATACAAAATAATACAAGAACAACATGTCAACCTACTAGAGACCAAATGGGAATATAATTCTCCGACTCCAGATATTTTCATATCAGAGGGTTCAGCTCTGTGGCATTTCTAATTGAACCTATAAATCCTACTGATCCCTCAATATAAATATTTAAAAAATCTTTTGTAATCCTACATGTATTTAAAATTACTGATTTTTGCATTTTTATATACAAATTCTTTGATAAATTTAATATGCTTACATTTTGAATCAGATTCCTAGGTATTATGCCAGTGGCCGAAATAACAAATGGTAATATTTTTATAGTCCGAGAATGCCAAATTCTTTTAATCTCATTTCCTAAATCTGTGTATTTTCTAATTTTTTCAGAAACAGTTTTTTGAATATTACAGGAATTTGGAATAGCTACATCAATGATATAAGTTATTTTTTAATTTTTTCATGTAAAACTATATCAGGTCTATTATGACTAATTGTTCTGTCTGTTAGTATAGTTTTATTATAATATATTTTATAAAATTCATTTTCTATAAATGAATTTGGTTCGTATTCATAATATGGTACTACATTACGGCAATCAATCAAGTTATGTTTAATTACCAAACTTTGGTGAATTATTTTTAAAACCTGATTGTGCCTTAATGTATACTCGGACGGCGCTAATATAGAACATCCCGATATAATATGTTCTATAGTTTCCGGAAAAGCCAAACATTTTCTACATAAATCATCAATTTGATTTATATCTTTGATTATATGCTTCCTATAATTTTTAGTATTAATGACTCTATCTTGAATGGCAAGCATAAATCCTTCTATTTCTGCGCTCAACTCTCCAATACCCAACCATTTGTTTGACGAAAGTTTGTTAACATACGTTTGGTTGAGATAATTGAAGTGTTTTGCGTGAATAATTTTATTTGACCAGGAATCTAATAATTCCTGGTTAGTATTTATAAGAATGTTGGCATTCTCGTCATATAAATTTAAAGGTGTAATATATCTATCTGCCTTGCAAATTATTTTGTGCATTTCTGAGCTATTAGCTTTCCTACGGAAAAAAAATTCGAAGCATTTCTACCTGATTGTGTTTCAAAGATGTTATTTTGACTACACCTTTACCTCCTAAATTTCTAGGTAAATTAATTCGTTCTATAGCTGAATTTGGATGATGGCAATTAAACTTTGTTAACGTAGTTCTAATTAATCGTTCTAAACTATCTAAATCTGTATTGGACCATTTAATTATACCAAATGAGTACGTTAGTAGAGGTATTGCCCAAGTATTTATTGCTTTGACTAAATTTTTAGCAGATAGATTGCATTTTAAAAATTTTCTGATCCTAGTTTGAAATTTAATCCTAATATCATTTTTAATACTAGTGTGATCTAATATATTCGATTGCGGGTATCCTAAATATTTATAAACCTCATCCCCTTTCATACTTTTAATTTCTAAATATACCCTCGTCTCCATCTACAATTTTGCCTTTCTCTATATGGATCGTTTTACATTTATCTAAACCAAAAGTCATTTTAATATCATCTGAAAAAATTTTAACTACCTTAATCATTTTCTCTAAATTTGATTCAGAATTTGAAAATAATTTTATATCATCCATATATAATAGATGTGAAAATATACTACTCTCTCTTGTATTACCCTTAATTTTTATTCCAAACTTGCTTTTAATTAACATTTTAGAAAGGGGATTCAATGCTAAGCAAAACCAAAGAGGGCTCGATGAGTCTCCTTGAAAAATCCCTCTTTTTATTGAAATGCCCGGTACTACTATTTTCTTACCTTTTAAATTAACTAGCAAATCTGTATTCCAAAAGGACATAATATTTTTCAAAAAGCTAATTATAATTGGGTTAACTTTATATATTTTTAATATTTTGATTAGCCACGAGTGCGGGACACTATCAAAAGCTTTTTGATAATCTATATAATAAGTATGTAAATTACGCTTTTGATTTTGAATTTGTTTGAAAATTACACAATCAATAACTAACTGTTCTTTACATCCAATGTTTTCTGCGACAACCTTTTTGTTGTTCAGATAAAATATTTTTTTCATCCAAATGAGTATATATTAAATCTGTCAAGCAAGAGGTTAAAATTTTGTATATTGTCGGTAGACATGTAATGGGTCTATATTGAGAGGGATTATTAATATGTTCGCTTTTAGGCAACATATAAGTAATGCCCTTAGTTAGAAAATTAGGAAAATTTTGAGGTTGTCTAACAAGTTTTGAAATATTTTTTGCAAAAAGAGGATGTAAAGTAGTTAGACGTTTGTACCAAAAATTATGTATCCAATCGCAACCCGTGGCTTTCCAATTATGAGTATTTTTTTATAATTTTGGCTAACAATTCAACCGATATATCAGAAAAACTCATTTGTTTAATGTCTGAACAATTGAGTTCTTCATTTTCTATCCAGTTACCTGCCTCATTATGTTTTATATCTTTACTCCAAATGTTTGTCCAAAAATCTCGCATATCTGATTCAGATGGCAACGGAATATTATTATTCGAAATAATATTCTGTTTATCGTCAAGTTTGGAATAAAATATTTTCTCATTTTTCTGAAATAATCTATTATTATTTCTTTTTTTATTCGTATAATTATATCTTTTTAATCTACTAGCTTTTACACCTAATTTTTGTTTTAATAAATCTAATAAATCATTGATTATGTTTTCATTATTATTACTACCAATGCTATAACCAAATTTTCTCCCAATTTCATCTACATATCTCAAAATATTCCTACTTCTATTTCCATTTTTTTATATTCAATTACTCTGATATTATATTTAATTAATTATTTTTATATTTAATTACTCTTATATTCAGGCTAATATTTTTTTTTGTTTGGGAAAGGAAATGATATCATGAAAGGATACTAATTAGATATTTTCTGAGAGGAAAAATACACATTACGAAGCGTACATTTCCACACTTAAAAAAATAAAAATAAAATATGAGGAGAAATAAATGCGAACGCAATGTGAGAATACTGTTAGAGATAGAAATAGTTTGCTGAAATGGAGTGAGTGGATTGTTTCCACCTTTGTGTTGATTTAATTTAGCGCGAGCAGCTTGGGATGTTACTTTTCCATAAAACTGCAGTTGCATGCAATGTCGTTTGTGAGGAAAAGTGAATCAAATGATGTGCGTTCCGCGGATTGCGCATTATACGAGTATTTACACTGGTATAATACGTATATTGTGGAATTTGAATTAACCCAGTCAACTTGAGCTCAGGTTTGTGTGGCGGTAATACTCAATGTAATGGGAGTGTTAAAGATCGGCGCATATCATTCCATGATGAAATAGAGCATTGAAGAAAAATGAAGAAAATTGAAGCAAAAGAACACACAAGCAAACAAAAACCAAACCCAAACTATTATTTAATCTTTTTCTGTTTTCCTCAGGAGGCGAATCTAAAATGATAGATTCATATAAATTCACGTAAAAATGGTAAATTTTTTTTTCTAAATTTAAAAGTTCGACTGTGCTGCTAACCTAATATACAATTCTGCCGTCATGAGTAGAACAACAGCATTTTTCCTGAAAATCTCTGGGTTGACGCTGTGTTTTTACCTATGACAGTAGAATAACACGAATCAAAATAAGCGAGCACGTCAGAACGGGTACTCCTAGTGAGGTGTTCACGAAACTCTCTACATAACCCATTTACATACATTTATCTATGTAAACTTTACTTTTGGAAAAACAATCTTCTACTTCTGTCATTATGAAGACCTCCCGCTTATCTCTCACACCACGACCGTATTATTTTTGTATTTTAAAAAATATTTTTTTCATTCTTCACTTACTTGATATTACATACATTAGGGTACTAATAGGCCACTTGCATGGATTTCATAACGACTTGGAAAAAATCATGTGGATAGATCTTTTTACTAAGATTAAGAAAATTTTAGTAAAATTGTTTAGTAATGTACAGTTTTTGTTATTTTTAAATAAATAAATCCATTATTTAGGCTCGTGACGTCACTACATGAAAATGTCCCGTCTCCGAAAATGTTCCTATTATCTTTTTAAAATTCCACACTGATTTATTTTTTTATATGGCATCACTTTGATTTCAGGCGAATTTTTGAATTCGTTCACTAGATTTATTGTTTGTTCTCTGCGAACTTATCATTTGGTTTCACTTTTTTACAGATGCTCTGAAGAGAACCCCGTACTTTTAATGATCTACGGGGTTCTCTTCAGAACGTGCAGATGATGTCGGTACGTGTTTTAGAGGTATAATGATTATGGTGCTGATTTTAACAAAATTAAATTTTATAATATTCTTATTATTATTATAATTTACAAGTACAAGTATATTACATTGAATTTAGTAATATAGACGCTGTTCATTATAATGATTAATGGTCACTAAGATGGATCAAGGAAAAAAAATATTTATGAAATGTAATATTTTTGGTATGCCTCGTTATTCTCCTGTGCCATTCGTGTGGAAAACGTTATTTTTTTTTAATGATTTTCGGCTATGTATTTATCGTTTTTTCACACCTATAAAATTGTGTCCCGTCTTTCCGGTCTATAAAAAATGGTCTGATTTATCGGATTGAAATTTTCACCCCGGGTTTTCAAAAATACGATTAAAAAAAAAAAAAAATACAGAATGTCTTAGAATGTTTGCCTAAACCGGAAAAAAAATTTAAAAAATTTGATGCAAGTGGCCTATTCAGTCCAAAATCCAGTCTCTATGGCACCACGCATGGGAATTTTGAAATCTGAAAAAAGGAAAAATTTGCGGACCAGCGAATTTTATTACCGGTTTTTATGGAAAATTTTCATCGTTCATAAAAAAAAGAAGGTGGCCTTTGTTAAAAAAAAACCTGAGTGGTGGTTTAGAGACTAAATTTAAGAACAGTTTAAGACTTGGAACGTGCAAATCAGATGTATCTATATGTAGTATTTTTAAATATGTTATCAACCAGGTTGAAAATCTTGTTTCGAAAAAAACGCGTTCAAAGTTTTGCTGAAGGATAATTCAACATACAAACTGTTTTAAACGGTTTCACATAAAATGTTCTATCTCCGTCAATATTCCGAAATTCTTTAAAATATTTAGTGAGAGTATTTATAACAAATGCATCTTTTAGAAAATGAAATAAAAAAAAACAAAAAATTTCACGTTGGTCTGGTGCCTTAAGTTTAATATTTTACATAGAAAAATAGGAAGCTTTAGGCTTGCAAATGAAGTTTTGTAGAAAAAAACTACTCCATACTATAATTATATCAATTTTTAAAAATTGTTTTCATTCTTGTTTTTTTTTTTACACGAGCTCCACACAGGAGGCCCTGAGGAAAACAATTTCCCTCAGGGTCTATGTCATCTTTGGGGATGCTGTGTGGAGGGCTTTTTAAGGAAAGGAAGGAGAGGAGAGTTCTGGGAAGGAAAAGGGTTTAAGGGGTGGGTAGGAATCTGGGGTTCAGTGTGCCTTAGTCATCCGCCTCCAAGACCTAGACAAACCTCACCCCATGAACCCGGACACCCCTGCTAAATCACCAAACGTAGCGACCCACTTGGGGTGACCTATGGCAGAGGTGTTGGTTATCCAATAAAGGTTCCCGGGGTGGCGGTACCCATTCCCGCCTCCCAAATTGTTATCGTTGTTTCTGAAGCTTGAATGTAACAACTAGAAATAAAAGAATCGTTTCGTTGTTCCCACGCCTAAACCCTTTGAGGTTTACTCCTATAGTACACTACATAGCATTCCCTAAGTTATGGATGAAAACTATTACAATCCCTCTTTCTTGTTTTCTTTAGATTTATTCCGCAAATAGATTTGTAAGAAACGAGATTAGTGAGATGCTTAAGGAGCCGTTGGTGAAAACAAATGGAGCACCTTAGTGGAAAACAACCTGCCTTCGCATTAATCAGCGGCTTAATCGGAGTTCAGGATCGGAAATGACCAGGGGTTGCTCCCGGATCGTAAATCCTCGACCAGGCTCCGCATAGCAGATAACACTTTATATAAAGCACCGATAAACTCCAAATCATATTGTTACTTGTGGTCGGACCGCTTCAAACTTTACGGATAAAAATGCTCGGCTGAATAATTATTATTCGTAATCGTTAACAAGTTTTAAGTGACTAACTTAATAATATCAACTAAAATACTTACCACTTTACGATAGCGTGAAAACTTCTTTAGCGCTGTTGTGATTTGAAACTCGATGAAACGAAAAAGCTACACGACAAAGAGACAAATACATACCTACATCTACAGGATTTAGCTTGGAGAGAATGAGATAAAATAATCAGTCTCTTCTTTCTGCAATGCTTCATAGCCTCCCCATTCTTGTCTACTTTAGTTTTCTGAAGGTTTCACTACTACCGCATGTGAACTGCACACTTGTATTTTTTTTTTAGCTCCACGCAAGAGGTTCTGAGGAAAATAATTCTCCTCGGGGCCTGTCATTTTTGGGGAAGCTGTGTGGACGGTCTTTTTAGGGAAGGAAGAGAGAGAGGAAGTGATGGGAAGAAAAAGGTATGGGGGTGGATAAGAATCCGGGGTTCAGTGTGTCCAGGAGTGACGGACGTATGAATCAATCAATCATGTGGTGCAAGGCGATGTCCCGAGATAGTCCTGCTGGAGAGGTCAGAAAGTCTCAATCAACCAATCTCTCCCGATCCGGCCAGCCACGCAGATGGTGGGCAAACGTATCAGAAACCTCACCCCATGAACCCGGGCACCTCTGCCAAGTCAGCTAACGTTGAGAACTACTTGGGTTGACCTATGGCAGAGGTGTTGGTTGTTTAATAAATGGTTTATTTTCCCCTGTTTAAAACAGAGAAAATAAAAAAAATCGAGTGCAGATTACGTGCGGTAGAAGCGAAACTTTACCAAAACAATCTCAACGAATACTTGAAAAGTGAGGTCATAATCAAAGCGACCAATGAGCGCAGACCTCGCGTAATTTCCATTTCATATCTCAACCAATAGTAGCCTTTAAAAGTGACACCTTTATCAAAGCGGCCGATGAGCACAGTTGATGCGTCGCAGGTGCAGTAATCGTAATTTCCGTTACATCCGAAATCCAAATCACAGCGGTGCTATAGAAGTTTCACTTCAATAACTTATTTTTAATTTTAGAATATTACGTTAAGTAGGTACTCACTTCATTACCGAAATTACATTGGAAAATTATTAATTTTTACGTAGTTCATATAATTTCATATTTCAAAATTCAAAACTGTTTTTCTCCAATGCTGAATACCTACTCGTAGCACATTTTAATTAGTAGTCATTCAATTATCAAATTTCGATTTATTAATATTTTAAAATACAATTAGATTTTTTCAAATAATCATCGATGAAGGAATCTTGAATTTTATTTTTCAATGAACTTAATGTTAACCAATGAACTTATTAAATAAGATATTAACATTTTTAAATACAAATATTCCCCGGTTACGAACCATCTGACCAAATTTAAATTCTCTTTCTTTGCGATTAAAAAAGCTGAGAGGGTGCGGGGCTTAACTTACAGGGAACCAAAACCCCAACGCGCGCCTGGGTGGAACCCCGAAGCCGACCACTCGACTACAAACTTAGGTATTAGATATCTTTAGAGGGTGATCGGACAACTCAGAATGAAATCAAGTCAGAACCTTATTTGAAAAGTCATTAAAAGTGATATAAAAAAAATGATTTAAAAAAGTTAAATAGATTACGTTAAGTTAGGTAATGAGCCATTTTTAATTTTTTTTTTCATGGATTTAAATGACTTTTCAAAGAGGTGTTGAGTTGAGTTGATTCTGAGTTGGCATGGAACCCTACATAGATTTCGATTTATTTTTATAATTAACTAGCTGACCCGACAGACATTGTTCTGCCATATAAAATATTTCTAGTGAATATTTTGGTTGTTAAATAAAAAAAAAACGAATGTATTTAAGTGTGTAGGGATGGGATATATGACAGAAAGAGGAATAGAGAAGCGCAGACGATGACCGCCGATAAAAACAAAAAAACACCAACTCAAGTAGGAAAATGAAATATAGGCAATCAATATGAATTTCGAAGAGCAATTGAGTGTAAGATATTTTTTCAGTCCGTCTTTAGCCTACACAAATAAGCTCGATGGTTTGCCCACTCGAGATCATTAAACAAAATAAATAATTTCGTTCTGTTTGAAACAGATACGAAAGACGGTTAAATTTGTTCATACAAAAATACTAAAATCGCGATTAAAAAATGGGAGGGTTGGAATAGAAGGGTTAAAATTTGAAGTTATTGGTATTTTTTGATGCCAAATAAAAAAAAACGTTTTTTTTTCAAATAAATAGATTTTTTTCACCCTAATCACCTAGCGGTATATAATATACTTCAAACCTATTCTCATACCTACCAAATATACATACAAAATTTCATAAAAATCGGTCAAGCCGTTTCGGAGGAGTGCGACCACAAACACCGTGACACGAGATTTTTATATGTAAGATTTACCTTTACCACTGCTATTTGGTAAAAATAAATTTTTATAATTAAGTATTTCATGTGGATATTATATGGATACCTACTATTTGTGTCTCCATGGAAGTTATGAAAATTATTAATTTAAACAATTATATTATTCATTCAAAATTCCATTGTATTTAAAGCAAATTATACCCGTGCTAAAATGCGAGTGCTTATTTTAATTTATTGGCAAAATTATACATAAGTTAATATTTCTAAAGTCTGTATTTTACAAAAGCTCCCAACATGTTGATATTTGCTTAAAATTAGTCTTGTTATATTTGTAACTTGATCCTTATCTAAGTGATTGATTTCTCTACTTTGATTAACATAATGAAAATTCATTTTCTAAGTAGGTAATTAAATACATTTCTAAATGTTGATCACTTTAGTGCTTAAAACAGTATTATACATAACAATTTAAATTTAATTTAGGGAGATAATGAAATCGATGGAGATAATGAAAATGAAAATACTGGTAGTAAAATGAAAACTATTTATTTAAAAACTTGTATTTATCAGAATTATTTTAGAAAAATACTTAAAAAACAACAGAGAGAAAAAAGTTCAAAGTCTCAAATCTCATGACGAGAATGGGGACAACGCAGGGAAAATAGTCGCGTTAACTTAAAATTCCAAAAAAAGTTGAACTTATAGAGAAATATATTCTGCACAATGTTAAGTACTTATTTTACTGCTTTGCTTCGTCGTAGATTTCTGGATGCATATTATGTATTATATTATTTCAAACTTTGTAGAAATATTTACGTTGGCCTAAAAATTAAATAGAAAAAGTTGTTTTAGTTGCACAACGTCAGAACTCACTATATTAGAGTTATTTCTGCTAAAATCACATCAATTTTTTATACTTTATTACGGTGACCCGATAGTTGATCCCCCGACAGTTGTCCCCCCAAAATTATAATAATTATAAAATTTTAATTTTTTTCTGCATTATTTACCAATTTCAAACCTAAAATTGTTTAAAAAATACCTCTATTAAGTAAGTATTAATATCCAACAAATTTATTTACAGTGTTGATTTTTTTTACTTATCCGCTGGTATATAGACAGTTTTATCCTTGTTGCATTTGAATGAAAATATGTTTTAAACTTTTGTTTCCTTTAATCCTTTTTGCACAATCCTTCGGGGACACTTAGTTGCAATTTGTGTACTTAGGTACACCGATTTCAAACAAACCGACTGCGTATTATATATAAGTTTGCCGGTTGGCCAACTGTCGGGAGCTTAACTGTGTGATGGAACCTTTTATTACTTATGTAGAAATTTTTCCAGATGGAAAAAGTTATTGAAATACATAATGTAATTTTACTGGGCACGAGTAGTAAATATTTCATAACCTGATATCTAGGACTAGATTTGGTATTCGTAATGGGTGCAATCAATATCTCGATATTGGCAAAAGACTTACGACGGATAACGATAGAGCAATTCATATTCCTCTGCCGCAGCATCCATCATCTTCATAATAGACTAGACATCGTTCATATTAAGCCAGATTGATGCACAGATACGACTGCGTTGAAAAAAGTGATTGGAGAATGGAAATTCATATAGTGGAGAATAACTTATAGGAATAGCTTTCTTGCTAGGCGCGTTGTAGTTTAATGATTTTTATTATAATGTGTGTATAGTGACAGATAGAATGATTGCGAGTCAATTGGACAGTAATAAATTATTATAATAACATTATGGGTTTAAAAAATAGCGCAACTATGGGAAAAGCTTGGTGAACAATGGACGTTTGGAAGGAATTTGACTTACTCCTATGGATATAATTATATCGGAGACTTTAATATCGATTTTATTTTAATTTCTTTATTATTGTATAAAAATTATTTAGTGAAATTGATAAAAATCTGCGAAGTAATTCCAAGCATTCAAAACACCACTGTCTTTCTATTTGCTGTCTCTCAACTCCAGATTCTCTTAACTTCTTGGGTTTTTTTATTTATTTATTTATTCTTAGTACATTTACATTACAAAGGTATAATTTCAGTTCTATATAAGTTCATAGTCTTGAATGACTTCACTGTTTGATTATTTGACCTGTCCCCTTATAGACTATCCTCAAAATTATAACTATCTTACTTAATTTTTATTTTTAAATTTTGTGGATAAAACCTCAAATTGTAATATTTAATTAAATGATGACAATATTGGCGAAACTCAATCGAAAATCTGGAGACAGAAAAATATATTGGCACCTCTGGGACTCGAACCCAGGACCTTCGGCTTTCATGGCCACAGCTCTACCAAAAGTTTAAAATAAAAATAAATATTCATCCTAGACTTGCAGAAAAGACAATAGATGTCGCATATTAAAGATAAAATGGATAAAATCCAGACACTATCTAGATAGAATTTAGTTCGGGTATGAATCTTACATAAACGTAGCAGCCAATAATATATGCGTTAAGAAAATGAAGATAATGTTCGCAGTTCCTAGTCGAAGTATGATGCAGTTAAAAGTGACCGAATTGGATATAGACATCTTAGCTCAGTTGGTAGAGCTGTGGCCATTAAAACTGAAGGTCCTGAGTTCGAGTCCCAGAGGTGCCAAAATCTTTTACTGATTTTTCTGCCTCTAGATTTTTGATTGAGTTTCGCTAATATTGTCTTCATTTAATTAAATATATGTTACATAACTTTATTGGCACCAAGCACTCTTTTTAAGGTGAATTGGCTATTTAAAAAAAAAAGGTATCTACTTAGGTACTAATTTCTTATTCGATGAACTTACAAAATGAGAAAAAAAATAACAAATACCTACAGCAGTGATTTTTACAACTTTAAAAAGGATACCACAAAAAACACGTTTTCCATATCACATTCATTTTTATAACTGAGTTACGGTTCCACAGCGGTGAAAGCAGATGGGTCAAAATCTAACAGTCTCACTCAACCAGTCCTTCCTGATCCGGCCCACCACGCAGTAGGCGGGGAAACGCATCCGCCACCAAGACCTATACAAACCTCAACTTATGAACCAGGACACCCCTGCTGAGTCACCAAACGTAGCGAACAACTTTGGATGACCTATGGCATAGGTGTTGGTTACCGAGAAAATGGTTCCCGGGGCGGCGGTACCCGTACCCGCCTCCCAAATTGATAACTCCCCAATAAATGCATGGGTTACTTCAGTAGACACCAATCAAACACACTGAGAGGTCACTAAATTGGTGATCAATGCACAGAGGCTTCTTTAACATAGTCGATATTAAAAAAACTGAGAGATCAGTTGATTATTACACTGGTTACTTCAATACAGATTAGTTCTTCTGAGTTATTGTTCCAAAATGTTACGTGTGGTTAATATTGGCAGATAGAATGCTGGTATTAAAGGGGAGAAGTTTCTCAACAAAAATTAACTTTTATGATTTCATTTTGAATTTATTAAATTAGTGACTTTTACAAACTTTATCTTTATATTTCAAGGTAATTAACGAAGAAACCGATGACTACATATTTTCAAGTTGCGGAAAGGCTAAATTTGTACTCACGTAGTTCAAAGCTAGTTTCTAAGATTTAGTTACATTATTAGGTTTCGTAAATATTAACACCATTACCTATTTTCTTAAAATTCTCCGTCACAATTAATTGACTTTTTGGACTTTGAAGGGTAGGAACTAATTAAATAACGTTTTTTTATCTCTTTATAAATGCGAAAAATACGTACAGGAAATTATAACAAAAAAATAAAGTAAAAACTATCCCATATCAAACATGTCCATTATTTTGATTAAATAGACGTGTATATATAAAGTTGATGATTTTCATTAAATTAAAATTAGCCATAAAGTGAATTTTCAGTTATTGTAGAAACATTAACCGTTCTTTTTGTTTCAGCGGATCTTACAAAAAATGGTTTTGGACATAAGTTTTTATTGATAATAATCGTAGACTTATCAAAAATTGTCACAAAAAAGCCAATAGAAAAAAAAGTGCAATTCACATGCGGTGGAAGTGAAACCTTCAGAAAACTAAAGAAGACAGGATTAGGGAGACTACGAAGCACTTTTTTTGTCAATATGAAGGTGATTTTTTTCCATATTTTTGTAGTCGAATTCCAGTACACCTTTTCCTATAGGTACATTTGTTCATCTTATTAGTGTTTGGGTTTTCTTTCTCGGAGTCGCTAGATATCGTTTTATTTGTGTTTTCTATTGCCTGTTCATTTTCGAGTGGTTTGAAGAGTGGATATTAAAAAAAATTTATTCGATCCTTGGTCGCCTGAATATCTGCAAAGGTTCGTCAGGCGCTTTATACCCCTACACTAAATGGAACTTGCGTGAGATCGTGGATTTATCGTATTGTATTGGAACCGAGTACCCGTGAAATAAATAAATATTTTATTGCTGATTCTCTCGCAGGCTAAATCCTACAGATGTATGTGTTTGTCCCTTTTTAGTGTCCATCGTTTCTGTTTCATCGAGTTTCAAATGATAACGGTGCCAAAAAAGTGTTCACTTCAGAAACTTATTCATTTCACAATATCACACAGTAGAAGAGGTATTCACAACAAGAAAATCTTCATACAGTTTGATATTTATGAATATTGAATTTAATCTTCATCTACATACATTCGCATCAACCTCAAAGTGACCTCAAATATATAAGCAATGTGCATTGGATGAATAAAAAAACATTCTTCACCACTGGCGCAGGTAGTTTTATTAAGCGATAGACCTGATGCCCAGATAAAGGATTACAGAAGTGCAGCGAAGCATAACAACTGTGCGCCAGGAGTTCAGCCCAATGCAATGTTGAGCATGTGAATTGAACCAAAACCTCACGTTCTTCAAAGTACGTGCCCAGCCAATGGCCGTATCTCCAGGACGGATGACTGCTTATCCGACCTAAACTTTATAATTACACTTTTTATTCCCCCCGCCGTGCCAGAAGTGCAACATATACAGAACTAAATTAATTAAAAGCGAAGTTTGTTGGTCGCGTTCTTGTTTTTATTTTGATAAGGAATGAGTTGCGCAATACAAAGGCGAAACGGCTTTAATGCACTGAGATATCTACCTACTACCTCCACACACGTAAAACATTCAGTTCTGTGAATATAATAACTTGTGGAGTGTACAGCATCGCGTACTTTAACTATTAATAAAATGTAACTCCGTTTACGGTCCATGCTCCAAATTTACCAACACGCTTAAATGGCTAGCGTTTCCCGTGAATTTTCCGGAAATTCGAAACACGGTGATCAAAAATATGGAAGTTAAGTGGTTTATTCGTGATATTTTTAAAATTCTGCTTCATTTTCGTTTACCGGCTCGTGTTTTCATTTTGATTCCCAGCGGTTGCATGTTGTCTCCGATCCTTCAGTTTAATTGTATTGGTTTTATAAATCATTTTACGTTCGATTATTCGAAATGTAATTTTTTGCATGAAATGCACTATCATTTAATCAGAATCTTTGACATTTGAAGTAAATGACATAATTGTCTGTAAATGAATGAATGCTAATAATTGCATTACCGGCCCTTTACGGCGCCGATTTGCCAAGACGCCAAGGAACCAACCAAACACCTAATGCTGCGTATATGTACAGGAGAAAATCGGAAAATGAGAAAAGAATGAAGCAACCGCGAACATCGCGAAACGCCCGTTGTAATACAGCGCCCTTGAGATTTTTACTAGCGCCAGGCACCATCTGGCTCAGGGCATGGATAAGTGACATTGTTAATGTAAAGATTTTCAATCTTTTTTTTATATTTCACCATACGTAGGTACCACAAAACATTAAGATTCAAGTAAAGATATTAATTTGTCTTTGATGTTTGCATCTACATCTGGGTAAGAAAGCTTTTACATAAACAAATCAGTTAAGATAAATACTGTTAACGAAATCTTTGAAAAAATCGTTTATTCTAAAATATAGCACAGTTTGATAGTGCATTAATTGAGAAATAGAAACTGAATGTACACATATAGCAGTATATTTTTTAAAAATCAGAGAACTACATTATCGCTTCAAAAACGGCATCTCAAAGGTAGGTAAGTTAAACCGCAATACGGACATGTGCCTAGTCTGTTAGTCGATAATCATATAAAAACCATAAAATAAACAGTTTAAAAAAACTGAATAAAGAAAATTAAAAAAAATCTTTATTTGCCATTTACATTTACACTTTGACGGGTAGAACCATTATGATCCACACAACAGGTTGTCCATCAACATTTTTAGGTAAACGTTTTAGGTGTCGTATATTATGATACTTCACAATAGATCCTTAATGTATCCAAGAGGACAATGATACTCCCCGATTGATGAAAGGAGGGGGGGGATGAAAGCTAGGAAGTCCCTGACATCACTGATTGTTCAGAAAAATAAAGTCATTGGAAACCCATGCCGTAAAAGCCACTTCCTGGAATCACATTTTGTAAATTTTGTTTTTCTAGAAAATCCAATAGAAGCAGCGAATGGAAGCATCCAGTACCCGCAGTTCTACAAAAAAATGTAAGCATTGAGTTTAACGTATTTGGAACTCAAATTAATATGAGTGAATAAGGAATTAATAAATCCACCTCTTTCCATAAAGTTATAACCATTATTAGAACACATGGGTGATGGATCAGTACTTACATCCCAATCCATCCGGCTATTTTAATTAATGTTACGTGTAGTAAATAAGAAGATTACAGTTACTAAACTGGATTTGATTTGTATTTAAATTTAACATTTTACATAGTAAATATACGGAAATAACTTTCGATAAAATTGACAGAAGTAAAGGGTAAACTACGGACGCGCGGCCCGTGACACGAAAATCTTAATTTTAGATTTGAGGCCATAATACGAAACCAAAATGAAGATTATTATAATCAAAAGGTATATCAAATATCTAGTATGGATATGTACTACTTTATTTGTGTTTTAAATTATGAAAAATAGGCCATTAAAGATATAAATTCATGGTTTTAGAGACAGCATGCGCCATTATTTGTGGATATCAAATATCTAGTATGGATATGTACTACTTTATTTGTGTTTTAAATTATGAAAAATAGGCCATTAAAGATATAAATTCATGGTTTTAGAGACAGCATGCGCCATTATTTGTGGATAAAATTACCAATATTTAAAAAAAAAAAAATTGTTTTAATTTCAATTTAAAAATGCATTAATGTTTATTTTAAAAATATGATGAATATAAAATAAAAATTCTTAAAAGATCGCATTTTGATGGGTCATAATTTAAATTACAAATGATCTTACGTCGGAATACAAATTTGTTGCGTACAAATAAAATTACTACCGAAAAACAAACGCATTTTTAAAAAAGTTTTTTGTTTGTGTAAAAGTTTTTCCATAATCTAAGCTTGTATCCAAATACTTAAATTCAATTATTATAAGCAATAATTATCAGCCTGAAACACTCATCCACATTGAAAAATCTTCCGAGAAAGGATACATGACGCCACCTAGCGACGGATTTAACACTAACTGTGTCTCTCTCGCAAAAATAAAGTTGGTTGTTTTCAGATGGAAAAATATAATAAGCAGTAATTGTTGAATGAAACACTAGTATATATTAAATCATTTGGCGGGTATAAGATAAGCCGCCATAGCTCAATTGGGAGAGCAGCTGACCGGCAATCAGAAGGGCACGGGTTCATGTCCCGTTGGCGTCATGTATCTTTTCTCGGAAGATTTTTCAATGTGGATGAGTGTTTCAGGCTGATAATTATTGCTTATAATAATTGTTACCCTTTGTGCTATGCATAAAAATGTTGTCTTAAAACGTTAGTTTAATAATTAAAAATCAAATAAAAAATAAAAAATAATTTACTCGGCAAATGCATCTAAGCAATATACAATAAATTGAATACATTTAAATGACATATTGCAAATCATCATTTTGTTATTAACGCACGTCATGGAGATCTGCTTTGACGTCCCATTAATAGTATTTTTTATCGTGCGGCTTGTTGATCCATTGGTCAAGTATTTGAATGTTCGTACATTGTATATATTCAGATCAAACCGAGGCCTTAATCTCATGCGCCGAATCAATTCTGAGAATTGGAATACCTTTGCATTTGCGGTGAGGTTTAGCCGGCGGGCGACCGTTGGACATATCCTTCCACGTAGCTCCTTTGATTGTTTGAGAGTCCATTGACTACCGTGAGACCATATTGCTTGAACGATGTCTCCTATGCACTATTCATTACTACTATAGAGTACCATCAAGATATCTACTTGCATTCCGATGGTATTTAATGGTTCCTATTTACAAGAGAATTGTTTCTTTATTTGTAATGACATCATAGCCACAATGCTGGTTTAAATTGCAACCATGTTATTATGAAATGATGAATGAATTGACAAAAATGTTTTCATGAAACTTAAGAAACAAGCAGTTGAAAGAAAAATTGTAAAGCTGAAACCACAATATACGACACAAAAATTACAGTGTGCATGTGTAATTCACACGCGGTAGAAGTGAAACCTTTAGAAAATTAAACTAGACAAGAGAGGGGAGGCTACAATGGAGCGCACAAGGAGGAGACCGATTATTCCATCCCATTCTTTCGCAGGCTAAATCCTCTAGATGTATGTGTTTGTCTCTTTTCAGTGTAGCTTAACTTTGGTTTCATCGAATTTCAAATCACAATATGTGTGGCCCAAAGTAAATTTATTATCAGATTTTTATTAGAACAACTCTATTTTTATATCTTTTGGAGGTTATTCCCATCAATGTAATATTACCAAGGAAGAAGAAGATTGGGTTATTTATTTGATTTATAAACGAAAATATGAAAGAAAATCGAACACAGAAAAATAAAAAGATAACGGTCGCAACTGGAACTCGAACCCAGAACCTCTCGTATTACCAGGACAAACGTCTTTACTAATTCGGCTACTGAGACATCTCATTTAAACCTCTTATTTCAAATATCAGAAATTGCAATAATATTATCTTCAACAAATTTTAATACATATTTTTCTTCAGTGTGTCTTGTCCTCTTTAATATTTTCGTTTAGATTATTAGTGTTATCTTCTTCATTAATATATCACAATTAGGTATTAATGGTAGTGTGTAGCACTCATTGAATATCAACTCAATGCTATTGTTATTTGAAGGCCATTGGACCATTGGTTAACCAAAACAGTTAACTATTTTATTAGCAGCTCCATATACAATGTTTCAAACGATGAAATAAAATACATAGGTGAGTTGATCAATCGGGAAACTTTATAACTTTTATTTCAGGAAACTTTAATTAGAAATGGTGTGTTATTTTGTTAATATCCTGTACATTATATTAGTTTATATCAGGAAAGCACAGTAACCTCTCGTTACGGGCCGGACAAGCAATTTGGCAAGAGATCGCTCTTGTAACAATCCATTTATAACTTGCAGTAGTTGCGAGGGTGGGTGGTGTTGGGTCGGACGTGGGGAGGGTAGGTATGGTAGGTGAAAAGGGGGTGGGGTCCAACAAAAGGCCGGGTGCGGCCGTCGTTATGGAGATTTGGCCACGTGTGTCGAATACTGCGGCGAAAACTATGCAGAAATGAAAATCGAAATATAATGGGAGATTCGGCATGGCTGATGCATTAGCTACATTTTGGTACGGTTCCGTGGATTAACCCATACGTTCACGTTTCTGAATAATCAATGAGTTGGTACCCGCTTCGTCTAGGAACGAAATGGTAAAGAATTTAAAATGCAAGAAATCTTTTAAATATGTGAACTTGCTTCATTTTCTTATAGTGAATCTTGATTGCATTTAGTTCGAGTTGAATCTTGAAATCATATATAAAGATAGCAGCCAATAATATATGCGTTATGAAAATGAAGATAATGTTGGTAGTTCTTAGTCGAAGTATGATACGGTTAAAAGTGACCGAATTTCATATGGGTTTCGTAGCTCAATCGGTAGAGCTCTTGCCATGTAAGCAAAGTGTCCTGGGTTCGAGTCCCAGCGGAGCCTATATCTTTTCTGATTTTTCTGTCTCAGATTTTCGATTGAGTTTCGCCAATATTGTCTTCATTTAATTTTTTTATTTATTTTTTTATTTATTTATTAAATTACAAATTACATTTTGTACAAAAATTTGAGTAGACCCACAAAGCTGTCATATGACAGCTTGTCTGCAGGTTCTAACAATTTAAACATTCTTAATATAATATCTAAGAAAATATTTGTAAATGCATTTATAGTTTTAAGGAAACATTAGAATAGATCACATAGTAAATTTTAGATAATTTAACTTACAACCATAAATATATAAGATATTTCAATATATCTGCGTAATAACAAGATATGTAGGCAGCTATATTGAGATATTCACAGATACATGGAGTTTTCATTCATTAACCATAGTTTTATCATTTTAGGACTTAGTCTCTCATTTTTTTCAAATTTTATGTTTTTATTGATTTTATTGAAAATCACTGGTATTAGATATTCAAGAGTACGGCTTCCATATTTATTTAATATTCGAGGAGTTTTTAGGCCCTTTCCTTCTCTCTAAATTTTGTGGTATGTTTGTGTACAAGTAGGTATTCAGTGTAAAAAAAAAAAAGAAAAAAAAAAGGTGTTTGTAAGGGCTTTCCCCCATATTATCTATAATAGTAGTGAACCAGTGGAGACCTTTTATTGTAAGTAGGCTCTCTAAGCCATACAATAGTTTTAAGTTATGTCTCTGTTTGTAAATATTTGTTGTGACAATTTTTTTTATTATGGCAGTTTGTAAATTTTCAATATATTTAATGTAAGTAGTGCTTGCATGTCCCCAAGTTCGAATACCATATCTAAGGATGGATTCGACCATAGAAAAATATATGAGTTTAAGAGTACAATGAGGCAAAATAAATTTTAATTTGTAAAAGTTGCTAGCTAAGGATCTGAGCTGGTTACAAATTTTAGCCACTTGTTTATCCCACTTAAAATTGTTATCAACAATTATTCCCAGATAAGTATATTCATTTGTGAAATCTATTTTTTCACAGTCACAAACATTAACAATTCCTCTATGTATACAGTCAAAGCCATGAGCGGTTATTTTAGGAACATTCCACATTTTCAAACTTTTATGTACATGCATTTGGTTTTTTTCACATTAATAATTAATCCTACATCATGGGCCCATTTGAGAAGCTCGTTAAAATCTCTTTGTAATTCTTGTATAGCTATTTCAGGATTTTCATTTGATACAACAAGAGCAGTATCATCAGCAAAAATGAATCGACGAGCTTTTTTGAAAATCTTACACATAGCAATTACATATATAATATATAATTTTGGACCTAGAATTGACCCTTGCGGTAGTCCCGATTTGATGTATCTTGATTTACTTATTATATTTAAAATCTTCACACTCATTTTTTTATTTGTCAGATAGTTTTTGAAGAATAAGAGGAGTTTACCCCGGATTCCTATAAATTCAAGTACTTTAATTATTTGTAAATGGCTAAGTGTGTCGAAAGCTTTTGAGAAATCAATAAATAGAACCAATACATGTTGTTTACAGTTTAGTTGTGAATTTATATGATTAGAAAATTTTTCGAGCAATTTATCGCAACTTTTATTTTTTTGAAAGCCATACTGGCATTCATCAATAATACTCAGATTATTTAAGTATTTATCTAAATTTATTGATATATATTTTTCTAAGATTTTTTCTAATGCAGGAAGTAAGGAAATCGGCCTGTAATTGTTTATTAAAGAGTGATTTCCATTTTTAAAGATAGGCCTTACAATGCTATATTTTAGTTCATCGGGAATATGGCCCGTATCAATTATTCTGTTAATTAAGTGGGCGATTATAGGACTAAGTAATTTAACATGTTTTTTCAAATCATACATACGAATTAAATCTATGCCTGGTGTCTTGGAATTTTTCATACCTCCGATAATCAATTCGATTTGCTTTGTATTTGCTCGTGGTAGATACATTGTGTGATTTAAATATTCCGGCGTGTATTCTGACGCCCGGACATCGCATACATGTAATAACTTATTTACCCCCTCATCAAAAAAGTCTGCAAAATTTTCTGCCACTGCGTCTTTCGATTCGGATTTTAAGAAATATTTTGATATGACTTCATCACAACCAGATTTATCTTTCCTACCTAAAGTTTTATTAATTTCATTCCATGTTTTTTTAATGCCTTTGAAACAGTGTTTAAATTTATAATTGTAGTATAATTTTTTTGTGTTAATTATTTGTTTATTTAAATTAAATTAAATATTATAATTTGAGATTTTACTCAGGAAGTTTAAAAAAATTAAAATAAATAAATGATTTGTATTCGGTAAAGCATTAAATTCATAATTTGAATTTATTATATTAAAAAAAAGAAAGACAAATATTTCCAGTTTACGAACAAGCTGACAATATTTGAAATTTCCTACTACCACCCCAGTAAGCTGAAAATATTGCTTGTATCGTGTTGGAGGACTTAGCCAGCCGAGGAAACGAACACGGGTAGGACCCAAACGCGATTCCAACTTTTCCACTGTTTCTATAATTTAAAAAAAAGTTTCGATATAATATTATGAGACTGCAAACAATGTATCATTTATACCATGAATTATGGTGAAATTCATATGACACGACAATAATATTAGTTTTTTTTTAGTTTTACTACCCGGCGGAGCATTATATCTTCGTAAATTTGTATGATAACTCTCTTTATGGGATTTACCCACATTTCCAATTTTCCTATTTTAATTGTATTGAAATTAAAATGTATTTAACCTTAAATATTCTTATTATTGTAAAAAAGCAATCACTTTGTGGTTTGACATATTTAATAAAATAAATTACTTTTTTGTTTAAAACCACGAGATTTATTAATTTATGAACCGACCGGTTTCGCTTTACTCAAGCATCTTCAGGGTATAAATTAATGCTATTGATGTAAATTAATACAGTATTAATTTGATACTGTAGATATTAATTAATTTGATACTGTAGATATTAATTAATTTGGTACTGTAGATATTAATTAATTTGATACTGTAGATATTAATTAATTTGATTCTGTATTAATTTGTTATTGATAATTGTTATTGATACAAATTAATACAGTATTAATACAGTATTAATTTGTACCCAGAAGATGCTTGAGTAAAGCGAAACCGGTCGGTTCATAAATTAATAAATCTCGTGGTTTACAAAAAAATATTTTATTTTATTAAATATTCTTGTAACTACGATATACATTTATGTACCTTCCTCTACGCCAATCTCGACACAATTATATCCTAGCGAGACAGGCATTGAAAAACCCCATGTGCAAAAAATAAAAATTAAATGTGAAGCACTCACTAAACAAGCTGGGTCCTATCAACATAATACATTTTGAGAGTTCAACTTTTTTCTGGAAATTTGGCAGTCAGGTAGATACTATCGTAATGCAAATCTACCATAAACTCAAAAACGATCACCGTAATGTAGCATGGAAGAGTAATTACACAGAATGGACACATTAGAACAGAGTTCGTTTCAGATACACGGCCTACTAGAGGGGCAGCAGTCAGTGTTCACTGAAAGATAAATGGCCGTGTCCATACCAGCGGCCCGACCAGACAGGCTGTGGTCTCCCCCTTAAAGCATACTATCAAGACTCGATTGATAGGGGCTTACGGCGTGTTCAGTTTATACGTTGCATCGCTGTGAAGAAGTCTCTAACTTTTTGGAGTCTCGTAAGCGCCATTGATTGTAATGAAGTACTGTCATTTTTTACTCTGTGAAGTAATGTTCTTTTACCTAGTTTTACATTACTATTTTGTTTATCGCAAAATCTTGAGTAGAGATAGCTAAATCTATCTATCTTCTTCTTCTATCTTCTATCTTCTATATAAATAAAAATGAATCACCAAAATGTATGTACGCGCATAACTTCCGAACGACTGCACCAAATTGGATAATTCTTTTATTTTTGTGTTAGTTATTGTCAGGACAAGGTTTGTATGAAACTACTGGTGAGCTCTGGCATATGAAATTTTGTATAAAAAATTGCGATAGGTGGCACACGAGCTGTTTGAAAACTGAATGTATCGAGACTGAATGTATGGAATGCGAGAGGGGGGAGGGGAACTCGGGTAAGGGGTTCGCGGAAGGGGGGGGAACCAGGGAGGGGGGAAGGGAACTCTAGAGGGGGGGTTCGCGGGACGGGGGGGGAGAGTGGAGTGGGGGAGGGGGAAGGTGGAGGAGGCAGAGTTGGAACGTGACAGGGGAAGGGGGCGCGGGAGAGGAAAGGGAGGCCGAAGGGGAACGGGATGAATGGGAAAGGACACGCAGAGAGAAACAATTTCTTTATTATAATACCAGCTAGTGGTTAATAGATTTAAGGAGGGGAGATTCGGAAGTATATTTTTTTGCATTAGCTCCACACAGGAGACTCTGAGGAAAATAATTCCCTTCAGGGCCAATGTGGGAATGCTGTGTGGAGGGTCTTTTAGGAAAGGAAGGATAGGAAGTTCAGGGAAGGACAAGGGTATTAGGGGTGGGTAAGGATGTGGGGGTAAGTGTGTCCAGGAGTGACGGTCGTATGAATTCATCCCTTCCACTGCGTCGCAAGGCGATGTTGCGAGAGAGCACGACTTAAGAGGTCAAAGGGACTCCCTGAACCATTATCTCCCGATCCGACCTGCCATGCAGCTGGTAATCGACGCACTCGCCGCCGAGACCCGGGTAACCTGGCACCCCTTCTGAGAAACCAAATGTAGCGAACTACTTGGGGTGACCTATGGCAGGGGTGTTGGTTATCCAATAAATGGTTCACAGTTATGGTCCTTTAAAAGCCATTAATGGCCATATAAAAGTTTACATCTGTAAAATTATATTGTATTATTACATAAAATTTAGTATATAAAAAATAAATTTATATGATAAAAGCGCCTAGTTTTCACTGAACTTTTATTTCCTTTCCTTAAGTTTTTTTCTATGTTATTATTATTTTATGCACCTTTATCATTAACAAGAAAAAATCATAATTTTTACAATTAATTAGAACACAATTGAGTTTTTCTGTAAGGAATGAGGAGGTTTATTTTTGTAAATCTCACAAGATTTACATAAAGAAAAGTATCTAGTAACAAAACATTACCTGAAAGAAAAGAAACAACATTTAATGTTATTAATTGTAATAACGATTCCTTAATCACAATCACGATAGTAATTACTTTTAATTATTGTAATTAATCTTATCAATATGCTTTATCATAGCCCATAGGTTATTTTTACTATAGTTTTAATTATCCATAGATTATAAAATATCGATTCAACTGTTAAGTAGATACTGAGGCGCATATCCAGCTAGAGTCTAAGATACATACAGCCACAATGACGATTCAAGCTCGGCATTATTTCAAATTAAAGAAAATTATATTTTCTTTACATGTTGTTACGTTACGGAATTGATTCCCGTGCGAGCTAATAGCGAATTGACCCCTTACACAGGCCCTCCGCCCCCCTTTCCCCGCACCGCTCGACACAAGTAGCCAAGCGCCGAGCGGCTCCCGGCATTCATTCCTCGGCCGACCTTCGGCATAACAACTGTGTCCCCGTGATTGCGCTCTCCGTAAACGCTCGCGATGTTTATTTTAATTGTGCATTGTGCTCCAGAGGCTCCCGCCTCCTCAGTACCTGTCTGCCGACCGCCTATCTCCTGCTTGTGAGTACCAATGAACCTTGCTACCCCTCTGTGTGCTAAGAACTGACATTTAAATTCACTAAACACGTGTAGAGAGAGTTGAGAGAAGCTCCCCCGTTATGATAGAATTAATTAGAGATAGCCAAATACTCATGTGTGTAGTGCCGATGCTGGCCTTTTGTAGAACCCTGTTCACCTTTAAATGAATAAAACCCTTTTTCGTGCATAACTACTGTGTTTTGATTGAGGAAGGAGACCTGGAGATTTTGAGGAAAGGAAGGGGAGTAGGAATTTACAAGCGAACCACAAACACTCGCCCTGGGTTTAAGAGGGACCTTGCTCGCGCCGGCTGTGCAGAGCTAGCCGCCGGCTTGTTTATTGCATGTCCTTTCCAGGTTTTGGGTTTGGCGTTGGCCGCAAGTAGCGCCAATGCTAACAATGTATATAATATAATTGAATATATTTACCATTTGGTATAGTACCGAATAACAAAAATATAATAATATGCAAGTAAACTGTAACCTCACATTATGATTAGTTTTTTAGAACGGGCACTTCCTAGTTCGAAACTAATGTCGACTAAGCCATAATGTATTCAAACCTGTATTTCAGCGCATCCTCGACGAACATTGTACTTATCAAATAATTATTGAATGTCCAATATCCAATGTGCATATATCCAATATTTATGTCTACACTATTTGGCTTAATTCCTTAACTTGTGTCGAATGATTGGAGAAGTTACAAATCCAAGAATTTAGGCGGCTGCAGATTATCTTTCTTTTTCGAGACGCAAGTAAAAGTATCAAATAAAAACATTTTCTGATTTTTAGAAGAAGATATCATTGAGAGCTCGGTAAGAATAGTTGCAAATTATATTATTATTCTTACCATTGTATGCCACATGAGTATATTTACAAATTCCTGATAAAAAGTAAACATCGACGAAGGAAAGAAAAGTTTTTTTTATAAAGGTATGTGTATTTGGGTATGTATATTACTGTACGATTCAGACAGTTTCACCTCTTGCATTCGATAAATGCTAGTATCCCACACGGATCCGTTCTGTCTCCGACTTTGATTTTGTTGCAAATCAGTGACCTTTTCTCATAGGCACCGATTCATTGTTTATGCGGGTGACAGAACGTTCATTATTATTTTTTGACGAGCTCTCCAAGAGCACACAAACTCTAATGGCTCGAAGGGCTTTGAAGCTGAGAATGGACGGTTACCTCGAGAAAGTTTCCTCTTGGGGTAAGAACAACCTCGTCGAATTTAAGGTTTCAAATACCTAATCATATCTGATTACATCGTAAAGGAATCGAAATGAAAACCTTGTCTCATTCAATGAAATCAACCTTCCCAACAGGCTTTCCATTGATAAGTGACCAGCTCAGGTAAGGCGGCTCCATTGAAGCCAGAGTTAAGTCAGCCTCCCAGAAGCTGGGCGTGCTGTACAGGGTCCGCAGATACTTTAATAGTGCACAACTGCTAGCCCTGTACAAATCGCAAGCGCGCCTCATAAATGGATTTGGCAGCCGTCGCTGGTCTGGGGCCCCAAAATACTTGAAAAAACCCTTAACTCAGTGCGGAAACGGGCGGTCCGTTTGATAGATTCTTTAATCTTAACAGACGGATTGCAATCTTTAGAGCAAAATCGTCGAGTCGGATTGCCGTCGTTGTTCTACCGGTATTTCAACGGAAGATCTAACAATAATTGTTGATTTTTTTTCCCGTCCGCCCCTTGTGCCCCACCCCCCCCCCCCTCCCTAGAAAAAAATCCTAACAGTAATTATTGTTGAATTTTTTGCCCGTCCGCCCCTTGTGCCCCCCCCCAGAAAAAAATCCTGGATCCGCCCTTGTCAATTAGGTACATCTGGGGTAAACAGTTTAAAAACATTTTTTTTCTTGTTGGTTTAAATAAATTCCTGAGAAGGAATCCAAGTCACTTGTATTATATTTTGTATAAACATTTCGTTAACTATTTTGCCACCATAATATGGTTAATTCCATTACAGCTATATTCTTCTTGTCAAAGCAGGCGAAGCGGCCTCAACAGAAATCCTATCAGAAGACCCGCTGAAAAACCACCGCCGCCGCGCGCGCATATCATTAGTCGGTCTCGCGATTTATGGGGTGCGATAACGGACCGGTTAAGGCTTACTTCATGTTGTAGCTTCATCCCCGTGGAGAAGTTGCTTTCAACGTTAGGTGAACTAACACCCTTAAGTAATGACCATGATTTAATAGTTTGATGATTGAGTTTCAGCAATTACAGTTTCAGTTCGAATTACACGATTTATTCGGACAGAAGGCCCCGAGAAAAATAATCCGGGATGCTATTGTTCTTTTGAGACCTTTTGAGGAAAGGAAGGAGAGAAATTTCCGGGAAGGAAAAAATAATGAGGAGTGGGTAGGAATCTGGGTATAAATGTTTCCCGGAGTGTCAGACATATGAATCCATCTCTCTCAATGCGGTGAAAGGCGATGTTCCGAGAGGGTCCTGCTGGAGAGGTTAAACGGCCTCCCTCGCTCGGCCTGTCAATCGGCCTCTCCCGATATGGCCTGCCACGCAGTTAGTGGGCAGATGCATCCACTGCCAAGACCCGAAAAAACTTCACCCCGTAAACCCGGGTGTCCCTCCAGTCACCAAACAGCGAACTACTTCGGGTGACCTGTGGCAGAGGGGTTGGTTCTTCAATAAATGGTTAAATAGTTTAAAGGCGGTACCCATAACCGCCTCAGAAAAACGATAAAATTATAAATGTAGAAAATTTACTCCAACTTGCGATACGAATCACCTTTTTATAAGTGTCTGTTGTAAAGTGTTGTTAAATTTGTGTTTATGAAAATAAATACATTTGTCTGAAAAAAAAATTGCTTCAGAGAAATAATTATTCAAAATGTGATTGCATAACCCACAAAATACACTCAAATATGTACGAAACGTAGATTTTTTGAAAATAAAGGTTTACGGTAAAATATTCCTGCATTACGAATGTAATTATTTTTAAATTAATATTAACAGAAACCATAATAGCTTTGCAAATTATGATGCCAAGTGTCCTGAACTATATTCTTTTTGCAAATAGCGAGGTGAACGTCATTTCTTAATCTACGTTAAGAGAATAAAATGCAAAAATACTCTCGCGAATTGCAAGCTTACTTTAAAGTGTAGTTTCTTAAGTCCGTGGTGGAATTTTTATATCTTAATAAATTTTCTCGTAAACTCTTTACGATGTTAGACCAGGTTTAAGACAACTTTAATTTCACTCCTTGGCAATTTCTTTTATTGTCCGTGGAAGTCAAACTGGCAATTTCGCATGACTTAGTAAAAGGAATGAGCTTTCTAGGAAAACACATAACTCAACTTAAACTACATATTATATTACGTTGTTTTAATTTGCTATTTTTATCAAATGTGTTTCGCTGACGTTATCCCTTTGACGTCTGATTAGAATAAATATTTTAGGAAAAAAGTCAGAAGAAGATTGCTTGTTTCCGGACTAAGTATCTGTTTTATACTTTAATAAAATAAATTGTTTTATTATAGTTTTGTTCTTCGGATCGAATGCATTTCGCTGACATTATGCTTTCGATGTTTTTGATTAGAATGATAAGTTTTTAAGAAAAGAAAACAGTAAATAATACTTGAACCAGAATTAGGGATAATAATTGTAGAGAAGCGATGCAATGGGAAGAAAATTGTGTTGGTTATTCGTAATTTTGGCAGACAGTTTACAAGTACACTGCGTGAGTGGCTAATAAAAGGTAAAGCGTTTTAAAATATAATTGCACATGCACCACCGTATACCTAAAGTGGTTCATCAAAGTAAAGGTTTTTTATAGGTAGGTATAGCTTCGCCGTGGAGTTGCAATCAATCGAAATGGGGCATTTCTTAGTATTTTTTTAGTCATGCACATTGTTCGTACAATCTTGATATTAACTAGATCCACACACAACTGTGTATATACACTAGGCATAATACTTAAGAGGGTATAACTGGTCACAAACGGAAATATGTAATTTTTAATTGAAATTCTAGACGTAATGACTCTTTTCCATAAAAAATATAAATTGATTTAGAAAGATTGTTATTTTATCTAGTGAATTTGTTTTAAATATTGGAAAATGTGTTTATTTTTGTTATAATATTGTTTGTTTATCGTTGGTCGTTGGCAGATTGTTAATTAAATAAAAAAATGTATTATACAATACACCGAAGACTTGGCTTACGGAAAGAATTAATTTGTAATAGCTTACAATAACGTATTATTTATTCTAACAACTTTAAAATTGTTATTCATGTTTTTCATAATTTTTCTTTTATCTAAGTATATTTCTGTAAAAAAAAAAAATTTATTTTATATCTATAATTGTAAAAATGTATCTAAGTATATTAATGAAAAAAAAATTAATTTAATTTTATATCTTTAATTGTAAAAATATAACTATTAAATCACTATAATAAGATCTTTAATGTAAAAAACCCGTTAGACAAACTGCTAAAAAATAGTTTATCGGGACTTTTTGTCTTATATTTGTAAAATGTATAAAATAAATAAAAATATAAATAAAATAAAAAACATGCAGTAAAATAAATCAATAAATTATCTAGAAAAGCTAATTCAGAATTTTAATTTCAGTTAAAATAAAACCATTTAAAAAAATCCGCGCACGTGTTTTGTGATTAAAAAACATAAGTTTGTCTATTATGTTATTTACGGTCTTACAAAAATGTGTTTGATTAAAAACGAGACTAAAACATTATTGAAAATTTATAAATCCAGTTTTTATATCAAAATACAAGTAACGCCATGTATTGTACGTGATTTGAAGTTTTATGAATGAGTGATTGAAACACATATTTATTGAATTAAGGTTTTAAATAGTTTATTGTAATTGCCTCCTCGGTCTGTGGTAGTAAGAGATTTCAAACATTGTTGGGTTATTCGTAACCCGGAATGTTTGTCTTTCTTTTAAAATAAAAAAAATACTTATGATCAAAAGCAAGTACAAAAAGTATCTACATCATTTTATCATCATGCGTTTGAACATTTTTATTGCTTGAAATTTTGAATGAAATAAAATCGATATTGAGTTAATAGCTAAAAATGCTGATACGGAGAAAAACTACTCTTTCTCATCGGAACCGCCCTGTGCGGTGGCAAGGGTACGATCGCAAGATCTATCTTTCGATGAAATTGGAATTCTCTGCTGCTGGAAGAGCGTTTAACCAGCCAGCGGACGAAAATCCACATTTCGTCGAAAGTTGTTCTTCCGATCGTGCAGGGCGGTTACAATGAGAAAGATTAATTATTCTCCGTACCAGCTTTTTTAAATTATAACTCAATATCGAATTTATTTCAATCCAAATTAGCTTTAATTTATACCTTCATCCAAAAATGCTGAAAGGCGTGATGATAAAACTATTAAAATAGTGTACTTTTTGTAGTTATTTTTTGATTATAAGTATTTATCATTTTTCAATAATGTCTAAATTTAATAAGAATGTTAAAAAAATCTGAAATATATTAGTTTGTAAGTGCGCAAATAAATACACAAATGGACCAATTTTCGTTAAGAAACACATGTAGGTACATATTTTTTAATGATTTTATTGAAACTAAAATTAAAATTCTAATAAATAACTCTGCTAGATAATGTATTGATTTATTTTACTGCATGATTACATTATTTGAAATAGGTGTGGTATAATACAAAAACTTTTTTGAAAATTTAATAAATCTGTTAACGACCTATGGAATAACCTTATTATACTAAAAATTAAAAAAAATTCTCAAAATTTATTACATACGAATGCTAGATAAAAGAACAATCTTTCGAAATCTATTTATAATTTTTTGTGAAAAAGAGTCAATACGTCTAAAAACTTTTTTGAAAATGACGTATTTCCGGCTTTCTCTGGTAATGCCCTCTTAAGGGTCATTAATAACATCGTATTGACACAGCACTCTTTTTAGATTATTTAAAAAAAAAACGTCGTTTTGTAATAAAGTAATAATAATAATATAAGGAGAGTTTTGTTGGTATCGACCATACGGTGACACTGCTTCTGGGTATTTCAATTAAATCATTATTTCATATTTCATCATTATATCATTATTTCATAATTATTTAGCGACATTGATATTAATCTGCAGAGTTATTTTGAATCCAGAACGCCACTGTACAATAATCATTTTCAGAGGTGCTAGGGAGATTTTCACTTAAAAAAAAATTACGAGTTAGGAAAGGATTCCACAAAAAACACGTTTTTTCATATCACATTCATTTTTACAACAGAAAGCGTTATAAAAAATGCGCTCCACGAAAACATAATACAGGTAATCTCGCGATAAGCGGCTTTATTAAAGTCCCGGCCCAGGTATTACAGGATGGTTGGTTGGTTGCCCCGTGATCTCCTTTCTTCTCTCGCCTTGCAAAGTTGGCCATATCCCTGCCGACCGAGGATTGATGGCGGAGGATTACTCCTTCATCACCTTGTAATGGGATCGACCTCAGCGCGGTGGATGCTGTGCTGGGGTGTCCACTGAGCTACGTGCATTCTTAACCAATTCCAAGTTTATTTAAAAAAAACTGTACCAAGTTATTATATGTAAGTACTGAAAGCATCTTCTCTACATTTCTCATCGTAAATCTGGTACACAGTGGCAAGATTTATATTAAAACTAGTTAACACGGTAAAGCATCTTCTCTAAATTTCTCATCGTGAATCTGGTACATGGTGGAAAGACTTGTATTAAAACTAGTTGCATTAGTACATTTTTCTGCGCATGGTAAATTCTTTTCATTTATTGGTATTCTCTACATTTCTCATCGGAAATCTGGTACACGGGGGCAAGATTTATAGATCAATCCAAATATTCTCCTTTAGTATCTGATCAACAATAATGTGACTCCATTCTAAGAAAATAATTTCTTTATTTAACGATATTATTGATCAATAGCGCCGCTACTTTATTGATTCCCATGTTTGCCTGGGAGATCACAGAGAAGCGTTCGTTTTACGTTTTCTTGATAATATTAAATTTCTTATGGCTGTATTTTTCACTTCCAAAGTTTGTATTAAAAAATTGAAAACTCTCATTTGAATTATCTCGTCAACTATTAGAAAATAAGCGTAATTAATATTTCCATTGCCGTCTTCTTTTTTTTGTGTGTTTTTAATCAAAATATAAAATAAAATGTCTCCTTTATTTCTTAATTCCCAAACTGCTTTCTCAAAAATATGCTCACGCTCTGTTGAACACGATATTATTAATTTTTTCACAACATTTTAGTCGACATTTATCTACACGCAAGTTGCCCCAAGACTTTTAGCTGGTATGACGTTTTCACTTCGAGTGTTATAATCCTAACCATAATAACAATTTGCTCTCTGGTAATTCTTTTCCAAGGTTTTTCTAATGATTAAATTGAAGGTAGAACATATAAATGTAAAGCACCCATCTATAATTTCTTGATAATAATTATTTTCCATTTAATCTGTACCTACATATGTATATCCAGTTATATCCGCAGTGTAAGCACCATTCAAAACCAATGTGGTTAACCCTACAGTTGGTAACCGGATATGAAAAGATATTATGTTAAAAAACGGTATCAACACAACCGTAAATTGCACGAATCAGGAGTGATTTTGCAATCAATGAGTTATTAAAAAGAAGTTTTAAAAATTGAATGGAGGAAACAAAAAAAAATATATTTAAAATGCAACAATAACTTTTTAAACACCACTTTGACAACGTAATTGTTTTGTTTGAAATTAAAAATAGTGTCACTTCACATAAAAATACAAAATAAAATATATCCTCGAAAAAAGTATGTACACTCGTACATAAACATCTTTCGAAGCCTATAGAACAAGGATGGCGAACATTTACGTATCAACGTGCCATATTTCTAAAGAAATGTTTAATGAGGTCATAGACGTGCCATCAAATAATTTTGGCTTTGTGATTATTGGGAAAATAATAATAATAAATACTTAGTATCAATTAAAAACTCTTTATTTACTACTACTAAATAGGAACATTTTGCATTATACGCGTAATTTAAATGAAAGTAGAATTAGTGTGACTTCTATTGTTGCAAGTTAGATGACAAATAACATATGTTGAATGCATGCTGAACTGGACTCATCTGTCAAACTAACCGACTCTTTAATGTTATTCATCTCTGAAATAATGACTCGCAGGTATGGTTGATGAAAATATTGTTAAAATAGCATGAGCCAACTTCTTCATACAATTAAATGTGTCTGGTAACGCATTCCATATTTACAAAATTTAGTAATATTACCTATCAATCTGTTTCAATTAATTCTAACTCCTTCCTTTTTTTCAACAATTTTTTGTATCCATATTGAACTTAACTGGAAATCAATCAGCTGCATTTCAAATTCATCAATTTCCAACCAATCGAATGGGGACAAATTCAGTTTATCAAATGACGTCACATCAGGGTAAACAATAAACTTGAATATTTCCGATAATTCTTTGAACTGAGAAAATCTCAGAACTCGGGTTGACTCGTTCATCTACTACTATACACTTCACACTTTTTTTCGTACTGCATAATAAATTTTTTGATCACTGATCGGTGACGTGCCCAAAATATTGTGTCGCGTGCCATGCATGCCATTGGTTCGCCATCCCTGTTATAGAATATCGAATGATGATGGTGGGAATGGAATGCAAAATGCGATGTTAGCGGTTTGAATAAGAATTATTTATACAAGAATTTTCTGAAAATTTGTTCACGTTGTTACCAACCGGGGATATGAATGCAGAAAAAAGGTAGAAGTTATTAAGGCATTCCGTAATTAGAAGAGTGAAGGTATAATATATGAAAAAGTAAGAAGAATTCACAAAGAAGTAAACCTTTTTTACGGCAGGTATGCGAAGTTCCATTACTTAAGTAAGACGTTAAAAATTGATGATGATAGCGTTCATAAACTAAAAATTAAGGGAAACATTTACGGTGCCATCCATGTTCATACGCTAAAGCGAAGTCACCCCATTCAAAGCGGCAGATTAACTGGCAGATAAAGTTAAACCAAGATCAATGCACTGCGGGCCATGCCGAAACCCCGATGTGGAGTCGCATATCATTACAGAAGCCACAGAACCTTGATGGACCAATAACTTGTGGTCATCGTTGTTTGGAAATAGGATCAAGTAACGCTTAATATTGACTGATAGTTGATAGTTAATCTAAAGATAAATTATAGCAAAACATGAATGCAGCAGCTGCACAAATAGGCTCAAATTAATAAGGACCGTTTTGGATAACCTCTTTTGTGCTGACCCTCAAAACAATGTACGACGTTTGTACACATATTATGGTTCTGCCGCTAAAAGCTTCGTTACGACGTTGCGACGTTGTGATGTTTGTGAGTTAGATGGATGGCTTACAAATCGACGGTAATGTAATTGGCGTAAGTAGAATTATTTTAATTTTAATTTTTGTTCTGTGCAAATCGGTAGAGTGAGTTTTTTGTTTTTTAATCTACTGCGTTATGTATTTAGCACTTACAAATTATTTATTAAAAACCCGCACATTATTATTTGTTTTATATTTTATGCCATCTGGTGTTTAAAAATTGTTTTTTTTTTATTATTATTCACCTTTACACCATGTATAGTACCCATTTATGTTGTCACGACCGATGCCGCGACACGAGAAGATGTGAACTGTAAATCAGATTTTGACAATTGACTGCGTTTTGAAATATCGATCACAGGAATTGGGCGATGAAAGGAATCAGTCTCTACCTTTGATGGCTTCATCCACTGTTTCAGAATCGATCCTGGTGCTGGAAGCTTCCCACAATAACGGCACAACACAAGGTCTCAAATACCGATACTTTGTGGTGCATAAAATTAGGAAATTTAAATTAAAACTTTGGTGGCAATAATGTTTTTTTTTACGTAGGTAAGAAAACATCTTCTTCTTTTCCTTGTAGGGACTTTTGAGGAAAGGAGGAAGACAAAGGAATAAATGACTGATGAAGGACTTGGGAATATGGATTTAGTTTTAAAAACTGTTTCAGAACCAAGCATATGTTATTTTTGTTATCTAAACCTTGAACACTGTTTTGGACACCTTTATGCAATAAATCGTAGAAAATGAAAAAATATGTAAAAGCCCAGAAAAGCTTTGATGATTAATAAAAAATAAATAAAAAAATCTTAAAAAATTAGTCGATTATCATCGTCAAAAAGATAAAAGTTTGTTTATTGGAAGGCCAATAAATTATTCATAATACATTAAGATCTCTTTTGACGTACAACCAAATTTGGTTTTATAAACGGACCATGACAATGATATTACCATGATAATGCCAACATGTTTGTATATAAAGAAAAACGTTTTTTTTGCGAATGTAGTCTTGCAATTTTGGAGGCGGGGATAGCTGCAAGGGAAACATTTATCGTATAGCCAACACCCCTGCCATAGGTCACTTTAAGTGCTCCGCTACGTTTGGTGACTTAGCATGGGTGCCCGGGTTGATGGGGTGAGATTTGTGTAGGACTTGGCAGCAGATGCTTTTGCCCCCCTACTGCGTGGCGAGCCGGATCGGGAGAGTCTGGTTGAGGGAGACCTAACCTAGACCTCTCCAGTCGGACTCTTGACCCATCGTCTTGCACCGCAGTGGGAACGATGGATTCATACGTCTGTCATTCCCGGACATATTTACTCTCATATTCCTAACCCTAACCACCCCTCGTGCCTCTTTCCTTCCCAGAACTTCCCCTCCTTCCTTTCCGAAAGACCAACCACCCAGCATCCCTAAAGATGATGTAGGGCCAAATAGTTTTCCTCGGTGCCTCCTGTGTGGAGTTAATGTAAAAAAACTCTTAACATTTTGTACAAATCTCGCAATTATTTTTTAATATTTCACGATTATACTGATTGACGGCCAGCATAGTCCAGCGGTAAGGCTCTTGACTAGCACTCCGAAGGTCGCGGGACCGAATCCCGGCGTGGCAAATATATTTTATTTGATTAATTTGTGTTATTTCACAATTTATTCATTTAAAATAATATATAGTATATTTGTGGCACGTTCCAGAGCGGAAGATACTCTCAGTATCACCCTGGTGTACCACCATTCAGAATTGAAACGTTGCTTGAAATGGCTTAAACCGTGTTTGGTGACCAGATCTGAATAGCCAGATACTATCCCCATCTTTCTCTTCCCTATCTCCTTCCCCTCCCCACTACCTTCAGCATCACAACATACCCCAATTGGGGATGCCACTGGCTCCATATGGGAGCAGTTGGGACTCGTGTGCGGTATTCATGTAAAAAAAAAAGATTACTGTTTTACTGCTATTCTTGCATTTTTTCTGTTGTAATTCCCGTTGGGCATCAATAATAATTACATTTACTTAAAATAACATTTACTTTATTTAAATCTTTTTACATTTATTTTTTTATTTACTGTTTCTTTACAATTAAAATAAAAGGTTTAGCATATTTATGATTTAACATTTACGCCTCATTTTGGCTTACGTGTCTACAATAACCAACTTTTTCTCGTGTCCCTATATATATATTTTTGTTCTGCCGTAGTTTTATCGAAAACTAATTTACAACTTTGATATTTTTTCTTTAAACAGGGAAAATAGACAATGTTGAGAAATTGATACTGGAAAAGTTCACTTGAAAAATTATTACCAATTTCGACTTACAGGTTTAAAATTCAATTATTCACAACATTTCTCCCCATTCTATTAATTTTAAGCTTCTTAAAATGTTACATTATCGCAAAAGTTTATATTTACTAATTATTTGGCTTTCCACGAATTCTAATAAAATGCCTGACAGAATTATGGTTTAAATTAGGGAAATATTATTTATTTATTTCAGGAGTGGTTTTATCGAGTTGCCTGCGAAAATGGCGATTTGAGAACCAAAAACTAACATTTCTGCTTTAATATATTTTGATTAAATTTTTTATTTGTTTGGAGTTGATTTATAAAAAGTAAACCGATTTCAAGGATATGCGTCCAGTAACGCGACAGACTTTCCAACTGTCAGCTTGTGACATTTAGCTTTTTGAGCACCACCAACATAACAGATACATAACAATTTTGCGTTTAACTGAAGAATTAAGGCTTTGGAAGAGTTAAAGACTAGCAATATTATGCGAATACCTCACAAGAATCCCAACTGCACCAATTTTTCGTATTCACTGGGACTAAAACATCCACAATTGAGGCGCTCAGCGGAAGAGTGGCCCAACCCACATTAGAGAAATAATCATGTATTTTTGTCATATCTTTGAAGCCACATTTGAGAAAAATTATGTTTTCGCTGATTACGATTTTTCGTGGGTTGGGCCATTCTTCCGCTGAGCGCCTCAATTGGCATATGAGGCTGAAGAAAATGGGTAGGAAAATGACTGCAAAGAACCTGGTTTTTCAAATCTGGTCACCAAAACTTTCTAAAACCATTTCAAGCAATATTTCAATTTTGAATTGTTGTCTTTAAGCAGGGATAATAAGGACGGTTTGAGTTACAGTATTTGAATAATGCAACAAATATCGAAGTTAATTTTCACGTTTTGTGAAAGTTCTGTTATAAGACCAATTAATACGTACCAGATTTAAATATCCGGGTTAATCCCCACAGGAAAAACTAAACCCTTTCACACACTTCCCAAATGATCATCTAGTAATCTAGTCAATCCACGCTATGCAATTGCACTATATAAGTATTATAAATACAAAGCAATACAAGAACAACATGTCAATCTACCAGAGGCCAAATGGGAAAAAAATCACCGACTCCAGATATTTTCATATTTAGGCATATCAGAGGGTTCGGCTCTGTGGAACTCCTAATTGAACCTATAAATCCTACTGATTCCTCAATATAAATATTTAAAAAATGCTTTGTAATCCTACGTGTATTTAAAATGACTGATTTTTCATTTTTATATATAAATTCTTTGATAAATCTAATATGCCTAAATTTTGAATTAGAGAACTTGGTATTATGCCAGTAGCCGAAATATTATTATTATTATTATTATTTCAGTTCTGTGAAACAACTGACCCAAAATGATGTAATAACAGAACATGAAATGATCTTTTACAGAACGTGAAAATTAACGTTAAAATTTTATGAATTGTTCAAATTCTATGAAACAAACCGACCTGAGGTTGTTGCCAGTCTTGCTTGCTTTTGGGATTTAAATTTAATACAAATTACGAACATGTGAATCAACCCAATTTCTGATAATGTTGTATTTTACAAAGCAGCAGAAATCTCGAAAAGGAGTGCTTTTGGGAATCTCTCCGCATCTCTTATGTTTATGCTCGGGGGCTAATTTAATCTCCGTGAAACCTTCCCGTCGAAAGTATGATGAATATATTTATATACAGATGAAAGCTAGTCATGGAGTATAGTATACATAATATGCTTCATAATGTAGATGCAATTTGGTTAGGCATATCTGATGAATTACCAGAGGTGGTTGAATAATTAAACGTCCAGTTGTGGGTATTCTACCTACAAACGCGATTTCTCCTGGGTTCGAATTACGAGCAGCGATGTCAATCTTGCTTTAAAAAATGCATAATTACTAACGTAAAGCGTAAAATATTTAGACTTTGACCAAAACGTTCCAAAAAGTTAATTACACAAAGAGACGTGGATAGAGATATGTTAGGTATAGTATTGCGGAATAGGTTAGAAAAGCAAATATCTCCTTAAAATACAAATTATTGGTTTAGAAGCAAAACAAAGGTAGCCAATCACAATCAATACATTCTTGAAGAACTATGCGTGACTTTCAAAATCAGGAAAAGGTCGAAAAAAGTTTTCAATAAGAGATAAGGGGCAGACGATCTTAACCTTCCGTCGGGCGCACCTCTTGGCCACCTGAATTCAGGTGGCCACCTGACAGGAACTAGCTTGGAAATGGCTGTTTTTAACTACATAAACTAATGTCAGCTTTTTGAAAGTATTCACTGACTTATAGGATATAGAAAAAAAAATTTGAAGGGGAAAGGGGTTTAATAATTAGTAATAAGTTACTTTATGGTAAAAGTGATATAACCAAATGTAAAAAAAAATTAAATAAGCATAAACATAATCTTTAGCACAATTTGCCCTAAGATGACTAAGGCCCTCTTAAGAGGCCATCTTGAGCTATTCTACTTTTCTTTAAAATTCACAATATTAGTATAATTTTATAATAAAATAGGCTAAATAGCCGATTGCGGTGGATTTTTTTCGTCATCTCCACACTGGAGGCCCTGAGGAAAATAATTTCCGTCTGGGCCTAAGTCATCTTAGGGGATGCTGTGTGTAGCATCTTTTTAAGGTAGGTAGGGAAGGATATGAAGTTCTGGGAAAGAAAAAGGTATGAGGGGTGGGTCAGGAATCTGAAGGCCCGTGTGGCCAGGAGTGACGGAAGTATGAATCCATCCCTCCAACTGTGGTGCCAGTCAAAAAGGCCTCCCTCAACCAGTCTCCGTCGATCCGACCCGCTACGAATCAGGTGGGCAAACGCATCTGCCGCTAAGACCTGGATTAACCTTACCCTAACCTGGGCCGGGCACTCCTGCTAAATCACTAAACGTAGTGAACCACTTGTACAAATATAGGTAGGTACGAAATAAATAGGTATGGAGTAAGTAAGAATGTACCTTAAAAACCTGACAAAGATGGGCGTAATGAGTCTAACCGAACACTGACTTCACTTAGTCTACTTCACGTTGTCAGGTGAGATACCGAGTAGAGAGTTTAATGCGCTACCTAAAGACGGTAAAACTGGTAAGGGTGAGATCCGACGCCGCTATGTGCGCCCAACGGAGGGTTAAGAGAACGGATGGGCACGACTTTCAGTAACAGAGAAAAATAAGCATAACCCATAATAGGAGAACCGATATCTAAAACAGGATGCCGCAGCTTATCAAGCAGAAAGATGTTCTCTTGAAAAAAGTGTTTGTGTAAGGTGTGGGAAAATGTGTGGGAACTTGCAAACATTCAAAGAAGAGTAAAATTGAATATGTTTCTAAACTAACATTTCTAAATATCATACCTACTCGACATATCAGACCGCACACAATCCTCTGAATCGAAATCAGTATTCCCTTTCAGAATACTTAAAATGTTTTTGGCGTTGGCTGCAAAATATCACCATACTCTAAGGTTCACTAGAATAAATTAGTGTGACTAGTTTATATTTTGAAATGGAATTCTACATTATTCGTCTTTGCGAGCAGGGGTGACACCATAAATATTTCACTTTACATAACTTGGAATTTCAACAGATCGATTGACTCTCAAAGCCACCTCAGACTACATCATGGATATATTGGTTAGAATGAAGCTTGTTTGACCCGTTTTCTGTTCTAAATTAACAAACGAAGTAAAATCAAAGGTTGCTGCAGAAGCAACATTGCTGTTTAACAAGAGATAAAACAATTTGGCAACAGTATTACCCTCCGGAATGTTTGTCTTTTTTATGATTTATGAGAGAATTTTTATTACTTCTTCAAACTTCGCAAAATTACTTTGTGGCATCATTAATTATATATTGAATAACAGATCACTTTGTATAAACCACTATATTACAAACAATATCTACATGTTTCGATAACAATGTTATCTTCATCAGGATATGTTAATATAAAGAAAAATAATGACAAACAAGTATATACAAATTAGAATAAACTATAACATAGACGAAATATTAAAAAATAGAGGTGATTAATTACTTACAAATCATAAAAATAGTTATACAAAATTAAATATAAAAATTATTTAAGGAAAAATAAAATTGCATTTAGATACTTTTAAGAACAAATAATTAAAATAATTAGTCTGAATCAAAAAATCAATAATTATAATTAATTGTAAGTATTAATAAGAAAATAAATTTAAAAGATCGCTATTTTTAAAAAATGTTTGGTTATTTATAATATTTAATTTACAATTAATGCTTTTTCTAATTTCTAAAATTTCTAAATTATCCGATTGTATGCCCGTAGTGTAAGTATGTAAAATTTTAAGACTTGTATTAATATCAAAAGAATGACTTGTTTCCAAAATATGGTTGGCAAATTCAGAATAATAATTATTATTTAAACATCTTATATGTTCCTTAACTCTAATGTTAAAATTTCTAGAAGTTTTTCCTATATAAAAAGTTACAGTCATTACAAATTAATTTATAAACCCCAGATTTGTTCAAAAAATCACATTTAGCCTTATTATTTAATATATATTTTTTTAATTTGTTATTTGTATAAAAAGCTGGCTTTACATTATTTGGCATGTTTTTAATTATTAAATTTGAAATGTTATTATTTAAAAATAAAATTTTCTCCAATTATTATCATTTTCAACAATGTGTGGATATACAAAAGATCTAAAAAACTTTTTTTTGTATTTTTTATTTATCATATTGTCTATTAATTTTGAATTATAACCGTTATTAATTGCAATTTGTTTAATAGTATTTAATTCTGGTATAAAATTACTCAGAGATAACGGAACATTAATTAATCTACTTAGCAAGGTATGAAAAGCTGCTAATTTTTGTGAATATGGATGATTAGATGTTTCATGTATAATGATATCTGTATATGTATCTTTACAAAAAATGTTAAATTCAAATTTATTATTAATGATAGAAATATTTAAATCCAAAAAATTTAAGCTGCAATTTTTTCCAATTTCTGGGGTAAATTTAATTTATTTGTTGAGTTTATTAATGAAATTTAAAAATATTTTTAATTGTCTATTAGTGCCAGTCCATATACAAAAAATATCATCTACAAATCTTTTCCAAAAATAAACATATTTTAATAATAACGCACGACTTTTAAAAAGTTCATCTTCAAAATTGTTTAAAAAATATCTGCTACTAGGGGACTAGTGCTTGAACCCATTGCTAATCCATCTTTTTGTTTGTAAATAATTAACAAACGAATAAAAATAATTTTGTTTTAGAATAACATTAAAAAACTTATATAAATCCTGTGAAAAGTTTTAGGAAATGTTTGAAGAATCTAGTAATTCTTTAATAATAAATTTAGTTTCAAAAAGAGGAACACTAGGAAATAAGTTAACAACATCGAATGATATTAACATAGCATTTTTAGGTACATCCAAAGATTTTAATTTTTCAATTAATTCAAGGGAATTTTTTATTGTGCGTTTAGGATTAAAAAATTTGTTTTCAAAAAATAATGTATTGATTAAAGAAGCCAACTTATAACTAGGGGCACTACAATTGGATTCAACCGGTGTAATAGGTTTTTCTAATTTATGATTTTTTATCAAACTGCACAATTTGGGAATTTGTGGATTATTAATTGTTAATTTTTTGTCTTTTTTTTTTACATTAACTCCACACAGGAGGCCCTGAGGAAAATAATTTCCCTCAGGGCCTATGTCATCTGGGATGCTGTGTGGAGGGTCTTTTTGAGGAGAGGAAGGAATGAACATCAGTCTTGAAGAGACCCATGTTGTAGGAAGGAGGAAACACGGAGGCCGGCAAATCATTCCACAGCCGAGCTGTTGAACACAAAAACGAGTTGAAGAAACGACCCGTTCTCATGTGACAAATGTCAACTGTGTACAAATGTTGGGCACGCGTTTGGCGTGTTTCCCGACTATGCACCGGTGCCGAAGGGATCAATGATGCTAGTTCCTCGGAGCATCTTCCATTGTAATACCGGTAGAACAAGGATAGCATTCCCACCCGACGCCTGTGCTCTAAAGATTGCAATCCGTCTGTTAAGATGGGAGAATCTATCAAACGGATCACCCGTTTCTGCACAGAGTTGAGGGTATTTTTCAGGTATTTTGGAGCTCCAGACCAGAGGTGACTGCCAAATTCAACCGTGGGGCGCACTTGTGATTTGTACAGGGTTAGCAGTTGTGTACTATTAAAGTATTTGCGGGCCCTGTACAGTACGCCCAGTTTTTGGGAGGCTAACTTTACTCTGGCTTCGATGGAGCCCCCATACCTCAGCTGGTCACTTAGGGTTATACCAAGCATATCAATGGAGGGCCTGTTTGGAAGATTGCTTCCGTTGAAAGTGACTAGATTTTCATTTCGATCCCTTTTAGACTTAATCAGACAAGATTGGGTCTTTGAAAATTAAATTCAACGAGATTATTTTTACCCCAAGAGAAAACACTCTCGAGGTAACCATCCATTCTTTGCTTCAAAGCCATACGAGTTGTTGGAGTTTGTGAGCCCTTTGGGGGCTTGTCAAACAAAAAGCTATCATGAACTGTACTGTCATCCGCGTAACAATGAATTGGTGCACATGACAAAAGGTCGTTGATGTGCAACAAAAACAAAGTCGGAGACAGAACCGATCCCTGTGGGACGCCAGTATTTATTGAGTGTGAGGAAGAGGTGAAACCATCAACTACCGTCTGAATCGACCTCTCCCTCAAGAAGTCGGCAATCCACGTACACAAGGATGCGGGAAGTCCGTAAGAATGCAGTTTGTTGACAAGTCCTCGGTGCCAAACCCGGTCAAAGGCCTTGGAGATGTCCAGTGCAACCTTTTGGATCTCACGAAACGTTCCAGGCATCGCCCCCAAACATGCGTCACATACGCGAGAAGATCACCGCACGAGCGGTTCCGCCGGAATCCGTATTGACGGTCGTTAATGATTTTGTTCTTCTCGAGCTATGTGAGCAGTTTGTCGTTGATCGCACGTTCCATCACCTTAGACAGAACTGATGTGATCGCTATGGGGCGGTAGTTGGCGGGGTTGGAGCGGTCTCTCTTCTTTTTTTCCAACCGGAGGGCACAGAGCCAGTCTTCAGGGACAGTTTAAAAAGCTTCGTCAAAATTGGAGCTATTTCTGCAGGGCACCTTTGCAGTACCAGGGCAGGTATTCCGTCAGGCCCACTAGCTTTATTAACATCAAGCCCTCGTAAAACATGGAGTACTTCCCGATGCCGGATCCTCAGCATACGAAAACCGCAGTGAGGAACTGACGTCGGGACAGCACCTTGGTCATCGAGGATTAGGTTATCCGCAAACATTTTACCTAGTAAGTTAGCCTTTTCGGTGGCGGTGTTTGCTAGTGAGCCGTCAGGTCTGGTAAGAGGTGGCAGACTGGATTTGCAGAAATTGCGACCTATTGAGCCCGCAAGCGACCAGAATTGCCTGCTGCCATGCGGGCATGCAGTCAGCTTTCTGCTGATCTGCTGGTCGTGCTCAAATTTTGACCTATTTATGATTCTCTTGGTTTCCTTTGCCATTTTGTTGTAAGCTGTTCTGTCTTCGGATGTTCTAGATGTATTGTCGGCTCGATAAGCCGCGTTTTTTTGTCGCACTGCTTCAGCGCATTGTCGACTGAACCACGGCTTTGAGCCTACACCAGTTTTCTTAACAGTTGATTGGATGAAGCCATCCATCGCGGATGTGATGACTTCACCAATTTCCTGGGCACATCTTGAGGGATCCGAAGTCCGAAAACAGACAGCTGACCACGGAAAAGCATTCAAATGTGCCCGCAGACCGAACCAATCTGCTGACCTATAGTGCCACACTTTTCTCTTCAGTCTCTCGTTTGGTGGTCTGAAGTTTACAGGGATTGATGTCGTCACCAGGCAGTGGTCGGACGATCCTAAAGGCGCTGTGACTTCAATTCTGTAACCGTGTGGCACAGTAGTTAAAAATAGATCTAACAGATTGGAACGGTGAGTCTGGACATCAGGAACCCTTGTAGGCTCCTGAACCATTTGCTCCAATCTGTAGCAAAGGGCAAAGGATTCCGCTTGGCGTCCAGCCGAGTCTGTTGATCCTGAGAATTTCAACCAAGGTTTGTTATGAACATTGAAGTCCCCCAGGACCACAAACTCTGCCATTGGGTAGCGAAGAGCAAGAGGTCATCAATAGTGTCGCTAAAATGTTTGAAGAGCTCGGACGTGTCTGATTCGCTAAGGTTCGGTGAGCGGTATAAACACGCGTAGAATCTTACCGTACTGGCAAGATTGATTGACGCGTACCCACATTACGTCGAATCTGGAGTTTTCCAGATTCAACAGTCGCACACAGTTGACGTCAGCTCGACTATAGAGACAGACACCTCCTTTAGGTCTGAACTTGCTTGCGAGAGTGAAGCCCGGGCAGTCCAGATAGGAGGCGTCTACGGGCTCGGCTATCTGCGTTTCAGACAGGAATAGTAGGTTGGGGCGTTGAGAAAAAAGGTGGTGGTGGACGGAGTTTAAATTGGTATGCAGGCCGCGAATGTTGGTGTAATTCACCAACATTTTTGGCCTGCGCCGGGGTCTCCTACTACTCGCCGCTGTAATGCATTTCATTTTTGTTGTTTGTGTTGTCATGATTTTTTTTTAATATTTTTATGATAGGGTGTGGGGGGAGGGAGGTCTGGGAAGGAAAAGGTATGAGGGGTGGGTAGGAAGCTGGGGATCAGAGTGTCCAAGAGTGATGAACGAATTAATCCAATCCACCCACTGCGGTGCAAGGCGATGGGTAGGGAGAGTCCGGCTGGAGAGGTCACCCGATGCGCCCCAAACGCTACTGCTGGGTCCCCTCCGGTCACGAACCGGCACAACAGCAGCGGCGAGGTTTTTACACTCGTTGATGGAGCAGCCCACCCTCAGTCTGAGCCTGAGGGTCGGGCCCCTGTACTACCGAGCGGCCCGGACAGCGGTAACCGGTTGTAAAGGGTCTCCCTCAACCAGCATCTCCCAATCCGGTCCAATTTTAAATAAACTAATAATTTTTGCACTTTTGCAAGATTTTAAAGCATTTAAAATTTCTTCCTGGCATTTATTTATAGAATTATTTATTGAATTTTTATTAGCCTACTAGTAAAAGCAACCGGCGTAGCCTGGGATTTATACTATGCTATGCTATGAGACTTTATACTACGCTATGCTATAGGGCTTTATGCAATGTGGGGCAGGAAAAGGGGATGGGGGTGGGTTTTCGAAACCTCATATAGACAGTCACTATCCTCTTCTTTTATGGGACAAGTTTGCAAAATTTTATCATTTTTCGATAAAAAAAACTATAGGTTTGTATAAAAAACCACGCCGCACGCAACTAACACTCTTCTTTATATAATAAGTAGATTAATAAGTCGTTGATCGATATAACAGAATTTACGTAAGTTTTTTGAAGAGGTTTTCGTCTTACGTTTCGCCAATTTTTTTTCGGCACTACCTGACTGATTTGAAAATTGGTATATTTTCAATCCAATTAAAAAATGCCTTACTTTCAGAAGTATAAAATGAAAGAAAAAAAGCACAAAGAGGTAAACAAAACAATAAAGAGAAATACAACTCGGAAACAAATGCAAAATACAAAAAAGTGAAGGTACAAAATAATCTTAGACAAGGATATGGATATCAAACACTAGTCAGGTACACGTAGTTCCTTTTAAAAGTGATATAGAAATGGTTTGTAAAATACATTTCCATTTTAGTAAAAATTTCTTACTCCCATTTTTGCAACTCTGTACGATTCTCTGGGGTCCTCCTTTTACATCAGTGCAGAACTTTGTATGAACGAAGTTTTAACCTCCCTTGAGATCGATCTCGAGTCTATGACAGAATTTCTATTTACTGTACGAGGCTTTCCAAGTTTTCTACAATATCCTACTACATCTAAAATGATTGATGATGGTGTGGTAGAGGTCCAAGCCCATTGAAAAGAGGTTAAGGAGTGAAACACTCCGATCTAGCGTCGGTCAAGCGATATCTTTGATAGATGGTTTAATGTTGGCTTTGGCTAGACGAAAAATGAGAAGGTTTCCCATAGAAGACTTTCTAAACGGTTTATTTCTATTGGATTTATTAAAAAAGCATGCACGTAATTTTGTAGATAACATATTATCATACACTTTTGTTGATCTTCGAATTTTTTCGTTGGCATTAAATTTAATATTATGAGTTTTGCTTCAAAATAGTTCGCTAGAGGCATCTTAATTTATGCACAAATCCTAGATAGTTCACGAGAATTTTAATTACGAAACTTTTTAAGGTTTAAAGAACACAGTATTTTAAAAAATGTTTTGTATTAATTAATCTCAATGATTAATTCAACTTCAGATATGATTGGAAATTTCCAAATAAGTTTGAGTTTCGTATAATTACCAGATGATTTATTAAGTTATCGAAAATATTTAAATAAATATTCAACTGGACTAGACGTCCTCACTTGTGTGGGCTCTGAGTATTTCTGCGGCTGTCGACTGCCGGACTGATTGGGTTCGCCCTACTATCAGATGCCTTCGGCAATCATCGAAATCGTTCGTACATATTACACGAACGACGATAGATGGCAACTTTTTGGTTTAACTGATGTATGTTGGGATACCAACACTTCGTATAAGGACATCTATTGAAGGAGCTAAAACTACATGAATAATCTATACCCTACAAATGGCAAAATCGAATAGGTCTAAATTGATCATAATATATGATTGTTGCATCATATGATTAGAGTTCAGTGAGAAATCGCTAAGGTAAATAAATGTACCAAAGCTATTAAAAACCTGATCACTACACAATACTAGGGAATGCAATCCCGGTCTCGCGGGATCTCGATCTCGCGAGATCTCGTGACATTTTTCGGGATCAATCCCGAAGCATAATATGACGAGATCCCGTACGAGATTGACGGGATTGGGCGGCAGTAGTCAGCGACTCTACACACGTCCACTAGGGGCGCGAGTGTCGATTGAAGAAATAAAACTATCCCGACTGTTTACGAATATTAGAGACGGATGACGAGCGAGACAGATAATATAAAACCGTGTCGAGTGAGTGAGAAAGAGATACTTGCGTGCGTGCAGGCAGCCATTTGTTTGTTTTAGTTGTGCAGTTATGGTCATTATTTTTTCTTAAATTATGCATTTTTTATTGTTTATGTGAGTTAAATAAACATCAATTTTGGATTCTTACGTTGTTAATACCTTAAAATGTCGAAAAATAAGATAGATCAAGTGTATGTTGAGTTTAGCAGTCATTTACTGGTATGGAGATACTTCAAGAAAGCAGTTAATAATTTGACTGCTCAATGCAAGTTATGTAAAGCTGTTCTCAAAACCACATCCGGGCCTATAAAAGGTTTACACGTCCGTATGATGTCAATCCACAAAATTGACACAAAATCATTGAATGGGGGAATCGGAAGAACATCAAGTACTACTGAGCCAGGTGTTGTCGATAATTTATCAGTACCTTCAACGTCGTCAGCGTCTACGAGAGCATCCTCGTCAGTGGCGCGGTCACCTATTGATATTGAGGCTCAATTTACACCAGAAGGTCCAGATGAGTCGAAGAGGGCATTTTCATAAGCTGGGTACATTGCAACAGACATTACATGCCGTTTAGCAGATAGCACCCTTAATACACTTTGTTTTTTTAAAAAGCTACTTTCAAAATCACCCGTAATTTCTTTCTAAGCTATATTTTTTCTATTGATTTTTTTAATTAAAAAAAACTGTTAATTATTTAGTAACTAACATTAAAGAATAAAGGTTTTTGTTTTCTTTCAAATAATATTTTCATTTAATTGACGAGATCTCGAATTTGCGATCTCGAGTCGAGATTGCATTCCCTATACAATATTCGTAGTTCCTTATTTTTGTTCAAATATTAGTCGCAGTCCAATAACGAAATCTTTATTTTTCAAGAGACATTTTTTTGTCGTCAAAAAAAGGCAGTGCTCATTTCAAGACGAATTTTGAAATAATTGACTCATGCGGTTATTCCCACGACTATTATTATTTCTCTTATAGAACAGAATCTACTTTGACGAAGCAGAACTCTCAAAAGAAGTATTACCCTAAGGTAACAAATTATTATTATTAAACCTCTACAAATAAATAAAAAAATGTATGAGATATTTTTTAGATTTTCGTTGTATTTTAAAATTATAGGAAAGGATAAATGATAAACACCTGTAAAGTTCATGTCAATTGTTTTTTTCATTCTATTTAATTACAATTTTAACGTAGTATATATAATGTATTATGTACAAGAGTGTCCGGGGTAAAGTGCATTAACTTCGGGAGGTGATTCTACATGATGGTAGGAGTAAAATAGATTAACAACTTTTTCCGAAATTCCAACATTTTCTTTCCCATACAAAAAGACGTACCTACTAAAAATCCTTAGTGTGAGGTACGATCCTGGCAACATTGCATGGTTGACTGACTCGTATAGAAACAGCGGAAAATACTAAAGCTGGCTGCACACGCCGTTCTATTTTTATCTTTTTACCACAAAACAACCCCTAAAAGTTGGAAATTCGAAAAAGTTATTTATCTTTTTTAATTATAATGTCGTGTAGAATCACCTCCCGAAGTTAATGCACTTTACCCACGGACACACTGTATAATACGAATCATGGCGCAATCACGTCTCATGTGAATATGGATATTTCTCTTGATTATCAACCTCCGATACATCAATGATCTTTAAACCATGATTTATTTGTGATTTTTCTGGTTAGCACACACCTAATTTAAAAAAAAAGAACTATTTTACACGGAAAGAATTCAATGTGAACATATCCAAAATATAATAACTGTTTTTGGAAGGTGATGAAATACGCTTTCAATTTTTAAAACTCAAAATAAAAATACAATTTTGAAATTAATTTTTTTTAACGCAACCATAAAAAGTTTTAAAAAGACTCACATTTCGTTTTTTCTAATTAAAATTGCTAATAAAAAAAAAACACACGTATTTTATTAAGAAAATATATTTTAAACGTTATCGTCAACTCATTTTTTGTTGTTTCATCTCTACATATTATAAATTATGACGGCCGGCATAGTCCAGTGGTAAGGCTCTTGACTAGCACTCCGAAGGTCGCGGGATCGAATCCCGGCGTGGCAAATAAATTTTATTTGATTAATTTGTGTTAATTCACAAATTATTCATTAAAAATAATATATTGAATATTTGCGGTACGTTTCAGAGTGGAAGATACTCTCAGTATCGCCCTGGTGTAAGACCACCATTCAGAATTGAAACGTTGCTTGAAATGGCTTTAGCCGTGTTTGGTGACCAGATCTGAATAGCCAGATACTTTCCCACCTTCTTCTTCCATATCTCCTTCCCCTCCCCACTACCTTCAGCCTCACAACATACCCCAATTGGGGATGCCATAGTCCCACTGGCTCCAGACGGGAGCAGTTGGGACTCTTGTGCGGTATTCATGTAAAAAAAAAAAATTAAGTCCCCCGCGTCGTCTGTTTATCTGTCTGTCTGTCTGTTCGCGATAAATTCGAAACTACTGAACGGATTTTCATGCGGTTTTCACCAATAGATAGTGTTTTGTGAGGACGGTTTAGGTATGTAATTTGTCAAGGATTTGTGTAAATTGGTTGAAACATAACGATAATTGTTAGAAGTTTCGGAAAAAGTTAAGCCGCCTGGTAGCTTTCATCGAAAAAGCTGCCTAATCCTTTGGGGATATAACAAAACAATTAATGGTGGGATATTCCTCTTTTATTGATCTACAAAAAAAAAACGCAAAGGCACATATCTATCTTTTACGGATAGCTTACTATACCCACTCTATCTTCCATAAAAATGGTCACGTACATTGCGGTAATTAAAAAGTTATTTAGACGGATACAGTATTAATCCTTATTAACTTAAATACGTTATTTTCCCTCAAGCATTTCATGCACATTATTATAATCTTTCACACCATCTCTACGTATTATAAATTAAAGTCCTCCGCGGCATCTGTCTGTCTCTTCGCGATAAACTCAAAGACACCGTTGGTTATAAAGGTTGGATAACCATCCAGTAGATGACGTTGTGTTTTATTAGCCACAGCAACGCGTGGCCGGGTCAACTAGTATAAAAATAACTAGATTTGAATATAAAGCATTGTATTTTCGCTTTCTAACACCGTTTGGATCATATTTCTAACCATGATAGTAGGGGAGACAAAATAATTTCTATGAGATATATATTCGGAAAAGCGAACAAATTAGTCTAATAAGGGGGTTAAAAAAAATCCAAAATTTTCAAAAATATTGTTTACATTTTTTACTCGTTTGAGAGTAATGCCCTTCTGTCAGTCTCCGCGAGTTATTATTCAATTATGTATAGTTAATAATAGTTAATAATTCAATTATGGATATTATCTCCTGATAATGAACCTTCGATACATCGATGATTTTTATACTACGATTTATTTGTGATTTTCCCGGTTCGCACACACCTAAGTTCAAAAAAGCAAACTATTTAAAATGAAAAGAATAAATGTTAATAAAAAATATTAAAAAGATTCTGCTGCATGGAATTCTACGTATTTCCCCATCTCAAATAATAATACGAACTCCTTTCTTACAAGATGTTTCCTAATAAGACTTTTTATGTGACTCCGCACAAGATTTCTAACTACCCGGACCTGATGGAACTTTGGGATTCTCATTCGGAGATTGTTCTTGAATGAACAGTCGAGTCAAGGAAAGCTGGGAAATACTTTCAAATTCAAAAATTCGCCCAAAAGGTATCTTAATCCATTATAAACAAAGATTTAATTTTATTTGGGGGTTGCCTATTCATTAATGCCACCATGTGACGATCTTTCACTCCGGAAAAAGTTGCTAAAATAGTATTTTATATTATTTTTATTAGTTTGTTTTATAGGCATGCACAATAAACCATTAAAAACTGATTTGGCAACGTTGGTACCACCAAACCCGCAAACTCTAGGCCAAGATACAAGAATTTTACTGCTCTTACAGGAAGGCCATCTAAGCTTGCATTAAAAATCAAATGCCGCTTACAACTAAACTAACCGACTGAAAATAATAAAACTAATGTTATTATCCTGCTTAGATGGATTAAGACTTTCATTAGTAATCGTAATTAGGTAATATTAATCAACGGTGTCCATTTAAAGTCCATACAGGTAATATCCGGTGTCCCGCAAGGTACCCACCTAGGTCCGCTCTTCTTCAACATTTAAATAAAAGACTTCAAAATCCGATTCATTGCCTAAATTTAAAAAGAGCATTATGTCAATAATATAATTTTTTTTAATGCCCATACATACTCACACTCACACACACACACACCTTCCCACTACGCACATCACCCGGTAATTTACTTAATATATATACCATAAATAAGACACTACAAAGAAACACATCATAGGTATCCACCATGAAATATACTTAATAATGTAAATTGTTTTCACCACTGAATCTATTGTACTGTTTATAAATAAATAAAAATAAATTACTGAGAGCTATTTCGCATTAAAATTTTGGCAGAACGCATAGTAACATAGGCAATACAATTTTTTTATTAGAATATGATATTCAAGTCAGTACTCTGCGTATTTTACAAATCTAATCGATACATTTCTAAGACACATGTCACCAATATCACAAATGCGAACAGGAGAATTTTCTTCAAAGTCAAAGTTCCCAACGAATCAAGTATTGATAACTGCAACGCCTGTTATTCTCATACTGTACGAGTATGGGGAGATGTAGTTGTAAATGTTTACAGTACGGAGCCAAATTTGAATACTGGCGGAATCCAGCTCTGACATCTCATTTATTCAAAACTTAACTTGCAAGCTGTAAGGCTTCCGAGTTAGGAAAATGTGAAAAATGTTCCCCGTAGAGTTGTTTGCTATACTCCCGAAAAGGGGAGGAATGAGTCGGGGGTGGGTTGATGCAATGCCTCCCCTCTGGTATTATAAAACAAACATGATTTATATGATTGTGGAATTTTGACAAAAGATTGTAAATTCGACGTTTTTTAATTTTTTTTTTTTTGTATATACTATTATTATTATTACAATTTGGGAGGCGGGTACGTGTACCGCCGCCCCGGGAACCATTTATTGGATAACCACCTGTGATGTTGGGATTATATCTGTTCCTTTCCCAAAATTCCGGCCCGCCTACATACTTCAATTATTCCTACACATACTTCCTCCTACCTACGAACGACATTGCAAATCAGTGCAGTGACAACTTCCAAACAAGCAAGCAGCAGTGTATTATCAGTGTCTATGTGTGTTATTCGTATCAAATGCTATATTACAAGTTTATTAAAAGTCTTAAAATTTTAACTGTTGGTGACCAAGCATTATTTGCACAATGTGGAACATTTTACGTGGAATGCTGAATTCTTACATGGACACAAACAAATTTGAAAGAGAGAGTATGAAAACAATGTGCAGCATAGTTGTAAATGATGAGTATTTGTTGGAGGTGGATGAGTTTGTGTACCTGAGAAGTATGTTTACGAGAGATGGAAGGGCTGACAAAGATATCGAAAGAAGGGTAAATGCAGGCAACTCTATTAATGGAGGACTGAACGCTGTTGGCGCCAACAAAAAACTGTCCAAAGAAGCGAAGTTAGCCGTCCATAATGGAGTGCTGGTACGTACCCTGATGTATGGCAGTGAGGCATGGAACTGGCAGAGGAAAGATGAAAGTAGACTGAATGCTGTAGAAATGAGACCCTGAGGCGTATGTGTGGTAAAACCATGTATGATCGTGTGAGAAATGTGGAGATCCGCGAAGAATGCAAGGCTGATGTAAGTGTAATGAGTAAGATTAAGAAAGGGACGCTCAGATGGTTTGGGCATGTAGAGCGAATAAACGAGGAAAGGAGTATAAGGAGAATATACGACGCAATACGAATATTGACGACCTCCGTAGTCCAGTGGGTAAGACTTTTGACTCACAGTCCGAAGGTCGCGGGTTCAAACCCGGCATGCGCAAATAAATTTTATTTGATTAATTTGTGTTATTTCACAATTAATTCATTTAAAATAATATATACTATATTTGCGGCATGTTCCAGAGTGGAAGATACTATCAGTATCGCCCTGGTGTAAGACCACTATTCAGAATTGAAACGTTGCTTGAAAATGGCTTTAGCCGTGTTTGGTGACCAGATCTGAATAGCCAGGTACTTCCCAACCTTCCTCTTCCCCACCTCCTTCCCCTCCCCACTACCTTCAGCCTCACAACATACCCCAATTGGGGATGCCATAGTCTCACTGGCTCCAGACGGGAGTAGTTGAGATTCTTGTGCGGTTATTCACTGTAAAAAAAAAAAAAAAATGGGAATGGAAGAAGAAGTCGGGGACGCCCGAGGAAATCATGGCACGACCAAGTGAATCAGATACTTGAGTCGGGCCATGTGAAGAGTCGGAATAATAGAAGAGCATGTATGAGACGATGTATGAATGTGAACGAGGCAAGTGTGTGCCAATATCGAGTTGTTTCGCGGTCCGTCCTCTCTGCCTACCCCTGCGGGGAAACGGCGTGATGGTTAGTTAGTTAGTTAGTTAGACACAAACAATCCAGCCTGCTACAACAAACCATCCTACGGTGAGTTTTACGCTTCCATTTCCTTCCTATTTACCTTCTAAGAAAGTTTCCTAACATATGCCATATGTCACCCCAAGTGGTTCGCTAAGTTTAGTGACTTAGTAGGAGTGCCCGGGTTCGTGGGGTGTCTAGGTCTTACGGCGGATGCATTTGCGTCCGCCTACTGCGTAGCAGGCCGAATCAGGGATGACTGGTTGAGGGAGCCATTTTGACCTCTCCTGTCGGACTCTCTCGACCCGTTGCCTTGCACCCCAGTGAGAGAGATGGATTTATACATCCGTCATTCCTAAACACACTGACCCCTAGATTCCTATCCACCTCTCATACCTACAGGAACAAGTCCTGGGAAGAACCAAGACCCATAGAGCACGACTGATTACGGAGGCAATTGAAATCTACAAAAACCCCATTAATATTAATGGAGACGACGGAGCTAAGCTCAATAGTTCTTCTTATCGGTAATTGACGGCTACACCAAAGTTAAACGCAAAAAACCACTGTGAAGTATACGGTAATACCAGCTTGTAGTGGAGTGGAGCTGGCGACACGGTATCGCTTCCAAGTAAATAAGCACATATTTCACCACTAACTATAACACACCTGCCCTGATGATGAACACTGTTTTGTTGTTGTTCAAAATGTTGGCTGAAGGAGGAGGTAGCGCAACATGGCATAACATCCCAAAAATAAACAACAAAACATACTGATATGATTGGCTGAGATTAGGAGATGTTGTGAAGAATATTTGACTATATATGTACTTTAAATAATGGGACACGGAATGAAAAATAATAATATAAAAATAGGGTGAAAGAATACAAATCTACATGTCATCTTCGATACCCTTAACAAGATATACGACAATACTAAAGATCAATCAGAAACATGTGTAGGTATCTTAACTATCAAACAAAACAGAGGCTTATACTTGTGTTTTATTTGAAGCGATAAAAAATCGTTGAAATGGTAATATTCGTTTTTGATAAATTTCATGATAAATACCTCACAACTAGTTTCAGCTGGCAATAAAATCTGCGTTAGTTATAGAGCATTACATTGTTATTCTTTGTCTAGCGTTAAGGCATAAAGCCGTATTGCTTGTTATACTAGTATTTTTTCTATTATTTCAATAACAAAGAAGATTTTTTTAAACCTGCGATAAGTCGAGTATTGATTTAAAGAACTTTATAAATTAAAACCTCGATCCAGGCATCTCAAAATTATTTGCCTACGGTCGTAATGGCGTACAAGAGCTTGTGCGTGAATGATATAATGAATGACAATGAAAATAATTAAAATCGGCTATGTATGAATGATGCCCATAATGGAACTAAATAAAGCCATTGTCGGGAACTGTGTTTTTTTTAACATTAATTCGAAGAAGGACCTCAGAAAATTAGTTTCCCACAGGGGTCATCTATAGGGTTGCTGTGTGGTGTTCTTTTTAGGGAAAGGATAGAGAGGAAGTTCTGGGAAAGAAAAGGTATGAGGGGTGGGTAGAAATCTGGGGGTTAATGTGTCTAGGAGTGACGGCGGATGTGTTCTCATTCTGCAGTGCAAGCTGTAGGTCGGCAAATGTATTCGCCGCCAAGACCTAGATAAACCTCAACCGATGAACCCGAGCACCTCCGCTAAATCACCGAGCGTAGATAACCACCTGGGGTGACCTACGGCAGGAGTATTGGTTATCCAATAAATGGTTCGCGGAGCGGTGGTACCCATAACCGCCTCCCAAATTGTATATATATGTATTAAGAATTTCTTGACTTTGCAATTATTACTAAAACTGAAGTATCAACATCAAGCTGATGGCCGCTGTGGTCGAGGGTAAGCCTCTTAAACAACCCGAATGTCGCGGTATCGAATCCCGGCTTGAACAACAAAATTATATTTGATTAATTTGTGATATTTCAAAATTAATTCATTTAAAATAATATATATAGTATATTTACTGCATGTTCCAGAGTGGAAGATACTCTCAGTAACGTCCTGGTGTAAGACCACCATTCAGATGAATATATACGTGAAATCCTATTTAGATACTATTTTGATTAATCTTTAAGACGAATCGGCTTTCAGTATGAACATCAAAATATATTTTACGGATAAATCTAAGCTTTTACTAACTTTTCTATGTATTGGAATTACAATAAAATTATTATTTACGTAACAAAAAAATATAAGCGTAAACCACAAAATAATTTTTTTTTCATGACTTAACTATGAAGTAATACAATAAACAATTATTAAAAAATATCCCTTTATTGCTAAGACTATTTTTGAGGTTTTCCATGTTCTAACTTTTTTTCTTCTTATAAAATTATGCCCAAAATAAATAAAAATCACTTTCTCACTTACTAGCCTCGTGCAAAAAGTCGCTCGATTTTAAAATTTTGCAGGCATGAGATTCGAAATATTTCTAGCGTTTATATTCATCTTCAGGATTGAAACGTTGCTTGAAATGGCTTTAGCAGTGTTTGGTGACCAGATCTGAATAGCCAGGTACTTCCCCACTTCCCGTCGCCACTACCTTCAGCCTCATAACATACCCCAATTTGGAATGCCATAGTGGGAGCAGCTGGGACTCTGGGACTATTCACATAAAAAAGCAATATACTACGGTTTTTGGAGATAAACGTAAATAAAATAAATCCTTGCGTAGAGCAAATCTAATTTAATTTCGTTACAAGATTTTTGTAACCCCTGTTGTAAATCGTTCACACGTCGTCTCTACAAGATCGTGAATATTTGCAAGCTAGCTGGGCCGCTGTAGATGTATGGTGTAGAAGTAGAGAGGGGCGGAGAAGAAGGGGTGAGGTTGTTCGCCACATCTGTCTGGCAGTAAGTGTTGCGCATTTCTATTCATGATAAAATTACCATAAAATTTAAACGGCATCGAAGCAACGGAATGAATGTAAACTCGAAGACCCGCTACCTTGAAGCTTTGGAGGTACTATGTATTTCCACATACAAACATCCGCAGTTCAGGACATTTCAGGCTCTTTCAGCTTTTAGGAATTCAGGAATGCTGCTGCGGGTCCATTCAACTATAGCGAGTCGGTGCGCGGCGATACGAGTCAAGAAACTACCTGGATTACTTTGAATGCGGAAATAACGTCAAATGTATGCAAGTAATTTACGGTTAGTTTTGCAATTTTCTAAATTGTTATTTTCTTTGGCTTCATTTTTGTGAAAACATTAAAGTTTCAACACGATATACAACTATTTTAAGATAAATTCCATACATTAACGGCCGTGTTTTATTTTGTGATGCTCTGAGGAAAGGTTGTAGATACTTTAATAGAAAATAACTGCTAACCTAAGCTAACCTAACCTAACCTGTATAAATCGATTTATGGTTGAATTTGGCAGCCATCTCTGGTCTGCAGCCTCAACATATCTGAAAAAACTCGACTCTGTACCAAAACGGGCAATCTGTTTTATGGGTTCTCCTGTCTTGACAAACGGATACAGAGCCCGTAGATACTTTGATAGAAAACAACTGCCGACCCTGTACAAATCGGTTTACGGTTGGATTTGGCAGCCACCTCTGGTCTGCAGCTCCAACATATTTGAAAAAACTCGACTCTGTACAGAAACGGGCAATCTGTTTTATGGATTTGTTATGTTGCTTGCTAGGTAGTTTCTTATGTGGCCTATTGCCAAATATAAACACAGTTTGTGTGGGTGTTCAAATAATATACCATCCGGAACTTTGCAGAATCCTGCGCGCCAATACTCGGTTCCCGAGTAATGTTCTGGATGTAGGAGAGCATGACACAATCTCTGAGCGTGGGCACAATGGTATGCATGATATGATGGTTCGGGTGTTAATTGAAAGATGATGTTCAGAAAAATATAGCGTAGTATATATTGATCATATTAACAGTATTACAAATATGTTTAAATTAAACTTACCCCCAGGGATCGGTCGATGGTTTAAATTCTATCTAAGCTAACTAACATTTATATAACCGTGTACGGGCGTGTGTGAGCGGGAAGCCTCCATCAAACCGGTGAGGATCCGATCTCGTCAGACCCAGCTGGAACCATCAGGATCTCCGTCCGGAAAGGGTGCCCAGGAGACGGGTCCAGCGTCTCCAGCACAGGGTGGCTGATCTCAGCGCATTGAGTTCCCATCCATGACAATGTGGGAGCTCCACGGGCGGATGGCCTTGGCTGGTGCAGTCCAGAGCGCGTTGTTATGTTAATACAACTCCCGTATGTAAAATAAGGCCTGGATAGCGCCCCGGAAGTATTATGCTTCCTTGGCAGCATGCGCGGTTTCACAACATCGCGCGATGGCAACGATTTGCGGAAATAAATTATTTAATTTTACATTGCACGCGCGGACCTTTTGCGGGTTTCACGCGTCTGGGTTTAATGTAAATTATAATTAATTGACTGTGCCAACATTTCAACGATTGCCCGTCGGTGAAATGATTCCAGAGTGAAAACCAAACCGGAGCCGGAAACCATAGATTCCCGGCCGTCTCTGTGTTGCCTGCCCGTATTCTTAATCACTTTACGAAAATTAAAACAACAATGGTTCTTGTTGTGAAGAGGTGTTAGAAAAATAATAACTTTAAATAAGAGTTAACACCACTTCATAACATTACCCCCCGCGCCACACAAATGTTTGCCCCTAAACATGAGTACAACCCTAAAAACTATAACTGCAATAACTTAACTTGAGAAGATCCTCTGGGTATCTAAAAAAACAAAACATTCGACCATTATATATATAAGCATCATGATTTGTAAGAAAAGTAAGGAAGAAAAAAAAACTAAATCTAAGATTTGTATAACAAAACTTATGATGAATGGGTGTGCCGCAGCTCCAATCGCACCCATCGAGCGTGCAGCCGGATGGTTGAGCCTGCGATGCAGCCATTCTCAAACTTAAAGATAACTTATGGTTTAATTACAAACTTAAGAAGATGTTACGTGAGCGGAGTCTGCAAGCACCCACAGTATCGGAATACCGAGTGATAATAAATTGACGAACGTCTAAGACTGCCGTTAACGTTACATCTATGACAGATAATATTCTTAAACATAAATTGTAGGTAAACTTATAAGTATATAAAAAAAATATTCTCTTTCTCAACACATCAGGATAACTCAAGCGTTTCACTGACCCATAAATAGGGTAAATTAGGCCAATCAGGCAACAATTTTTAGGGAGGCAAGCCAACCCTCACTTTTCACTGAGTCTACTTCTCCGTTGGAGATAAAACACACTTTGAAAAAACTCTATCTACTCTACCTGACCTGGTTATTGGGTAAGTTTTCGAAAAGAATTTATACAATAAGACAAAATAATCATCCTTGGAAAGCATTATTTCGTAATAGTAGAAAAAACTATTAACCTATACACGCACGCAGGTGTGTAAGGTGGTTTAATCCAGTGAAACTGTCAACAACCAATCTTATAGATGTGGTGCAATTAGTAATAGTATACATCCATTGTTATAAATGGTGCAATCGGTAATAGTATACATCCATTGTTATAAATGGTGCAATCGGTAATAGTATACATCCATTGTTATTACTGGTGTAATCGGTAATAGTATACATCCATTGTTATAAATGGTGCAATCGGTAATAGTATTATCATACTAATTGATAGATAAAATTACTTTTACTTAATAAAACTAAAGTTATAGAAGGAACTTAATGAAAAGATTTATGCTGAACCAGCTCTCATAATTATAACATTAATTACTATGAATTAATAAACAAAATATCAAAGGTACTAACATAAGTTAACCATTTGTAAACATGAAAAGATAATTATATTAAAGTAAACAAAAATATGTTTGGTCAAAAGCAATTCTTAAAAAAAATATATGCTTAGAAAACAAAGATGTACTGGACCGATACATCTTCACTTTCTAAGTAACGGGCGAACGTATAAAATTTGCACATAGTTCATATAAGGAAACTTAGAATACAAGGGGATAGTGGGAAAGTATCACCGTGCATTCCAAGCTTTGGGCAGATTATATAAACTATGATACCTAACTTTCACTTGTTTAGTCAAAACCATATTCTACGTAGATTTATTTAAATTATTGACTCATAAATTTATCTAGACAACATCATTGTCGTGTAATTAACTCGAGTAAGATACTAGAGTGTGACACTAAATTTATTATGTTTCTTTCTATTATTTGCCTATTTATAATACCCTTAAAATTAACTAGGACAGGACTAAGGACTGTCATAATGCTGGGTCGCTCCAACTCGGTTGATCAAGCCGCTTTGTGCTCCCTTGCAATGAAAAATTATATGGAATATTTATTAATTGAGAGTACTTGGTAGGGTGGCCAGACCCACCAAGGTACTATCAGAAACCTACTAAACCGGTATATTATCTAACTTGACGATGTCTTTCACATGAAAGTCACCAGTTTCTTTACCGTTTAGGTCTGCTAATGTATAGATTAAGTCCGATTTTTTGTTTACGACAATATTTTGCACAAAACGTGGAGCTAGTTTTTGAGCAAAATAATTTAATGCATTCGACTGAACGAAATTTCTACGCCAAACTCTGTCTCCGACTTGAAAACTAACATGTTTTCTACGCAAGTTATAATGGTTTGCCCCTTTTTGGTAAGCTTTTAGTAAGGCTTGCTCATAAACTGACGATAGTTCTTCTAATTTTTGTGCGTAGATTCTCTGACAAGTAGAATGTTGTGAATTAGATTCTGTATCAGCTATAGGGTTACGATGCAAATCACCGTCTAATATTTGCTCTCGACCATGCATAAGGAAATACGGAGTAAAACCCGTAGCGCAATTTACGGAATTGTTCATAGCTGATTGAATTTGTGGTAGGAATTTTGACCAATTACGGTGGTCTGATTCGACTAGTATCGATAGTGCGGTACCCAAAGTTTGGTTATATCTCTCAACAACATTGTTCTGAGGTGTATATAAAGAGTTATAAAACGGAGGTGGTATATTATAATTACTTAATAAGTCCTTGAATTCTTTAGATATAAACTGACGCCCGTTATCACAAACAATGGTGCGTGGTACGCCATGCACAAGAAAGATATTTTCTTCTAAATTCTTAACAATACTTTGCGCGGTACCTTTACGCAGCGGAAACAGCCAGGTAAACTTAGAGAAAACGTCGACACAGAATAAAATAACAGTAAAACCGGAGTAACTTCTAGGTAATGGACCTACCAAATCCAACGATAATATCTGCATTGGACGTGTAACTTTTTTAGGATTTGATGAAATACCGTTAGGCGAGGCCGTACTGATTTTATGCGCCTTACAAACTGTACAGCGATTTACAAATTGTTTAATATCCTTGTACATGTTTGGCCAATAATACCGTAATTGAGCTTTTTTATAAGTTTTAAAAACGCCGGGGTGACACGACCGAGAAGACTCGTGAATATTACTTAGAATGTCAAATCTTTTTCCCTGAGGAATTACTTTTTTCCACGCGGTATCTTCACACAGTGCTAAACTAGTCTTTGTATGACGAAATAGTTCATTGTCACGAATTTGGTAGTTCTGAAAACGTTGAGGAAATTCTTGACAACCCTTCCAAATATTTTTATACCACATGTCTTGAATATTTTCTGAATCTATAATAGAGATTTCGGCATGATCCATCCGCGAAAGGACATCTGGGACTATATGCTGAGTACCTTTACGGTGGATCTCATCAAAAGAGAATTGAGATAGACGTGAACTCCAACGCCCGAGACGACCGCTGGGATTAGACAGAGAACCTAACCATTTTAGGCTTGAGTGGTCGGTTACAACTGTAAAATGAGTTCCTTCAATGTATGGTCTAAAATGTGTAACGGAGTCTAGCACGGCTAAAAGTTCACGCTCAGTTATTCCATAATTACGTTCATGAACGTTTAAGCATCTCGAATAATAAGCAATAGGGTGCTCCTGTCCATCTATAGTTTGAATTAATACCCCCCCAATACCTACGGAGCTTGCGTCGCAGTGTATAGCGAAAGGTTTGGAAAAATCTGGACAACTTAAAAATGGGGCTGAAGTAAGTGCTTGTTTTAATGCAATAAATGCGGATTCGGCTTCCGGTGACCATTTAAAGTTACTAATTCCTTTCTTTGAGCCAGTAATACTTGTTAAAGGAGCTGCAATGCTTGAAAACCCTTTGATAAACCGTCTAAAATAACCGCACAGACCAACAAATGCCCGAATTTGTTTAGCATTTTTCGGTACAGGAAAATCTTTAATACTATCAATCTTACTTGGATCAGTGCGAAGGCCCTGTGAATCAACCATATAACCCAAGTATTTAAGCTCGGCTTTACAGAATTCTGACTTTTTTAAGTTAATGGTGAGACCCGCGTCTCGTAGACGTTCATACACACGATTTAGCAATTTAAAATGTGATTTTAAGTCTTCCGATACTAATATAAGGTCATCTAAATAGCAAAAAGCATTATCATCGAACTCGGGTCCAAACAAGGCATCCGCTAGTCTTTGTAATTCACTAGGAGCATTTTTCAGACCAAACGGCATGCGAGTGAATTCAAAGGGGCCCCGGCCAGGAACTACAAATGCTGTCTTTTCACATGATTTTTTGTCTAAGGCTATTTGCCAAAATGCCTTGGAAAGGTCAATCGAGGACACATATCTGGCACCGCCCAGTTTATCTAGGATGCGCGAAATATAAGGGAGAGGGTAACTATCACGTTCTGTGACGTTATTGATTTTTCGCGAATCAAGACAAAACCTACCTGTTCCGTCTTTTTTTGTTACAATTAATACTGGACTGGACCATGGTGAACGAGAAGGACGAATAACACCTAATTTTAACATTTCATCAACTTCTGTTTCCAATTGTCTCTGCCGTGCGGGTGAAAGAGGGTAATACCACTGTTTGATAGGTGGCCCTGTTGTATTTATTTTATGTTTAACCAAGTGTGTTAGACCTAACCCTTTCTTTTCAAAAGAAATTGACTCGAATTTTTTAACTATCTTAGAGAGTTCCCTATTCTCTTCAATAGTTAGGGACGAGGCTGGCCAAATAGCCCTCAACCCACTAATATTTCCTTCCGAAACAGAATGAGTAACTTTCGAAAACAGCTCCGGTGCGATGTGGAACTCCTTCCAAAAGTTAACTCCTAGAATAATTGAAGGCAACAATGTCGGGATGACGTAGAAAAGAATTTCCTTTGTGGATGATTTATACGTGACCGGCAATGACATTGTCCCTAGGACTGGTTGGTTTGAACCATCCGCTATAGAAACACTAAACTTAACTTTAACTAACTTAATACCTAATTCCTTAAAAATTTTATAACTATTGCCTCCTAGACACCACAATGAAGCGCCGCTGTCTAGCAGTCCGCTGTAAAAATTATTTATAATGTGTACATATGTATAAGGACGATTATCATTCTCAATCGCCGTCTCCCGTGGCAGCGGGCCCACTGTTCCGGTTGACGGGGATGAAAGAAATTTATTAACTATTTGGAGCCAACTCTCCCACTCGTCTTTCCTCTGCGCAAAGGACGGCTTGTAGCAAGAGAGACTCCGACCTAGTTTTTTGACCTATTATGAGCTTTGTCATTAATAGCTCCCACTTTAGGATTATTAGACCTTGCGTCTTTCTTCCTGCAACCCTCTACAACATGTCCCGATATTTTACAATATGAACAAAATGGTTTGTTGTAAAACGTTCTAGAATTTCCGTGTGCTGTTTTTGTATAAGCATTAGGAGTAGAAGAAGACGGTTTATTATATTTATAATTATTATCCATGTTTCCGAGACTACTTTTAGTAAAATTGTTGTTATTTGGTTTTCTATAATGATTCTGGCTATAATCTTGGCGTCTATGAATATTATTATTAAAGTTATGTGGTTGTCTAGTATTACCATCGAATTTCTCCGATTTATTAGTGACAGGTAAGTCTACCCTTGGTTGAGAAACTTTGACAGATACAAAATCATCTGACAGTGATGCATAAGATTCCAAGTTGCCTGCATGAGTAGTCAATTGATCAAAAGTCTCTATATCTCTTGATACTAGTAAATTTGCATACATAGGCAATAAAGCTTTTTTTGCTAACCGCAAAAGTTCTATTTCTGGTAATTTAGCTTCAAGCATATTATTTAATGCCTTCATTCTGAGAGTGAATTCTAGTACTGACATACCCTTAGGTTGCGTCATGTTAAATAATTTTACCTTAAGATCTGTTTGAAGGTCATTTGCTTCAAATTGTCTAATCAAAAGTTTTGAAAGATCATCCCATTTCAAATCCTGAGTGTAAATAGACCTAAACCACAAGAGTGCTAATCCTTCTAAAAGATCGGGAAAAACGCGTACAAGATGATCCTGGTCAAAGTTTTTAGTCCTACATTTCTCCTCAATTAATAGCAAAAATTCCCTCACTCATTTTAATTTCCAATTGTCGACGTTGTTAGAATGTGAATCTTTATAAATAATCTTCGTTTGTTTAATGATGTGGGCTTTTTTAATAGTTGTCTCGTCTAATTCAGAATCCGATGATTCAGAACCTATTTCAATAGTAGGCATCTTAATTTCTTTATTATAAGCTTGGGCCTGTAAACGTAGTTCGTGAGAAGTCGACGATGGATCAATATTTCTGTCTTTTAGTTCTTTTATGAGAACCTCCTTCGAAGCCCCATTGATATTTGGTATTGGTTTAGACATGACGGCGTACTTTGAAACTCAAATAGAAATAAATTGTAATCGTAAAGAATTATAAAAAAAATTTAAAAAAATAATTAAATTTTTTAAATTATTTGTTATAAAACAAAAGAAACTCTTAATTAATGGCTGTAGTATCATTAGTAATAATATCTCAATTTCTCTTGTATAATTAAAACCAAAAAAAATTTTTTTTTTTGTTTAAAAAAAATATGCTCCACCCTACTGAGAACAATGAAAAATGGTCCACCCTAATATATTTTGAAGGTTCATAGATTTCGGCCTGACGGAAATGTTAATGAAAGATATCATTTAATATGCTGTATATTAACACGTACGTATAAGAATAATATCCATTGATGAACGGATATTTACTACTGAAGTATCGATTGTAATTTGAATTTACAATTTGTATTGAAGAACCATGACTTAAATGTCTTGAATATCAGGTATATTAGCATTAAAATCTTGCAATATGATGCAACGTCAAAATGTCTTGACTAAACAAGTGAATAACATCGAAGTAAACATGAATTAGACAGTTTAACATAACCTCATTTATAATCAAGTTATTTATAATAAATGTTGACATAAAAACTGACAGCTGCAAAAGCATAGATAAATCATAGATTTCTTGAAAGATGATAGCTTATCAAAACTTTCCCATAGAATAAAACAAATCATGAGTCATCCTTACTAGTATATCTGAGTATATTTGAGGTTATGAAGCATCATTGTAAACACTAGACATAAGATATTCAATATTATGTCAAATAATCATGAAACAAACATCAAAATCAACACATCATGCAATCCCTACGAGCCAAACCGCGATGAGGCGCCAATTGTTATGTTGCTTGCTAGGTAGTTTCTTATGTGGACTATTGCCAAATATAAACACAGTTTGTGTGGGTGTTCAAATAATATACCATCCGGAACTTTGCAGAATCCTGCGCGCCAATACTCGGTTCCCGAGTAATGTTCTGGATGTAGGAGAGCATGACACAATCTCTGAGCGTGGGCACAATGGTATGCATGATATGATGGTTCGGGTGTTAATTGAAAGATGATGTTCAGAAAAATATAGCGTAGTATATATTGATCATATTAACAGTATTACAAATATGTTTAAATTAAACTTACCCCCAGGGATCGGTCGATGGTTTAAATTCTATCTAAGCTAACTAACATTTATATAACCGTGTACGGGCGTGTGTGAGCGGGAAGCCTCCATCAAACCGGTGAGGATCCGATCTCGTCAGACCCAGCTGGAACCATCAGGATCTCCGTCCGGAAAGGGTGCCCTGGAGACGGGTCCAGCGTCTCCAGCACAGGGTGGCTGATCTCAGCGCATTGAGTTCCCATCCATGACAATGTGGGAGCTCCACGGGCGGATGGCCTTGGCTGGTGCAGTCCATAGCGCGTTGTTATGTTAATACAACTCCCGTATGTAAAATAAGGCCTGGATAGCGCCCCGGGAGTATTATGCTTCCTTGGCAGCATGCGCGGTTTCACAACATCGCGCGATGGCAACGATTTGCGGAAGTAAATTATTTAATTTTACATTGCACGCGCGGACCTTTGCGGTCATTTAATCTGGCACAACACTCGATTAAACTTTATATTTATTCGGTTGAAACTTCACCCATCATTGTGGAAACACTATTCTTACATTTCCTATACGTTCACCCGTCTGGGTTTAATGTAAATTATAATTAATTGACTGTGCCAACATTTCAACGATTGCCCGTCGGTGAAATGATTCCAGAGTGAAAACCAAACCGGAGCCGGAAACCATAGATTCCCGGCCGTCTCTGTGTTGCCTGCCCGTATTCTTAATCACTTTACGAAAATTAAAACAACAATGGTTCTTGTTGTGAAGAGGTGTTAGAAAAATAATAACTTTAAATAAGAGTTAACACCACTTCATAACAGATTCTCTTATCTTGACAAACGGATTACAATCGAGCACAGGCGTCGGATGGGAATGATGTCCTTGTTCTACCGGTACTTCAATGAAAAATGCTCCGAGGTATTGGGGTCATTAATCCTCTCGATATAGTCGGAAGTAGACGATTGACATTTGCCCCAAGAGAACGGGAAGTTTCTGCGACTCGTTCTTGGGTTCAATAGCTCGGCTGTGGAACTATTTAACAGCCTCTGTGTTTCCTCGCTTCTACAAAATTCCCTTCAAGACCCATGTTCACTCCTTCCTCTCCTCAAAAAGACCCTCTACATGGCATTTTTAAAATTGTTATCCTCAGGATCTCTTGTGTGGAGTAAATGTAAACAAAAAAAAATTGATCTACGTATAGGAGAGACATCATGTTAGGTACATCTGTTGTAGTGATGTATTGATGTGTTTAACGATACACATGTTATGCTATAATGATAAACTGCCAATACATTCCTCAGCCGAGTTGTCGGGCACAATGTTGAATCTTTTAAAGACCTGATCAACCTGCCGATCATGCAAAAATGAACCGGGGAAGTTTTAGTAGAGTATCATTTTGAAGTACAAAGGTTAGGTCAGGTTAAATTAGGTTCGATTAAAAGACAAACACATATAGCAGCCTATTCCTTCAGCCTCACAATATTTTCCAACTGCGGATGCCATAATATCACTTATTCTAGTGTAGACGGTTGGGAGAAGTTGGGACTCATACGCGATATTCACATAAAAAGAGGAAGATTGGTTACGTAGTTTTTTTAGAGTACATTATCTTGAAAGGTAGGAAGAACCAACCCAGCGTTCTGCCTGATATGACGCCTTTGTTCTAATGATAAGACCCAATATAGACCATAGTTTCTTCGATAAGGCATATAAGAGAACGCAGAGATGTGATCTTACTTAACATGAATGTATAATTATTACAAATAAATGAAACAATTTAACTTTGTTTGAACCACTTTTATATTTGAGTAAATCCGACCGTTTTCAGAACGACCGTTCTTTCTTCATGGCAAATGTATACTGATTTGACAGTTTTGAAATATGGATGGGAACAATGTATTATTATGGTAGGGGTTGAGCGGTTGCTAGGTATTAATGAAGAGTGGGTGGGTAGGGGAACATATCCATGATTGGGCTATAAGACAATATTTTTTGTTTGTTGATAACAGATTCATTATTTTTAAGAGATTTTTTTTATTTCCAAGGCTTCTAAGTTATCTAAACGTTTTCCTTTATGATTAATGTGAAGAATATTTATAAATGTATTTTTTTCAAAATTATGGTTATTTTGAATGATATGGTTAGCGAACACCTTAAATGTTCTTTGATTCTGATTTCAAAATTACGAGTTGTTTTTCCAATATAAAATGAGGGACAATCATTACATTTGAGTTTATATATTTTGGAATTAGTCAATTTATGGTCTTTATCTTTAGTATTTCTCAAAATTTACCGATATTATTTCTCATATAAAAAGCTGCTCTTCATTAATACCTAGCAACGGCTCCACCCCTACCAAAATAATACATTGTTCCCATCCATATTTCAAAACTGTCAAATCAGTATACATTTGCCCTGAAGAAGGAACGGTCGTTCAGAAACCGGTCGGATTTATTCAAATATAAAAGTGGTTCAAACAAAGTTAAATTGTTTCATTTAACTTTGTTAAATGAAACAATTTAACTTTAACAAACTCAAAAAAAAATACGTCTGAAAAAAATCTAGAACTGATATCTATCGAGAAACCAAATAAACAACCATCATCAACACCTAAATCTACAATTGCCGCCTCATCATACGCCAGTGTGAACTTACCACCACCAACCACAGATGGCTCTAGTAATCTGACAATCGAGCTATTTTTAACTGAAATTGCTAATTTTAAAGACTCAGTTATTGAATCTGTTGGAAAAAAATACGATGCAATCCTGCTCCAGAATAATGAAATATTAAAAACCATTCAAAGCATATCTCAACAGCAAGAAGATTTAAAATATCGAATAAATAATTTGGAAAAACTACATGAACAAGTAAACTCAGCCTTAAATTCAAGACTTGAGGATTTAAAAAAAGATAGCGGAAAAAATAATGAAAATGAAATAAAAATTTGTCTCTTGACAGAACGAAATGAAGACCTAGAAAAAAGAATAATAGCGATCGAAATTGACCAAGAAAACAGGAACAGACGAGTTAACAATACTTGTTTGGAACTTCGAGGGCTTCCAGAATTCAAAGAGGAAACATCACAAACCTTAAAAGACATTATATTCAACACCAGTAAAACAGTAGACTGCCAACTAAATACAAATGATATTTATAATATATATAGAGTATCACAAAGAAATAAAAATATTCCTCCAACAGTTAAACCTAGGTCAGTGGTAATTAATTTTAATTCAATAGCGTTAAAAGAGGAGCTCCTTAATGCTATAAAAAAATATAACAGATCTTGCGAAAAGATTGGGGACAAACTAAACACGGGAACAATCGGATTGTCTGGCCCCATTACACCCATCTACTTCTCAGAACTCCTCACGTCTAAAGGCAAACGGCTTTGGTATCTAGCTCGCCAACGTGCGACTGAATGTAAATATAGGTACGTCTGGACGAAAGCAGGTCTAATCTACATGAAAAAAGATGACTCTTCTCGACCTATATTAATAGATTCAGAACAAGCTATACCGAAGCTCTGACTACATGCTCTTTATTCTAATTATCGTGATAAAACTACTCACTACCGCTTTATATCGCCATTCCATACTCTATTACATAACAGCACTATTTGTACTGGATTAATTTTAATTCTAATTTTAACTTTAACTTTAATTTTAATCTTTATTCTCTCTAGAATGGTAATTACACTTATTACAAGATTATTGATTGATTTATTAGTAATATTACTTATAATTCGGCAAAAGAGAACTCTAATCAACATATTTTATATAACCCAGATATTGCTTATTTTTCATACTTATACTACTTTTTACTGTCTTTTGAAAGAGAAATTGCCACACACTAACTACATACGTTATTTATTTCCTGGATTTTATTTCAGATATTATTTCTTACTCAGATATTATTTATTTTTCCTAACTACATCATTTTGTTTACAGTTTTGTCGCTACATATTTCGTACTACAAGTATTGATATGATAATAAAATACTGTTTTAAAACTTTACCCAGAAAACAACAATTAATTTTTGAATTCTAATGGTAATAAACGATCTTCAACATGAAATCGATAGTATCATAATGCCAAATACTGAAATAATTTTTGAAAACATTAACAAAATTATGCAATTTAATTGGGAATCAAATAGGATTAATATTGTTCATCAAAATATTAGAACGATGGGAAACTTGGATGATTTTCTTATATTTTTGGAAGAAGTAAAATCTGTGGTAAAGTTCCATGTACTTATTCTCACTGAATGCAGGTTAAATGATTCATACACAGCCAAACAAATTTCAGGCTATAACGAATACCATACAACATCGCATATTAACCAAAATAGCGGAGTAGTAGTATATATCGACAACACATTAAATTCCTTAGTACAAGAAATAAGCATAAATCAGTGTAATTGTTTAAAAATCAACATTAATGAGAATTTAGGTATCCTAGCTATCTACCGATCACCATCGTTCAATGACATCCAAGATTTCCTGGAAAATCTTATTGGTGAGTTAAAAAAAACTAAGGATTACGCACAATACGTACTGATCGGGGACATGAATATAAATACTATAGGAGAAGTATTGCATAGGCAATCCGACGACTACTTATGTGCTATGGCTGAAAGTAATTTTATTTCCAATATTAATTCTCCAACTAGGGTACAAGGTAGCTCAAGCTCATGTTTGGATCATATATATACCAGAAATATAACAAATTCAAATGCATTTGTAATACATAATACAATCACTGATCATTACACCACTGCAATCAGTATCCCAAACTCAACACCCAAAAAACATAAAATTAATCACAAACAGATTATCGATTATGAGGCTTTATTAAATGATCTTAATAATAAAAACTGGGAATATGTTTATAAAGAGACTGAAGTTAACAATGCTCTAAACTATTTTATTAATGAAATCAATACATTCATAACAAAACACACAATAACTAAACGCATTCCATATAGTAAAATACATCTCACCCCATGGATTACCAACGGCATTGTTAAATCTATACACAAAAGAAATCACCTTCATAAAATAGCTAAACGAGACCCATTGAACGATACTAAACAGCAAAACTATTACCGATACCGTAATATTTGCAAAACCGTTATTCGCAAATGTAAAGAGCGTTATTATAAATCCTTACTCGATAAGGATAATTCCAGCAAAAACATGTGGAATGTTGTCAGAGACATAACCAAAAGTAAAAGAAATACCAGTACATCTGTAACTGAATTAAATACCGGAAATTTGATTATAACTGACAATCAATCAATTGCATGTCATACTAATAAATATTTTGCATCTGTTGGATCAAATCTAGCAAAAAAAATTTTATTAGAAACCCAGAAAACGGAAGACTCTTTAGCATCGACAATTGAAACAAAGGAACAATCTTTTTCATTTGATATTAAACCAACTACTGTAGAAGAGGTCTTAAAAATAATCAACAGCCTTAATACTACACATGCAAAGGGTCCAGATAGTCTAAATACACAAATACTAAAAAAAATTAAAAATCAGATTTCTGCTCCGTTATCATATATTTACAACTTAAGTTTTGCATCAGGAATATTTCCTGATCACTTTAAAAAATCAATAATTGTCCCAATTCACAAAAGTGGACCTAAATCTCTTGTAGAAAACTATAGGCCAATATCACTTTTAAGCGCGATATCCAAAGTCATTGAAAAGCTTTTCAAAACTAGGTTAAACGAATATGTGGAGGAACATAACATTCTAAGTCCAAACCAATACGGCTTTCGGTCGGGTAAGGGAACGGATGATGCCATCGCATGTCTCACGGAAACTATTGCAGGGAATATGAACCGTGGCAAGAAAACTATTGCCCTTTTCCTGGACCTGGCCAAGGCATTTGACACAATATCTCATAAAATTCTTTTACATAGACTTAGAAATATAGGAATAAAGGGAAAAGCTTTTCAATGGATAGAAAGTTATATATCTAATAGATTTCAACAAACCAGAATTAACGAGGCTATTAGCACTTCACTAAAATACACTTTTGGGGTACCACAAGGAAGTACACTTGGGCCCCTTCTCTTTATTATATACATAAACGAACTTTGTAACCAACACATTGGTGGCAAAATTATCACGTTCGCTGACGATACAGTTATTTTGTTTGAAGGAGATGATTGGAAAGAAACACACCACCTTGCGAACACAGGTATAAACAGAGTAAAACAGTGGCTGGACAGTAATTTGCTTACACTAAACATACAAAAAACAAAATATCTCACATTTAGCGCTACCCTTGCAGGTCAACCCAAAACACCCCATTACCTCACAATACATAATATTAAGTGTAGCCTTGGAAATAATAACCATACTTGTAAATGCGAAACCCTTGAATGTGTTAAATCTATTAAATATTTAGGTATAATAGTGGATAACCACCTTAAATGGAAACAACAAATTGAAAACACAGCTAATAAAGTGCGCAAGCTTATTTATATATTTATAGCATTGCGGGAAATTTTAAAAACTCAAGACATTAAAAAAATATTCTACGGACTCTGTAACTCCGTCATAACCTACGGTTGCATTGGATGGGGTGGAACAGGATTAACAATATTATACCCGCTACTGAAGGCACAGAAATCCATTCTACGCGTCATTATGAAGAAACCCTTCAGATACTCGAGCGACGCTCTCTTCAAGGAGTTTAATGTGCTTGATGTTCGACAGTGTTACATAAAAAAAATAACAATCTGCGTCCACAAAAATATAAACAAAACAATAACAGTCGATCATAATCATCAAACCAGAAGTAAGAGCAGAAACGACCTTTCTATTCCTACAAGCAATACTGCGGCTTATCAAAAAGTTTTCTCATACCTGGGACCAAAAATATACAACAAAATCCCCTCTCAATTAAAACTGTGTGAATTATCATCCTTCGGTAATAAAATTACAAAATGGTTATTAGACTTAGGTAGGACAGATTCCGAAAAATTATTAAAAAACGTAGTCTGAGTTGATTTCTTCGATTTTGTATTTTGTATTTTCCTAAAAAATATTTTTTTATTTTTCTTTCTTACATTTATATATTATATTTTAATTTTATATTTTACATGTATCTATCTGGATTTTATTGTTTATTACTGCTAATTTGTATTTTCCTAAAAAAATACTTTTTTTATTTTTCTTTCTTACATTTATATTGTTATATTTTTATTTTATTTTATATTTTACATGTACCTACCTGGATTTTATTGTTTATTACTGATGTATACCTAGAATAACACAACTTATATCTGATATTGTACCTAATATCTAAGTAACTCCCCCAATATGTACCATTATTGTTAATTATTATTTAATCCATTAATGTGAAATTATGTACACGCAACCTGCCAATTTGACTGTCCTAAAACGGGAAACCTTCCTAGTTGGACAGTCAAAGCTTCCTTTTATATTGTTATATCTTGTATGTAATAAATGTAATAATAAATAAATAAATAAATAAATAAATAAATAAATAAATTTATCTATAATGGATCACCACAAAGTTATGGTTACATTCCAAAGTATATATATATATATATATATATATATATATATATATATATATATAAGTTTATGTTACGGCATTTAGTGGCTCAAAGCGTCCTTTAATTACCGGAACTTCTTGATCATTTCGACTTACTGGCTCATTTGGGCACTTAGTGGCTCATCGTTTTTTTTTTTTTAAGTCCATCATATCAAACTCGATGAGACGAGTCGAACGGTGTAAAAAAAATTTTTGAGTGAATAAATGACATTTTTACGTGGACCGTTAATGCTCCGGAATGCGTTTTTTATCAGTAAATATTCATCAATACTTAGAACATCAACTGGGTACACTTTTTATCGCATCTATAACCATCACGGCATGCGACGTTGCCGGATGTTCTCGTCATACAATATCATTCAAACTCCAAGTCGTTTATTAATGCTTTGCGATATTGAACTCAATGGTTAAATTCCTCAAAATCTATTATCGCATGACATTGCTATGTCAGATTGAATCTTTTGCGATATGTTATATGTTTGCCGGTATGTTATGTTGTATTCTATCTACATAGGTAGCTACTGTCAAGCGCTCGCTGTGGACTGTTAGTTGTTTTAGAAGAACAGACATTATATTATACGAGTAATATTTAGCGGCTATTCGCGCGCTTTTTTAAAATTGAAGATTGATTTACGAATTGCTTTTATAATATCGTTATTAATTTTGTGTTAATTGTTTTTGTGTTTATTACAAGGTTGATATTATTACGTATTTTAATACACATTTATGTAGTTTTTTCTTTAATAAATAAAATATTTGCTACGTCATTCTGTATTTGTCTTTTGCGTTCTGAAAGCATAGTCAGTTGTAATGTAATGATATCTATACAGGGTTTTCTAAAAATTTCAGAAATATATTAGGTACTCATGTAATATGTTTTTTCATACAGTTATATTATTTTTTTTAAATGTTTTTTTAGTAGAACGTAATTTTTATAATGGATTATATTATCATATTTAAGAAATCTAACAAGTTTTTCATTTTAAAAAATGTTCTGTACCTAGGTAATTACTTTACGCGTGACAATTTTTCAAAAGCATTGTCTCTAGTTGTATTGAAGTAATTAAAATATGTTTTATTGTTGTTTTGGTGTATTTTATAAAAAAAAGTTATGAACAAAAATAAACAATAATTTAAAAATAAATTACAATATACGGCCTACATAGTCCAGGAGTGAGACCCTTGACTCGCAAACCGCAGGTCTCAAATTTTATTTGATTAATTTGTGTTATTTCACAATTAATTCATTTAAAATAATAAATAGTATATTTGCGGCACGTTCCAGAGTGGAAGATACTATCAATATCGCCCTGGTGTAAGTAAGACCACCATTCAAAATTGAAACGTTGCTTGAAAATGGCTTTGGCCGTGTTTGGTGTCCAGATCTGAATCGCCAGGTACTTCCCAACCTTCCTCTTCCCCACCTCCTTCCCCTCCCCACTACCTTCAGCCTCACAACATACCCCAATTGGGGATTCCATGGTGTCACTGGCTCCAGACGGGAGCAGTTGAGATTCTTGTGCGGTATTCACTGTAAAAAAAACTCCACACAGGAGGCCCTTAAGAAAACGATTTCCCTCAAGGCCTATGTCATCTAATATGCTGTGTGGAGGGTCTTTTTGAGGAGAAGAGGGAGTCAACATTGGTCTTGAAGAGACCCATGTTGTAGAAAGGGGAAAACCCAGAGGCCGGCAAATCGTTCCATAGCCGAGCTGTTGAGCACAAAAACGAATCGAAGAAGCGACCAGTTCTCATGATTTTGAATTTGATTTTGAATTTGATTTTAGATTTGATTTTGGATTTAGGGTAGGGTTCAAAAATCTTGATTATTTTGTTTTTACATGAATATCGCACAACGTAGTGGATAGGGGAAGGAGATAGGGAAGAGGAAGGTTGGGAAGTTCCTGACTATTCAGATCTGGTCACCAAACACGGCTAAAGCCATATCACGCAACATTTCAATTCTGAATGGTGGTCTTACACCAGGGCGATACTGAGAGTATCTTCCACTCTGGAAAGTGCTGCAAATATAAAATATATGTATTATTTTTACTAAATAAATTGTCAAATAACACAAATTATAATCCCGCGACCTTCGGAGTGCGAGTCAAGAGCCTTACCGCTGGACTACGCCGATAAATATACAATAGACTAATCATACCTAAGATGACTTGAATAAGGACTAATTGTAAACGAGGTATTCCAATTTGGGAAGCGGGTATGGGTACCGCCGCCCCGGGAACCATTACTGTATAACCAACACCTCTGCAAGCAGTTTGCTACGTTTGGTGACTAAGCAGGGGTGCCCGGGTTCATGGTATCAGGTTTGTCCAGGACGTGGCGGCGGATAGGTCTGCCCTGCTGCGTGGCGGGCCGGATAAGAGAGTTTGGTTGAGGGAGGCCTTTTGTCCTTTCCAGCCGGACTCTCTCGACCCATCGCCTTGCACCGCATTTGGAGGGATGGAATTTTAGGTTCGTCACTCCTAGACACATTGACCCCAGATTCCTATCCACCCCACATACCTTTTTCCTTCCCAGAACTTCCTATCCTTCCCTTCCTTAAAAAGACCCTCCACACAGCATCCCCTTAGATGACATAGGCCCTGAGGGAAATTATTTTTCTCAGGGCCTCCTATGTGGAGCTACTGTAAAAAAAATGAGATTGCGAACTTCGACTACGAATCCGGAGGTCGCGGGTGAGAGATATATGAATCCATCTCTCCCACTGCATTGCAAGGCGATGGGTTGAAAGAGATTACACATCTGCCCTGATGATGGACACTGCAACGCTGTCCGAAACTTTGGCTAAAGAAGGAGGTATACACGGCATAATACCCCAAAAACTAATAACAAAAATACTTATGGCCGTGAAAATCTAAAATCACCTCTGCGATAGGTCACCCCAAGTCGTTCGCTACGTTTGGTGACTTAGCAGGGGTGCCCGGGTTCATGGGGTGAGGATTATCCGGGTCTTGGCGGCGGATGCATCTCTGCCCACCAGCTGCATGGCAGGATGGATTGGGAGAGAGTGTTGAGGGAGTCCCTTTGATTTCTCCAGCCGTACTCTCTCGGAACATAGCCTTTCACCGCAGTGGGAGGGATAGATTCCTGGACACACTGACTCCCAGATTCCTACCTACCCTTCATCCCTTTTCCTTTTCAGAACTTGCTCTCCTTCCTTTCCTAAAAAGACCCTTCACACAGCATCCCCAAAGATGACATAGGCCCTGTGGGAAATTATTTTCCTCAGGGCCTCCTGTGTTGACCTAATGTAAAAAAAACAGTCTATCCCGATCCGTCCTGCCATGCAGCTGGTGGGTAGACGCATCCGCCAACAAGACCCGGACAAACCTCATCCCATGAACCCGGACACCCCTGCTAAGTCACCAAACATAGCTTACCACTTGGAGTGACCTATGGCCAGGGCTGGGCAGTATTTGAAAAACTTGTAATTGAAATACGTATTTGAAATACAATAATATACAAATACAATGTATTTGGTAATTGGTATTTCAATTACCTGCTGCTGAGGTATTTTGTAATTTGTATTTCAAATACTTAAGGCTTCAAAATACATTTTCAAATACATTTAGTGATTTTAATAATGATAATTAAAAATAACCACACATAGATAATACATAGACTAAAAACGCTAGAATCCTGTACCTACTATTGTCCTTTGCTATAGGACTCTTTATTAATGATTATTTGTAGTTCTCTTAGGGGGCATACATTAATTATGTGAGCTCAAAAAAGGAGGGGGGGGTCCAGCAAAATCTCACGGTACTTGAAAAGAATAAACGAAGTGGTCCAAATTATCTCACCAAGGGGCGGGGGGAGTCTAGTTTGGAAGAAAAACTGCTCACCTAATTAATGTATGCCCCCTTATAATTGCTTTATAATGTACTGTACTATATTTTTTTTTACTTCATGCTAGTTATTATTATTGTCCTGTGCTATAATAGCACTGTTATTGTACATTTTGTATCATACTTGTCATTGCTTTGTATGGTACACTCTTGTATCATAGTATTAGATTTTTTTTTCATTAACTCCACACAGGAGGCCCTGAGGAAAATAATTTCCCTCAGGGCCTATGTCATCTGGGATGCTGTGTGGAGGGTCTTTTTGAGGAGAGAAAGGAATGAACATTGGTCTTGAAGAGACCCATGTTGTAGGAAGGAGGAAACACAGAGGCCGGCAATCATTCCACAGCCGAGCTGTTGAACACAAGAACGAGTCGAAGAAATGACCCGTTCTCATGTGACAAATGTCAACCGTGTACAATGTGTTTCCCGACTATGCACCGGTGCCGAAAGGATCAATGATGCTAGTTCCTCGGAGCATCTTCCATTGTAATACCGGTAGAACCAGGATAGCATTCCAACTCGACGCCTGTGCTCTAAAGATTGCAATCCGTCTTTTAAGATGGGAGAATCTATTAAACGGACCGCCCGTTTCTGCATAGAGTCGAGGGTATTTTTCAGGTATTTTGGAGCTCCAGACCAGAGGTGGCTGCCAAATTCAACCGTGGGGCGCACTTGTGATTTGTACAGGGTTAGCAGTTGTGTACTATTAAAGTATCTGCGGGCCTTGTACAGTACGCCCAGTTTTTGATCGAGCACTATTGGAATAATTAAATAATGGACTGAATACTAGAAATAAAATATTGGACTGAATACTAGAATGTTTTTAAGTTAACTACTGTAGAGCGCACTTGAAGTGAAATAACACAAAACTTCGCTACACAAATGTCATCCATTTATATATAAAAATGAATCCTTGTTTCCCTTGGTCACGCCATAACTTCAAAATGACTTTACCTATTTCATTCATTTTTTTAAAGTTTTCTTATACTTTTAGAAGGTTCTTACGGAAAGAAAAATTAAGAAAATTACGCAGAAAATGGGATAATTTCAGAAAACTTAACGACTATTTTAACTACGCACGTTTGACAGTTCGCGCGTTAGATGAAAATAAATTTAGCAGGCAGCTGTTTTTTTGTAACCAAAGAATTTTCATTGGATTTTTAAAATTATAGATATTTTAAATAGGTACCTATGTTAGGTACCAGATTTTATTGATTGTTTTTATAATATAGAAAAATGTTCTGGGACTAAATATATGGAACGCGGGAGGGGTTGGCGGGATGGGGGAGCGGAAGAGGGGAGAGGGTAGGCAGGGAAGGTGTACGGGGAATGCAAGAGGGTAAAGGGAAGCGGTAGGGGAACGGGGACGCACGGGAAAGGACATGCAGGGAGAAACAATTTATTTCTTTGAATATTGCAGTGCAACGCATACCGGGAACCAGCTAGTGTTATTATAATAATAATTATTATAATCTAACACCTAAGTCCTATACCACAAATCTTTACAAGTGGAGCGGAGACGAGATGTGTGTCCTGAGCAATATGATTAGTCAATTTTAGCACGTCTCTGTTTCACTATGCTCTGCTTTGCTTCAATGGAAACGCACTCTTAGATATGGGCACTTACGACAATTTATTGCAACCAAAGGTTCTACCTAAACCAAATGTATTTTGTAATTTGTATTTTGTATTTTGTATTTGAAATTTAAAAATGGTTAAAATACTGTATTTTGTATTTCAAATACACGACTTGAAAGTATTTTGTATTTCGTATTTTAAATACATGCGAAAAAGTATTTTGTAATTTGTATTTTAATTACAGTAATGCATGTATTTTGCCCAGCCCTGCCTCTATGGCAAAGGTGTTGGTTATCCAATAATGGTTCTCGGGGCGGCGGTACACATATCCGCCTCCCAGATGAATATTACCACCTAATCTAAACAAGTTAGCAATTAAAACCGAAAACCCAATTTAAGACTATTTATACAATGTAGACTTAAACCACCTGTACAATGTTGGAGTTCATTTTTACAAATTCCTTCAACCAATTAAACAATAATGATTGTCTCTTTCTGATATATTTTTATTTCACACGACAAACAGAGACGGGTATAATTGGAGTGATGTTTCTAAAAATGGTAAATTCAATATTTTACCGGAAATGTCCCAGACGGAATCATCTAGTACCGGCACGCAAATATTTAAGCATTGTAAAAAGATCATATGAAATGCAAAGTGTAAGCGAACGGGATGTAGTCCTTTCCATTAATAACTTAGAAATTGCTTATTATTGCTTGAATTGTCAAGTTACGCCAACGCCCATTTTCAACTTAAGTAAAGTAAAAAAGTAAAAGCGATATTAAGGAAGCTAGCGTGATTCAATTATTATGACACTTCCCTTTTTATTAAAATGCAACTATTACCGATCCGCTACCAGTCCGTGGAATCTTCAGTTTGTAGGCACGGGGTAACGCTATGCGATGCGTGGCGGAGAGGGGGAGGGCTACAGATACTTTGCCGGAATTTGATAGAAATTATTTTATATTAAAAAAACTAGCAATGCAATATACAGTTTTAAAAACAGATCGATAAGCAAATAGTTTTTCTATGATTACCAAAATTATTGAGTATATGGTGTAAAAGACAACTGAGATACAGAGTAAAACTGTTCTTAGTGTAATTATATTACCCCGGTCTAAAAAACTATCGAAAGAAGCGAAGCTAGCCGTCCATAATGGAGTGCTGGTACCTACCCTAATGCTTCGCTGTGAGGCTCGGAACTGGTAGAGAAATGATGAAAGTAGACCGAAATGAATAATAATGATCCGCACATAATGTAAGCCTGATGTAAGCGTAACGAGTAAGATTAAGAAAGAGACGCTTAGATTGGTTGGGCATGTAAAGCAAATGAACGAGAAAAATAGTGTAAGGAGAATATATGATGACGCAAATGTGAATGCTAGAAGAAGTCGGGGACGCCCGAGGAGGACATGGCACGACCAAGTGAATCAGATACTTGAGTCGAGCCATTTCAAGAGTCAGAATAATAAAAGAGCATGTATGAGACGAAGTATGCATGTGAACGAGGCAAGGAGTGTGTGCCAAGATCGAGTTGTTTGGCGGTCCGTCTCCATTTGTAAATTGTAAAATATGATAGCAACTAAGTATAATAATAATTTAATAATGAGCAAAATTAAGAAAGGGACCCTCAGATGGTTTGGGCACGTAGAGCGATGAGCGAAGAAAGTAGTGTAAAAAGAATATATGATGCAAATGTGAATGGTAGAAGAAGTCGGGGACGCCCGAGGAAGACATGGCACGATCAAGTGAATCAGATACTTGAGACGGGCCATGTCAAAAGTCAGAATAATAGAAGAGTATGTATGAGACGACCATCACGCCGTTTCCCCGCAGGGGTAGGCAGAGAGGACGGACCGCCAAACAACTCGGTCTTGGCACACACTCTTTGCCTCACTCACATTCATACATCGTCTCAAACATTCTCTTCTATTATTCTGACTTTTGACATGACCCGACTCAAGTATCTGATTCACTTGATCGTGCCATGTCTTCCTCGGGCGTCCCCGACTTCTTCTAAGAGTATTATAATTGCTCTTGAAAAGAGAAACTTCTTCGCGGCCTATTTCATACAAAATTTAGTTCTGGATTTACGGTTAAGATACCAAATTATTTCATTACAGAACTTCCTCTTCTTCCTTTCCCTAAAAAAAAACCCTCCACACAGCATCCCCAAAGATGACAAAGACACTGAGGGATTTTTTATCAGGTGTGGTGCTAATGCGAGAAAAAATACAATTTAACCAATTAATATTATTTGGCGGTCCGTCTCTATTTGTAAATTGTAAAATATGATAGCAACTAAGTATAATAATAATAATTTAATAATGAGCAAAATTAAGAAAGGGACCCTCAGATGGTTTGGGCACGTAGAGCGAATGAGCGAAGAAAGTAGTGTAAAAAGAATATATGATGCAAATGTGAATGGTAGAAGAAGTCGGGGACGCCCGAGGAAGACATGGCACGATCAAGTGAATCAGATACTTGAGTCGGGCCGTGTCAAAAGTCAGAATAATAGAAGAGAATGTATGATACGATGTATGAATGTGAGTGAGGCAAAGAGTGTGTGCCAAGACCGAGTTGTTTGGCGGTCCGTCCTCTCTGCCTACCCCTGCGGGAAACGGCGTGATGGTTAGTTAGTTAGTTTCTTTTAGATCGATTTTATCCATATAGATCGGAGGTGACAACTTAAAGAAACGTACGAATCAATGAATAAAGTAAATTATGTAATATATTTCTAATAAGTTTATTCATAATTTTTCGAAAACACTAGTAAAACTAAGATAAAATAATTATGTAGCACATAAAAGAAACTACACCAAAATGTATTTAGATACCTAATTTTATTTATGATAATAATAAAATAAACCTTAACACAAAAAAAAAACAACCGTAAACACCAAATAAATAACAATATTAATTAGCAAATCATACTACAATTTAAAAAAAACGCGCCAATAATCAAAAACGGCCGCTAGAAATGATAAATATGTGTGAATAATCAACAAGCAACATCCAAACTGTTCTGTCAACCTACCTACATATGTGACTATATTGGTAACATTAAACTTGGCAACGTAGCTTGATGCGGTAAGTGTGTTCTTAAAATAGATCAAGGAATGCACGTTATTTTAAGATATATTTTTTTAATAAATAAACATAATTTTTGATTACATATTATAGCTGACCATATTTTAAACAAAATTTAAAAGACAGCATGTTGGTACTTCATCTACGTAAGTATATATTACATGCGAAAGAATGAGCAACTTAAGTGGCTTCTTCTAAGATGAGCCACAAAATGTGGTATGACATAAATATATATATATATATATATATATATGATTATTACGTTTTGAACAATAAAACTTATTATACCAGGTTTGTCCTTACGTGTTATTATGTAATATTTGTCATAAATATTTCAATAATAACCACAAGTAAGAGAAGCTTTTATCAAAATTCACTTTAAGCTTATCTTCCAAGGCCGATGTAATTTAACTTCTTATTCATGTGATAAGTGAGACAAACGTTGAAGAATCTCTCTACTTTGTAAATGTATCTCTCTTGTAGGAAATTAAGTGCAGACTTCTGCGGTTAGAACTACTCGAGAAGGCGTCACATGAGACCATCTCGAAATGTTGAGAAAGTTGAAAACATAGGTATACCCAACCCACCTAGAAAGTTTCTAGCGGAAACTAGGAACGTGCTCATATTAAATAATGTCTTTGTTCCTTATGTCAGGCCAGCTTATTACTCTGAACGAGTGCAAAACTAAGAAATTAACCATTAATTTTAAATGAAAATTAAATTATCAACTTTAATGCATTAAATTGGTCTTTTGCAATGGTCGGTATTTTTGTGAGCTTTTCACCACTATATACAGTGTAGCATATTGAAAATGAGATACCACAATTGAGGGTCAATTAATGTAATAGAAGAGTGTAAAGATTTATTGCAATTTAAAAGAATATAAAGTTTATTGCATCAAAGAGATTAAACATTAACAGCCTTAATAAAAAGGTAAACGGTATTTTTGTACCATGGATGTGCGATAAAAAAATTCCGTCCGTTACCAATAAGATAATCAGGAAATTTATTTTTCACACTGTGTTTTATAAATTTTGCATTTTTTTTAATTTCTCTACATTTTGATTAAAAATATTTGTGGTAAACTTTTTTCAACATTTTTTCGTGTTTAAAACTGATTTTTTTTTTGTTTTTTGACATGAGCTCCACACAGGAGGCCCTGCGGATAATAATTTCCCCCAGGGCCTATGTCATCTTTGAGGATGCTGTGTGGCGGGTTTTTTAAAGGAAAGGAAGGAGAGGAGAGTTTTAGGAAGGAAAAGGGTTTTACGGAGTGGGTAGGAATTCGGGGTTCATTGTGTCCTGGTCATCCACCTCCAAGACTTAGACAAACCTCACCCTATGAACCCGGGCACCCCTGCTAAATCACCAAACGTAGCGAACCACTTGGAGTGACCTGTGGCAGAGATGTTGGTCATCCAATAAAGGTTCCCGGGACGGCGGTCCCGCCTCCCAACATATTGCAATTTAAAGACTCTAAATTATATTTCAAATATCAAAATCTGAAAGGTAATTTTAACTATTTTTTTACGACATCTTTAAAAATAAGAAATATATTATACATTCAAAACACGTTGGAAAAATTCCAAAAACCGATGATTATTTTTATTACATAAACAACCCCCTCCGGCTGTGTAAGTAATGTGTATATCTTTATATGAACAATTTATTTTTATACTTTTGAATGTAGCTATAATTTATAATTTATTTTTAATTAGAAATGTTTTCACATCCACGGCCGTTTATCAGGTGAATAAAATTTTCACGAGGATTTTTGGTAAGGCTGTGAGTGTTGATTAAATTTGATCTTCAAAAACTAATGATAACAAAACTAACACGGCATAATACCCCAAAAGGAAATAACCATAAAATTTTTGGCCGTGAAAATCTAAAATCATATCTTCAAAAACTATGTTTTAAGATAAACAGGAAAGCAATATTCGAATGTTCACCATAAATCAATTATTTTTTACACAAGACTTAGTTTTACATAATACGCTATAAAATAATACCGAGAAACTATTTACACTATTACAACTTTGTTTCCTTCTTATCCTTATATTATAAAATATTCCTAGTCAGCGTTTTTATTATTGTATAGTTTAAATTGTTTTGAATGTTTTTTTTTAGCATTTAGATGCATGCAAGATTGTTTCGTACATCTAGCAGCGAAAAATACAAAAAAAATAACTAATAATAAAAATACAGTTTAAGAACTTATACTGTTACATAACGCGCCGAATTAAATGCCGATCTGAACTTAATAGGATCTATTCTCGCGCAGTTAGTCACTTAATGACATGATAGTGACCGTAAGCGAAATAGTAAGATTCATAAACATACATGTGATAGAATAAGACGTGGGCAAGGAGGAGGCATGCCGCTTTCCGGACCTTATGGTGATGATTTCTGTGTCAATTTCTGGTTGGTATTAAAGTTTGGCGCGTAATATACACTGGTGTCATAGTACCTGTGCAAACCATAAGTCAAATTGTGACCCTGGTGAAGTTTAGGCCTAAGAAAACCTATTTTTTTTTTAAATACTGGTTTCAAACAAATACACTCGAAAGTTGAAAACAACTGAAAGAATATAATTTGACTTGGTTCTTCATCAAGAGATGTTGGTACGAATTTTTAATAAATATGTAACAAGAAAAATACTGCGAAAAATATCCGTTTCTGACGCAGGAAGAAAAGTGGTAGGAAGTTTAATCAGATAAAAAAAGAAAGCACATGTTTGTCCAATCTTTTGTGTAAAAAAATCTTTACTCTTACAAAAAGGTTTTGTTTGTGTAGTAATGTTAGTTCTAGGCTTCTTAGACCTTCATTTATGAGGTTGTATCTGCTCTAAGACGCTGGGGTCTGGTTTGACGTCTTTGTTTATCTAGGCAGGTCAGGCAATTCGGGGAGGGAGATTAACTAAACATGAGCTACAAGGAACATTAAACTCTAAGAGGGAATCCACGACCTTTTCGCTATATTTTAACATCATGATAATAACAAAAAAGAAATATAAATATTCTCGGATTACAAATAGCCTGACGGTATTGGATCATTCTGATGAAACAACCGAATTATATAACCAACTCCCCTTCCGTAGGTCATCTTAAGAGATTTGCTAAGTTTGGTGACTTATTATTGGTGCCCGGATTCATTGGGTGAGTCTTTTTGGTCTAGATCTTAGTATTTCTTGTGTCTTGCTTTTGCCGTTTGCCAAACTCAGCAAAGACAAAAAAAAATCAAAATATGTGATCGGCGGGGAAAGTTATAGCGATGGTGTTCCGGATATGTCCGTGCTTTCTACAACATTGTGATTCATGTCTTTGTTAAAAGATGGACCAAAGCTGTGGAAATGAACGGAGATTATATTGAAAAGTAACAAATTAATCGTCAAAAGTGTGATTTTCAACCCACATGTTTGCCTTTTTTATTTCTTGACAATTAAAGGAGAAAAAAATAGGAGGCATTACTTTTTGACTGACCTAGTAAATGTATCGCCTGTAAGTGACCTAAACACAGTTTGATAAAGCCTTAAAAAGGCAAAACAGCGCTCACGCGTAGTAATAATTGCGTAGCAGTGCTTTTATATAAATGCACTAATTTTTTAAATTAAATAACAGTATTATTGAAAATGCGAAATAAATAAAAATTAACATGGAATTCGACCACATAAACTTCAGAATAATCTATCTATGTATTACACCAGATTTAAATGTCCGGGTTAAATTTTCCCCAAAAAAAAAAAAAAAAGGAAAAAAAGGAGGAAAAACTAAACCCTTTCACACACTTCCCCAAATGATCATCTAGTCAACCCACGCTATGCAATTGCACTATATAAGTATTATAAATACAAAACAATACAAGAACAACATGTCAACCTACTAGAGACCAAATGGGAATATAATTCACCGACTCCAGATATTTTCATATCAGAGGGTTCGGCTCTGTGGCATTTCTAATTGAACCGTAGTCCAGTGGCTAAGACTCTTGACTCACATTCCGGAGGTCGCGGGTTCGAACCCGGCATGCGCAAATAAATTTTATTTGATTAATTTGTGTTATTTCACAATTAATTAATTAAAAATAATATATAGTATATTTGCGGCATGTTCCAGAGTGGAAGATACTATAAGTATCGCCCTGGTGTAAGACCACCATTCAGAATTGAAACGTTGCTTGAAAATGGCTTTAGCCGTGTTTAGTGACCAGATCTGAATAGCCAGGTACTTCCCAACCTGCCTCTTCCCCACCTCCTGCCCCTCCCCGCTACCTTCAGCCTCACAATATACCCCAATTGGGGATGCCATAGTCTCACTGGCTCCAGACGGGAGCAGTTGAGATTCTTGTGCGGTATTCACTGTAAAAACCTATAAATCCTACCGATCCCTCAATATAAATATTTAAAAAATCCTTTGTAATCCTACATGTATTTAAAATGACTGATTTTTGCATTTTTATATACAAATTCTTTGACAAATCTAATATGCTTAAATTTTGAATGAGATTCCTAGGTATTATGCCAGTGGCCGAAATAACAAATGGCAATATTTTTATAGTCCGAGAATGCCAAATTCTTTTAATCTCATTTCCTAAATCTGTGTATTTTCTTATTTTTTCAGAAATAGTTTTTTGAATATTACAGGAATTTGGAATAGCTACATCAATGATATAAGTTATTTTTTTAATTTTGTCATGTAAAACTATATTAGGTCTATTATGACTAATTGTTCTGTCTGTTAGTATAGTTTTATCATAATATATTTTATAAAATTCATTTTCTAAAAATGAATTTGGTTCATATTCATAATATGGTACTATATTACGGCAGTCAATCAAGTTATGTTTAATTACCAAACTTTGGTGAATTATTTTTAAAACCTGATTGTGCCTAAATGTATACTCGGAAGGCGCTAATATAGAACATCCCGATATAATATGTTCTATAGTTTCGGGAAAAGCCAAACATTTTCTACATAAATCATCAATTTGATTTATATCTTTGATTATATGCTTTCTATAATTTTTAGTATTAATGACTCTATCTTGAATGGCAAGCATAAATCCTTCTATTTCTGCGCTCAACTCTCCAATACTCAACCATTTGTTTGACGAAAGTTTGTCAACATACGTTTGGTTGAGATAATTGAAGTGTTTTGCGTGAATAATTTTATTTGACCAGGAATCTAATAATTCCTGGTTAGTATTTATAAGAATGTTGGCATTCTCGTCATATAAATTTAAAGGTGTAATATTTATTATTATTATTTTATATTTTATAATTTATTATCTAATATATAAAATTCTCGTGTCACGGTGTTTGTTACCATACTCCTCCGAAACGGCTGGACCAATTTTGATGAAATTTTGTGTGCTTATCTGGTAGGTCTGAGAATCGACCAACATCTATTTTTCATACCCCTAAAAGTAAAGGTGTTCCACTTCGAAGAAAATTATTTTCCTCATACATTTTGTATGGAACGAATTCTCCTATTTTGAAAGAACTGCAGCAATATTGTAAGGGGTATAATATTGAACTGTGAACCGGGGGAGGGGGGAGTGGGGAGGGGGGAGGGGGGAGGGGGGAAAGGATCTCAGGAAGGGGGGTTAGCGGGACGGGGGAAGGGGAGAAGTGGAATGGGGAGAGGGAGAGGGAACGCGAGAGGGGAAAGGATACGCAGGGAGAAACAATTTAGATCAAGGTATACGCAGGGAGAAACAATTCAGAACAATTCAGCTAATAAGTTGACAACAGTTTTTGATTCTGAGGCGGTGCGAAGTTCGCCGGATCAGCTAGTTTTATTATATAAATAAAAATGAATCGCCAAAATGTATGTACGTATGCGCATAACTTCCGAACGACTGCATCAAATAGGATAATAATTTTTTTGTTGTGTTCGTTATTGTCAGGACAAGGTTTGTATAAAACTACTGGTGAGCTCAGGCATTATGAAATTTGCGTGAAAATGAATCGCAGAAATTTATGTACGCGCATAACTTCCGAACGAATGCACCAAATTGGATAATTCTTTTTTTGTGTTTTTCTTGTCTGGTGAGCTCTGGCATTATGAAAACTGAATAAAGATTTGCAATAGGTCGTACGCGAGCTGTTTGAAAAATAAATGTACCGGGAATTAATTTATGGAAGGCGGGAGGGGGAGGGGAACCTGGGAGGGGGGAGGGGAACTCAGAAGGGGGGTTTGCGGGATGGGGGAAGGGGGGAGTGGAGTGGGGAGAAGGAAGGTGGAGGAGGCGGAGTGGACACGCGAGAGGGGAAGAGGACGCATGAGAGGAATGGGGGGGGGGCGGAAGGGGAATGGGACGAATGGGAAAGGACACGCAGGGAGAAACAATTTCTTTAATAAATGGCATAGCAACGCATGCCGGGTACCAGCTAGTAAATTAATATAAATGTGCATATTGATGCAAAAAATCCCATTTGAAATCATTTCATTGCGATGTCATAATAAATATTTTTTTTAATTTCTCGGTTTATTGAATACAGTTCGCTGATATTACTTATGAACCTTCCTTGGAAATCCGTATTGAAAAGCTGATGCACAACATCACCACCCCGTGATAACGTTTTTAATAATTTCCTGTGGGAGACTACTAGTACTACTGAAATAGTTCTTTATTTATGTTCGTAATATATTTCATGTTATTTCATCGTAGTTTTATTTTATTTGATTAAAATGTGTAAATTGGGGGCCTCAGCAAGCACCGAGGTCTACATAATCAAATAATGATTTAAGGTGTATAGTTATTGAATCAAATAAAAAAATACAGTGTGTGCAATTTACTCGCAGTAGAAGAGAAACCATCAGAAAACTAAAAGAGACCGCGCAAAGTGGAGACCGGTTAAACTGTCATATTATCTCGTAGGCTAAATCCTATAGATGTATGTGTTTGTCTCATTTTAGTGTCGCTATTTTTCTTTTCATCGAGTTTCAAATCACAACGGTACTAAAGAAGTTTTCAGTCTAAAAAAGAGTGTGCAATTCACACGAGATAGAAGTGTGGCGACACAACATTATAAACTTCGCCATCAAAAGAGGAATCGAGAAACATCTCCTAATATCGCGCGCATCGGCAAACCTACTTGCCTAGGTACCTTCGTACCTATACTGGCCGCGATGTACTTTCTCGCCTCCCGTGCCAGCCCGACGATAATAATATCGCCCCGCCTAGAAAGGTCTCGAGACAGCACCGTACAATATCTGTACGGCGCCGAATATTCTCGTCAACTGCCGAAGTGGCTCGTATTACCTACCGCGAGGTAGTTACTCTACCGCGGCTATATAAGCAGCCGATCGCTCGCCCGCTGCAGTTCAGTCTCACATCAACAGTCGGTCAATATCTCAACATGTAATAAGTGCTCCTGCATGGTATCGCTACGCTCCAGGGCAGCTTCCTCGAGGTCCATCACCACGTCTCAGCCACAAGGCCCATCGTGTCTTCAGCTCCTGAGAACAGCTACATCCCGCGACTTATAAGGATTGACGCACCTTCAGCCAAGGGATCAGCTCTCCACTTCATGGCACCCCGAAGCCCCACCGTGCTTCGCTACCATGGAAACACGCTCCGCCTCGCCAGGACTACCTGCTGGTGGCTCAGCTCACCGAGCCACTCACCGTTCATCTCCGCGATTTAAAGCGTCGAGCAACGGCCTGGAAGATAGGTCATCTCCACCGCCATGGTGTCGAGCAACTCGCTGACCTTCACCGCACCATCTCCATCACAGGCACGCCTGCAGCATCTCATCCGGGACCTCGCATTTCATCATGTTACCGCTTTACCGACCTCCGCTACGTAGCCCAATAAACGACTGACTCACCACTTCGACATGACGACTTTCATTTCCGTCTCCCGCTCCCTCAACTGGTGACCCCGACGTGATATGGATACGCAGCATACAGCATCCTTCTACGACCGAATTTCTACGACCGATTTTCGAACCTTTTGTTTGTAGCTGCGAAGAAATTCATCCCTAGAGGTTACAGAAAAGTGTATATCCCAACATGGAGCTCAGAAAGCAAACGCCTTCTAGCTGAATACGAGAGGAACAACGACCCAGACACTGCTTCTGATCTTCTCCAGTCTCTGGATGACGAGCGCATGAACAGGTGGAACGAACTAATGGAAGAAATGAGTTTCGAACACTCGAGCAGAAAAGCGTGGCAAACACTCAGGCGACTCGGAGCTGCAAATCATCCAATTAAGACAACTCCCAAAGTGTCCCCAAATGCTGTTGCTCACCAACTACTCCGCAGTTCAAAAACGACAACAAGGTCTAACATAAGCCACCAGATCAAAAAATCTCTGAAAGCGGCGCGGCTAAAATGGCCGGTGAACCCTAACGATGTGGTCGCCGTTACAGCTGATGATGTAGACATCGCCCTCACTTCAACAAAAGCTGGGAAAGCAGCTGGATGCGACGGAGTTCTTCCAGACTTTTTGAAACATGCTGGGCCACGGACAAAGTTATGGATCGCAAAACTGTTTACTGAAATTTTTAAAACTGGAGAAATTCCAAATATCTGGAAAAAAACTAAAGTTATTGCGATCCTCAAACCCAACAAGCCACCAGAAGATCCAAACAGCTATCGGCCCATCTCGCTTTTAAGTACCATGTATAAACTCCTAGAGCGAGTGGTGCTCCGCAGACTTACCCCAATTCTGGAGAAAGTGGTTCCACAAGAGCAAGCTGGCTTCAGACCAGGCCGTAACTGCTGTGACCAGGTGCTAGCTCTGACAACACACATCGAATCTGGATTCCAGAAACGGCTTAAGACTGCGGCAGCGTTCATTGATCTCTCTGCGGCTTACGACACGGTGTGGCACAAAGGCCTCCTTGTCAAGCTCTACGACACCATAGAGGATGGCAACACAGTACGACTTATTGAGCAACTACTAACTGGCCGTACTTTCAGGGTTTTTCTAGGAGGGCTAAAAAGCAAAAAAATGCACCTGAATAATGGCCTTGCCCAAGGCTCAGTGCTGGCCCCATCACTCTTCAATATCTATACTCGAGATCTTCCTCACACTGAAGGCAGAAAATTTGCTTACGCAGATGACTTCGCCATCACAGTCCAAGCCAAAACCCTCAATGCAGCAGAAGAGATCCTTAATTCTGACCTCAAGGCTATGGAAGAATTTTTCCTCAATTGGCGACTAAAGCCAAATGGGTCGAAAACAGTTGTGACAGCTTTCCATCTCAGTAATTCACAAGCAAACGCAAAACTCTATGTTCAGTTTGATGGAAAAAATATTTACCATGACCCCCATCCCCGCTATCTTGGAATAACTTTGGACAGGAGCCTGAATTACCGGAAACACATGGAAACAGTGGGCAAAAAAACCAGGACAAGACTAAACTTAGTCAATAAGCTGGCTGGTACTAGCTGGGGATGCGACGCCAACACGCTCAGAACGGCATCCATTGCCCTGTTTTTCTCAGCAGCTGAATACTGTGCTCCAGTATGGGCCAGAAGCGCCCACACTTCCATGGTCGACGTTCAGCTTAATGCCACAATGCGAACCATCAGCGGAACCTTAAAATCGACTCCTCTTCCTTGGCTCCCCGTACTTGCAAATATAACCCCGCCAAATATCAGGCGAGAGATTGCAACACTGAGGGAATACAAGAAGGCGCTGCAAAAAAGCGAAATACCCTTGCACGATGATGTCGTTTCTCACCCGAGTTAACTTTTGATGTCGTGTAGTGTTAAAAAAAATATACTTGTGGATAAATTATCCTTTATTGTTTAATTACACAATACAACTTAAAATAAGTACAATTTCAAAGGGAACTATTATGTGAGCAATACGACAAGCAAGTGCTTGGATTCACTGCACAAAAATAGATTAACTAATAGAAGTAAGAGTCGGGGTTTATATAGTCCCTGCTGGCGTGGTGGGGGGGCGTCGTCTTCCTATTTTCGGTGCTGCATGTCAAGGGGTCAATATGTTATCCTGATAATGGGGTTGTTGTCCCGATGCACGTGGATACGTGGGGTTTCGTAATCCAGTCTTTTATTTTGGGACTGTTCGGCGTGAGGGCTGCGTTAAGTACATCCAAATGTTCGTTGGTTTGTCTATTAATGATTTTCTTCGAGTTGGTATGTCGATTAAGGGATAGTGATTAGAGTATATCATCCCGGTAATGGTCCTCGGCTGGATGCAGCTGTTATCAATAAACATGTAGGGTTTATTAGTTTATTTTTAGGCAAGATGAAGTGCCGGTTGCAATGGGCGTACTGCGATGTCTTCTTGTAGGTGGGGGTCGTTTAGGGTGGTTAACTCTCCCCCCCTAAAATTGAAACTCCTTCGCACTGTGAAGAGTTTATATCTTCTCCAAAGGATATATCCGATGGCCGTAATTATCAGGCAGCTGGTAAGTGTTAGGTGTATAGTTCCTTCAAATCCCGTCGTAGTGGTAGGGATATCGAGTTCTCTGCGTGGTTCTTGTATTTCGTCAACATGTAGGATGGGTAGTTTTAGTACATGTAATTCTTCCTTCGAATATGTAATGAGTAATGTTTCTTGGTTAACGATTCTTCCCATAGTGAAAGTCCTTCCTTGTATACTGCACTCGTCGTTTGTTACAAGTACAGATTTGGAAATTACTATATTCTGTTGATGTTGAGGGCATTGTGCTTTTAATGCTGTTGGTTCGTTGCGAAATAGATACATCATGTTATCTCCGATGACGTGTGTATATTCTTCTGGGCAAATAATCTGGCGTAGACTGCAGTTCTGTTCGCTGTGGTTTTCTAGTACGGTAGTTGTGCAGTCATCGATGGAGTTGAGTTCTTTGTTGCATATGCTGAGGCTGTCTGTAATAACTTGGCACTTGTGTGCGTTATACATCTGCTTTCCATCTCTCAATAATCGTCTTGGTAGGAGGTGGGGTTGGAAACATTTATTGTTAGTTTTGGAGATGATGGGAATTATTTCGTTATACATATAGACGGTGCGTTCTACTAAAGTTAGAGAGAGAATAAAGTGCAAAGTTTGTTTAACTTTAATGAATTTAACTTGCAAAAAGCGTTGAATAATATCAAAATCTTTAGAAGGTAGCTGTTCAGGATTTACATGTGAAATGGATTCCATAAATACCTTTGGTTTTATAATGCTAGGGTGGTACATTCCATGAGAGGCAAACGTGATAGCTTCTGTAATTCTAGTAATTAATTCGGTGATAGTTTCCGTCTGATAAATTAAATGTGTAATCAACAAGTCTGTCTTATCTTCATAATGATCATGGCTCATTTGTGACCAGAGTACCATTTGGTTATGTGAAATATTTTTTAGTTTACCGTAATAATCCTCTAATGATCTTGAACTCAACGAGATTCTCTTTTCATTAATATTTTGGTTAGTTTCAATTCGTTGCACTAATTTATCTAAATCATTATCATCTAAGTTTCCCGTAATCCTTTTAATTATTGTACCGAGTCCGTTTATTAGGCCTCTTTTATATCTATTTACAACTAAATTGTCCATTATCTGATTATTATGATCTATTAAATATTTCAAACGTTCTAATCCTACATGTGGTAAAGTCACATTGTTACTTTTTATAAATTTCTCATAATTAATTCCTAGTTGTTGCGATTGTTCAATAAGTTCAGTTAAATCTAGGGTATGAATGACGTGCCACTGTCCTTCGACGGCTCGTGCATTTCCCAGAGGTGCGACGATGAAGTGCTCATTGTCCGCTAATTGACGGATCCGTAGCGCTTGCGTCATGGCCGTCAGTCTGAAACAATTTAACACTGTCTTTGTGAATTGTTGTTAGGCCTCTCAGACTTTTATATTCGAGTACATTATGTGGTAATATTTTAGTAATAGTGAACGGTCCTTTGAATTTATTTTTATGTTTACCCCGTGCGGTAACTTTTATAAGTATTTGTTGTCCTACGGACATCTCTTGGGGCGTACGTGTTTTGTTTACTCGTTCGCGTGTTTTATTTTTTGTTTTATGTTGTAAATCATGTATTATTTTGTTTAGTTCTTTACATTGATTTGCATGATCGGCTACGTAATTTTGGGTTATCACACCATTAGATTGTGGTGTTCGGTTCCCATGGCAAAAGTGTATTTCATTTGGTGTATGCTTAGTTACACCATGTATATTATTATTATAAGCATTTAAGGCTAAATTAATTTGAGTTTCCGATGTGACGTTCGGTATTGCCGTGCGTATTAATCTCAGTATTTCTGTTAGAGTGGAGTGAAAGCGTTCTATATCAGCTTTTGACTGTGAATGACCAGTAGTAGTCACATGTGTTTTAATATTGTACGTTTCTAATAATTCTCGTGTCGTAGTGGACGTAAACGTAGTTTCACGATCTAAATGTATTTCTTTCGGTATGCCGATTAATGAAAATATTTTTACTAGTATTTCGCATATTGCGACATTGTTGTCAACAGTGATTAAAGTGCAAGATGCCCATTTAGAGAATCTATCCACAATGGTTAAGAATTTTTGACGTCCGAAATGATAAGTGTCGATCTGCCATATCTCCATCGGACAATTAGGAGTAACAGTAGCCTCTAATGGGGCTGACGTGGGGTGCCTTTCGTATTTAGAATTTTGACATATTATACACGTTTTTAAAAAATCTTTTATTTTGTCCGCATATTATTAAAATAGTGCGTCCGTTTTATTTTACTGAGTAGGGCGTCTAGGCCCATGTGGCGCTGGTTTTCGACATGCGTCGAACGAATTATCTCCTTTTGTTCTTCTAATTTTATGGGTTCAATCTTAACATTTGTAAAACGTATTAATTTTAATGAGTTCTTATCAATATTTTTTCTATAACATTCGCTTAAACACTCATATAATCTATCGTTATTTATAATTACTGCATATTTATCTTTATCTAAACATGTTTTAATCAATTTTAAAAATATTGCTTCTGCATTTTCTAAAGGGATACACCATACAAGGTCCGTACCTTTTTCCTTAGCTCTCAAACTATGCTTCTCAATATCGCTTAGTTCAATAAAAATCCTATTCATACGCGGGGGTGGGTGTTCGTTACGAATTGGGATTCCACCCTCATGGTCATCCACATTGCTATGCACGGTGTCAGTGACACTCTGGGCGCCCGAGGTGGCTTCTACTCGTAATGAATCATGCTCCTCACCGTCCTCACTATAATGAATTTCGACTCTTGAAAGTGCGTCAGCTACATGGTTATTACAACCTCGCTTATGTCTAATCGTATAATCATATTCCTGGAGTTTGAGTCTCCACCTAGTAAGTTTGGCGTTTGGTTCTTTTAACTTGGTTAACCATACTAACGGTTGGTGATCCGTTTCTATGATAAAATGTTTACCATAAATATACGGACGGAATTGCTGGAGGGACCATAGTATACCAAGCAATTCCTTTTCCGTCGTATTGTATTTAGTTTCCGTTTTTGACAGTGTCCTAGAAATATAGGCAATAGGTTGAGTTTTTTCTCGACTATATGGACAGGGCTTGCCCAAGGCGAATCGCTTGGTCGGATGATTCCATCCTTTAGAAGTTGGGCGACTTGCCTTTCAACTTCAAGCCTCTGCTCATACGGTAACCGATAAGCGCGTTGATACACAGGTTCTTCTTTAATTAATTTTATTTCATGTTTTACATGAGGTGAGCAATTAGCTACCAGTTTCTCAGAAAACAAATCTCTATTTTTCTCCAATAACTCATCAAGTTTATTTATATCCATTACATGGAACAACTGAACTTGTCTGGTTGGAGTTTTTAAAATATTATTACAGTTATTTAAAATTAATGTTGCATTCATTAATTTCAACATATCTATCCCCATTAAAACATCGTATTTGTGGGAAAAGTCAAAAATATAAAAACGCATTTCAGCATTATTATTGCCGAATACTCTTTTCCAAAATGGAGTCACGACGGCACCTCTATGGGTAGTCGTAGAGTGTGCTGTTTGTACAGTAAACTCTTCGTTTACATATCTACAGTCACGAAATAATCTATTATACACATTTTTATTCATGAATGATTTGGAGCTTCCCGTATCAATCAGAATTTTTATATTTAATGGCGCTACTACATATGGTAGGCCATTGTTAATATGATTCAGGTGGACTAGGTTTCTCGGGGAGATTCTTGGTCTTCCCACAAATCCGGCCGTTCCTGATCATTCCCGTCTGTATAAAATAGCTCTTGTGCCGTACGTCCATTGCCGAGGTCGATGACCGGGCCTTTAGGAGGTCGGGGCATTGGGGCCGTTCTCATACTGACATCACCGGAACGCGCATGATGCGTATTAAAATTATTATTATTATTTCCTTGCCACGGGCGGTTTTGTACGTACTTATGCGTTTGGTTATTATTATGCCACGGTTTATTATTATAATTGTTAAGGTGATTATGATTATTATGATTAAAGTTATTATGAGGTTTGAACGAATTTTGCGTTTGCGGTGGAAAAAAGTTAGGGCGAGTAAAAGGTTTATTTGATTGGTTTTGTCCTGGCCGCATGAAATTAGATGGTCCTGCTTGTGGAAACACAAGGTTTTGTTTAGACCGTTGATGGAGCTCGCCATGAGCCTCCAGCATTCTTATTTCCGTGCACAGGGCATCATAATTTTTGGTTAAGTTTGCGCATTTAATGTGCGTTGGCATTAGATTCAACAATGTATTTCTTGCTGTATCTTTGTATGGTTCCATCAATATGTGGGCACTAGGTCCTCCATATTGATCAGAAATTTTTATTTTAATTGAAAAAAGAATTTGATTGATTTCGTGGATCGTTGAGGAGAAATCCTTTTGACCGCGGTTGAAGTTGATTAGTTCGGTTTGCAATAATGTAACAGACTTATTGTCCCCACATTCGTTTTTCAGCGTTTCTAATATGGTTTCAATATTGTTATCATGATCGCACATGAGAATTACGTGAAGTGCTTTGCCACGTAATCTTGAGATTATTTTCTCAACATTGCTTGGTGTATTGCCGTTTCTAGTAATGAACCCCCTGGCTGATTTTATGAATAAGTTGATGTCTTGGGGAGAGCCACTATACTCCAATATCGACTCTGCGTATTGGGGGGCGGGTCTCTCATTTGGCTGTGCCATTTTTCAAAAAAGTAAAAAAAAATAGAAATATACAAAGTGACTTTAAAAAAATTTAGTTTTCTCTCTAACCTTTTGGATAAGGTAGGGAAGGGATCTATCGTACGTATGGGATAGACGATCAATTGAAAAATGTACTCACAGAAGTATTGATGCGACGATCTTCATTGCCAAGTTAACAAATTTTTTGGTGTGTGGTCCTTTCGCGTTGAGATATTAAAATATCTAGGGAGTCCTAGTTTTGGCCAATTTTCAGACTTCCTCGAATTGACCCACGTGCTGGGCGCCAGTTAACTTTTGATGTCGTGTAGTGTTAAAAAAAATATACTTGTGGATAAATTATCCTTTATTGTTTAATTACACAATACAACTTAAAATAAGTACAATTTCAAAGGGAACTATTATGTGAGCAATACGACAAGCAAGTGCTTGGATTCACTGCACAAAAATAGATTAACTAATAGAAGTAAGAGTCGGGGTTTATATAGTCCCTGCTGGCGTGGTGGGGGGGCGTCGTCTTCCTATTTTCGGTGCTGCATGTCAAGGGGTCAATATGTTATCCTGATAATGGGGTTGTTGTCCCGATGCACGTGGATACGTGGGGTTTCGTAATCCAGTCTTTTATTTTGGGACTGTTCGGCGTGAGGGCTGCGTTAAGTACATCCAAATGTTCGTTGGTTTGTCTATTAATGATTTTCTTCGAGTTGGTATGTCGATTAAGGGATAGTGATTAGAGTATATCATCCCGGTAATGGTCCTCGGCTGGATGCAGCTGTTATCAATAAACATGTAGGGTTTATTAGTTTATTTTTAGGCAAGATGAAGTGCCGGTTGCAATGGGCGTACTGCGATGTCTTCTTGTAGGTGGGGGTCGTTTAGGGTGGTTAACTCCCGGCATGCCGCTTAAAGTCTCGAAAACCCTTCTGGACGGAAGGAGAAAGACTCCTTCGAACACCTCTCACCCCAGAAGATAGGTGGAAGCTTGAGTGGAAATCAGCTAACGTCAAAAACGCCGATCTCGTGCAAGACCCCACTGAGAGACAGCCTGGGTTCTCATTGCCTCGCAAACTCTGGACTGCCATCAATAGAATAAGGTGCTCCCATAGCCGTTGTGCTCACATGATGCATAGATGGGGCCTTAAAGAGTCGGCGACGTGTGAATGCGGTGCGGTGCAGACCACCGAACATGTAGTCAACGAATGCCCGCTCCATTCATTCCCCGGCGGGATTTATGAGGTCCACAGGGCAACGCCTGAGGCCCTAGACTGGCTCGCAGACCTAGATGTCCCCCTCTGACCCCCCACCATACGAAAGAAGAAGAAGAATACAGCATCCTGACATGTGTGTTACCACAGCGCATCCGGTAACACCGCAAAACGAGGGAATCGGTAGAGACGCATCAGCATGAACGCACCGACCAGCAGCATCAACCCGGCTTTCCTGGGACTCCTGGCATCATCTTTCAACCCTGTACTCCGTACACTGGGAAGGGGGTGTGTGGCGACACATCATTATAAACTTCGCCATCAAAAGAGGAATCGAGAAACATCTCCTAATATCGCGCGCATCGGCAAACCTACTTGCCTAGGTACCTTCGTACCTATACTGGCCGCGATGTACTTTCTCGCCTCCCGTGCCAGCCCGACGATAATAATATCGCCCCGCCTAGAAAGGTCTCGAGACAGCACCGTACAATATCTGTACGGCACCGAATATTCTCGTCAACTGCCGAAGTGGCTCGTATTACCTACCGCGAGGTAGTTACTCTACCGCGGCTATATAAGCAGCCGATCGCTCGCCCGCTGCAGTTCAATCTCACATCAACAGTCGGTCAATATCTCAACATGTAATAAGTGCTCCTGCATGGTATCGCTACGCTCCAGGGCAGCTTCCTCGAGGTCCATCACCACGTCTCAGCTACAAGGCCCATCGTGTCTTCAGCTCCTGAGATCAGCTCCATCCCGCGACTTATAAGGTTTGACGCACCTTCAGTCCAGGGATCAGCTCACCACTTCGTGGCACCCCGAAGCCCCACCGTGCTTCGCTGCCATGGAAACACGCTCCGCCTCGCCAGGACTACCTGCTGGTGGCTCAGCACACCGAGCCACTCACCGTTTATCTCCGCAACACAAAGCGTCGAGCAACGGCCTGGAAGATAGGTCATCTCCACCGACAAGGTGTCGAGCAACTCGCTGACCTTCACCACACCATCTCCATCTCCACCGTGCGCCTGCAGAATCTCATCACAGCACCCCGCCTTACATCATGTTACCGCTTCACCGACCTTCGCTACGTAGCCAATAAACGACTGACTCACACATCGACTGCACGACTTTCATTTCAGTCTCCCGCACCCTCAACTGGTGACCGTCATTCATTCATTTCCGTCTCCCGCTCCCTCAGAAGTGAAACCTTCAGAAGCACCGCACAAAGAGAAGACCGGTTATACGGATCACGGATTTTGTCTTACCGATCAGGTGTCTATCATCTTCTAGACGGGTACGAACAAAGACTTAGACATTTTAAATTAGAAAGTCTGGTTAAAAGACGAAACATAAATGACCTCTTAATGCTATATAATATTGTGAATAATCGTGTAGACAGTAACTTAGTCAACCAAATTAAGTTATTCGCCAGGCCCAAATCTACCAGAAACCTAAACATATTCTGGACTGAAATTTTTACCAATAATACTGGATATTTTAATCCTATGTCCAGAATATGTCGATCATACAACGATCTTGTTAAAATACACACTTTCATAGATATTTTTCTAAATAATGTAACATGTTTCAAAAATTATCTCCACGATTTAAAAAAAAATTTGTTGTTTTATTACATCTCAGGAAATACTTCATATATATTGTATACTTATAATGTATTTCAATTTTGTATTTAGTTTTTTTGTTTTTAAAGTTATGTATAAATAATACTTGCATTGTTTTTCATGTGTTTGCTTCTGTAAAAATTCAAATGTGATTACTGCAGACACATTAGTCTAGGGATATTTATATTTGTATTTTAATTTATTTTATTTAACCCACAAAAATGTTTTATAAATATCCTGTTTGTGTCTCAAATAAATAAATAAATAAATAAAAACCATCTCATTCTCTCGCAGGCTAAATCGTACAGATGTATGTCTTTGTCTCTTTTTAGTGTCGCTATTTTTCGTTTCATTGAGTTACAAATCTCAACAGTACTTAAGAAGTTTTCACTTCAAAAACTATATAAGGACTTCTTCGAACTTTGCAAAATAACTTTGTGGTATCATTTTTCATATAATGAATAAAAAATCACTTTGTTTAAACCACTATTTTTAAAACAAATCAACATGTTTCGACAACAATGTTGTCTTCATCAGGATATGTTACTATAATAAATGACAAACAAGTATAGACAAATTAGAATAAATTATATGTTACTATAATGATTGTAACTTTTTTTATATTGGAAAAACTTCTAGAAATTTTAACATTCGAGTTAAGGAACATATAAGATGTTTAAATAATAATAATTATTCTGAATTTGCCAACCATATTTTGGAAACAAGTCATTCTTTTGATATTAATACAGGTCTTAAAATTTTACATACTAACACTACGGGCATACAATTGGATAATTTAGAAATTTTAGAAATTAGAAAAAGCATTAATAGTAAATTAAATATTATAAATAACCAAACATTTTTTAAAAATAGCCATCTTTTAAATTTATTTTCTTATTAATAGTTACAATTAATTATAATTATTTTTTTATTTAGACTAATTATTTTAATTAATTATTCTTAAAAAAAAAATTATTATCTAAATGCAATTTTTTCCTTAAATAATTTTTATATTTAATTTTGTATAATTATTTTTATGATTAGTAAATAATTAATCACCTCTACTTTTTAATATTTTGTCTATGTTATAATTTATTCTAATTTGTCTATACTTGTTTGTCATTTATTATAGTAACATATCCTGATGAAGACAACATTGTTGTCGAAACATGTTGATTTGTTTTAAAAATAGTGGTTTAAACAAAGTGATTTTTTATTCATTATATACTATATAAGGAACTTGATAAATAACATCCTAGCAGGAATCAACCATATTCTCATTTCCAAATCAAATACGTTGCATTAACAAACAAAAACCAAATCCTGTGAATGATTTTAACATTTATCCTTTGTACTGTAATGATTTTAAAATCACATCGCCGGTGATCAAAATATATAACATTTTCAATGAACTCAAGGGGCCAACCAATAAAATCACTAGAACTAAAATTACATGAATGCCATGGAAATAACATACAATGTTACTGCCCCGTCATCGAAAAAACACAAAACATAAAATATCTCAGAGTAATAATAGACGAAAATCTTAGATGGGACCTACACATCAAAGGCATTACGGAAAACTCACAAGCCTTAAATATTTCTTTAAAAATCTAAGAAACGTGTTAAATAAAAAGGATATGAAAAAGGTCTACTACACGTTATGTCATTCTCGAATTGAATATGGAATCATAGAATGGGGATCTGCTACACATACATACCTACACAGCCTGAATACGATTCAAAAAGGAATCATAAAGACCATATTGAAAGTACCAATTAGAACGCCTACAATTGAAATTTTCAATAACTTTGACGTACCAAATGTACAGCAAATATATGCCAAAAATATATTATTGAAGCTCTTCAAAAATAATGAATCCTCTACTAGACCGTGTACGCATAACACTAGATCGAATAAAAATGATATAAAAAATATTCTAAGTTATAAAACCACATTTGGACAAAGAAACTATACACATTTTGCAAACAAAACTCCATAACATCCTTCCCCAAGACAAAAACTAATAAAAAATCCAATTGAATACAAATCAAGAATAAAAATATGGCTTAAAGAGGTCAATAAGAAAACCCTAGCGAAGACGCTAAAAACGACATAGAAGACAAATGAACTATATTTAAATAACATTAGTCCGCCTCGGCACAGGACCCCCTTGTGAGGAGGACTAAGAAATATAATACTTTATACTTAATTTTGCCATTACATTTTGTATGTAATTTTTTTTTATATAGTCGCTAAAATAAAAAAAAACCTTGTATCGTACGTAATACAAATTTTACAGGGGGGGGCGAAAAACTACCTAAAAAAATAATTTGATGAGCCAAATTTAAAGTTTCTTTTATTTAGTCATCTAATAAAGTTATTGTATACTCATTAAATAAATGTAAGGATTAATCTATTTTTTTTAACATTTACACGAATTGTGAGATTAGTTCACAAAACAAAAATGGTAGCTTGATGTTGGATTATAATGCAATACTAAGGTACTAAGGGCCTTCGCTCATGGAGAAACTGAAAAGAAACCAGTTCTCAACGCAATTGCAATTAACCTCCTTAACACAAACATGAGAGGGTACGTTTTTAGATGCGTTTTTATATTTTCATGGCCAAAAGTATTTTCGTTATTTGTTTGTGTGGTGTTATGCCGGGTTGCACTACCTCCTTCTTTAGCCAACGTTTCGGACAGCGTTGCAGTGTCCATCATCAGGACGGATCCGGCAGATCCGGTAGATGTGAAGGTAGCGCAACACGGCATAACACCCCAAAAACAAATAACGAAAAAACAATCATGAGAGCTTTATTTTGAGTTGTGTATGAAATTATTTAAAAATTTTAACATCATTGCACATTTTTATTATCTAAAAAAAGATTTGCAAAAATAATAATATGTCATATCGATAATAATAAGAGCCTGATTATTCAACAATACTGTTTTTGAATAATTGAAGATTTTTAATTAAAAATATTAATGTTGAATAAGTGAGGACCTGTTTTAATCGGAATATATTGGCTATCTAAAAAAATATTTTTATATTTTCAAAATTTTCGCCATTTCGAGTATCATTTGTTTTTGTTGCTGAGATTACTTGTGTAAACAAAACTCATACGATTATTTATCTGTTTACACAAGTATGTATATTATACGTACCCGTATGTCTATATAGTTGGCAGTTAGGAACATGTATATACACAAGTCAGCCTTATCCTACAACCTTGTATGTACGTCTATATTATGTACAGCCATTTTCCGTATTTCTATGAGCGGTATTAGCAAGGAAACACGTTCAATTTGACGCCAACAATAACATCGTGAGTGGTCGATAAAAACAACGTATGCTTATTTAATTAAGATAAATATTAATACATATTTTGTTGAGTCTAGTTTTTGCACTGATAATTCGTGGTGGAATTCCATTGTATTAGAATTTGAAATTAAAACAGTTTTGTACTTTCTTCCACTAATTTATTTTTCACCAGGACCGGTTTCATCCTATTACGGACATTTTCAGACTGGTAGTTGAAATTTTTATGCTACGGTATTTATACACTCTTAGGCAAGGGTACACAACATTGTCTCTATATATTCATTAGTAGTTGACAACATTGTCGTCGCCTCAGTTCTTATTTGTCCAACAGACCATTTTAGTTTTTGTTCAATCTACACTTTAAAATTAAAAACAAAGTATGAAAAATTATAGTTAATCAATTAACTAAGAATTATTTTAACTAATTGGACCTTTACCTTTACGGAAATAGCTTTATCTTAAACACCTATCATAATGTTTTATTGAAATAATTAAAGAAAACCTACTCCTCCTGATAGCCCATCCAGACTCTCGGCGAGAAGCTCCGAGAACACCCGAGAAGCGAGAATGTGAGGTGTTTCTCGCATTCTCTTTCTCGGGCTCGGCTGTTCTCGGATGGCTGTCGGTAAATTTGGCCGCTTCAAAGGATTTCTCGGGCGAGAAGCGAGAAGGCTACTACACTCACGTTTAGTCTCAGTGTTGTTTAGTGAGCGGTTGAGAGTAGACGTGCGATGTATTTTTGTTTTTGTTCGAAAATTTTGTTTCTTTGTATAAAAAATAAACAAGGGTTGTAATTTATAGAATATTTTCAATCTGAACCGGTGTTATGGGATGCAAAACATAGAATTACAAAAGTTTGAACCACGATGCGTGGAACAGACTTGGAGAAATAATGGAAATGAAAGTACCTGAACTCAAAAAGAAAAAAGATTCCCTTTTTGCTAGTTAACGGAAATATAGAAAAATGGTGAATGATTCCTCCAAATCGGGTGCTGGTGAAAATGAAATTTATAAACCTATATGGTTTGCATATGACGCTCTGGATTCCTTTCTAAATCAAGGGCTAACTACAACGTTCAATGTCACAACGTTCACAAAACTATAATATGCCATGGCGCACAGAGCCAAACCTGCTGCATTTTGAATATCGTCTGTGATGTCGTCCATACCGGATGGGAAACAGACCACGAGTGAGAAAAATGAGAGTGTGGATAAGTGCTTGTTCTCGCCGTGAGTCTGGAATCGCCTTCAAGGCGAAAAATTTTCTGATGGTCTGCTGGACAAATTATTATTTGAATTTTATTTTAGTAATTTGTACATTTAAGTTTACAAATTTCTAATTGATTATAATATTTCATATTGCAGTTTTTTTTTTTTTTTTTTTTTTTTTTTAATTATAATATTTTAAATTCACAAAATTTTTGAAATCACAAAATTTTTTGTTTTTGTTTTATGTAGCTCCTACAATCCATCTTAAACTTTTCAATTGGTGAGGACTTAAGAGTTTCTGGTAGTGTGTTATATAACTTAATTCCTTTGTATAGCAGACTGTTTTGCGTATTCGTTTTGTCCTTTTTGTTTAATCTTATTTCCTTGCAAGTCCTTGTGTAATGTCTGTGAATGTCCTTATTGTATACGATTTTATTTGTGAAGTATTTTGGTAACATGTTGTTTAATATTTTGTGAAAAAATATCAACGTGTTCAAGGTCAGTATTTGTTTCACTGTTAACCAATTAAGTTCCTTTAGCATTTTAATTATTTTTAAATACGAACTAAAGCGACGTTGTCTCTATATATTCATTGGTAGTTGAAATTCTTATGCTACGGTATACACTCTTAGGCAGGGGTACACAACATTGTCTCTATATATTCATTAGTAGTTGACAACATTGTCTCTATATATTCATTGGTAGTTGAAATTCTTATGCTACGGTATTTATACACTCTTAGGCAGGGGTACACAACATTGTCTCTATATATTCATTATGGTGACCCGACAATTCGTCCTGCGACAATTCATCCGGCGACAGTTCATCCTGCGACAGTTCATCCGGCCGACAGTTCATCCTGCCGACAGTTCATCCTGCCGACAGTTCATCCCGCCGACAATTCATCCGGCGACAATTCATCCTGCCTGATTATTTAGAAGATTTTTATTAAGTAAGTATGCAAAGAGGATATACGGCCGTACAACCAAAATCGATATACTTATATCTGAAGGCATCTTGAGTGGAAATCCGCAGTAAAAATATTTTTACTAAATAGGTTAGGTAAGGTTTTTATTTTTTTTTCCTGATAGTTCTTTCTATTATTTACCTTACACTGCGGAGTAATTCAATTTGAAAAACAGAATTAAACCAAACGCTTGTACACACAGAATGTAATCAGATTTATTTATTTTTTTGTGCAAATTTGTGCAACTTGACGTGGATCGAAAGGAAAAATATTTATAATGAGTTTAGAATGAATTTAAATGCGAAGGAATTTAATTGTGATTGAAGCTAAACAACGGAAAATTATTTTTAAATTTCTTACTGTTTGCTTTTCGGCTGGTGAAAGAACACTCGGTTAGGTTAGGTTAGGTGAGGTTAGGTTAGGTTAGGTTAGGTTAGGTTAGGTTAGGTTAGGTTAGGTTAGGTAAGGTTAGGTTAGGTTAGGTTAGGTTAGGTTAGGTTAGGTTAGGTTAGGTTAGGTTAGGTTAGGTTGTACGGCCGTATATCCTCTTTGCATACTTACTTGAAGAAAAAATCTTCTAAATTATCAGGCAGGATGAATTGTCGCCGGATGAATTGTCGGCGGGATGAACTGTCGGCAGGATGAAATGTCGGCAGGATGAACTGTCGGCCGGATGAACTGTCGCAGGATGAACTCTCGCCGGATGAATTGTCGCAGGATGAACTGTCATGGAACCATTCATTATATAGAGACAATGTTGTGTACCCCTGCCTAAGAGTGTATAAATACCGTAGCATAAGAATTTCAACTACCAGTCTGAAAATGTCCGTAATAGGATGAAACCGGTCCTGGTGAAATATAAATTAATGGAAGAAAGTACAAAAGTGTTTTAATTTCAAATTCTAATACATATTTTGTTTTCAAGTATAACAGTATCGTTTTAATACTATATACCTATAAGGGGTGTTAAGATACGTGTTTCACTTACAGTAACCAGAAATTTCTGATATTACTTAGAGTAAAAAATGTAAACAAAATTTGGGTCACCGGTGACATTTTTTTTGTTTTTTTCAACATGAAGCACAAAAAGTCAGTAGGTATTGGAAAGTTAAGGTCGGTGAGAGGGTTAGTTTGATTACTCCGCTGACTGACAAGTATGGAAGAATATTTTTTGTTAGGTTTTGAAACAAAAACATTTAAAAAAAGCATTAAAAAGTCACCCGAGACCGCAATTTTATTTCTTCTAATACCCTGTACAGATTGAACGATTATACGATTTACATGGTTTTCTATCGCTTGCCGAACTTTTCAATTCTTGGAATGCAATAGAACGCGTGGATCTTACTCATCGCCCTTGAAGTGATTAAATACAATAATTATGATTGACTAACCGTAGCAAAGTCCTGTTTTAACGTAACCATTTGGCATTTCATCTGTCTGTAAATTCAGTTTCCGGTTTTGAAAATTAGCTAAACCTACTTTATTATTCAAGTAAGCTTTATTTTGACTAGGTGGCTAATTTTGACTCAGCTTTTCAATGTTACCTACTTGCCTGAAGAAAGCTGGATAAATGAATTGTCATCGAGAGAGTGACGTCTTAACTAACTAACCATCACGCCGTTTCCCCGCAGGGGTAGGCAGAGAGGACGGACCGCCAAACATCCCGGTCTTGGCACACATTCAGTGAAGTCTTTATGGATAAAATTTCCAATTTTGTAATTTAAAAAATGATTCGTAAGATATTACATATCATGTGGTTTTTTAGTAGGCAGATATTTAAATATCTACAATGTACGAGTACGTCTTGCATAAGTACGAACAAATCTTGTAATTTCGAACATTGTCTTATAATTTTCAATATTTAGTAAGGAGGACATATTAAACAACTTTAATGTTTTGTAATGAAGCTCACACGTGGATAGAACGTAGTTAGCGGGAAGGTAACAATGAAGTAACAAGTATGTTTGCTAATGTTGAACATAGGTTGTTTTGTGTGACTGTAGTAGAAGTGACTAGCATATTACAAGATAAGTAGAGGGTCACTAAACACGAATAAAGCCTTTTCCGTTATATGTTTTTGGGGTGTTGTGCCGTGTTGCGCTACCTCCTTCTTTAGCCAACGTTTCGGACATCGTTGCAGTGTCCATCATCAGGGCAGATCCGGCAGATCCGTTGATGATGGACACTGCAACGATGTCCGAAACGTTGGCTAAAGAAGGAGGTAGCGCAACACGGCACAACACCCCAAAAACATATAACGAAAATGCTTTTGGCCGTGAAAATCTTAAAACTTATACGAATAAAGCCTTTCAGGCAACCAAGGACATACTGAGAGTATCTACTACAATAAGGCGCAAATAATCATTTAACTGGTGTTTGTGTTAATGTGTTTTTCTTGCATGAAAATTTTGTACATTTGATACATTTTTTAGTATTATTTCACCCGCCATTCCACTCATCGTGCGTAAAACAATAATGTGTAAAAATATCTTAACTAAATAATTTAAAAATATCGGATTTTGGAAACTGGCGGAACTTTTGCCCGATCCGTCATTGCAAAAAGGACTAGTAATTCGTAAATAGATTCTATTTTCAAGAAATAAATGGTGATATTATGTACAAAGCGAGTTGCCTGTGTACTGCGGAGTCATTTGTTGACGAATCACAGAAATGGTTACTACTCCCAAACCACCTCGCGTTCTGCGTAAAGTGGTTTTTTCACGTCTCCCTGATTAGCTCGTCGTTTATTTTGAATGTCATTTGCTTGTATATATGATGACGGTGCACCGAGTTCATCAAAAGTCCAATGTCTGGAAATTTCCAAGATAATGACGCAGCTCCAGAGTTCAATAGTTGACAACCTAGCCAGCTGCGGTAGAGGGGATATCATTTTTGCTATTGCGTTGCTCACATGGTACGGACTAATGCAGCATATCATCGGCGAGCGATTTACTGATTTAGTCAAGCCATGAGAGTATAGCGCTCGTGTGACGGCAACATAAATACGTCTATAGTATGGAGAAAATGCACTCTGATTTTTTACCATCACGAATTCAGGGATATAGTTCTTAAACCAGTACGGGCGCATATGTTCACAATGTCTCTATGTCGATAAATAATAAGAAATGAAATTAATATTATATCGAGTAACTTTAATTAGATACCTACACTAACTACTCTAAAATGCAGAAAAATAAATTATTGTAGTATTGGAGAATTTATTCTCTCTCATTTAACGAATCAGAAAAAACTTTTTTTTTAATTATTTGTATTTTTATTATAATTTTATTATTTATTAACGGAGTTTAACAGATTGAACTTGATAACAGTAAAAAATAAAATAAAATAATTTATTTTAAGTTAATATTTTTATCCTATTTGTTTACGCCAAACAATTAGCTGAATATCTGCTTTTTTTCCTTTGTCCAGTTTCGTACCCTTTTTGATCCACTACCATTAGCCAAGGACTTGTGCATTGCCAACACTGCAAATTATTGTTGCTTATACGCGTCATGCGCTTTAAACTACCCACAAAAGTGTGAAGGGTTTATTGTTAATGGTTTTGGCCCGCTGTTCGCTTGTGTTGAAAATACCCGCCACGCCGCCGTGTGTGAATTCTATGCATCGTGAATATTGTTCGTTGCTCGTTACGCACATCATGGTGAATTATTTCTTGAACTACGCACCGCGAAGTGAATTTGTCGCCCTGGCAATATTTCGTTTTTCCGCCCGCCGATATTTGCGATTGCGGTAGAACTTGATTGTGTTATTTACCCCGCCAAATAGGTTAAAGTTACCTGTTTAATTAACCGCAACGTCGTCGCTCGTATTGTGATACGTTTTCGCCCGCCCGATACGAGTATGCAGCCGTGTTTTGTATTGTATTGTGAACTCTTTTAAAATGAATTATAAAGACTAAAGAACCACTAGCAAATTGACCATCGAATGTGAACTTTTGGTAAGTGTTTGGCTCCTATTAACCCCTCCTTGACATTTGGGCAGTTTGCAGTGAAATTGTTGTTTTTTTTGTTAAATTCGAACGAAATGTAAATTGATTTATGGCCCCACTATTATTTATTGGAAAATTATAAAATGATAGTTTTGAGCAAAGCATCGTAGATAATTATTTAGGTACTTTGTTTTCTTATTTAAAATCTCAATAAAGAGCTTTCATAGAACATGATTTTTTTACATTATTTTTTTGTCTTTCAAAAGATAGTAGGTTTAACGTTTTTTTTCCCCTTAAATATGTTTTATTTTATTATTTATGAGACACGACATTGCTGCAGACTCATAGTGTCATCTACACGCTTGTCTTATTTTTGATTTATTTCCAGATAAATTAATTATAATAATTTTTTTTTAAATTATATAATAATTTGGTGTTTACAGCGTTCTGACGCTTGTCGTGTGCCGGTGTCACCGGGTAAAATGCCCTCCTCCCGGCAGAGCGTACGCCCGCGGATGTAATAATCAAAAGGGATACACAGACAAAGAGCGAAATAATCCGCTCGAGAAACAAGATGGCGCCACGTAATGGTGTCCCATGTCATAATCGCCTTATGACGTGTGTGCCACTAATTGATTAAGCCCCGACGACGTATGGATGGGATTCAATTCCCCGTGCCGAGACGGGGAACAAATTATTCGAATTACGTATTATAATGCTCCAATTTATCGGAGTACGAGATGTTCGAGACGGTTTGTCTGCGTAGATTTATATCAGAATCGCGATGGAGTGTTTTGGTTTGGTGTAAATTTATGATTTTTTTAAGTAGATATTAATGAATTTTATTGGAACAACTTTTTTTGAAGTGAAACTTCTATAGCCCCGCTGTTATTTGGATTTCGGATGAAACGGAAGATAACTGCACCTGCGACGCATCAACTGCGCTCATTGACCACTTTGATTAAGATATCACTTTTAAAGGTTCCTATTGATTTTTTAATTTTTTTTATTGGTTTTCAAGGTACAATCCCATTAAACCGCAATAAAGCAGTTTTTAAAAGGATGTTAATTTTAAATTACAATTTAAACATACATACATAATATTATTACAATAACTACACAGATTGTCACAATTAAAACACATGAATTTATAAGCCATCTCTATTTAGTAACCATTGTTTCAGCATATATCTCAATCTATTTGTAGAATGGCAATTTTTTAAATTACTTGGTAACATGTTAAATATTTTTGGCACGTTATATTCCAGGGATCACCGTCCGTAGTTATTATTACATTTTGGAACAAGCATTCCTTCATTCTTTGTGAACCTAGTATTATGTTCAACTTTGCTCTTATAATCAGACTCAGATATATGCTGAATTAATATTTTGTACAATGATAAGGCCTGTACCGATAATATAATACGACAATGATATGTTTCGTCTTTGTGAAAAAATATGTTTTTGAACTAATAATAATTTAACCATATCATTTTGTACTGATTGTAGGTGGTTTAAATTAGTTTTGCAGGAGTGTCCCCAAGTAGTTAATCCATACCGTAAAGTTGATTCTGCTCGTGATAAGTAAATAATTTTTAAAATATTCACCAGAACGAAATATTTTAGTTTGTACAGCCTACCCACTATCGCTCTCAGCCTTGAACAAATTTTGTTTATTTGTATATCCCATTTGAAATTACAATCAACGTCACTCCCAAATAAATGTATTTATTTATCAATTCAATGCTATCTCACATGCAGGGCTGTAAAATGTTTTGATGAATACATATGAAGTCATGAGATATTATTTAAGGCATAATCTGAAATGAAGCATATGGAGACCGTATGTGCATCAATTTAGTTTTCTTGGTATTAATGATTAGACCTGCGTCATGTGACCATTTTATCAGGGACGTAAAGTCATGTTGCATACATTTAATCGTAATAGATAATTGTTCATCAAATATGACAAGTGCAGTTCCATAGTAACGGACCCATCCGGTTACCGGCCCGTAATTCGACGTACATATGGTTTATGCATGATTGTGTTATACGCCCGTTAACAATTGCACGCCGTCTATGCATTTGATCATATAAGTTACTCGATCTCCAGACACCTTTTATATCCCTAAGAGCAAGACAAATTATCTTGAAAATGTATTTGTAAGAAGAAGCTGTAGCACATTTAACAGATTATGCCCAAATATCGATGTGTTTAATACAAACCTTGATAAATTCACAGCATGCATAAAAAAATAACACTATTGATGCCACATGTTTAACTAATAACCTAATATTTCATTGATTTCTGTATTTTTATTTTTTTTTATTTTTAGTATCACCACATTTTCTCTCCAACTTTTTGCGGTTGGAATTCAAATAAAATCACTTCCTGAAATATATTATTTATATCAATCAAAATTTAAATGTAAACCCTTGAAAAACCTCAGTTATTTACTTTTTGTAGATATAAGTAAGAAGATACACTTTATCAGAATTACTTATATCAGGTATAGGTATTGTGTATTTTTGCATTACGGTTCTAAATTATTTGTCGTTATTTTATTGGTCTATGATATACTTATTTTTATCACTGTCATTTATGAATTTTGTACAGACTGTTTATAACGCTAATAAATAAAAATAAAATAAATAAAATAAAATAATTGCTTGCAAGAATATTTTCATAGGAATTTACTACAGGATCATGAGAATTCATCAGGTTTATATTAGTGTCCCCAAAGTACAAAACATTTTGTCGAGGGCCTATGAGATCCGTTAGAATAGATTCTATTTCCCCAATACACAATTGTTTGCTAAGATTTGACGGTCGATATATCGCCAGTATACTCGAACTTTCTTTATTTGGAAGAGTAATTACTCCGAAAGCATTTTCAAAATAATTTGATTCTAGTAGTGACTGTTAAAATACCAGATTGTTCCTAATATATGGCGAAATACCCCCACCTGACTTTTTATTTCTACAATAGTTGTAATGTGAATAGCCCGGAATCTCATACATATTAATTAGGTTAACTTGTATAATATTGGTTTCGCTAATCATTGAAACGTCTATAAGCTCCCAACAAGATTTTAGATAAACATGTAATACATTCCAATTTTTACATAATGATCTGATGTTTACATGAATACAAATTAAATTCCCTACATCACTTTTTTAAATTTTCATCCACTGATGGAGATCGTTAGTTGTTAAAAAATTTACTTCATTATCTTCTTGTAGATAATTATTTAAAACCATATTTTAAACATAATTAGTTCCCATTCTATACCTACATGTCTTATAATTTGATAATTTAATACAACCTCTTTGGTTACTATACTTATTTATTATGTATTTATTTGAATAATGATTGGTAAATAGGTTTGCATAATATATGTCTTTATGATATGTATTTCAGTTTGAATGCAGTTTGTAAGAAATACGGCGTATTCTAAAAGAGTACCAATAATGCATTTAATTTGAATGAATATTGCAACTTCGCTATCTTTATTTCTGCTTATTGTTGTCTGAAAGTAACTAAAATAAGAGTACGCCAGTTGATAAGCAATCGGCAGTGACTCATTATTTGTGAATGTATTTAACACCATGCCGTCTGGCTGAATTTTAAAATTATTGATATTAATTAATGTAATCAATTTATTCTGCATTGTAATCAATTTTTTGTTTAGCAATATTTAACATATAATTTCTAAACTTTCATGTTGTATCTACTTTTTAGTAGGTGATCGGTATATCTTGGGTTTTTTATTTTATCTAAGCATTTATGTGCAGTGTGGCCAAATCTTAGACAATGTTAGCACCGTGTTAAAGGATTGCAATCTTCAACATGTATCCTCAAGAATCCTAAGTTGACACGTTTTTTCGTTATTAGGTAATTTCTCATGTTTCCGTTTGTTTCAACAATTATATTATGAGATTTATTTCGCTTGATGTCTGTGATATTTTTCACCTGAAATACGTACGAATTTTGATCTGTCATTATCTAGATGTCTTCATTTTATAGTATTAAGTCTGTTAAGAATTCTTCTTTTGTGTAATTGGATTGAATTCCCTTGCATATTACACATGGTTTTTTTGTATTTCTTCTGCCGTGTTATCTTTTTTTTATATTTTATTTTTCAGTTTAGTTGCATCGTCTTTTTTAGGGCAAGTTATAATTAATCGGTTGTTAGTTATTTTTTTCACACTGTTTACTCGGATGCCCAGAGTAGATATTTTAATTTTATTCAGTATCGTTTCCTTGAGTTGGTCTTGATTTTGGTTCGTATTTAAGGATTTTATTATAATTGGGAAGTTTTTTTCTTCAGTCTCAGTTTCTTAGTGATAGTTGGTTTTTAATGCTGACGCGTACGTCACTCTTTCGTTTTTAGTTTTTAGCATTTCCTTCAGTTTTGTATTTTTTGTCTTTCAGTTTTGCCACGTCTATCGCCATATGCGAAATATTTTCCATGATAGAGCTTATTTTTTTAAAGATATCTATTTTAGTTTCTTTTGTAATTGTTTTTGAACTTTCATCGAATAATGTGGTCATTTCAGTTATTTCTTTCTTGGCTTTGTATATGTAGTCATGTGGATCGACTTCTTCCTCCATCGTCACTTTTTGTTTATCCTTTTTTGATTCGGGTCTCAACGTGTTAGTGCGGCTATTGTAATCCTGTTGCCTGCCAGGTAGCAGATAGGTATATATTGAGATATGAATCGGAAATTAGCTAGGTGTGCGCTCATTGGCCGCTTTGATTATGATCTCACTTTTCAAGTATTGGTTGATATTGTTTTGGTAAATTTTCGCTTCTACCGCGTGTTAACTGCACTCGATTTTTTTTATAACTTTTGAAGGTTATACCATTGAAGAAGAAGACAATACTAATAATTTCTTCACTAATAATAACTTCAAAAACCCTCATTCATTTGAAGAACAACAACACTACCTGCCTGACAGTTGCTTTACCTTTGCTCCGAAAATAATTAGAAAAAGTTAAATTAAAATTGAATCATACTTTTTCACAAGTGGCATAATCGCAGCAGTGATTTACAGTGCATTTAATGAAATAATTTATTTGTGTTTACGAGTGCACCTAACTATAAAAATACATTAAACAAAAATCTAAATCCTAGTTCCAAAATACATACTGGAACATACAACAATAATAAGTGACAGTGATTACTTTCATTATTTGTTCCACAAAATATAACAGTGAATATAATCTATAAAATTCAAAATAAATATGGAGAAAACACGCAGTACGACCAGATCTACTTCTACATCTAGCAAAGAGAACTCTGCGACTGCGGACAGCGGTAGTAAACCAGGCTCATCTCCAGGAGACACACAACAACTAATTATGGATGAACTCCGCATTATTAAAACAGAACTACTAGGTTTTAAGAACATGCAGTCTAAAGTGGCAGAATATTTAATGAGTTTAAAGATTTTAAGACCTCGATAACTTTTTTGAACACAAAAATGGAAGGTTTTGAGGAGAATTTGAAAAAAACAATCGAAAAAATGAAAAATATTGATATGATCAAAAAAAAAATTCTGAACTGGAAGTTAAACTAATAACACTTGAGGCCAAAATCGAAGAACAAGAAAGACAACAAAAAAATTTCGGAAAAAGGAGTACCAGAAATTGAAGGTGAAAATATACAAAATATACTATTCAACATTAGCAAAGAGATCAACACAACCACCACCAAAAATGACATCGAGACCACTTTTAGAGCTCCAGGCAGAACCACGCCAACAAAAACCAGACCAATAATCGTAAGGTTCAAACATGTACATTTAAGAAACGACTTTTTAAACTGTACAAAAAAGTACAACATGAATGCAGTATCGAGGGAAGATAAACTTAACTTAACACCAGCTCCAATTCTAAACAAAGCATTAAATAGAACAACACACAGAAAAAATCATGTGTGCAGTTCACAAGCGCTAGAAGTGGAACCTTCAGAAAACCAAACTTCGAGAGAATGAGACGAATGCAGAGTATCAGGAGTAGGAATATATTGTGTGATAGAAGTTTGAAATTATATTTAATTTTATTTTACGAAGCACCGCGTAAATAAGAGGCCGACAGGCTACGAAGCACCGCACAAAGAGGACACCGATTAATCTATCTCCTTCGCAACTGGGACCTGAACCCAAGATCTCAAGTCTTTCTCTTACTAACTCGGCTATTGGGATCTATATTTTTTGTCAAGTTTGTCGACTTATATAAAAAATATGATTTACATATAGTACCTATATAATATGTATATTATATACATATATATTTTACACAATATTATATTAAAGGTCGTTTTTGGTCATGTTTACCTTATCAGAAAACCATATTTAGTTGCAACTTACTTGTTTATTTTTCTGTGTCATTTGTTGTTTCGTGTTTCGTTTAGATTTTTTAGTGTAATACCCAAAACTAGTTGAAGTCCCCGATGATGCCAGGGCTTTACACAGAATTTTCGAAATCAAATGCAGACAGTGACCTTCCTCTTATTTTGAAGGTCATGTTTGCCAAATTTCTTTAAACTCGGCATAAAAATATAGATTTGTGTAAAAATCAAATCCACACCGCCCGCTTGCCAACCCGCTCGTCCACCACATACAGACATTCTCCTATATACAGGTATTATATATTTCATCCAATTTAAACAAAACCTTTGACAAATTATATACGTAAACCTTTCTGACGAATCACTATTTATTAGTGAAAACCGTATGAAAATCTGTTCAGTAGTTTTTGAGCGAACTGACAGACAAACAGACGCGGCGGAGGACATTAATTTATAATACGTGGAGATACAGCTGGCATACAACTCCATTATTTCGGCCCCCTCTGAACAAAACCATATCCTAGAAATAGAAAGAGTACAAAAAAGGTTTATGCGTTACCTGTATATGAGGGAATATACATACTACCCATTCCTGTATCCATCGTTGTTCTTAACATGAATGCTCGATCTTAATACCTTAGAAGCCCGCCGAAAAATATTTTTGGGGAAACATTTTTTTAAGCTGATCTCCAGTACTGTACTGAATCCACCTATGTTGAAGGAGATTAACCTATATGTCCCTAACGCGTATACTCGTGGGAGATCCCACGCTCTTTTTTATGCTCCGAAAGCGAGAACTTCTTCCTTTCAGACTGCGCCATTAAACAAAGCAATTCAACTGCTTAACGATTCTGCATTGAGCATCGACATCTTCAATGTTACCTATAGAGAGTTCAGTAACTATCTTTTGGCATACGTCTCAACATAGTTAAACTGCCCCCTTGAACTTTTTTTTCTCTTAAATTTTGTAATATTCTCCGTAATAATTTGGTGTATAACTGTACTTGTACTGTACTGTACTTTACGGAGAACCTGAAAAAAATGTAATAAACGTCATCCATAAAATTACATTATTATAATACGATGAAATCTGAAATCCCGTAACCGTATGTAGCGTGTTACAGTGGCAGTTCATCCATTGTTGATACGTTCTGAGCACGTAATGCACCGCCCGCATTCCTCGATCCATCATGATTAGTTCCCTGGTTCGGGTCAGCGCGGTCCGAATTGCATTACGGCGATTGGACTCAATACATCGTCAGATCAATAAGTCATTCAAACACCACCCATCGCTGTACTTACTAGTCCAAGGGAGAGATCGTATGCACGTGTCATAAAAAATCTAAAAAAAGCCGCTCATAAAAAATCTTCATTCTCACACATCTTGTATGAAAACGAAAAAGACAGAAGATATGAGGATGTAGTTTCGAATCGTGGAATACGGTATTGCCAGTTATAAAAACAAGCAAAAAAATCAGAGTATGTAATTCACACGCGGTAGAAGTGAAACTAGAAAGTCGCTAGATGTGACTTTTTTTTCTTTTGTCTGGTTATTTTTTTAAATTTAAAATTTTTTTATTTATTTATTACATATGTAAGATACATTTATACAGCAAAATAACATAATAATAATATTTCAAAATAACTATAAATATTAAAATGTTTACAAGTGTTATTATGTCTTGTTTGTCTATTTTAGTTCCTAGCTAGTCAGATTGCCCGTTATGAGGAACCAAATGCTGGTGAAAAATGCAAAAAACAAAATGTTTTTTCTTTTGTTGATTAAATGTATGTATACTAAGTTTTTACTGATTGTGCCATTTAATAGTTAAGCATGTAAAATTTTAAGTTTTAAGTGACATTATTTAACAATTTTTCAGACTCGACCCTACCTAAGCCAATAAATTATTTATTTATTATTGAACCGATGCATGTCATTTTGCATGTTTTAATATTCAATTCTGGGGGGATTTTATTATATAATTTCGGTCCCAGATATGTATATGTCTTTTGAAACTTCGACGTATTGCTCCCTGGGCCACAAGATCCTTTCTGGTGTGACTTCTTGTGATGTATTTATGATCAATTTTATCAAGTTTTTCTAGATTTTTGTGTACTTGGATAATAACCTTTTTTATATAGTTTTGACGAACATCAAGTACATAAAATACATAAAATCATTAAGTGGTTTTGAGATTGGATATTGATTTACAAAAATAAAAACAAAATTTTACTTTAGCTACCCCTCTAGAACTAGAAGCTAATGTCAGTTGGTAAAGCGAACACCATGACGCAACGACAAAGAAGAGAGATATCAATAAGAGCAGGTGCATACCTGCTGAAAGGGGGATTTCACGTTTGCAGTTCAAACGTCAAAAGGTACTATTCAAAGCATTCTACACATCACTGTGTACGTTAGAACTGTGGGTTGATTGCACTGCACCCAGTCAAAAATCACTTACATTAATGCTTATCGCCAACTATTCAGCCTACCGAGGTACTGCAGCGCAATGGAAATGTTCCTGGAGGGCTGACTGCATTTGACTCAAAATCCTCCAAACGGCCGCTGGCTCACATTTTTGTGTTTAACGTTTTTCTGTGTTTTTTGTGTTTAAATTGTTACTTTGTCTATTTTTTTATTATAGTCATGAAAGGTGGTTTTTTGTTATTTCAAAATAAGGAATGTACCTATTGCATTGCACTACTCCCGCATACATTCTGGAATAAACTATTATCATTATTATTCTGAAAACTTTATACACTTATCAAAAGTTAATAATAACATATTATAGTACTTACTCGCGAACTCCAGATTCGTAGTTCGTAGCAAAGGAACGTAATCACTGAACCACAACAATAAGTCAGTAGATTCTATACATTTTTAAGACAAAACGATCTGGTGATTTCATTATGTCATCAGATCAATAGGTATATATATTAATGTAGTGTATGTAAATGTACGTGTGTTCGGATATCACGCCGCTCGGAAACGTTCGGGTTTCCGAAGATTGGCGAGCGGGCTCTCAGTACAAGAGAACAGCTGACGGGTCCCGCCGCCGGCAGATCCATTCTAGAAGCCTTAGTAAACAGTCTCTACTATTGACATAAATACAATACTACTTGAATCCATTATATTTACCAATAAACTGAAGACATCGAACTTACGTATAATCCTTGTTATTGTGGGCTAGTGAGCCACTAAATTAAAGAACATTACAATTAATAACAAAATTGGGAAGCAAGTATACTATTCCTGAAGAATACACCCAAAACGAATAAAGTGCTAAAAACGTCTATAAACCAGAGGAAGTTTAAATGATTAAGATATCAAAAGTTCACAACGTAATCAGTTCAAGTAGGAATCACTATAAACTCGTCAGATCAGCCACCTGACTTTTATATGGGCAATCGAGCTCAATACCCCCAGCGGTAGCGAAAATCAATATCTTTACGGAAACTCAGTGGATGAGGCTTAATTGAACAACTAAGCTATTAAAAGTTCAAAACGCATTCAATTTTAAATATCGTAATAGCTTTGTCAGACGGTAATTTAACCAGAATGTATTTTTTTCTTACATTGACTCCTCACAGGAGGTCCTCAGGAAAATAATTTCCCTCTGGGCCTATGTCATATGAGATGCTTGTGGAGGGCCTTTTTGAGGAGAAGAAGAATGAAACATCGATCTTGAAGACACCCGTGTTGTAGGAAGGAGGAAACACAGAGGCCGGGCTGTTGAACACAAGAACGAGTCGAAGAAGTGATCCGTTCTCATGTGATTAACCGTGTAATATGTTGGGCGTGCGTTTGGCGCGTTTCCCGACTATGCAACGGTGCCAAAGGGATCAATGACCTTAGTTCCAGTAGAACAATGACAGCATTTCCACCTGACGCCTGTGCTGTAAAGATTGCAATCCGTTTATGATAAGAGAATCTATCAAGCGAACCGCCCCTTTCCGCATTGAGATTAAAGTATCTGCGGGCCCTGTACAGTACGCCCAGTTTTTGGCTTCGATGGAGCCCCCATATCTGAGCTGGTCACTTTTTGTTACACCAAGCATATCAATGGAGGGCCTCTTCAAAAGATTGCTTCCGTTGAAGGAGAGAAGCGATCTAGTAGCGATAATGTTCAATACGCCATGCATTTTTATTTTTAGATTTTTTATTGGACATTTATTTGTATCTACTTTCAAAATATTAACGTAATTGATACCAGAGTAATATCAACGAAGCATTTCATTTTTATACTTTTGAATCCATGTTTTAAAAAATTTAAATATGTACTCCCATGAAAAGTTATGCGTGCATGTATGAGAGGAAGGTGTTATTTATTTAGTTCTTTAGACGACACCATACCCAAAAATATATTCAGAATCTTAACGACGTAAGTAAAGAAGGCGTGTGTACAAATTGCGCTCGCGACCCGTGTATTGGACGGACCTACTGTCGAATTAGCCATATCAATGAAAAGAAGAAGAAGAAAAATAATGTGGGAATCTTAACGACGTAAGTGAAGAAAGCTTGTAAACAAATATGCGACCGCGGCACGGCAGCAGGCCTGAAGATTCGACCTTTCCGCCGAGTTCATTTTAATTCATTCTGAAGAACGTGTTAGTAATATTTAAGATGTTTATAAATTAATACCTCCCGAAGTTATTAATTCATCAGCAAAAAAAAAAAACTGGTGCTAAACACTAACTTTAGCTGTACAACGCATTACAATTTTTTTAAGGCGTTAAACGTTAAAAAAAATGATGGCAACGTACTGTTTTTATTAATCTAAAATATGAATAACTTGCATCCCTTGTAAGGCATGGAAATAAAAATGAAAAAATTAATTACGAATTCGCCTAAATAAATTATGTGAGCCTCGGATAAACATAATTATGTTATGTCTCGCCTGTAAATATTTAATATTTTTGTTGAAATTATTTTTAAAAAAAGATTTAATAATTTTTGGTTTTTTGTTGTTGTTTGGTTGAAGTTTTCAGTTTATTTTTTTTTATATTGTATTTGAATTCATGGAAGCCATTACTAAGGGATCGATGCATTATCGACATTTTATTCGATACGTCAATATTGTAGGGAATAACTGTCATGTAGGCATTATACTGTGCCAGTCATCCATACTTCACTTCGATTCACGGTGCAACGTTCCCTTACATTTTTGTTTTAAAAATAATTTTCTACCATTCATAAATCAAACCCCATCAGATATTGTACACCAGATACACAGCTTCAGTGATCAATGGGGCATTCAATTAGTACGGGAATTTAAATCTGTTGAACGAATTTATTATCCTATATATTATACAGTATAGAATTGCCGCGCTTTACCAGATGTGTTCAATGAAAATAATAACTCCACGCGTTTTAATATTTTACTGGTTTTTAATTTATTTATTTTTTTTTAATGAAAGACAAACATTCCCGGGTTACGAATAACCCGACAACATTTGAAAATCTCCTACTACCACCATAGTAAGCCGAAAAAGTTGCTTGAGTCGTGATGGAGGACTTAGCCAGCCGAGGAATCGAACACGGAATGCCTGGGTGGGACCCAAACGCGATGCCCAATCAACCACTAACCGATATGATGTTACTTAATTACAAACTAAATAAATTCTTTGTAAGTCAGGTACGCCTCACACGTCATACATATGCCTGGTAATATTAAATTATCGTAAAAATAAGCTTACGGGTCCGATCAAGTTAATGGTTTTTATCTTTTGGAACCAGTACTAAAACATTTTCTCATTATTTTTTTTACATTAGAGACAAGAGGCCCAGAGGAAAATAATTTTCCTCGGAGTCTTGGTCATCCTAAGGGGTGCTGTGTGGAGGTTTTTTTAATGAAAGGAAAACGAGGAAGTTCTGGGAAGTAAAAAGGCATGAGGGGTGGTAGGAATCTGGGGTTAGTGTGTCTAGAAGTGACGGACGTATGAATCCATCCTTTCACCTGCGGTGCAAGGCAATGGGTTGAGGGATTCTGGCTAGGGAGGTCCAAAGATCTCCTCAACCAGTCTCCTTCGATCCGGCGCGCCACGCAGAAGGTGAGGAGATACATCGGCTGCCAAGACCTTGACAAACCTCACCCCATGAACCCTGACACCCCTTCTTAGTTAGTCACCAAACGTATCGAACCACTTGGGGTGACCTATAGCAGAGGTGTTGGTTATCCGATGCAGTGTACAACTCAAACAAAGACTCGCGAATAATCTCTTCGGTACTGTGCACAGCCAGGAAATAAGCAAACGCTGAACAATTAAACGGAGAAGACAGTTACCACAGGAAAATGGATTGTTTTACTGACTGATTCTTGTATTCTTGGAATGATTGTCTATGAATAGGTTTTCCTCAAAAACATTGGTCTTTTCAAGACCAAAGTCCACAGAATATTTTCGGATAAATACCTGCCACGGAGTATTCCCAAAGACGATGTAGATTCGTGCGTGAATCACATAATGAATTATGTGTAGGCACATAGATTTTCTTACTGGTGCATTACCACAAGAATCTCAACATTCGACTATCAAAAGAACTTTCAATTACACGGGCGGCATTGTAAAGAGTGGACAAAAATACCCAGAGAAGGTGCTTGAAAGACGAATGTATAAAATAATTATTAACTTCACACCTGATGGCCTGTAAACTTCCTTCGAAACTTTATCACTTATGGGGATATTTCGAATAGGGTATTTTAAGGAGAGAGAGCAGAAGAGCCTACATCTTGGAATGACACGCGTTATAGCAGGGAAGAAACACAAACGCATGCACAACATTCCATAACATTGCAAAACATTCCATAGATGTTGGTAACACGGAATAACATGTTTTCAATGTTGATTAATGAACCAGTTATCTTGTTATCAATATTTCACACGTTAATGTCACGATAACGCGTTTAGTCTCATTCGACAAAAAACTCAAATTTATCAATACTCGTCGAGTAAAAGGCATGTAAGCATTTCTGATAGTTATCAAGTTTGTCAGTCGGCTAAATGGTTTTCACAAATCTCTATCTTCTTCTCTACATATTATAAATTAAAGTCCCCCCCATCGTCTGTCTGTTCGCGATAAACTCAAAAACTACTGAACGGATTTTCATGCGGTTTTCACCAATAGATAGAGTGTTTTGTGAGAAAAGTTTAGGTATGTAATTTGTCAAGGATTTGTGTCAATTGGTTGAAACATAATGATAATTGTTAGAAGTGTCGGAAAAAGTCAAGCCGCCTGGTAGCTTTCATCGAAAACGCTGCCTAATCCTTTTGGGATATAACAAAACAATGCATGGTGGGATATTCCTCTTTTATAGATCTACAAAAAACTCCGCGAAGGCATATATCTATCTTTTACGGATAGCTTACTATACCCATTCTATCTTCTAAAAAAATGGTCACGTACATTGCAGTAGGTAATTGAAAAGTTATTTAGACGGATACAGTATCAATCCTTATTAACTTAAATACGTTAGTTACCCCAAGCATTTCATGCACATTATTATAATCTTTCACACCATCTCTACGTATTATAAATTAAAGTCCTCCGCGGCATCTGTCTGTCTCTTCGCGATAAACTCAAAGACGGCGGGGGTTATACAGGTTGGATAACCATCCAGTAGATGACGTTGTGTTTTATTAGCCACAGCAACGAGTGGCCGGGTCAGCTAGTAATAAAATAAATCAAGCACAAAAAGCGCCCTTACTCATAAACGAACTTAAATAAACTTTATTTACAAACTACTCCGCTGAGTTTCTGGTCATGAAAGGTTCAACGAAATGTATGAATTGCATGCAATACCGCAATTGAAACGTAAATAAAAATTCACATTTCAGAAATGCACAATCAACGCCGTGATGCAGAAAATAAATATAACAATTTTTCCTTTTCCCGTAGAAATACGCATACTTGAAAGCATTAAGTCAATACTGTTCATGTTCAACTTCTCGATATGCTACCGATACACAAGAGAAGTATGGAAAACATCGAATCGGTTCCGAAACACAGTACAACATGGCCCCGATACTAACAACAAAGTTAGGCCTCTTCAAATTCATGCTATCCTATGAATAGAGTGGAATTTTTTCCACCCGATATATTGAACTTTGCGGCACTGGCAGCAAAGGTTGGGTTGACGACCTTGAGGTCAAGGCAGTTGCCTCGTAGCGAGTGCAAAACGTATTTGAATATTCATTACATGATGTAAGAAATGTATATTACATTTGAATATTTATTATACGATGTTCAGAACAGGCAAACGTGTAGATGATTGAATTTCTAGTTTACGTTTTGGGGTGATTAAAATACGTTCCCGTGAAACATGACGATCATTAGTAAATTATATTATTATGGTTTCCGCCTTCCGGTTTAACTAATATTATTAAAAGCTTTCTGAGGGTAGTTATTTGATGGAAAAATAACATTAATTTTGTAGAATTTGCAAATGAACTGATTTAACTTGTTTATATTTTTAAAGTTTTATCGGGGTGGAGAGTAGGTAATAAATAACAATAAACCCGGAAGCTTGGTTATACGAAATACTGAAAGGAGAAAATAAAATTAGTACACAGTGTTCTATCTGGCCATTGATTATGAAAACCTAAAATACTTATATTAAAAAGAAACTCATCTCATGCAGCAAGTTTAATAAAACACCATTCTTTTTCGTTATATGGTTTTGGGGTGTTATGCCGTGTTGCGCTACCTCCTTCTTTAGCCAACGTTTCGGACATCGTTGCAGTGTCCATCATCAGGGCAGATCCAGCAGATCCGGTATCCGATCTACCGGATCTGCTGGATCTGCCCTGATGATGGACACTGCAACGATGTCCGAAACGTTTGCTAAAGAAGGAGGTAGCGCAACACGGCATAACACCCCAAAAACAAATAACGAAAATGCTTTTGGCCGCGAAAATCTTAAAACTTATCAAACCCCATTCTATTTAAAAGTTTTTAGGAGTTTTTAAAGACACCGTACGAGTGGATAAAAATCTGAAAAAAAAACAGTTGAAACTTAATAAATGAAAAGTAGAAGTATGAACTCCGTCGTACGATGTGCTTAAAAATGTAACTTTCATCTTCCATTGATTCGAAACTTTATACGAATTAAATGTTTAATTTGAGGAAGCGAATAGTTGACACATTTAAAAAATGTCCTGAATGTTTTGAATTCTACCTACAAAAAAATCGTGCTGTGTTTTTTTTCTTCTGAGATTGTAATATGTGAAATAATCCCCCAAAGTTTCACGATATGAGCGTGAAAAAAATTAATGTTATTATTTTAATATCTATAATGGCGCGCGGTGGGCCTTACGGTTGCCATCATGGGAGTTTGTTTCACGGTATCCCTTTAATTGCTTTATGGTATGCCATAATAGACTCGCGATTCACCACTTTCAACAGATGCAAATCTATTCGAAGAGAGATGCTCCATAGTTAACACCCACACCAATCTTACAGAAAACCTCAATGTCAACATACCTAATACATGTTTTTCAATATTAAAAATATACGATCATGGGCAAATGCGGAAATTTCCATCCCTTTTCACGAATACTTTAGTTTGTGGGCGGACAAGGGACTACCTACGGAATTATTTATAAATTCTTGCAAAAATGTCAGTTATGAAATGTTTTATTTTTATTGTGTTTGACTTTCACTCTTAAATGACGATGTTACTTATCGATCTATTTCGAAACCTTTGGAATATGCACGTACTGTATTCTGACACGACTGGAAAAACTACCGAAAAAAACTCGAGGTTATGGTGAGAGACTTTGAAATACAAGAATGGATGAAGTAGAAAAAGTTTTCAGTGTTCACCGGGGAAAATTTGAAAGAACACTCCTTATTTGTCGCTGGTAGAGCTGAGCCCATTTAAAATAAATCTACAATCTTTGATAAAACTTAGTTGGAAAGAGGTTGGATTTTCAAAAAAGGCATTTTATTTATCATCTAATTTCTAAAGACGATTGCTTCCGTTTTTGTCGAAAAGGGTTGTTATTTCGTGGACAAATTCGACAAACTTAACACAATAATTACGTTCCTAAAATTTCAAGGTTTATTTAAATAAAAAAAAAAATTATAAATGTATGATCAAACATTTGGGGTACCGATGAAATCCTGTTTTCGTAGAAATTCTAAGTAGAATACGATAAAAAATCTCCCATAACCAGCGTATGTACTTTATGGGCTCCATGACTCCCGACAGCTTATTTCAGATGGTTTTTTGCAGATATTCGATATCACCCCTCAGTTTTTTCTCCTTTGGGAGAAAATGATGTTGTTTTGATCGAAGACAAACAAATTTTGAACTCACGGAGGCGGTTGGGTTATTCTTGTTTAGCTTTTTAGTGTAAACAGTGAAAAAAAAAACACTGGATTTAACGGAAAACCTTGAATGGAATGATAGTATAGCAAATCAAATGTAATTTATCTCCAATATAATCTCAGGGCCTCAAAAGTGGTGAACGTAAATATTTAAAAGCCTGCTGTCTTTTTTATTTGAGGGTCAGGATTGAAATCGTGGGGAAATCAGGCGCATGTGAGTGCCATTAAACCATTCCTTCCAATTTCAACTATCAGAAATCGCGATGGCGAAAATGACAAATCGATATCTGCAAAAGGTATTATAAATACCTGGGACTTCCGCGAAGAGAAATGGCTACTGGCCATCAAAAACGAGAAGAATTCTCAGCGTCGCAAATACAGGATACTCATTCTGGATTATTGGGGAGAAATACCTACTAGGGAATGACGTGCCGGCTCAAATTGTTGCAATGATTGTATCAGACTGTTGGGAAATTTCATGTTTTGTTTGGCGAAGACACCTCTTCCCCTGATAATATTTTGTGGTGTTCATTGCGTGTTAGAATTGAGTATTCTCAGAATCGCCGATTGTAATTATCGAAGGGTCAGGTGTGGTAATTGGCAATAACTGCAATTATTATCATCAATCAGTAGGTGTTTTTGCTTTAAAGCTTAGCACAAATATTCGCATTTGAAATAATAAAATTGACAAGCTAAGGGCAGTTAGAAATGACAAAATGGGGTAAAGTTGTATATGTCACATGGTGACCCGACAATTCGTCCTGCGACAATTCATCCGGCGACAGTTCATCCTGCGACAGTTCATCCGGCCGACAGTTCATCCTGCCGACAGTTCATCCTGCCGACAGTTCATCCCGCCGACAATTCATCCGGCGACAATTCATCCTGCCTGATCATTTAGAAGATTTTTATTAAGTAAGTATGCAAAGAGGATATACGGCCGTACAACCAAAATCGATATACTTATATCTGAAGGCATCTTGAGTGGAAATCCGCTGTAAAAATATTTTTACTAAATAGGTTAGGTTAGGTTTTTTTTTTTTTTTTTTCCTGAATGTTCTTTCTATTATTTACCTTACACTGCGGAGTAATTCAATTTGAAAAACAGAATTAAACCAAACCGAATGTAATCAGATTTATTTATTTTTTTGTGCAAATTTGTGCAACTTGACGTGGATCGAAAGGAAAAATATTTATAATGAGTTTAGAATGAATTTAAATGCGAAGGAATTTTATTGTGATTGAAGCTAAACAACGGAATATTATTTTAAAATTTCTTACTGTTTGCTTTTCGGCTGGTGAAAGAACACTCGGTTAGGTTAGGTTAGGTTAGGTGAGGTTAGGTTAGGTTAGGTTAGGTTAGATTAGGTTAGGTTAGGTTAGGTAAGGTTAGGCTAGGTTAGGTTAGGTTAGAGTAGGTTAGGTTAGGTTAGGTTAGGTTAGGTTAGGTTAGGTTAGGTTAGGTTGTACGGCCGTATATCCTCTTTGCATACTTACTTGAAGAAAAAATCTTCTAAATGATCAGGCAGGATGAATTGTCGCCGGATGAATTGTCGGCGGGATGAACTGTCGGCAGGATGAACTGTCGGCAGGATGAACTGTCGGCAGGATGAACTGTCGGCCGGATGAACTATCGCATGATGAACTGTCGCCGGATGAATTGTCGCAGGATAAACTGTCATGGAACCATGTCACATATAATATGGAATGTGATATGATAACACGGAATATTCCCTTTTTAATTAATAGACAATCAAGTATGACTTGTGTCGAAAGTACCAACCTATAAAATATAAAATATTATCTATAATGGATAACTACAAAGTTATAGCTACATTCAAAAGTATATATAAAATATTTTTTTGTAATAAATAAAAACAAACATTCTTCCTAATTCTAAATATTCCCGGTTACTGGGTTGAGGTTCAAGATGCGGAAGTTGCATGTCATCATCGAATGGATTATATATGTTTCTAACTTTTGTGGGTCTTGATATACACCCTAGGTTTTGAATGACTTACATTGGAAGCAGAGTTTTGTCGAACTAAACTAACTAACTAACTAACCATCACGCCGTTTCCCCGCAGGGGTAGGCAGAGAGGACGGACCGCCAAACATCCCGGTCTTGGCACACATTCCTTGCCTCGTTTACATTCATACAACGTCTCATACATTCTCTTCTATTATTCTGACTCTTGACATGGCCCGACTCAAGTATCTGATTCACTTGGTCGTGCCATGTCTTTCTCGGGCGTCCTCGACTTCTTCTACCGTTCACATTTGCGTCATATATTCTTCTTACACTCCTTTCCTCGTTCATTCGCTCTACATGCCCAAACCATCGGAGCGTTCCTTTCTTGATCTTACTCATCACGCTTACATCAGCCTTGCATTCTTTGCGGATTTCCACATTTCTCACACGATCATACATGGTTTTACCACACATACGCCTCAGGGATCTCATTTCTACATGTCGAACTAGTGTGTGCAATTATTCCAATATCTTTCTTTCCATGTTCTTCTGTTATCAAACTTGTCAATTATGCGTTCGCTCCATAACGTGAATAAATTATCGCTTTATATGGCAATAAAATTTTTTCTATGATTAGTAGCATTGATTGTCTACGAAATGTAAAATTAAAATATAAGTAGGTACAGTAAATACATAAGTAGGTACAGTTCATATATAGCGTAAGTGATTTAAATTTAAAAAAATGTATATGTAAATTGCCCATTTTTTCGTCTCCCCCGACATAAATTTTCTCTTTTCGTAATAATAAAGCTAAATCTAAATGTTTGAATAATAAATATTCCATATTAACCGTGAAGGGGAGTAGTTTATTAAAAATGGCACCGCAAGAGTCGATAAAATAGAAAGGCGCGTTTTATGAAAAAGTTTATGAAGGCAGCGCCTTGTTGTTGACCATGGCAAGGCGGTAAGTATATTATTTGTTCTAGACAGGTCGAGGTATTTTTATAAAGAAATTAAATATAGTATATGTTTTGCACTCTGGCAAGGAACTGTTGTTTATAGCAAAATTAAATCATTATGTTGATTAAGGGTAGTTTTTTATGTGAATATCGTATTTATATGAATAATTCTTCCACAAAATATCCCTCGACACAATATTCTTCCACAAAATATCTCTCGACATAATATCCCAAGGACAAGATATCCTACGGACAAACATCCTTCAACAAAATATCTACTAAAACCTTATCTAACCTCACCTAACCCTAGTTTATATTTTACTATTTTTGAAGAATAATTTATTGTCTTTACAGGTTGTGTGTATTATTTTTTTCCCTTGCTTTGGTAAGTTAGGTTAGGCTAGGTTTTTGTAGATCTTTTGTTGGGGGATGTTTTATCCGTAGGATATTTTGTCTGGGAATGTTTTGTCGAGGAATGATAAGTCGAGGAACCACTTTAATCATCGGCTGTGAAAACATGCATTTACTTAGACGTGGTGAAATACCTCATATGACGTCTTAAAGTGTTCAATATTCTAAGATTCAATGTATCTATCTTCTTATCCAGAATATTATTTTCCCTCTAATAAATATCGTTGAATACAAAGCCACCGCCAGAGGCTAAGAAAAAAATATTAGGTGATCAATCTTCCGCTGTTATTGGTTGAATCAAACTTCCGGCGAGGAGAAATAATTTCACTAGTTTTCGTGCGAATTCATCCCCCATTTTCGATAAATAAATAAACGCGTGGGGTTTGCTAACACATGGGACGTCAATTTGTGCGAAAAAAAAATTTGGTAAATATTTTAAAAATTGTGTAAATATTTTAAAAATTGTACGAAACAAAATATATTTTTTTAATTTTTGAAGGCAATATTAGTGAACTCTCGAACAATAATTTTAAACATCAAAAGATACGGTTGCATCTAGGAATTGAATCTAGGAGCATAGCCTTGCGAGAGTTCTTTCTTTAACCACTGAGCTAATTCGACCCCATCGCCTTCGGTCGTTTTTGAATATATCATTCTTCAGATAAGAACTACCAACACCGTCTTCATTTTGTTGACGAATGTTTTTTTGGCTGCTGAATTGATATTGTCTTCAATTTTGTAATTTAAGGATTTACTCCATAAGTTATTCCACAAAGAAATAAATATTTTTAGTTTAGTTATATTTTAACTACTTCAATTAAAACAACCATTTGGCATAAAAAAAATGTGAAAGATATTTATAATAAAAACTCTTAGTTCTTAATAACTTTGTCTGCTATTGCTTAATTTTTCATTGTTTTTTTATTAATCTTCCAAAAATATGAACATACACAAATTAATGTAAATTTCAGTTAAATTTTTCTGTACAATAAATATTAAATAATTACGTGCCTTCTAGGCACGTACCTATCATATTTTTTATTGTAATATAAATAATATGAGTTGCATTTATACATATAGGTATACCTAAAAAAAATATTATATTTTAGGTCATCTTTGGTAATGTACACCTCATCAGAAAAAAGTAGCTCTTGTGTCTGATTTGTAAGATGTTTGTCGGCATTAAATACAGTTTAAGTTATAGATATATGATTATATACAATATACAATTTGGGAGGCGGGAATGGGTACCGCCGCCCCGGGAACCTTTATTGGATATCAACACCTCTGCCATAGGTCACTCCAAGTGGTTCGCTACGTTTGGTGATTTAGCAGGGGTGCCCGGGTTTATGGGGTGAGGTTTGCCTAGGTCTTGGAGGCGGATGATCAGGACACACAGAACCCCAGATTCCTACCCACCCCTTAAACCATTTTCCTTCTCAGAACTATTCTCTCCTTCCTTTCCTTAAAAAAAAAACCTCCACATAGCATCCCCAAAGATGGCATAGGCCCGGAGGGAAATTATTTTCTCTGGGCCTCCTGTGTGGAGCTCATGTAAAAAAAAAAAAATTGAAAATCTTTACTTGATGAATGACGTATATGTACTTTTGATGTCCAATAAACTAAAGTTGGAACTTAGTGCCACTAAAAATATTACCCGAGGCTCCAAAAAGTCGTCCGTAAGAAGAAATTTGGTGCCGATGCTATCGCAAGTTATGAAGCACGATAATATTTGTTGGTTATGCTCAACATATTGATGCGTAGTAGTAACAATTTGTCTCAGAACGCAAAAGGCAATCAATCTGTCGTGGGCTTATCTGAAGTCACCGCTGAATAATCAAAATGCTAAATAAAACTTTCTGTGTCCGATCTGAACAACCACCTTCCTCCTACCTATCTCCTTCCCATCCCCATTACTTTAAGCCTCACAACATACGCCAATTGGGATGCCATAGTCAACTGTGAGAAATAATTTGGATGCAGACGAGTTCTCTAGTTGTTTTTTTTTTTGTATTCTTGTCAATCGATGTCTGTATCTGTGTTTTCTCCTGTGTTAACACAAAAAAAACTGGCTCCAGACGAGAGCATTTGGGAGCGTTGTGCGGTATTCAAGTAAAAATGTATTGAAATTCGAAGTAAAGAAAGTATCATTGCATCAGGCATTTACAAAATGGGTAAAATTTGAAACAGTTCTCATAAAAGGCTCTCCACACATCATCTCTAAAGATGAGGAGTATGTGAAATTTATGTAAATATATTTTTCAATTTTTAGGAAAAAATGTATGGGAAGGTAAGCAATGCATCAGATATCACCATATCAGATATCTGATGCATTGCCAAGGTTGGCATAATATTTTTAACTAAACTAAAAGAATTACTTTGTTTGAAACCACGATTTATTTTTTATTAAAATGAAAACATATGGTTAAAGAAGAAGATAACAATAATAATCTTAACGAAAATATGAGAAAGTACAAGACACAGAAAAATAGAAAAAGATAATTGTCGCAACTGAGACTCGAACCCAGACCTCTAGTTTAACCGGGACGCGTATTTACAAAACCTATACCGATTCAGTCGCGGTAACGACAATTTACATTTTAAATATACCTCTATATTGATTATTTTTTATCACATTGCAAAAACAAAAATTGTTCTAAAATCTAGATTAAATAATCTTTCTGATGTGTATATTAGAAATTAATAATTTTATTTCTAAATATTTAAATTTTAATATTATTCCCATATATTGTAAATACACCTCTATATTGGTTATTTTTTATTACATTGCAAAAACAAAAATTGTTTTAAAATCTAGATAACATAATCTTTCCAATGTGTATATTAGAAATGAATAATTTTATTTCTAAATATTTAAATTTTGATATTGAAAATTTAAAGCGACTGAAACGCGGTAGGGATTGTAAATACGCAACCGGGACGTGCGCCTTCACCAATTTCGCTATTGCTACCTTCTGTCAAACCAGTATATTTGTCAATCACATATTATTTCAGATTTTAGAATAAACAATATTCAACTAATTCTTTTTCTATATGATACTGGTTCAAGCCCCAGTTGCGACTATTCTCTTTTTCTATTTTTCTGTGTCTTGTTCATTGTTATCTTCTTCTTCAATGATGTATTACATTCATGAGAATAACCTCCAAAAGTTGTAAAAAAGAGTTTTTCTTATAAAAAATTGAAAATATATGGATTTTGAAATAATCTATCGACGATTGTTAGTTTAATTAAATCAGTTCATTGAACCATAACCCCCGGAAACAAGCTGGTCAAAGTTATGCTCTTTGGGTATGGAAGTAGGTATGTCTATCTACAAAATACTCCTACAAAAGTTTGGTATTGAAAATTGATTTGGGCATAATCTCCGTAAATATTAAAGCGAATTCATCAAAAATCAATCGCTTTGTGTTTTCGCTTTAAGAAAATGAGAGTTTCTTGAACCGGAAATAAGGTTGATTAATTTCAAGGCTTCAAACGGATGTGCAACAATCGAATCACGTTTCTCGTCAAACAATTTGATTAACGGTGAAGAAAATCGATTTATCGGAAAATTTCACCGTCGTTATGGAAAAAACACGTTAGGGTGTTTCACAGAAATTGAAATGTAATATTAATATCAAATGACCTAAGAGCTTTTTTTAAGTGCAAACATTTTGAAACTCGTTGAAACGAAAAAGCGACACTGAAAAGAGACAAACATATACATCTATCTGGTCCCTTAGAACGGGCAATCTGTCTAGCTAGGAACTAATATAGACAAACAAGACATAATAACACTTGTATACATTTTAATATTTACAGTTATTTTGAAATATTATTATTATGTTATATTTGCTGTATAAATGTATCTTATGTAATAAATAAATAAATAAATCTATATGATTTATCCTACGAAAGAATCATATGGAGTAATAGGTCTCGTCTTTGTAGCCTCCCTTCCATGTCTACTTTAGTTTTCCAAAGGTTTTACTTCTTCCGCGTGTGAATTGCACACTCTAATGTTTTTGGCATTGGTAAGGTCTCCGTCAAACGCCTATTATAGCTTACACTATATCAAATTTATATCACCAATTAAAATATCGAAATTCTATGAAATGAATTAATGGACTTCTAATTCACTAATCAGTCGATAAGATAATACACACTTTCAACCGAAAATCTCATTTTAAGGTCTCTGCCCACTACACCGTTCCATACCATGACAAAAAAATATTCTTTGAATCGATCAGTATGAAACGCTGCCCACTAGCCCGTTCCGTCATAGACCAACACCGTCGCATACCATGACCGGGCTGACGGCGAATTCTCGATGACAATATTTTGCAGGTGCCGGTCCGCTCTATGCATGGCACGCGACGGTGTTAGATCATACGCGTATGATCCCCATTCTAATCGCGTTGCCACTCCGTCAGTTCATGATTTGTGTTCAGTTCTATGAGACGTGCGTCAGCGGGTAGACAGACATTTGAACGGGAACGGTACGGACACTAACCGCGGTGTGAACGGGTATCATATGGTCACTATACCCGTTACGTACGGGTATAATACGGTGTTAGCACGTTCTAGTGGGCATAATAGGGCGTAGCGTGTTTATTTCGTGACTGATACGTTCATAGTACGGTCATGGTATAGAACGGTGTAGTGGGCAAAGACCTTTAAGCGAAATTTTAGATAGGCGGTGTTGCACACCGACCGACATTTAATGGTGTTGTGATAATATGATACACTAAAATTGTTTAGGAACACTATTTTAGGAACTTTTATTATACAATACAAATAAACACAAATATTTTTGGTTTTCCTAATATTTATAGTATTATATTACAATCCAAACAAGTGTAAAGATAGCATAAAAGATGCTTTATTTTATAACCATAATACATGTATATAAATAGGTATTGATGGTACAATAGCACTTAGCTCAAAATTTAATAAACTTTTAATGATTCAATTAACTTGAATAAGCAATTTTGTAATGTTATCAAATTAATCTAAATTTAAATGTTGAGTAATAAATTCGAGGAGTGACATTGATCGAATGTGACATTTTAACGACCTTTATTACTCAGTTGAACGACCTCACGTGACTTCTACACATTTCCACCTTAAAATTTCAAAGAAAAAATAATCGATAACTGATTAATTTCACAAATAAAAACCGTTGTACTCGTATACAAAAGCTGTTGTTTTAAAATCGTTATCGAGGAAAAACTGTTCGTTTGATATTTTACAGATCTGCTTGAGTAATCTGTTCATATTTTTCCTAACAAAAGCAACAACACAATTTCTCAACAGAAGATGAAAAATGATGTTGTTAATAATCTTCCTTGGTAACTTAATTAGGGGTGCGGTTTTGTAAATGTGGGGGAAAAAATGGCAAGGTTCTGCTGCGGGGATTGGGCACTGTGAGGGGTGTGAGTGGAGGGTGGTCACTGGGGGTGGCTGGGGCGTCGTATCCTTTTTGTTTCAGTTTTCCCGATGGAGACGGAAATTAATACAGGCGCGAGCTGATTTATTATTATTTTATATAATGGCGAGAGGAGCTTCACGCCGTGTAATGGGAGCGATGGGAAATCACAAGGAGAAGAAGTTACATTGCTTTCTCGTAAAGAAATGACTATCATTATCATGATTCCATCACTTGCATTTTGTTGGTGGAATGTTAACATTCAACATTTTCTAATATATTATTTGTATTTTGATTCGGTGTTGAAATTTTATGATCAAAACAAAAAAAACTATTTAACAATCGAGCCGTTTCTGGAGGGGTAGACACTGAGAACAAACCGCCCCACAACTTGTCTTGGCACGCAATCCTCACTGTGTTCGCATTCATACCTCGTTGCACACCTACATATGTTGACTACTAATTGTCTTTGTCATTCTGATTCTTGAAATGACTCTGCTCAAGTATTTGTTTCACTTGGTCGTGCCTCGTCTTCCCCGTGTATACACCATTTGATTACAAAATTAGGAGAAAATACAATGATCATCAAAGAAACCTCAAATAATCATATTAATAAACTTATGGATCCTGGAAACAATATAAGTTTTTTTTAAAATTTTATTTATTATTATTTTAAAATAGCATTTTACAAGAGTCAGGTTTTTTAATAACTAAATACACACCATCATTTCATAAGATTACGGGTTTAAAAATTTATGGCAGATTTACAACAATCACCTAAAAATATATTTTAACTAGCTGACCCGGTCACGCGTTGCTATAGCTAACGAAACACAACGCCATCTACTGGATGGTTACCCACCCTTTGATACATTAACTCACACCGCAATCTGTCAATTAGCGTACAAATCAAATCCACACCACCCCTTGCCAGCCCGCTCGCTCGCCTCATGCAGAAATTCTCCTTTATATATTATATATTTCCACCAATTTACACAAAACCTTGACAAATTATATACTTAAACCTTCGTCATGAATCATTCCATCTATTGGTGAAAACCGCATGAAAAACCGTTTTTTTTTGTTAGAATTATGACATAGGTATATTTATTACATAAGTTAACAATTTTAATATGATTACAGTGATAATTCCAATGAAAGGTGAGCACACCATTACACACATATAATATGAAGAGATAAAACAAATAAAATTTTGTTGATTTTACTCTACTTGAAGAAAAAATAATTTTAAACTTTAACGTCATAATCGACAAAACTTCGGCGGAACTTTTAACAAATGCTATGAAAAAATGGATAAAATTAATTATTCGCGAGAAGTTTGTAAACTTGCCAAAGGGAGGGTTCAATTTTGTAGGTGATGATCGATATAGGAATCATAATATTACTTTTTCTCTTACAACTTTCTTCATACATATTTATGAGAAATTGGGCATAAATAATGAATAAGAATCACGAGACAGCGCTATTGCGCGAGGCGCTAGTTTTGACGCGTTAAAGAATTAGGTACGTATACTTGTATTTATTATTCTGTTTTCATAAACTTCTTTGTTGGTAAAAAAATGATTTGATAATTTGCCCGAGGACAAATTTTAATAACCCAGTTAACGGAGAAACAATAAAAGTGAGTAAGGAGAGATTTTTTAAAGTATTAAATTTCAGTAGACCATATAAAGATATAGTACAGTAAGGAGTGTATCTTCTTTCTTAAATATTGCAATCGGCAATTGGGTAAGTACTATATTGATAGTCGTTTCTTAATACAAAGTTAAGTACGTATTCATAGATGAATATAAGTACTATGTTGATAGTCGTTTCTTATCATTGTGCCTCTAGAAGACTCCATGACAATGCTCAGGGAGATATATGAGGAAGACATTTGCACACTTTTTGAACACTGTCTCAAAACAGGATACTTTGCATTTCAGGGTGAACTTTTTGAGCAAGTGGAAGGAGTTGCGATGGGCAGTCCGTTGTCGCCAGTTCTAGCTAACTTCTTTATGGAGAAGTTTGAAGAAGTGGCACTCGACACAGCTTCGGCTGTTCCAAAAGTATGGTGGCGTTATGTCGATGATGTCTTCGCCATTTGGCCTCATGGAACAGAGAAACTGAACGAATTCCTAGACCATCTTAACTCACTTCATAGTAAAATTAAGTTCACAATGGAGCTGGAAAATAACCACAAAATCCTGCCTTTTCTAGATGTGGAAGTGATGCGAAAAGAAGATGGTAGCCTAGGACACACAGTGTATAGGAAACCAACTCATACAAATCGGTATCTACATACCGATTCGCATCACCACCCAGCGCAGTGGAGATAATCCACCTCTTACCCGCCCTGGTATAAGTAACTGATGGTTACTCCTTCAAGGCTCTCCCAAGATTCTAATTTTTTTTGTTAAACGAAGCTACATTTATTTATTTTGAACGAATCTAGACCTCCAGTGTCCATGCATACGTTGTTAGTAAGCAGTATGCAAGTGCTTAACAGGAAAAACAAAATGCAAAAAATAGGTTAGTAAGACAAAGATAAATTAAACAGGGCAAAATAAAAACTCATTCATGAGGCTCCATGAGGCGGCATTGCATCTATCTGTAAAAACCCGCAAGCTCCACCCAGCGCTGAAGAGAGGACTTATTCATACGTTGGTAACCCGAGCGACCAAAATATGTGAAGAAACTAAAATCGGAGCGGAACTTACAAAGCTCGCCGATGCACTGGAGCGTAACGGTTACCCGGCAAGGCAGACAAGGCAAATAATAAGAGCCAAATCTACACCAAACGAAGACAGAATTGAACAAGAGTCTAAAGGCTGTGCTTTTCTACCCTATGTTCACAATGTGATATACAGAATTGCCAAACTGTTGAGGAAAGAAAGCATCAAGACTGTTTTCGGAACCACGACCAAAATGCAAGACCTACTGAGGTGTGCAAAGACCAAGTTTCCTCTGGAAAGAGATGGAGTATATAAACTCAGCTGTTCCGGATGTGATAAGGTCTATGTGGGCCAGCCAGAACGGACAATCTCCAAAAAGGATATCGGAACACTTTCGAGCATGTAAACTTGGCCACCCTGACAAATCGGCAATCGCCGAGCATTTAATTGAAACCGGCCATTACTTTGGAATTTGTTCCTGAAGTCCTGGGAAGACCCAAAACTTATAGAGCACGCCTAATTACAGAGGCAATTGAAATTCATAAAAATCCTATTAACATTAATAGAGACGACGGAGCTAAGCTCAATAGTTCTTGGTATCCGGTAATTGACGGCTACACCAAAGCTAAATGCAGAAAACCATCTTCAAGTATACTGTAATTCCAGCTCGCAGTGGAGTGGAGCTGGCAACACGGTATTTCTTCGAAGTACTTAAGCACACATTTTACCACTAACATTTACACATCTGCCCTGATGATGGACACTGTAACGATGTCCGAAACGTTGGCTAAAGGAGGAGGTAGCGTAACACGGCATAACACCCCAAAAACAAACAACAAAAATACTTTTGACCGTGAAAATCTAAAATCACATGTTGATAATCGTTTCTTATTACGATGTAGAACTAATTGCTTACATTTTTAGATAGGTACTTATGATGTAAAACTAACTGTTTTTTAACAGATTTTATAGTATATTACCGTTAGTATATACAAGAGAAGAGTATATATATAGAAGAGGAAGGTCGATTGAAACTAAAATTATCAGAGTTCATATTGCTAATGCGTAGGGAATATTATAAAAACGTCAATCCTACATTTAATTAATTTACCGGTACTCACCTATTCCGAAGAAGGTAGCACAATGTGGTTTTATTTGAATTATTCGCGATTATCTACAGAATTTGATATTTTAGTTTATTCAATGCAAATCACGTCAACAGTGACATTAGTCAACACTTTCTGCTGACTAATGATATCCAAAATGGCCTTGCTCTTGTAACAAACAAAATGTGCCATAAATCACACAAACACTTTCTGCTGATCTTTTTTGACGTCTCTCTCTAACATCTTAATAAACGTATTTCTGTCTCGCCTCGGTCATGTCCAGAAGTTTAAACAAAATTATTTGGTATGTCATTCTGATCGTATTTACCTCTTTTGTCTGTATTGCAAAAAAAGATACAGTAGACCGTTCTGGGACAAATTTTGAACTGACCCCAGTAGGTACATACAATTGCTTCTCATTTGGGCGCAAGATGGCACTAAAACTATATGATATTATTTTTTATGAATCTGCTTCTTCTTCTTCTTCTTCTTATGCCCTGTCCGTTCAACGGACGTTGGCCCGGAAAAACTCTACGTTATTTAGTCGTAAGTGAGTTTATTCGCAAATGATGAGGCAGGGGTTTCTTTTTCAGCATGATTTTATATTTGCACTTGGCTTAAATATATCCGAGAGTGGCGAGCGAATTATATTTTTTTGTTAATTTATCAAACGAGCTTTCGGATTTCTTTTTTGTTCATTCATATGAACAAAAAAGAAATCCGAAAGCTGCTTCATAGCAGATACCTCAAGTGGAGGAAGAAGTGGGCGTAAGTGTAGATGGAGAATAGGAAGGGAAAGGGAATGTACTTTGTCAATAGGGAACAACCTTAGTGTTGTTAATTTACAACCGCTCTAAAATATTGAGTTTACGATTTAAGTTGAGATTGAGTTTTTGTTGTTTTGTTATATGTTTTGTAGTTTAACGTAGTTGGTTTATTATTTTCTAAGTGAGTGATTTTTATGACAGAGATGTTTGGCAAATTGTAAATATATTTTAATATTATTTTAAAACAACCTCGTGTGCAACAAATGTGTTCTTCGAATCTAGTATATTAAAGGCCAAATATCTTTTACATAAAAATCACTCATTATTTAAAATTCTTTCAATTGAAAGCATATTAGCTTGGATTCGCAAAATGTATCTACTTACTCCTCATTTTTATCAACCATTCTTCTCCTCTACCTCTCCTTCTACCGAAGAATATGTATTCAGATTCGTGAAATAGGGATTAAATAGTTTAGAAAGAGATTTTAATAAGCTTTTCTAAATAACATACAATAATTTCGGTCACAAGCAATGTCACCACGTTCTTGGTACGACCTTGTTTATTGTGATTTAGCACAAAACCTCTGAAAACATGTTTTGCAATGAAATGAAACATTATAATAATATTATGTAGATAAACTTGTACCAACTGTAATTTAATTAAAAATGGGTGCCATATTATACAGCACATATTTAATTAAACTTGTCGCGGCGTGTGATGTCTCAAACATTCCAATTAACATAATGTTGCGAAATACAGGCTTAAGTTTAAAACGGTTTTTTTAAAGTGTTCCTTTTTTGCGGGCGCCATCCAAGACTAGAAATGCAATCGTTCACAAAAAATGTTAATTATTTAAACAATTTTCCTAAATGCAGCTGAAAAACCTGTGATATAAAGTTATATAGACGACATTCCAACCTCAAACCTGGTAAAACCCAGCAATTGGTAAAAAAAGAAGAAAAAAAACTTATAATATGACTTTTGCCCTTCATGGGATTCGAATGTCTCTTACACACTATCATTCAGAATTTTGATGTAACCAACAGTATTTCAAATAGTCGTGCAGTGTCTTCTTAGGGCATCCCCGTATTCTTCTACCATTTACTTTCGCGATATATTTGTGTATATACGTACTCCCACCCTGAAAAGCCAAGGTTCAATGAAAACCCGATTCATAATTGTTGTTGTATTTTCTAAAACACAACGTTTTAAGGTTTATTATTTTTATTTTTTAAAAGTACGAATGTATAGGTACTGTGCCCATTTGAAATTTTGTTAGGATCGTACATTTTTTATCAAATGTTAAAAATAATAAAAAATATGTCAAGAATTCATAAAACAATTTTGTCATTTTGATGTCAGGTATTTGAGAGTTGATTCTGCGAAAAAATGTATTTCGAGTGAAAGCTTTTATTTTGACAAAGCAACAAATAATTGTTATCAAAATATCACAGGCATGGCGTACTCAGCGTATGGGGTGACCGGACAACTCAGAATCATGTAACTTTAACGCCTTTGAAAATTCATTAAGATGATGATTTTTTTTATTGGTTAAATAGGTTACAAATAGGTTATGTTACGGTCTGTTTTTCAAAAATAAAAAATTATAACATTAAATTTAAATTTTTCGCCCCGATACAGGTGAACCCTAGTGGGGTTAATAATTACATGCTAAAATGTATTTAAATTGTGAAGAAGCAACAAATAAATAAATGACTTTTCAAAGGGGTGTTAAAGTTGCATGAGTTGCTGTGGAAGCAAAATAAGGTATACGTGACGCCAATGCAGATTTCACCTTTGATTTGTACTTTGTACGCTTGTCTGCTTCCGTCCCTTGCCCGTCACCCTTTAACAGAACACAGTTTAACCATGTTCTTGGGGTGAGCTAACAAACCGTGGTCTAGTCGGGGGAAGCTTATTTTTCAGTTAATAAAATGTTACAACCGACTTTCGACACCTAACTAAAAACCAAGATTATGAATACGGAGATAAATATATTTTACGTGAGTGCTAAAAATATACAAACCACATAAAAATTACCGTCAAATCATTTTGTATATTTTACAAGCGCTTAGTGAAGGCGCTATTGTGCTAAAATCTAGATCTGCCTTCACTAAATAACCTAAGCCAGTGGTTTGAAAATATAATATAATAAATTTGAAAGCTGCAAGATATTCATATATCGTCGGCTTAGAGTGTAAACCTGCTAACCACCTAATAGGTAACTTTACAGGAGAGACAAAAAACGTTCTTAAAAAAACAGAAATTAATTTTAAGAAACGGTTCTAATACAGTTGGTGTATTTTTTTATTCTTTATAATATGCGATAAAAGAAGAGTTAGTAAATTCAGTATTTATTTATTAATTAACAAGTTTGTGACATGACAGGTTTTTGTAATGCAGTAACACTTTTAATAAAGGACTTAGCAGTTTTTCACTCATAATGTTAAGCTAATTATTTTTTAAAATAATGAAATAATTTTACTTTGTATAAACCACTTATTTGATGTGCAAATCCGACCGGTTTCGGAACAAACGTTCCTTCGTCAGGGAAAGCTTATACTGTATAAGTATAAGCTTTCCCTGACGAAGGAACGTTTGTTCCGAAACCGGTCGGATTTGCACATCAAATAAGTGGTTTATACAAAGTAAAATTATTTCATTATTCTATAATGGATAACCACAAAGTAATAGCTACATTCAAAAATATAATTATTTTTTTTTTAAATTATAGGCAATTTTTCTAAATACATTTCATTAATATAGATTAACATAAAAATCGTAAAGGGATCGTTTTGATCGCCACCCTGGCAACAAATACTTTTTCTCCGTACTAGCATGACAGTAGTGCAATTCCATCACAATGAGTCTAAAAATGTTCTAACCTCCTGACGTTCTAATTCAAATGGCTTTGAATTAGAAGGCTTAGTTTTAAGAGAATCGAAATCTTTGCTGTTTCTTTTAGAAACAGGTACTTGTTTATTTTTTCAATTCAAAACTGTCCATCTTCCGATCCCAAGAGTCTTCAGAAACATAGTTCTGCACATAGGTTGGTCTCCTTTTTTCAAATAGTAAGATTGTGCTATTTTCGATTCTTTATCACTACTTGTTCTCCCCCTTGGTCTCTTAACAGGTAAGCATGTCACAAGATTATTAACGTATATCTACTTTTTTTCTGGCCAGCTCATACACCAAAATTTTTTGAAAATATTCTGCCTATCTTCTTCTGTAAATGTGGAACATTTTAAAGATTATTTTATAGTTTCTTTGCAATGGCATCTATTATCCATTTCTTTAGGCTTCATTGGTACTTCGTAATTACATTTTTCTTCTTCTTTTCTTCCATAATACTTTCATCCATTTTTTCTCAACTTTCTGTTTCTTTCAGAAAACCAATTTGATTTTTGAATCTGAACACGTTTCTTTCTTTTCTTACTTTTCTCTGGGTAGTTTTCATAATCAGATTCCTAGTCAGAATCAATTTTATACGGAACGAAGCCTTCTTATATACATTTGATATAAGATCTTCTGTATGATTAGATAGGTTTGAAGAACTAGGAATAATGCTATCTGTAACATCTGACAAAGAGTTGTTTTGGAAAGTAGGCTGCTCATCAGTTGTGGTAAAGTTAGGCGAGGGCGAGTTTACAGGTAAAAACGAAATCACATTGCTATCTTCGAATTAAACTTCTCGTTCTCTATGAATATTGTTATTTTGATCATCATCAAAAAATAACATTAAATTATTAGGTGCAAGTATAACAGAATCATCCAGTATTTTCTCAGTTGACATGGATGGTGAGAGACGGTTCCAATTAACAGGGTTGGTGTGCCTTGTATTTTAAACATTAATCTTATTTGAGCAATATTATCAGATACTGTTTCAGATAAATGTATGTATTCAAATTCAACATTTAGATGGTTCCGGTTCTTTCTTTTTATCTTGTTCTTTTTTGCTTGTATTACTTAAGTCCAAAATTTTTTGGCCTCGCCAATGAATCCCTAAAGACATCTAAAAAATAAAGCAAAATTTAAGTTCTTAGTAATGTATAAAGCTAGATTTAGAAACCGTTTTTGCGTGAGTAAGCAACGAACGGCCAAGCATACAAAATTTAATATTTATAATATTAGTAGGATGTTAATAAACCACTTTTTTAGCTTGAATATTATCTAAGTACTATATAAAGTGATAAAAATCTAGATATTAATCAAAATGCTTATAAATTGCTAAAAAGTTATTAATTAATTATAATACATAATAACTGCTAAGTGAAATAATTCTATAATTTACTTTACAGAAAAACTGCCAACTCTAAAGTACCTTTTTATTAGCAATTTTTTCTCATTTTCTGATTAAGTTTATACAAAATAACAATTACATAATACAAAAAATACGTACCTTTGCAATATCTCAATTCTCAAACCTCTGTTTGCACCAGTAACACCGAATTATTTAATTATTTGTAAGAGTACTCGTGCAGGCATCGAAAACTCTATACAAAATAGCGGTTAAGATGGAGTTAGCAGCACACTTTTTGACGCCATGGGTTTGACAGTTTTACTCATCACGCGTTTTTGTCAATTTAAAACTAAAATTGACAGTAGCTGTTTTGCCTAGCATGTGTATTTTTTTTTATCTTTCGAATGGTATATAAAACGTAAAACGGTAAAAAATGGATTTAGCAGGTTTACACTCTAAGCCGACGATATGTGTTTTAAAGACATGATAAATCGATTTATTTATTCATAAGAAGCAATTACTTTGTGGTTAGACATTATGTTATAAAAAAATAAAACAAACACTTTGTATTAAACCACGAATTTATTATTTTATATATCGACCGGTTTCGCTTCGACCAAGCTTCCTCAGGATATAATAATAACTAAATATTAATCTTGATATTCCTAAAATACTCTAGTTGAAAATGAGCAGCTACATTTTAATAATATGACTAATCTTAGTATTAACTTCAAATATGCTGTTCCATTAAAAACAAGGGTTTGTTAGGTCACCCCTACCTTTGTGGAAAATGTTACACCTTGTTCCTGATTTACAATTCATTCATTTACATTCATACCGGCGATGTTTCTAACATTGCTGTGAATTATTCGTCAAGCTACAAAGCAAGGCTGTGTAATTAAAACACGGCTAGACCGCTCATAAAAAGTGATCTTTTTTGTCATGTGCTGTTAAATTTTTACGAAATACGAAAATGGCCAAGCTTTCAGTTGTGCTTTTCATTATTGAAATACGTTGTCTCTTATAAAGAAATAACGTGTAAACTAACCTAAAAATATACGATCCTGGCAGAAAATCTGTACATTTACAAAAGTAATTTTAAACGTGATTTTAATGAGGTAGAATAGAGAAATCCATTCAAAGTATAACTTAATTATAATATTGTTAATTCTGAATTTGAAATATGAGATCTACAGAAATGACAAAAACAATATTATTCCTAATGGCCGAGTTGGTTACTCTACTGTGTCCAGGTAAGAGAAGTAATTCTGGGTTCGAGTCCCAGTTACAATCGCTAGGCACCTTTTAATTTTTCTGTGTCTTGTTTTGTTCACATTAATTAGTATTATCTTCTTCAATGATAAAACCTATCCATTTACATTATATTATGCGATAGTTTATGTTTGTGTACCTCAATCGATAACGATTGTTGTACTAGACGTTTGTACATAAACTAAATATAATAGGGAGCTGGCCACAATGACACGACAATGGAGTTTGGTACGCCAGTGGTCTTTTAAATGAATTTACTACTTTGACAAATGCTTCTAGGTATAATGGCAAAAAACTGATTTGAGTACTGGATTAAAACACTTGAAAATAGGTTTGAACTGGAAGACTTTGGTTGTAGAAGACTGTTACTTCGTTGGTGGTAGATTTTTAACTGACTTGTGGCGGGATAAAGGGCCCTATTTATAGGACCGACCCGTGTTGAACTTTTGTTCTAAGAAAACTCCCTGTTTTTTTTGCAGGGTGTGTAAGTTAGGCAGTTTTCCTGGTCGCTATATTCGGCGATCAGATGTTGCACAATTATACGCAATAGTTCTCACCAAGTCGGATCAGTCCGTCCAAACCATCGTCTCCCATTATTTTTATTATATTTATAAGAAAATGTACAATGTTTACATATTAGAACCAAATCACAATATTTTGGAAAAACATTTTTTCAAAGTGCGGAAAACACAGATAGGTTTCAGTTTTTAGGTTATTATTTTAGCACATACTTATTTTTTGGCGCTGATATTTATATATTGGTCGTAAAAGTGACCATTTTCTCGTAATTTAGTTCATCGTTTTCGAGAAGGTGAATTTGGTTACGTAATTATTTACGACTCGGAGATTTCCTTTATTCAGCGTTGACCAATTAGAGCTCGGCAAGTCGCGTGGTGGGGGACATGTAAATAGCGGAACATTTCCTTGGTTGTGTCTATTGCTTCGCGTAGCCTCCGGCAGAAGAGTTACGTGGTTGTTTAGATGTGTTTAGGAGTCCAATTTTGATGCTGCACGTATTCATTACCAATTGCGTCTATGTTTTCAATTGATAAGTTAATTGAAGAACGTAATGGTGTTGTAGACATCGTTTGGAAGATTGACAAAGCAGCTCTCCCATTCTTTAGTGAAAGCGCTGGCGGCATGGTATTGTGTGATTGTGTGCGTTGGCGGCATGGTACTATGTGGGGACGTAAATTTCAATGTCGATGTTTTTACTTGTCTCATTAGCTTATGTGCAATCATTCGTTACACACCTATTTCCTTGACACGTTCCATACAATTGTTATTCATACCATTTTGGCTTATCGATTATATTTTTAATTTAAGAGTAGTAAAGATATTTGGATATGACTGGCACATAGGATGATGGAAATTTTTAATCATTACATTTGAGTCGTTCAATTTCTATATCCGCTACATCAACTTTCACTGATTCGGAGAAAATCGCAAAAATCTGTCACATCTCTAGGGTAAATGAAAAATTGCGTTTTATTTTTTTTCGTAATGCATTGGAGTAATATGCATTCGAAAAATTTTCATTTTTCAATGTATGTCTAGAAATATTTAAGTATTTTTTTTTTACATGAGCTCCACACAGGAGGCCCTGAGGAAAATAATTTCCCTCAGGGCCTAAGTCATCTTTGGGGATGCTGTGTGGGATTTTTTTTTAAGAAAAGGAAGGAGAGGAGTATCACTGTTCTGGCAGTGGTACTGCTGGGGCAGAACTTGCTGGCCTTGGCTGCACCGATGAGGAGCACCACTTTTTGACAGTGGCATTGCTGTGGGAGCTGGCTCGCCTTGGCTGCACCGTTGAGGGTCACCACAGTTATCGTATCGGCACTGCTGAGACAGGGCTTGCAAGGTCGGGCTGGAATGAGAATACGGAATTAGATTTAAATTTAGGGTTGCTGGCCTGCGGTTGAGTTGCGTATCTCGTCGCAAACTCGTTGGGAGGCGGGCCAGCTGGTGTCAGGAGATGAGTTGCGTATCTCGTCACAACTCGTTGGGAGGCGGGCCAGCTGGTGTCTGTTATTGAGTTGCGTATCTCGTCGTAAACTCGTCAGGCGGTCCAGCTGGTGCCAGTGGTTGAGTTGCGTATCTCGTCGCAACTCGTTGGGAGGGGGGCCACCTGGCGCCGGCACTTGAGTTGGAGCACTGCTAGTAAGTGCACTGTTGGAGCAGGGCTGACTCGCCTTGGCTGCACCGCTGAGGAACACCACAGTTCTGGCCGTGGCACTTTTGGGGCAGTGCTTGCTGACCTTTACTGCACCGCTGAGGATCACCACAGTTCTGGTAGTGGCACTGCTGGGCAGGGCTTGCTGACCTTGGCTACCGCTGAGGATCACCACAGTTCTGGCAGTGGAACTGCTGGGGCAGGGCTTGCTGACCTTGGCTGCCCGCTGAGGATCACCACAATTCTGGCAGTGGCACTGCTGTGCAGGGCTCGCTGACCTTGGCTGCACCGTTGAGGATCAACACAGTTCTGGCAGTGGCACTGCTGGGAAGGTCTTGCTGACCTTGGCTGCACCGCTGAGAATCAACACAGTTCTGGCAGTGGCACTGCTGGGCAGGGCTTGCTGACCTTGGCTGCACCGCTGAGGATCACCACAGTTCTGGCAGTGGCACTGCTGGGCAGGGCTTGCTGACCTTGGCTGCACCGCTGAGGATCAACACAGTTCTGGCAGTGGCACTGCTGGGCAGGGCTTGCTGACCTTGGCTGTACCGCTGAGGATCACCACAGTTCTGGCAGTGGCACTGCTGGGCAGGGCTTGCTGACCTTGGCTGCACCGCTGAGGATCACCACAGTTCTGGCAGTGGCACTGCTGGGCAGGGCTTGCAGACCTTGGCTGCACCGCTGAGGATCAACACAGTTCTGGCAGTGGCACTTCTGGGCAGGGCTTGCTGACCTTGGCTGCACCGCTGAGGATCACCACAGTTCTGGCAGTGGCACTGCTGGGCAGGGCTTGCTGACCTTGGCTGCACCGCTGAGGATCACCACAGTTCTGGCAGTGGCACTGCTGGGAAGGTCTTGCTGACCTTGGCTGCACCGCTGAGGATCAACACAGTTCTGGCAGTGGCACTGCTGGGCAGGGCTTGCTGACCTTGGCTGCACCGCTGAGGATCACCACAGTTCTGGCAGTGGCACTGCTGGGCAGAGCTTGCTGACCTTGGCTGCACCGCTGAGGATCAACACAGTTCTGGCAGTGGCACTGCTGGGCAGGGCTTGCTGACCTTGGCTGCACCGCTGAGGATCACCACAGTTCCGGCATTGGCACTGCTGGGCAGGGCTTGCTGACCTTGGCTGCACCGCTGAGGATCAACACAGTTCTGGCAGTGGCACTGCTGGGCAGGGCTTGCTGACCTTGGCTGCACCGCTGAGGATCACCGCAGTTCTGGCAGTGGCACTGCTGGGCAGGGCTAGTTGACCTTGGCTGCACCGCTGAGGATCACCACAGTTCTGGCAGTGGCACTGCTGGGCAGGGCTTGCTGACCTTGGCTGCACCGCTGAGGATCAACACAGTTCTGGCAGTGGCACTGCTGGGCAGGGCTTGCTGACCTTGGCTGCACCGCTGAGGATCACCACAGTTCTGGCAGTGGCACTGCTGGGCAGGGCTTGCTGACCTTGGCTGCACCGCTGAGGATCAACACAGTTCTGGCAGTGGCACTGCTGGGCAGGGCTTGCTGACCTTGGCTGCACCGCTGAGGATCACCACAGTTCTGGCAGTGGCACTGCTGGGCAGGGCTTGCTGACCTTGGCTACACCGCTGAGGATCACCACAATTCTGGCAGTGGCACTGCTGGCTTATTTGCCTCGGTTTAGAGTGGCGTATCTCGTCGCAAACTCGTTGGGAGGCGGGCCCGCTGATGTCAGTACTTAAGTTGCTTGGTATCGGCTAGCAGAGTCAAACGGCATGACGAATTTTCGGTTTATTTTGATGGAAGAGGACTGATAATTGCATTCACAAGTGCAATTGCCTGTTTTTCGCTTGTATTGACTCTGGTTGCTGATGTTACTCCAAAAGTGTCGATAGCGAAGTTGGTTTTTACTAGCTCCCTCAACTGCATGTCTGCGGTGTTTCTGGTTGTAGTGCCAAAGTGGTGGTCGTGTTATTATCTCTGGGGTTGACTCCCCCATGAGCGATCCATCCTAGTGCGGTCCGTGATGCTATTCGCGTAGTATCATTGCATTCACGAACTTCCCTTGACACGATCAGGTGAGCGTTGTCTTGGCCTATTAGCAGCTTCGGGACGACATACCTTCCTTGGATCTGTTGCTCCGGCAGGTTGAGGTTGCTTATTGTGCCGGCAGAGATGTGGAATGTTTCCTACACCTCGTATTCCTAGTCTCACTCGTTGGGAGAGATTGTCGGAGGTGCACATTCCTTTGGCACCGTGGATTCACAGTCCGTGAACTGGGCCGTTTGCTCCGACTTGTATTGCGGTGTCAGTGTCGAAAAGTGTTACTGTAGATCCTTTGTCCAGGAGAGCGAACACTGACACTTCTTCTTTGTTTGGAGCGCTTAATATGACTGGCGCAATTTTTAACAGTACTCTCTGTCCGGAGCCCTGGCGTCAGAAGTTGACATTTTCCACGGCGCCTTTTCGTACGAACTTGGGATTATGTAGCAGGGGTTGGTGTGTGGATTGAGCGTACTGTGCCTTCCAGGTGGGCCACTCAAGGGGGTCTCCGGAGAAGGTAGGCAAATCTTTTGCTGAACTTGAGTGGCATATCTCGTTGCAAACTCATTAGTAGAAGGACCGGTTGGTGCATGCACTTGAGTAGTTGCAAACTCTTCGGCTGGCTTGTGTACTTGAGTGGCATATCTCGTTACGAACTCATTAGTAGAAGAGCCGGTTGGTGCGTGCACTTGAGTCACTGCCCGACCGAGGTTGGCTCGCAGGGTCGGGCAGGTTGGTGCGGGCTCCTGGGCAGGTTGGATGACTGCTTGGCGTGTTGCAGCGTTTAGGGCTGCGAGCAAATTGGCTGTCTGCTTGGCGTAACGTCTGTCCCGAATGCGCATCTCTCGGCGCAGCTATCGCAGGGAGTCTTCAGTTGATTCAGAAGTTGTTTCACTGTTTTTACTATTGGATTCGTGGAGGCTCTCGGCGACACATTCTGGAGTAGGTTGGTCAAGAGTGATAAGGTCATGGTTCCTGGTGGGGCTCGCACCAGATAGATCGTGGACCTGGCGGGGTCCGCTGGATGGTGTCTCATCGGTGTCTACGGTGCGTGGGCCCGGGGTCCAACGGGGTGCCACTGGCATGTTTCGGCTTGTTCCCGGGGCGTCAGGTTTAGACAGCGATGTCTCGGAAGATGTCGGGGTCTTACGGCCACTGCGAAGAGACGGCATTGCCACTGGGTAAGACTGAAGGCGTGTTATGTGTAGATCCGGCTCGAAGGACCATTTGTACTAGACGTTTGTACATAAACTAAATATAATAGGGAGCTGGCCACAATGACACGACAATGGAGTTTGGTACGCCAGTGGTCTTTTAAATGAATTTACTACTTTGACAAATGCTTCTAGGTATAATGGCAAAAAACTGATTTGAGTACTGGATTAAAACACTTGAAAATAGGTTTGAACTGGAAGACTTTGGTTGTAGAAGACTGTTACTTCGTTGGTGGTAGATTTTTAACTGACTTGTGGCGGGATAAAGGGCCCTATTTATAGGACCGACCCGTGTTGAACTTTTGTTCTAAGAAAACTCCCTGTTTTTTTTGCAGGGTGTGTAAGTTAGGCAGTTTTCCTGGTCGCTATATTCGGCGATCAGATGTTGCACAATTATACGCAATAGTTCTCACCAAGTCGGATCAGTCCGTCCAAACCATCGTCTCCCATTATTTTTATTATATTTATAAGAAAATGTACAATGTTTACATATTAGAACCAAATCACAATATTTTGGAAAAACATTTTTTCAAAGTGCGGAAAACACAGATAGGTTTCAGTTTTTAGGTTATTATTTTAGCACATACTTATTTTTTGGCGCTGATATTTATATATTGGTCGTAAAAGTGACCATTTTCTCGTAATTTAGTTCATCGTTTTCGAGAAGGTGAATTTGGTTACGTAATTATTTACGACTCGGAGATTTCCTTTATTCAGCGTTGACCAATTAGAGCTCGGCAAGTCGCGTGGTGGGGGACATGTAAATAGCGGAACATTTCCTTGGTTGTGTCTATTAGGGATGTACATTCAAAAAATACATCGATGTTTTTTCCGATGTAATGCATCGAACGGTTGCATCGATGTTAATACGATGTATTGAGAAATACATCGATGTTTCCAATACATCGATGTATTTCTGATTTCTTATGTGAAATTCCCTATATTTCGGTGGTACAAATCAAAACACGCGTCGGGGGGGGGGGGGTGTCGAATAATTTTGAAACAATGGAAGCAGTGCTTCTTATTAAACAAACAGCCCCGTATTTTGCGTATCGCTTGTTGGAATATAACAAACCGCGTACTGGCAACGTAATGAATAAATTAATAAGTACCACAATGAATACTGAAAAGTAAAAAAAAAAACTTTTCGTATTCGATGCATCGAATAAAAAACATCGATATATATTCGATGTTGAAGTATTACCAATACATCGCTTCAATACGATGCATCGTTACAATACATCGAGTGTTTATAATACATCGATGTATATCGTCCATCCCTAGTGTCTATTGCTTCGCGTAGCCTCCGGCAGAAGAGTTACGTGGTTGTTTAGATGTGTTTAGGAGTCCAATTTTGATGCTGCACGTATTCATTACCAATTGCGTCTATGTTTTCAATTGATAAGTTAATTGAAGAACGTAATGGTGTTGTAGACATCGTTTGGAAGATTGACAAAGCAGCTCTCCCATTCTTTAGTGAAAGCGCTGGCGGCATGGTATTGTGTGATTGTGTGCGTTGGCGGCATGGTACTATGTGGGGACGTAAATTTCAATGTCGATGTTTTTACTTGTCTCATTAGCTTATGTGCAATCATTCGTTACACACCTATTTCCTTGACACGTTCCATACAATTGTTATTCATACCATTTTGGCTTATCGATTATATTTTTAATTTAAGAGTAGTAAAGATATTTGGATATGACTGGCACATAGGATGATGGAAATTTTTAATCATTACATTTGAGTCGTTCAATTTCTATATCCGCTACATCAACTTTCACTGATTCGGAGAAAATCGCAAAAATCTGTCACATCTCTAGGGTAAATGAAAAATTGCGTTTTATTTTTTTTCGTAATGCATTGGAGTAATATGCATTCGAAAAATTTTCATTTTTCAATGTATGTCTAGAAATATTTAAGTATTTTTTTTTTACATGAGCTCCACACAGGAGGCCCTGAGGAAAATAATTTCCCTCAGGGCCTAAGTCATCTTTGGGGATGCTGTGTGGGATTTTTTTTTAAGAAAAGGAAGGAGAGGAGAGTTCTGGGAAGGAAAAGTGTTTAAGGGGTGGGTAGGAATCTGGGGTTCAGTGTGTCCTGGTCATCTGCCTCCAAGACCTAAACAAACCTCACCCCATGAACCCGGGCACCCCTGCTAAGTCACCAAACGTAGCGAACCACTTGGGGTGACCTATGGCAGAGGTGTTGGTTATCCAATAAAGGTTTCCGGGGCGGCGGTACCCATTCCCGCCTCCCAAATTGAAATTTTGGATAAATAAAATGGATATAGCGGATTTTGATACTCACTCCGTGATTAATATGGAATATAGGGGCTTTTGAAACTCAACTGACCTAGGGGGCGTGTTTCTACACCCGCCATCTTGGCAAAATAACTGCTCGTGATTGCTTAAATTCCGATATAGCGGGTTTTGATAGTAAATTCTTGACTGATATAGCGGGCTTTGTTTCTCACTCGCAGTTTTAACATGGTTTTTGGTCGTGAAAAGGGAGGTTTTGAAACTCAATTTTAGATTAGACTTGTTCCTCACAAAAATGTGAACAAGATGTCATACTCAGATCATTTTGTCAAAAAATCGGATATAGCGGGTATTGAAATTATAGGACTCATTTTATAAAGTGAAGTGCCAAGGAATAATTGTTAAAATTAAATTATGTTTTAAGACTCCTTTGAAATGTGAGTATTAGGTTTATAAAATTCTATATTTTTGAATGTAGCTATTACTTTGTGGTTATCCATCATAGAATAATGAAATAATTTTACTTTGTATAAACCACTTATTTGATGTGCAAATCCGACCGGTTTCGGAACAAACGTTTGTTCCGAAACCGGTCGGATTTGCACATCAAATAAGTGGTTTATACAAAGTAAAATTATTTCATTATTTTATAAAATTCTATTTATTAAGAGGGCATTACCAGAGAAAACCGGAAATACGTCATTTTCAAAAAAGTTTTTAGACGTATTGACTCTTTTCCACAAAAAATTATAAATGGATTTCGAAAGATTGTTCTTTTATCTAGCATTCGTATGTAATAAATTTTGAGAATTTTTTTTAATTTTTAGTATAATAAGGTTATTCCATATGTCGTTGGCAGATTTGTTCAATTTTCAAAAAAGTTTTTGTATTATACCACACCTATTTCAAATAATAAAATCATGCAGTAAAATAAATCAATACATTATCTAGCAAACGTATGTTTTAGAATTTTAATTTTAGTTTCAATAAAATCATTAAAAAATATGTACGTACATGTGTTTCTTGGCGAAAATTGGTCCGTTTGTATATTTATTTGCGCACTTACAAACTAATATATTTCAAATTTTTTTAACATTCTTATTAAATTTAGACATTATTGAAAAATGATAAATACTTATAATAAAAAAATAACTACAAAAAGTACATTATTTTAATAGTTTTATCATCACGCCTTTCAGCATTTTTGGATGAAGGTATAAATTAAAGCTAATTTGAATTGAAATAAATTCGATATTGAGTTATAATTTTAAAAAGCTGGTACGGAGAATAATAAATCTTTCTCATTGTAACCGCCCTGCAAGATCGTAAGAACAACTTTCGACGAAATGTGGATTTTCGTCCGCTGGCTGGTTAAACGCTCTTAATTAATATTCTGCTTAGATTTAGTAGTTCGAGAATAGCCTTCGTGATGGGGAACCCGTGTTATTTTTAGTTTGCATGTATTTTCCTCTGATGCAAATATTGCATATCACGGCAACAAGCAACTTTGAAATGCTAACCGCAACCTTCACTTGTCTAAACTTTCTTGCCAGAGGACATCATTATTAATTATTCAGAAATATAATGCCAATCAACCAACTATTTTTACGATGGCATGACGTAAATCGAAGAAATAGCACGAAATATATTCCGAATAGCTTTAGTTTCTCTCAAATGGATTTTTAGTTATGAAATTTTCTGAAAGTCCTGACGATAATTTTCAAAATAAGAAAGCGTTAGACTATATCTTTGAAATTTAAATGTAATGTTAACCCTTTAATTTTTAATCAAGCCCACAAATTACAAATTCCAAGCAAAAAGTCACTATAAGACCATTGAGGATTTCCAAAAGCTTGTTCGAAGTTGGCAGCATAAACGATGATCCTTCCTGGGTACCGACGCCGACGCTCAGGGAACCTTTTATTGGATAACCGACCCTCAACCATTGGTTTCTGACTGCGTTTGGAAACTTAACAAAGAAGTGCCAGAGTTCATCAGGTACGATTTGTCTAGCTCTTGGCGGTGAATACGTTTGCTTGGCGTGGCGGACCCAATTGGGAGGGACTGGTTGAGGGAGACATAACCTAAACCTCTTCAGCCAGACTCTCTCGACATATCGTCTTACATCGCAGTGGGAGGGATGGATTCTTACGTCCGTCAACTCCTGGAAATGTCGACCCCCAGATTGTACCTACCTTTTTCCTTCTCAGAACTTCCCCTCCATCCTTTCCCTAAAAATACCCTCCGCACAGCATCCCTAAGGATGACATAGGCCCTGGGGGATTTTTTTTTCCTCAGGCCCGGAGCTTACGTAAAACAAAAAAGTCTGATTTTTAAACGACTTCAAAAAGGAAGAGGTTCTCAATTCGACTGTTTTTTTTTAATTTTTGTTTATGTTTGTTACCTCAGAACTTTCGACTAAGTGAACTCATATTGATGGTACTTTTGCGTGGTCCCATTATAATTTGGTCCAGTTCCGACAATGGCATCCATGAGAAAACCATATAAGTAGTAAATTTGCATTAAGTACGTGCGCGACAAATGGACGAATAACTCAATATCACGCCAACCGATTTCGATGATTCTTTTTTTATTGGAAAGGATGTACTTCAAGGGTAGTTTGATGAGAGTTTGGTTAGGTTCTGATTATCGGATTCATGACAAAGTAACGGAAATATTCAATACTTAGGAGCAAATTAACGAAACTCGGCCGAATCTCTTAATTTGACCCTCACGTCGTTATGGTCAAATTATGTCTGTCTCTTATGAGCAGCACGTTTAGTACGTCTACCCATATTCAGACAAATTAGTAAGTGTACTTCAGATTCACTTAAAATCAAAAAATAAACAAAAATTTTAACAAAACAAAAAACGACTTCCAAAAATGCACTAAAAAGAAAAAAAATAATTTCGTATTCTTCTACAACTTCATAATCAACTTACTTTTTCTACTCATCAATATGTAGGTACGATTGTTATTTTTGGAGTCGGTGTCGGCAAAGGTACCCGGCCCGGCGTGTTCACTTGACAGCTCCCCTCACGCCGCGGCCCCGCTCTCGCCTCGTGCGACACAAGCACATCTCATATATAACTATGTACGTAGTTATAAACCTACCTTGACTGACACCGACTCCAAAAATATCTATCGTACCTACGTATTGATGAGTAGAAAAAGTAAGTTGATTATGAAGTTGTAGAAGAATACGAAATTATTTTTTTATTTATAGTGCATTTTTGGAAGTCGTTTTTTGTTTTGTTAAAACTTTTGTTTATTTGTTTTAACGATATAGTTAATAAATAATACAAATTCAATGAGAATGCCGTGTTTCCATTCACGACCATTAGAACGTGTGGTCGGTTTCCACGATCGAATGGACCGCATGAGGTAGTAAATGTTGTTGGTAGTTAGCAGTAGTCGCTATGAGAATCAAACTTGCCGGGTCGGTAATAAAATAACAATTGTTATTATTCCACATGTACGGCGGCGGACGTGTGGGTCCAATTTAACGGGGATAATTGAGAGTCGTTCTGCCAACTCACAACTGAATCGCGTACAGCAATTTTGGGAAAAGTGCTTATAATCACAATAATATTATTTATTTACACAAAGTTTTGAAAACATGTTCTCTATTTTTTGTGTGGAACACAAACAAAAAAGTTTTTTTTTATATTGTACTTATGAGTATCCGACGTGTGTTGCAATTCCAATCAAAGAATGATTTTTTGTTTGTTTTAATTTTGTTTATCGATGTGCTTTGAAATGCATAATATTATTGTTTTTTTCCGTCTGGTATCGCCCTGCTGTAAGACCACCATTCAGAAACGTTGCTTGAAATGGATTTAGTCATGTTTGGTGACCAGATCTGAGCCAGGTACTTCCCCACCTTCCTCTTCCCCATCTCCTTCCTCTCTCCCTACCTTAAGCCTCACAACGTACTCCAATTAGAGATGCCATAGTTTCACTGGCTCAACGTGCGTGCAGGCCATATACAGCTGTCTGTGTGAGAAGCATGAAATGTCTCTTCTGCAATCCCACCCTCCGCCCCTCTCTCCTCCCCCGTCCCCTACCGCTTCTGTGTATCCTTTGCAATCCCTCCCTCTGCCTCTCTCGTCCCCTAGCCCTCCGTCACCCCCTCGTTTGTCCTTTCCTGTGCAACTGTGCATCCCCGTTCCGGCTCCGTTCCCCACCGCCTCCCGCGTTCCTCTTACATCTTCCCCATCTTTCCCTCTCCCGTGTTTCTCCATCCGCGAACCTATCCTTCCTCCTTTTTTCCCCTCCCCTAACTGATTCCAATCCCCTCCCCTCCTTTCCTTACTGCCACAAACTATATGATATACAAACACATCTGACAGCTGTACGCGTGAGAAGCATAGATTTTACAGATTTGTCGCCTGCTATCCCCTATAGTTACCCCTTCTTTGCAATCGCTCCCTCTTCCCATCCCTCGTCTCCCACCCCTCCCCTGCGTGACCTTTCCCATGCGTCCCCATTTCCTCCGCCGTACCCCCAACCGCATCTCCTTCCACCTTCTCCGCCCTCCCGCTTCCTCCCTCCAACGACCCCTTCTTCCCAGATCTCCCTCCCCCTCAAATTTATTAAAATTTGAATAAATGAAGAAGTTTATTGAATAATTGGATGTCATTAAGAGCCTGTCCAGATGGCGCGATTGGACTTGAGCGTTTCATTATTAGACCTTGTCTAGAAGAGGCGAATTTACTGCGAATCGTTTCGAATTGTCTAACTTGTATATGTACCTTAGGGTTGCGTGTACATGCACGTGCATGTAAAGAACGTGAAACGAATCACGAATAATGGAAAAGGAACGAGGTAACTGCAAGTGGCGTTTGCGCCATTTGTTGTTGCTTTATTATTCCTTTTCCACAATTCGTGATTCGTTTCGCGTTTTGTTACAAGAATGTACACGCAGCCTAACACCTTGTCTAGAAGGAGTGAATTCGGTGAATCGTTTCGCGCGTGTAAGCGCATACGTTCCGTACAGAAGGAGCGTGGAACGCGCAAGTTTTTGGGAAACGCGCAAGCAATTCCGTGTCAACATTTCGCCGCTCCATTTCCATTGATATATGGCAGTTCACGTGTTAACTGGACTCAAACAAGGATTTCAACTCGCGCGAGTCAAGAGTCTGGCGTACTAGATACGGTTTACGCGCGTATTTTAAATTACCATCACCATCGCGCGAAATTCGTGGTAATCTGGCAGCCATTGTTGCGTCCATTACATGCGCGATCGTCAACAATAAATTGTGGACGTCTTTGGAGCTTTAATATGCCTTTTTTCAGAATGGGGTGTCAAAATTTTAACATGGAATGGATGCTATAGTCCCAATGGCTCATGCGGTATCCACTTTATTTAAAACATGTATTTAATAAATATTAAAATATTTAATAAACTTTGCATACAGTGAATATTTTTAACCGGTATGTCAATTTTAACCGGTTTGTTAAACGCACTTCTGAATGCTAATTTTACAAATATAATCCTATTAAAACTCTGGAAATGACTGAAAACAATAAATAAATAAATAATCAATAAAAAAATTAAAGTTCACAAAGTGCTCCATCATTTTGTACCTCTTTAGAAACGCGTTTGGTAATTTAGGATCAGTATATAACTTTTTTTAACTTCGCGTCGCGCATAGTTCGTTTTTTTATAAAACAAGTCATCGATAAAAGGTTTTCATTTTATCCTATTAGATATAACCAACCATTGGATCCTTCTAAGTAAGTAAGTACTCTTCGAGGGAGTAATATCAATATTATTGAAACCAAACCATTAAAAGCATGGAAATTTGATATCTTCGAATAAATCTCAATAATCTTTGATAGAACGAAGCGGAAAATGCCTCGACGAATAGCGAAAATCCTTATTCTTTTTGGGAACTCATTATAATTCTGAAGTTCAAATAATATTTTCCAAAGAAAAAAACATCATCCGAATAATAAAGCATTTTTAAAAACCATCGTTTCGTGATATTATTCGCAAAAAAATTGTTATTAGTGCTGTCGTATTTTAATTAAAAATATTTCAACTATATGGAAAAAGTAACTGACAGTTGTTTCGCAGAATTTGAGCATTTTATCAAATCGCAAAGTTTATTATCAAGTTCTACTGTTATTTCAGTTTTCAATCATCGGATAACTAACACCTCTGCCACAGGTCATACCAAGTGGTTCGGTACGTTTGGTGACTTGACAGGGGACTCTGGTTCATGGAGTAAGGTTAGTCCGGATCTTGGTGGTAGATACATTCGCCGACCATTTACATGGCAGACCGGATCGGGAGAGACTGGTTGAGGGAAACATTTTGACCTCTCCAGCAGGACTCTCTCAGGACATCGCCTAGTAAAGCAGTGGGAGGGATGGATTCCTACGTCCGTGACTCTTGGAGACACTGATCCTACCCACCCTTCATACCGTTTTCCTAATTTTCCTCCACACAGAATCCCCAAAGATGTCATAAGCCCTGGGGGGAATTATTTTCCAGTGTGGAGCTAAAGTAAAAATAAAATTGTGAAAAACTGTGTGGAGTTAATGTAAAAAAAAAATTGATGAACAACCTATCAAATATAATATAAAAACAGAACTTGAGTAGAACCTCTACAATTGTTTAAATTCTGTTAAATAACTATCCCTAACATTTTCTAATTATATTATCATCTTTAACACACATATCCCTTTACAACCTGTTTTTTTTTTTAATAATTCTTTATTCATTGTTTTTATGGTTAAATTTTATTTTATTAGTGGATTTTTCGACAACCAGGCAGGCTAGGCACATTCCCGTGTGATACTTTGCAGGGTAAGTTAACCTCTATTGAATTTGACAGCCACCTCTGGAACCCCAAAACACTTGACTTTGACTTTGTGCAGAAACGGGCGGCCAGTTTGAAAGATTCCCCTATCTTGACAAACGGATTGCAATATTATGTCAGGTGGGAATGCAACTCTTGCTCTACCGGTATTTCAACGGAAGAGAGCTAGTGTCATTTATCTCTTAAACATTTTTCATCTCATGGGAACGACTTTTTCAGTTGTCTGTAGAAAGATTTTCGTATTTCCTGCCACCAACAACATTGATCTCTTCAAGACCCATGTTCACAACCTCATCTTATCAAAAAACCCTACACACAAATGGGACATAGGCCCTGAGGGATTTAAATTATGAAGGGCCCGCAACCCGAATTTCTACCGATTTCTTACATATTTCCCTTAAACACGGTAAGTTTTAAAGCTCTTAAAAAATATATATGTTATTTTTGAAGATAATATTCACATTGCCCGTGCCGAAACGCAAATTATATAAAATTCCCTCGATAGAAACAAATCGCAAAGAATGCTCTAAAAATTATTGTAAACACGTTTGTTTCAGTTATTTTATAAGTTATATGTATGCAAAACTTCACAGTGTTTCTATAAATGCTGTTTAAGACAATGCCCGCGAGATTTTTGCTCTATTTTAAACGAGTCGTGTTTTATTAAAAATGTTCGCAATTTTCGCATCGCTTTTGTCGCTGTAAGTGTTAGCGCTCTCCTCTAATATTCGTAATTTCGTATCTCTCCATCTTCTTCTTTTCGAGCCCGGTTGCAGAGCCTTAAAAAATACTTGTATTTTTGTTCATGCTTAAATTTAACTTATTTTGGTATTATTATTTTGTATTCAACTTAAATAAATAATTGGTATGATTCCATATAGCGGAAATGTGATGAAAATAGTAGGGCTATTTCACTATGAGGAAGGAAGTGGGAAAGAGGAAATTGGTGAAGTACCTCGCTATTCAAATTATGGGAACCAAATACGACTGAAGCCATTTCAAGCAACGTTTCGATTCCGAATGGTGGTCTTTCACCAGGGTTAGAGTATACACCACTCTGTGCGACTCTTTGTGTGAGAAAAATTATTTTCACGACGTTTCCTATCATATCCTTGCCACGGTAGTTTACTAATAAGATTTTCAATTTGAACAATTAAATATCTACAAAGGCGCTAATGTAAAAGTAACAATGCAAATATTCAAGGAATTTTTCAAGTTTATTCCGAATATTTGTTTTAATAAATATAACTCAGTATAATAATTATCAATAAATCATTGGTAAATTTATCCAGTGTCATTTGACGCCACTTGTATTGTAGTAAATTTAATTCTTCCTGTAGAAAATGCACTTCAAGCTACGCCACGACGTTCTAATCACAGCTCTACTCCCTCGGCGAGCGAACCTTGTTTAGTATATTTGACGCCACTTGAATTGCAGTAAATTCAAATCTTCTTGCGGAAACTGGACTTCGAGCTACGTCACAACATTATAACCAATCATAGCTCTATTCCCTCGGCGAGCGAACCTTATTTAGCATATTTTCTGTGAACATAGGATTTAGCTCGCTTAAATTTGAGCGAGGAATGTCGCATATAGCGAGGATACGAGGCCTCATATCAATCGACAGTTATATGTTTGTTACACGTAAGTAATGAGGGGAAGGAAAATAAAAGGTTAAAAGGTAGTTTGGGGAAAGTAGATACCAGACTATTTTTCTCGTTTAAATTTTTAAAGTGGCGACGTAACTCACATGGAGTTTGTAGGTTACGCGATAAGCTGGAAAACATGTAAGTAAGTAAGTAGGTACTTGTTTAAAATTACGAAATTCCGAGCAATAAAGTAAGAAATAAAATATATTTTAATATTATGAATATTTTAAAACGTAATAATATGCATGTTTCGAAAAACCATACTAATTAAAAATTCAGTAATAGCAAAACTATTCGTGTTCAAAGAACACAATGTACCTACCAGTTCCGGTTCAAAACACGTTAAATACAATTCTCGGAAGTCCGGCAACGGTTTGTGATCATAGGAATGTCTGTATTACATATTCACAATAATGTTGCTACCTGCCCGTTCGAGTAGCTTTCGGAATTTTGTTTGTAGTTCCATATTTTTATTAAATTACGTTTTAGCCTATCTTTCCCAGTGGGTTCGCAATTTCCCGGATTGGAGGAATGTATGAAGTGATTTACTTGGACATCAATCGAACTAATTGTATGCCTACCTATTATCTATCATAATAATTACCCATTAGTTTCATTTTATAATAAAGTTTAAAAAAATGCTTCTTATACAGAGGGTAAAAACCAATGATTAACTCATGATATCACCAATAACACAAAAGAAGTTCTAGGACATCGCAGATACATATATCCAGAGTAAATTTCTGACATCAGATTTAGAGCTTTGAAAGAATATACAAACAAATATATGTCTATACTCAAGCATGCAGAGTGATATATAACCATTTTCGATCATTTACATTATTTTATAAAAAAAAATTATGCTTGAACGGATACATTAAACACATACACAGAAAAACATAATAAATAAATTTGGTTGAGGTATGTTTTTTTTTTTTTTTTTTTTTTTCAGGTTCTCCATAAAACAGTTATACACCAAATTATTACGGAGAAGATTACAAAATATAAGTGAAAAAAAGGCCAAGGGGGCAGTTTCACTATGTTGAGACATACCTATGTCAAAAGATAGTTACTGAACTCTCTATAGGTAACATTGAAGATGTCAATGCTCAATGCAGAATCGTTAGGCAGTTGAATTGCTCTATTTAATGGGGCATTCTGAAAGGAAGAAGTTCTCGCTTTCGGAGCATAAAAAAGTGTGTGGGATCTCCCACGAGTATATCTACGCGTTAGGGACATATAGGTTAATCTCCTTCAACATAGGTGGATTCAGTACAGTACCGGAGATCAGCTTACAAAAATGTTTCCCCAAAAATATTTTAAGGCGGGCTTCTAAGGTATTAAGACCGAACATTCCTGTTAAGAACAACGATGGATACAGGAATGGGTAGTATGGTAGTATGTATTAGCGATGTGTCAGTTCAGCTGGAATGGGTTCATGTGATCCGCTCCTTTGCGGGAAGCGGTTCCTACTCCCACTCCTTTTTCAAATCGACTACTCCAAGAGAACCCTGTCCCGGAACTCGGGCTCATTCCCAAACCCGAAAAACTCGGATGCCTCCACCGGCCGGCGGGTGTCCCCGTGTTCGCCGCGAGGCGAGGTACTCCGGTACTAGTGAGTCTAGTGACTGAGTAGTAGTAACCGTCCGGTGTCCCCAAAGCGCTACACTCTCCACTCCACTCACGAGTCGCGAGTCTCGGCGAGTGTCGGGTTCTTGGAACTGCGTGAATCGTGAAACACTCGAGCTACTCAACGCCGCAGCGCGAAGCCGCGGCGCAGATTCGAATTACAAGTCCCGAGATCGCCGAGTACGAGTATGCATCTTGGTCCGAGCGACGTGAGTCGTGAACCGCGACAAACACCCGCCACTCTTGTCACTCCCTCCCACTCCCGCGACTCACGAACCACGATACATTCCTCATTCAGTCTTCAGTCATTCCTGCCCCGGCCGGCAATCAACACGCACGTGCCTGACCGCTTGGCGTAACAGTATACTGCTGCCTAACGTCATCGCGGAATTGTTTAGAATATTCGACTAGACACGGAGTAATTTTCAATTAGAGCGTATATTGGTATTGTTACTCAACGGGTGAAGTGCATTATAAAATAATAGTTTATAATAAAGCATTACAGCTAATTTACTTATTTAAATTCTCAATAAAAGCCCGTGCAATGTAGGTCCATTGAATGTACCTACATTGCACGGGTGACGGGTCCGAGCCCTCGTGTGGGTCTTGTCCTGCTCCAGGGTTCTGAGTTTTCGTGCGGGTTCTACGAGTAGGTCCTGGCTCCAAGTTCTTTGAACCCGTGCGTCCCGGATCGGTGCACCGCAACAACATTCAGTGCTCAGTCCGCAGTGTCCGCACCTAAGAACTCGGACCCGGGACCTGCTCCTAGAACCCGTGTACTTTTAAGAGGAGGCAAGTCTCGGAGGCTTCCGGTAAAATGCAGAACTTACCCACCTCTAGTATGTATATTCCCTCATATACAGGTAACGCATAAACCTTTTTTGTACTTTTTCTATTTCTAGGATATGGTTTTGTTCAGAGGGTGCCCAAATAATGGAGCTGTATTCCAGGATGCTGCGGACAAGTGCTTCATATGTTTTATATAACCAGATACCTACTAAAAAGTATAAATCATTATGGAAAGTGTGTTTAAATAACAACAAAAAACTTGCTATGAACGATAGGATATAATGTAATTATGCATACATCTACTAGGTAAATTCAATTGTAATCAACCCTTCACAGAATAATATCAGGTTTTCAAATATTCCCGCTTGATATTCAATTTCAAACATACCTATTCGCCAACTTTAACACACCTACCCCAACATTAACCCGTCTGCTTGTTTAGGAATAAATACATCCCAAAACACGTAATCGCGTTATACTTTCATAAGACCAAAAACGTCCCAGAGCGACCTTACATTTTGAAAGCTATATATCTCTCTTCCTCTCATGCAAACATGTGTATTTTTTTTTAACCAGAAAGAGAACGATATAATGCTTCTTATTGTCTTTGAAATATGAAATATATTTGAAATATAAAATTTCTTGCATAGATATTTTACAATCTCGATCCAAAGTGACGGTTTCAGAATTTAAGCGCGAAACCGAGGCTTCCGGATTGTGAGATGCGAATATATTAAACCAAGCAGATGGTTTAAATATTGTTTTTGAAAGCAGATGAAACATGGTTTGAGCTTATGGTTTTACGAAAGGTCATTTAAGCAATTAAAAATATTTAAATGTTGGACGCAAGCATAGCTAAACAGTTAAAAATCGCATGCCTACCTGTGGATTTTTTATGTGTTAACTGTATTTACGGTTATAAAATTTATTGTCACTTCATTTTTTTTTCGTTTTATATAAAAACTAGCAGACTCGTACAAACGTTGCGGTGGCTAACGAAACCTTTATAACCAACGCCATCTATTAAATCAAATCCACACCGCCCGTTTGCCCGCTGCCCGCTGCCGCTTGGCCAGATATATTATTATGTATTTCAACCAATTTACATAAAAACTTGACAAATTATAAACATAAAAACCTTCCTCATGAATCACTCTATATATTGGTGAAAGCCGCATGAAAATCCGTTGCGACGTTTAAAAGATCTATGCGCACATACATTGTGAGCGACTTCAATTTATACTTAGTAAAGAAGATAAATATAAAGATAAAGATTATTATTGCGAAGAAATTGGCAAATCTTGACCGGGTGATCTGTCCGGCGGTTTTCTATTTTATAGATTTTTTTTTCAAATTACACCGTAATTAGAGCGTCCCTAAAAAACTTTTAAAGCGAAAGAAACGGTAAGGTATTCTCCCTTTCAAAATCTGTATATATTACATATAATAAAGGGAGATAGAGCAAGTTTTATGATAATGTGTCATTTAGTGACAGATGTGGCGAAACTCGGCCTGAGTGGTTTGATTAAAGTTAAAATAAATTATACTTTTGAATGTAGCTATAACTTTGTGGTTATCCATTATAGATAAATGAAACAAAGTAAATTTTTTTCATTTACTTAAAATAAATTGTTAATTTGTGTTAACGGGTTAAAAAAATGTAATTCCATTAATTTGCAAAAGACACACTTATTTATAAAATCTGTACCCGCGAAGGATACGGATGCAAGTCCATAAAGGTAAATGTTCAGGAGGGCCAAAAAACTATTTTTTCCGTAAGTATGGTCTCATAACTTCTTCAGATATCCATGCAGATAGATAACAAACAAGTAATTATTAAATCAATTAGTTTTGTTTTAAAAACAAGGAAATAAAACGAAATATTGTATCTGTAAAACCTTTAAAATATTGTTTAAAAAAACGCTGACTTGAGTCACACAAAACCATGGACTTGAGTCCTTCTGCTTCTAAATGAAGTGGAATATTTCGTTATGACATGTGGAGTATTTTGAAAGGATCAATGATTGAAAATTGTTTACTTCCGTAAAAAGGGTAGTAATGTATAATTTGAGTCATAATGCTACATAATACGTAGGATTTGAGTCAATACTCAAAATGCAACAAAATCATAAAGATGGAAGTCCATGGTACATCTTTCTGCTTTTAAGATAGTTATTGCATCAAAGGAAGTTACATCCGTATACATTTTTGAAAATCCTATGTTTCTTCATGATAGGATCTGTATCTTTCTGCCACTGATAAACATGGTAATTTACTTCAAATCTGCATCAAAAACTCATTTCTTCAAATTTTGGACTTGCATCCATATGATTCTCTGGTACTAGAAATATGTCTGACTATAATAATAAAACCAATGCGGTACACACACAAGTTGTAATTGTGTCGTTGAGCGTTATTATGGAATCTCAGTAGTCTTGGGGAAACCCTGTAGTGAAATGACGTGGTATTATAAGACTAAAGATTATTTTACAAATGATATTACATTTTAGGTATATTAAATGTCTAGGCCCAAACATAATTATATTATTTGTTTTCCATTATCAACTATAAAGCATTTGAACATACAAAGAGAACCATTTGGCGCACTTCGTACAGTAAACAACTAATTTATTCGTGATAGTACTCCTACTTCGTTTTCTACAAAATAATTTTCATTAGAGTCCGCTAATTTTTATTAGAATCTACTTATTTAATATGCACAGCGGTGATTGCGGGTTACTTAAGATGTGTATGTATTCTGTGTGTATTTGATTTAGGTTGTCGAGTTAGATTAGGTGGCAAATTTTGATTTGTCAACCGTTTGAAGATTAGTTTGACCGTGTATTGTAGGTAATGCATGTGCGCGCAATATAACACGCAATTTAACAATATCGATATTCTTAATAATTCATCTCTGGATAACCGTAAACAAACAACAGCTGATTCTGACAGCTCCAAACTTTATACCAAAATAAGTGACAATTAAGCAAATGTACACAGTAATCCAATAAAAACCAAAAAACCAGTGTTACGTAAAACAAAGTGACAATTTAACCGGTAGTGGCAGTGTAAAATAACTACACATTTTACTAAAATAAATATATGCCAAATTACAAGTCATTGTTAACCAAAGACAATTTATGGATTTGAATTTGTAAAAAACAAGTGCCGTTTTTGTCATAGACTAAACAACTAAATTATACAATTCAAATTTTAATTATTTTAATAAGGGGCATTTATGAACAAAAAATTGAAATTTTCCAACGAATTAAATAATTAAATATAACATCAAGAAAATGTCCAAATCTCGCAGTAAGTTCTCGAATGTGAAGAAAGTACTGACAACATCATCACCAATAACAACCGCGCCTGGCACAATGGACTCTCCGTCGGAGGCTCATCAGTCGATGATTAACATTGACAGCGACTCCATCTTGGAATTTATCAATTCCAAATTTGAAGAAATGAAGGAAGTTATGCTCAACAAAATTGCATCAGAGCTACAAGAAATAAAAAGCTTTACTAACTTCGTTAACGAAAAATACGATGACATAATACACAAACTGTCAAAAATCATGGATACACCAAATCAAGTAAATAAACTCAAGGAAGAACTAGCCGAAAAAGAAAAAAGATTGGCTGCAGTAGAAGTTCACCTGGCAGATCTGGAACAATCAGCCCTATTGAACAGTATAGAAATTAACGGTATAAAATTTAAAGACAACTTATCCCCAGTCCATACTGTGACGCGGATCGCGGAGCTCGCGGGCGTCAAAATGGCACCAGAGGATACCTACAAAATCATAACCAACAAATTAAATGATCAAAAAAAAATCACGATTAATTTCGCAGACATCACAAAAGCTCACACCATGTTAGCTGCTAAATATAGTGATCCGATAAAAAAATTCAACGGGGAAGGAGCCCAACACGTTTACCTCAATGCAGCACTAACACCTTATTATAAAAATCTACACTGGAATGTCAGAAAAAGGGCACAAGGAAAAGAATTTAAGTATGTATGGGTAAAATCGGGAAAAATTTTGGTAAGGAAAACAAATGACTCAAAGGTGGTTGAAATAAGACACCTAAACGATTTACATACTAAGATGATTTAAAAAAAAAAAAAAAAAAACTTAGTACACTATTTACTCAATATGTTTATTATGGCTTCTACAAAAATAAAAACCAATTTTTTAACGGTAATTAACCGTAATATACCAATACCTGATATACCAAAAAAACTAGCATCTCTGAGAAATGCAACTCCAAAACTGATTATAATCAAATTTAAAAATACAAATGATCGAGATGAGTTTTTGGAAACAGATAAAAATTCCAATAAAAAAACAGAGAAAAATAAAGTGAGACGGAACATTAACAAAACAGGATACGAAAGACGACATGAACCTATACACATAAATGGACATCTAGCCACGCACACAACAAGAAGACTATATCTCTACAAACTATTTGCAAGAAACTACCTTTTCTCCTACTTATGGAGTACAACAAGGCGAGTATATATTCGCCTTCGATCAATCGACTCGCAAGCGATTCAATTAAACTCAGAAAATACCACCAACCTCATTGAAGAACAACTAGAGGAAAACCAACCAGAAATTGTTCCTGAAACAGGCGCCAAACTGTATCCTTATATTACTTCGTTCTTAATAATAACCCCAAACATTCCCAAATCTTATGTACGTTATCATGTATGGCTTTCCATCCAAAACTTCTATTTTTCATCCGTGTAACAAATGGTTTCTGCACTGAATTTTGACTTGGAAACAATAAATAACACAGAATACACTTTTAACCAAGCAAAAGAATACAAAATCCTTGTCTCAGGAAAACACAGTTTAAGCATAATATGTCAAAACATAAGAAGTATTCAAAAGAACTTTGATAGTTTCTGTGTCCTACTAAATGAAATAGATATAAGTTTCGATATCATTATCCTAAGTGAATGCTGGTTAGGTGATTCTTACACCAACTTAAACTTAAATGACTATACCACATTCCAGACCACAAGACACTTAAATCAAAATGATGGTATAGTAATCTTTGTCAAAGATTCAATAAAATCTTCCATATCAGAAATTAACATAACTGAAGCAAACTGCATTCAAATATCACTTGGCCCATGTCTTTCTATATTTGCTATATACAGACCACCATGCTACAACAATCTCGCCCCTTTCTTAAATTCCTTAAATAAACTTCTTGAAAAACATAAAAAAACTCAACAAATAATTATTGCTGGTGACATGAATATTAACATATTAAACTGCCAACCAAAAACTACGGAATTCTTAAATGTTTTTACTCACTACGGACTTAAATCTACAATAAACTCACCAACAAGAATTACATCACACTCCGAATCCTGCATCGATCATATATTTGCTAAAACCAGAAAAAAAACTTTTTCATCCATTATTCGCTCAACTGTCACTGACCATTTCACAACTACATTAAACATACTTCTTAACAAAGAACAAAGTAAAAACAAAAATGACAACATGAAAGACAAAATAAACTTTAAGTCCCTAAAATCGGATATTCACGATGAACCTTGGACTAATGTACTAAATGAAATAGACCCAAACACAGCGCTGGACACATTTATAAATACGGTTGAAACCTACATAACCAAACACACCACAAAAAATCCACAAAAGAACTACACACATAAAGAAAAAAAAATAACACCATGGATCACGAAAGGAATAGTCAACAGTATTCATAAAAGAGATGCAATGCATATGCGAATCCACAAAAACCCGAATGATAACAAACTAAAGCAAGATTACTTACTGTATAGAAACCTGTGAAATAAGTTAATTAAACAAGCCAAATACAAATATTACAAAAAAGAAATAAAAATCGCCAAAAATGATCCTAAAAAAATTTGGGAAATTGTAAGAAATATTACTTATTCCACTCCGAAGAAAGATTCACATATCAAAGAACTATTAATAAACGGAGACAAAGTCTTAACAAACAATGAACCTAATAAAATAGCGAATTTTATTAACACTGAATTCGCAAAAGTTGGCTCTACCCTAGCGGAAAAAATTCTTCAAAAAAACTGTACATCAGAAGACTCTTTATACAAACTTTGCTCTTCCATACGACCAAATCACTCGTTCAATGCTTATCAAGTAAATACAAAGGAAATCTCGGATCTTATTAAATCTCTCAAACAAAATTGTGCGATGGGACCGGATAACATTTCCAATCAAATACTGATAAATCTACGAGAATACATACTTATACCGCTTCAACACATTTTCAACCAAAGTTTTAGGCTCGGAATTGTCCCTGATCATTTAAAAATAGGATGTATCACTCCAATACATAAATCGGGAGACAAAACTCTGATATTAAACTACAGACCAATCACTCTGCTAAACTCACTATCTAAACTTCTAGAAAAAGCCATGAAAAAAAGATTACTTGCGTACCTTGAAAAACACAACCTGCTCTCAAGCCGCCAATTTGGATTTCGTGCCAAAATGGGTACAGAAGATATATCAGAATTAACCAACTACATAGTGAAAAGCATAGATGGCGGATCAAAGGTGATAGGGGTATTCTTAGACCTAGCAAAAGCTTTCGACACTATTTCGCATAACTTACTACAACAAAAACTCAAAATATCGGTATAACTGGTCAACCGCTAAAATGGTTTGTCAGCTACATTGAAAGGAGACAACAAATAGTAAAAATAAATAAATACAGCAGTGACAAAGCAGATATCAGGTATGGAGTACCGCAAGGCAGCGTCTTGGGTCCCATACTATTCCTCATTTATATAAATAGTCTAACTGAGATAAACCTAGGAAAAATTGAGTACAAAGTAATCAGTTATGCAGACGACACTGCAATTTTGTTCAAGGCACAATCATGTGAAAAGGTATTCAAAAACACAGAAACAGTGATGACTGTAGTAAATAAATGGCTACAAAATAATCTACTAACACTGAACATTTCAAAAACAAAATATTTAACTTTTAGCAAAACAAAGGCTGGTCAATCACATAGCCAACCACAACTACATCTTAACCCCTGCACCAATATTTCGTCAAATAACACATGCTGTACTTGTGACAAAATTGTTTATGCAGACAATATTAAATATCTAGGTTTAACTGTTGACCATAAATTAAAATGGGATCTCCATATTAATATATTATCAAAAAAAATACGAAAATTATCATACATCTTCAAAACAATACGAAACATCATGTCATTAAATCAACTAAAAAATATATATTTCGCACTCTGTCAAAGTATTTTAACATATGAAATTTCAGTTTGGGGAGGAGCAGCAGATACTTACCTCAATTCTCTTAAAATAAATCACAAAACAATAATTAGAATTATTATTATAAGCAATAATGATCAGCCTGAAACACTCATCCACATTGAAAAATCTTCCGAGAAAAGATACATGACGCCAACGGGACTTGAACCCGTGTCCTCTCGATTGCCGGTCGAATGCTCTAACCACTGAGCTATGGCGGCTTATCTCTTACCCGCCAAATGATTCAATATATGCTAGTGTTTCATTCAACAATTACTGCTTATTATATTTTTTCCACCTGAAAACAACCAACATTATTGCTTATAATAATTGTTACACTTTGTGCCATGCATAAAAAATCTTGTCTTAAAAACGTTAGTTTTACAATTAAAAATAATAATTAGAATTATGTTTTATAAACCTTACCAACATCCGACGGAACAGCTAATGATCAAAAACAAATTACTAGACGTAAATAAACTATTCATAAGGAAGATCATTTACAAAAACTGTATCAAAACTTCACATCTCCACACACCTCACTCGCAAAACACAAGAGCAAAAATTAATAAGCACTTTCAAGTTCCCCATATCAAATCAACTTTTGCAAAAAAACACGAATCTTACCTAGCACCACACATTTTCAATACCTTCCTAACACAAACAAAAACTTACGTCACCCCAAATAATTTGAATTGGCTTTTCAAAAGATTTGTAATATGGTTGAATGAAAAGGAAAGAACAGACATTCAAAATATTCTAAATAAATAACATTTCATACAAGTTCTCACGAAATTATATAATATTCAAATAAAACAAATACGAGAAACTGCAATTTTGCAATATTAATTATTATGATTAATTATTAATTATTTTTTTTTATTTTTTTATTTTTTATTTTTTTTATTTTTTTTTTATTATTTATTGAATCATTTATTATAATTACAATTTTACAACAAATATATATTTTTTTTACAGGTATTTTTTTTTTTACTACTCTTCCATTTAAAGCATTTGCTTGTGTATGGAAGGGGAGTGTACATAAATGTTATTAGTTATTAGTTATAAGTTAGTACTTAAATAATTAATTGTACATAAATATATGTGAGCTGCAGTATGTATTTGATAATGGTGTGAATTTTTTTAAAAAAAGAAAGAATGTTATGGAAAACTAAGGATATTTGTAAGATTAATTGACAGTAGTTTTTTTCTTAAGAATATTTTTAAAATGTCTCTTGATAGGGAGCAGTATTCGGGTTTTATCATTAATGCTTCTGATTTCTTCTGGTAGACGATTGAAAAAGGTTCTTCCCTGGTAAGTATAATGATGCTGTGCAAAAGACGTATTTAGTTTTGGGCATAGAAAAACATGTTTAAGTCGAGTTCTGTTTTCATTTAAAAATGGATATTTATCTTTTTCCTTTATAATTTGAATCAATGAATTTTTAATATATAAATCTTTAAATGTGGGTACTTGAAATTCTTCAAACAGGCGTTCTGTTGGGTAGTCTAAGGATTTTTTTAATATAATTTTAATAATTGTCCTTTGTACAATTTCTATTGGAAGAAGGTTACATTTATACGCGGATCCCCAACTAATAATAGCGTATTGTAGAGTGCATTGAACTAAGGCATAGTAGATTAAATATAGATTTTTTATCGATGGAAAATTTCTAATTCTTAAAAATATATATATTAATTTTCTGATTTTGTTTACTACTTGACATATTTGTTCCTTCCATTTTAGATTTTTGTCGATAATTACTCCGAGATATTTAATTTTATTTGTTGTTTTTAATATTGTACAGTTTGATTTGCAATAATTTTGGCTATGATTTTTAGTATTATCGTGTATGACAATGTTAAAATTTTTGGGAGCATCGTTTGGATGGATTGCAAATGGAATTACAAATGTCTTTTCACTATTTAGTGATAGTAAATTAGTGTCGAAAAAATTCTTAAGCATGTTGATGTCTTCTGTGGCCTTTAATTCTACATTTTCCCAAGTCTTTTCACTTATTATTAATACTGTATCGTCGGCGTATGATGTAATTTGACCATTTAAATGTTGAAAAAAAATATCATTTACATATATGGTAAAAAAAATTGGTCCAAGCACTGTACCTTGCGGGATTACAAAGCTTGAAATCTCTTGATCACTATTAACATGATTGATTTTTACCACTTGAGGGCGGTTTTTTAAGTAGTTTGTGATCCATTTAATCGCGTTGCCTTTTATGCCAATATCATTTAATTTTTTTAATAGCATCTCATGGGATATGCTATCGAATGCCTTTCTGAGGTCAATAAATATGCCCGCACATTTTTTAGCTTTATCTAATGATTCGTAAATGTATGAAGTTACGTTAGCAATTGCATCTTGTGTGCTGAGTGATTTAATAAAACCAAACTGGTTTTTGTGTAGTATTTTATTACTATCTAGGAAATTTACCAATTGTTTTTTTACTATTTTTTCAAAGATCTTTCCTATGTTAGAAATTAGACAAATTGGGCGATAATTCGTTACTTGGTGTGGATCACCAGATTTGTAAATAGGTGAGATTATTGTGTTTTTGTAGTTCATTGGAAATATTCCTTTTGTTAAACTCAAGTTTATTAAATGAGTGATGGGTTTTATTAAGTAAGATTTCATAGATTTTAACATGTGTGCCGTAATAGAATCAAAACCGGGAGACGAACCTCCTTTCATATTTTCTATTATTTTTAAAATTTCACATTCTGTTGTTATTTCAAATTTTGAAAGTATATTACGTTTCTGTAGATTTTTATTTTTATGTTTTTCTGGGTTAGAACGTTTATGAATATTTTTCGCAAGATTTTTTCCAACATTTGCAAAGAAGGAATTAAATATGTTTGCACATTGTTTAGGCTGTAAGTTGGCATCTATAATTTTTTTATCATGTTCGATGTACTTAATATTTTGTGTCTTTTTTGTATTGTCTATGGCCAAATTCACAGTTTTCCACATTTGTTTATGGTTATTTTCTGAAGATAATATTTTATTTTTAAAAAACTCTTCCTTACTTTTTTTAATATAAGATGTTAATTTATTTTTATATTTTTTATAAAAAATATATGCTTTTTCATCATGGGGATTTTTTAAAGTTGTTTTATATAGTTTTTCTTTGTTTCTGATAGATATTATAAGTCCTTTGGTAATCCAAGGTTTTAAACATCTTAATTTTGATTTTATGTGTATTATTATTTCAGTTGGAGAATTTTTAATGTGTTGTGACAGGATTTTTTCAAAGTTAGTGGAACATATTTCGGTATCATCACTCTTTAAAACATTGTTCCAATCTTCCATTTTTAGTTTTTCAGAGAGAATAGTCATGTCTATTGTTGATTTTTTGGGTATTAAATTATGTTTTTTATGTTTAATATTATTATTATACAGAAGTAAGCATGAATGATGGTCAGTTATGTTAGTTTTCCAAACAATTGATTTTAGTTTGTGAAGATCTTTAATGTTTACGTTTGTCCAAATGTGATCTAAACAAGATGGAGTATGTTCTTTTATTTCTCTAGTATTTTTATTTATGCAAGATATGAAATTTTGTTCAGTCATACAATTGATGTATTCAGTTTTGTTATTATTTTCTATTTTTTCATTAATGTTCACATTAAAATCACCCACCACGAAGCAGAGTTTATTTTTTAATTTTAATAATATGTATTTCAGGTCATTAATAAACGTAATAATACTTGAGCCATGCGTTCTATAGATAGCTATTAAATGATATATTGATTTGCCGAGTTTGAAATGTACTTCGATGCAGTTTACCAAATGTATTGGGTGTTCTATAATGTTAACAATACTAAATTTATTATTTGCAAATATTATTATACCCGAATTTTTGTTGATATCTACTTTGGTAGAAATATAATTGTACTCAGGTAAGTGATAAGGCGGTGAGTCAGCGTTCGTGAATGTTTCAGTTAACACTATGAAGTCCGGCTTTTTAATTAAATTATTTATTTTTAGAATTAGTTCATCTAAATTTTTCTGAATGCTACGGATGTTTATGTGCATAATAATTATATCATTGATGTTTTTAGAAATAATTTTGTTACATGAATCAGTACAAATACATTCATATTCTTGAATTTTAATATTTAATTCTAATTCGCTATTTAAGAAATCATCCATTTAATTAATGTATTTTGCAAAATTATATATAATTTTTTTTATTCAATGTCGTAGTTTATTCTTTCCTTGGCTAATTTAAGCATGTAAGAACGGAACTTACATGTTTCGCTGTTTGTTCGGTGGTCTATTTCATTCATTTTACTGTTGAAGGAGTTAATTTCTTTCTTCTTGTTAGCTGAGTGACAGTTAGCGCATTTGGGCGGTAGTTCCAGGGATTTACATTCGGAGATGGGATGATCTTCTGAACAGTGTTTGCATGTTGGTTTATTCATTTTATTGTAGCATTTTTGTGCTGTGTGTCCGAATCTTTGACAATGGAAACATTGGGTAAGAACGTTACAATCGGTTACATAGATTCTCATGAATCCTAGATGAATTTTTTTTCTATTTATAAGATGTAGTCTCAATTCTGGATTTGTTTGGAGAATTAAGTTTTTGCTGTTAGTTTTTTTGTTCGTAATGATGGCTTTGACTTGTAATATATTTTTATCTTGGTATTTTTCATATATCATTTTGATGTCGTTGTTTTGTTCAATTATGTCTTCTAAGAATTCTTTTTCGGTATAGTCTTTGTCAAGTCCTTTGAATATTACGCATGGATCCGTTTTCACAAGTACCTCCGCTATTATGGTTTTGTCGACTTCATTTATCTTATCTTTTAATTTTTTTTGCCTCTTCTTACTTACTTCTATTATGTAACCGCTATATTCAACTGTCACAAAATTTTAATTTACTTTTATCTAAAAAACAAAGTATGTATGTAAATATTTAATATACCAACATATAATTTATCTTTTTTATCTTCTTACATACATATATATATATATATTTGTTTAAATACACACATTTCTTTTGGAACAAACATAATATGTGATTTACTCGCCTCGGAACAGACTTTGTCTAGTGAGGCGGGTAAAAAAAAGAAAACAATGTAAATAACCATGAAACTAAATAAACGCCCGGGTTGCCGGCACTGAAACTGAATACTCTTGTGAAATACCGATACGAAGTCAAGCGTACGACCACAAATGTGAATTAAATTAATGCACAGCTATAGAAAAGGTACAGCATGAGCATCTCCTGTCAAAATTGTTCAATTTCAAATAATGAAATCTCACTATTTGGTAAATTTATTACCATTAAATATTTAAAATCATTTAATATGTAACATGCTAACAAAACAACCATTTCTGACATAGCAAAATCAATATGATCCTATTGATTGACATGGCTGTTCGCATTTCTGACATACAAAAATCAATGTGAATCCAGTATCCGACATACATGTTGATATTTCAATCATACCTGCAAATAAAATGCAACTATGTGGAGAACATTCCATAAATCGGTATTTTGGAGAAACTTTATTGAATATTAAACATAAAATTAAAAAAAAAATTATACAGGGATGAAAATTAATTAAAACATTTTTATTTGGTATAAAACATCGCTTACATTATTTTGTCCGTTGTTTTACGCCAACAAGGAACTTAAACGTATCTTGCCTTCTTCAATTAAAATATGTACAGTAACAAATAAAAAAGAAAAAAAGTAAAGGTACTATCCTCGATTGCTTCTAGATATAGGATCTTTAATTATTTCGATAACATCCTCGATATTGTACCATTTGATCTACTCTCTCTGGCCATTTCCACCAATTTATTCGACATAACATAGAATTTATTTGTGCCTTTTTCTGTTCTTTACTGCATTTATTTGTTCGGGAAAATATACACCCTCATATAAAAATATAACGTAGTTTCGAATTGATAAATTAATTGACGTAGGAAACAAATCCTTTTTTATTGTTTATGGATTTTTTTCGTTTGAAGCTCCTTTTTTGTATTTTTAGTGGCAGAAGCATGTTCTCTTTTGCCTTAGTTTATCTCTTTTAGCACTCCTTCCTCGCTCTAAACATTCTTCGGCCTGTTGTTTTCGTTTATGAAATTCGAACCACTCGCCAGAACTAGCTACTGTTGGTATTTTTGTCGTTGCACGCTTAGTGAAAGAAGTAGAAGGTTGATCAATAACAGGCCAGAACAAAACTAATTTTAAATGGAGTAAGTATATTTTCTTTGTCATCCTGCTGACATTAGTTTAAAATGTAATTACTCAAGAAAATCACTAAAGACAGTTATGGAAAATCACCAAATATGGAACGGCTGACTGGCCCTACTTAAAAAAAATATATTTTGGATTTTAGTCTAAAATTCATATCGAAACCTTGTTGGAACGAAAAATTGTTGTAGATACATACATTTATATTTCGACCCAAAAAAGTTGTATTTCACTTTATTAAAACATTAGTTCAGTAACATTATTTATTTAATAAAACTGTTACTCACAAACTCATAAAACATTACCAAATTTGCCTGTAAAATCATTAGAAAACTATTTCTTAAATGACCTGAATTTTATATTAAAATACAAATAAATTAAATTACACTATCGGCAATCGATATTTCTCAAACATGTTTTTAATTATTCGATTTGGTTGGGTATTTTGGCCTAAAATCCAAAATATAGTTTATTTCAAAAGAAGACGCACAGTCGTTCTTCTTATGTCAGGATTAAAAACCCCCAAATAATGATAAGTATCAATTTCTGACACACCAGTCAGAAATATATACATAATTTTTTAGAGATGTATCATTTTCTGACATAGATGTCATAAATATGGTCACCCTATTAAAACAGATACCTATTTCTGACCGCTCAAAAACTATCATAAATCTATTGAAATATATTCTTTTCCATTTTAAATGTTTAAATATGGTCAATACTCTATTGAAAAACATACGAAAACAATACATAAAATATTGGTGAACTGTGTCATCACATTTTGTAAAATTTGGTTTACTCGCCGAAAAAGGTGCAAAAATGTGCAATATCACAAAATCACCAAAATCATATACTAAATAATATTTTGGTAGAAACGGGTGTCAAATAGTACTTAGACTAAACGTTGGTTAGAGGGAGAGGGGAACAACTTTCTCGATGCGCTAATATCAATATACGTAGGAATGTTAATTCGATTAGTAAAATCGTAATTTGTGTTACATATGTCAGAAATTGGAGCAGGGTCAGAAATGTGGTGTTTTACCTTATATCATAATAACCATTAGCATAAGAAACTGTTTTGGCTTACCTCATTTTTAACCGCTTCATTTTTAACATCCTGTATAAAACTGCTGTTTGTTTCTTACAATAAACAAATAAATAAATAATTATTTTCAAAGTTAAGACAAACTCGATATTAATTTTTGTTTTGTTTCACGGACCAATGTTCATTGCATATGAATGAGGAAAAATAGGAAAAGTATGTCAAGTCAAAGGCCTGGTACCTTGAGCAATTGGCACCACGGAAAGGTTCTAATATCACCAAAGGAAAATAAGTCACTATTACGGTGGAACTAGAGTTGAGGCCATTTGTTAAGTATAATTATTAGTGTAGATGCTGAAGGCTTGTTTGTGTGTATTTAAATACGAAGGGCGCCACCGGGTGCCTTTTGAAATCCGGGCCTTCAGTCAGTAGACCAGAAAACTCATCTACAGAGCATGGGCAATTTTTCATTACGGTTTTGGTATGAAGGTAATGGTTAGACAAAAGAATATGACTTTAAGAGTTATAAATTATATTATATAAAATCATTATACAATTAAATACGAGTAAACATACCTGTGGATCATATACATATTCTATTCTAAACAAAACCTTGAAGGTGTCACTGTATTGAGGATCCACTGGCCACGTCAGAATTCCTTCGGTCGGTCAGACACCTGGGAATTCTCTGCAGCGTCACATGGATGGGTGTCAGTCATGGTCTCTAGAGACAGGTCTGAACATAGGTTGTGGGGAGGACCTCCCGTTCTCAGAGTTGAAGTTACCAGTGACAAGGTGTCGAAGCAAGACGTAGAACTTCTTCACTGGAGGGCCAAAGCAACCTCAATGCGATTGGGAAATTAGACTTCCATTTAAAGACATTTTTAATAACAAGTGCCTTTGATTTAAATCGTTCCCGCAAATAAGTTACGAATTTAAATAGCATCCCACACTTCTTTAAGACAAACAAAAAATAACGATTTAACTGTACCCAGAATAAATGCAGGTACGCGGCATCTTGATCCATATTCACCGATTGGGTAACTTAATTTAAATAATAATATCTCGGTTAATTTCTTTCACATCATCGTGTGTCGAATTGTGTGTCTGCTCGTCGTGTGCCTTAAAGGGCCGACATTACAGAAGTCAGGAATTGGAAATTAAAACGCTACATAAGCTAATCCGGTGTAGTATCCTGGGGTCGGAATTTCAATTTCAACAAAGGAGGTAGAGCAACACGGCATAATAACCCAAAAATAAACAACGATAATTCTTTAGGCCGTGGAAATCTAAAATACATATTGTGAAAGTTTTGTTTTTTTAACTAGATTTGTGGGTTTTTCAAATAGTTACTATATTAAAGTAAGTGCGTATAAAAATAATGACCTGTAATTTTACAATGTGCATTCTTATTCGCAAGTCTTCTTCATTGTCTATGCATAAACCAACAATCCAAAACAAATGTCGAATAACGATATTTCTGAGATTTGTGGAGGTTTTCTGGCTACCTATTCTGCATTTATGAAAGCAGCGCATTATTTATTTACTTCTTCAAACTTCGCAAAATTACTTTGTGGCATCTTTTCTCATATAATTAATAACTGATTACTTTGTATAAAACCACTATTTTTAAAACAATATCAACATGTTTCGACAACAATGTTGTCTTCATCAGGATATGTTACTATAATAAATGACAAACAAGTATAGACAAATTATATGTTATAATTTATTCTAATTTGTCTATACTTGTTTGTCATTTATTATAGTAACATATCCTGATGAAGACAACATTGTTGTCGAAACATGTTGATATTGTTTTAAAAATAGTGGTTTTATACAAAGTAATCAGTTATTCATTACATTATTTATTTATTTCAACGCCATAAAATAGCTATTACAATCCGGTGATACATAATACATGAAACTAAATGGTACACAGGAGGGTAATTACAATGATAATAATGTACAATAAACAAAGTACACATGTATGAAAACCACTAGTATTTAGTTATAGGATACAAATATGTTTTACAAAAAAAAAAGTTGAGCTCGTATAAAGTATACACATTTTCATGCAGAATAAAAATAAGTAAATAAAGGTGAATTCTCAGAAAAATTCTCAACATCAAGTATTATATACTTTACTTTTATTTGTACATATCGTTGGATTCTAGGAATTGACTAAAATGGAGTAACTTAGTAATGATAATGATATTATTGTTACCTTCAGTTGAAATGACTGCAGTTTGAAATGACTGCAGGTTCTGCTAATTAGTTCTGTTTTTCAGGGCTGTTAGAGATTCAATAATAACTTTGGTTTAAAAATAATAATTTTGAAAAAAAATATACATTTATTAGCCATCACTTAACTAGTCTGTCTGATAGTTAATATAAATGAAGTAAGTAGTTTGGAATCTATATTAGAGTATGATATAGACTCCGTGCAGACGAACACTATTATACCTAACATTGATTATTGTGATTGAGGTATGTATGTATGTATATTATAGCCTTCTTATAACTATATTCGGTGCAGTTGAACACTTCTACCACTTCTGAGAAAGCAGTGCCAACTGCATGCAATCTAGGTATAAGCGAGTGTCTAAATGACTCAGTCCTGATATTTTTGTTGCAATTTAAAAGAATTTTGGATCGAGTAGTTCTAGTAGGTATGTAGAATGTAATTGGGTTTAATAAATCAGGACTGTCTATAATACCATTAATAATTTTAAATATAAATTACCATGTATATTCATAATATTAACTTTACTTGCCTACTTATGTTACTCTTTCTAAGATAATCCAGCAATTTCCAGAAGACAAATCCCTTCAGTCCACAGATGAATAAACCTTCCACAAACCTTCTGAGAAGTCAAACAATTGCAGATAACTATGAAAGTTAATAAAATTGAAGTGAAGAACTTAATTAAAGAAAACCGAGAAACGTCAAGGATACCCACTCGCTGTAACAGTTACGACGAAGAAGGGGAAAATTATAGACCTTCATTTGCCATTGCAGGTATCTACTAATAATTTAATCGCTTCCAAGAGTCAGGTATCTTGTTTCTCAAGCATTATTTAGTCAGTTCTGTGATGATGTTCAAAGCTCCAACAGCCTTTGAGAAGTGTAAGATGATGAGTGGTAGTTCTTTATCCCTACTGTGAGCAGTAAACAGTAAAAACAGTAAACCCCTACGCGAACTAATAAAGGGTTTTAGTCCTCCGTTTTATGCCCTGCGCGCCGCCGTTCGGGCGATGACATCATTGGGATTTATGTCAAGTTTACACATTCTTAACCCCTCAAGAATCTGGAGAAGGGTTTTGGGGTGCAGGAAGCCAGCGTTCTTTATGGTTGCAGTGTTACTTAACGTGTTTATAAAAACGGGACACGTGAATTTAACTGAAGGATTTTTATTATTGTAGACGGCCGACCTTTCAAATTAAAAGGCATGCGAATATACTGGTTTGTTTTATATACTGGTTGTCATTGCTTACTGTCAAACTAGATTTAATCCCAATTTAACAAAGTCGTTTATCTTATTTAAAATTCTGACTTTCGTCTCATTAAATATTTAAAAGTTCCATAGCTTTCGATATCGATCGTCCAGTAAATTAGTCAGATCTCCGAACAATCCAAATTTATGTTGAGTTCGCAGTTATATGTAAGAGTGTACACTCACTCTCAGATATAATATTCAGATTATTCATAAACACCACCAAATCAGTTAAATCTAGAAAACCTTGTAGTGAAATTCATAAAAAGTATATGTTTTCAGGGTCACCAATAGGATATTTTAAGATGTTCCGGACCGTTATGCCTGCCAGTTTTATTTTAATACTTAATTAAAAAGTAAAACTCAGGCACGTGTAAATAACATTTGATTTATGGTGAGCAGTCGAATATTTCTTTCATCATTATCTCAATACTTAGTATTTGGAGACGTTTTACTAATCAACTGGACGATCAACGTATCATCGTTGTGTATGTATCGTTGCTATATAATAAGATTTGGCTGTAAAGTTTAGATGAAAAGGACTTTGCAAACTTCATGGTTCAATATTGTCTTAGTGATAGTTTTTTTTGGTTGTAGATTAAATTTACACGTGTAAACATACATTTTATTGCTGATTTTGCATTAACTATGGTGGGTTTCTTCATTTACCGAGAATGCTAAATGCAATGCTAATTGTAAAAGTAAACGGTCAAACGCATAGAATTTTTTAAATTTCAAACGTTTACTTTTACAAATAGCATTGCATTTACCGAGAATGTCAAATGCAATGCTAATTGTGAAAGTAATCGGTCAAATGCATAGAAATTTTTAAATTTCGATCGTTTACTTTTACAATTAGCATTGCATTTAGCATTCTCGGTAAATGAAGAAACCCACCCTTAGGTGATAACATTGTAACAAATTTAAAAATTAACGCTTTTGTTTTACTGTACGGGCACCTCACCTGCATCTTTCCACTTCGAATACCAATAAATAGGCCATTACACTATTGAGAAAGGCTGTCCAAATAACAGACTCTCTGTAAGCGTTTCGATGAAGAGTTTTAAAGAATGACGTGGAAGTGCATAATACAATCTATATACCATATTTAACGTAGCTCTACATGGGCATGATAGATAATAAATATCTATATGTACATATTCGAATGGTCAATGGCTGAATTGGCTTAACGTCGTGTTCCCATCCAGGCGTCGTGACGCGTCACGAGTTCAATTCCTCGGCTGGCTCCTCCTTCACCAGCATTACTTATGATGGCAGTAGAAGATTTGATTTTCAAATTTTGCCAAGTTTTCAGTAAAAAAGAAGCATTACACAAATTATTTTGCAGTTGAAACAAGTACGATTTATAAATGTACTGTTCCAGAAGCCTTTTTTATCGTGAATAGTAAATCATTAATTATAGATATTTTTTAATTAATATTGTGTAACAGGATATAATAAAATGAGGAAAATCTACTTTTATTAAAATTATAACGAAGTAACCGATTGATCACAAGATTAAATTCTGCCTCGCATAAAGTTTTCAACAAAGATATTGAAATACAAGTTCTCACTCAAGTTTACTTGAATTCAATTCACGATGCAACAGAAGAGCTTTCAGCATACGGTTTCAAAGCTCTGTTATTGCGGAATGTGCATTCACAAGCTCTAATGCCAATAAAGCAACAAATCAATTCGCGTACTTATTTGATTCAAGTTTAGCTACTTTTCAATGGATGCGAAATAAAAAAAAAACATTGCAAATTTATTTTCCTGCTTAGAACGTTGTTTTATACAAAAGCAATCAATTGAATATCGAATGTACTTAATCCATTGGCAAGAAATACCATTGAACTCAATATTCCATAATGGAAATTATCTATTCAATTTGTATTATTTCTACTGGATGTACGATTAATTACCCGACTTCGTTTCACATTTTTTAGAAACAAGCTTTTTAATATTAGAAAATTAAAACATTTTTATTATAACACATGGATATTTTAGATATTCTGCGATTAAATATGCAATGCATGTTTAAAATAATCGCGCTGACCCATTTAATAGGTAAATTAGTTCAAGGGTAACTTATTTTTGTTTTTTTTACGTATTCAATAATATTATTATTTAATTTAAACTGTTCTTATAGAGTGAATAATAATAATATTGAATATATAAAAGAAATAAAAATTAAAATGGAGTTCTGATAACAATTTATAATCAGATTGTTGGATAACCGTGATATACTAAGTAAGTAATTCCAAGAAGGGACCATTTTCCCTTTTCCATTTCAGATGTGATATTCATTTTTGATATTTTATTTAGTATCTTGTAGACAGAGGTGTATTTCATTTGCACCAAAAAGAAACGGTTTTGTACATGAAAAGCATACCTAAGAATAAAATAAAGAAGCACGTGGATCTGTAATTTATTTTGTTTACTACTTGCAAAATGAGAGCTAATTTACAATGCAAAAAGATAAAACCTTGATTAGAAATAAGTAGTGTTGGAAACGAACGAGAAAAAGGTTATCCTGGACGAGATAAGAAAAAATCCTTTCTCATATGCTATTCTAAATTGAATATACCTTCTTTAATATAGATAAGCAGAATTAAAAGTCACCTTTGTTCAAATGAATTTTTAAAAAGACATTGTTAGTATCTACATTGGTTTTAAAATTTATTGATAAATAAAATGCATCCCTGAAATGTTATTATTTTTAATTTAAAATAAAACAATAACTTTGTAAACACCACTTTTATTTTTTTTTCTTTATGGGGACCGGGTTTTGCTACAACCGTACCTTCATCAGGGCAGTATAATACTCTACTAACATTAGGTTACTTGTGTGTTATAATATATGATTTAACAAAATGGGCTGGACTTCTCAGGTGAAGGAGGCAGTAGGCGTAGATGGAGAATTGGGAATGGAGCGGGCGTGTTCTTTATCAATAGGGAACAATCTTATTATTTTTATCTCTAATAATCATTGACGATTTTCGAATCATCATTTTCAAATCAGGCACTGTGAAAAACTGAAGACGACCAAAAAATTCGTTATTTGTTCAAATGTGTACTTACATTCCAGCTCGTATTTTTACAGTTTATTGATTTTCACGGAAGAGATCACTAAAAACATTTTACACCAAATATTTTCATCAGGTTATGAAAGACGATGTAAATATATAAATAGAATTTACACTTTGCTATGAACTAAGAGCTCTGAAAAATGTTCAATTATTGATATTGCACCTCTAATCCAAGAAAGGCGATTATGTCATTCACATTCTACGAAAGCATATTTTTTCAGATAAAATGAAAAACGTAGTTTAAATGATTCATTTAAAATTTTAAAAAAATCATTTCAGATTCTTTAAAAAATAAAATTTTCATCGTAAATAAAACTATATATTGATTATTTTTGCAAAGCAGCCACATCCAAAAAGAGTAAGCTCTCTCACCGTGGTATTTGCACTCTGTTGCTGAAATCTATAGGACCATGGTTTCTCGTAACATATTTTCCATCATGCGTCATAGAACTTTCAAATATCACCTCATCTACCAAAAAAATGGGAAAGGAACCATTTTACTATAATTTTGACATGATTCGAAAGTTTTGAAATTCGAGTGAAACAATTTGTAAACAAACCACACTTTTCTAGTACTTTTTCCATTGTGACGGAAATTTATTAAATAAATGAAAACGCCCTGCGCCGAGGGGTTGACATTGCCTTTATGCGTTCCACCTTAGCAGGAACGGATTTTCCTTGAAATATTTTATATTTGCTTTGTTATTTCGTCAGCAGGAAACTCGGAATAAACCTTAATGGTTTAAAGCACTAAGCCCGCATTTGCATGATGGCGACAGGTACGGGAATCCGGGATTATCTCGCAATACGTACAATGTTTTAATATAATTTAGTTGTTACAAATTACAAATATACGTTCAGAGTTTTACGATTTCAACAAAGGGCATCGTATAATTAGATTGACTCGGATTTGTATGCGATTAATCAACTAATTTAAATTTATTGGAAAAAATTGACCTACTGATAAAAAATGTTCGTGTAAAATGAAATAATAAATAGTTTCAATAAGATTAATATTAGCATATTTATAATCTATCAGCAGTATGTTATTGGTTTTCCGATTTATACAGCGATTAAAGTCTCATTTATAAATTTACAATTGAAAACTGGGAATAAAATAATAAAATGCGCTAATTTTATGAACTGATTTTTTAATGAGAAAAGCTCTCTTTTTTATAACTTTTTTATAACAATGTATTTATATCATTGAAGAAGAAGATAACAAAAATAATCTAGACGCAAAAATGAAAAAGAACACAACACAGAAAAACAGAAAAATTTATTGGTCCCAGTTGCGATCATTATCTTTTTTTGTGTCTTGCTCTCTTTCATATTTTCGTTTAGATTATTATTGTTATCTTCTTCTTCAATTATGAACTAGTCATTTTTGGTCGCAACTGCGACCATTATCTTTTTCTGTTTTTCTGTGTCTTGTATTCTTTCATATTTTCGTTTAGATTATTATTGTTATCTTCTTCTTCAATTATGAACTTGTCATTTTTGGTCGCAACTGCGACCATTATCTTTTTCTGTTTTTCTGTGTCTTGTTCTCTTTCATATTTTCGTTTAGATTATTATTGTTATTTTCTTCTTCAATGATGAACTTGTGTCATTTTAGGTTTCATGGCAATTAATCCCCCTACAGTTGACCCCCGGCATACTAACATACAATCTATAGTCGGTTTAGGGAAAATACAGGCTGTCTCTCAGTGGGATCTTGAACGAGATGGGCGTTTTTGACGTTGGCCGATTGCCACTCAAGCTTCCACCTATCTTCTGGGGTGAGAGAAGACGAAGGAATCTTTCTCCTTCTGTCCAGAAGGGTTTTCGAGACTTCAAGCGGCATGCCGGGTGAGAAACGACATCATCGTGCAAAGGCAACATGTAATATGTAATTACTTCAATAAAATATGTTTAACTGTTTGTTTTCCTAATAAAATAAAATAAATAATAAAAAATAAAATAAAATAAAAATTTCTGGAAAATATATTGGCGTAATAGACTTTCTTAAAACTATCTTAACCTGAGAATATTCCATTATTCAATAATTATATACCTAAATACATTTCCTTATGCGCTTAATAAGTTCACATATTATGTGCCTATACCTTTTATACGCCTATACATATTATGTTAGTTTACAATTACACCGAGGTACTTTATTTCAACATTATAATAAGACTAGCTGATCCGGCGAACTTCGTACCGCCTCAGAATCAAAAACTGTTGTCAACTTATTAGCTGAATTGATCTAAATTGTTTCTCCCTGCGTATACCATACCTTGATCTAAATTGTTTCTCCTTGCGTACCCTTTCCCCTCTCGCGTTCCCTCTCCCTCTCTCCACTCCACTTCTCCCCTTCCCTCGTCCCGCTAACCCCCCTTCCTGAGTTCATTTTCCCCTCCCCCCTACCCCCTCCCCCGGTTCACAGTTCAATATTATACCCCTTACAACGTTGCTGCAGTTCTTTCAAAATAGGAGAATTCGTTCCATACAAAATGTATGGGGAAAATAATTTTCTTCGGAGTGGAACACCCTTTACTTTTAGGGGTATGAAAAATAGATGTTGGTCGATTCTCAGACCTACCAGATAAGCACACAAAATTTCATCAAAATTGGTCCAGCCGTTTCGGAGGAGTATGGTAACAAACACCGTGACACGAGAATTTTATATATTAGATAATGTAATTTAGAACACTCGTGTTAGATAAAGTATCATTAACATCAAATTACTAAACAAACGAACTTGAATTTAATAAGGTTCCATAAAATGAAATTCGAATTCGTTGGCTTCAATCATTATTATTAAAGATCAATAATTATGTAAAGTACCCGGATAGACGATATCGAATGAAAGGTCAGAATGTCGTTAGAGTAACCAAAAACATGCCATGGATGTCTGGTAAGGGATCAGTTTACTAATCTCCTAAATTCAATATGAAGGTTTCACCTATTATAATTGTAATGATTAATGGTACCTACCATTACAAAATATTTAGTTTCATTTTTCTTTTTTTTCCTCTCTTTTTGAAATGGTAAGTTAGTATATTATTATTATTATTTTCTTACATCCTACTAATATTATAAAGGTGAAAATTTGTATCTATGTATGTTTGTTACTCTTTCACGCGAAAACTACTGAATGGATTTTAATGAAACTTTACAATAATATAGCTCATACATCAGAATAGTCTACAGGCTATAGCTTAGAGCTCTGGCATTATGAAATTTATTTACAAAAATTGCAATAGGTGGCACGCGAGCTGTTTGAAAAATGAATGTAGCGGGTATGAAGGGGGGTTAGGGGGGGGGGGGTAGGATGTGGGGCAGGGCGGAGGGGGGAGGGAGGATGAGGAAGGGCGGAGGGTGGAGGGGGAGGGTGAGGTGGAAGGAGCGGGGGGGATAGGGGTGAGAGGGGGCGGGGGAGAGGAGGAGGGGGGGATTGGAGTGGGGATAGGGAAGGTGGAGGAGGCGCTGTGGGTATCCCCCTAAAACTATGCGAGCGAAGCCGGGGGCAAAAGCTAGTTCCTACATATAAACAAAATATAAAAAAAACAAATGTGAGTAAAAGTAACCCAATAAATATAAATATGAAGATGAATGAATGAGCTATAGCGTAACGCTGACGGTAAGTCGATCGCGACTCGCTACGCGCCTGCGTACGAGGATAATCGGTCCAGTTTGTCAGCGCTACGTCGTCGGTCGCGCTTTTACGCGCTTATATGAACACGATCAGTGCGGTGCTGATGGCGTCAACTGATGAACATGCAATAGAACTGTCCTGTAAAATGAATAAAGACAGAGCGGTTTATTACTGAGGTGTATTTTCGCCCTCCTCTTTGGGAATTATCTAGTAATTTATACTAAGGTCGAGATAGTAAGTCAAAATGTTGGCTTGAAGTATCGAGGCATTGTTTCCATTCTTTGATGAATACGTTAAAATTCTAAATTATTTAATTCAATAAAAACTACTGTACTAGGGCGACACGACGTCGCGACGCCCGAGTACTCGAGCACCCGAGTTGTCGCCGGCTCGGCGCTTCGACGTCCTCACCTAACTGACCAAGGCCTACTAGTTCTGTAGTAGGCCTTGCTAACTGACGGACAACGATCGACAGTATGCGACCGATGCTGGAGATTGAGATTGACTGGATTCGGATAACAGGATGGCATAAAATAATGTTGGTACTCACATTCAGCTTTCAGATAGCATCCATTGAATATATTATCGCGTAAGAGCACATTTTATAGTTTTACACACACGTGATTCTTTATCGAACTGAAGATTTATCGTAAGAAACCTCATTAATTTTTGGGGATCGTTGGAAACGGTTAATACGCACTTTTTTTTTAAATATCTTTTGATTCACCTTAATTACATTAAAAGACAACTATTTGCATTGGGGGAAGTGGAAAATATTTCATTTTAAATTTCGATTACGTAAAATTAAAATTAGCTTTCGTCTTGTGAGATTGTACGCCATTATGGTTATTAGCTCATTCGCTGTCACTTTGGCATCACTTTGGTATGTTGGTATTCCTGATACACTTGAATGTATAACGAACGGCTAGAAGATTTTGAAGGAAGGTTTATAACATTAAAAAACTCCCGCGCGATTTTGTCTCTAGCCGTTTGTTTTACGAGCCGAATTTCCATGAAGTCTGCTACGATTTGCTCTAGCATCTTTTCGTACAGTAACAAGAATACCAACATTACAAAAAAAGACATTTGAAAATAATGTTTGAAAATGGACGGTCTCGTTTCACAGAATGAAAGCTAATTTTAATTTTACGTAATCGAAATTTAGAATGAAATATTTTCCACTTACCCCAACGCAAATAGTTGTCTTTTAATGTAATTAAGGTGAATCAAAAGATGTTTTCAAAAAAAGTGCGTATTAACCGTTTCCAGCGATCCCCAAAATTTACCGTTTTGGGACACTTGACACAGGTGTGCAAGTGTAATTTTTTGTAACAACACCTTTCATTGGAATGCTGAAGGTTTGGAGTAGGTACAAGGAAAGAGTGGGATAATTTCTAACAATTGATAATTTACGGATCGGTCTACGGCGCTGAGAGCGTGTAGGTATAATATTAAGCAAAAAATGGGGATCAATATTGATTTATTTACGAAATGTACTTGTTGCCGTGTGAGAAAAGTTAAACTGAGCTAAGCTTAAATATAAAACACATGAATTTACGACTAAGTTTGTAGACTTATTCATGTTTTAATGTAAAATCATCAAGCTAGTATAAAATGGAAATTTTAATCGTGAAATATACATTGAATTTTCCGAAATAATGTACCACCTGTAAATCAGTAATAACCCTAATGCTTTTACATAACGTGATATTTTATTTAACATTTGAATATGTTTTGGTAGAGGATTACGATGTACGAGTATAAATAAAAAAGTGTTTGCAAGTTATTATTAGTTTGCGGGTTACAAATATATTATTGATCCCATTGCTAATTTTATTTTTATTATTTTCTAAAATATTATTATATAGAACAGATCAAACATGTAAAGGCAGGCAGCGAAGATGAAAAGATGTATATAGTACCTAATGTATTTTAATGAGCGTTAAAATCATTTGCTAGAAACTACCATCAGCAGACTGGTTTTATTTCCGCCGTCTATTATTGAGCTTCCTCAGTGCAAGTTGTTTTTGGCAGTGCAGTCAGAATTTAATTAACCTTTATAACACAGTTACATTCGTAGTCATTTTTAATCTGGGAGACGGGTTTGGGTACCAACCATTTATTGGATAACCAACACCTCTGCCATAGGTCACTCCAACTTGTTCGATACGTTTGGTGACTTAGCAGGGTGCCCAGGTTCATGGGGCAAGGTTTGTCCAGGTCTTGATGGTAGATGCATCTGCTGACCTTCTGCGTGGCGGGCCGGATCGAGAGAGACAGATTGAGGAAGGACTTTTGACCTTTCCAGCCGGACTCTCTTGATCCATCACCTTGTACCGCAGTTGGAGGGATGGATTCTTACGCCCGTCACTCCTGGACACACTGACCCTCAGATTCCTACCTACCCCTCATGCCTTTTTCCTTCCCAGAACTTTATATCCTTCCCACAGAATGTTTGAGTTACACAGAACAATTTACAAGCAAACAAAAATTAAATTATTTATTATTTTTAATTGATAAACTAATGTTTAAGACAATATTTTTATGCATAGCACAAAGGGTAACAATTATTATAAGTAATAAAATTATTAGCCTGAAACACTCATCTACATTGAAAAAATCTCCCGGACGAGTTAAAGCATTTCACCGAAAAAAATGTAGACATTTGTCTCGACGCCACCTACTGGGCGATTTTGCAATAACAATGCCTTTTTTATAATATATTTTATATTATAAAATAAAAAGTTGGTTGTTTGCTGGTGGAAAAATGTAATAAGCAGTAATTGTTGAATGAAACACTAGCATATATTGAATTATTTGGCGGGCAGGAGATAAGCCAGCGTAGCTCAGTGGATAAGAGAAGTTGACCGGAAATCAGAAAGAAGTGGCCATGTATATTTTCTCGTGAGATTTTTTGGAGAGTGATTCAGTCTAATAATTATTACTTATAACAATTGTTAAAACTAAATTACTATTGAGACAAGATAATATTTTATCCTCATTATTTTTATTTTATCAGTGTCTCGTATTACCTATTTCATTTTTAATAACATATTAATTCTCTGTTGGAGAATTTTTTCGAACATCAAAGAAACTCTCAGATACCATAAAAATACAAATTGCAGCAAGCTGCCTCCGTAAAAGTCCCTTTGAATGAAATTTTGAGAGCAAGAGGCTTACAAAAGAGTACCCACATGACTCGGGAATCATAATGAAAAGTAAAAAAAAAATCACTGTCATAGTAATAAATCGCTATGAATGAAAGAATATTCCATGAACATAAAACTCGTATTTCATTTATTTTAATATCTAATTACGTCGTCACACAGTTGTCAGGCAAGTACTAAATTGAAAATGATATATTTTTTACTTGTCTTTTAAAGGATGGCAATATCACGGCGAGGGAGTTCGACAATTTTCGGATTCCGTTTACTCTTACTGAGATCTTGTGTAAATCTGACCGTCACTAGATTTAATTATGTTTAATCATTAATATTTCAAGTTTAAAGCCGGAAAGTGATCGGATAGTTTTCCTGCGTTGAATACTCGCGGCATGCACTCAAAGTTCGCAAGTAGGAGATTCTTGTCAGATGTGTTAAAAATGGAGTTACGCGGTGTGCGTTTGATGAAGTGAAGTCTTGCACATCGTTGCAATCGGAATTGTATTTTAACAATTAGATGACTACCTTTATTCTTTATCTGACGGGATTACTTTCACCATATCAACGCGGCCGCCATGAAAACACGGTTGAAAAAACAACTTACGCGCGCTGAGGAATTGGTGAATATAATTGGTGAAGCTACTCGTACATTTCCACCACATTATGTTTAATGTTACTATCTTGATGGATAGAGATATCTCCGACTAGGTTCGACTCCGCGGTGGTACCTGCTTCTGACGCGATTGCCTTAAAGGAAAACTTCGACCTGCACCCTCCGTCAACTGTTGAAATTTCACTCTACGTATTTTATAGGTACCTAGTTAGATCATGGAAAAAAAGTCGGCTACGGAGTAAGTCGTTACACGTCTGTTTTATCTTAATTTGCGCTAATTTAATTATGACAACAATATATTATATTCCATTCACTACTTCTTTAAACATTATAATCTCTTTTACTTTGTTGGTAATTACCCCCAAGTTCAAGCAAAGTCATAAATCCATCCCAAACACCTTGAGAGGGATTTCTAATCTACCATTATTGTATTATGAGCTAGAATGATTTTCTAGAGACGACACATTCTCCTAATATAAAACTAAGGGTTGGAATTTGGCGTGTTGATTCAACTAAGTTGACTCTATGGGTTCGTTCCTACCATTACTGTAAAACCTTACAACAGATCCAGCAATCGGAGTTAGTTGACTTCTCGTCATTGGCTCATCTTATATCTTGACATTTAATAATACTATATAATACACTAAATATCACAGCAGAATAATATATTAAACGTTAGACACCAATTTATAGTAGGTACGCAAACTAGCAAATGATTGCTCAATAAATTCTAAAAGAGTAGACCTTACATTCCCTTTCAAGAACCTGTATTTAAAATCACTTCTTCGATTTTAAAATTATTAAAGTGAAAACTTCTTTAGCACCATTGTGATTTAAAACTCTATGAAACGAAAAAGCGACACTAAAAGAGACAAACACATACATCTACAGGATTTAGCTTGCAAGAGAATGAGATAGAATAATCGGTCTCCTCTTTGTGTGGTGCCTTGTAGCCTCCCAACTCTTATCTAAATTTATTTTCTGAAGGTTTCACTTATACCGTGTGTTTCATTCACACTTTTATATTTTGAGTTCATGCACTTAAATAATTTGGAAACTTCGCTTTCGACAATCAAACTGAACGATCGTTAAGTTATAAGGTAAACACAAGCAATCCAAATAATGATTAGTTTATTAGCGATTATTTTATGTTCTGCAAACAAAAAGAGTGAAAATTTTGTTATTTTGAGAGTTGTAGATAGTCCCAAAATCGCGTAGGTGAAAGATCAGCATTCCAAATCCAGACGTTACTGTTCGTAAAAATAGATGAAGCCGTATTTAGTAACCAGATCGCAAAGTCAGGTAGGTACTTCAAAACCATTATTTTCTCTATGTTCATCCCTTCCCGATTCCCTTAGTCTTATCATCAATTCCAACTTGGAACAACGTTCCCCCACTGACTCCAGATAGTTTAATTTAATAATTCCAAATGTATGTATGTCATTAGGTTTATCACGAGCGGCGCATTCAAACACGTGATATAATTTAGGAGGCGGGTATTAGTACCGCCGCCCCATAACCATTTATTTGATAGCCAACATCACTGTTATAGGTCACCCCAAGCGGTTTGGTACTTTGGTGACCTAACACGTTGCCGTGTCCTTGGAGGTTTGTCCAAGTCTTTGCTTATCGTCTGTACGGCGGGCCAGATTGGGAGACCTAACCTAGACGTCACCAGCAAGACTCTCTCGCAATGCACCGCTTTGGGAGGGATGTATTCATACGTCCGTCACTCCTGGATACGTTGACCCCCCAAATTCCTACCCACCCCTCATAAATTTTTCCTTCCCAGAACTTCATCTCTTTCCTTTTCCTAAAAAGACCCTCAACACAGTACGTCCAAAGATAAGACAGCCTCTGAGATTTTTTTCTCAGGGCCTCCTGTGTGGAGATAACGTGAAATTTATATCCGAAAAAAATCCATAAAAGTTCATTAAGTTGTTAAGTTGTTAAGTTTATTTTTTTGTAGCAGAAGATCTTCAATAAAGACAATATTTCTTCACTGGCGAATTCCAACTTATTTATTAACTTTTATAATCACATGTTACAATAATAATTTTTTTCCCGACCCGACAAAGCACTAAGGTGGTCTTCAGACCATTAACTAGTTGATTCTAGCAGTTTTCAAGAGATAATAGGCGTTTTTCTCTAAAGAACACATTATTTATAACCAAAAAACGACTCACACTAAAACAATAAACAATGACGAATGACATACCAATGTAATAGTGTGATATACAGAAATCTATCGACTATCATTTCAATCAGTGCAACTATCTGTTGCAAGTAGGAAATCTGCAATAATAAACTAGCTTCGAAATGTTACGCTAGAGGTCAGTAACCTTCGCTTTTTAAACAGTTATCTAATGTTAAATTAAATAACTTTACTGTTTAAATTAACTGGGGCAAAATAGGGTACGAAAACTAGATTGAATATTATGGACTAGTAATGTAGGGTAACCATTATTTTATCGTGCATTATAAAAAATATTGAACTTGACCTCGTTAAACTAGATAGCGTACGCGTACCAAATGGTTGTCGGCCATGTACTAACATTTGTGGTAAAAATATTATTGAAAATAATAGTTTAATTATTGTCTACGGAGCGACACACAAACACGAAGGTTTCCGCTAAATACACTGTAAAGACACGCGACTCTAGTATAAGTACCCGCTAACTACTGTTATTGTTACTGCTGTTGTTTTTCATATATGTAGCACGCATTGGTTACAATGTGATTGTGAGGCTACAATCAAGGGGTGTGGGTGTTTTTTAAGTACTTAGGTAAGCACCTATTTATTTATTTACCTACCCAAGTGGGAAGTTGAAGAACATTTCAGAATCAGCAAACCAAGAGCTATTAATGAAAAACAGAAAATATGTCAAATCTAATACGCAATGTACACAAAACTTTAAAAAAAATCTCAAATTAATATTATAAGACGACATCGGATAATGCATGCTATTAAAACAGTAAAATATCCAACCCATTATGCGCTGTCAATACCCAAATTTGCGATAAATGTACCGGAATATATTTTGCCAACCGTAATAAACAGGAATAATATGTATGTCTTTCTAAGTGAATACCGTACAAGAGTCCCAACTATCCCGTCTGGAGCCAGTAAGAGACTACGGCATCCCCAATTGGGAAATGTTGTGAGGATGAAAGTATTGGGGAGGGAAAGGAGATGAGAAAGAGGAAGTACGAGTATTTGGGAGCTATTTAGATATTTTCAATAAATACGTCTTTATTTTTTTTTCGTTTCAAGCAACGTTTCAATTCTGAATTGTGGTCTTACACCAGGGCGATACTGAACGTAAATGTAGGTACTATATATAATTTTAAATGAAAACATTCAGAAATAACACAAATTATTAAAAAAAAAAATCATGTGTGCAATTCACACGCGGTAGAAATGAAGCCTCCATTTGCGTAATCTTGTATTTTGTCTTGTCGTTGCATCACCTTGTAATTGTACAACAGCTAGTTCTCTTCACCATTTGACTCTTTCTCAGTAAATTCCTTTTGCACATTCAGGATAAGGAAAAAGGGCTTTGTCCTATTGCTTTATTACCACGTCGCTTTTTTTGAGATGCGGGGGGAAGTGTTATGTAGCACGCCTAAATGTGGGTTTGAGTTCGCCACCAACAAAATCCTAGTACGCGTTAGTGCAAATCAACCAGTACACTTCCAAGCGCAGCTTTCGCGTGCACCGAAGCCACTTGGCAAGCAAGCCGCATTCAGCGGGGTTTGGTGTGCTCTTTTTGCGGGAAGGATCAATCCCATTAAATTAATACATCGTCTTAAGTGATATTTAGGGCTAGCCTGCACTGTGTTGTTGAACAACGACGGAATCCTTTACGGTCCCGACATCGTTGGCCGTACGAGATTTGACTATGCCCGCTTCGTGGTGGTGGCTGATACAACTACGAAGTAAACGCCGCTCCATAAGCAAGAACCAATCCTCGTCATTTCTTACGTGCTTTACTATGAAATCGAGTGTTAATTTTTCATGCTGTTAGAGTAGAGCAGAGACAGTTTAGCCCTTTTACGGTTAGGATGTTTTATGTTTCTACGTACAATCCCGTGATAAACTATACTTAAATTTCCCCGAGTTGTTACTGACCAAACATGGTGATGTTGATAGAGATTGAGTAAGGTCGCGACTGGCCCACCTGAGATAAATATTAAGTTCCCAATGCTCAGCTAGCCCCCTGATTGCTTTTGTGGTAACTCGGAGACCCTTTGGCTATCTGCAAAGCCAGGAGTACCCCATGGAGCCCTTGCACACCCTGGAATCTAACACCGGCGTGGCGCCTCTAACAAGACGTAAGTCAAATAACGTATAATTGTATATGCTATTTTTATAACGCCCTGATTTTTTTTTTTGATTTTTCACAAAAACGGTGCAGTAAAAATCGTCCAAATATTTTTATTTTTAAGTTTATGCATAATGGATATATCATAATAAATGCATGTAAAGGCGATTGCAGACTCACGGCGAGAACAAGCGCTTATCCACACTCTCATTTTTCTCACTCGTGATCTGTTTCCCATCCGGTATGGACGACATTACAGACGATATTCAAAATGCAGCAGGTTTGGCTCTGTGCGCCATGGCATATTATAATTTTGTGAACGTTGTAGTTAGCCCTTGATTTAGAAAGGAATCCAGAGCGTCATATGCAAACCGTATAGGTTTATAAATTTCATTTTCTCCAGCACCCGATTTGGAGGAATCATTCACCATTTTTCTGTATTTCCGTTAACTAGCAAAAAGGGAATCTTTTTTCTTTTTTGTTCAGGTACTTGCATCTCCATTATTTCTCCAAGTCTGTTGCACGCATCGTGGTTCAAACTTTGTTCTTTATAATTCCGATGTTTTGCATCCCATAACACCGGTTCAGATTGAAAATATTCTACAAATTGCAACTCTTGTTGATTCTTAATACAAGGAAACAAAATTTTCGAAACAAAAACAAAAATATAACGCACGTCTACTCTCAACCGCTCACTAAACAACACTGAGACAAAACGTGAGTGTAGTAGTCTTCTCGTTTCTCGCGGCGAAGTAATTCTGAATAATATTGCGTGACATAGTGATATTTGTAACATAAATGCAAGGTAGATAAATTTCATTCTTCTGTCATTTCACAATCATTTTGTAAATGCAATGATTCAACACTGGCGTTAAGTGCTTTATTTACATTTGACAACCAGAAGTCCGTGTGCAATATTTAAACGACTTTATTAATATTTTTAAAAGCGTTACATTTGAGATGAAACATTTAAAATCTGTCACTAAAACAAAATTTAATTCAAAATATTTGTGTTTCAATTTGTAACATTATATTGTGAAACTGAAAAATTCTTTATTATGTGCATTACATAAGCGTGTTAAATAAACAGTCCTCAAAACTACCAAATTAACCGCGTATCTAATTTTTTAAGATGTCAGAATTCTAGATTCAATCGCCCATCTTAATTCTTAAAGACAATCAGTTCTTAGACAATTTTTTGTTTTGTTTTTAATTTTCTTTATTCATTTTGTTTATTACAGGTTTGTTTTTCATGGTTTTTAGACTACCAAGCTAGGCAAATGCCCGTATTATGGTAGTCGAGATTCATAAGATGTCATATTAAGTATAGAATATTAAGTATAATCATCCATATATGTAGATGAAAATACAAACATGTAGCATACATATTAAGGAAAATATTCATACTAGTATTAGGTACATGATCACATACAGGAGAGGAGTTAAACTAAGAGCATCTTGTATAAATAAAAATAAAATAAAATAACAAATAAACATAAAAGTAACAAATAATAATATTTGAAGGATAATAGAAATAAAAATAAGAATAAATATATAAATTATCTATACAGATGAACAATGGTAGTCTGAGACCCCAAAAAAACAAAAGTAGGTATTCCTAATGGACGAACGATGTCAAAAAATATGAAAAAAAGCATCAGCGTAATATAAAGTTTTGGTTGAAAATTAATTTAGAGATAAGATTTTTTACTCGAGAAATATGAAAAAATAAGAACAGTTTTTAAGATGTAAGGCATTCTTTATAATATTTCCTTTCCTGAGTAAAAAAACCAGTTCTGTATATTAATGGTATAAAGATCATCAGTTTTCGATGTCTTAATATCAATACTCAGTAAGTTTAACATTTTAGGCGCAATGTAAGAGAACTGTCGTTGGGCGAAAGCTGTTGAAAATTGTTTTTTTTTTTTTTATTTAAGTCCCATTGTGAATTTCTGCCGACATGATAATGTACTTCTATGAGCACTTTAAGTTCTTAAGCTCTTATAAAAAATAAATGTTATTTTTTTAAGATAATCTCTATTCAGATGCTGACTTCAGTAAGAAATATTGAAGTTCCCTCAATAGAAAAACATCGCGAAGTATGCTCCGAAAATGATTAAAAACACGTCTGGTTCTGTTATTGAAGTGAAAACTTCTTTAGAACCCTTGTGATTTGAAACTCGATGAAACGAAAAATCCGCCCCACTCTTGTCTACCTTGGTTTACTGAAGTTTTCATTTCCAGCAAATTCATGAAAATTGAACATTCTGATTTTTAACATGTCGTACTAATATTATAAAGGCGAAAGTTGGTATGGATGTGTGTTTGTTACTACTGAAGGAATTTTATGAGACTTTACAATAATATACCTCATAAACCAGAATGACATACACGAGCTCTGGCATTATGAAATTTGTATAATATATTGCAATAGGTGGCACGCGAGCTGTTTGAAAACTGAATGTATGGAATGCGGGAGGGGGGAGGGGAACGCAGGAGGGGGGATGGGAACTCTGGAGGGGGGAGGGAAACTCGGGAGGGTGGTTACGGGACGAGGGAAGGGGGGCAGGGAGGAACAATTTCTTTTCAACCGGCTAGTATACACATAAAATAAATCAGTGTTTCTTTCAATACAACTCGAATGTCAAGAGATGTTTGCTCTATTATCTAAGTCGTTCTTTATTTAACATTTTAATGTACGTCAATTAATTATAGCCTTTTTTAATATTAGCACGCTCCTTCCTTCAATAACGTGTTGTTAGCATTATTTACATATATCCTGTGAGTAGGTATTTTAGAACATTAGGAGATAAAAAAAAACTGCTTATAACATTATGGACCTTTTTTATTTTTAATAATTTTAATTAATTGTAGAGTTACATTCGACACCTTGTTTATTAAAAATAAGAACTTAGTATAAAATTTTCCTTAAGAGGGCATTACCAGAGAAAACCAGAAATATGTCATTTTCAAATCAGATTTTAGACGTATTGACTCTTTTCCACAAAAAAATATAAATGGATTTCGAAAGATTGTTCTTTTATCTAGCATTCGCATGTAATACATTTTGAGAAATTTTTTAAATTTTTGTTATAATAAGGTTATTTCATAGGTCGTTGGCAGATTTGTTAAATTTTCAAAAAAGATTTTGTATTATACCGCACCCATTTCAAATAATATAATCATGCAGTAAAATAAATCAATACATTATCTAGCAAATGCATGTTTTAGAATTTTTATTTTGGTTTCAATAAAATCATTAAAAAATATGTACGTACATGTGTTTCTTGACGAAAATTGGTCCATTTGTGTATTTATTTGCGCACTTACAAACTAATATATTTCAGATTTTTTTAACATTCTTATTAAATTTAGACATTATTGAAAAATGATAAATACCTTTAATCAAAAAATAATTACAAAAAGTACATTATTTTAATAGTGTTATCATCACGCCTTTCAGCATTTTTGGCTGAAGGTATAAATTAATAAAAAATGAATATTGAAAATGATAATAATTGGAGAAAATTTTTATTTTTAAATAATAACATTTCAAATTTATTAATTAAAAACATGCCAAATAATGTACAGCCAGCTTTTTATACAAATAACAAATTAAAAAATTATATATTAAATAATAAGGATAAATGTGATTTGTTGAACAAATCTGGGGTTTATAAATTAATTTGTAATGATTGTAACTTTTTTTATATTGGAAAAACTTCTAGAAATTTTAACATTAGATTTAAGGAACATATAAGATGTTTAAATAATAATAATTTTTCTGAATTTGCCAACCATATTTTGGAAACAAGTCATTCTTTTAATATTAATACAGGTCTTAAAATTTTTCATACTTACACTACGGGCATACAATTGGATAATTTAGAAATTTTAGAAATTAGAAAAAGCATTAATAGTAAATTAAATATTATAAATAACCAAAAATTTTTTAAAAATAGCCATCTTTTAAATTTATTTTCTTATTAATACTTACAACTAATTATAATTATTGATTTTTTGATTTAGACTAATTATTTTAATTATTTAAAAAAAAAATTTATTATCTAAATGCAATTTTATTTTTCCTTAAATAATTTTTATATTTAATTTTGTATAACTATTTTTATGATTTGTAAGTTATTAATCATCTCTACTTTTTAATATTTTGTCTATGTTTTGGTTTATTGTAATTTGTCTATACTTGTTTGTCATTTATTTTTCTTTATATTGACATATCCTGATGAAGATAACATTGTTATCGAAACATGTAGATATTGTGTATAATATAGTGGTTTAAACAAAGTGATATGTTATTCATTATATGTATAAATTAAAGCTAATTTGGATTGAAATAAATTCGATATTGAGTTATAATTTTAAAAAGCTGGTACGGAGAATAATTAATCTTTCTCATTGTAACCGCCCTGCACGATCGTAAGAACAACTTTCGACGAAATGTGGATTTTCGTCCGCTGGCTGGTTAAACGCTCTTAAAACCGACAGATTTTTCTTAAGTTTTGCATACAAGATTTTTTGTGCGCACTGTTTACATATGTGATATTTTTTGTAGCACAGGAACGGATGTGTGTCCTTTTTCATACTAATTATAATTTTGAATTTGAGGCCGAAATACCCAACCAAAATGAAAAAAACATTTATTTAACCTTGGATGGGTCATTAAAAATCCAATTTGTAGTGATTTATGAATAGATGCAAATTTAGCATTTTTGTGAGTTAATTAAAATTATTAAAAAATTTATTCTTGCCCTACTTACTAAGGAATATGTTGAAAAATTAACAAAAAAAATAAATGTCATGAAAGAACATTTTATTTTAAATACAACATATTTGTTTTAAAAACGTTAATAGTTAATTTGTAATTTTAATTTATGAACATGAAAAACTTTATTTTTATGAATTTTTATTTTGTAATTTTATATTTCATCATATTTTTATAGTAATTAGAGTAAAAATATGTCTTTAATAATTACCATTAAGCCCAAATATATAAGGTTTATTTATGTCGGTTTATTTAGAAAACAAATAAAATATTGAGATGGGATAAATATATTATGCATGATGGAGAAAAAAATTGTAAATAACATATGGAATAGGAATGTTGTAAATAACATATTTTGGCATAAACGTCAGACGGGATATATTGTGTGTGCAAAGATATATCCCTTTCAAACCATCGTCAATAGGTACTTTTCTTCTTCTTCTGTATCTAGTTTGTACTACGAGTACATATATAACAAACATAAAACAAGGAAATCGATATATTTTAATTTGGGTGTAGCAGAGTAGCTTAACATAATTTGAGATTTCTAAGCAATAGCTTAGATCTTTAATTGATTCTTAGAATTCGTAATTTCCCATTACCTTCAGCCTCACAACATACCCCAATTGGGGATGCCATAGTCTCACTGGCTCCAGACGGGAGCAGTTGAGATTCTTGTGCGGTATACACTGTAAAAAAAAAAAAAAAAATCTTTACAGAAAAAAATGGTCGCCGGTATAAGGGGCCGTTGACAAAACTTTTTTTTTCAAAACTTTTTGTTCAAAACTTCAAAACAAGCGATTTTCAAAAAATGTGACGATTATTTTATAATACAGTAGCGTACAAAGTCCCGAATGTCATTCAGCGTCACGGATAATGCATACATGCAATACTTGCATAATGTTACGTTAGTGGATTGGCACTAAAACAAAACGAAATGCGCTTCTCACATATGTGACGCGTGTGATTCATTACTGCAGCGACGGAACTTGCAATAATTGATTGCGCGCATTTATTCCGCATATTTACACGAACTTGTACCCATAATGTTGTGTTCACTGCTGTTGGTGGCTCGTTCCTCCTGGTGCATGCCATACAGTACACCATACTGTACAGTACAGAGTACTGTACAATGCAGCATACTGTACAATAAGCATACTGTACAATACAGAACACTATGTGGGAACATGGGGCGGAATTACAAAAAACACATTTAGCATGGGGGGTCATTTTGACCAGCAGCCGTTTGATGTGCGAGCAAAGTCAAAACGCAGTATGCGCCACAATATAGTAATATTACAAATGTTTATAAAAGATATCAAATTATGGTTAAGTAAACAGGAACACGAGGAAATCATTAAAATTATGAAGTAACCCCAATACAACCTGCACACAACAAACATAAATACTTTTATTTTATTTATTGTTATTTTGTGCAAATCAAGAAACTAGAAGATGAGGAAATAAAAATCAACTCCCATTCAGCAACATACAGTCCGCCTCGGAACAGGAATACCTAGTGAGGAGGACTGTAAACAAACCACTTTACATTGTATTTTTACTTATTTTGTAATTTTACTTTATCTTATATTGTCACTAAAATAAATAAAAAATAAAATTAAGACTTTGGTCAAGTCATGGTCATGGGAAAAGTCATGGGAACATCATCATTTTTGTTACTACTTTTGTTATAATCTCGCTTATAAATTTATATCATCCATGTGTATATTTTTTGGGCAACATGCCTGTTTTATGTATTAAAATAAAAATAAATAAATAAATATGCATTGTCGATGCATAGTCGGGAAACACGCCAAGCGCTTGCCCGACATATGTGCACGGTTGACATTTGTGACATGAGAACGGGTCGCTTCTTCGATTCGTTCTTGTGTTCAACAGCTCGGCTGTGGAACGAATTGCCGGCCTTTGTATTTCCTCCTTCCTACAACATGGGTCTCTTCATGACCAAAGCTCATTCCTTCCTCGCCTCAAAAAGATCATCCACACAGCATCTCAGATGACATAGGCCCTGAGGGAAATTATTTTCCTCAGGGCCTCCTGTGTGGTGTTAATGTAAAAAAAATTATATGACATCACCATACCAGGCGGCTGCCTGTTTCATGGTGCCCAATGGAATGTAGTTACTTTGTGGTGTCTAGTGTAAAGAAATGAATTAAATATATAAACATTTTTATAATTGGAAAAATTATAGTAGAAACTTTTAGTGAAAAGTAAGAAAAAAAATTATAATAGATACTAGAAAGTAGAAAAGAATAGAGAAAACTCATGCACAAGATTATTAGATGATGTTCAAATACAAAATTCTTTTTTAAAGTTTTATATATTGCAAATAATTGCGCACATACATACACCCTCACATACATATCTGTATCCGTTCGCGTATACATGCATGCATATAAATGCACACACATACATACATACACACATATATACATTTACGTATATCTACAAATTTTGTACTATAGTAGAGAAAAATCATCAGTTTCCTTGCCTCATCGGAAAAGTATTTTTTTGCTTATTGTTATTATAAAAAAAACGGCTATAAAGTTTTTTGAACAATTTGTAATTCCGTAGGAATTTTTAAAAAACTGTTTCATATTGCGTTTTGTTATTTGAGAATCTGATAATAATATGACTGAGCGCTTTATATTGATCTACAATATGTCAGATTTGTTGACTCTGTGTTGTTTGATTTGCAGGAAGTTGTACATTTTTAATGTTCGTAATCCATTAACTACCCTACCGGAAGCAAATTTATCAACATAAATCAAATAATTTAATGACGCTCATAAAAAATAAACGAATGGCGAGGATTAATCATTTTTAGAGAAAAAAACAAAAAGTATGTTTATTTTTCTCTATCGGAAAAGTGTTTTAAAAACTGAAAAATGAAGCCATCAATATTATTTATTGGTTGGTCATTGTTGTGTAAACCAGAGAATGATAGCTCAGCTTCTTTGGGTGAAGATCACAGGAGTGAATTTGAATTGATTTTCAAAGCCGAAATGATTTAGAAATGAAGTTTGAAATCATTTGGAAAAAGTTCGACTGTAACAGAAGCAAAAAGTTTTCTCCGTGGCCTCCCCTCGGATCCTTCTCGCTGTGTGGTACCGGCGTGATTGCTTAAACTCGGTTATGAATTACAGCTTCAGATGAACTTTTAATGGACAGTAAATATTTTAAACAAAACGAGATGCAATGGTGTTTGCTGGAAATGGGTATGTGCAAGAAATATCAAAGTATGGAAGAAAAAGAGATCACCAATCACTTGCCACTTTATCTCTGCGATGGTGCAATATATGTATGTAGTTCTACCGCAAGAATTTTAGGTAATTATCGTCACAACTTACAAACCATATTATATACTTCTAAGATTGCCTAATTCCTTCGTTTTGCAAGATAAATATTGTGTATTCGAAAAACACCAACAACTTGCTTCCAAGGTAGTCACAACTTTTCTTCTTTTTTCAAAACAAATGCATTATAATTGGCATTATTTTCTTGCCATTGTTCTAAATTTAAAATAGTTTCAACATGGTGGTGGCTGATATATACAATATATCGAATAATAATATCAAAATCCCTCCAAAATCGAAAAATTTAATTGAAATATCTGTTTTTCTCTTGGCAAAAAAAATAATTCTAAGATCACCCAACGCTAAGCAGAAGACCAGTTGAATAACTCATTGAATATTGCGATATCCGATATTACTAGATATTTATCAGTTGTGTAAAAGTAAAAAGTAAAAATTTATAAAACTGGGAAGACTTCGGTGGCTGGGTAAGGTGGAGAGAATGACCGAGCATCAAGCACCAAAATCCCTGCTGAACTCAAGACCGATTGTGAGGCCAATACCCATTGGGGGATGCAGAGCCAAGAGTGATGATGATGATGGTAACATTTAAGAAAATGTGTTTATTGGTAGGGCCAAACACTTATTCGGTGGTCGCTCGAGTGCAATGCTTAGCCAGCAGTTAGCTTGGGTAGCTGTTAGCTGAGCTAACTGTTAACTTAGCTAGCTGTTAGCTTAGCTAGCTGTTAGCTTATCTAGCTGTTAGCTTAGCTAGCCGTTAGCTTAGCTATCCGTTAGCTTAGCTAGCAGTTAGCTTAGCTAGCTATTAGCTTAGCTATCTGTTAGCTTAGCTAGCTGTTAGCTTAGCTACCTGTTAATTAGCTATCTGTTAGCTTAGCTAGCTGTTAGCTTAGCTAGCAGTTAGCTTAGCTAGCTGTTAGCTTAGCCAGCAGTTAGCTTAGCTAGCTATTAGCTTAGCTAGGTGTTAGCTTAGCTAGCCGTTAGCTTAGCTAGCTAACGAATAAAGTTAGCTAACGAAGATCGGACGAATCAAACGAATTAGGATCGAGATGTTTCACAGAAATTGAACAACTCATCAAATTTCAATGTAGATTATGTTAAATTCTGTTTCAAATAACCGTAATAATAACATAATTTGAACAAAACTATGGCAATATTTTAAGAACAACGTGCTTAAGTGAGTGCTGACTTAGTAAACGAGTTGTGGTTCAGTGAAAAGGTCTTTTCTTAAAAATAACGGAAGCCACGCAATTTTAAGTTCAATTATGTCGTCAACTATGCCGATTATCGGAAAAACACCAATTCCAATAAAAAATGTCTTTCTTATTCCTAAAAGTTCCGTCTGCTTATAAATATTAATGGTTTTGTTTATTTTTACAAGTGATTGATTGTTATTAAAACCGTAAATCCTCCGACAAATCCCCACACTACCAATCATAACCAAAGGTATAAGTATCAATCATCATCAAAAAACTATCGAAAGGTTTTCGGCAAGATGACAGTCTGATTTTATTTTTCGTTGTCATTTTCTTAAGTAAATATTTAATAAATTCTAGTTTGATTATTTTTACTTCCGACGCCGTCAGCTGTGCCCTTCGAAAGCATTACAAGTTAATGTGTCTGTATGTGTATAGTCGTACAGGCTTCTTAATTATTTATTAACCCTCCGCTTGCCTGGTAGGGTCTGATGATACAAACTGATGTAAAGTTTTTAAATTTGGCGCTCCAATGTCATGCATTTCCGTAGCTATCACTAGTGAGTCACGCAAGCATTACATGAAGAGAAGAGAATTTAGTTCTACCACGTTGCCCTCAGAAACATTAGTCGTCAAAATCCGCGAGGGTCTCACATACCCTAACAGGTATATGTTTAGTTAGTATTAGTTGCTTGTAAGGAGCTATCTTTTTTTTTTCATTTTCTTTAAGCAATTTTCTTTTAAAGTTTTTAAAGATTCACAATATCTATAATATGGACTAACCGCAGAGGATATTCAAGCACTATTAACTGAAGAAAACCATGAATCCAAATGAATTTTGGAGGCGGTACCGCCACCCCGGGAACCATTTATTGGATAACCAAGACCTTTGCCATAGATGCGTTTTTAGATTTTCACGGCCAAAAGCATTTTCATTATTTGTTTTTGGGGTGATATGCCATGTTGCGCTACCTCCTTCTTTATCCAACGTTTCGGCCAGTGTTGCAGTGTCCATCACGAGAGCAGATCTTGCACTTGCCGCGCAACGGTAGCACAAAATGGCATAAAACCCCCAAAACAAATAATGAAATCCGTTTTCGGAAGATAAAAATACAAATAGTGGTTTGATTTTGGCTCATGGTGAATACGGGTCCTTCAGACCCTACCAGGTATAACAAATGGTATAGTTTTAGCAGGCTTGCCGAGGGTTAACTGGTATCTTGAGAAAGCCAAAGAATATATTATAATGATTTCAGTGTGTTTCAGACCTCTATTGTGACCTTATTATTACAATCTATCAAATTAAACCGATTATTAAATGCACCAGTTTTTAAAACGTTGTATGTTTTGCATATATGTAAATGCTCATTCATGTTATATCTTTTATTTTGGAAATAATTTACTGCTAGGGAGTTAAGTAAATTCTTCTTGTGGCATGTGACCTTCGGAATCAGGTGAAATCACGCACTTCCTTCGCAGATGGCGATAAGATTGAAACTCTCCCTAACACCGATCTCCTGTTTTGATGCGCGATTTATTTTATTTTCTGTTCTGGCAAAAATATCAAAATGTTTTCTGTTTATCATCTAAATAACTTAGATTTAACATCGTACAATAAAACCTCACCCGAAAAGGGGTTCTTAAATATGCGATTTTACACATCAAAGCCTTTTTTATAGGCCCGTAATTTTTTGAGGCTTATAAAAAGACTTTTCAAAAAATGCCAAGATGTTTTCTACTCACAGCGTTTAATCAAAGCGTCGATTATATTTTGAAGTGATCATATTTTTAAACAGACATCACAATATGGTTTTGCATGATTTTGCATAACTTCGCACTGATCGCAGACTGATTCAGGAAATACGCTTTTAACAGAAGTTATTATTATCCATACTAATATCATAAATTCGAAAGTGCGTGTGTTTGTTTGTAACGCTTTCACGCCTAAACCACTAAACCGATTTTAAAAATCCTTTCACCAATAGAAAGCTATATTATCACCAAGTAACATAGACTATAATATGTAATGGTAAGCTCTGGCGTTATGAAATTTGTGTAAATGCAAATGTGTATATTTTAGCGGCAGGGAGGAAAGGCAGGGGGAAGGCAGGGAAGGTGGAATGGAAGGGGGCGCACGGGAAAGGATATGCAGGGAGAATCAATTTATTTCTTTTAATGGCATTGCAACGCATGCCGGGTATCAGCTGGTATATTATACATTTGTTAAGTTTTTTTTTAATATGCACGTCATCTTCTACGGAACAATGCTCAATTAATATAACCATGTCTGCCTCGATACGAGAATCGTTCCACTGAGACAGGTTTAGGAAAAACCATTTTTTAAGAGGGTATTACCAGAGAAAACGAGAAATATGTTATTTTTAAATCAGATTTTAGACGTATTGACTCTTTTCCACAAAAAATTATAAATGGATTTCGAAAGATTGTTCTTTTATCTAGCATTCGCATGTTTTAAGTTTTGAGAAAATTGTTTATTTTTAGTACCTATAATAAGGTTATATGTACCATAGGTCGTTGTCAGTTTTGTTAGATTTTCAAAAAACATTTTGAATTATACCACACCCATTTCAAATCATATTATCATGCAGTAAAATAAATCAACACATTATCGCATGTTTTGGAATTTTAATTTTAGTTTAAATAAAATCATTGAAAAATATATACTTCCATGTGTTTCTTGACGAAAATTGGTCCATTTGTGTATTTATTTGCGCACTTACAAACTAAATGTATTTCAGATTTTTTTACATTCATATTTAACTTAGACAATATTGAAAAATGATAAATACTTAAAATAAAAAAATAATCACAAAAAGAACATTTTTTTAATAGTTTTATCATCACGCCTTTCAGCATTTTTGGATGAAGGTATAAATTAAAGCAAATTTGGAATAAAATAAAATCGATATTGAGTTATAATTTTAAAAAGCTGGTACGGGGAATAATTAATCTTTCTCATTGTAACCGCCCTGCACAATCGTAAGAACAACTTTCGACGAAATATGGATTTTCGGCCGCTGGCTGGTTAAATGCTCTTAAGTTAAAAAAACATAAATAATAAAAAAAAAACAAATCTTCACAGTGAGATTGTTCTAACATAAAATAACTTTATTTTCAACAGAGTCAGTGGATCACATTCCCACAATTGAAACCGAGTATAAAATATGATTACTTTCTTGTTATATACGGCGCTAAAGCAGGGCCATCTGTTTGCCTTGACATCTCTTGGGACGGAACCTTCTTTGCGGATGTAATCTCGCCATAAGCCTGATATTTGTTACTCCTCTGTCTTCATGTTAAACGTAGTATAGATGGCCTCTTCTTTTACGTTGTAGTCATAGCAAGCTCGATGCATTTTAAAATATAAACGCGCATCCACTGATACTTTTCATTATCACTTTATATACTGTATACACTGAAGGCAATACGATGTCATCATGAAATAATTCTATCGATTTTTCAACCCGTTTTAATAAAAACACTAATAATCCACAGTTACCTTTTCATCATCAATGTTTACATTGAAGGCAATAAAGTGTCATCATGAATTAATTAGTTCAATTTTTCAAACCGTTTTAATAAAATACTACTAATTAAAACTAATTAAAAAGAGTTTCTCCAGATAGGTTAACGCCATTCATACACAGATAACAAGCGACCTGAGTTTTGTACACGTAGCGTACGCGTCGTTCATGAGTATCCCCCCATGCAATTTTGCTGGTTGCACGCTTCGCTAGTCGCGTATGCATATGCTACTTGCTTGTAAGAAATGTTTTCCGAGCACGACTTGAATATTAAATTTGTTCGGGAGATTGGAAAATATATCCGTACATAGGCATGGATTGAAGTTGAAAGAGAAACGATTTGACATCATACTCAAATAGTTCCTTGGCGGCGATGAATGCCCTACACTATTTATTTCGTTTTGTGGGAGAAACCAAAATCTTCATAAAGATCGTTTTTCACGCTTATAATATAGAGAAAGAAGAACGATGTTGTCTTCATCGCTAATCACTTGACATTGCATTAACTCCATGGCAGTACGTGAAAAAATTATCAGGTTCAGCATAATTTGGGTGGCACCGTACGTGGAAACCATTTTCATTGAGTAGCTTATCAATAAACGACGTGTGGTTGCATTACAGTAACGTAACTTGTAAGTATCTCTACAAAAGGGCTTAGAATAAAAAGCTTTTTTTTTAATATTCTTGTCGAGTTTTTGTTTATTCAACAGCATCTTACATAAATCTACTAAAGTCCTCAAAAACACAGATATGCATCCCTTCGCTATGTAAATACGATAAATATAGCAATACTCGAAATTTGTTTGCAGCTATGCATTCAAGTACCTTTTCGTAAAATGTAGCCTTATGAAAATAACACAATATCTACTTTTGCTTAGATTTAGATTACCTTTTATGGTTAAGGTATATAATTCTACTATCCTTTCGTTTTGGAAAATCTCTCTTTAAGATGTTACAAATTAATTGGATTATACTTCAAAATATTATATTTGAACCCTTTTCCACATTTGAAATAAATAAATTACACCAGTGCAAAATATTTTATCAATCTAAAGTCCAGCTATATTTTAGATTTAAGATTTTGAGACGGTAAATCACAATATACTTATAAAAAAATAATCAAATAGGTTTCAAATAAGATACCCCAAAAATTCTCACTAACTATCTCAAAGATAGAAAACAAAAAACCAAAATAGGGAATTTTTATAGTACTGAAACAAGGATAAAAAATGGAGTACCATAGGGTACTGTGCTTGGCCTAGTCCTGTTTTCAATATATATAAATGATTTATGTAATGTCGTAATCCCTGGTAATATAGTATCTTACGCGGATGATACAGTAATAATAGTAAACGGAAAATCCTGGCTTGAAACTTATTTAAATGCATCAAAATGTATTGCACGTGCCTCATCTTGGCTAAATAGTAATAGGCTCTTCCTAAACTACAACAAAACGTTTTACCTACCCTTTTATGAAAACAGTAAAAACAAACCCCCCAATAATCTTAAAATTAGAATTCAAAATGCTAACTGTAATCAAGTAACATGCTCATCTTGCTCTGAACTTGGAAAAGTTGAAAAGATCGAATATTTGGGTATATACAATATTGATACCAATTTAAATTGGCAATCACAAATTAATTATACCGTTTCTAAATTAAGATATCTTACGTACATATTTTACAGACTTAAAGAAGTACAGAATTTGGACAAACTGAAAATGATTTATTTTTTCTGGTGCAATCTTCACTCATGTACGGAATAATAGGATGGAGTGGTGCGCTTGATAATTTTATAAAACCTTTACAAACAACTCAAAATTATATTATCAAAGTTATGTATAATAAAAATAAAACATTTTCTACAAAAATGCTTTATGCAAAGAATCTAAACTATTCAGTCTCCGTAAACTATTTATACTGCAAACTATGAAATATATCTTCAAAAACATAAACCAATTCGAAAAAAAATGAAAACAGAAGCATCATTAGAAATAATAATGTATTCTTTACCCCCAAACACACACAAAACAAATGCAAACTCACAACAGCTTTATTGGACCTCGTACCTTCAATAGTTTACCAAAAAATATTCAAGTTGCAACTAAACTTCCGCATTACATAAAAGGGTTAAATTATGGCTAAACCATCGAGATGTAAAAACTCTGTTTATTTAATCTTATGTAACTTTATGTTTTTCACAAACTTTACACTGTATATCAATATATTATTACGCTATACACGTATTTACTCGTCCACTATTGTATACACTTTTTGTACAAGCTGTTTAAACAAATTTTAAACAATGTTTTTACTTTATATACCACTGTTTGTTATTTTTTGCAGGTACTAAAATAAAATTTATTTAACTATATTACCCACGCACAGGCTGCCTTAGTGGGTTCCCACATTATTGTTATGATTTTCAAAATATGTAAATATAAATTGTAAAATATGGGAAAAATAGAGGAATTTAAAAAAGGGGCGCTAGAAATAAAAATATTCTCAAAGTAGCCGGTGTGCAAAATGGCAGAGAATCTCTGACTTAACCTAACAGACGAGAAAAGATATGCTGAATTATTATTTTCAAAAGAGTATTTTTATTCAAAGCCGTTCGATTATATCTCAAAATTCACAAATTATATTATCACCGACAACCCCTTGCCATCATTGTTCTCCGCCGAATTGTTGCAGGGCAAAGTTTCCAGAGCGTGATTCAGCCAAGATCAGCATCCAAGTATTATTCAGCCAAGAATTTTGCTCATAAGCAAAACAATACAAGTTCCTAGCAAACAATCTGCATAGGTACTCATATATGCTATAAACATTCACAATACATTATCACGGTATAATATTGTTCCGAATTATATTACAGCATACCAGGCAGGCAGGAAGGCATACGTACCCTAAGGATTCCGGGAATTCGTAGAGATGCATTATTAGTGCAGTCTCAGAAAATAGGTTGGTAATAGTAGCGTACAGGATGCATGGTAGAATAAGTATCTCCGGTGAAATATATTTTGCAATAAAAAACACATAAATTTGTTTAAGACCACTTTTTTTTTAAAACACTCTACCGGTTTCAGAAGCACCCTTCCTTCGCCAGGAGAATATTATAACTAAACTATGATACAGAATGTTAGTCAATGTTACAGAATGTTACAGAATTGTCCTTCGTTCTACATAGGTAAAACAACTAGAAATGTAAACATTAGAATCACAGAACATTTAAGATGCTTAAATAATAATAATTTATCAGAGTTTGCTATCACCTAATTTCCACAGATCACACTTTTAATAAGGACACAGGGGTTAAAATTCTTCACCGTAATAATAAAAGCAAAAAATTGGGTAATTTAGAAGCACTAGAAATAAGAAAATCCCTACATAATAATGCTAGTATTTTGAATAACCAAATTAATTTATCTTTCAGTCCCATTCTAAATATTTTTCCAATTAACAGCTCTGTTCTTTCCGGAAATCCCGCAATTACCCCCACCGCTTTGCTCACCAAACTCAAACACCTAACATTCTGTATCATAGTTTAGTTATAATATTCTCCTGACGAAGGAAGGGTGCTTCTGAAACCGGTAGAGTATTTTTAAAAAAAAAGTGGTCTTAAACAAATTTATGTGTTTTTTATTGTAAATTATGGCGAGCCACAAAGTTGGTGCATTTTACAAATATGAAATATATTATGGCTTAAAAATAAAATATATTCATTTGTATCAATTTGATACATAAAATGAAGGCACCACTCCGCGATGCGTATATTCAATATAATATATACATTTAGAAGACTGTGTACAATTTTTTGTACACGAATCTAAAGTATATTTGCGGTGTAGAGCCGCTTTCAACAGGACACTCCGACGAAATTGCTGCTCGTTGGTTGACAGCAATTAAGCCATACGGTTCATCAGAAAAATAAAAAAATATATATTTAGAAATTAGATGTACAGGTTCCTAGCATCATGTAGGGCAATTTTGATATCTTAAAACGGTTCCATGACAGTTTATCCGGCGACATTTGGTCCGGCGACAGTTGGTCCGGCGACATTTGATCCAGCGACAATTGATCCGGCCTGATCCTTTAGAAGATTTTTTCTTCAAGTAAGTATGTAAAGAGGATATACGGCCGTACAACCAAAGTCGATGTATTTATATCTGAAGGCATCTTGAGTGAAAATCCGCTGTAAAAATATTTTTACTAACAATAATTTTGACTTTCCGAAGAAGCATGCGGCAATACAAAATACGACATACTTATACTCAGTTTAACAAAAAAACCGTAAAAGATTCCTACTTGCGTATAACTTTTTTATCTGAAAATTACACTAGAGTCCCAACTGCTCTCAACCATCTCGAGCCAGTGAGTGCCAATGGCATCCCCAATTTTGGTATGGTGTGATACTGAGGGAAATGGGGAGGGGAAGGAGATGTGGAAAACGTACCTGGCTATTCAGATCTAGTCACGTCATTTCAAGTAATCCGATTAAACTTAACAAAAATCATATGATTTAAATTTTTTTATAATTTTATTTTTATTTTTTAGAACGTTTATCAAAACACAAGAGTCCCAACTGCTCGCAACCGTCTGGAGCCAGTGAGACTATGGCATTCCTAATTTTGATAAGTTGTGAGGCTGAAGATAGTGGGGAGGAGAAGGATATGTGAAAAATTTTCGTGGCTATTCAGATCTAGTCACCAAACACGACTAAAGCCATTTCAAGTAACGTTTCAATTCTGAATGAATACTGACGAATAGTAAAATACGACATTCTTATATGTGCAACATCTACTTAAGATTTAGGAGGCGGATATGTTTACCGTCGCCCGTATGAAAAACTCGGGCAATGCCATCAATTCGGTTATTTATCTATTAAAATAAACATTCATACAAATAATCGATAATTATCGAAATATTCGACACCTGAGCAAAAAATTCCCGTTGAACTATTAAAGCCTTTATTAATAAACCTTCATTATATTTTTCACAACCGATAAACAGCCATTTACCTAACATTAATAGTTTTTCATCAGTTGTTGTTGAAATAAGTTTAAAACCTTTTTATTGGTAAGGCCCTTAGGGCTTACTGTAAATAATATGTTTTATTGGGTGTACGATTTCCCGTCAAAGTTTGAAATGAAGCTAGTTTCTAGAATATCTACTTAATAAACTAAATATTAATTCCACGATGGAAACTTTGTGACGAAAGAGAAAATCTAAGGTGTACGGGAAAGTTGAACAAGAGTATTAATCAGATGGAAAACAAAAGCTCTCCTTCATTTAGGCCTTGACGGTAGTTCTCAAAATGACTTTATTATATAAGTTTTTCAAGCAATATTTCACCTATATTTAGGAGCCATCCTACGCCATCAAAATTTAAAGATATTGGATAATGTTATGTTTTACTGTTTAAACTTATGTCTATGAACACAGGCTTGTGAGTTTTAATACGGTGTGGTATCATAAAGCTATAATATCATGATTTTTTCAAACGAACAGTTAAAGTGGTCACCCTACATGTTTTATGTTATAATGTATTATTAGTTCCTATAGTACAGTAAAGGCCCATTCTGTGAGAAATATTATTGTAACAATATTGTCTTTTAACACCTATATTATTTTATGCACTTTATAAAATTGTTAATCTCAAGTCAAAATGAGGTTCAAAATTTCAATTGAAACAATAATACCTATATTAAAAAGGTAAAAAAACAATAAATAAATAAATATATAGGGGTTATCATGTCCCATAACTTTGTCAAAACTAAAAGATCACACGAATGGCATTTCTAAGGTGCCACTTATACTATAAAATACAATCATATTTTAATGAAAACGGGCACTTAAATGGAATGAAAACAATAATTCTTTGATATTGTATAAGAAAGATTCGCTTTAATGTAATCGCTTATAAATCTTTGTTTTTTCATTAAGTTATTTTTTACACATATTAAAAAAAAACCTTACGGATATATTTTATCTATTGTTGAAAATGGTATGAATTAATGATAAAATTAATGATAACATTTTTTTTGATCTCTCAACACTTTGTTCTTAATTCATATATTTTTATCTCTTATAATTTTCTCTGTTTATCATTTTATTTTTAAATTTTATTATTTTGGTTTTACTTAACTGTTTGATGACCGATATTTGCGTGAGTGATTTATATTAAATTGTGAAATTATTAACCCCGGTACAGGCGAACCCTAGTGGGGTTAACAATTACATGCTAAAAAAATGTATTTAAATTGTGAAGAAGCAATAAATAAATAAATAATGTAATAAAAAATCTCCGTGTCATTCTAGAATAATTATTTCATTCTCTCATTCGCCTTGGTGAAAGACCACCCCTCAGAATCGAAATGATTGAAATGGCGTTAGCTGTGTTTGATCACCGTATCTGAAAAGCTAGGTACTTTCAAACTTCCCTCTTTTCATCTCCTTCCCTTTCCCACTCTTTTCTGCCTTACAATTTACCTAAATCAGGGATGTTAGGTACCTTTATTCAGTACAAGATTTTTTTTTTTTAATTTAGACAATTTGCCTGTCATTCTAGAATAGATGACGTAATATTAAGAAACCTAACCTAACCTAACCAGGCCGCCATGTAATGGGTGGGCAAAAGCATCCACCGCTAAGACCTAGATAAAACACACCCCATGGCCCCGGACACCCCTGCTAAATCACCAAACATAGCGAAGCACTTGGGGTGACCTATGACAGGGGTGTTGGTTATCCAATAAATAATTTACCCATACCCGCCTCCCAAATTAAACATCACTTTCCAGACTGTCTGAATAAGAAACTTTGTTACCTATTTGAATGATGAAAATTGGTTGAACCATATAATTTAATTTTGTCCCATAGCTGTGGCTAGCTACAGCCTAAAGGAAGTGTATAAACACTTTTGGTAATCACGTAAGATTAAATTAGAATCAGTTTTTTACATTAACGCCACGCTTGACGGCCGGCGTAATGCAGCGGTAAGGTGCTTGACTCGCATTCCGAAGGTCGCGGGATCGAATCCCGGCGTGGCCAATAAATTTTATTTGATTAATTTGTGTATTTCACAATTTATTCATTTAAAATAATATATAGTATATTTGAGACACGTTCCAGAGTAAAAGATGCTCTCAGTATCGCCCTGGTGTAAGACCACCATTCAGAATTGAAACGTTGCCTGAAATGGCTTTAGGAGTGTTTGGTGACCAGATCTGAATAGCCAGGTACTTCCCCACCTTCCTCTTCCCATCTCCTTCTCTCCCCATATCTTTAGCCTCACAACATACCCCAATTGGGATGCCATAGTCTCACTGGCTCCAGACGGGAGCAGTTGGGACTCTTGTGCGGTATTCATATAAAAAAAAAATGGTTGCCTGGATGGAGTCCCCCATGACTCTCTGGAGTCGGGAGACTGTGAAATATCCTCCGTAAACGGCTACTTGCACTCATTTAAGTGTTAAATATTTTTTCCGTTTCATTTCTCATATTTTTCATGCTTATATGTTTTTGAAGTAAAAAAGTCTTTAGCACCGTTGTGATTTGAAACTCGATGAAACGGAAGCGAGCGACACTGAAAAGAGAAAAACACATACATCTATAGGATGTAGCCTGCGAGAGAATGAGGTAGTATAATCAAACTCCTCCTTGTGCGGTGCTTCGCAGCCTCCCCAAATTGTCTACTTTTCTGAAGGTTTCACTTCTACTGCGTTTGAATTACACACTCTGATTTTTTAATTATTTTTGAAAACTTCTTTAGCACCGTTTTGATTTGAACTATAGGAACTTTATGAAATGTTTGACACTAAAAAGAGGCAAACACATATGTATCTACATCTATAGGATAGAATGAAACCTTACCGCAATGGCCGTTTTGATTATGAGCTCACTTTTCAAGGCTTCTATTGATTGCGATTGTGTGATGAAGGTTTCACTTCTACCGCGTGTGAACTGTACATGATTAAAAAAAATCGTTTATTTATTTATTAACGCCGATTATGACGGCTTTTACAAAAGAATTACAATTATTTTACATATGAATACAGAGTATACATAGATAAAAAAAAAGAAAAATATAAATATAAAATTCATAAAAGAGAACAATAGAAATTGTAGTATCAACATAAAAAAGTACAATGAGTAGGTTATTATAAATACAATACAACATATTATAAATCCCGGATATTATGTTTTAAGAAATTAATACTTTAAATCTGTACTTGATTATATAGCCCAGTCAGCCTGTGTTTTTAGATGGAACTAAATAGTATAAAGCTAATTTTTTCCCCATCGACTACTACCATTTAGACAAGTGTTTAGCAAAAAGTCCCCGCCCTTACCCCTCTTGCTTCCCCCCCTGTGCCCCCCCAAACATGAAAAGTGTAAGGGTTTCGTAAATCGCTTCTATCTCGATTACTAAACAACATATCGGATTGAATTTTTTTTTATTCTCTTTGCTGTAATATTGTCTACAATTAATGTCCAGTTAACTTTCGTCGTAACTTTTACCGTTTGTTTGTAATTCGTATGATAAGGTAAAAATTTGTATATTTTTTGGGCAGTAATTTTACTTTTTGTCATATAACTTTTTACGCCGACATTTTATGAAAAAATATTTCCCACAAAAGTTGTAGTCCCTATTATTACCTTTAAAATGATATAAAATAGTACTTACTTTGTTGGAGATCCAGCGAAATTTTCATGGCGGGTTCGGTCGAGGTGGGGCCGGCCGGCGCGGCGTTGCAATGCAAATATTGTTGTATAGTGAGTGTTTTTTATCTTTAAGGTACACTATTGCATTTTCTATAAATAAAACTAATCGAGTCTCAGTGAAACCTAAATTCCTCACTTTTTAAATTTGTTTCAAATAATAATAAGTATTCAGCGAAAATAGGTATTTTAAATAGTTTTTGGTTTGAAAATGCATGTAATATTTTTAAAGATGTTATTTTAGAACAAAATAATTGCGGTATATTAATTTTATGATATCTTAAACTTCCATGAGAAGTTCTTCATTTTCCTCGACTTCAACCAAAGTTAAATTGCTGCATGATCCGCCACAGCTCCAGCACATTTCTGTGCAATCAAGTGATGCTTTAAAGCAGCTACAATTATTTTTGCAAGCCTTTTTGCAGTTGCAGGAAACTAAGTTTATAACTTATTCAGCTGCCGGTGGTTTTTTTTAGTGCACTGGGTACAGCATGTTGTCAGTTAAAATCCATCTCCAGTTCGTAGCGGTGATTTCCTTATCTCCGATCCATTTTTGAAGCAGCACCAGATGTTGGAGGGAGGGATGCCATATTAAATTTGGATTTTAATGACATTTTTGCAACAGCTTTAAGGTACATTGAATATCTACTGTCATTCAGACATGCAGACCTTGTGCATCCATATAGTTTCAAGACAAAAGCCTCTCCTACCTCTTTGAGAATATTTTTGTCTGCCTGTTTTTCATAAAACTGTAAAACTTTTGTGCGGAGATCATTTGATGAACTTAGCAATTTGTACGCGTTAATTTTGCCTTTGCCAAATAAATAAGACGTGGTATCACATCCTGTGATAGCATGCAAAAATAATATCACATCCTTCTTATCACCAATCTCTTCACGAGTCTTGCTGATGTCATACGTTGATGGTGTGCCAGAGGGTTTGTGAAAGAATAGTCGCACATTTTGACACTGTGGTAGCCCTAACAATAGAACGAAAAGATCAGTATCCTGTCCGACAACAACTACAGGCCTCCCACTTTGAATCTGGGAAACATCTATTGCTCTTCCGACCACTTCAGTATCTGCATCTTCCTCCGCCACAATGGTTGGAATGTTTGCTTCATTAAGCTTTTGAGAGAGCTGTTCAATAAGCTGGCTTTTGTTTTTTGGATTTTCCAAAAATTCATTTTGCTTCACAGAGCACTCCATATTAACGTTGAATTTCATTTCTAGAGATGTTTTTTTACTTCTCCGCATATGTTCGACCCCATTTGTGGTGGGATAGTAAGGATACCCATCGAACACAACATGACAATCTTTCCCATACCGTTTCATTACAGTATCAACATACTTCTCTATGATGCTGCTATATGTTACTTTGTCAGGCCAAATAACACAAAAGATACCCTCCATCTACTAAATATATTTTTGGGGGCAAATTCTCAAAAACTTCGTTGCTAACTGTCCATTTTTCAAATATTTTCATAAGACTTGATTTAGTTCCCTTTCTTATCATTTTATTGCTTTCAAATAAAGACAAAGGGTATGGGCTGAGTACATAGTTGAAGTATTGTTTGAGATTATTTGTTCCTTGAGACATACAAATATCCCTATTAAACAGCTGATCAGGATTAATTGGCACTTCTTCAGATCTCACATTATGCCACTTATTACGGAGCCTATAGTTTTAACTTTATTTTTTCTTTTCAATTTAACATCTGCAAAATTATTTCCTTCGATGTCTTTCAAGCAGTTCATTCCTACATCATACGCTTCATCGTTGTTTACACCCGAACTTATCACTACTAGACCAGAGGATAAAGACATTAAATCTTTGCTCTGTCGGAAAGGATTATGAATACGCAGCCAACCGAGAAATTTACTAATATCTTGCAAGTCCCTTTCTCTTCTACTGCATCTTAGTTCAGTTTGCTGTTCGTTAAACTGAGTCAAGCAGCCAGAGAACTTCTCGAAAGCCTCACAAATTTGTAGGGATCCAGGAGCACAAGCAATGAATTTGGTTAGCGTCCTCTCGCTTAATCCTCGTCCATGAGTAAGCCCACCTATGGATTTTGATGGTCGCATTAATGTCTGTTCTATGGTCATGTCCGTCCAGATACCGGTAAAAAATCCATCTGTACGCCGAACTGTAAAGAAACCTTAATTGACGAACCTTTCGAAGTCTTCATTTGACATTTTCGTTTGTACACTCAACATTTGTTGTAAGTATATTTGTGCGGATTTGGCGTAGAGCAAATGTCCAGCAGCATGGATATACGGTATCATTTGCTTGACTGTATTAATGTGCAAATTCCAATCGCCGATTCTCTCTGCCAGAATAAAGTCTAGAACCAAATTCACCAATTTAAACTCTTGTAGCCACGGTTTTGAAGTTCTACTAGTTTTAACCAAATCTTCATACACTTCTTCTAGTCTTTTCATTATTTTATTTGTTTTACAATCTCTCATGGCGTCTTCAACAGTTGTTTGTTTGTTTATTGTTCGGTTATTAATATCCTTAAAGTCGTTTGTAATCATTTCTTTAAGAGATGAACATTCCTCGAATAGCAGTAATATCAAAGCTGCCTGGGTCATCATGTGAGCTCTATAAGACCTTGCGTAAGCATGTTCTGACATAAGGTGAGGAATCGTTGATTTTCCATAAACAGAAGTCCACATTTCTTCGATTCCACTACCTTCCATAAACTTTCCTAAGCAACCAAGGAAACTCATTAGAAGATGGAATCCGCCTAGTCTGACGATTACTCCAGATATTTCACTTTCTATAGAAGAACTTGCAACAATGTCTACTGCTTTGGTTGGTCAAATGTCACAATACACGGCTGGCCAGCTAACTTGCTTTCTTTAGAAGCGAAACTAAGGGCAGAGTAAATAGCAGTCGGATTTCCTGGATCTATGCTTATAAAAGGCAAAGCCTGTACATAAGATGGTTCAAAGTTTTGTCTATCATCGTAACAGTTTCGCATGTATCCAGACCATCCAGGTAGTGAAACTGGCACAAAAGCAAAACTACATAACCAAAGCATGTTACGAGCTGAGACTAAGCATTGAGTGGGCATATTTTCAGAAATGTTTTCTATTGTTAAGGACTTTAAGCCACTTTTCTCCTTTTTAGTATACATTAAAACTGGGACATTGAATTTACCTTCAAAGTCGCATGTCTTGACACGTGGAACTCGGACATCACTCGACACACAGGTGTTTTTGGAGTCACAGGATTACAGTAGATCCGAGGAACTGGCTATTTTAGGAGCCAGTTCCTGTTGGATTTACAAAATGGTCACAAACACTAAAACCGGGCGAAGCCGAACTAAAAGCCGCCCGCAGGGCCTAGCAGCAAAGTGAATAACTATTATTTCACGTTCACGATTTCCACTAGTACTACAAAGGGCACAGGACAGGCTAGGATAAGTCGGGATGTGAGGGAACAAGTTCCGACATCAGTGTCGCGGAGCGACGCAGGGATGGTGCGCACCAAGCATTCACGGTTGAAATCTGGCGTTTACTAGTACATAAAGTACACATTAAAATATATCATTTTAAAGGTAATAATAGGGACTACAACTTTTGTGTGAAATATTTTTTCATAAAATGTCGGCGTAAAAAGTTATGTGACAAAAAGTAAAATTACTTGCCAAAAAATATGCAAATTTTTACATTAACATACGAATTACAAACAAACGGTAAAAGTTACGACGAAAGTTAACTGGACATTAATTATAGACAATGTTACAGCAAAGAGAATAAAAAAATTTTAATCCGATATGTTGTTCAGTAATCGAGATAGAAGCGATTTACAAAACCCTTACACTTTTCATGTTTGGGGGGGCACAGGGGGGGGAAGCAAGAGGGGTAGGGGCGGGGACTTTTTGCTAAACACTTGTCTAAATGGTAGTAGTCGATGGGGAAAAAATTAGCTTTATACTATTTAGTTCCTTCAACTGGTGTTCTACGACACAGGCTGACTGGACTAATAGTCAAACTGAGAAGCGCTGACAGACAGTCTTAATTAAGTAGTGTTTGTATGAGGTTAAACTAGCAATGTTTATAGATTCATCCAAAACATATTTATTTCCAAGTACATGCAGGCGATTCATTATGGAATTGAGTTCAGCGTTCGATCCTGTATTGTTGCAATGATAAGGTAATTTATTTAATTTATTTTATGTTTTGTTGTTTACTTTTTACCATTTTTTATTTATTTTATTATTTCGAAATATTATGTAATGTATTGCGTTGCACTACCCCTGCAAATATTCTGGAATAAACTAATATTATTATTATTATCATCATCACACTTGGCTCTACAACCCCTGGTGGGTCTTGGCCTCCTAAAGAGTCTTCCTCCATTCATCACGGTTTTGTGCCAGCTCTCTCCAGTTTACAATCTCCAAGGTAGATATATGTTTGAGGACGTTGTCGCTCCATCTTAAATTTGGTCTTCCCAGGTTCCCTTCGCCCTGCCGGTCTTGAGTTCAGCAAGTACTTTGGTGCTCGATACTCGGTCATTCTCTCTACATGTCCCAGACACCGAAGACTTCCCAGTTTTATAAATTTTGTGATATTTAGATCCTTAAACAGAGTATATAGCTCATTGTTATAACGTCTGCGCCAAAATCCATTTTCTGAAACCGGTCCGAAGATACGTCTCAAAATTTTCCTTTCGAAAACATCCAATGCTCACTGATTCCTCTTAGTTAGTACCCAAGCTTCCGCTGCGTATGTGAGTACTGGTTTGATGAGTGATTGGTGTTTCTGGACAGCAGTCTGGATTTTATTTGGTTTGTAGGCAGTAATAACAGCGATTTGCGTTCACTATGCGCTTCTGGATCTCCTCTGTGGTATTATTCTCGTTTGTTATCAGGGAGCCTAGGTAGGTGGATCTTGTTACCGTTTCAAAATTTTGACTTCCACATGAGAGAGTTGGGGTTTGTTGGGCGCATCTTACGGCCATGCATTTGGTCTTCTGCTGGTTTACTCTGAGACCCATTTTATTATTATTATTATTATTACTAATTAATTTTCAATGTGCATTTGTTACATTATTGTATATTGTACATTGAAGTTTAAATTTTTTGTGACCGGTTTCGACACGTCCGTGTCATTCACGAGCAAATGTACATTGAAAATTAAAACTCTCCAAAACAAAAATGTCTACAAATTATTACATAGTCAATGCCCAAGAAATACACAAAAATGATAAAAAATGAAATGACAAAATAAAAAAATGTGTTAATTTGAAAGAAGACGTCATACCTTGATTAGACTGGACTACATCTGCATAATTGCTATGCATGCAGATAAAGTGTTAAATTACCCTACATAAAATCCACTCTTACAGACTACGTTGATTGCATAGCAGACTAGCAGGGCAACATACTACGTATAGCGTCGAGCGGGTTACGCTAAGTGAAAAGCCTTTGTCTGTGTTTGGGCGAGCATTGGTTAATTACTAGTAGTTCAATTGGAATTAAACCTATTACGCTTAATGCAAGTCTGTGTTTGGTTTAGCAGCGGCCATAAACCAACTTAATGAGAGCTTAATTGTAGAGCCGAGTTTGGCTTTAATTGGGTAAATTTAAATAGTTTTTCAATGTGAAACTGTTGATTCACATGCGCTGGTATCACGGAATACTTTTTTTTAATTGTACTTACTGATAAGGAAAGTACATAGTATGAATGGAACGGTATAATATTAGTAGACCTACATTTTCACATTGCTTACCAAGTATGTTATTATTTATGATAGAAATCTTTTTTATGACATTAATTAACATGAAGTACGTGTTTGATGCAGATTTACCAGAGTAGCACAGTCAACAGTTACTCAGGGATAAATAAATAATGGGATCACACAAGCAAGAGTCGTTTTCGTTTAAGATATAAATCATAAATATTGCTGAAAATTACTATTATTAGACGCACAAATTCTCAATTCTCATAAATTCTGAATTACTTCAATTAATCAATATCCATATTCAAAAAGATCTTGACGACATTTACTACCCTTTTACTTTAACAACACCAGGACACAATTACCAAAATTCCCCGATTCCGAGACTTCACAATCTCGGAAATAAATATTCTGATCTAGTAGATATATTTCACCTTAAGAATAACCAGTATAACAATTACGTTTTAAGATTTTCACGGCCAAAAGCATTTTCGTTATTTGTTTTTGGGGTGTTACGCCGTGTTGCGCTACCTCCTTCTTTAGCCAACGTTTCGGACATCGTTGGCTAAAGAAGGAGGTAGCGCAACACGGCATAACACCCCAAAAACAAATAACAAAAAAAAATTTAACAATTGTTTATTCCAATTCTTTTATACATTTAGCCACTGGAACGATTTCGGTCGAAAAATCGACCACTTTTATTTTTCTGCGATTGAAATCGGTCCAAAAATGGACCGATTTTCCTACCATTCGTAAAATATTTATTGTAATTATTTAAAACCTTTCCATGGCCAGCTATTAGTTTTATCGAATAGCTGATAAAATATTCTTTATGTCTATGACCTTATCGGTTGTCTTTGAAGTGTTATTTAACGAGTTTTCGCGGTTTTTTATAGCGTCCTGTCAGAAAACAAAATAAAACTTTGCAGTGTTTCGACGAATTTTGTTCTAAACCTAAAATGCCGTAAGTAATTCATTTATTGTGTTTTTAACGCATAATTATATATCTGTGTTATCATGATTGAATTATCTATCTTTGAAATGCATTTTTAATTCGTTTGTTCCTAATATATTGTTTTGCTGGATGTTTTTGTGTAAAAATGCGTCGACTGAAGACGTCATCTGTTTTTGATTTACAATAATTTCATAAATACTGCACTCGCGCATTTGAAATATAGTTATTCAATCAGAGTGATTCATAACAAAGAGATATATATAAGTTTTATTTGAATTGCTTCATTATTAATACAGATATTTGCTGTCCAATTATTTAAAGTCATATGTCAAAAAGTTGACATTTTTTTAGATGTAAAATGGTGTAAAGCCTTCGTCACACAATAAAAATTTAGTTATTTGGTTGTATAATTAATTAATTTGTTTACTTTTACCAAATTTGTGCAGAAACACCGATCGTCCAAGGAAAGGGAGCACTCCACGACACAGGTTTAAATAATTATTTTAAAATTTTATATTAATGCAATATTTAACAAAATTTAAACATTTAAGTACTTACCTACATGTGTTTTCAATTTAAAATATATAGAGTGGTGCTGACTGCAAGATGTGGCAGAGGAAGAGGGAGAGGTGGGGTACGAGATGGAGTACCAGCTGGTGCCGGACTACCTGCACGTGGACGTGGGAGTCAACGCAGAGCTGCAATTGCAGCCTCGTCTTGAGTGTTAGTATTTTTTAATTCTTTTTATGAAAGTACTTTACTGTGGCCGTTGAACTCATCATATGTTTGTATTTATTTAAACAGTGACCCTGCTTTGCTACTGGTGCGAGAGGATCGCGTCAAGGCCCTAAAGACTGTTAGGGCCCTGCCTGCTTCCTTCCGGCTAGAGCTGGAAAGCCGAAAATTTAAGAAGCAGGCGGCGCGCATTTTGCTCCCTACTGCACCTGCGAGAAAAACTAAACAAAAGTAAGTACCTAATCGTATTTAGATGCTTGATACAATATTATTGTTTTTTCTCGACAGTGTTCCACTGTTACAGTGAGAGTTGGTAAGATCAGCGCTCTGTGCATTTGGCACATTCAGTGCATATTGTACGGAGTTTTAATTTTATTGTTTATTTACATACTGTACTTACTATTTCACACGTGAATGAGAACAATTCATATGATTTATGTATATGTTTTCAGAATTACTTCTCCGGAGAGAAAAACGTGTCCCTTTTCACAAGGGACACCTTCACCATTGCCAAAACCCGTTCCACCACCGTGGATGTCCACTCCCGCACAGACCCAATCAACGGCTCCCAATGCACCAATTGCGCCAATCCGGGCAGCATCTCCGGAGCCGTTAGCTGGGACATCGCGGAGTGGGGAACTCCAGTGTGGGGAACTCTTCTCTCCGGAGGCCGCCTACCACAGCGAGCTGTGGGTGGACGTGCCATTCTACCAAGAATTGTCGGCGTTTGGGAACGGTGAGTTTATTTTTTGAAATATCATACCAGGGGCTCAATATAAAATTAATTATCTATATTTTATATTGATATCCCTAGCACAGTTTCACTGTTGGTATATTGGCAGGAAATAAGCATAGTACTTAAAAATTCTACATAACAAACATACAAAATGTGCTGTAATCCAAAAAGATACGATGTACCTACATTCTATGCAAATAAATATGTAGTTACTAACGAAGAAAGTCTGAAATTTGAATTTGGCTAATTTTTGTTCGATAGTAAGAACTTCGCACAGCATTGTGAATACCAACATCATAGTTTCACACTGTGACAATGCATGATCTATTTGTTCTTGAGTTAATGTCCTGAAACGTTAAGTGCCTTCATACATGACGCTACTTACAAGCTACTTGATCCTCGTGAGCATATCATACGCGCCGATCGTAAGTACCCCCCGTACGATTTTGCTGGTAGCACCGTGTACGGGGCGCTACGCGACGTCTGTCGGTTTCAAATCAGTTTCACGCAACCGGCGCGGCGGTGCTGAACGCACGCGACGCGTTGCATCATTTGTGTCTGATACTTTTCGTTTGACGTTTGACAGAAATGGCATCGGAACATGAAAGTAATGTTAGATTTGTTCTGGAAGTAGAAAAAAATGCATGTGTAGCGGCTACTTAACCCGCTCTGTAAAATTTACCGCAGCGCCACTGACCACCACAGAATTAGCTGGAAGCACATACCTACAGCGATACATCTACCTACATACATATAGCGTGGTAGTAACTGGCGCATCGTAAATAAACACCGCCACCTAGGCGAAAGACCTAGAACGTCTGGCTGTACCGTTCAAGTGCCCGCAGAGAGTTCGAGCGATTTCTCACCTTTACGTGAATTCGCCGCATTACCTACCGCGAGAATTAATTACTTGCCACGGGTATATAAGCCGCGCTCGCCGGCTCGGAGTCAGTACAGTACTTTCCATTCATCGGCCGAACAAACACATCGAGCAGTGCAGTAACTGCGCCCGGCACGGGCCCGCGCAGTTAGCAGTGAACAATCTATCCAGCGTGACCCAGGAACATTCCAGCACCTTCGAGGAACTTCTCCAACTACGATCTCGACATGAGATGTCAACCAGCATCCTGCAACGAGCAGCTACTACAACCACACCGGGCAACGCGCCCGCTACCACACTCGGCAACGCGCCAGCATCCAGCATCCTGCAACGAGCAGCAACAACCAACAACAGGCAACGCGCCATCATCCAGCATCCTCACCTCCTCTCAAGGTTCCTTCCTGCGTCACGTGTGTGCTCCGAACCACTGGACACACAGCCGCCATATCCCGTCAACATGACGTCGATCGACCGCCTGGACCAAGGTCACGTCTACACCGCCATGGTGTAGGGCAACACGCCGGCTCCCTGAAGACCAGTGATCTTCACCACCGTAGTGTCCTGACCTTCATCTTCACATCATCGCGCAGCAGCATCACTACTGTCACTCCACTCCGCTCCGCATCGACCTCCGCTACGTAGCTATAATAAAGACTGACTCACACATCGACTGCACGCCTTTCATTTATCTCCCGTCTCTACCGATACGGACCGCTCCCTCAACTGGTGACCCCGACGTGATATGGATACGCAGCATACAGCATCCTTACAAGAGTGTTACCACGACACACCGGTAACACCGCAAAACGAGGGAATCGGTAGAGACGCATCAGCATGAACGCACCGACCAGCAGCATCAACCCGGCTTTCCTGCGA